>CM025790.1:52371914-53723655 GCA_014635995.1 Sarcophaga peregrina | reverse complement strand
TTGCGGTGTGCCTCTACGAAGGATTCTCTGGCAATTTGCGGCCCCCGTTGTGGAGGTTGCTATCCTCGACTTGAGGAGAAGCTCGGTGAACCTGACCAGATTCTGTCCCAGGTTAAGAGAACCAAGAGACCTAACTAGGGCGACTGGATCGACATTATTGAATTCACCATAAATGTCAAGAAAGATGGTCAAAGTGTATTCCTTAACGTGCATGGACTTTTCCATCCGAGAGATAAGAGAATGTAGTGCAGTCTCCAGTGATTTACCCCCTGTATACGCATGTTGGGAAGCGGATACAAGCCTGGATCAATCGAAGTCCTAATATGAACATCAAGGACTCTTTCCAGTGTCTTCAGAAGTAAGGAACACAGACTCATAGATCTATAATAATTCGCCCTAGCGAATGAAGATCACCCTAGATATTCACCAGCTCCAAGGGATATAAAGGAGCCTGAGGCTTGTGTTATAGATGGCAGGCAACCAAGGGAGGATAATCTCAGAAAATGCATGTAATTTGTCCTAATCGTTGGACTAAAGGACTTCAATTTTTTCTGTGGAGCTCGATACTCTTTTATCAATTCTTTATCAGATGACAAACTGCCATGATAAGTCCTCAACAAATATAAGTTTTTCGACTAATCTGTTTGATGTCCGTCTGCAAAGCAGTCAAATCTTTTTGCATATGTACAGGAAGGCAGTTGACATAGGACGTAGCAAGGTTATATTGTAATCGCCTTGTAATTTATCAGTTATTTCAAGATAGGCGAATTATTATTGCGTCAATATGATATTGAAAAGCAATGCAGACACAACATATTTGCATTGAAGGATGCAAGATTACAATGCGATTCATAGTGTCGAATGCGTTCTCGATGTCTTAAAAGTTCACTCTTATAAGCGATGTGTTGACCGGTTGATACATAATCGACGGAATGTGACGTTATGTGACGTTATGTTTTTGTTTTTTTTTTTTGACAGAAGCGTTGCAGTTTCAAACGCCAGCATTATTCCTTCTTGGAAGTCCGATATGAGCAGACGCTTAGAAACCAATCTATTTCAGATATGTGGGATATGCCGATGAAGTTGCGGCCATAAATGTGGCTCGAAGAGGGTAGAAGAAAGGTCAACCAGGTGATAATAAGAACGATGTCAAACTCGCAACTGAGAAAACAGGGTTGATACTTCTTATGAGGAAGAATATAGAGAATTACGATATGCGACACGATTCTGACGTCGCGGAAATTAGTCAACTATCTTGGCATTCGACTGGACCCTAAACTGACGTTCAGATCCAACACTCTACAACTAAAGCCGCTAAGGTTACCTGCTAACTTAACAAGCTTGTGTCCACTTTTGGTGCTCTTGTACAGAGCAGACGTAGATTAATTATCGAAATAGCAGACTCTATTCTTTTTTGAGGTCGCCGTGGTCTAGTAGGTAGTGTGTTGGCTTATTAAACGAAAGACCCGAGTTCGAATCCCAGGTCAGACATCAAAACGAAAAAAATTTGAAAATAATTTTTCGGTTACTTCCTCTCAGCAGATTTCTGGCAAAAACTTTGAGAGTAAAAAAATGCCGTGGAATGCTTCTCAAAAAAAAAAAATGTGTCGTTCGGAGTCGACTTTAAACTGTAGGTCCCGCCACTTATGTATAAAATTAACGCACACAACATAAGTGGTGTGAGAAGCTGGGACGTAGTACAATGGGTCAATTCGACCACCGAGTACTGTACTTGTCAGAATTGACAAGTACACGTCCTCTAACCTAACATAACCTAACCTTCTGCTAAATGGCAGTGAGATCTGGGAAAAGGCATTGTAGGATGAAAGTTTTATCATTGGTTCAACGAACCGCTATACTTGGAGTGACATCGGCTGTATCTAAGTCAGCAATACTAGTAATCAGTGGTGTAATACCTTGTGGTGGGAAAAAGCTTTGTATAAATTATATGTATAGAAAAAAAAAGAAGTGTTTTTGTAACCGGCAGAGTTTGCCGTTGGTTACGCTATTGCAATTGCCGATCTTACCTTGGTAAGGGCAAAAGGAGATCTAATAATAAAATTCAAGGCAAAGTTGTTGCCGATTTGAGTTTTCATTAGAATCTGATTTATTTCTGGCCAAGGGGCTCTTTTTATACCAAAATTTACTTATTTGCTATATTATTCTAATTTACATTCTATTTCACTTAATCCTATTCCACACATGTACTTACTTTAATTTCGATAGTCGCAACTTGAAGAATTGACCAATCATCTAGTCTCTGAATTGGGGAATTGAGTGACTTTATCAATGTCACTCAATTACCAAAATGATCCCTTTGGATATTCGTCATATTTCATTCAATTGCGGCTTGATCGATTTTGTTTATGTCTGCAGTATATTGTGAGTACAGCAGTGTGTAATGAAAGAGCACACTACAACCTATAGGTACTACCGACAAGCGAGCGGAAAAAAGTGTGGAAGACTAAAAACGTGCACGTAGAAACAGTAAATGTCGGCGACGCGAGTAAGCGAACCATACAAGATTGGCAAGAGAAATGGAACACTGAGATGAGTGGTAGATGGATGGCAAAATTTTTTCTAGATATTACCCGTTATATTGAGAGGAAATTTTGTCAGGTTAATTACTATTTAATACACCTGTTTCAAATGGGAATGATGCACGATCAAATTGAATCTATGATAATTTGTCGATTGTAGATGGGGAACACACCTTCTTCCATTGTAAGAGATGGAGTTTAAAAAGAAGAAATCTAGAGGACAAAGTCGGCGTCTGTACTGCAGAAAACTTTTACGATGTAATTCTGAACAGCAAGAAGAATTGGAATAGTGGAATAGCCAGTTGCACTGACTATTCTTAATAAAATCTAAGAAAATTGGCTTAGATGAGAGAATTAGAACGAATGATAAAACATCTTTTCAGATTTTGTTGCCCAATCCGGAGACAGATATAGATATAAAGAGGCCAAATGACCAGACTCCACTTCGAAGTAATATCACGGTATCTGGGAGAAGTTGATATTAAAGTTTCATTTATTACAGCAGTCAGATGGTAACGATTTCGGTAGCGCTCATCAGCTATTATTTTCTAGTAGTAATAATACAACTCTGTATTTTGGGTGCTCAAGTAAGGTAGTGTGCTAGATGATTACAGTTAGGGTCGTGGGTTCGATTAAAAGAATTTCTTATTAGGTTGCAGTTATTTAATTCTAAATAATTATAACATTTAATTGTAGTACGTATGTAATTGGCCATTACAACCCTTCAGTCAGAATTACGACCTAGCTTCTCACACCTCTCACACCACTTATGTTGTGTGCGTTAATTTTATATATGAGTAGCGGGACCTACAGTTTAAAGTCGACTCCAAACGAAAGATTTTTGAGAAGCTTTTCATGGCAATTTTTACTCTCAGAGTCTTTGCCAGAAATCTACTGAGAGGAAGTCGCCGAAGAAATATTTTTCGTTTTGATGTCTGACCTGGGATTCGAACCCGGGCCTTTTGTCTAATAAGCCAACACACAACCCACTAGACCACGGCGACTTCTACATTTAATTGTAGTGCAATTACTAAATAAATAGATATATAATGAAATAAACTTTCTCTTTCTTGGTAATATAATTTTAGGAAACCGTATTTATAAAAATAATTATTAAACTGCCTATATTAATTGCAAAATTTAATTAAAAAAAAATTATAAAATAAGTGATAACATTTTGAAAGTGCATTGTCTTGTGAAAGGATTGCCAGACACATCGTTTGATCAAATCGGACAAAAATTGTGGTAGTTCTTATATAAATAGTATAACAGTCGATTGTGTACAGTTTGACCTTAGATATACGGAATATTTTTTTTGTCGAAATTTATCACCCAACCCTATATAATTAATAAAAATTCTATTCGAGCAGCCCGAAAAATAAAGCGACGCAATCATATGTTAGAGTTACCTTTAATGTTATTTGTTTACATTGGGACGCCAACCTACTACCAGAGTTTACAGGAAATGAAAATGTGGTTAGGCTTCCAATTCTTACATCTTGCGGGAACACTGAAAAATTGCTTCAAATTCTTGCTTTGGTATGTAGAACTGGATGAGTACAGGCATCAGTTGTATGAATGTAATGCCATTCAAGAATTTCAATCTGGAATAGATGACGGAAAAATAAAATCTCATGTTAGTGACTCAATCAGTCGTGTTATAAATTTTGTTTAGTCTATGCTCGAACAAAACTATCAGGAGATGACTACACTTTTGCGTTTTTAGACAATATCCTAAGAAGCACAATTCTAAGCCAATTAAGTTTAATGCTCCTGGTGCTGTTCACCATGGAAGATGGATGGAGAAAGCTATTTAAAGCATAAAGATATTTTAAAGCTTAGTTAAGTTTCCCAAATGTTTTTCGTTTTGTTCGTTAGCCAATTATCTCTGGACCGATTGTCTTGAAATTTGAGATTTAGATCGGACTTTTGTCTGTGCAGGTTATATGCTATAAATCCTTTAAAATTTTGGCCAAAAGGGGATAAAAAATGGGAGAAATGGGGAAAAATAGTAATACGTTATTTTTTACGATTTAGCTTGGTTAAGTTTGGCAAATAGCTATTGGATGTGTTTTTCTAAAGTTGAACCAAAAGTGGTCCAAAAACGGAGAAAGGGACCGAAATGAGTGCAGGTTATCAAAAAGGTTATCCCAATATCCTAATCTAAATATATATAGTATAAATCTTTCTGTTAGTCTGTTTTTTTGTTTGTTAGTCAATCACGCCTGGACCGATTTTCTTGAAATTTGTGATATGGGTCGGGCTTTTGGTGGTGCAGATTATAAGCAAAAAATCTTTTCAAAATTTCTACCAAAAGGGGAGAAAAAATGGGACAAAAAATGGCAATAGGTAATTTTTTTAGCTTGGTTAAGTTTCCCAAATAGCCATTGGAGGTATTCCGTTTCTAAGTTGAACCAAAAGGGGTCCAAAAAAGGGGAAAGGGGTCGAAAACGGGCAAATTGAGTGCAGGTTATCCTATTTCTAATCCTAAAATCCTAATATAAATTACAAATCTTTCTGTAAGTCTGGTTTTTTTGTTTGAAATTTAGAATATAGATCGGACTTTTGTCAGTGCAGGTTATAGGCTATAAATCTTTTTAAAATTTTGACCAAAAGGGGAGAAAAAATGGGAAAAAAGGGGAAAAAATGGTAATAGGTAAATTTTTACGATTAGCTTGGTTAAGTTTCCCAAATAACTATTGGAGGAGTTCCGTTCATAGAGTTAGAGCAAAAGGGCTCTAAAAAGGCGACAGGGGTGAAAAACGGGCAAATTGAGTGCATTAATATTTAGGACTAAGGGTACTCAAAAAACTGGGTTGTTTGTTAAACTGGTCAGCTACAAATAACCACTGTATTTTTATAATTTAAAAACAACGCGCAACGCCGGGTACAATCTGCTAGTATATATTATAAGTCTTTCTGTAAGTATGTTTTTTTGTGGTTTTATGCATCAATGCTATATTTTACCTGTTTTAAAGATATTTTTTTACAATTTTGCTTGGTTAAGTTTCCCAAATAGCTCTTGGAGGTGTTCTGTTTACAAAGTTGGACCAAAAGGGGTCCAAAAAGCGGAAAAGGGGACAAAAACGGGCAAATTGCATGCATTTATATTTAGGACTTAGAGTATTCAAAAAACTGAGTTGTTTGATAAACCGGTTTCGAAACTGAATTTTTATTTATTGTTATTTTTATAACCCGCGCAACGCCGGGTACAATCAGCTAGTTTAATGTAATTTTCTACGTGTATATAAATGAGGGTAAAACGAAGTATACAGTGGTTCCCAGCTTATTTCAACGAGCATCTTTAAAAAATTAGCTTGTATATTTTCGAAACGAAATAAGATTTTAAAAAAATTTTAATAAGAGTTTTAGAATATGCTTAAAAATTAAGACAAAAAAAAGTTTTATTTATTTATGTCAATTTACAAACTAAAAACCCAAAATATAGGGACCAAATTTGTTACAACTTATTTCAACCACTTACTATAAACAAACAATTAAATGATTAATTAACTAATATTTTTAACTTATACTAATTTAGTATGACCTTCTATTTGCTTAATTACAGCTATGTATCAGATTTTTTAGCATTGATTACACTTTCAAGTGGTTTGGAGAGTTATTTTTGCCCATTCCGTTTTCAGAGCTGCTATAGGATCATTCTTGTTCGAAATCTAGTGTTGCCGGACGTTTTAATCACAAATTGCCCATAATAAAACGTTTTTGTTTAATTTGTAAGCATGTTTTATAAACTCTTAATAAATTTTTTTTAAAAGTGCTGGTTGAAATAAGCTGGGAGCCACTGTACGTTATCGATAAATAGGGATATGCGGCGTATTGGACTATACCTTCGATGTAGTCAAGCATATCCGGAAGGAATCAGGATATCCTTGACTGGTTATTGGGCCTTGACCGAATCAGACCGAAATCGTTTAATTTTGTTGTTAATAGCCAGTTAAATAATTATGTAAACAAGTACATGTATATACAATGTCTAAACATATTTCGAATTAAAATATAAACATTTAAAAAACTATGCAGTTCAATGAGATGTAAGCTTTTTTATTTCTTTCCAATTTAATTTCTCAATTCAAGGAATTAGAAAAAAATGCTGTGAAGGTAAAAAAATATTTAAAACTTTACAGGAAACATTTTCCTCTTACAACATTCTTCAAAAAAATTAATATTTTTGAAGTTATAAGTCATGAAACTTAAATTTTAGGGTTCCCCTAATTTTCATCGGTCTTGCGGCACGTCTTAACCCTAATCGATTGATCTGAAACCGATTGACAATATCATATTCTTGGCAATATTCCCCAAGACTGACTGGAGTGAGACTAGAGAAAATCTGACATTTAATTTTCAGGGCCACCCTAGTGTACATCCTTGCATATGTACATGCATGCAACATATGTCCTTTGAACCCATAGGCATAAAGTTTGACTGCAATGCCGGGTATATTAAAATTAACAAATCGATTTTGAATTTTCCCCGATTAAAAATAATGTCTTATGAGATTTCCGATTAGATATTGTAGGTTTTGTAAAATACAGACCATTCCACTGGGTGTTTCATTTGTCGGTAAACTTGTCGATAAGGATAGTTACGTAAGAACTTTGTTAGATTCTACTCAGTCTGCATGTGATGCGGTTAGCGGAAATACATTCATGCAGACATATGACTAACTTCTCCTTCATTGGCTCGCAGGAACTTGGTCAGTACAGGAGCTGCGTTCACCTGTGTTGCCACAACGGGACATTATGCGTGCTCAAGTTGGTATAAAGCTACCACACCAACCTAACCTAACCTATATACATATAACACGGTGCGGCATTGAAAATACATCCGACTAACAACATAGTTTACGTCCTTCAGTTAGTTCAGTAGAACTAAAAAATATATTTTTTATATTTCTCGAATCCTCTAAACCTGTTTTATTTGACAAAAACTGTTTTTTTTTACTCAAACATTTCTGACCTGATTTCCAAACTTTAAATCTTGTTGGAAAGGGGAGAGATGGACCTTTAAAATGCTATGAGTTTTGGTAAACTTGGAAAATACGAATTTTTTTCATATTTTTTCAAGTTTGCCCGGTTATAGTAGCAAACTTTACTAAAAGAATATGAAATAAGTGATGACATTCTGAAAGTGCATTATCTTGCGAAGATATGCTGCAATCTTTTTTGACCACTCTAAGGGCCATTATTACAACTTGCCGCTAACTAAAGGAAGGATTTTAGAAAAATTGTTTTTCATTACTACATGTGGGCATTATGGTGGAAGTGAGCGTTAAGATAAAGCAATGATGATCCTATCGGTAACTTTTAAAGTTAAGTTTATGTTTGTACTTGCCATATTATATGTAAATTATTTTCAATATGGCAACTTTAAATATAAATAAAATGAGCATATACAGCAACAAAAACGAAGCCTGTCGTTGCCACTGCGCATAAAAAACTTGTTTAATTGAGCAATATTATCGACATTGCTTATTTTATCTGTAAGTTTTAATAACGAAAATAATTCAAAGCTAACTTTACTATTCCCTTTAGCTAAAGTTACCTTTAACTAAACCCTAGTTTAATAGCAAGTTGTAATAATGGCCCCAAGTGCTGTACTCATATCTTATAGTGCTGAACCTAAAGAAATGAAAGACGTTGAATTTCAGCAGATATTCAGTTCACAAAAATGTGCCTTTTTTGATCTTAGAGTACATTTTGACAACAAATTCAACTTTAATTCACATACAGTTTTAACTGCTAATAAGACTAATGGTATATTGTGTTTTATAAAACATTGATGACCCTTTTACATATCCAAGCAACCAAGTTAATGAAACCCATACATATGTATGCATCGGTAATTTTGGATCCTCAACACAACTTATGGAGTAAAAGGGAAGATTATACATACTCCGGTGTATGTAAACTATTTTCCCGCTGAATTTTTTTTTAATAAATGTTTGAATTTGACTCCGCTAGACCTTTTTGTTTTAGAAATGGGAATTGGAAGACACAATTATCTTCCACAGTCTCAAGCGGAGAAACAAATTAATTAATCTCATAACTGAAATTCACAGAAAAAACATTTAAAAAAATATATATTTACTAGCAGATTATACTCGGCATTGCGCAAGTTATTTTTTCGCTCCTTCCTCCTTTTTGGACCCATTATGGTCCACTTTTTGAAACGGAATCCTCCAACAGCTATTTGGGAAACTTAACAAAGTTAATAGGAAAAAATTTCCTGTTACCATTTTTTGGTCCCATTTTTTCTCCCCTTTTGGTCAAAATTTTGATAAGATTTATTGCCTATAACCTGCACCGACAAAAGCCCGATCTATATCCCAAATTTCAAGAAAATCGGTCCAGGCGTTCCGGCATGATTGTCTAACAAACAAATAAACAAAAAAAAACTGACTTACGGAAAGATTTATAATATATATTAGGATTAATTAAGATGGTTAAATAGGTTGGTAGGTGTGAACAAAGTAATGGACCTCTTAAAAATAGAAGTCACCCTTTTAATCCGAACATTTTCTAAAGATATTCACCATGAGTCCAAAATAAATCATGCGATTGCGGCAATCATTATATTAGAAAGGTCAAAATACTCACTCACTCACTTCATGACAATCGAGAGAGGTTTTGAAAAAAAAAATATCATGTAATCGCTTTATTACAGCCCGATACTTCTCGTTAGAGTTTTCAGTTCAGTTTTTATTATAAACCCTAATTTTATTACATTAGAGTCAAATAGTGGAGACACTTTGATGTCTCCTAAACTTTCGATACGCAATCCGGACGCAGATATGAGCACGCAGGGGCCGTGTGTAATATTTCCAGAATGGGCACAACAGTCCACGAAACGAGGAGGGATTTAGTGGGTGGGGGCTCCACACACGGAGGATGTGACGACTTCCTCTATGGTGTGGTGCAGTTGGGTACATTTACTCCTCCACGGCGCAAAAAAATATTACTTCAGAGTCCACGCAGGCGTTTATTCCTATAACTACGACTATTGCCTTGTAGCACTTTCTGACCGGTTGATATAAGAGTTTATTGCGGAGATGTAAACTACACTTTCCCTCGATAAAAAAAAAATTATTTTAATTTAATGCGATGGAAATTTTCTCACTGAATACAAATTGAATGTGAGTTGATGAATTTAATAGCAAATATAAGTTCATCAATTCTATCTGAGAAGATAAAAAACCTTTTTTGACGACTAACGTTCTTTTCTTAATACATTTTAGACACGAAGATCTTTTTCTGCCTATTCCAAAGGATATTTTGAACAATGTTATCACTTTTACCTTTCTCTGGCTTGAATACGATTAGGAATTTTTTTTTGACATTTTTTGACATAATAGGGACACTTTGATTTTCCAATGTATTCTTATATTTTTAATTATTTTTCCATAAATATTGCAAAGCATATATATGAAATTAAAGGTATTCAAATAGTTTTACTGATAAAATAAAAATAAATGACTAGTTCTGCCGATTTCTTTAAAAAAAATCAAAAAAAAGGCCTGGAGAAAATAATAGGGACACTTAAGTTTTTCAATATCTTCTTATATTTTTAATTCTTTTTCCATAAATATTGCAAATTAAAGGTATTAAAAGTATATTGAAATTAAAGGCATTCAAATAGTTTAACTAATGAAATAAAAATAAATGCTTAGTTCTGCCAAATTCTTAATATAACTTATTTGAAAACAAGGCCTGGAAAAAATAATAGAGACACTTTGATTTTCCAATATATTCTTATATTTTTAATTCTTTTTCCATAAATATTGCAAATTAAAGGTATTAAAGGTATATTGAAATTAAAGGTATTCAAATAGTTTAACTAATAAAATAAAAATAAATGCCTAGTTCTGCCAAATTCTTAAAAAAATATAACTTATTTGTAAAAAAGGCCTGGAAAAAATAATAGGGACACTTTAATTTTCCAATATATTCTTATATTTTTAATTATTTTTCCACAAATATTACAAAGTATAGACATGAAATTAAAAGTATTCAAATAGTTTAACTGATAAAATAAAAATAAATGACTACTACTACTCAAATAAGAGTTTTTTGATAGATTTTTTTTAGATTTCGCATTTCGGATACCCATCGTTTTTTTTTTTTTATTCTAATTTTTATTGTTATCAACTATACGCCAAAAAATACGTCCATTGACTGTAACATCGATTATGTTGTCTATAAATGAGTGCAAAATCGGGAAATTTCTATCATATTTTGCTTTTCTATTAAACATGGTCTTCAAATTTCAGAGTTGGGGGTAGTGCACTAAATTTGCAATTTCCACTAAATGTTAGTGATAGTGCAAAATTTTTCACTATCACTAATAGGTATTTAGTGGTGAGTTGAAAAATAACAGCCTCACTAAGCAATAGTGGTAGTGGTAAAAGAAAGTTTTTCACTAAAATTAATTTAGTGATAGTGAAACACCTTTTTTTTACAGCATAGTGCAAATTATTTTTCTCCACTAACAGGATAGTGGAAAAATATAATCATTCACTAATGTTAATGGAACTCAAATACATACCATTATATTGCATTACGTTATACTTTTTTATTTTTTTATTATATAAAAGTAGTAACAAAATTAAAAAACAAAAGGAAATAGTAATGTGAAAAAATAAGGAAGTTTCAATATATTAAATCAAATTAAATACATATTGGAACATGAAAATCTTAGCAATTATTTGCCTTCAACAAAACTAATTTTTCAAAATTAAAGTCACACAATTTATTCCTGCGAGGAGCGTCTTTTATTCCACAAAATGAAAAGAGTAGCTCAACTCGAGCAGAAGATGGCAATGGGACATTGAATTTTTAAAACATTTGCCTAATTATATTATATTTTTTAAGTCAATGTAATTTAGTGTCTGGATCCAATAGATATGTATCCAGTTCATTTTGTATTTCATCTTTTTGTATTTGTATTATAGGTCCTAATATAAATTACATTAAAAATTTTTATAAACATTATTTTTTGACATTTTAGTGCATATAGTATAATTAAAGCATTCATGTAGTGACTGTTAAAAATTTGCACTATTTTATTCTAGTGCAAAATTTTCACTACCACTAATGGTTAGTGGTAGTGGAAAAATTTTCACTACCACTAATTTTTTTAGTGGTAGTTAAAATATGTTTCACCACCACTATTTTATTTTAGTGATAGTTAAAATATGTTTCACTATCACTATAGTGATGAAAAATAGTGGAAAATCAAAATGTTATCACTATAGTGGGATTTAGTGGAAACCTTAGTGCACTAAATATTTAGTGCACTACCCCCAACTCTGTCAAATTTAAATAAAACAAAGTATGTGCCAGAGATCAGCAATGAATCGTTTTTCCGCTACTCATAAGTACTCATGCAATTTTGAGTTTGAATGAATCAACAGAATCGAAATTCAACTACTCTGATACATTCGTAATCGCTACAACATTGATTTATACGTATATTCATTAAAATTTACAGCCTTTGTTGTTGTTGCATATGCAAACAAATAAGAAAGGAAAATCAAAGACAAGAACAAAGCATCGCTGTGCTCGTACGCGAATCACACTTATTTTGTGATTCGTGTAAATGTAAACTAAAGACCAGTTGAAGTCAATAACATCATGCATATTGTTAAGTATGAATACGACAAGTACTTCCAACTTTGAGTATGTGTAGTATGAGTATGATATCAAAATAAGTATGAATGCGTATAAGCATCTGAAATTATAAGTATGACTCGAACCTACTCATCGTTTTGAATACTTGTTGATCTCTGGTATGTGTAAGATATTATCGAAATTTCTGCATTATGTGTGAGATATAACATCGTTCAAATGCACGCATTGGTTTCTCTTCAGAGAGCGTATACGAAATATTGAATTATTCATGACACTGACGCTGAATGCTGAATTAAACCGACTGTTAGGTTGACCTTGAAGATCACTGTAATTTTTCGTTCATACCACCTCCACATGAACTCTGTCGTATGTAGCGCAGTCTTGCTGAAGCCGCAAGCCATTAGTATCCACATCATCCAATTCAAGCCAAAAGAATATGCAATCATCGGACTATTGTGCTTGCCATTGACAGCGCCGTTCTCAAAGAAGTATGGAACTACGACGCACTAGTCCAAATTCCATACTAAATGGTGATTATTTTTGATATATATTAGATGGCTTTGGATATGATATTACATGACCTGGCACTCATTCGCTGAGACATGGGCCTCATCAATCAAAAAGTTAAAAAAAAAATTAGATTCTATTACCATCTGCTCCAGATCCCATTCCGAGAACACACGTCACACTTAGTGGATAAACAAAACAAATTAAATGAATGACAACTAATATGGTAGACAAATAAATGATCGTTGTCAATTGCCAATATTTTGGAAATTCGTGTTGGAAGATACTATGAAAAAGGTACGACTAAGTCAAAGGCGTTAAACAAATTTATGTTTCCTCACTTTGTGTCTAGAAAACAATTAGAAAACATGACGCATTAGCAACTTATTCGCGTCTAGGGAACGAGTATTTCGCCATTAAAGAGTTATTAACCACTTCAAATCAAAGTTTTGCAGAAGTTGGTAAAACCTGGATGGAAATGATGAAATTGAATTGGAAGTTAATTGTTACAACCTGAGTACTCACTTGATTCACTGCAGTTCACAGTTAACAAAATTCTGACAAACAAATCAACTGAAATTGCCAGAATTAATTACCAGAAAAGGTATTGCCAGATAATATGCATATTTGATGCAGACAATTGGCAATTATTTTAAGATCATTTTAATTTTAGTTTTGTTTGCAGTGGCCCATATCGCAGCAGACCTACGTTCATAGTTGCCAGATAACTGAAACATAAAATCGTCAAATATTTGAGAAAAACACGTCAAAATTGGCAAAGACTTTTATTGAAATCGGAAAAAAATCGAAAAAAGGAACACATTCCGGAACTAAAGATAACGAGAATCGGGTGACGTTTTGAAAAAATAAAAAAATTAAAAAGAATTGCTGATTTTTTTTCTAATTTCTGGCGAATTTTTATATGTATTTATATAAACAAGGTTTCGAACCGAACCCGAACCGGAATGAACCGGCTTGTTTTTCCGAACCGTGAACCGTGAGTTCGGAACATTTTTTTCTGCTGCACCGAAAACGACCCGAACCGAAACAAATAGGTGAATCCGAACCCGTTAAATTGAGACATGACACCGCACAGAGCGGCCTCGTACCTAGGATCGGGCCTGTCTCTATAATTATATATACTCGTTCCGGTAAAAAAAAATTAGCACAACACCACTGTTTACAACCAACCAAAAATGGAATACTATTGGTAATAATGGAATACCCATTCATGAGAGTGGGTTGGCCTTTAACGTCTATTTTGAGGCCGTGTAGACCATTTACAGCAGGGGCCGTAATAGCTCATTAATAACGATTGTGCGTCCAACTTCATTGATTCATTGGAGCATCTTTGCAATGCGGCTTGTGTTCCACTGTTCTATCGCTACTATAGCGGATATTCCTCGAGCGAAATAACAGGCAGATTACTAACATTTATTGTGAATCATTTATTTTAACTAAATTAACAAAATTTAACAAAAAAAATCAATTTAAAAAGAAAAGAAACTTAAAATTTAAGAAAAAAAAATGGAAATTTAATTAAAGAATAGAAAAAAGAAGCAGAGTCCGACAATTCCATAAATTGTCAAACGTGAGATTATAAATTAGTCGAGCGAAATGCGATATGCTCTTCTTTCTCCTGACGCCAAAAATATATCGTGCTATAGCGTTGTAGGTTACGTTAAGTATTCGTCTACTAACAGCATCACAGCAAACAGCTCACATCCGTACATAAGAGTCGGTAGTAAATATGTTTTCGCTAATAGCATTCAAATATTAGTCGGTGTAAAATACTGTGACATCTAGAGATTACGAAGCATCGCAAAAGTTTTTCCACAGTTCATATCCATGTGATCCGACCAATTTAGTTCTCTATTCAGAGCTAAGCCAAGACTTTTAGCCGTTCTAACAAATCTTATATTCGATCCACTAATTTGAATTGGTGGTAGATTCAAGATAACCTCCAGTAACGCCATTGATTTGTTGGGATTTATACTTAGACCATTTGCAGATGCCCATAAATTTAAATCCTGATTTATCAAACGGATGCAGTTGGTAGCATCACTAGCACTACAATCCACGTATAGCTGCACGTCATCAGCATACATGTGTATTTGGCAATGTTCTATCTGGAACGGTAGGTCATCAGCATAAATCGTGTACAACAATGGGCCAAGTATAGAGCCCTGTGGCACTACTAAGTTATGGCTAACGCTTTGACTTTTGTCGCCTAGATGGGAGGAGATCAGTTTTAATGCTGCTGAGGAGAAATTGCACATTTATTTCAGTTTAAGTTTCAAGATAGAAGGATGGACAGTGTCAAATGCCTTAGAATGATCCAGTAGTGTGACGATTATCAATCTGGCACCTAATTTCCTCGGTTCCATCAACCAACGGATTAAGGCAGATGAGTTGTGGTCGGAAATCCGAATTGCGTTTTCGTCATTTGCAAATAAATCCTACTAATTTGCAAATAAAAAGTAATTTCTCAAAGATCTTAAATAAGGCAATAAAGCTTTTTTCCATACAGAAGGGTACGAAGAGGTGGTGACAATTGTATTGAAGAAATGAATGAAATAAATAAGTGTATATGGGTGCGTTAATCTTATAAATTTTGGATGCATACCATCATAGCCAATAGCATTAGATGATCTCAATACTTCTTCCTGCTTAAAATCAATGAAATTGAATTAATTTTTTTTTTTATAAAAACCAACACTCATGCAGTGCAGGTTTAGGAAAATAGGTTATAGGAAGGTGGGAAGAGGGAGTAGTTTTTGTGGACATTTGATTTAAACTTACCAATATAGTAATTGATGGGAAAAAACTTCGCAGGAAGATCATTCCACAAGCGAGCAGTGCGGGCAAAAAATTAATTCTTGTGCGGTTCACTGGCCAATCAACCACAAAAGGATGTGCTCTGCGAAAAGCTCGAGTACCATGTAAAAATATGTGATTATCGGGAACCAAGACCCTTATTTCTCGCAAACAGCTCCCATTATAGTACCGATAGAACAATGAAACACACGCCACATTGCGACGATGCTCCAACGAATCAATAGAGTTGGATACCCTACTGTCATTAATAAGCACCTTCGCCCTCTCCTGTACGCGGTCGAGAAGTTTCAAAGACTTTGAAGCAGCGGCCCATACATGAGAGATGTACTCCATCCGGGGTCGGATAAAGGTCCTGAAAATAGTAAGAAGGTTGGATGAAGTAAAATATTTTTTGCGGATAAAGGTCCTGAAAATAGTAAGAAGGTCGAAAGAAGTAAAGTATTTTCTGCACCGTTTCAAAAAACCAAGGCACTTGAATGCTTTCTTCGACACTCGAAAAATGTGATCGTTCATGTTTACAGGTGGCAATGGAATATTTGCAAATTAGCGGTTTACCTGCTCTACATCAATTTCCTAGGCATCACTACTGACACGATTTGGTAAATCCAACTTATGAATTTCCCTCCACTTTGGAAAATGATTGCCATAAAATATTGATTTGGCTTTCCTAAGCTTCGCATTAACGGTAGCCGTTGCAGCTTTAAAAAAAATTTCGTAAAGTTCAGAAGTCCTAAAGCGTTTCCACCTGGAATATTCACGATTCCGATTGTCAATCAGATACTTAATATCAAAAGTAAACCATGGTCTATCAGTCCTAAGAAATTTTGTTTTATAGTTTAATTGTTCAGACAATTGTTAATAGTTCCAGCCACAGTTCGTTTCTTAGATGGACTATTTGTATGTGGAACATCTTTCCTGCAGAAATCTTTCCAGAAAATCGTCAAAATAGTGATCAATTGCCAAATTTGGCAGCTAGGCCTACGTGCGCCATTTTTTACTATTGGGATACCTCGCGAACTTTTTCTGTAGAAGCTGCGAAGAGGAGGAAGAGACGGTTTTTTATTTATTGGGGACATGCCCAGCACTATGTCAAAGGAGAAAGATATATCCGGGTGCCTACTACTTCGATGATGAGATTGATTTATCGTACATTACACCACTTTTATCCGACCAAGAATAGAATACAACTCTTATGTAAGGGCTGGTGCCTCAACGTCTATTTTGAGACTTTTCGTCCCATCGTCTTCTCATCGTTGTAATGTGGCTTGTGTTTCACTGTTATATTGGCACTAAAACGGATTAAAATAAACTAAAACGGAATAAAAGACTTGTGCCTGAGAATCATATAACACTTGTGTTTCTCGGCGAGCATCTCCGTTTGTGGTTGATTGGCTAGTCGATTGCACAATGCTTTACAGACAAAATTCGTTCTTCTTTCGTTCTGCCTTTTGCAGAGGTCTTTCCTATTACTCGTGTCATAAAAAATTTAAAATATAATGTCCACAAACACTGCTCCCTCTTTCCTCCTGCCCATAAGATATTTTCCTAGTTCCAATGCACTGCATGAGTAACGGCTATTCGTTGTCGATAAAATAAAAGGTAATGGCACTTGCCCTTGGTTTTTCTAGAATGATATTAGAATCTGGAACTCGACGTGGTCTAGTAGCTTGTAGTAGCCAAAAAGTATTTCTTCGGCGATTTTCTCTTAGCAGATTTCTGGCAAAAACTCTGCGAGTAAATAAAATTGCCATGAAAAGTTTCTCAAAAATCTGTCGTTCGGAGTCGACTTTAAACTGTAGGTCCCGGCACATAGTATGTATAAAATTAACACACACAACATAAGTGGGTGGTGTGAGAAACTAGGTCAATAATCCTGACTGAAGGCTTGTAGTGACCAATTATGTATGTAAGTATGCGTGAGCCAATATTGCCAATAAATTGGTAATTTTATTAAAATAGTTGAACTTTCCCTTCCATTCCCCTGTCAGTATTCGATTCAAAAATTTCTTTCAAGCAACAAACACTATTTCTTTTTCTTTATTTTTTTTTATTTTTTTTATGAAAATTCGAATTATCTAATCTACGTATTCTTTTGATTGTCACAAGAAAGTTAGGCAGGAAGGCAGGTGTGTGAATGTAGGTTGGCCTCTGATAAAATAAAATTTTGTATTGATAAATTGTATTTTTAGTTCTTTGGCTTTGTTTTTTTTTTTTTGAGTTTAAAAACACTTTTTTTTTCTAAACATTTCAACATTTTTCAAAAATTTTACGTTTCCTAAAGAAGGCAAAATTTTGTAAAAATTTTTTTTTATTAAGTTTTTATCTTCAATAATTGAAATAGAAATAACCTAATGACACTGAGGCTTTGTTTGAAAAGATATTTCGAATGAAGTGATTACAGCGATATGAATACCAATTCCTCTATTTTTAATATTAAAAATATTCGTTATTTATTTCGTATATATTTTGTGAAAATTTACTTTACAAATTAGGGATTGTCGTTTACAAGCTGTGCGTTGGCTTATATAAAGGGTCCGTTCAATAACATTATTTTTTTTTTGAAAATGCTTAAACAAAAGTTATTGAATATTATCTTAAATTTCTTTTTTAATTTAAAAGTACAATCCTTCCGGTTAATAATTCTAATCCTAATCCTAATATCCTAATATTTATTATAAATCTGTCTGTAAGTCTGTTTTTTTGTTTGTTTGTTTTTTAATCAATCATGCCTGAACGACTGGACCGATTTTCTTGAAATTTGGGATATAGATCAGGCTTTTGTCGGTGCAGGTTATAGGCTATAAATCTTTTCAAAATTTTGACCAAAAGGGGAGAAAAAATGGGGAAAAAATGGTAATAGGTAATTTTTTACGATTCAACTTGGTTAAGTTTCCCAAATGTTTGTTGGTTTGTTCATTAGCCAATCACGCCTGGACCGGACTTTTTTCGGTGTAGGTTATAGGTTATAAAACTCTTTAAAATTTTGACCAAAAGGGGAGAAAAAATGGAGGAATAGAGGTATTCCGTTTCTAAAGTAAAACTAAAAGGTATCCAAAAAGGAGGAAAGGGGTAAATTGAATACAGGTTATCCTAATCCTAATATATACTATAAATCTTCCTGTCTTTTTTTTTGTATGTTTGTTAGAAAATCACGTCTGAACATCTAGATCGATTTTCTTGAAATTTGGGATATAGATCAAGCTTTTGTCGGTGCAGGTTATAGGCTACGAATCTTTTCAAAATTATGGCCAAAAGGGAATACAAAAAGGGGACAAAGGGAGAAAAAATGGGTAAAAGTTAATACTTTAATGCATAAATGCTGTAATTTATGTGTTTTAAAGGTATTTTCTTACGATTTAGCTTGGTTAAGTTTCCCAAATAGCTATTGGAGGTGTTCTGTTTAAAAAGCTGGATCAAAAGGGGTCCAAAAAAGGGGAAAGGGACGAAAAACGGGCAAATTGCATGCATTTATATTTAGTATTCAATAAACTGGGTTGTTTTATATTTTTTTATTTTTATTTATTGTTATTTTTATAACCCGCGCAACGCCAGGTACACTCTGCTAGTGGAAAATAATTTCATTCAAATGGCTGCCTCGGCTGGCCATGCAGAAGCCTACACGATCCGTCCAATTTTCAAGCACATTATCGAATGTATTTAGCTGTATTTCACCAATGGCTTCACGAATATTATTCTTTAAAGCGTCAATTGTCTCTGACTTGTCGTCTTAACAGTTATCTTTGGCGGCATTCCACATACATATAATAGCCCAACGATGTCAAATCGCAGCTGCGAAGTGGCTAAACAACATCAACTCTGCGGCTGATAATGCGATCTTCCAAAACAGGGCGCAAAAAATCGAGTGTAGCTTCGACTGTGTGGCACGTACCGCCGTCCTATTGAATCCAAATGTTGCCAATTTCCTCCATTTCAATTTTTGGCCCGATAAAGTTCGCTAGTAGCTGCAACGGCCACTCCTCCTTGCTCATTTTCGGAAAAAAAATGGGCCAATTATGCCTCTGAACCAAAATCCGCACCAAACAGAAACTCGTTTTGTGTGTGCCGTGTCGGGTTTTCTGTGCCCCAAATGCGACAATTTTGCTTGTTTACATACCCGCACACAATCAGCTGCACACAATCGATAATGTGCTTAAAAATTGTACCGATCGTGTAGGCTACTACATGGCCAGCCGAGGCAGCCATTTGAATAAAATTATTTTCCATTATTAACCGGAACGATTGTACTTTCAAATAAAAAAAAAGAAATTTGAGAAATTCAGTAGTTTTTTTTTTAAGAATTTTTAATAAAAAAGAAAGTTATTTGGCGGACCCTTTTAGATGTAAGATTTCTGGCAAAAACTCGGAGAGTAAATAAAAATTGCCATGAAAAAGTTTCTCAAAAATCTGTTGATCGGAATCGACGTTAAATTGTGGGACCCACCATTCACGTATAAAATTAACACACACAACATAAGTGGAGAGAGTAGCTAAGCCGTAATCCTGCTTGAAGGGTTGTAATGGCCAATTATGTAACGTGTAATTAAAAACATTTTCACAAGAATATTTCTTACAATACAGTAGCCAGTGGTTCAACTTGCAGCTCCAACAAAATGAAATATAGAAAGAGGATTTCATTCGGAGATTATCCCTCAGCATTCCTCTGGCAAAAATTCTTCTCAACCAACATTAACCGTGATTGTCACCACTTGCGAGTAAATTTATCACACACAACATGGTGGTGTATTCTCCTTGGCAATTGTGTAGATTCTTTGAGAATTTTAAAGATGGATTGATCAAAAGCCTGTATTTGTGATGGCTTGAATCAGATACCGGTCACTCAAGTATCCTGGAGAAATTTGAGACTGCCGGGGACATTGACTACATGCATGACAACGCGATATGACTTCTCGATGAAATTCTTGACGACCATCCCGGATAAGGAGGCACAGGGGAATGGTGCTGGGCATCCCGTCAAGGACTCTGTCCAAAATTTCACTGATGGATCCAAGCTGAGAGCAACAGTTGGTAGTGGAATTTTCTCGAAGTCAATAGGTATAGCCGAATCTATACGGCTACCGGATTACTGCAGCGTCTTCCAGGTGAAGGTATTGGCCATACAAGTTGCGGTTAAGATTACATATTTGGTTTTCGAATATCCCCATTGGAAACATCACCATACTCATCCATAGCCAGTCGGCTATCAGGGCTCTGGGCTCCAATGTGACGAACTCCAGGACGGTTCAGGCGGCTGTCAAAAACACCTGAAAAAGTTGGGGAAGAGGTATAATGTTCATATCCCAGGAAACTCCAGAGCGGAAGAACTGGTAAGACGCGGCACAACTGCAGGCTCATGATTGACATAGGTTCGCATGAGGGCAGAGTGGTGCGCAAGATCTGGCCACGGATGAATAGAATGCGCACTACAAGGCTCCTAAAACCCCAAAGAGACGCGCTCAGTGCGGTTATTGGAGTTGTGACGGGTCATTACATTATGGGTGTCCACACAAGACGCATTGGTCTGGGATACCTCGCGACTTTTTCTGTAGAAGCTGCGAGAGGAGGAAGAGACGGTTCTTTATCTACTGGGGACATGCCCGGCACTATGTCAAAGGAGAAAAATACATCTGGGTGCCTACTACATCGATGATGTAAGTGATTTGTCGTACATTAAGAGTTTGTCGTATAGGCAAGGGTGATTTTTTAAGAGCTATAGGAAAATTTTTCAAAAAAGAAAACCTCATAAAATTCAGAAAAATGCATACAATCGATAGTACGGTCCATATAATTTAATGTTTGAAGATTATTTCATGCAAAAGTCGACCGTCCATCCCCTTAGTTCAATTTTGGCATACTCTTTCCAATATTTCGGCCGGTATCTCGCGATTAAATACTTCAATGTTGTCTTCCAATGCGTCAATTGCAGCAGGCTTGTCTGTATAGACATGAGCTTGAACGTAGCCCCACAAAAAATAGTCTAAACGCGTTAAATCGCACGATCTAGGCGGCCAATTGACAGGTCCCGAACGTGAAATAAAACGTTCACCGAACTCGCTTCTCAATAAGTCTATTGTTACGGATGATGTGCGGCATGTGGCACCGTCTTTTTAAAACCACATATCCTGGAAGTCAAGCTCTTGCATTTTGGACAAAAAAAAGTTGAATATCATCTCACGGTAGCGCTTATCATTCACAATTACGTTACTATTCGCAGCATCTTTGAAGAAGTACGGTCCAATGATGCCACCAGCCCTTAAACCGCAGCAAACTGTGATTTCTTCTTCTGGCTGTTCTTTACTCCAAAATCGGCAATTCTGCTTATTTACGTATCCATTGAGCCAAAAATGAGTTTCGTTGCTGAACACAATTTTTCGATAAAGAAGTGGATCTTCGCCCAACTTTCCAAAAGGCCATTCACCAAAAATTCGTCGTTGCGGTAGGTCGTTCGGCTTCAATTCTTGCACCAGCTCCATTTTGAAAATTTTCCATGCAAAATTTTCTACGTTGTTGAGTAACAGAACGGCGACAAATCGATAATTGATAGTCATCATTAACACGGGCCGATACAGCTGCTATATATTCTTCAGTTCCCATTCTACGTAAGTGTGTTGGTGGTTTAATGTCCAACAATGTAAATTTGGTGCGAAATTTAGTCACCAAATAGCCCGAATAGCCACTTCAGTGGGTCGATTAAACTGACCATAAAATGGAAGAAGCGTGCGATGAACTTTCTTAACAGAACACGTATTTTGATAATAAAATTCAATAATTTGCAAACGTTGTTCGTTTGTAAGACGATTCATGGTGAAATTATAGACCAAACTAAAGATGTTTGACAGTGAAACAAAACACGAAACGTGCGTGATCTGAGATTGATTGTTGAGGAAAAATGGGCATTCAATAAGGTCTATAGCAAACAGAATTAAGAGATCTAAGACGATCGTACAAAATTATTTGGGGGATCCAAAATCATACGACACTAAAAAACGATGAGGTAGAAAACCAATACTACTTGACCGCGATAAACGATCAATAAAGCGCTTAGCTATCATAAATAATTTAAGTTGTACTAAAACAAAGTCGCAGAAGTCGCCGTGGTCTAGTAGGTAGTGTGCTGGCTTATTAGACGACAAGTTGAGTTCGAATCCCAGGTCAGACATCAAAACTAAAAAAAATTTTTCGGCTACTTCCTCTCAGCAGATTTCTGGCAAAAACACTGAGAGTAAAAATTGCCATTAAATGCTTCTCAAAAAATCTGTTGTCCGGAGTCGACTTTAAACTGTAGGTCCCACCACTCATGTATAAAATTAACGCACACAACATAAGTGGTGTGAGAAGCTAGGACGTTGTACAATGGGTAAATTCAACCACCGGGTACTGTACTTGTCAGAATTGACAAGTACACGTCCTCTAACCTAACCTAACCTAAAACAAAGTCGGAACTGGGACAGAACGTAAACGAGAGAGGGATTCATCAAATTTTAAATGAAGGTTTAAAGGTGAAGCAACAAAAAATGATACCCAAAACACGATTGACCCCTGGACACAAGGCAGCCAGATTGACTTTCGCTGAAAAATATAAATTTCAGTGATGAAAAAATTCAACTTTGACGGACCAGATGTATACAAATATTATTTGAGAGAAAAAGGAAGTGATAGGCGGACCCGAATGACATGTAATTTTCAGAGAGGATCTTTAATGCCATGGGTTGCTTTTGTATATAAAGCACGTTCTCCAATCTGTTTTATTTCTCATAAAATGAATGCGGAGAACTATGTAGAATTACTGGACAATGTTTTCGTTGAATTTGCTGAAGAAAATTATGGAAATAATTTTACTTTTCAGCAAGACAACGTCCCTATATATATAGCCAAAAGGGTCAAAGCATTTTTTTAAGAAAAAGATATAGCTGGTTTGGACTGGTTAGCATTTAGTCCCAATCTAAATTCTGTCAAAAATCTCTGGGGAAATTTAAGTGCCGAAATATACTAATATACTTAAGAGAGCTGAAAGAAGCTTTAATAAAAAAAATGCGTTGAAATTCCCCAAGATAAGTTACAAAAACTAATAAAATCTCTGCCACTTCGATTAAATGAAGTAATTAAAAATCGAGAAGGACACACGCATTATTAAAATGTATGTCTAATTTGAATATATTTAAATAGTTTTAAGTATTTTGTACCATATAAATATATATTTCCTTTAAGAATTTGAACTGTGTAACTATAAAAAATATTAAATAAAAATAAACAAAATCTGAAACTTTAATTATTTGTTTCTCTTTGGGTGCGCCAAAATAACTTTTTTTTTTTTGAAAATGCTTTAAAAAAAACTACTGAATAATTTCTCAAATTTCGACTTTTATTTGAAAGTACGATTGCACTCCTTCTGATTAATAATGGAAAACAATTTCATTCAAATGGCTGCCTCGGCTGGCCATGCAGTAGCCTACATGATCGGTCGAATTATTAAGCACATTATCAATTCTGTGCAGCTGTATGATGACTTCACGAATATTGCGAATAGCGTCAATTGTCTCTGGCTTGTCGGCGTAATACTTATCTTTGACGGCACCCCACAAATAATAGTCCAACGGTGTGAAATTGCAGCTGCGAGGTGGCCAAACGACATCAGCTCTGCGGCTGATAATACGATCTTCAAAAACAGGGCGCAAACAATCGAGTGTAGCTTCGGCTGTGTAACACGTAACGCCGTCCTGTTGAAACCAAATGTTGCCAGTGTCCTCCTCTTCAATTTTTGTGAATAAAAATTCATTCAATGGCCCGATAACGATCGCCATTGACTGCAACGGCCACTCTTTGCTCATTTTCGAAGAAATATGGCCCAATTATGCCTCTGGACCAAATCCGCACCAAACAGTGGCTCGTTTTGGATGCGTCGTCTTTTCAATGTATGCGTGCGGGGTTTCTGTGCCCCAAATGCGACAATTTTGCTTGTTTACCTAGCCTCCAAGATCAAAATGAAATTCATCTGAAAAGATGATTTTTTTTTGTCAAAATCGGCATATTCTGTAAGTCGATCGCATGCCCACTTAGCGAAGCAAAAACGCATTGGCTTTAACTCCTGAACAAATTGGACTTTTTATGGCGTCATACCTTTGCAAAAATTCTTCTCAATGATGTCTCCGAAATGTTCAATTATTGAGAATGGCGGTGGATTGATGTTGATGGCACTTCATCCACACTTTCTGGCACAGTAGCAATATTCTCGGGTGTACGCAATCTATTTGGTTTTTCACGCTTTGGTTTATCGGTGAGGATGCCAGCTTCTTTCACTTTTTTCACAAGCTGACGGTGCTTCTCTTCTTCCAAAACCCGTACGCAGTTTTCGTCAACCTTCTTCAACATTACAATGATTTTCAAAGTAATGTCGCAATATTTCCCAGCGTTGTTCACAACCACATTCGTTCAGCGGAAGCATAAAACTAATTGTCTGTCAAATCAGACATGAGCTAAGTGTTACCATTCACGAATAAGCACTAGTTGAAAAAAAAACGTTAGATCGCGGACCCGATGCTTTACATATTGTTATTACTAAACTAAATTTGCAAAAGTAAAAAATTTCAAAACAAATAAAACGGTTAAAGTGGCTTTAATGTACAAAACTACGTAAATTTTTAATTTTTAAAAATCGTCAAAATGGGAGCATAAATCGTCAAAATATTGACAATTTGATTAGATGGCGGACCAGATACTTTACATTTTTTTTTTTACTAAACTAAATTTGCAAAAGTAAAAAATTTCAGAACAGATACAAAGCTTAAATTAAATTAAACTACGTAAATTTTTAATTTCAAAAAATCGTCAAAATGGGAGCATAAATCGTCAAATCGTCAAGATGATAAAATTGTCAAAATGACGATAAATCGTCGAATCTGGCAACTATGGGTGTACTATCACTACAAAATTATTAATGTACAATAATGACTTTAATGTACAAAAATAAAAAAAAACTACGTAAATTTTTAATTTCTAAAAATCGTCAAAATGAGAGCATAAATCGTCAAATCGTCAATAATATATTTTGGAGCACAAAATCCTCAAATCTGGAAGCTATAGGTGCACTACCAGTACAAAACACTAAAAAAACCCTGAACCAAAAAATTCTTACCAGCAACATCGAAAGCAACTCTGTTCACACTGACAGTACTTTTTGTGGACAAATGAAAAAAAAAATATTTAAAGAGAGTAAAATCAAATTTTTCATTTCTTTTTGTAAAGAAACAAATGTCACCTTCATTTTTGATCAGAACTCGTACATTTTTAAAAAGTTTATTAAATTTTTAGGAATTTCATCACCATCGTCAATCATTCATCGTATTCAAGGTTACTGGTACTACAATTTACGTCACAGTAATAGGTTTTTGGACAAACAAAAATATTAAAACTTCAAGCATAACCTATAATTTCACAGATGAAAAGATATTTTGTTTTAAATGTGCACGCGAATAAATCACAATTTTTTGTTTGTCTCTCTTTGACAATAATCCCAAACAATAAGAGTTTGATTTTCTATTTATTTTTTTAAATTAAATTAAAATTTTTTTTTAATTTTTCCTATAAATACGCGAATATTTCATGAATATATCATCAGTTATCGTAAAACCTCAAAGCAATAATTTAATTTGTTTAACAAATTGGTTTTCATTCTTAAGTCCTTACAGAAAAAAATGGCAAAACTATTCATAGCATTGGCAACTCTGTGCATTTTCGGTGCAGTTGTAGTGAAAGGCTTCGATAAAAAACAAGCCCTCGTATCCTTAATGGCAAAAGTAGACGAATGCAAAGCTGATGTTGGAGCCAAAGATAGTAAATGGATTTGTTTTATTAAGAAAAGAAAAAAAATTTCACAAGAATTTTTAAATTCATAAAATTTTAGGTGATATTGCGGAATTTATGGATAAAAAAACCCCATCAAGCAAGGAGGGCAAGTGTTTACTTTTATGTCTGATGCAGAAATACGAAGTGGTATGTACGATACAAGATCAGTACGTCAGTAAAAAACAGTACACAAGAGAAAATATCATCATTTTATTGTAGATGAATGACGGCGGTGAATTCCTAAAGGATGCTGCTGTAAAACATGCCGAGAAATATGTTGACGGTGATGAAGCCCGCATGGCAGTTGCAAAGGAAATAATTGACACATGCAGTGCTATTGATGTCGACAGTGATCCCTGTGAAGCTGCCACACAATATTGCATATGCTTCGACGAACAAGCTGAGGCTCATGGTGTTGAAGATAATTTCGAATTTTAAACTTTATTCTCCCCTCAATCTCCTGGAACCTACTCTTATAAACGTTAATGGCAACAGAGTTTTAATTTTGCTTATTCCTGATGTACCCTTGTTAAAATACATATTTTTGTTCTTTAATCATTATTTCCATCTATTTAATCGGACGTTAGATAGTGAGTGTACTTATCGCTGAGAAAATAGGCAAAAAAAAAAACCTTTTCGTGAGCAAATTTCGCAAACAAGATGGAAAATTTGATTCATTGTTAACCGTTGTAAGTGAATTGAGAATTTTAAGGGACATTATTACAACTTCCCGTTAACTAAAGGAAGGATTTTAACAGGCAGTGAAATTGTTTTTCATTATTATAAGTGGACAATATGGTAGAAGTAGGAGTTAATCTAATGGGAGGATCATCCTGCTGGTAACTTTTAAAGTTAAATTTATGCTTGAACTTGCCATATTATATATTATTTTCAATATGGCAACTTCAAATATAAACACAATGAGCATATACAACAAAATAAAAAAACGAAGCATGTTGAAACTGCGTTAAAAAAAACCTATTTAATTGACCTTATTAGACGTAAAGCCAGGGTTCGAGCCCCAGACCAGACATCAAAACAAAATACAAAAAGTATTTCTTCGGCGATTTTCCTCTCAGCAGATATCTGGCAAAAACTCTGAGAGTAAATAAAATTGAGGATTAGTAAAATTGAGTCGACTTTAAACTGCAGGTCCCGCCACCCATGTATAAAAAAATAACGCACACAACATAAGTGGTGTGAGAAACTAGGTCATTAATCCTGACTGCAGGGTTGTAATGACGAATTACAATAATTGAGCAGTGTTATCGATATTGCACCGGCACTGCTATATTTTTGAAAAAGATTTATCATTAGGTTGTAAAAATGAAAATGTAAGTTAAACTGTAAAGTAACCTTTAATTAAAGCTTTGTTTATCGGCAAGTTGTAAAAATGGTCCTGAGGTTTGTATTCATAATTAAATCTTAAAGATTTTTTAAGAAGCCAATGAAAACCTACTAAATTTAGCAAAACACTTGATTTTTATATGTAAACTATTTCAATCATACAATGATCGTTTCAATTGTCAAGCAATTACTGGCTTAAATATTTTAAAAAACTGTCAGAGCTTTGAAGTGGGCGACCACTGACGTAAAGCCTTAGTTAAAATGCCAGGTCGGACATCAAAACGAAAATATGAAAATATTTCTTCGGGGACTTCATTTCAGCAGATTTTTGGCAAAAAAAATCTCTGAGAATAAATAAAATTGCACTATTTGGCATCTTCTTTGGAATCATTACAAAGAAAGGTTCTATTCACCTAGATTATATGTGTCTAACAGCTAATGCTTAATCCAACATGCATGAAACTTATGCAACATGTTCTAAGCATAAGGAGGAAGAGATGAGAGCTTTTGCCGAAATCCAGATACGACAGAGATAACTCTGAATTCTATAGATTTTGAAATGAAAGACTTAGTCGCTGTTCTATTCTTTAGATATGTCACCGATTTGTTTGAGATCTAATAGGGCTCGCAATCGAGATTGATGAGCTTGTCGAATATGTATAGCATACATAGAAGTCGTTACCATCCATCGTGATTTAGCACACATTCTGAATAGGTAGGAATACACACGGATGGAGGTAACTGCCCATCCAAGAGAATTGGATGGACACACTTAGGCCGCTTTGGGTTCATTGTGTTGCCACAGCTCATCGATATCTCCTAGCCCCGAAACCGCTCGGTGCTTCCTATGAAGCGATTTAAGCTGCTAATGACAATCCCTGCGCGTTCCTCCAGACTATCCATGTAATAAGCATACAAGAACGTCTTTCTCTTCTGCCAAAGAGCCGGGCATGTCCCTAACAGGTGAAGGACGGTTTCCTCCTCTTCCTCATCTCTGCAGCTTCTGCAGAAATCGTCAGAAAGCTGTAAAAGCATGCCTCGCATGCGTACCTATAATGTAATGTCCCGTAATAACACTGATAACCACACTGAGCGCGCCTTTTTGGAATTTGAGTAGACCCATTGTGCGTCCCTCATCTAGCTTTGGCCAGATTTTACGAGCTGCCCTACCTGTGTCCGAAGCTACCCATCTGTCGTTGACGGAATCGACGATCGTATTATCAATTATGAGCCTTAGGGCTCTCCTCATAGGGAGAGAATTTATTGAAAAGTTCGATGGTCGTGCCCAGCCAGGCAATTTCATCAGCTCTGCAGTTACGCGAAATAGCACTGCGCCACTGTGCCCATATGACATGGAAATCTTATCATTCAATTATATCATCGAGATGTCTGTGACAGCCGTACACCGTCTTGGAGTTCATCACGTTGGAACTTAGAACCCTGATAACCGCCTGGCTATCAGAAAGTATGGTGACGTTCCGCTTGGAGACCCTTCCGTCCCCAATAATTCTCGCAGCAACCTGCATGGCCACCACTTTTCCCCGAAAAAGTGGTCTGTCTGTCTTATCGACTGGGCTATTCCACTGCCAACAGCTTTGTTCCGCTTCAAACCGACGCGTCGGTGTGGATTTATTCGAAGTCCTTTACCGGGTGGATCATAACACCCCTCCATACCCGGTTGTCCGGGACTAATGTCTTGAATCTTCTAGTGAAGTCCAGACAGCACCAATTTTTCTGAGGATCTTTGCATTACCAATATCCGACTCATAATAAACATACTGAATAAATTACATAGAATTTGACAGATATGCCTTTAGCTAGATGGTCGTTATTACTTGTCACAGTTTGGATGTCTCTGTTAGAAGACCCTGATTTGAAATTAATTTTCTGTCCTTATCGCAATTTGCAGTACAGCTAAGCACCAGATTTATGAATGAAATATCGTGACTATATGACGGAAAATACTTTACATCGAATGCGTATCCTAAAGTAAATGTTAAATGGATTTACTTACATACATACATAATTGGCCATTACAACCCTTCAGTCAGGATTACGACCTAGCTTCTCACACCACTTATGTTGTGTGCATTAATTTTATGCATGAGTGGCGGGACCTACATTTTCAAGTCGACTCCGAACGACAGATATTTGAGAAGCTTTTCATGGCAATTTTTACCCTCAGAGTCTTTGCCAGAAATCTGCTGAGAGGAAGTCACCGAAGAAATATTTTTCGCTTTGATGTCTGACCTGGGATACGAACCCGGGCCTTTTGTCTAATAAGCCAACACATTACCCACTAAACCACGGCAACTTCAGAAATGTATTTACTTACATATGTCTATATGTTAATAGAAATGTACAATGAATCACGCATTCATTCATGATTGAGGACATATGTTTCGGAATGAAGAGGAAGAATTGCCATCACACAATCACTGTTTGGAGAAACTGTCCAAAACTACTGAGGGATTATATATTTTGTCCATTCTTGTTGCCTTCAATTTCAAACCTTGCTTTCGATAAATTTCTTTTGGGGAATTCTGTATGCAACGATTAAAATTTTATTATTTTTATACTTTTGCAGATCAGGTCCTAACGAACTCTTTGGAAGTCACAACATTTTACCCCATTAAACAGCAGACTGCTATTTACTAAATCTTATCTTCTACCAACACAACTATATGGATGTGAAATATTTGGATGTTGTGATGTTTCGGCCTTTAGAAAATGAAATGCAGCTTTTAAAGCTATAGCCAGATATGTATGTCTTTGGCTTAAAAAGATTTGACCGAACTTCGTCTTTTGGAAGGTAAATGTATGGAATGTCATTTGACAATTACTACATAAGATCACTTATACTCACACTCCACTTTACGTATACAGAAGACTAATATTCATTCGTTCACCATTCACCGATCTCTGATGTCTTTGAACAATGCAACAGAATTTAATAAAGCTTTCTTATATTACTTCTCATAAATGTTATCATAGGTAATAAATAATATCTTTAGTTTTTATTTTTTATTATTGTTGTATAAAGTCAACCTTCCTATAACGCAGTACTCTCAGAATGCGGTTTTCATATAACGCGGAGCTGAAATTGCAATAGCCTTCCTATAACGTGATACTCTAAGAATGCGATTTCCGTTCAACAAAATCCCATAAGTTATGAGCACCTAATAAGATAGAAGTGATCGACTTTGCTCCGGCACTGCCATATTATAATTTCACTGTATCTGTAATTTGTAATAACGGAAATCAGTTAATGATAAAGGCACCTTTAACTAAACCGAAGTTTAACAGCAAGTTGTGATAATGGTCCTTACAGTTTTATTTTCGATGCAAAAGCTCATCCGAGATACATAAACAACATATTTATATAAACATGCCAACTTATCTCATAGTTGTCTGCGACATCGGTTTCAGACATTTCGGAGCTCCTTCACATTATATACACAGGTTTCGTTGGTGGCCAAGTCTTTCTAAAATTTTTTCTCCAATTTTACAAAAGTCTTTCTTATTTTTATTGGAAAGCAGTCTTTTAGTTTAGTTTTTGTTTCATTTTTTTTATTAATCCTTATTTGAAATCCTTAATTCAATAAATATAATTTATAACACGGTGCGACAGTGAAAATACACCCCTGTAACTACATAGTCCATATTGTTCAGTTAATTGAGTAGAAGTCAAAAAAAACGTTTTTTTATATTTCTAGAACCCTCCAAACTTGTTTTATTTGACAGAAACTGTTTTTTTTTTTTGGACTTTATGCACAAATTTCTCACACATATTTCTGAATCGATGTCCAAAATTTAAATCTCATTAGAAAGGAGAGGGTTGGATATACATATACACTGAGCGCCTAAAGTAACTAAACACCACTGAAATAACTCATTTTCTTAGGATAGCGAGAAAAGTAAATCAGAATAGTCGAATAAATTTCTCAAAATAAAAACGTTTATTTATCTAATATATAAAAATCTAATATATTGTTACGAAAGTGGAAATGGTGTTGTTAAAATAATAAACAAAAGCTCCAAAAACAACACAATACTGGATCATGCATAAAATGATAAACAAAAGCTCCAAAAACAAAACAGCGCACTGTTCACGTGATCAATGAATGAGTAAAAAAAAATATACCAACAAAAATAAAGTGCTTGTTTACAAGATCGATGAATAAACAAGAATAAAGGATAAAAAGACACGTAAATAACCAACAACAACATGAAGGGAACAAAGAAGTAAACAAGAAACAACAATGTGCAGTATAAAATAGCGAACAGAGAAACAACGCAACAACAACTAATCTACCTGCTTGAATGTAAACAAGAAACAACAAAAAATTAACATAAGTTGTTTAAATTTTTAGATTGTTCCCGAAGGACGTCATCGTCCTTCAAGGGCATTCATCACACTGATGATCCAGTAATATAAAAGGCAAGTTAAAGCGAGCAGGGCGGAGTTTGAATTGAATCATGTAAGACGACGTCACGTTGGTTGAGAGTTAAAATCTATCGTAGATTCAGAGTTCAGAGTTTGAGTTGAATCAGTAGTGTGTACAGACGGCACGTTGTATTCGAAGTGTGAATTAAGCTAGTCGTGTATAACAACATTACGTTGGTTGAAGTGATAAATCAATCGGTTGTGTGCAGACAAGGTGCGTCTGGAGGAAGCCGTTGTTAGTGTTGTGTAGTATACAAAAAGGTTGTGAGCGAGAAATAACTTACAAGTGTTGTTGCTTACAAAAAAGGTTGTAAGCAGAGAATTATCACGAAGAAACACATATTGCGAAATTTATCGTTGTATACGTAGAATAAGCTGGAACAGTGGCACAAAAGTTGTGCAGATAATAAAGAATTTATTAAAATCAAACATAAATTTATTTTTACTTTATTTGCAATCTACGAACTCATATTTTTAACGTTTTTAAAAGGTAAAAACGTAACAATATAAAAAGTAATTAATTAAATAAAATATTAAAACATTTGTAATATAACATAATATTCTAATTAAACGAAAATACATATTCAATATAGGTGAAACTGTGTCACAATAAAAAAAAAAATGAATTAATTAAGGTGTTTGGGAAGTGAAATATATAATATTATATAAAAGTTGTAAATTATTGGGAAGTGAGTTCCAAAGACGGGTAGAAAATATGTATATAGAAGTGATAGTCAGATACGCTACAGTGATACATATCTCATCGGAATTAGTTTGTTGCCTCTATTCGACCTAGTGAAATGAAGACGATCGTAAAGATATGTTGGCTTCTTGGTATATATTATTTTGTGTAATAAGATTAACTTCTTAATCTTCATAAGGCTTTCTAAAGGCATACCATTTAGCAAATTTGAAAAAGAAAAGACATGATCGTATCTTCGATATTATTAAAGGACCTTTCCAGTAAATATCTGCTTCGGGAATCATAATTAGCAATAACTTTACATGCATATAACAATCGTGGCATTAAATAGATTTTGGCAGTCAAAATTCTTATTTTCAAAGGCGTCATGTAATGCGTAGGCCACAAATTTCTCAGCATTAAGTATGAATTAGCAGAAATTCTGCTAATATGGGTAGACCAATCCAAGTTGTTATTGAAAATAACTCCCAAATTCTTTGCAGATGATACACACTCTATTCTATCTATTATTTAACATAATATCAAAATGGATGTTTAAATGTTAAATGTTTTCTTATGTACAGCAAGAAATTTTGATTTATGTGGATTAATTAAAAGTTTGTTAGCCGTTGCCCATTTATAGATATTATTAAGATCATGGTTGACTTTAAAAACATTCTCCTCAATGTGCTGTAAAGAGCCTCTAAGATAAAATTGTACATCATCCGCATAAAGGTGTATCTTGCAGTGTTCCAAATAGTCCGGAAGATCATTAATATACAATGAGAATAAAAGGCGTCCCATTATCGAACCCTGGGGAACTCCTTTGGTAACAGCCAAGGATGATGAGTACACGCCATGAAGACATACTAGCTGAAAACGATTACTAAGATACGATTTCAGTAAACAACTAGACGTACTGGAGAAGTTAAAGAGTCTTTGCAGTTTCGTAAGAAGAATTTTGTGATCAACCGAATCGAACGCTTTTGAATGATCAAGCAATACAAGAATATTAATTTTGCCATTGTCAATATCGTACCGAATATCTTCACACAAATTAATTAAAGTAGTAGTGCAGCTATGTTTGGCACGAACACCAGACTGAAATGGGGTGTAAGTAGATTAAATTCATTTATGTAATCATTCATTTGAGCGTGTAAAAGTTTCTCTAATATTTTCGACAGATAGGGCAGAATAGCGATTGGCCTAAATTCTGAATTAGATTTAGGTATAGGTATAATTTTAGCATATTTCCAACTACTAGTATATTTACTAGTAGTTATGATAGTGTTGAAGTTATATTTATCCATTTAAAGTTTCCATCAAGAAAAAATTTAGCCCCGCCCACTTTTGCGCCCACTTTTTTTGAAAATTACTTAAAATGAATTAAATCTTAAACTGTGCATTTGATTATGTTAAGATCTTTAGCAAAGTTGTTGCACATGACCCGATGAAGATTTCTTAGTTGGTATGACCAATATCCGATAGGTGGCGCCATTGAAAAATAATTGAAATGAATTAAATCTTAAACTCTGCATTTGATTACGTTATGATCTTTAGCAAAGTTGTAGCTCATGAGCCGACGAAGATTTCTAAGCTGGTATGACCAATTTCCAATAGGTGGTGCCACTGAAAATTACTCAAAGTGAATTAAATCTTAAACTGTGCATTCTTTAGCAAAGATGTAACGTATGAGCCGACGGAGATTGGTGCGGTTAATTTCCGATGGATGGCATCACTGAAAATTATTCAAAATGAATGACAAGCAATTAGTCGACCTACACCCCAAGCACGGAAGAAAAGAGCATTACGAGCCACAGAATCAGACGAGCACTGTGACTAGAAAATCTTCCGAGTATATGCCGCTGAAACCCGTTCGCGTGAACCACTTGAACAACGAGAAGTGAGAGTAGAAACTGATCGAATGCTTACTACTCAGGCCCGTTCATTTGAATCATCAGGACAACGCGAAACAAAATCAATAAAATGATTCAAAATTAATTGGACATTTGTATAATGTCTTTCCTTCCAATTTATTTTAGTTGGGGGCGCAGAAACACATACAGGGTACAGCCAGTTACTTATAAAAAGTTAAAACGAAAACAAAAAACAAAATTATTGTTGTGCTACAAGTATATTTATCAGAATAGAAAATTTAAAATTATAATGGGTGTTGGCTTATTTATGGCGCTCAGTGTATATTATTTAACATCATATGATATGGGATTTGATGAAGTAAACTTGGCAAATGCTTATAATTTTCATATTTTTTCAAGTAGCAAACTTTATTGAAAAAATACGAAATAAGTGATGACATTTTCCGTTATTTTCTGAAGAGATTGATGAACCTTTGAAAATTTTTAAACTGAAAGTTCGTTTGATAAGATGACATACCATAAAAATTATAACACGACTGTTATACTATTTAAATAATAACTACCGTAATTTTGGTCCGATTTGATCAAACAAAGTGTCAATCTCTTCACAAGATAATGTACTTTCAGAGTGTTGCCACTTATTTAATATTTTTTAAGTAAAGTTTACTACTATGAACGGACAAATTTAAAAAATTTAAGAAAAAAATACGCCTTTTCCAAGTTTACCTCATCAAATCTCTCAGCATATTAAGCCTAATAGTAGGTATATGTATACCGTTTTAAGGCTTCATTTCTCCCCTTTCCAACAGGATTTAAATATTGGAAATCGGGTGAGAAATGTTTGAGCAATCCAGAAATTTGTGCGTGAAGTCCAAAAAAACAGTTTATGTCAAATAAAAAAAGTTTGGAGGGTTCGAGAAATATAAAAAAAAATATTTTTGAGATCTACTCAACAAAACTCACAACCTACACTATGTCACTAGTGCAAAGTGTAATTTTTAAATATAATTTACTTTGTTTTAAGGAAATATTTTAAAAATAAAATATACTTTCTAAAACGATATACATATATCGATTATTCGACTTAATATGCTTTGAGATTTGATGAGGTAATCTTGGAAAACGCGAATTTTTTTCATATTTTTCAAGTTCCATTCATAGTAGAAAACTTTAATAAAAACATATAGAGGATTAGTGATAATATTTTTAAAGTCTGTTCTCTTGTGAAGAAATTGAGTCATCATTTGATCAAATCGGACAAAAATTATCGTAGTTATTATTTAAAGAGTGTAACAGTCGAGTGATATTTTTTACGTAAGTCTCATCAAATGAATTTTTAGTTAAAAAATTTTTAGAATTTTTGATGGATCTTGACTGTTTATCACAAAATGTGTCAATTTCATATTTGAGCCTGCGCCACACTACATTTATTACATGAAAAGTTCTAAACATACAAATACCAAAACTAATCGTTACACTGACTCAAAGAATTTTTCGTACACCATGCTTTTGAAAGTAGATTACATTGTATTTCAGCACGATTTGAATCCCTAAAACGGTTAACTTAATCAAAAAAAAAATCCTGTGGAACGGAATAAGAACTATTCGAAAATATTCGAATAATCTATTTAAGCGAAAACTTTAATCGAAAGCTTTAATCGAAGGAAAACTTTTATATCAAACAGGGAAACGTTTAGATTATAACACAAAATATGTTGTTAAGTCAAATAAGTTCTGGTAAATAATTACAGTTACCAAAATAGAGACTGACTTTTACTATTGAATTCTATAACTACGCTTCTATAATTTTTAGAAATACTCGTATGCTCTCTCAAAAAGTAAACATTTTTAAGAATTTTATGAAACCTCAATTACAAAAACTTTTTCGGAATAGTTAAGGTTTTATAAACTGATTAAAATCAGGTACACTACAGCTGTTATTTATTTAAGAGTAAATTTAACATTTTTGGATCCGCTGATAGACGATTTGTGTTGCGAAATGAAAATACTCCGTTGAAGTTATAGAAGTTGAATGAAAGTAAATGAGGTGGTAAGAGGCGCAATGGTCATTCCGAGTGCCTCAAATAATGTGTTTTGCGGATATAATAATAATCAAATTTCATTATTTAAATATTTTAATAGAAAATTTTAAAATTAGCAGCATATACTTGGGTATACAATGCCAATTTCAATTACATCACGATAATGTGGAAAAATTACCCGGTGTGACAGTCAAAATACTCTCAGCTAATGATACAGTGTAGGTACTCGCTGAGTATTCGTTTTTATATTTCTCGAACACTCCAAACTTCTTTTATTTGACAAAAACGGTATTTTGAATATTTTCACACAAACTTATTGATTACGCAAATATTTTTTAACGTATTTTCAAAATCCAATATTTTTCGCAAAAGAGGACAGACAGATGAAGCTTTAAAATGGTATACATAAACATATTGCTCCTTTATTGAAACATAGTCATATCTCAAAAAATTAAAAATTTGTAGTTACTTAAGCAAAGCTGCTCCTTTAGACCTTCTGTACATGTTGAAACAAAATCAGTTTTATATCCCAAGCTGAACGGAAGATATAGCAAAAAGTGTTTGTGGCAATTAGATCATAGGACTTACTTAAATCGCATTTTGCCAAGTTGAAGTTTTTTTTTTGAGATATGATGATGATGTTGCAATAAAGGAGCGATATGATTCAAACTTACATGTTATGAGTTTTGATCGAAAAAAACTTGAAAAATTGTATATTTTTTTTTTCTAATTTTTCAAATTTAATTAATTGTCAAATTTAATCAAAACATATAAAATAAGTGATGGCATTCTGAATATTACAAGTTTGTGTGTTCATAATAACAAACTTTATTACAAAAAATGCTAAATGAGGGATGACATTCTGAAAGTGCATTATCTTGTGAAGAGATTGACACTTTGTTTGATCAAATCGAATAAAAATTGCCGTAGTTATTATTGAAATAGTCTAACAGTCGTGTTATATTTTTTATATATCCCAACTTATTAAATGAACTTTCTGTTTAAAACTTATCTTTATCTTAACTTTGATCAATCACTTTAGAAGATAATGCACTTTTAGAATGTCATCCCTCATTTGGCATTTTTTGTAATAAAGTTTGCTATTATGAACAGACAAACTTTAAAAAATCTCTAAAATATCAGCATTTGTAAAGTTTGCTTCATCAAACCCCATAGCATATTAAATCAAATAATATAAGTCTATGTGAATATCGTTTTAAAGACCCATCCCTATCCTTTCTAATAAGGTTTAAGTTTGTAAGCAAAAAATTTGTGCGTAAAGTCCAAAAAAAAAAATACAGTTTTTGTCAAATAAAACGAGTTTGGAGGGATCAAGTCAAAGGACTTCGACGTTTATACGAATAAAATGAGCGGATTAGCTATAGTGGGCGTGTCACATCCCATAAAAAAAAATATTAATTTATTATATCTAAGAATGTATAACAGTTAGATTCCTAAAATTTTGTTGAATCCATTTTAGTATCAAAATGAATATTTTAGACAACACTGGACTGACTACCAATAGGAGGCGTGGCACCGCCCATATAAATATACGAATCTATATAATTAAAAACGGACGGACCGAATTTCTTGAAATTTTAACAGCACCTTCCTGTATGTCTGGCTACTTTTTATTTTTAAAATTCAAGTAGGACTGTCCAGCAATAGGAGGCGTGGCACCTCCCATATGAATATATGAATCTATATATTTAAAAACGGACGGACCGAATTTCTTGAAATTTTAACAGCACCTTCCTGTATGTCTGGCTACTTTTTATTTATAAAATTCAAGTAGGCAAGGTGCCACGCCCACATACCCAATAAATATTTAATGTGTCATATCTCATAAACTACAACAGCTAGATTCCTCAAATTGTGTATGGACAACTTTGACATCTATATGATCAAAATGGACAGACTTGCTGTAATGGGCGTGTCACATTCCATACAAAAAATATTAAATTAATATAGCTAAGAAACTGTTATATTTTAGTATCAATATTAATATTTTAGATAAAAATTCGCTGACTATGCAACATTGAAATCCATATGAATAATTTGGTGAAAAAATTGCCGGACTATATGATATAAAAGTTCATGTACATGGAAAACTATTAGAGCTGGAATCTAGCATGAACCACTTTGGCACACATGTGAACATTTCTGATAAGGGAAATAAATGGACTGTATTTTTATATGAATTCTTAGACAGAAAGTAAATACTAAACATCATATATCTGCTAAAGTATTGTAGCTAAAGTCATGTTTATTACCTGTTCATTCCAATATCTGTAACTTAGGTGCCATTAACAGTAGACACAGACCATCGATGACACTATACTGCCTTAATTTATTAACTATCTACAGCATACATAACTTTCTAAGGAACCAATTGTTACATGTGGTTATATAATAAAGACCAAACCTTTATGGTCGGGTCCTTTATGGTCACCCTAATAAAAAATATTAAATATTTTCGATTGCCTCAAATTTGTATCTTAAAAATAAAAGAAATTGATCCATTATGGTATATTTGCCTGTTACTGATTGAAAGGAAGTACCTAAATAGTACTTACAATCTTTTTCGCAAATCATTTGAATCCCAGATTCTAAACGAGTTAAACATTTATTTCCTGAGTGATCATATTACAATTATGCAATTATGCAAAAATGCAATTAATTTACAATCACAAAAGGCTGACGAAAATCCCGAAAAACGTGATGTTCGTTTGAGTGTTGAAAGGTCTAGAGCCTATACATCTAGAGCTGTTGAGACTCCAGTTCAACGTGAACGTTTAGAAATGGAAAGAATGCGATTGAAAATAGCTATAGCTGCAGAAACACCAGATCAACGAGATCTTCTAGAGCTGCTGGGACATCTGATTAACGTGATGCACCTCTCAGAAGAAAACGATCCCAATCATTAAGATCAAGAAATGAAGAGGCGTGATGTACACCTAGAAGGAGAGAGATCAGAAGCATCAACATCTAGAGCTGCCGAATGTACTGCTAAAATTTCAAGAAAATCGGTCCAGCCGTTTAGCCGTCTATAGAGTTCAAGCAAAAAACCCACAAACAAATAAAAACACATTCATTTTTATATATATAGATATCGATAGGAGTAGCGAAGCACACTGGGCAGTAGCTAGTATTTTTATAAAAACTATATCATTAGGTGGATGTATTTAATTTTTTAATATTGTCGCATAGTGTTATTGTTATACAATCTTAAAGATTCAATAGCTAACCAATCCGGAACACAGATTTCAACACAATAAAGCCGAATAAAAATTGGACAGCAGAGTATAACGATTAAGAATATTCACACAAAAAACCCATCAAATGTGGGCTTTTCTATGATAACTATTTTTGAAATATTTTGCACTAGAAACCGTTAAATTCGTTATTAAAAATAAATTTCCAAATAAATCAATTTAAATGTCCATTGTTGTACGGAATCTTTTTGCATTTGCCGTTTTAATTGATTTTTTTTTTTTTGTACATAAAAAAAAAATTCAAATAAATTCTTTTGTAACTAATTTATTGTAAGCATAAATTGTAATTTTAAAATAATTTTATTTTATTTTAATCGGGTAAGTAGTTTTTGAAATATTTTGATAAAAAAAAATTCACCAGAACCTTGGACGGATTACGGATTTTTTAAAGATATCAGCAGCTGAACAAAATATAAACGCAAGTTCAGAAAGTAAAGATAATATTATTCAGCCGAAAAAATGTTCCCAATTGAATCGAGCAGCGATGATGAAGAAAATTACTAAACTAAATTCATAATACACATTCATACAGGGTGACTGATATGTATTGCAACCAACTTCAGGTTGTTATCATTTGTAAACCGCTCGTCTGACAGCTGACAGATTTATTCCAGTGACAGTTCATTTTATTATTTACAAGCTTACAAAAGCATTTTGATCTACTGCATTCAGAAAAAAAGTTATTCGTGATGGAATTCAAGCGTGATAGTGTGATTGCTTTATATTTGGCTGGAAAACCACAGGTGGCTATCGTTAGAGCCCTTCAGCATTTAAATTTGAATAATTCTTTTGTTTCTCGTACCATTGCTCATTACCGCAATATTGGCAGTGTTGCATCGCGTCGACAAAGTGGACGAAAAAAACGGTAACAACTCTAGAATTGATCCGAAAAGTGAAGGCCAGATTTGTTCGAAATCCACGCCGCAGTGGTTGGAAAAATTGCTCGTGAGCTGAACATATCGCGAGAACTGATGCAACACATATTGAGAAATAAGCTTGGACTAAAGCCATTGAAGTTCCAAAAAGTACAAGAGCTTACCGATGGACAAAAAAAAAAGACTGGAAAGAGCCAAGGAGTTACTTCGCTTGCACGAAACTGGCCAGTTACCGAATTTGGTTTTATCCGATGAAAAGCCATTCCAAATTGAGTAGTTTGTGAACAAACAAAATGATTAGGTTTACTTGCCAAAGAAGTCAGCTGAAAATTTTCACCTGCGATTGGCCACCAGAACTCAAGCGCCGCCAATGTAATGGTGTAGGCCGCCGTAATGGCCGATGGTCGCTCTCCGCTCGTATTCATCGACCATGGAAAATATCTTAAAGACAGTATTGAAGCCCTGGGTAGACAAACATTTCGGCAGCAGCTCATGGACATTCCAACAGGACTCAGCACCATCGCACAAAGAATAGCTTAAAAAGGAGGTTCCTCGCTTCATTTCTACCGCACAATGGCAATCAAAATCTCCGAATCTCAATCCGTTTGGAGAGTAAGGTTTTCACTAAAAAATACCAAAGTGTCGATCATCTCAAGACGGCGCTTCGCCGGGAATGGGCAAAATACCGTAGAACCACTTTCGTGCAGCCTGTGATGGCTTTGTCGGCCGTTTGAAGGCCATAATTCGTACCAAATGTGGCCAAATCGAAAAAAACTAAACTGATTCAAAAAGTTGATGTTATTTCCAATATTTTTTGCTTTTGAACAATAAAATTAAAAAAAGTATGATGTATGTATGATGATGATGTATGATGCACGGCGTCCACAATATAGGACAGGCTCAGTGGCCGCGTGACGGGTAGTCCTCGGAGAACGAGTCCATACTCAGTGTTGTTATATACATACATACATAATTGGTCATTACAACCCTTCAGTCAGGATTATAGACCTTGTTTCTCACACTTCTTATTTTGTCTGTATTACTTTTATACATAAATGGCGGGACCAACAGTTTAAAGTCGACTCCGAACAATAGATTTTTGAGAAACTTTTTAATGGCAATTTTATTTACTCTCAAAGTACTTTTTATATTTTGTTTTGATGTCCGGCCTGGGGCTTGAACACTGGCGTCTAATAAGCCAACACATTTAAAAATAATCCGTTTGGTGAAGTAACGATAAAATTTGCTAAAAAGTGGATCTCTTTAGAAATCATAGAATTTAGTAAGCTTGGAGCAATCTATTGTAAAAAAATAAAACCCACATCAAACCCTTTTCAAAGGACTGACCAGAAAACAAGTGGTACTTAGGCTCAGGCCGTGATTTACAATCAGAGAATCGGAAGGAATCTCTGAGTACAGAAGAAGGAAAACGAATATAGTTCAGGGGGCTTAAATAATTTTTGGCCGAATTTGAACTCTTTCAGCTTTCACGCTAAGGGCCATTAATACAACATGTTGTTAACTTAAGTGAATATTTTAACGGGCAGACAAATTGTTTTTAATTATTATGAGTACCCAATATGGTAGAATTAAGAGTTAAGCTAAAGAGAGGATCTTCGTACCGATAACTTTTAAAGTTAAGTTTATGTTTGAACTTGCCATATTATATGTATATTATTTTTAATATGGCAACTTCAAATATAAACAAAATGAGCATATACAACAAAAAAAAGAAGCCCATCGTTGTCACTGTGTTAAAAAAAAACATATTTAATTGAGCAGTGTTATCGCCATCGCTCCGACACTGCCATATTTTTTTGAAAAGTTTTATCATTAGGTTGTAAAAACGAAAATAAGTTAAAGGGGACTGTAAAGTTAAAGGAAACTGTAAAGTTAAAGTTAGCTTTAACTAAAGCTAAGTTTAACGGCCCTAAAACTGTTAAAGTTTATTCGATGCAAAAAGGAAATAACAATTCTGTTGGTATTTTCTGTGAATGGAAAGAGATTACAAACAATGGTTGCTTTTCCATATCTACGTCCACCGAAGTATACTATAAATAGCCCCACCAGAAAATTAGTTTTTTGATACATCAAAATTAGAATGGATGGTAAGCGAAACGTCGCATATATCACTAATGGAGTCCACCAATAGGTTAATCTTTTATTGATAAATCTTTGCGATGCATTACATCGAAAAATACACCGCCAGTACAAATCCTACACAATTTATTTGGAAAACATTATGTTCTCAAATCGAATACACATACAGTGGGTGACAAAACAATGGAAACTTTTTCGAAATTGTACTAAAAACTAAAAATATTCTTAAGAAATTCGGAAAATATTTGCGCTGTTTATTAATAAAAAACGATTTCAATGCTAAATTTCAGCAAAAAAAGGAACTATATGTGATAAATATGGACTTAACAAATCGAAACTTTCAAAAATGATTTAAAAATTTTTGAATCAAGAACTGTAAACACTCAACAATTCAGAGAAGGCTACAATACTTCAATAATATTTTTATGCATACTAATGAACTGCAATTTCCAATTTTTTTCTTTCCAATTTTGTTTGATTAGAACACATAAATAAATTTTTGAAAAATTTTCCATTGTTTTGTCACCCACTGTATGTAAATGCACATAAAAACAATCTGTTAACTTTAAAATTAAACTTCTCAATTAGCAACAATAAGCCGGTGACAAGCCAATATAAGGTGCGTTTTAAAATGATGAGGTCACCCCAATTTTTGCTCAATACATCCAAACTCTGAATCACTGACCTTATCATTTTGATGCATTGCAATTTTGCATTTAGTATTTACTTAAATTAAGTATCTAAACATAATATAACGGTACATCTCTTAAAAAAAAAAAATCTCTTTCTTATCCACTAATTTGAAGATGGAATTATTTTGAATTAGGTGATCATATGTACATAATATTCTATTGTTTCGATGAATTTAGCAAATATTGAGGTGACCTCATCATTTTGAAGCACACCTATTATTAGCCCTCATAACACAGTGTCTTTTGTCCTGTCCTGAGAAAGGGAAACCCTACAATATGCGCCAACTACAAGGGTATAAGTCTTCGTCCTTTCGAATCTAAGATTTTTACAGGCGCATTGTGTGAACGACTGATCAAAACACTGGTTGGACCTTGTCAGTGCAGCTTCAGACCTGTCAATTCCAGCATCGACCAGATCTTCACACTACGCCAAATCCTGGAAAGGAAAAGGAGCTCGTTATACCTGCGAAGCTGATAAGGCTATGCAGAATGACGTTGGGCAATTCCTGGAGCACCGTCAAAGTAGGAATTGACCTTTCTGAACCGTTTGACCCCTTATCATGCGACTACTTCAACTTCGTCATGGAGAGTGTTGGCGAAAGGCAGGAGTGCATCGCAATGCCTTTATTTTGCAAAAAAGTGTCCAGTTACTTTGCTTACGCTGACGACATCGACATCATCGGACGTACCAAGCAAGATGTTACTGCTGCCTTTAGTGCTATTGAACGAGAGTCTACTAAGGTGGATCTGGCAGTAAATCAGGGCAAAACAATAATCCATAATGTGCTTAAAAATTGGACCGATCGTGTAAAGCTACTGCATGGCCAGCCGAGGCAACCATTTGAATGAAATTATTTTCCATTATTAACCGAAAGGATTGTACTTTCAAATAAAAAAAGAAATTGGAAAAATTCAGTAGTTTTTTTTAAAGCATTTTCAAAAAAAAAAAAAAAAAAAGTATTTGGTGGACCCTTTATATGTTATCGACAAGTACAGACGTGCGTCATATTGATTCTCAGATTACAGCCGATAACTAGATTTTTTATATAGTCAAGGAATTTATTTATCTTGGCTCCGCCGTTAACACCAAAAATGATGTCAGCCTGGGGATCAAGCGAAAGATTACTCTTGTCAACAGATGCTACTATGGTCTCAATAAGCAATTCAGTAGCAGAGACCTCTCCGCTCATCCAACATGTACTTCTTTATGGCGCAGAGGCATGGACGCTATTAACAACTTATAGAGCAGCCTTGAGATTATTATCCTACGTAAGATCTTCGGCTCAGTGCGAGTTGGGGATGAGTTCGGCATCCGATCCAACTGTGAGCTGTATGAGCTCCTCAACGACATAGACGTTGTGCAGCGTATTAATATCCAGCGGCTGCGCTGGTTCGGTCATGTCCTTCGAATGGAGGAGTATGCTTCGGCAAGACTGGGATTTGATGCGGAAATTGGCGAAGAGGGCGACCTTGTATCTGTTTGGAGGATCAGATCGAGGAAGCCCTGTCATTAATTAGTGTGACCAACTGACGTAGGCGCGCAAGATGCAGAGGCACCTGGAAAGATGTGTCGTGGCAAACCGAAATCCGTTTATCGCGTTGTTATGGCCAATTAAGTAAGTAAATAAGAGCACATATGTATTTCAAATTACATAATAAAACAGTTAAAACCCGATACAAAATTATTTTCATAAATTACTTTCAGAAAAAGTAACTTTTAAGAGGCAATCCACACACATAGGCCAAAAATCAAAAAAAGTTAGTCTTTTTTTCAAGCTTTATTGCACTAAATTTATTGAAAACACTCTAAATTTTATGAATCTAACAAAATTTGTTGTTTTTTTTTTTGCGAGATTTTAAATTAGAGTCATTTAAAAGTGGAGTTATGTTTATATTCCAAATATTGTGTTTGCATAGTCCTACAAAAAAAACTCATGTTTAACAAAAATTTAATTTTAACTTGTTTCCTACCAAATTAAATGATAAAAGTTGCAAAAATTTAACCCCCTTAAAAAATCTTTGAACAATACTTTTTTGACCTTTTCAAAACACACGTTTTTTAAAAACTAATTTTTCACGTAGGCTTTTAGCTATTTGACCCGGATCTGCCCACAACTTATTATGCATTAAATTGTAGATTTTTTTATCCCTCTTTAAATTAAATAATATTGTGGCCGCGGTTTTTTGCATATTTTCGCATATGGATGTGATTTTGCGTAGTCATCCTACGAAAAATAATAAGAAAAACGCATTTTGTTTTGTACAATATATTTTTAAGAAAATTAGTAAAAATATCTCAAAAATTGAGGTGCCCTTGCCTACAAAAATGAATGACATTGAAAAAGGCCTAAAAAAAAAACAGATGCAGCTCGTTACGAATTCGGACTGTCACCATTACATGCTATTATTCGATTTTTTGACTACTTCGTTCACTTATCGTACAAATAAGAGCTAAAAAAAATTAAAGGCTAGTAGTTTGAAGAGAAAATAATTTATTCAACAACAAATTCGGCCCGTAATGGGACTTTTGGTAGATAGGCCAAAAGCTGATGGTTTTGAAAAATCGAACGATGGTAACACAACGCGGAGATTTTTTAAAAATGTCGATCTTTCATTAAAAATAACAGGAATCGATAAGAACAGTTTGAAAAATGTGTCACAATTCTTCAGGATTGGAAATTGATGCCGAAAAGTTTGAGGAATATGCTTTAGAGACAGTCAGAAAACTTGTTGAGGAGTATCTCTGGTACTACCTCCCTCCATCGGTACATAAGCATGATAAGCATGTATTAGTGCCTATAGGTAAATTATCGGAGGAAGCAGCTGAAGTGAAAAATAAGGATATAAAAACAGTTCAGATTGCAACATACAAGAAAAATATCGCACACTGCTACAAATACAGACTTTTTAAATAGGCTATTTTTAAGTTTAGATCCATTTATTTCTAGAGCCCGGGACTTGCCAACAAAGAAACTAACAAGTTCAAGTCATGGATTTTTACAAGTACACCATCATACATCACATTCCATTGTAACGGGCCCAGTACGGAGTCTTGCGGGACCCCTGTCGATACCGCATATGACTTCCTGCCATCATCCGTGCCATAAAGGAACACTCTATCCTTAAAATAGTCCTTAACGAGTTCCAATAAATAGTTCGGTACGTTCTTTCCATTCAGGGCAGCTAGCGTGGCATCCCAATCCGCAGAGTTGAATACGTTTTTGACGTTCAAGGTGATGATAGCGCGGTATTCCTTATCGCCATCCAACCAGCGCTCACCGCTGATAGCATCCTTTGCTATAGTCATAACCATTTCTATTGCATCTATTGTGGAACGTAATTTCCGGAAACCAAATTGACGATCCGACAAGCCTTCGTCGCCCAGAAATGCTTCTAAAATTAAATTATCCTCTCCAAAAGTTTTCCAGCCGTGTCAATCATACAGAGCGAGCGGTATCACGATACATCCTGCACATTGTTACCCTTCGAAATGAAAACCAGTCTCTGCCTTTTCCATATCCCAGGGAACGTCCTCTCTTGAATACAAGCATCAAAAACTTGTCTAAACAGCTCAGTGTTATTCTCAATAGCCGCCTTAAGCTCAATGTTTGAGATCCCATCGATCCCCGGAGCCTTATTGAGTTTCATTTCTCTACAAACTGATTTCAATTCCCGACTGCTGACTTCTGGGATTACCTAGGTATATAGTGTAATTTGTCTGTATGTACACATGTGCATACATACATACATACATACATTCATACAAACATATCTTTGACATCTTTAAAAGCCTTTAAAACATTACAATCGTTGACGTGTAAGGATATACACTTTATAAGGCTTTGCAATTACATAAAATGAAATTATTAAAATCGTGTTACAGACAATAATAAACAACAATAACACAAGCATTGTAATGTTAATTAAAAAATAAAAATAAGAAAAAACAACTGTAAAGAAAAAAGCATTGACGCTTAATTGTAGCAGCATTGAAAAATGAACAACTGTCTGTAAATAACTCAGATAACTGACTTTCTAAAAATAAACACACACACACACACAAACAAATTCCATCTAGCAGCAACAACAACAATAAAATCATTGCAATAACAATTACAAAAACTACAAACATAAACGTACAAACAAGACGGCAACGACGACGACGACGACAACGACAAACACTGCCAATAAAAATAGTTGTTGCTGACGTCAAACAAAAGTATAAAGAAAAGCAATAACAAGAAAATCAAAAATTAAGTACAAAAAAAGAGGAAGCAAAAGAATTAAATTTAAAAAACAAAAAAGAAAACTTTCAAAATCATATCCATACAACACAGACGGCCATATTTATCTAACAAATTAAATTCATTTTCAATTAATTTGCTCTCTAATAAAGGTTTTCTTTTAAACCTACATACTGGCATTTAACAATTAAAACAAAATGGAGACCGATAACATATGAAATAACCAAGAAATTTACGTAATTATTATGATTATTTTTCATTATACGTTCGGGTTTTTGTGTTTTTTTGTTCTTTTTTTTTTGTTTTCTTTCTTGTTTCTGTAGCTGTTGATGACTCTTTTCATTAAAGCGAAGGAAACGATTAAAAACGACGAACGAATAACGCGAATAACCTTCGGATTTCGTTTAGTTTTTCTGCGATTAAATACAAAAAAAAAACAATCAAAATAATTGCATGCTCTATATGGAAATAACAAAAATTTCAACAACAACAACAATAACAGCAGCCACGATAATCAAATAAAACGAACCTGAAACTGAAATTGACTGGGAAAAATTGTATGTAAATAATATAAACGCAAACACTTATGTTTGTTTGTTTGCAGTGTCGGTGTTGTTGTTGTTGTTATTGTGTTTGTTATTAATGCTTTCTTTGTTTCTTTATTTTTCTTTTGATATTTCTGTTCCTATATTATGCGTACATCCATACATACATTCTTATGCATGCGTGTGTGTGTGTGTGTGTGAGTCAGCAGGCATGTAATTAATGGAAAAATAAAAACTTGTAAAGGAAAAACTACTTGAAGTGTAAGAGGAATGTAGGGAAAAAGCACAACAAAAATCAAAAAACAAAAAAAAAAAAGAAAATCTAAGTAGATGCATACGACAGTGAACGAACGACATCAGCAAATATTAACCTCCAAGCGAAACTCAAAGCCATATCAAATAAAAACTACACAAACCATAACATAACAACAACTACGACGACGATATAAAACATGTTTCCCACTCTCCTCTTGATAATAATAATAACAATAATAACAACAACAACTACAACAACAAAAATAATAAGATACTCTAAAAACTAATAAATGGCTTTGGTCTGATGGTCGTTTGATACGAATATACAGAGAATCTGCGATAATGTGCAAAACAAATTCAAAAACAAAACCAAAATACAAAAAATTTCACTTTGCAGACACCAACAAAAAAAAAATGAAATAAAAAAGACGACAATCAAACTCAAGAGATCTTTTCATTGAACATTTTTCAAAATGAATTTTTCCATAGAAAACTTCCTCATGCCTATCTAATTTTAGTATTAAAAGAAAATACAGACTTTCAATTTTCTTTTGTATACAAAAAATACTAAGCTACGCTATGCTAAAATCCTTAAAAAAGCATTTAAAAATGTTGAAATTTTCTTGGAAATACAATTTTAATTATCGAAAGAATTTCAATATGGCCACGACAACGACGACAGCTGTGTCGTATTTTAAAATACAATCATCATCTCCCATAAACAAGAGTTGAAGAGAGCATATCGACATAAGAGCAGCTGTGCGACAGATAGAGATAAAAAGAGAGAAAGAAATTTGTTTTATAAACTCTTAAGTATTTTTAGCATAGCGTCTTTCTGTTATCCCACGAAATAATGTTAAATTAACATTGTGCTGTTGTTGTTTGTTAGCGTTTTGTGTGGTGTGCGTTATTGTTTTGGTTTTTCTGTTTTAGTGTGTCTCTTTATTCTAATGTTTGTTTTGGTTGCTTACATTGGTCCATTAAAAAGACGCCTTAAAAGAAAATGTCAAATAACGAAATGATCGTACACATGCTTTGACACTTACCCACTTAACACCACTCACATGCTCTCTTTATCTCTTTTAGCTTCGTTTAATTTGTTGAATTTTGTTTGTAGGGTTTCCGTTATTCACTAAGCTCTCTTCGACTTGTTACTCGTTTATGTTTTGTTTGGCTTTTTTCTTTTTGTTTCATTTTCACAATTTCTTTTCTTTTGCGCTTTAATTCTTTTCGTGTAATTTCTGTTTTGCCGGAAGTTCATATGTTTTTCAATTTGCCATCAAACATATGATTTTTACTTTGATTTTGTTTTATGTACGCCATCTTAATTTTTTATTTTTGTTTTCTTCTCTCGTGTATTTTTGTATTTTTTTTTTTTGTTTCTGTAAGCAGCTGTTGCTTGCTTTTTATAATTTTTTTCTTTTTGTGTTTTTGTTTTTCTATACTATGAGTGCTACTGCTCGCGTAGATTCGTAGGCATTTGTGTGTAGTTTTTTATTGTTTTTTTTTCTTGGTTTCTGTTTTATTGATTTTTTTATGCTCACCGTTACTCTCTCCAATATTGTTTTGGGCTGTTAATAATTGATGTCTTGTTGCACGTTATTACGAGTATTTTATAGAAGGCACAAGTTTTTTTTATTGTTGTTGTTGTTGTAGTTGTTTTTTTTTATTGTTTTTGCATTTAAACTGTTTCGTATGTCCTTGACAGTTAAAGGACAAATTTTTTAAAATTCTTATCAACTTAACGTAGGTATTACATGTAGAATATTAAAAATTTACGAAATTAGCCATCAAAACAAAAAGAGCGCCAATTATAGGAAAGCGTGTGTGTTGAGTGTGTATGTGTGCGTGTGAAAATGAGAAATAGAAATTGTGAGAGATGGTGGAGGTATTGTATAAAAACTTAATTTCTCATTATTGTTGTCGTTGTTGTTGTTATTGTTTTTACAATATTAAGACGTAATCAATACATTTTTGTCATGTCATTTTGTTTTGCCACTGAAATGTTGAGTCTGCCTACCAATACGTATACTTAATATGAGAAGGCGCACATACAAATTTCTGGAAATATCCAAAAATAAATCACTGCCATCCATATTCGTATCTTATTTCATATTAATTTTGTTTAAATTATTTAGTTTTTCTTTACTTTCTAAAATAAAATTTTAACATTGGCGGTTAAGTGGCTACCTAGTAATATTAAACGATCTGTTTTAACGTTGGAATCGTTGAAATCCCTAAGTCTCCATAATATTTTTGAGTGATTTTAAACATTTTTATTAATTGCAGAAATAGGCATAAATCAGGCATACTTTATGTATATTTACATTGTTGTAATTATGGCAGTAAATTAAGTTTACAAGTGATATTTCCCAAACACACAGTATTCCACAAAGTATCTCCATATGATACGATTCTCCGCTCTTGTTCTTTCCATGTCAAGTCAGTAAGCCTTAGTTCTTGTAGGACCATGCGTGTCCAGGTGACTTTTGGTCTGCCACGGTTTCTTGAACCCTGGGGATTCCACTGTGGCACAATTCTTGTAAAACTATCGGTCTTTTTTCTTAATGTATATCCGAACCACCCTTGTTTTTCGTTTTTTTTGTTGATCTACTTCTGTTTGGGTTTCTCCACTAAGTAAGAGTCCAGAGATCTGCGTTCTGATGGTGTTGGGCCAGAATATTCCACATATGATTTTTAGGCATTAATTGATGAATAGAATGAATAGAATTGATGAAAGTTTTTGCGTGATGGTATTAGACACATATGTATAAGCCAAGTTTCGCTACTATATAGCAACGTTGACTTTACACAAGCTTTGAATGTCCTTAGCTTGGTACGTCTAGATATACACTGAGAGCCATAAGTGAGTCAATATCCACTATAATTTTAAATTTTCTATTTTAAAAATACTTGTAGTACAAAAATAATTTTGCTTTATGTTTTTTTTAACATTTTATAAGTAATTAAATAAACGTTTTTATTTTCGGAAATTTATTCGACTATTCTCATTTACTTTTTTAAGAAAATGAATTATTTTAATGGTGTTTACTCACTTTTGGCGCTCAGTGTGTATACATATATACATACATAATAGGTCATTACAACCCTTCAGTCAGGATTTCGACCTAGCTTCTCTTACCACTTATATTGTGTGCGTTGATTTTATACATGAGTGGTGGGACCTACAGTTTAAAGTCGACACCGAACGACAGATTTTTTTAGAAGCGCTTTACGGCAATTTTATTTACTCTCAGAGTTTTTGCTAGAAAGCTGTTGAGAGGAAATCGCCAATGAAATACTTTTTGCATTTTGTTTTGATATCTGACCTAGGATACTAACCCGGGCTTTTCGTCTAATAAGCCAATACACTACCTACTAGACTTCGGCGTATATGAGTACGCAGTGTATATGAACTTCTCAATACGGAGTCCAGTCGCCCGAATGTTGCTCTCGCTCCATTGAGTTTGTTGTCTACGTCTAGTCCCATCTTCTCATGGCTTCAGTTTTCTTGATATTTATCTCAAGTTTAACGTTACGATCCAATCTTTCTATGTTTTCGTGTTCTGACTGCCTGTTGGATACCTTGTGCCAGAGTATACAAACATCATCTGCATAATTCAAAGCCTCGAGTTGGCATGAGAGACTCCTTTATTCCCCTTCTCTTTGAACAAATTTCGCTCATGACTTCTCCCAGCACGATGGTGAATAACAAACGTGATAGTGCTTTACTCCAGCATTTGTTTGAAACGGTTGACTAATGCTGCAGTTGTGAAGAACTCTCAGTTTGTCTTCTCGTAAATAGCTCTAATTATTTTGACTATTTTCTGGGGAACTCCATTATTGCTCAGTGCTTTCCTTTCCCAGGGGAGTACGCCATTCCAAAGATTGTTCAATAATAATGCGTAAGGTGTTTGCCTGTGTCTACGCAGTTTCTGTTTGGCCGGAGAGCTGTCTGTTCGTCTGGCAATTAGTCTTCAATTTTACCTGGAAGCCTTCACTGTATTATTATTGCTAAAATTTTGTATATGATGTTAAGCAGAATTATTCCCTGCAGTTGTTGCAGTCTTTCAAGTCGCCGCATTTTATAACTTTACAATGATGCCTTTCTTTCAGATTGGAGGCAGCCTTTCTTTCGATGTGTTATGGGGCTATAGAAGTCATGATGTGGTTTCGATGTCAACCTACAGAATATCTGCATTTATTCCATCTGCGCCTCTGCTGTTATTCTTAGGTTGTTTTCTGCTGCATGGCTGTTGTCAATTGTATCGTTGTCTTCAATATTACTACGGCGACGTTACTGATCTCCTCGAAATGTTTTCTCCACCTTTTCGTCTGTGCTCCATTACTCGTTAATAGTTCGCCACTGCAATCACCAACTGCTTGGCTACTGTTACACTGTCGATTTTCTGGCAGTCAATCGTCTGATGTAGTTTTTCCATTCTATTTCGACTAGCTGCTTCTTTTGCTATGCTTCTTCTTCTTCTTCCTGCAGCATTCTTTACCCGATTTGCCTGCTGTTTGTTTATAAGCTTCAGCAGCTTGATTGTATACTGCAACGATATCCTCCCATGAGTGTTGTTTGTTTATTGGCAGCTTTTCGCGAATTGCCATTGCTAACGCGTTCCTACTTGAGGTATTTTGTAGTTGTTGTATGTGAAGCCGCTTTTGCTTTGTGGGGCCGGTGTTTCTTCTTTGGCATTATCTTGATGTCGCCTGAGATGAGGTCATGATCACTGCCAATGACAGATCCTCTCTCCTGACATTTGTTCCTGACATTGGATAAAGAGCTTCCACACAAGCATATATGATCGATTTGTATGCGAGTATTGCCGCTCGGTGATGTCCACGTATATTTGTGAATCTTCTTGTGCGGGAAGATAAAGTCGTCTATTACGAGTTGAAATGTCTGGCACGGTTCAATTAGTCGGTCGCCATTGTTGTTAGGTTAGAAGACGTGTACTTGTCAACTGTGACCAGTACAATACCCGGAAGTCGAATTGGCCCATTATATAACGTCTACCATTTTTGTTACTTGCTCCACATCCATGCGTTCCAGCGGCTGAGTAAAATCGTCCATGAGTATTTACAATATCTCCTTTTATAGTCGTTTTAAGCGTTGATGTTACTTGCGCGTAGAACTCATCTCTCCTAGTGTCTTCTGCCTCTTCTGTTGGGTCATAACACAATAAAATGGTGACTTGTCTTATTTTGATCTTGACGCGGGCCATGACTACCCGATAAAATATGGGTTTCTTTGAAGGGGGTGTCTGATTTTCTTGGTTATAATAAATCCTACTCCACTTTCGCTGCCATTTTCTTTTCGTTGTAGAGCACAATATTTTCATTACCAGTGATCAACTCTCCCTTATCGTTTCATCTCAACCAATGTGTGCTCTTTTTTGTAAAAAAAAAAAAATAACGATAAGAGGTTGTTCTTGTAAAAAAAGAAACTTAAATTTAAAATATTTACTCAAAAGAAGAGATCGCTAGTCGTTTAAAATAAAAAATTATCAGTTTGCGCTTACCTAGGTAGAGGAGACGTACAGTATACGCACGTATGTACAGTATCATCCAAAACTAAAGCGCCTCCTCAGTACATTTTTTTAAATGATAATTTTTTTAAGAAACAAAGTTCCAACCAACCAACCAAACCAACTTTGGAATTCAGAATTTAATAAAAAAAAAATTAAAATTCAAAAAACATTTTAAATCGCAAATATAAGCGGACACAACTAAAGCACCCCTAAATTAAGATGAAGTCGCCGTGGTCTAGTGGGTAGTGTGTTGGCTTATTAGACAAAAGGCCCGGGTTCGAATCCCAGGTCAGACATCAAAACGAAAAATATTTCTTCGACGACTTCCTCTCACCAGATTTCTGGCAAAGACTCTGAGAGTAAAAATTGCCATGAAAAGCCTCTCAAAAATCTGTCGTTCGGAGTCGACTTTAAACTGTAGGTCCCGCCATTCATGTATAAAAATTAAAGAACACAACATAAGTGGTGTGAGAAGCTAGGTCGTAATCCTGACTGAAGGGTTGTAATGGCCAATTATGTATGTGTGTGTATGTAAATTAAGATGCACAAAAAACTATTGAAATCAATATTTCGTTGCGAAACCTTTATTCTGAATGAAACACTCACATCTTTTAGGCATAGGGGATATTAAATTATTTCAGGAGCTATTGTTTCCCAAGCTATTTTTACGGCTTCAAAGAAATCTTCTTTGGTTTTACAATTTACTGGGCTGATTATTAAGTTAACGAGTGCAAAATATTCGATCAACAGATCAATCAGTTCTAGCCTAACTTAAAAGTTTTTACAGACTGGTAGCACATTTCCTACTCATTGTGGAGAAAAATCACGTGAAACTTCGCAACATGAAGACTCCTTAATTAAAAGGACAATCCAAAATGATTCTACACCGTCTTCTAGTTACATAAGAAACTGCTTCGGTTTAAAAATTAGCGAAAAACGATTCCCAGAAGGGCGGTAGAGGTTGGATCATTCAGTCGACTACCAGCAATAGTTAGGATTTAATCCTTGTCCGTTTGGCCTGCGCCTGGTTGCCTTGTGCCATATGAATCCTTTAAATTAAACTTAGATTCATCAGAAAACAGCACATCGATTTTTGGACAGTCCAATTGAGATGGATCTTAGCGAATTCAAGTTTGTTTTATATTTTTTGACGATTTCAAAGGTTATTTTGCTGGTTTTTTTTGTTTCTTCTTGGTACTAAAGTCCAATAAAACTCTGTAGATAGTGAATATTCGAGTTTATCCGAAGGACGTTCCATGAGCTGGAAAATAGTTTAGTGTTTTTGAAATAATTTGGGAATAAGTTTAAAATTATAAATTAATATCTAGTATGCTGCGTTAGAGACTTGTTACGATATCCGCTATTTTTTAGGGTTTCTTTTAAAATTGCTTCTTTTCAATTTGCTTTTCTCATTCTCATAGCAGGGCAGTTGGATGCAAATGGGGTCTCAGTCTAAAAGTCATGGGCTGGAACTATTCTGCAGTCATAGATCCCAACCGTCCTATACGGCGTTACCTTCTGATAGACTGCAGTCGACAAGCTGCACAATGTCTAAACTCCTTGACGGAGTCAGAAGGTCCGCAGCTATTCGTATCATTCATGCTCTTCGCACCACTCCCACAAAGGCCTTGTTTGCAATGCTTAACTGGCTTCCTACTAAGCTCCTCGCTAAGTAGGTGGCTAAGTTTACTGTGACAAGACTCAATGTCCTATCTCGCAGGTACGTTATCCCTTCTGGACCCTCCTCTATTCTGGAGATTGATCCTGTGGCCCCAATGGATATCGATTATCTCCCTGTGGAATACTGTTTTGACAGGGGATATAACTATTTGATACCGAGCAGGAGCGATTGGACCTCTGACACGGTCGTCCCCCCGGAACTCCTGGATGTGTATACCGACGGTTCAAAACTGAATGATGGGGTGGGTAGCGGTGAGATTGGACTTGAACATTTTACTCCGCCTGCCGGACTATTGCAGCGTGTTTCAGGCGGAAGTAATGGCCATCTACCGGACCGCTCAATGGGTCTTCGCATACGGTGTTCCTTTCACCAGCATCTCGATCTTTTTGGTTAGCCAGGCGGCCATAAAGTCACTGTCGAACGTTGTGAATATTTCAAGCTAATCAGGGAATAATGTCTCAGTTGTCTCAATCTTCAGTGTTAAAGTTATCTGGGTTTCCGGACACTGTGACATCCGGGAAAATGCGATCCTACTATACCACGTACACTGCGTGTCTGTTATTGCGTTTGGTTTGTATTTATATTAAACTGCAGACGTAATCGCATCAAAACACAACTGTTTAGTAGATCAGGTACAGTTTGTTTAGGTCCTTCATATCTTCAACATTTTTTCTCTATTAGGATGTTATTATAGGTTATGGATTCCCTACCATTCATGACTTCAATTGAATTTTATAAATTGAGGCATTATCCTGTGTACAAATGAATTTCGATTGAAAAAATTTTTAAATCGTCAAATTAATATTCTTCGGAACGCATAATTTTTGGATCAGGAACTCTTATCAATAATTGAGTTAATTCGTGTCGGCGACTATCGCCTTTACTACATGCAAGATTTAAGTACATACAGTTTGTCAAAAAAATCTTTGCACAGATCAAACAAATTTTAAAATCGATCTTCATTCAAGAATTCCACGACAAAATCTTTATAAATTTTTTTATTTTTGCACACATTCTATAACTAGCAATATGCCAAAAACGGCTTTTTGCGAAAAAGAACATTTTTATTGTTGAACATGATTCTGCAGGGCAACTTTTGTTCTGGAATTTTTTCGTAAATCCGCTATTTACAAAATTACCGTTATTTTTATGTTATTGAAGAAAATCTAGATTTTGACCCATAAATTTCGAAAATTCAACCAGATGATGTTACCAACTTTGTACAAAACCCTTTGACGAGTACATTTGCAGAATATATGAATCCATAATATTTGCAAATACAGGGTGCTTCGATACATTTTTCAATACAAATTAATTTTTCGCCATTTAGCGGCAATAATTTGTAATACCACTATTCAGCAATTAGACAGATAATTTGAGTAACTTTCGATCAAAAAACAAATTTTGAAAATCGGTTGAAAAATGACCAATTGAGAAAGAAAGGATCTATAAAATATTAAAATAGTTTCCAATTTATAAAAAAAATATAATTAAATTCATCATTAAATTTTTTTAATTGCTTACATTTTTAGTTTCGAATAAGATTATTTAATTTTTTTTTTAAAGCCAACTGAAATTTGTGAGGAACTAAATTTAAGAACGATACTTTATTTATATCTTCAAACTCTAGACATTCGAATATTTGAAGCAGAACATTCTTGAAAATAATATGATCACGAGCAACAATTGACTTACAAGTGCTAATGTTTTTAACCCTAAATAGTTAAAAAAAGTTAAACACATCACTATTGTTCAAATCGTTTTTCATTTTAGGCGCCCGTTAGTATCTTTATATAAACAGTTTAAAGAAGCTTTACAGATTTGATACATTATTCAACGATTTTTAAATAAAATGCAAACGAAAAAAATAGAAGAGAAAATTAAGACCGTTTTAGTGAACTTTCAGTTAATAATAACTGTGGAATATTATATATTTTATTGATTAATTGAAAGTCATAGCATAGCATAGGGTGCCGGCTAGAATATCAACAGCCGTACAGTGCGTTGGCCCATAGAAAGAACAATTTTTAAAGTTTTTGCAAGAATTTTTTGTAAAAGGATATATGGCAGGACCAATAGTCCTTGCTTTGATTTTACATACTGGTAGCATTATATGTATCTTAACTGCAACTTTTCATAACTTTACATACATTTTTGTGAGAAATATGAATATTTTAGTTTAAAGGACATATAGGAGGTGGGCGTATCCTTGAGCCGATTCTTTTGAAAATCCAAATTTTTCTTAATTAAGTGCGTTCACGACAGTACACCAATTTTCAAAACCCTATTTTTCACTCTTTCTATTTCTGTCCCTTTTTTTTAAGGGTTCAATGCACTATGTGCCGTCTTATCACGATAGTAAATGAAATATAAGTTTTTTACTTAACCCATGAAAGGAGTTTTGTTTCCCAATGTAAAAACAGTCTTAATTACTCACATATAATTCATTTCATTAGCATAAATTTCAGTTTTTTACAATATGTACTCTACTTTTAAAATTAATTAATAAAATTTGCCGAAAATAGTGTTTAGTCTTTTTTAAACGGCACAAATTGAGCTGAATATTTTGGCTTGAAAGTCAGCGTAGTTGTTGACGAGTATAATATGTAAAATTCTGCTAAGTTGCTTAAAGATTACAGTCCTACTTCAAAAGTTATATGTGAATGAAGGTGAAAAAAGAGCATTTTTTTCAATTTTTTCACATTTTTTTTTACATTTTCCACATTTTTTTGAAAACGAAAAGTGGGATCGTCAAGCAATTTCGCGAAATTATAAATTTTGACTATATATTATAAAACTAACTATCCAATAAAAAAAATATTGATTTTGTAGCTATTAACGTAAATAATGCGTTAAATTCACGAAAAGTTAAAAAGCCCAAGTTTGAAAGGCAACCCTATATTTCCGTTTTAGGGCAAGTGAGGGACAATCTAATTAGCAATTAAAGTAGCTGGCTCTACCCCCGAAGCATTAAAAATAATTCGGCATTCATAGCTTTAAAATGAAAAAGTAAATTTTTTGGCATATTGCTATCTATAACTGTACTTGTTTACGACTATAAGGCACCAATTACAATAATAACAACAACAAAAGATCTTTACTCAATATAAAAAGTGTCAAAAAAATCTTTGCATATTGAATGAAAATAAAAAAAAATTACAAGAATATGCCGTTATTTCTCAAAAAAAAATTGCGCATTTTGGGTTTCTTACAAATGAGATGGAATGTGAAAGGGGTAAATATCGTTTTAGTAACGAAGGGATCGTTTTTGTGTAACAAGTGTCCTTATTTTTGAATACAAAAAATGCCAGGGAAACGAGTTTTAGAAAATATTATACAATTGGGCTATTTCAACTACTACAAAGGCAAATCTGGCAAGGAAATCGTCGTTATATTCTCCCTAAACATCAGGACTGTATATAATTTTATATCCCGTGCTGAAAAAGGAGGGCTAGATTTAAAGGGATCTACAGACAGTCCAAAAAAGATAACGCAGCGAGTTGAGAAAAAAATTATTAGAACCCTGTATGTTTAAAAAGACTTCAAGTTTAAAAAGACTTTGGGTTACGTGCTTTCCAAGAAACCATTGGAAATGTTCTTCAAAAACACAAATATTCTTCAAGAATGACTAGGAAAAAACTCTTGCTACCAGCACAAAATGTCGAAAAGAAATTAAGATATGCCACCGAATACATTTCACTTCCTCCGGAGTACTGGGACGATATTATTTTCTCAAATGAGATGAAAATAATGCTTTATTATCATGACGAACCAAAAGAGTTTGGTGTAAGCCTTTGAAAGCACTAGAAAATAAAAATCTTATTCCGACAGTAAAGTTTGGAAAACTGTCTAGTAATGGTATTCGGCTATATATCCAGCAAGGGAGTTGATGTTTGGATGAAATAATGACTAAGAAAGTACATCTTGATATTTTATAAAATGAACTGACCGCCAGCTTCAGGAAATTTGGTTTTATTGACCCGGTTAATCCGAATAAATTTAATCACAAGTACTATTAAGATAATGATCCTTAAAATAAATCTTATTTATGTAGCTCCAGGTTCCTTTACAACTGCACCAAAGTTATTGATACTCTTGCCCAAAGTTCTGATATTAACCCTATCGAAAATTTGTGGGTTCATCTAAAGGGAAAGGTAGGGAAAAGATCGCCCACAAAAAAAACACGATTTGGTAAAGTTCATCAAAGAAAAGTGGGAAAAAATACCATTTGAAATTTGACATTCCGAAGATTATTCAATCAAACTCAAGGGGAACCCACAAAATATTAGCACTATAAATTTAAAAAAATTGCATAAGTCTTAATATTTTATCAAATGTGCAAACATTTTTTGGACAGCAGTAAAATTGAATTGTTTTTGATTTTTAATATTTTACATTAGAATATTGTCATTGTTATAAAATTTTTTTTAATTATTATATTAACAAAACATATGTTTATAAAATCCTGTTTGAAAAAATTTAAAAATTTTATTATTTACATAAGAAATTAATGAATTTTTCTAAGTTTTCTTAATTTTTCTCTATTTTTTGACAAACTGTACATATGTACATACATTTCTTTAGCATATACTCGTATATATGTATGTATGTACCACACACATTTCCTTATCTTCAACAATCGTTTATTTTTGTTTTTTATTTTATTTTCCAAGTTTTTATATTGAAAATAAGGTGACGATTTATATGTACCCTCTATGGCAATGCAGTTAAAGCAAAACATGAAAAGTAACCACGAAGTACATCCTCCTTCGTGATGAAAGATGAAAAACACTTTAAGAAATCAGATAAACTTAAGTTTTATATTTAAAAGAGTGTGCAATTTAAACCTCTACTAAATATTAAAAAATATTAAATGTTACCGTCAACGTACATAGATCACCAGCAAAAGAAATTAATCAGTTGCGTGTCATTGAAATCAAATTCTAGCGAAAGTGGATGTTAACGCGTTATAAAATTTTGAAGAACATTTCGTATTGAACATAAATACATCCATAATTGGCCATTACAACCCTTCAGTCAAGATTACGATCTACACAGGCCCGCAAAAGTATACAAACCATTAACAAATTGTACAAATTTCTGAAAAAGCGAGAAAATTTTTCGGGCAATTTTAAAGATTTTCGACGAAAACGGATTGATTAAAAAATTTCAGAAATATGTATACTTTTGTGGCTGAGTGTAGCTAATCACATACATACTAATTTGATCTTTTACAACCCTTCAATCAGGATTATTGACCTGGTTTCTCACACTACTTATGTTGTGTGTGTTAATTTCATATATAAATGGCGGGACAAACAGTTTAAATTCGACTCCGAGCGACAGGTTTTTGAGAAACTTTTCATGGCAATTTTATTTACTCTTAGAGTTTTTGCCAGTAAGCCAGAAATTTTGTATTTTATTTTGATGTCTGGCATACGACTCGAACTCTGACTTTACGTCTAATAAGCCAGCACACGACCTACTAGACCACGGCGACTTCCTTATAGCTTATCACACATTTGTCAAAAATCTGCTGAAAGGTAGTCGATAAAGAAATATTTGTTATACCTGACACATAGAATGCAGAATCACATTAGTAGTTCAGATTAAATTAAAGGTGATACAGTAAAAGCTCACAAATTAGAACCTCCAGTATTTAGAAATTCCAGAAATTAGAATGACTGCTTGCAATAGATTATACATAACATAATTGGTCATTACAACCCTTCAATCAGGATTATTGACCTAGTTTCTCACAAAACTTATGTTGTGTGTGTTAATTTAATACATAAGTGGCGGAACTTACAATTTAAATTCGACTCCGAGCGACAGATTTTTGAGAAACTTTTCATGGCAATTTTATTTACTCTCACAGTTTTTGCCAGAAATCAGCTTAGAGAAAATTTATTATTATTTTATTTTGATGTCTGGTCTGGGACTCGAACCCTGACTTTCCGTCTAATAAGCCAGCACACTACCTACTAGACCACGGCGACATCTTTACAGCTTATCACACATTTGTCAAAAATCTGCTAAAAGAAAGTCGACGAAGAAAAATTTTTTATACCTAACACACAGAATGCAGAATCACATTAGTAGTTCAGATTAAATTAAAGGTGATACAGCAAAAGCTCAAAAATTAAAACCTCCAGTATTTAGAAATTCCTGAAATTAGAATGAGTGCTTGCAATAGATTATACATAACATAATTGGCCATTACAACCCTTCAGCCAGGATTATTGACCTAGTTTCTCACACTACTTATGTTGTGTGTGTTAATTTCATACATAAGTGGCGGAACTTACAATTTAAATTCGACTCCGAGCGACAGATTTTTGAGAAACTTTTCATGGCAATTTTTACTCTCAGAGTCTTTGCCAGAAACCTGCTGAAAGGAAATTTATTATTATTTTATTTTGATATCTGGTCTGGGACTCGAACCCTGACTTTCCGTCTAATAAGCCAGCACACTAGCTACTAGACCACGGCGACAGCAATAGATTATACGCTCTACAATTCGAATTTAAAATTCTAATTCCTGAGCGTTTTTTTTTTTTTGTGCTCTTTTAACACAAGAAATTCGCAAATTATTTTTTATTCTGTAAAACTAAAAAGGGGAATCACCAAATTATGTACGTTTTTCCTTATTTGATATTTTTTTTTCTCGCATTTGGGTATTTTGTTGGTAGTTTATTTCTGAAATTTGATACGCGTGTACAAAAAAAAAAGGTCCAGAAATTAGAATTGGCTCAAAAGCAGTTAAGTTGGCTAAGCCTTAGCTTGGACTGCAAACTTCCCCTACTTAAAACAACATTAAAACCAATCTGGTAAAATGGAATACAGCGACACGGGTTAAGAGAATATAAAGGCTTCAAAATAAAATTCTGCGAGCGCAGACGAAAACAAAACAAAAACCTAAACGTGTCCACGGTTAGAGAGGAAACAGCGTAATATGCTGAAAAGTATCTAGAACAGCTAAGGGAACACCCGAATACTCTAACTCCTGCTATTTTGAATGATGCTGGCCATATCCGACTGAGGAGAAGAGACACTGTGGCCTTCATTAGAAAACGAGGGCAAATAATGTCAAATTGACTTCAGAACCTATGATACAAAATCATACTATGTTTTATCATAAAAAAAAAATATTCTTTTAAATTTCAATCCCGGAATATATATTCATTCCTCCTTGAAACTATTGAACCGACTTATGATTGGATATTCAGAGTGCAAACCAAGAATGCTTGCCAATTATTGCTTCTTTCGACGATAAAGAAGAACATCTTGCAATGCTAAAAGTAGAAAGTTATTTTGGAAAATATTTCGCTGAGGCCATTCGAAGTGCTCTTTTTAAGTGGAATTTCTGATTTTTCCATTTGCTATCGGCCAACATACGAATTGGTTCTAAAGACTATCTTTAAAATCTTGATTAAAGAAATGTCTAGTACTTCTGATGTAGTGATTTTAAAAAAATTCAGCGACAATTGGAAAAACATCGATTCCAGATCCACAGAACTATCTCTTGATATCATAAAGGCTTAGCATACATACTAGGGATCGTGCCTTATAAATCCTAATTAGGGTCGTACTTTATTTCATGCAATATCAAAATCGGGATTGAAGGTTATTTCATGTAGCAAACCAACTTATTGGCTTACTAAATAAAATTTCCGACTTGATTGACTTTGGTGTGATCAAAACTATTTCTGGAGAAGATATACAAGCTGAATCTTCATTGGATTTTTCTTCGGATCCTTGCCTACTATTGGTTACTTTGTAACCATTGTAACTCTTCAGTCAGGATTATGACCTAGCTTCTTACACCACTCATGTTGTTTGCGTTAATTTTATAAGTGAGTGGCGGGACCTACAGTTTAACATCGACTCCGAAAGACAGATTTTTGAGAAACTTGACAAGTTTATTTACTCTTAGACTTTTTGCTAGAAGTTGCCGAAGAAATATTTTTTTTTTTTTAATACTGGGATACGAACTTCGGCTTTACGTTGAATAAACCAACACACTAGCTACTAGATTACGGTGACTTCCATATACTATCTATATGGCATGGGTTCTAATCAAGAATTGCAGAACTAATTCAATAAAACTATTATGAAAACAAAAAAAAAAAACGTTTTCATAGGCATCTACAACCTAGTAGAGAAGGCATCAGAACTAAGGATTTAATTTTATTGACGTTATTCCGAGTACACAATATGGACACCGACATAAAATGTTGTATGCAGCGTTGACATTTGCCAAGTTTTCCCTTTTTTACAAGTTTTTTCGAGAATATTTAATTTTAATTTTTTTTTCCAAATAAAATTATAGGACGAAATGTTTACATTTTTAAGGATCATTATTACAACTTGACGTTAAACTTGGTTATAATTAAAAGTACCTTTAGCTAAAGGGAACTGTAAAGTTATACTCTACCTTATTTCCGTTATTACAACTTGCAGATAAAATAAAATTAACTTCTTCAAAAATATGTATGGCAGTGCCGGAGCAATGTCGATAGCACTGCTCAATTAAGCCCGTTTTTTATTAACGCAATGGCAAGTTCAAACATAAACTTAACTTTAAAAGTTACCGGTAGGATGATCCTTTCTTTAGCTTAACGCTTATTTCTAGCATATTTTCCATTTATAATAATGAAAAAAAAAATTTATCTACCCGTTAAAATCGTCCCTTTAGTTAATGGCAAGTTGTAATAATGGCCCTAAATAAAATAATGTGTATTTTATTAGTCCCGGTCAAAAATAGCAAAAAAATAACACCAACAGAGGGCATCGGACTATTGTGTTTCCTTTAAACATTTCTGTACTTTTATAGAAAACAACTTTTTATTTTGTAAAAACATCACTTGCAAATGGCCTATGATATGAAGTATAATTACTAAACTCTAATCAATACATTCTCATTTAGTAGAGCATATTAGCAACAATATGGCGAAACACTTACAGTGAAATCTCCCTATACGAACACCTCCAATAAATGGACACTCCCTGATAATGGACAAATTTCCTAAACTCAAGTTTAACGGCAAGTTGTAATACCGGTCCTAAATCGATTATGCGGTATAAAGCTTTAGACCACACTTAAAAGCACTATTGAAGAAAGGTCTTCAATAACGTATTTTTTCAACGAGCGCTTATTTTGTGAATGGTAACACTTAGCTCATATCTGATTTGACAGACAATTAGTTTTATCCTTCCGCTGAAAGAATATGGTTGTGTATACCCGTTTTCGCTTTGCTAAGTGGGCCGGTGATCGACTTACAGAAGATGCCGATTTTGGCAAAAAAAAAAAATTATCTTTTCAGATGAAGCACAATTTGATCTTGGCGCGTATATAAACAAGCAAAATTATCGCATTTGGGGCACAAAAAACCCGCACGCATACATTGAAAAGCCGGCGCACCCAAAACGGGTCACTGTTTGTTTCGGATTTTGGTCCAGAGGAATAATTGAGCCATTTTCCTTCGAAAATGAGCAAGGGCTATGTTGAACGAATTTTTATTCACAAAAATTTAAGAAGAGGATATTGGCAACATTTGGTTTCAACAGGACGGCGCGACGTGAAACACAGCCGAAGCTGCACTCGATGTTTTGCGCCCTATTTTTGAAGATCGCATTTCGTTGTCGTTTAGCCACCACGGAGTTACGATTTGACACCGATAAGCCAGAGACGATTGACGCTGTAAAGGACAATATTCATGAAGCCTTTGGTGAAATACAGCTGGCATTATTTTTCGATTTATTTATCTATTTATTAATTAATTTGATTAACAGTATATGACAAGACTATGTCTTATATTATAAATACAAAGATTACATACATACATATGTACATAATCAGTTATTGCAACCCTGCAGTCAGGATTTCGACTTAGTTTCCCATTATCACTGATCTTTTGTGTGTAGAATTTCATAGATGAGTGAGTGGCAAGACCTACAGTTTAAAGACGATTCCGGACAACAAATTTTTGACAAACTTTTTCATGGCAATTTTATTTACTCTCAAAGTTTTTGCCAGAAATCTGCAGAGAGGAAGTCGCCGAAGAAATATTTTTAATATCTAACACACTACCTACGAGATTACGCCGATGTAGGCAAAGCTTACTTCGAAATGAAAATGGATACCTAGTTCAATATGTGTTAAAAGTATGAATGCTTTTAAAAGAATGTTCTTTGGACTCCCAGTGAGTATTCCTAAACAAAGCTTTTAAACACGATAATTAGCAGTATCCTCGATTAATGGAATACACCAAAGTATACTACAACTTATGAAGTGGCGAAACACATCGAGTAATGAATTCTGATTACTATTTTTGTTTAAATATAAAGAGCAATGTTCCTATCTTATTTTTCAGCCAATGGATTTTCATCCAGATAGAATGGCACTTCTTGAAAGTCCGTCTGGCTTAGTTTTATCACTCCCTTAACTTTCACTTTTAGCATGTATAGTACGTGAGATATTCTAAAACCAAAGCTTTACAATCAATCGGAATTAAAGAATGTTAATAGAGGCATAAAACTAACAAAAGAGAGAGAGAGAAAGAGAGTGGGAGAGAGAGCGAGAGATTTTAGCAACTCACCTAAAAGTAAGAAATTTCTTAGAAAACGGTGTTAAAACAATAGCTTACCGTAACCACACGCTAACTTTTATACAACGTAAGATAATTTAAAAAAATTTACTTTTGTTACGACAATTGCACATGCCGTGAATACAGAAAAAACATACGAAATTATGATTCGTTTATTATTACGTGCTGCGACTAAAAAATTGTTGCAAACTCGTCAGATCGACAAGAAAATTTCTATAATATGGCAAGTTCATATATAAACTTAACTTTAAAAGTTACCGGCAGGATGATCCTCTCTTTAGCTTAACGTTCACTTCTACCATATTGTCCACTTACAATAATGAAAAACAATTTATCTGGCCGTTAAAATCCGCCCTTTAGTTGAAAGAATGGTCCTTAACAAAATATTTTATTTTTTAACAATGAATAAAAATATAAATTTTCACGGGGTCGCCATGGTCTAGTAGGTGTGTTGGCTTATCAGACATAAAGCCAGAGTTCGAGTCCCTGGCCAGACATCGACAAAATAAAAAATATAAAAAGTATATTTTCGGCGATTTTTTCTCTTTCTCTTCTTGTTTCTCAAAAATCTGTCGTTCGGAGTCGATTTTAAACTGTAGGCCTCTTGGGCACGATTGCTGTAGACTATCTAATGGAGAAGGTATAGCACTGGTCATTTTATAGTCACCAGCAACAACTCGTTTCCTCACCGTTCGCATCTTCCCTCTTTCCAACTTTCCTAATACCTACACAACGCACTACATGAGTAGGGGTCATCCCCTGAGTGCTGGTTTTATAAAAATTTGATTTTTAATCATAATTACCTATCTTTACGGGCAAAAACATTTTACTCTATAGTGGTTTTTGCTAAACAGTTTTTAAATGTTAATAAACCCCCAAGAGTCTTGAAGTCGCCGTGGTCTAGTGGGTAGTGTGTTGGCTTATTAGACAAAAGGCCCGGGTTCGAATCCCAGGTCAGACATCCAAACGAAAAAATATTTCTTCGGCGACTTCCTCTCAGCAGATTTCTCGCAAAGACTCTGAGGTTAAAAATTGCCATGAAAAGTTTCTCAAAAATCTGTCGTTCGGAGCCGACTTTAAACTGTAGGTCCCGCCACTCATGTATAAAATTAACGCACACAATATAAGTGGTGTGCGAAGCTAGGGCGTAATCCTGACCGAAGTATTGTAATGGCCAATTATGTATGTAAACCTCCAAGAGGGTTACACACAATATTGCTATTTTCCCTATCTCTGGGATAGACGACATCGAACTTAGCACTGAATAAAAAGATGGAACAACAAGACCGAAAGCACAATTGATTTTTGTAATAACCTAAACTAGAGTATTTTGAAAAGGTCAAAAAATTACAAAAATAGAGGTGAATTGCATTTTTTTTCTTATTTTCGCATATTTTTTCTACCTTAATTGCTTAGTAAAATTATTAATTAAAAACGCATTAAAAATATCCTAGTTTGGATTAAAACTACTCGCCTTAGAAATAAAATTCCAACGAAATTGGTCAAGTAGTTGTTGTAACTTTTAGTCTCCAGACCGAAAAAAGTCATTTCGAGAAAAACGAGACCATAAAACTTTTGTTAAAGCTGTAGATAAAGATAGTAGAGCCTTTACTTGTTTAAAAATAATCTTACAAATCTTTCGATTGCATAAATTTCTGAAGGCATTTTTGGTGGTCCTCAGATTCGAAAACTACTACTAACCCCCCTAGTTCAAAAATTATTAAAAACGGAAAGGAAAGTTGTTTCGAAAATATTTCTAGAACTCTGGAAAACAGCTAAAGTTTAAGTTATGAAGAGATTCTTCATAAGTTACTTAACAACTATAGGAAAATCAACAAATTAAGTTAAAAAAAAATTGTTCAAGTGGAAATATGACATTAAAAATACATTTCTTACAATCGCATAGGGATTGCTTTTGGCGAAAATCTAAGTTCCGAATAGGAAGTGTATGCTGAACACCTTAATCAACAACTCTAAACAATGGAGCATCGTTAGCAAAGAGCATGAAACTGAAAACTCCATCAAAAATGGGGAATGCCTCTTTAACTAAAACCGCAATAATAATGGCATTTGAAAATGGTCCTCATATGTCATAGCATGCAGGTGCCGGTCTATGATGAAGTTATAAAAAAATGTGTATTTTTATCGATCAGTGGCTTGGGACCTAAAAAGGTTCCTTGTTTCCGATGTCATTACAATTATATTACAATTTTAATTACAATTTTAATTTAAATTTTTAATTTTATAAAAGTTGAAGTTAACAGAAAACATTAATGTCTTAATGATGATGATGATGATGATGAAAAAATCAGTCGTTCACAGCAATTTTAAGCTCTTAGGTCCTGCTACTAATGAATGCAATTAAATTTCTTTTTATAGTAGCGTTAATTTAAGACAAATACTTCAACATAACAACAGTTTTTAATCTCAAATTTGGTTACAAACCCCAATCTCTGTAATATGAATCGGGGATCTGGAACAGATCCAAGCCGGACTATTGCTGGGTATGTTGCGATGAGGAGGAGTTGGAGACTGTCGAACATCTTCTCTGCAACTTGAGTTCAGTGTCGAGAGCCAACATCAAGGCTCTACACAGATTCATTAGCAGCTTGGGCTGGTTGAGAGGTACTAGGGCTTCATAAGGGTAGTCGCACTCTCAACCACTTTTGTTTTGTGTCTGTTTCTTTATATGTAATTCCTCCGTTTCCCATTCTCCCTCCCCTTCCCTACATTCCTATATCCTTTATTTCCTTCCTCCCCTAAGAACAATGTACAATGGGTCAATTTCGACCTCCTGGTACTGTGCTTGTCCGACACAGTGCACGTCCTCTAACCTAACCTAACCTATCTGTAATATGAAATCCGAAAAATACCAGGCGATTGATCTGTATGGATAAGCTTAAGTGAAACTTCAATTTCCCCAATTTCAAAAACCTAGGTCAAGCATCAAAACGAAATATGAAAAAAATATTTCTTAGGCGACTGCCTTTCAGCAGATCTCTGGCAAAAACTCTGAGAGTAAATAAAATTGTCATGAAGACCTGCTCAAAAATCTATAGTTTGGAGTCGACTTTAAACTGTAGGTTCCGCCAATCATGTATAAAAAATTAACACACACAATCTGAATGGTGTGAGAAGCTAGGTAGAAATCCTGACTGAAGGAATGTTATGACCAATTATGTATGTATGTATGAAAGTTCAATTTAAATCTGGAATCCCCTGCCAATACCTAAACTAAAAAGTTAGTGTCGCGGCTGCTAGAGATTTACAGAAATTTAGATTCAGTCAACGAAAATCTAAGAAACGATAAGAAGCAATATACAATTGTATTACATACATACATAATTGGTCATTAGATCCCATCAGTCAGGATTATCGACCTAGTTTCTCACACAACTTATGTTGTGGCTTATAAGTGGCGGGACATACAGTTTAAAGTCGACTCCGAACGACAAATTTTTGAGAAACTTTTCAAGGCAATTATATTTACTCTCAGAGTTTTTGCCAGAAATCTGCTGAGAGGAAATCGCCGAAAAAATACTTTTTGTATTTTGCTTTGATGTCTGGCCTGGGACTCGAACCCTGGTTTTTACGTCTAATAAGCCAGCACACTACCTACCAGGCCACGGCGACTTCGATTACCTTGCATTACCTTAATTAAATTAAACTGGTCCTATAAGTTATAAAGCTGTTCTTTGACTTTAAAAGTTTATCGATTATAGCTTAGACGGACATTGGTTGCGAAGGGTATTCAGATGATATAGTTTTGATGGCTAAGCCAGATGATGGCTAAGCCATTTCAAAAATACCGCAGTACCCCCGCAATACTTTCCGTTCTTTTTTATTATTTCATACTTTATGTTTTTCGCTTTTCTACTGTTAATGCGTTCGCAACACGTTCAACGTCATGCTAAAAGTGTAATTGGTCTTTAGCCCCGGTTAGCCAAACGTCCACGGAACGTACATTAGTTTTGCTATTCCATAATCCGTGTACACGTGTAAGCATAACTAACCTGTAGTGCATTTCAGTAGATACCGTATAATATGCAGAGGAGTTTGCACTAGAAGTGTGCCATTACGTTCAGACTGATACTGCCTTATGGGGCCATTGTTTGGGCAGATAGAACAAACTTGAAAATAAAGTTGCAATGAACTTGGATAAGATAGGAGGAGCAAAGAAAATCTCTCTTACAGCGGCACAGAAAACTCTGTATAAGTACATTGAACATAATAGTGAAGGCCAGATCTTTGGAGATTGTCCTTGGAATTATGGAAGACGACTGTAACACGAAATTCATCAGTGTGGCCTAATATATTGATTTGAAGCCCTCTGGACCGCACTTGTAGACCATATGAATTTGGAAATTGTTTTGCAACAAGCCTTTGTAACAACAGTAAATGGAATAGTCGGAAAACTATGTAAACTTTTAAAAAGGGGGACATTTTGTGTCCACGGATGCGTCAAGAACAGGTTTTGAAACAGAAACTCAAGTCTTTTGTCCAGGATGAAATATTTTGAACATATTGTTACGAAAATGAAAATTATGTTCTTAAAATGCTAAACAATAGACTTGTTTACAGGATCGACGAATAAACAAAAATATAGCAACAACATCACTACAAAAAAAGGGGATAAAAAAGTAAACAAGTAACAGCAACAGTACAGTATAAAAAAGGCATTAAAAAGTAAACAGGCAATAATAAAGTGCTCTATAAAAAAAAGCGGATAGACAAGTAATTAGACAACAACAACACTGCAAGCAACATGTTTACAATTATAGAGATTTCGCGAAGGCAGACATTCCCCTTCAAGTGCATTCATCAGACTGCTTACCCTGCGATATAAAACGCAAGACAGAGAAGGCCACAGCGGTTCAGAAAGAATTCAGTCAGTCTTGTGTGAAGACACGTTGCGTGTGAAGGGAATAATTGTGGTTTGAAGGTCTTTGTTATAAAGATCTACTGAAAAATTGTTATTGTGTACGTACTATTCATAATGCCGACATGATCGATTCTAATAAAATTGATCGAAATATCCAACTTTTCAGGAAGAAACTGCACTGCATCATTGATTACAATCAATACATGAATGGTGTCGATCTTACAGATCAATATGTTGCCTTTAGAAAAACTCTCAAATGGATATTTAATTCATTCCGTATTTATTAAAAAATAGATTTCACGATTTCATGCTGAGTTTAGCGGAAAATAGGATAGAAGAAAGCTCCGATATATCACATTCTAATACCGAAGAAGCAAACAATGAGTTATCAACTTCTACACGAATAACAACAAAAAATTTATCAGGAAATATAAAAAAACATTACGAATTAGTAAAAATTTGGAGCAACGTTTGAGATTGCGATTTAGCGCCTTTAGACTATTTTTGGTGGGGCTATGTTAAAGCTCATGTCTATACAGACAATCTCGCTTCAATTGACGCATTGGAAGACAACATTGAATCATTTATTCGTGAGATACAGGCCGTAATGTTGGAAAGAGTATGCCTAAATTGAACTAAACGGATGGACCATTTGAGGCGCAATCGCGGTCGATATTTGCATGCAATAATCTTCAAACATTAAATAATATGGACCGTATTATTATTGATTCAAATAAAGATTTCATGCATTTTTCTGAATTTTATGTGTTTTTTGTTTTCTGAAAAATTTTCCTATAGCTCTTAAAAAATCACGCATTAAAAGAAATATTTATTCTTCCTTTTATTGTGCAATAAAGTTCATTCATTAATTTGGTACTATAACGGGAAGTGTTCTCCAGAGATAAAGGGCTTGGTTCCCGATAATCGCATATTTTTAAGTGGTACTCGAGCTTCTCGCAGAGCACATCCTTTTGTGGTTGATTGTGCAGGGAACCGCACAATGCATTACAGGGAGAATTAATTTTTTGCCCGCACTGCTTGCTTGTGGAATAATCCTCCTGCGAAGGTTTTTCCTGTCAATTACGATATTGGTAAGTTTAAATCAAATGTCCACAAACACTACTCCCTCTTTCCACCTTCCTATAACCTATTTTCCAAAACCTGCGCAATGCACTGCATGAGCAGGGGCCATCCCCTGAGTGTTGGTTTTTATATAAAAAAAAAGGTGATTAATTGGACAGTTTGTGATTATTATTCCAAAGTTAGTTACGGCATGTGCTCTACCTCAATCAGTATGCACTTAGACTTTTATTGGTTCAAACACAGTACATTTCCTGTGACCATACAATGAATTTTTTCGAGTTCATCGCTAAGTCCCACATTATTTGTAGCAAGGAATAGTTTAGTTTAGTTTGAAGTCGCCGTGGTCTAGTAGGTAGTGTGTTGGCTTATTAGACGAAAGGCCCGGGTTCGTATCCCAGGTCAGACATCAAAACGAAAAATATTTCTCCGGCGACTTCCTCTCAGCAGCTTTCTGGCAAAGACTCTGAGAGTAAAAATTGCCATGAAAAGCTTCACAAAAATCTGTCGTTCGGAGTCGACTTTAAACTGCAGGTCCCGCCATTCATGTATAAAACTAACGCACACAACATAAGTGGTGCGAGAAGCTAGGTCGTAATCCTGACCGAAAGGTTGTAATGGCCAGTTATGTATGTATGTAATAGTTTAGGACTACTTAACTACACTGTCAGATCTTCTGTGTACAAGTGTACTCTACAATCCAAAGTTCTTTTAAAAATCGTGCACAAAGATCACAAATAAAAAGTGGTCCAAGAATTATCCTTGAGTTACAGCTCATTACAAATCGAATCCAGTGGATTGATCGTTGTTGGAATGCACAAATTGATACCGATTTAAAAGGTTATAGATATGCCACAAATCGTATTAAAGTTTCAGAGAAGTTAAAAAGTTGGCGCAGTTTCTTGAAATTTCTTAGAATGAACAAGAAATTTAGTTTTTCCAGTTTTCAGACATGCCCAGTATTGAATGTAAAAATTTAAAAATGAAAAAATTAGACCGAATTGTGCTGATTGTTGTTATAGTGTTGAATAGGTGTAATGCATATGGTAAAAACACTGACAGACACTTCTCTACATTAATTTTAAGGTGTCTAAGTCTACTCCATTCTATGCCATCACTAAAGCCTCCCCCTGATTACTGGCTGTAATATGAATAATATCTCTAATGAAGTCGATCGTCACTCATTTATAAAGAGTGACATTTAATTGGCAATATGCTTATCTCTATATGTACATATGTATGAAAAAAGAGAACTTATTAAAAATCTTCGAAAAAAAGACAAAACTTAGAAAGAAATTAAGAAAATCTTAAGTTACTCCGATCAAATGATCACAAATGCATTCAAATACAAAAAAAGAACCCCAAACGCATGGGCCCAAGGGCAGAACATCAACTGTCGATGACTGCCGAATTGTGCGATACAGCAAAATAAATCCTTTGGCGTTTTCAAAAAAATTTAGAAGGATCTGAATCTTGCCGTAAGTTGCCCTACAATTCGTAGGCGTCTGATCGTCATATCAAATATCCGAAAGAAAAATACATACATATATACATAATTGGTCATTACAACCCTTCAGTCAGGATTATCGACCTAGTTTCTCACACTACTTATGTTGTGTGCGTTAATTTTACACATAAGTGGCGGGACCTACAGTTTAAAGTCGACTCCGAACGACAAATTTTTGAAAAACTTTTCAAGGCAATTATATTTACCCTCAGAGGTTTTTCCAGAAATCTGCTGAGAAGATATTGCCGAAAAAAATATTTTTGGTGTTTTATTTTGATGTCTGGCCAAAGACTCGAACCCTGGCTTTACGTCCAATAAGCCAACACACTACCTACTAGACCACGGAAAGAAAAATGCAGAAACATATTGTGAACCGACGAAAGCCAAATTGTTTTATTTGGTGCCACTGGGTCTAGACAGTATGTTAGACATCTGCCCAGCACCAAATATAAAACTCAATATAAACAAAAGACAGTTAAACATGGTGGTGCAAGAGTAGTGATTTCATATCATGGTGTAGGCCCAATACATCCAATTAGAGACATAATGGATAGGAACGTCTATGTCGACACTTTCTGAGAAACGTGATGTTACCATATTCCACGCCTCTAAAATGGATATTCCAACAAGATAATGACACGTAACACACCAGTAAATTGGGAAATGAGTGGTTTAAGGTTAATGGGGTATAGGTTATAGCGTGGCCAGCTCAGTCTCCTGACCTTAATCCCATAGAACATCTATTGGGAGATGCTAAAAAGTATGCTGCAGAGAAACAAGCTTCGAATGCAGAAGAACTATGGATTGTTTTAAATTTAAATTTGGATTCCTTTAAACAGATGCCAAGATCTTATTGCCTCAGTGCCTCGTAGATAAGCTGAAGTCATTAAAAACAAAAGTTATTCAACCAAACCCTTAAAAGCTTTACTATTTTAAGATAATAACAACCTTTTGTGCCTTTTGTTTAAAAATTATTAGGTTGTGCGCTAACACTCCTATTATTTTGAACAATTAATTTTGAGATCAGTCTTTATTTACAAGAATTTTATTTTTTGTTTTTATAGGTAGTTTTAATTAAATAATTAAGTGTTAAAAAATTAGAAAATGAATTAGAAATAAATTTTAAGTGAAAATAAATTTGATATCTAGGTAGGTAGGTAGGGTAAATGCACCTAATGTCGGCATGTAGACCAGTAGTCGGCAGTTTTCGTAAAAAAAATTCAAATAAATAAGAAAAGAAACCTTTATTTACTAAAGTTAAAACTGATTTTGGTAGAAAAAATAGTTTTGTTCTCTTATGAAATGAGAAAATTTGAGTGGGATGAATACTTTTGTCAACATTTGTCCTCATGCAGTGATAGTTTTTCAAAAAGGGCGGTAGTGCCAGTTTTTTTAACAAAATTTTTAGTTTAGGTGTCTCCTTAAACAAGCAAGTATTTTTATTAAATTAAGTGTTTTTGAAAAAAGTAAGTGCTTTTAATAAAAGAAAATAGATCAAATATTAAATTAAGAGTGAAAAATTGAGGAAATGAATATTTTTTTATAATTTATATTGCTGCCGGCATTAGGTACAAAAAATTATATGATTTCCAATTAGATTCGGCAGGGAGGTGTCGACTACTGGAAATTGTGTAAAAACTTGATTTACCCAATAGTCGGCATAGTTTATAATGAATACACTGAGAGCTGCAGAGAATCTATATTACTAGAAGTCCTATAACAGGACAAAAATTCGTGGTTCAGTAGGCATGATAGGCTGTTCTTTGAACCTCAGGCAATATAAATTCACTAATATGTCCACCTACGGAAAGATGCTCCCAAGAAATGTGCTTTAATAGAAGTAAGAAATTGCATACCTAATGGGTGCAAGCAAAAAATATTGAGTCCTGCGTTCCACCATACAGGACAGAATCCATCCTTCGGTTGATACCGGAGAAATGGGTTCACAAGCAGTCTTGACTGAATCAGAAGAGGAATGTCTTGAGATATAGTGCAATGACCTACGAAATTGTGCATTCCCATTAAAAGCTGAAGGCTTGATAACCTGTAGTTCAAGCCATAATAGTAGATGATCAAAGACCCATACTGTTTTCGTTTCCAAACAGAGCAAAACGCTTTTGACATTTTGAATGATCCATCACGAATATTTAATGGAGATGAACCCAGCTTTAGTTTATCCTCAAAGCCGAAAAAGTTCTGGGCCCAAAAGGATATAGAAACGTTTACAGTATCCAAATGGGAATTGAAAAGAAAATAATAACAGTGCTGCTGGTTTTTTCAACAAATGGTCAGATAGTAGCCCGAATGGTTGTTTTTCCATATGTGTGACCACCTAAAGATGTAGTAAATAGTTTACCGGAAGAAAAGAAGGTTTGGAGCTATTTTGTTAATAATATTCATATCTATGTCGAATTCTGCTGCCTCGATTTCTGTATTAATTTCGTGTGCAATGCCACTCATAGCTCCAAAACTTATTTTCTTTAACAAAAATGTTAATGCCGACAATAGGATACTTTTTTGTCGAACTTAGGAACATATGTGCTGAGCACTGGAAAAATCGTTGATTTGAAACAAATATTACAATTACTTATAATTTGCTATTTTAATGTTTAAAGTTGGTAAATGGATCTAAAACTAAACTTATCACAAAATTGTAATAAATAAACATTATCTGATCACTAGTCGCCGTATCCCCTTACAGGTGGACATGAATATTGGAAGCGCGGTAATTAGGACTAAGAGCTCGGTAAGATACCTGGGAATAAGGCTGGATCCCAGGCTGAAATTTTCATACCAGATTCAGTACTCGGCTGACAAAGCTCGGAAGATCGTCGGGCAGCTCAGCAGATTAATGGCGAATATTGGAGGCCCGCTACCGGCGAAACGGAGACTCCTGATGGATGTTGGAAGCAGCATTATGCTCTATGGGAGCGAAATTTGGGCCAAAACGCTAGAGGTTGGAAAACGGGCGAACTTACTTCTATCGGTACAGAGAACGGCTGCACTACGTATCGCGTTGGCATATCGTACGGTGTCCGCCCCAGCCGTACTTGTGATAGCAGGTACAATCCCTATCGATTTACTGGCAGCAGAGCGGATGAAGATTTATAAGGCGAAATCGGCTGGAAACCACATAACCGGTTACTTCAGGGAAAACACCATTTCAGAATGGCAACGACGATGGAACGACGAGGATAGAAGAAGGTGGACGGGGAGACTTATTCCGGAAATAAAGCCATGGATCTGTCGGAAATTTGGAGAAGTAAATTATTACGTTACACAGATGCTATCGAGCCACGGATATTTTAGGAAATATCTAAACAGAATGGGCAAGACCACCTCCCCTTACTGCCTTTACGAGGAATGGGAGGTAATAGATGATGCGGAACACACTATCTTAGAATGTGCACGCTGGCAGAGCTATCGCTCTGCACTGACATCGAAGATCGGAACAATAACGGCCGCTAACATTGTCGGGATTATGATTGCGAGCAGAGAGAATTGGACCTCAGTGGCGAATTACGTGGAGCGCATTCTGAGACTGAAGAAGAGAGATCTGGAGGCTGCGGAGCATGTGGGTTTGCCGGCATAGGTGACACTAGCTCACGTGTCAAATGAGGTCCCAGTCTGGAGCTTGGACGGAAGGAACAGTGGAGACAATTAGAAGTCTCCCCAACCTTCATTACGCAGTCCGAACGCGGATGTGAGCACGAAGGCGGCCTAAAGGGCCAAAAGGACTCCACTCCGAAGTAATACCACCGTAGTTCCGTAGTGGACACAACAGTCCACGGTACGAGGGGGGATTTAGTGGGTGAGGGCCTCACACACGGACGACTTCCTCTATGGTGCGGTTAGGTACATTTGCCCCTCCTCGGCGTAAAAAAAAAGAATGAGTTACAATGTTAATGCCGACAATAGGATCATTTTTTGCCGAACTTAGGAGCACATGTGCCGAGCACTGAAAAAATCGATGATTTGAACAAAATATTTCAATTACTTATAAGTTGGTAAATGGATCTAAAACTAAGCTTATCACAGAATTGTAATAACTAAATATCATCTCAACACTACATTCCCACTTTTAATCAGACCAATTTGAAAAAGAGAAAAAAATAAAACTGGCGACTACTGGTGCATTTACCCTATTTACTTTTTTATTTTTCTTAATTTTAAACTTTGGTTTTAAATGCAGGGCACTCCTATTATTTTGAACACAACTGTACATGCATATGTATTTAAGTATAATTTAATAAAATTATTATAAACTATTAATTTGATTTATGTAGGAATGTTGAAACTTACTAAATTATAAACTAAATTCATATATGTATGTATACACATACCTACATATGTATGTGTGTATTCATATGGATGTATGTTCATATGTAAACGTACTCTTAGATAACCATTGAAATTAAAACGAAAGTTTTCCATTCTTTTTCATTATTTGCCGATCAGAAATTGAATTAAAAAGAAAAAAAATATCTTCAAAACAAATAAACAATTTTTTTTTTTTTTTTTTTTTTGTTTTTAATAATGAATTGTAAATAGTACGAATGTGAAATGGCCTCGTTTTAAGCCAAATTAAATAAAAACATTTACAAAGAAAACGACGAAAACAACAAAAATTTAAAACGAGTAAAATCAAACGACACAAATGCAATGAGAAACGACGACGAGACATAAAAATACGAAGAACATCATTTTTAAGTAATAACAACAACAACTACAACAACGACAAGAAATTGTCACGAAAAAGGCCAACAATACAAATTGCATTTCAAACATGGGCGATTAATTTGTTATTTCAAACGAAAAAGGAACAACGAATAGAAGAAACTCAAGTAAAAACAAAAATAAGAAGAAAATGTGTCCTTGAACAGATAAAAATATCAATAAATTATAAAGGATAGATACATACACATATGTAAATACATACATTTACACATACACACAAGCACATCTACTAACACGATTTATTTAATTCATACATAAATGAATACGTTTCTTTTGTTTTGTTTTTTGTATTTTTTTCATTAAGAATGTATGTTTTCATATAGTGGGGTTTTGGAGAGCCTTTTAAGTTTTCTTAAAAACTGAATTTCTCAGCGTTCAAAAAAATTTTTTTTTTGTAAAAAGCATGTAGAAAATAATAAATGCCGCTAAACAACAACAGCTGTTCGGCTTTATTGTATGTATGGATATAATGTGTGTGGTTGTTGGTGTTTTAAATTTTTATTATATTTTTTCTTTTCTGTTTTTTGGAAATATAAGGAGAATAAGAGTGTGTAAATGAACTAAACACAACCCGAAGTTGCATAAAGAGAAAACACGAAGTAATAGTCGGTCGTGTCATTTTGTTTTTGTGTACCATAGTGATTTAGTGAGGCTAAACGCCGCTTCCCGTTAACAACATTGCAAATGAAGAGTTTAGTTCTGTTTTCAACCCCGGCGAAGTGGGTTTACTAACGTCGCGTTTGTTATTTACGAAAGCAATATAAAAAAATAAACAATTTTTGAGAATATTGTTTCAAAGAGAACGATAACAGTAAAGTTAGTATTAAAAGAGCACTGAAAACAAAAATGTTAATAGCAGCCCTGTTATTTGCTGCTACTAAAGACAGAGAGAAAGAGCTGTTATATTTTCTTATGTGTGTTTTGTGTTCTTTTTAACATTTTTTTTTTTTTTGACAGATTTGTTTTGTTACGCGAGTATAAAAGAAGACGACGTGCATTTTTTTTTTTTTAGCGCAAGTGAAACAAATTTTCTTTGCTTTCCTTTAATATTTATTTAAAAGATCGCCTTTTTTTTTTTTGAAAATTTAATTTAAATTCAAAGAAATTAGAAGAAAATCTAGATAGACTTCTTATATGTAGGTAATCATTCATAATACACAAGAAACGGCCATTACAGTTTGTTATTTTACAATTGCTTTTGTTTTACTATTCGCGTTGACTTGTTCAAGAGTATTAAATTTGTGAAAAGAAATCTTAGTTTTACCAAATAAAAATACTAAAAAGATGTAAATGTTACCTTCTTTGATGGAAATTGTTATTTTTGGAAGTGTAGAAGGATTTCCTTCAATTTTGACATGTATTTTCTTATAACTTTTTTTTTATGGTTTTTCTCGCTGTCATTTAGTTATTATTTCTCTTTTCGTTGTCTCTTTGGTTACGTTTTTGTTTTTATCATTTGCTTTCATTCGTATTTATTCGGTTGCCAATTACGTTCACACGACTAAAGACATCGTTAATTTCCGTTTTCTTGCGTTTCCTTTTCACATTAAAGCAATTATTATTTTTTTGTTTTGTTTTTCTTAATTTTTCTTTTATTCGTCTGTGGTTTTCATTCTTCACATCAAATGATAAGTTTATCTTGAAACAACAAGAAATAAAAAAAAAACATGGCCGTCATGTATAAGAAAAGCAAAACAAACACTGAATTATTCTATTTTACTACTCTCTCTTTGCTGTCATTCGTATAAATTATAAGTTAGAAATTTAAAAGAAAATAGGAATGGAATATATTGTAAATAGAAAAGACAAATAAATATCGTATCTGTTATTGAATGGCATTTTTACTGAATTGTGCCTACCATAACATTTTGCATTTCTTTTTTAATCGTCTATTGCTTATTAATTAGATTCAAACAACCACTCATTTTGTTGTTGTTCAATAAAAATTATGCAAAATTTCCACATTGAAAGAAACCTAAAAACTATAACAAAGAATACTACATACAACTATTTGTAAACACAGTGTCCTTATGAATTAAAACTTTAAATACAAAAAATATCACAAACAAACAAACAAAAGAGAAAAAGCAAAAAATAACAACAAACAAGAATTGTATTGTTAAACATCACATATACTTTGCAAATGTGTGCGTGCGTGAGAATTATCTTATTTTAAATTTTCCCGTCAATTTATTAAAACGCTTTAGATTTTTGGGAAAAACTCTCCAAACAAATCAATCGCTATCAACCAAAAACCAAAAAAAAATTTGTCGCGTGGTATCCAAGTATAATAACATTAATTAAGGATTTGTAGAGAGGACAACCAATCAAAACAAATAATACAAATGGTGAGTAAACAGAAGAAGAAATTTCCGATTATGCAAATACATAATCGTCCATTTTAAATTGTTTCTTATTTTATTAGATATTTTCTTTTCACAGTGTTCTGTATGCAGTAAGACTTTGGAAAACTAATTACTGGGCAGTGTGTGACAAAACTGTGTGTTAATATTTATAACTATTGAGTTTATTCATATCTTTAAGCTAATAGGATTGAAAGGATTCATTTATATGCAAAGGGTAAAGAATTTCTTTTTATAGTTCCACTTACTTAAGCCTGTTGACGGACAAGAAATGAAATTTTAAAATTTCTTATTAATAAAAACCACTTTGAAGGTTAACCTATTATCCTTAAATCATAATTACAGTCAACCCTCCAAGAACGCGGTACCGCGTTGTCTGGAAACAGCGCTATCAAAACTCAGATCAGGCTAATTAGTAGCACGTTCTAATGGAAATACTCTGCCGCTATAAGAAACTCTTGCGAGGCTAGTAACACTAGCTCCCTGTTGAACTTTCACAGTATCTAAATAGCCAAAACCTATACAATAGGTCGCCGTGGTATAGTAGGTAGTGTGCTGGCTTATTAGACGTAAAGCCAGGGTTCGAGTCCCAGGCCAGACATCAAAATAAAATACAAAAAGTATTTTTCGGCGATTTCCTCTCACCGGATATCTGGCAAAAACTCTGAGATTAAATAAAATTGCCATGAAAAGTTTCTCAAAAATCTGTCGTTCGGAGTCGACTTTAAACTGTGTAGGTCCCGCCACTTATGTATAACATTAACACACACAACATAAATGGCGTGAGAAACTAGGTCAATAATCCTGGCTGAAGGGTTGTAACGGCCAAGTATGTACGTATACAATAAACCTAGCTTAACGCTGTTTCAGTATTACGCGGAAATATTGGGATATTAATAAATCGCTCATTGTATTGATATGTGTGGTATACTGTATAGGGACGATATATACTATGTATCTTTTTCAACGTTCTTTTGTTACCCTGTCCAGAACAATGGTTCCAACAGTATTTTCCGAAGTTACAACTTGTTGGAATGTATACCCCGCGTTAAGCGAGGTCTTACTGTATATATGGATATATACCGTCGTTGAAAATCTAAAAGTACGTCTGATCAAAAAATAAAATACGAGTTTTTGATCGATTATGATTCGTAAGGTAATCTAACATATCCGTAACAATTTTTAGATTTTTGGAACCAAGAATAACGTTTTTATATCAATAATTCAATACGATTCTATGTATGAAGTACTTGTTATTTTATAACGTTTTTTTGCTTCTCCTGTAAAATTAGAAAAATTGATGTTACGTACTTTTGGATTTTCGAACACGACATTTACATTTAAAACCGGGATTCCCGCAACTAAAAACACAGAATTTTAACGTTACAAATTAAAAAAAAATCTGTTCAAATTATAGGGATTTTTACACTTTTGTTCAGCTGTTAGAGTAGGCAATGAAGCAAAACAAATGTTTACATTAAGCAGAGTTCAAATTATTTTGTAATACTTGAAGTCCTTAATAATGACTTAATGACTGAAATCGATTTCGTAGGTGCCTACGACGGAACTGCGTTATAGGAGGTCTGTCGCAATTGCAGCTCCGCGTTATATGGAAACCACGTTAAAGGAGAGTTATCGCATTTCAGCTTTGCCTTATATGGAAACCGCGTTATGGGATGGTTGGCTGTATAAGTATTTTTGTATAATGACCATGTATATGTATATTCAATGCTTTTTAAAAAAATGTTTATATTGAAGAAGTACTAAGTTTTCTTTAAAAAAAAAGAGAAAATTCTAAAAACTATCTTATCCTTACACGTAACTCTCCTGTTACAAATTCGTTCGTTATATGTATAAACGAAGAGGCATCTATCCAAATTCTTCGAATCATTATGTTGTTATCCTCTTTCCTTCCTCATTTCTTCTATAAACTTATGTTTTCGCAAAATCTTGTCGCCGTAGTTCAGAAGGTAGTGTGTTGTCTTATTATACGTAAAGCCTGGGTTTGTATCCTAGGTCCGGCATCAAAACGAAATATAAAAAGAAATATTTCTTCCCCTTAGCAGATTTCTGGCAAAAACTCTGAGAGTAAATAAAATTGCAATGAAAAGTTTCTCAAAAATCTATCGTTCGGAATCGTTTTTCAACTGTAGGTGCCAACACTCATGTATAAAATTTAATACACACAACATAAGTGGTGTAAGAAACTAGGTCGTAATCCTGACTGAAGGCTAGTAATGACCAACTGTGTATGCATCTATGTAAAATACATAAAATACACATTTAAATGTATGAAGGAGCGATTTCGAATCATGCTGTGGCCAGCGAAGACGCCTAAATAGAGAGTATTGCATGACAACTACAAAAATACGTATTGAAATATTATTCCAGTAGAAGGAAACTGTTTCGAATGAAAATCCTAAAAAGGTATTCTCAGATTAAATGACACACAATTGTGCAGATATTTTGAAAAACAATGCTTACTTACGCCACTAAATATTAAATTATTTTAATTACTTATTTAGTTAATGGAATTGTGTATTTAACTAATGCAGACTTTTATTCGTTTCTTTTTTAATTATTTGGGATTTTAGGTTTTTCAAAATCTAAAAGTTAAAATACATACTATGTGAATTATGAAAATTCATTAAAACAATTAGAATATTGTGCTTTAGTTTTATTCGACACTGTATCAACTATTTAATTTGTAACATTACAACAAATTTCCGAATTTTTTCAAGTAGGAAGCAATTTGAACTTCTGTCGACTGAAACATTTTAGAAATTCCTTTTTTAGATTAATCTTAACATCGATCACGGGTATTGTAATATATTTTAGATCAGATCTCTTTTATTATTTGTCAACAAACCTCATCTAGTTTTTTTTTATAGAAATCCTACTTTGAAGATCGCAGAAACACAAGAATTTAAATATAAATCGAATAAAAAATAAATAATTTTTCGTTTAAAGTTTTCATCAATTGAATTGTTGTTTGTAAACCCATAACTGGAATTTCCAAAAACTCAATTCTGTTTTGATTTAAAATTTTAAGTAATAAAAATTTTTTTTTGTTTTTTTAATTAAAATTAGCTTTGAAAAATATTTTTTCACTCAATAAAATGTGTTTGATTTGAAAGGAAGAAAAATAAATAAAACTCACCCTTATTAACAATTACACAGCATCGATTGATAAGTCAAGCCAAGTTCATAACTTGTTGAAAGTTCTTAACTGAAAGTAAATGGATAACGTTTGTTCACAAAATTACTTGATGATGTCGTCCTTATAAAATGTATCAGTCATCGTCTCACTGAAAATTAAATTTAAAAATTAAAATTAAATTTATTTTTTAACTCTCTTTGTTTCTAATGTTTAGTTTAAATGTACGAAATTTGAATTTTGTTATAAAACAGAAACAAGTTCGCAATCTTCATATAGTCAAAAACAATTATAAATAATCCGGCATTAAATTTATTACATATTCAAATTCTTAATCGTTTTTCATTATAATTCTTAACTCTTCACAAATCTTCATATTAGCTATTTTGAGTAATTTAAAAAAAAAAATTTTAATTTTTAAATGTTAAAAAAAAATGATAAATTTATTAATTTTTCTCAAGACTTTTGTTTTTCTTAGTTCCTTTTCGTGCAGGGCCTATTCTTAAATGCATTACTGCGCAACATTTAAATTTAAATGCAATATTTAATCAAATTAACAGAAAACACTAATCATAAAAATAACTGATGCATTGAATGAGTGAGAGAGAGATAGAAAAAATGAGAGTTTTAACAGAAAGTTTATTTTTTTTTTTCTTACTTAAACGTCTTATTTTTTTTGCATTTAACAACATTTTGTCATTTGTTTTATCGTCCAGTTCAAAAATCAAATTTATTAATATTTTTCCATTTCTGCAGTGTTTGTTCGCAACATGTGTTGTTATGCAGCGCAGTGATGCATTTGCGAACAGGTCCATAAGTTTTCATTATTTGGTCAAGCCAGAAAAAATGGTGTTTTAATTTCTGCATCATGTTTTTAATATTTATAAATAAATAAAACACATAAATTACTCACAGTATGAATGATTAAACCGCTTAAATATTTTGGCAATATCTTAAAAAGATTTTGAAATTTTCGTCCGATTTGAATAAATAAATGCACATATTTTTGAAAAAGTTTCCATTGTTTTGTCAAGCACTGTATTTGTTGCTCTTTTACAAGACTCCAGTATGTCAAATCGGATACCCCCTGCCAAATTCATCTGCTAAAAATGGCAAATCTTAAGTAAAAGTAACAACAAACACACATAGACAATAAACATAAAGAAACTTTTCGCCATGTTTCAAAATTAAAAATTTAAAAAGCAACACTCATTTGCTTGGATAACACTACCTGCATGAATATCTCTTGGTTCTACTCTTGCAACATGTTAAATAATAAGTTTCAAATTAAAGGGTACTTTAAAAGATTGTTAACTGCAGCCTGAGAACATTTAAATGCCTACAATATGTTCGAGTCTAATATCGTGCACCAATGCGTATGAGCATTTTTATTATAATTGTGGTTTTTTAAATACATACATACATACATGCATGCATTCCTATCCATATGTGTTCACATCTACATTCATATACAATATATTTACATACGGTGGAAGCTACTACTTTAGGATACGATATATAACGGGTCCGTCAAATAACTTTTCTTTTTTAAAAAGTTTTAAAAAAATTTATTTAAATATTTACTCAAAATTCTTTTTTTATTTGAAAGTACAATCCTCTCGGTTAATAATGGAAAATAATTTCATTCAAATGGCTGCCTCGGCTGGCCATACAGTAGCCTACACGATCGGTCCAATTTTTAAGCACATTACTTTGGATTGTGTTGCATGTTTGGAGCGTTTATGGCGTTACATACCTTTTACCACCCGATCTGAATCTACTTAGATTTATCAGAGACATTTTTCCAAAAACCTGATGTGCCTTTTCCAATTGCTTACGAGCAAAGCACACTTTTTTCACATCAGAGAGTACGAGATAACTCGTAGTTTGCCACCTTAGAAGAGAACGCAATCTACGAGTTATCTCGTAGTTGACAGTCTACGTGTTAACAGTTATTACGTGCACCATTATTTAATTTTATTTATTTTGTAACAGAGAATCCTAGCAGTTCAGTTAATATTGAGTCTATGAAAACGTACAATCCCCGAATAAACTTTAGATATCAAAATTGTACATATTCTTAAGAATGGAAATAGTTTTGAGATAAGTGAATTAGTATAAAGATAGTTTAATACCAGAGGCAACTCATAAAAAAAACTATTCGTTTAATTAAAAGCTAACATTTTATTTCATCCAAGAAAGTTCAACGTGCACTTAATATTAAACCTAGATCGTAAGAAAACGTACTTAAAAACATAAGTTCGTGAAGCTTTCTGACATCTAGGAAACCCACTTTGACTAATCAATTTATAGTCATTTTTTGAAATTACAGGTTAGAATTGGTAAAAGCCCATCTTAAATGGACTTAGACAAAATGGAACTTTGTTGTATGTAGTAAAGAGTCTGAATTTGATTTGTTGAATTCAAATGTTCAAAAGTCGGAATGTTAATCGTTTAGGATAAATGGACAACCAAACAAGGGGGTGCAAATGTAATCCCGTTGGTCTTGTTTATAGACGTATTTTTGCCAACTGAAAATGTGACAACGATGCTCGATCAAAAATTGTTTGTTTGTGCCAATGGAAATGAAGTATCGATTTAAAAAATTTAAACTCTTAATCAATGTTTTCAACATTTTGTTTTTCGTTTCATTATCTTTTCAACTTTTTTTTTTACCTTTAGGGTTTAAGAATCTTTTCAAATAGAATAAGTTTTAAAGCAAATTCAAAACCATAAGTTTTACTAACAAGTTCATTTCCGTTTGGCTAAATTACAGCTCGACTACAAGATTCCCTCTGGTACCGTATTGAACCGAACTCCTTTTATTAAACAAATCGTTTTAACCATTTCTGATTGAAATTTGCATGTTATGAACTTATGAACAGCTTCATACATATCTGTTGACCATGTTATGCTGCCAAATTCATTTTTTTTTTTTTTTTTTTTAAGCTGAATTTTATGAGTTCTGCTTCAGTGAGTACGTAGACAATACATACTGAAACAAACCGGTTTCAAGGAGTTCAGATCGTTTATAACTGAAAAGAGAAAAAAAACAACAACAACAACAATACAGACAAGGTAAAAAAAATGTATGGATTGAAGAAAATTACTAGCAAAACACACGCTTCATGTTCTTAAACAGCAGCATCAGACAAAATACCAACGTTAACATATTTTGCAATTTGTGTATCCACAATGCTTTTCTTAGTGTTTCACATTTTTTTTTGTTTTCTATTCAGGTTTAATCTTACCCTTAAATTATGAAAAAAAAGATGTTTAAAAAGTTATTACAGAAGAAATTAAAAACGATTCATTTGGGGTGTAAATATCATTACTTTTGTTACAAGACTCGTATTTAAAATGAGATCGAGCCGAAGTTAAATGAAATTTTTCAATTCTCGTTTGTAGTTACTTTCTTTGTTAACGATGACGATGATGATGATAATGATGTTGATTACTGCCTTTTTTAATATCAGATGTGAATTATTTGTACATAAAAATATCGAAAATTTGGCAACACTTTAATGACAACGGCTTCAATTATAAAGTTGACTTGGAAGTGTATGTTTTTATTGTTGACATACATACTACATACATATATATTCGCATGTACAAATAGAAAAGCCAATCAATTAATTTATGAAAACAAAGAAAAGGATATATTAAAAGGATTTAAATATTTATGTATATAAAAGACAATTTATTTATACCATTTTATTTTTATTTTTATTATTTTTTATTTTACTTTTAGATGACTTGAAAGAACGGATCAAACTTTGTTTTTTCCAATTAAAAATTTTTTTATCTGAATGAAGTAACGGTTCTTACCGAATACTCACTACCAGCAATAAAATACACTTCATGAACACATTGTACCATGTCAACACGAAAATCAACACAAGCTTCTCCAACAGTGCACGGGTCGAAGACGGAAAATGCTTCAGTATCAGCATCGTCAACTGCGAACGCAACAAAACCTTTAGCGGAAAAGGCTGAAATGGGAGCTAGTGTTTCTTCCAATGGCAACAACACGAATGTAGTTAACGCAAGTGAAACAAAAACGGTGGAACAATCACAAAAACATAATCAAGAAACCAAATCATTTCAACAGAGGGTGACAAGGAATTCTCCACTGTTATTAGCATCACCTGGCAGTGGAATAACGATTAAGAAGGAACCTATAGATCCAACAGATCATCAAACAAACAGTGAAAGTGAAGAAGGGAGTGTTAATAGTCTCGTTACAAAGAAACAAGTAATAAGAGGTCGCAAGTCACTGAAAGAACACAAGGAGACCAAAGAACTAGAAGATAAAGAAAAAGAAAAAGAAGAGAAGCAGGAGGAAACTGAAACTAAAGAAAAGGATAAAGAGCCGAAAGAAGAATCAAACGTGCATAAAAACCAGGTAGAACAAAAAGATATTAAAGAAAAAGATTCAAGCGCTTCATCCCTGGCACAAGTATCTGCTTCAATTGCTACGAATAGATTGACGCGAAAATCTGTAGCCAATCAAGAATCTGCCAATACTCGAATAACCAGGCAACGACAGTCGAGTGGTGCCTCAGCTCGTTCAGAAACTCCTCCTGCTAGAGCAAGAAGTGGTCGAGTTATAGGTCGCGCCAAAATGCCTGTTCCAATGGTTGAACCCACTCCTGTCACAAAACGTAAACGTTCTGTTGATGTTGACAATGCCGTGGCAAATAATAGAAAAAACTCGACTGATGAACCGGGACCAAAATATATAAAAATAGAGATCAAAGATCCTGAAATTGATAATGAGGAGATGTTAACCTCTTCACAAACTACTAATGCCAGTACTGAGAGTTCGGAGGAGCATCCGATTAAAATTAAACAAGAAATCTTAGATGAAAGTGAAAACGAAATGAATACAAACATTGAAGTTGTTAGTACGACAGCATCAAATACATCAACCTCAACTACCATAAACACTACTAGAGGAAAAGGTAGATGGGGTCCTAGGAAATCAACTTGTACCACATCTTCAGCATCTACTTCTAATAATTCGCCAAGTACTCGTGCTACCAGACAAACGAAACAGAATTCGCCTGTTCGAACTAGCAATGCAAGCACAGGCACCGAAACCAAAAGAAGGCGTATGGGATCGCAAACCCGTAGTCTACTTAAAACCAGTGTCAGTAATGCAAAAAATCAGCCTCTAAACGGACAGGATGAAGATGACTCTAAAGACAGTATAGCATCATCAACGAACACGGATGACATAGTATTGGCTCTGATTAAAAGTGAAAAAATTTCAATGGAATTAGATGATGATAACACAAATGATACAAAGGACTTACCAGCTGATAATAAAAATCCCGAAGGCCGTAAAGCCACAATTAGCATTGAGGAAAGTAATGACTTGCCGCCTCCGTTAGTAGTGGACACAGAAGTTACACAAAACGTGGAAAACGTTAATAGAGAGGCAATGGAATCCTCAACAAATTTAACACCTGTAGCAGCGAGTTGTTCATCAATAACATCATCAGGCTCTGAAAAAGCAGCCTCTTTAAGTCCCTCGGATCTAGTGAGTGAAGGAGTTTCCGAAATCAGTGTAAAACAATTTTATAAAAAACCCAAGTTTTTAGAAAACAATTTGGGTATCGAAGAAGATCCCGAAATTAGGTAATATAGTTCAAAAAGTAGCTGGCATGGAAACCGTATCGACATCAGAGACAACAACAACGTCGACGCCTATAGTAGGTACTGATACCGTTACCACCGTAGCCACGGAAAAAATAATCTCATCAAATGAAGCAACAGATACACGTATACTAGACGACTCTTATTCGAATGAGTCTTTAAAAGAAGGAACATTACGCTTTGATGAAAGTACTGATGACAAAAAACTACTTTCTCAAGATGACTGTGATAGTTCCGCTGGTGATATAACGCCACTGCTAGTTGTTGAAGATGATGATGAAGATTTAGATGAAGTTCTTGAAGTAAAGGATGACGATGAAGAAGAAAATGCTGAGATTCCTAAAGAAAAATCCTTACGAAAAACTTCCAATCCAACTGAAGAAACTATCGGTGAAACTAAAATGAATGTAATTGATGTTGATGATGACGTTGACGTTGACGATCAAGATCAAGATGATGAATTAACTTTAGAAGAAAGTGAAACCATATCAATGGATAACAACGCGTCGGTAAACGACGAAGTTGTTGCTGAAATTGAAGATAATGTTAATGAAGAAAATACAAATGAACTCGATGATATAACGGATCTTGCAGATGTTGTAGTAGCTCCAGTCATGCAACTTGATTCTGAAAAGGAAATTACTCAGATTGAAGACAACCAAACTTCTGCCAATGAATCTTGTGAAATCATAGAGAATATTGACGAAGTAATTGAATCGAAAACAAGCGATAACCACGCTCCCGAACGTATAGTAGAAAGTGATATTACTGTTGAATGTACAGGAAATGAAGACAATGATGTATTAGCAAAAATAGATGCTGAATTAAGAAAGATTGACGAACGGAAAAAAGAAAAACTCTTATCTAATGAAGATGCAAGTAATGACGTTACGCCCAATAAGGAAGATATCAGCAAATCTGTAAATGATGCTACGGATGTTCTCAGTGATAACAAATTTATTCCTGAACTAGATACAGAAAATATAACAAAAAAAGAGCAGCACACAACTGTTGATGATGACACGATGGATATTAAAATGGATGGAGAACAAAGCCAGATAGTAAGCGATGACATTAAACTATTGGACGATAAAGATAAGATCGAGGTAAACTTTGAAAATCCTATCGGTTGTGCGCCGAGAGATAATAAATCCAATGTTGAAAAGATTATGCTTAAGGTATGTTCGTGTAAACAATTTATAAGTAAAGTTTTCTAAATATTATTACGCATTAAGTTATCATTTGTGTTTTAAATTTTTCTTTTTAGACGTCAGGCGTTACGGAAAGTGATGAGAATTTGGAAAATCTTCACATTAAAAGTGATGTAGCAATTGTTAAGGATGATGATACGACTTCAATGAAATCGGGACAATCAACAACATCGTGGGTAACCTTAGATCTGGACCATGATGAGGATGAAGCATTAAGGAAAAAGGAATTACATCTACAAAATTTAGGCTTAGTAACACACAAGGCGGCTGAAAAGCGGCGTTTAGAAGTTATACAAAGTTCAGCGGCTAATGTGGAAGCCTCAAAGGTGGCCACACAACAACATCACAATAAAAGAAATGGTAAAAATTCATCTCATGCTGCATCAACACATCACGAGTATACTGGTACATTGAAAACAATCATCAAAATTAATCGTAATTCAACAGGTGGTTCAACCAGCGGTGGCAATGGACGAAAATGTCAAAACATTGCAGTTGGTTCATCGACGTCAAAAGAACAACAGCAACAACAAAGGCGTCAATCATTAAAAATGACATTCCAAAAAGGACGTGCTCGTGCCCATGGTACTAGCAACAATGATCGTTCTCAACAAGATCGTGAAGGTCATGTTGAGGATAATTACTATACTATACAAAATGAGGTAAGTTTTGTACTTTTTTTTTTTTTTTTTAATAAATTTAAAATTTAAAAAAAAAAATTTTTTTCTTTTTTTCAGACTGAAGGTGCGCTACAAAAATTTAATTCATTTCCTACAACCTCTTCTACCTCTTTAACTAGATACGCTTTAACACATACTAACAATACTAGTAATAATAATTGTAACAATATTGTTAAATCCTCCTCAACAACGTATGCTAGAAAATCATACAATTATCGTAATAATCATCAACACCATTCGCATAGTGCCAGTACGAACAACACAGCCCATATTTTTGAAATGGGTGTGTATTATAGTAAAACAATTAACATGGCTTATTAAGAGTAATATTAACGAAATTTAAAATTAACACTTAAATAATAGCATTTAATACAATATAATTTAATTTAATTTCTAATGTAAATTTAATTTATTAATAATTTTCGTATTTCGAATGCACACTCAGTAAAATTAAGCATAAAAACATAATATGTATACGTATACGCTGCATGTACCGGGTATATTGGTGCTTAGGATTATCTATATTTGTTGTTATTAAATTTCTTTTTATTTATTTAATTGTTTTAATTTGTTTTTTGTGTATATATATATATGTGTGTGTGTTTGTGTGTTATCGTATGTCATACAATTCTCAATTTAGATTCTTCCAATTCAGAATCTCATGACCATCCAACTGGTGTTTCTACAAAAAAAGATGAAAAAGAAGAAATTCTTATACCGGAAAAAGCATCATCTTTTAAATTTCATCCTGGTCGTTTGTGTGAGGATCAATGTTTTTATTGCAGTGGCAAATTTGGTCTTTACGATACACCATGTCATGTCGGCCAAATAAAATCCATGGAAAGACAGCAAAAAATTCTAGCCAGTAAGTATTTGTTATTCCTTGACCACTAAATATATTCATCAACTAAACTTAATTGGCCTTTTAAAAGATGAGGAAAAATTGACTGTCGATAATTGTCTTTGTGACGCCTGTTTCCGGCATGTTGACAGACGTGCTAATGTTCCATCATATAAAAAACGTCTTTCTGCTCCAGGAAATTTGGAATCAATGACATCGTCTAAGTCCTTAAAATCAGCTGACAATCAGCACTATGATGATGGCACCCAGAATGCGGAAGCAGACGGTACCGAAATAAATACATCACGTAAATGCTTAGTACCTGAATGTGCTAAGCCTGCTGCCCATTCACTAAGGCGTAAATGTATACGTAAGAGTATTAAGAAATTTTTATTGAAATTTGAAATTCCTGCTGGCACAGCCAGCGTTTGGCTGTGCCAAACTCATTACGATACTGTAATACAATCTTCAGGCTGTGTTCTATGCAAAAGACGCCTGGGTAAAAATCATATGTATCATATTACATCGGTAAGTTTTTGATTTTAATTGCATTTTGGATGTAATATTTAGCTGGTATTTGGTTTTTTATTTTTTTAGGACACCGATCGTTTGGAAAAGGCTTTATGTGAAATGGGTATACCCGTACAATTGGGAATAGGCACAGCCGTTTGTAAACTTTGCCGCTACTTTGCCAATTTGTTAATGAAGCCTCCAGACAGCACGAAATCACAGAAAGCAGAATTTGTTAAAAACTATAGGAAACGGTAAGACAAAATATCTTAATTTGCGAAAAATATATTTAAATTTTATATTATTTTTATATAATAGTCTGTTACAATTCCATAATATTCATGACGGAAGTAATGATGCATCCGAAGCCGACGAAGATGACAATAGTAATAGTACTTCACATCCTGATAGTAATGAAGTACAAGAGAAAACATCACATTGCACTAGCGTATTGGAAGAGAACGCCGAAACAACACTGGTACAAAAAGACACATCGAAATCTACAAATGTTGTCGTTTCCGCAGATAATCTTACAACCAATAATAATGCAAACAATGCTGCTGATGAAAATACGCCGTCAAACGTTATGGTGCGGGATTTTGAAACGACTGCCATATCTACAGATTCCTCAAATTCATCAACCTCAAATACCACCTCAAATTCTCCGAATGAAATGTCAAAATTGAAAGCAATCTTACAAAGTAATATTTCAGCTGAAAAACAACCACCTGCCGATATCTCGAATGTCTTAAGAGCGAATCCAAATATATCGATGCGGGAATTGTTTCCAGGTGAAGAGGATTTGGGATTGCATTTTAAAGCACCTTTTGGCAGTAATAGTAGCCAAAGAACTCCCGAAGGCTGGACAAGAGTTTCAACATTTTTGCAATACGACGAGCCTACGCGTAGACTTTGGGAAGAACTACAAAAACCATATGGAAATCAAAGCTCATTCCTGCGTCACTTAATTTTGCTTGAGAAATATTACCGTAACGGTGATTTGGTGTTGTCAGCAAGTGCTTCAAGTAATGCAAGCGTTTATACTCAGACAGTAAAACAACGCCTAACCTCATATGATAAGGGCCATTGTGGAGGTTTGCATATGGGCACAGGAACACCAAAAGATAATGCGAATGTTACGAAAGAAACTGATTCCCAAATTCCAACATTTGTAATCAACGAAGACGACGATGAAGACGATTCGGAGGGTCAAGATGTTGAAATGACTCAAGTAGATAAATTGTCGAAATCTTCTTCCTCTTTGCAAAAGCATGAAAATACAACTGGACAGAGCAAACCTCAACTACAGCGGTCTAGGAGTCTTTCCGTTGATAAACTTACCAAGCAATTAAGTTCAAACGCTGTTACAATTACGGCCCGACCAAAAGATTCGTCATCAGTATCAAATATTAAACAAAGGGCCACACCTTCGCCACAAAAATCACTGCTAAAGGATAATCTTTTGTCTACAGCAACTAACAGTTCTGGAGTGTCTAATTCTGCTAATTTAGCGGCAGCTAATGCAGCGGCTGCTGTTGCTTTGGCCGCTTCTACAGCTTCAGCCGTTAGCTCAGGTAGCTCCAATAACAGTCGTAGTATTTTGAAATGTAATTTGTTGGGTATAAATAAGTCTGTTGAGATTTTACCAATTAATAGCACTGCGTCTGCCACGATATCGAAATCGTCTAATAATTCAAGTGCACCTGCGCCACCACCTCCACCACCTGCTCCAATACCGCCAATGCCCGAAACGAAACAACAGAAAATTCTTGATGTAGCCAATAAGTTATTGGGCAATCATATCGAAGCTGCAACTGTCAATCAGAATAAAAATCAAACGTCGCTTCTCAGTTCTCCACCAGAATTGGTCAGCTTACAAAGAAGATCAGCCAGCCAAACGGCAGCGGCTAGTGTGGTAGCCAATCCAAATAGTAGTCAGCAATCAAATAACCTCAGCAAACGTCCTCAATTGTTAGTAAAACAAGGCACGTCAAGACCTCCCCCAAATGTTGTTATACTGCCAGACACTTTAACGCCACAAGAACGTTTACAAAGCAAGACGTGGCGTCCAACACTTATGCCTGTGGAAGAAAATCAAAACTTACTAAACAAGAATGGTCCCCTCTATCAGACAGCAGATGGTCGAAGATTACCGGCCTTAGTACAGGTGCAATCAGGCGGAAAACCTTTTCTTATTTCAATATTCGATTATAATCGCATGTGTATTTTACGTCGCGAGAAATTGATGCGGGATCAAATGTTAAAAGCCACCAAAAAAAGACAAGAAGCTAAACAGCAGCAACAAGCTCAAGCTCAACAGCAACAAATACAACAGCATCACTTGCAGGCTCAACAAACACAGCAACAACAGCAATTACAAAAAACGAATTTACAAAACATGAACAAAACTTATCAACCTCCAACAGCAACAAATCAACGCCAGCAGCAGCAAGTTGCGCAACAGCAATTGCTGCATTTACAACTGTTACAACATCACCAAGCGCTATACAAGGCTGCAGCTGCTGCCAATAACTCTGCAAACTCACAAAATGCAGCCCGTTACCAACCAATTGCCCCTAAAACTGCTACCAGCAATAATACAACCATGCCACCCTTGCAGGCCCCTATTAATACAAACGCCAATTTTACCGCCCCCATGATGCCTTTATTAGCAAATGCTATTACAAATGCTGCTAATACGGGCAATGTTAATCCCGCCTCATCGTCACTTAACAATACATCTTGGCTATGGAATAACTTCCCAGATGCTAATCAGTTTTTGCCGAATGGAGGTGGAGCCCCCGGTGGACAAAATGCACCAAAACTACCGCAACTTTTAGCCAAACCCAACAATACTGCTGCAACTACATTAGCAAATGTAAATAATGCTATGAAACAGCAACAACAGCAGCAGCAACAGCAACAACAGTTTTTGTTGTCAAAAATTCCAAAATCCCTTACAGTTATACCACAACATAAGCTAATGAGTAATGCAGCCAATGCTGCTGTCAGCGGAAATAGCGGTAATACCATGAAAGAGTGATGATTATTAAATTGCTATTGGACAGTAAAACGTCGTAGGAGAATGCGTTTTAGCAACAGTAATTATATTAATAAAAAGCGTAAGAGAAACACATTTAATACGCATTATCGTAAAACAAAGTAAGTTTAAAAAATATATCACTGAATCATAGATACACTGAGCGTCAAAAGTCAGTAAACACCACTGATATAATTCATTTTCTTAGGATAGCGAGAAAAAGTAAATAAGAATAGTTGAATAAATTTTATTTATTACTTATAAAATGTTAAAACAAAAAACAAAATTATTGTTGTACTACAAGTATATTTTTTTTTTTTTTTTATAATAGAAAATTTTAAATTATAGAGGGTGTTGACTCACTTATGGCGCTCAGTGTATGTATATTTACTACTAAAGTTTAGATTTATATTTTTATCCGGTTAAATGTAAGATATTTTCTGCACCTTTTAATATAATTAAGCATTTTTTAAGTTATTACGACAAATTTAAATTGACCATTGAATTCAGCCCTTCGTGTCGAAAGAGTTAGAACTTTTGCGGATTTTTAGAATTATTCCAGTAATAAAAACAGTACAATTGAATCGATGTTGCAGTCACTGAGTTTTGATTTACTGTAAATTTTCTTTAAATTAAAATTAAAAAAAAAAAATCGTCCGTATATGACCCGCTTACGGGGAAAGTTGTACAAACCATTGAGAAATAACTCAAATTAAATTGCAATCTGTCTTATTTTAGTGCGCAATATATAGTTTGTGATATTGTTTATGTGCTTGTTGCAAAGCTTAATGCAAATCCGAAGAGACCGACCTTTAGATAACTATATTTTACTTCTGTAGATTGTGTTCTTTGCCACAGTTTGGACATCAACGTACTGTACGGCATTATATAATTTACTTATTTTTATTTCATTCAAAGCATTCCAATTTATAATTGGTTTTAACTAACTCTGTCTATATTCAACTTAAAACAAAACCTTGTTTTGTTTTTAGTTTAACATCTTATTAAAGTAAATGAAATTTAGGAAAAATGTTTCATAAGGTCTCCGTACAGTAGCTTAAATAAATAGATGTGCTGTGTATTTTTTCTATTTCTGGTAAACTAGGATATTCAAAATTTCTAGACGACACATAATCGATAACATTATACTACGATAACATAACGTTCCAAATATTAACGACTGATAATGTAGTTACAAATTGGACCGATCGTGTAGGCTACTGAAATGAATGAAATTATTTTCCATTATTAACCGGAAGGATTGTACTTTCAAATAAAAAAAAAAAAAACAATGGAGAAAATAATCAGCAGGTTTTTTAAAGCATTTTCAAAAAAAAAAAGTTATTTGGCGGACCCTACATAACAACTAACTAGTATTGAGAGTTTTAAAAAATTCTATCTATTTCTAAAAATAATGAAAACTGGCTGATTTCAAAGTATACAATGCATATTTATTTATACAGCGCTAGACAAAGACAAAAGATATTTAATATTTATTAAGAGTATAAGTCTCTCAATAGAAAAATCAAAATTCATTTGAATATTGTACTGATTTTATTCCCGAAATGGTGTAGACGTTTGCTCATCAACTGCAAAATATATATATTAACACGTTGTATATATTATATCCAAACATTGAGAATTGTTAATTCATGTGGATTCATTTGGTATAACATTTTATAATCAACTTTTTTTTTTCTAATAACTGTTATACACCTGTACCACGATTTACGCGGTAGATACGGTCCTCGCCAATTCGCGTAATTCGAAATTTACATTTTTGTATGGAAAAAACGCATAAAAAAGCTTTTTCATTGCAAAAAAAAAAATATATATAGTTTTATACTGTTAATAATTTATTAAAGTACTAGCAGATTGTACCCGGCGTTGCGGGGATTATATAAATAACAATAAATAAAAATCCGGTTTCGAAACCGGTTTCTTAAAAAATCCAATTTTTCAAATTCGGAAACCGGTTTATCAACCAACCTAGTTTTTTGAATACTCTAAATCCTAAATATAAATGCATGCAATTTGCCCGTTTTTCGCTCCTTTCCCGTTTTTGGACCCGTTTTGGTCCAACTTAATAAACGGAACACCACCAATTATTTGGGAAACTTAACCAAGTTACCTGTTACCATTTTTTTCCCATTTGTCCCATTTTTTCTCCCCTTTTGGTCAAAATTTTAAAAAGATTTATAGACTATAACCTCCACGGACAATAGTCCGATCTAAATCCCAAATTTCAAGAAAACCGGTCCAGGCGTTATTGGGTAGCGAACAAAACAATAAACATATGGGAAACTTAATTAAACTAAATCCTAAAAAATTACCTATTACCATTTTTTCCCCATTTTCCCATTTGTTCTCCCCTTTTGGTCAAAATTTTGAAAAGATTTATAGACTATAACCTCCACGGACAATAGCCCGATCTATATCCCAAATTTCAAAGTAATCGGTCCAGGCGTTCAGGCGTGATTGGCTAACAAACAAAAAACCAAAAAAACAGACTTACAGAAAGATTTATAATATATATTAGGATATTAGGATGATTTAATTTGCATCGTTGTGATTTCGATTTGCGTCGCTAAAAACGGTTAAATTTTTACTGCAGCATTGTGCATTTGTAGTGTGTAGTGATGATATTAATGAATTTTTGCTGTCTCACGATGAGGAGCTTAAAAATGAAAATTTATTAGCCAATGATATTCAGCATGTTTTCTGTCATAACAGGAGATGATACATTAGAAGAAGAAAAATTAGTAGCCGCCAATATTTCCAAAGCTTTGCAATTAATTTCCCATGCAATGGATATATTTTCTGAAAACGATCCCGACGAAAATCGTAGCACGAGCGTAGCAGCATCCGTTGATCAAGCCAATGGCTTCTTACAAAAAAATATATCAACAAAAAAATCTTTAAAAATTCAACAAACTTTGAACAGTTTTGTTAAAAAGAGTAAACCCATCCAATCAAATGGATATAAGTGTTTCTGATTTAGATTTATCATCAATGTAAGCTAAATAAATTAGAAGTTTTTATGCACCCACTTTTTTGAATATATGTACATACATACATATGTGAATGGATAAAATTTTTACGTTTTCTCTTAATTTATTGTTTTGTTATCTCTTTATAATAATTAAATATAAACATTTGTTGAAGTAAATGAAATAAATAAAAATGTATTCATACTTGTTTTTATCAAAAATACAAAATTTTTTGCTTTGTTTTGAATATTTTTCCCAATGAATTAAATTTTAGTGCATTTATATAGAAAAAAGTGATTCGATTTGCGTCGCGTTTCACCGGTTCCCATTAACGAAGCAAGTCGAGGCTCTAGTGTAATTTAATTTGGAAAATGTTTAATTGAATTTGAATAAAGTTTTATTTATTCTGAATTGAGTTCAGAAAAGGTTTCGTTTAATCTGAAAATAGTTTCGTTCATTTTGAGAAAGGTTTCATTTATTTTGAAGTTTGATCTAAGGTTTAATTTAAATTGAAAATGTTATAACTAAAATATGAGGATAACTATTAAAACTAAATATACTGAAACAACAACGAAACAAAATAAAACCTGTATGCTATGGTCTTTTTGTTAACTTAATAATGAATTAATTTCCTTTTTTTTTTTAAACCTATACTAAACACAAGCACTTTTTATTATTGTAAACATATTTTGTAATACATTTTTTTCTTTTATTTTTTTTCAGAAAACATTAATAAAAGACCTTTTTGGTTTAGTTCTGCTGAATGAAATCCAAAATTGATTGGTGGTACACAGAGAATAAATTCATTTTTCTTTTAATTATTTCATTTATTAAATAAGACTCCACGATTATTAATTTTAAACACTAATCCATTGCAAAAAGTGTTATAATTTGTTAAGCAAAACAATAAAATAAAAACAAAACCCATATGAAGTGTATGTTAAGCAAATAACCTCAATATACAATATAAACAAACCTGTAGAACATAAGCAATACTTAAAAATTAAAAAACAAAACAAAAAAAAAATAGATTTAATTATCGTATATTATTATTATATATACATATATACTATACACATATATACATAGTAGATATCTAATTGAAAAGAAACAACAATTAACAAGGTTTTTAGAAGAACTAATATTTAAGGAATAACAGTGCCTAAAATTAAATATAAATAATTAAATTAAAAGAGTATATAATTTGAAAATAAACCTTTTTTTTTTTGGAAATATATTTATAATGAAAGTAAATTGAAGAATTTGGTATTTTTTTAGAAAAAGTACATAAAATATATACAAAAATAAAATAATGAATAAATTAACAAATCAAAAACAAATGTTAGCAGGTTTAAACAAAAAAAAAATAAGAATACAAGGCCTCCATAGATTAGTCATTAGCTCTTAAATTGAATCCATGAAAATAGTTAAGTGAGACAAACAAATATACACATTATTATCTATGTATTCTTAAACATTTAAATTGTTTCATATATAATATATTATAATTATTACGAGTTTGTATGTCAATCATACAATGATTTTATATTTATCCTAAGGAATATACATACATCCATATCCATTACAATATTTTAAGACTTCACAAAATAATTGCATTGATACGATATGTTTAAATAGTCCTTCTGACTTTCTTTTATTATTTAGGTATATTCTAATTTAATCATTTCAAAAAAAAAAAAAAATGAAAATTAAATATAATAACATATATTTAATTAATTATAATATACATACATACATACTATTATTTTTAAACAATTTCAAAAAAAAAAATAAATATATTTTGTTAATATTTTAATGAAATATTTTGTATATTTCATAACTATTATACATACATATAAAGGAAACAAACAAATGAAATATAAATAATATTAGTTTGTAAGATCATAAAAACACCACAAAACAAACAAATGTATCTACTATAAAAATTTTAATTAAAAATTATTTATTACAGTCATATCAAATAATTCATTTTTAGTTAAAAAAAAAAAACAAACAAAAACACAAAAAAATACAATAAAATTTGTTATTCTATTTCTTCTACTTGGGTTTTTGATATAATTTGGATGTTATTCGATAATTTGCATCCTAATATTGATTGTTTGTTAAATCAATTAAAATTGCAATTTTGAAATTATTCTTAGAAACAGTTTTTGATACAGTAGTCGCTCACAAATTAGAACTGCTTTGTTTTTAGGGCAATTCTAATTTCTGGACGTTTTTTTTCTTTTTTTTCGCATGTGCGTATCAAATTTCTCAAATAAACTAACCACAAAATACAGAAATACGACAAAAAAAAAAACTTCAAATAAGGAAAAAAGGTATATAATTTGGTGATTCCCCAATTTAATTTTACAGAATAAAAAGAATTTGGGAATTTCTTATGTTCAAATAGTTAAAAAAAAAATAATAAAGCTTAGAAATTAGTATTTTAGATTTGAATTTTAAAGCATATAATGTATTGCAAGCACTGATTTCTGGAATTCCTAATTACTGGAGGTCCTATTTTGTAAGCTTCTACTGTACATAAATTTTTTTTATATTTCAAACTTATGTTTTTAATTTTTCAATCATCAATCATTTTTTTTTTATGATTAAATAAATTTTAGTTTAGTAAAGAAAAAATTGTAAAATAATCTTCAAAAATTTTCCGACTTAAGAAAACAAAATATGAAACAATTACCATTTCATTCGACTTGAATTCTAAACAGTTGTTGAATTTCGAATTTCAAATAATTCTACTAAATCAGATTCTTGTTAAATAAAATAAATATAAAAACAATTCATTTGCAGTGTATCATCCATCCATCCTTCAAAGAATGAATATTATTATAATTCAGTAGGTGTGTTGTCTGTCTGCATAAAACGAAAATATTAACAATTTTCAATACACACAACTGGCAATGAAATTTGGAATTGATTTATAATTTGCAATAGAAATATATTTTTGGAGATTAAAATTATTGTTTGTAATATAAAAATATTCATTTTGTACTGCTTTAAAAAGAATCTGTTTAGAAATTATTCAATTATTTTGATGTGATTGTAAATTGAATTGAACAAACATTTATATTTTAAAAAAAACAAACAATTTCAATTATTAAATTTTAGTCAAGAAAAAGAAATAGCCTCTTTTTTTATTTTAATATTGTATTAACGTAAGACAATGGTTTGCAACTAAAGTTTAGTTTTGAGGGATCTCAAATTGACATTTCGCTGTTGCAATCAAAAATGTGTAATAAATGGAAAATAAAAATCTTGGTGTTAACAGTAACAGTTATATTTGAAATTAATTTGTTATTTATCTTTATAAAAATATTTATATTTAAACTAGATACTCCAAACGAAATTGTACTAAAAACATAAAGCTTTTACACAAAAAACAAAATAATACATTGTTGTTAAATTTATTTTCAAAAAAGAGTAGAGAAAAAGAAAATGAAAAATCAAAATTTATTTTTAAAAGTGTTATATTCTGGCTTACTACATATTACGGGAAAATGTTAAATTATTAATACTGTTATGAATGTGAACAACAAAAATCTAAAAACACGGTTAACATGTACAAATTAACCAATAATATACTATGTATGTATAGAAAATCATTAAAATGAAAAGACGCCTTCAACTCAACCTAACAAAAAAAAACACGAAATAAATTTTTCATCATAAATATTGAAATAAATAAAAAAAATTGTTTTTGGAAATATTGTATATGAATATTTGGTTTCCATAATGTTTAAAATAGTTGTTGCGTGATTATAAAAGTTGTTTTTAAAAATAGATTTTAATTTTTTTTTTTTTTTTTGTATAAAAACAATAACTTTTAGTTCTATTAAAAATAATAAGTAAAGTTAAAGAAAAATGAAACACCCATCTTTTATCTATTTGTAGAACACAATGAATATTAAAGTGATGGCCTGATTATGGATTGCAATCGTCTTCGTCTGCTATTCATAATCCAGTCGTACGCCAAGTCCTAATCGTATGGATTTGTAATTCTCAGATTTAATTTATTGTAGATTCAACGATATTAAAATAAATATTGTACATAACTTAATAAACCTTTAAAAGAGCAACTCTTAGAAATTATTTATATTATTACACATCCACATACATATACAAAACGTAAATACAATTTTTTTATTTTTAATAATTTTGTTTTATTCAATTATTGTTAAGGTTCTTATATATCTCTATTCAAACACACATTTTTATTTATTTAACAAAGTTAGCTACGTATATAATATATAAATATATTAATTCAATAAAAGCAACAAAAGAAGAAAGATAACTATATATATTAAGTTATGATGATTGTATAGTTTATTTCATAGAATATTAATGAATAGTCTTTGATTTTAAATTCTCTTACCATGTTGATGTAAAGTACTATATCAATTTGAAAACAACAACAAACAACATAAAAGAAACAAACAAGTTTATATACTTATAAACAAATATTATATATAATTTAAAATTATTATTATTATTATTATTTTTTTTAATAAATGTACATACTATATATTTCCCTAAACAAAATTGTTTTATCTTAGCGTTGGCACGAAGGGTCCGACAAAAAACTTTTTTTTTGTTGAAAATACTTAAAAAAAAACTACTGAATTTCTCAAATTTCTTTTTTTTTATTTTAAAGTACAATCGTTCCGGTTAATAATGGAAAATAATTTCATTCAAATGGCTGCCTCGACTGGCCATGCAGTAGCTTTACACGATCGGTCCAATTTTTAAGCACATTATCGATTGTGTGCTGCCGATTGTATACGGGTATGTTAACAAGCAAAATTGTCGCATTTGGGGCACAGAATACCAGCACGCATACATTGAAAAGCCGACCCACCCAAAACGAATCACTGTTTGGAGCGGATTTTGGTCCAGAGGCATAATTGGGCCATTTTTCTTCGAAAGTGAGTAAGAAGTGGCCGCTACAGTCAATGGCAATTGTTATTGGGTCAAGTTGAGCGAATTTTTTTTTCACAAAAATTGAAGAGGAGAATATTGGCAACATTTGGTTTCAACAGAATGGCACAACGTGCCATACTGCCGAAGCTACGCTTGATATTTTGCGCCCTATTTTTGCAGATCGTCGAGCTGGTATCGTTTGGCCACCTCGGAGCTGCGATTTGACACCATTGGAGCATTATTTGTGGGGTGCCGTCAAAGATAAGTGTTATGCCGATAAGCCAGAGACAATCGACGCTTTAAAGGACAATGTTCGTGAAGCCGTTGATAATATTCAGCTGCACACAATCCATAGTGTGGACCGATCATATAGGCTACTGCATGGCCAGTATTTAAGTGAGAAAAAAAAAGAAACTTTCTCTTAAAACTCTCATTTCCTCTCTCACTCGCTAGTGTTATTAGTGTTTTCTGTTTATTTGCGCACAATATGCTTTAATGTTGCATTTACGAACATTTGGCGCATAATATACAGCGCAGTGATACATTTACGAACAGGCCCCGTATTACATGTGAGTGGACAGTGAAAGTCAATCAACTAATGTAGTTCTCTAATACGGATCAATTACTTTATTATCATATAACAAATTGAAGTCGCCGTGGTCTAATGAGTAGTGTGTTGGCTTATTAGACAAAAGGCCCGGGTTCGAATCCCAGGTCAGATATCAAAACGAAAAAATATTTCTTCGGCGACTTCCTCTCAGCAGATTTCTGGCAAAGAGTCTGAGAGTAAAAATTGCCATGAAAAGCTTCTCAAAAATCTGTCGTTCGGAGTCGACTTTGAACTGTATGTCCCGCCACTCATGTATAAAATTAACGCATACAACACAAGTGGTGTGAGAAGCTAGGTCGTAATCCTGACTGAAGGGTTGTAATGGCCAATTATGTATGTATGTGCATATAACAAATTGAATTGTTTATTTGTATTTCTTGACATGTCTTTAAAGTTTTGTAACTTCCGATAAGCAAGCTCCTCTCAGTCTATTATATCCATCCTATTATGATGATGGAACTGCCATGTAAGCTATCCAACTGAATTTACATACGCACTTCACATTTGTATTAAACGGGTAATAGGATAACAAGTGTTGAATCACATGATATGATATGGAGGAGAGTATTAGAATGCACGTGAATTCTATTCCTACACAATCTCTCGGTGACATGAATGAGTATGAGTGAAATTTATTTACATGCTAATGCACTGTACTAACGCTTCGTATCATATCATGCCACAACGTCTGTTCTCCATTCAGCTTGCACTACATATTCATGTAATCAATGTTATATGGCGTACTGCAGCTTACAGAGTTAGATGTGGCATGTTAGTGGGGACACCTAAGAAGTAAAATAAAATTATAATTCTGAAAGGGTTTTTAGTGTAGTTATAACCAAACGAACAACTCTTGGACGGCAAAGCCTGTTAATCAATCTCGGTTTGATATTGATATTATCTAGGCGATAACTTTTCAGATTTTACAACAAAGCGCTTGGCTAGAAAATAAATATCACAAAGAGTAAAATCGCAACAAATTCAGTATATCTGTCATTGTTGATACCTTGGGATATAATTTCTACAAATGGACGTTCGGATGAGTACATCTTTGCTTGGAACTTTGTATTTCTAACCAACGCAAAATCTGCTGTGAAAGATGTCATAGTTTATTAAGATTTGCTTGCGTTATAAAAAAGCACGTGAAGTTTCCCATTTCATTAAATTTAAATAGACAATAAAGAATACATAAAGAGTCCTTTACTCCCAGACTTATTTATGTACCGGCCAATGTCACTTAACCTAAATTCAAATTATTTCGCCTAAAATGTCAAGAATTGGAATCCGAGTATACTTGCATGAGTTCGCGAGAGAGCGGGGTGGAGTGCCTACATAATGGATAGGTTAGGTTAGTGTGGTAGCTTTATACCAAAAGTTCACATGAACACGCACAGTGGCCCGTTGTACTGACCAAGTTCTCCGAGCCAATGAGGGAGAAGTTGGTCAGCGCAAGGGCTGCCTCTACATAAAGGAAATACCTTCAATTTTAGACAGTCTCCCGTGAGGTAAGGTACCACATTATCAATGTGAAGTCCCCTTTCGGCGCTATTCTTACCAGGAAGAATTACCAAAATAATGGAATTTCTTTATGGGCGATTGAAGTAATTGCCCTATGAAATTTTCAGTGTGGTAACAAATCTTGCCAATGAATCTACAACACAGTATTCGGGCATTTTCCTGTGCCCAGGGATCTAAATAATGAAAATCTTAAAATCCACCATTTCAATGAGAAATTGAAGAGATTTCTAGAAAAAATTGAGTATCGATATAATATTCGAAAGATACTCTATGGCAACTTGGCTATCTGAGTATCCTTAGAGAACATTCCACTACCGAATTGATGTTATGATAGGCAAGTCGCCGTAGTCTAGTAGGTAGTCTGACAATCGGTCCAAACTCCAGGTTAGACATCTCCAAGATAACCAAATGTTAAAAGAAATATTACTTGGTGATTTCCTTCTAGCAGATTTCTGGCAAAAACCCTGGAAATAAATAAAATTGCTATGAAAAGTTCCACATAAAATCTGTCGTTCGCAATCGACTTTCAACGCACAACATAAGTGGTATGAGAAACAAGTTCGTAATCCTGGCTGAAGGGTTGTAATGAACAATGTTTTAATGTTCGAAATGTTGTAATATTTTTGAATTTATTTATTTATTTATTCAAGGGTAAACTCAGTACAATAGGATATTGTCTTAGTTAATAGTACTGCTAAGGACATTGGTATAACAAAGTTGGTGAATTTACAATATAGTATCCTTAAAAATAATTCCACAAATACGCTAGCGAGAAGGCTGTGAAATGACATCTTCGAAAAAAGTTAGGAATAGATTGCTTTGCCTTTGGACATTTTTTGGCAACTGATATCCACTAAATAAAATAAATGGGCATAGATGGCTTTTTTGCTTTTTAACTAGGTTAGTTTGGTCCTGTTAATGTTTCCACGTTTTATATGTATGCTTCAGTCGATATGTTTAAAACAAGTACAAAAGGTCAAGGGTAAAGAGAAATGATAACCTTACCACACAGTCTATAGACCATTTAGCAGAGCCCAATGTATACCGTTTGGTGATGGTCTTCTCTGCACTCTCATAAAATATTAATGAGAAGAATAAAAATGAATTTTGATTTTTGAACAAACCTCGTACCTAAATTAAATAAAAATTTTAAGATACAATAGAATTTGAAATCTTTGCGTTCGTATGAATAAATACTAAACATCAAGGTTTTGCTCGTATGAATGTTAAAGCATTAATTTTTCTAAGGACACTGTACAACAAAAATGTAATTTTACGTCTATGCAAAGGAAATTAATGGTAAAAGTTCTTACCATAGCTCAGATGACTACGGTGACCATTTGTCCACTATTATAGCGGACAGTTCGCTATTTTTACTGCGCCCGTTATTTGTCCAATATTTTACTACACGTACACTGAGCGCAATAAGTGAATCAATACCCACTATAATTTTATATTTTCTATTATAAAAAATATACTTGTAGCACAACCATAATTTCGATTTGAGTTATTGTTTTAACATTTTATAAGTAATAAATAAGCGTTTTTATTTTTGGAAATTTATTCAACTATTCTCATTTACTTTTCTCGCTATTCTAAGAAAATAAATTATTTCAGTGGTGTTTACTCTTTTTTGGCGCTCAGTGTAACTTCTAAAAAGTATTTATTTTCCAAAACGCGCGCTTTTGTCCACTTTTTCCATTAATTGGGTAAAAGGAAAAATGTCCAACATATATTGTTTAATTTTTATAATGATCCTTTTGCTATGTCTAGGTTATTATTCATACATAGTCAAGCTAGTGTCTTCCATAAAAATATACTGCGTTTAGAATGTCAACATAATTCAATGCCTGAAACGGCTATAATATTAAATGAATTCAAATCAAAATTAATAGAACGTCACAATGGAGTATTTTTGCCACTTAACGTACAAAATTCTATTTCAGTTCCTCACTCAAAACGACTTGATATAAAAAAGTTTCAGAAAAAAGTTTAAAACCTTTACAGAACCTGTATTAATTATCCGAACCAGAGATCAGCAATGAATCGTTTTTCTGCCGCTCATAAGCACTCATGCAATTTTGAGTATGAGTGAATTAAGAGAATTGAAATTTAACTACTCTGATTCATTCGTACTCGCTACAACATTGATTTATAAGTATAAGTAGCAATGAGTATGAGTACAACGTTGACATATGTTTGATTCATACATGAGTAGGCGTCTGATTCATAAATTTAGAAAAATACTTATAATACTTATAAGTGATTCGAGTGGCTCGAATCATTCATCAAAATTTACAGACTTTATTGTTGTTGCATATACAAACAAAGAAGAAAGGAAAGACAAAGACAACAATCAAATCATACACGCAATCTTCTTGTGAGTATAGTAGTGTTCGTACGCGAATCATACTTATTTTGTGCTTCATGTAAATGTTAAGTAGAGACGAGTCGAAGTCAATAACATCATGCGTATTGTTAAGTATGAGTACGACGAGTACTTCCAACTTTGAGTATGACTATTGTGAGTATTATATTAAAATAAGTATGAATGCGTATAAGCATCTGAAACTATAAATATGACTCGAATGTACTCATCGTGTTGAATACTCGTTGCTGATCTCTGATCTGAACTAATGGGATGAATAAAAGAATTGAGGGACTTGCTTGGATATTGTTAGATGAAATCCACCCTGGTCTTCAGTTAAAAAGTCGTTAATAAAGGCAACAAAAAATTTTTGATGAATTCACTTAAGTAAAAAATTCCGCAAATACTGAACAAATAGAAATATGGAAACTATCAGCATTAAATCACGATAAAAAGTGGTTTGAAATTTGAAAATTTTTCAAAACAAAAAATATTTTTATTATTTATAAAAAACATCCTTAAATGAGTAGATTTTTCATTTGCTTTGCCAGCGTTTAACGCACTAACAGAAAGAGTTTTTTCTTTAGCTAACAAGATTTGGTCTGAAGTCACCGTAGTCTAGTAGATAATATGTTGGCTTATTAGACTGAAGGCCAGAGTTCACCTGTGGAGACATCAAAACGAAAATATTTCTTCGGCGACTTCCTCTCAGCAGATTTCTGGGAAAAACTCTGGGAGGAAATAAAATTGCCATGAAAATTTTCCCAAGAAACTGTCGTTCGGCGTCTGCTTTCAACTGTAGGTTCCGCCACTCATGTATAAAATTAACATACAACATAAGTGGTGTGAGAAGCTAGGTCGTAATAGTCAGGATAGAAGGATTCTAATGACCAACTATGTATGGGACTTTATGGAACTTTAGAATCTCTTTTGACCATAAAATACTTTTTTGAAATGGACTGTTCGGAATTTAATACATTTGTATTTAATAGCCGCAATACTTTGAAAAAATATATTCTATAGAGAAATATCAGAAGTAAATTTACACACATAAGTACATATCGCTCCTTTATTGGAACATAGTCATATCTCAAAAAAACTTGAACTTAGCAAAATTCAATTTAAGTATTCAAAACATAAGTCCAATGATTTAATTACCACAAAAACACTTTTTGCTATAACTTCGGTTCAGCTTGGGATATAAAATTGATTTTTTTTTCAACATGTACAGAAGGTCTAAAAAAGCAGTTTTGCTTAAGTAACTACAAACTTTTAATTTTTTGAGATATGACTATGTTGCAATAAAGGAGCGGTATATCCATATGCGTGTATACCCAGCTAGCATTTGGAAGATTGTTTTTATACAAATCACTTTGCTGAGTCTTTTTGGAGTACTTTTGGCGTTCAAAATCTTATTAGTCAGTTACACGATTAAAAAAGGACTCAAAAATAATTCCCGCTAATAAGTAATATGAGTTCGAGTTAAAATACAATAAAAAATTGTACAGCAATTAAATTATTAATTTAATCATCCAGACGCTTAAAATGTAACTATTATTTCCGTTATTTATTATTATATTCTACTTATGCCGAAGATTGAAAAATGCTTAATCAAAAACATGTGTTATGCAGATGTTTGAAAAGTGATTGCAAGTAGATGATTGAAAAGTGCTTTTCTGTATAAATTTTCATTTATGTAAAAGATTTTTTTTAAATTGAAATTTTTTCTTTGTTTTTAATGAAAAAAAAATATTTTTTTAAATTAATTTTGATGTCTCATGTACATTAGAGCGACTCAAGTTGTATGGAAGAGAAATTCGTGCTCGATGTACCCCTCTAAAAATGAACCTTGGACTTTTTTAAGACAACATTTCAAATATTTCGGCTCCAGAATCGACCTCTCGTGAGCTGGACCAATTTGAAAAAGGGTCTATTTTTGAATATTTTGTTAATTTGTGGATCTGTTTCTTTATCAACACATACAATATCTATATCATAAGAAAGGTTTTTTTAAGGCGCGTCCAACAGTGTATACAATTTGTCCAAGGACGATCATTCATGTCCGTTTTTTAAGGATATTCTGTAAAAAAATGGTTTTTGAATTTTTTGTTCGACGTAGTTTGTAATAAAAATACCAAATTAACATATTTTAATCTTTAGATGATTTAATTAAATACGGGTCTCAGCTTTTTTTGAAATTCGAGGTAGTTCGCGTTTTGTAGTAGTTGTAGTTTGTGGTTTTTTAAGTAAAAACAATAAAATATTATAACATTTTTTAAATTGGGAAACAAATATGCCACCAAAAAGTCATGGATCATTTCTTTTTTTCTTTATTTAGTCCTGTTTATATCCATACATGGTCTAGAAACTAATTTCGCTATCAAATTAGAGTTACCACAAAATTGCATTTTTATACATTCTAGAGCACCCTGTAAAATGCATCTAATTTGCAAAAATCTAAATTATTTACATATAAAGATGATGCACCTGGCAAAAGAAAAAATTTGATACCCAGTTGACCCATTTATAACGAAGGGTTACCACTCCATTGCATTTTTTCAAAACGCGAACTTGCGCGAATTTCAAAAAAAGCTGAGACCCGTATTTCATTAAATCGTCTAAAGATTAAAATATGTTAATTTGGCATTTTTATTACAAACAACGCCGAACAAAAAATTCAAAAACCATTTTTTTTACAGAATATCCTTAAAAAACGGACATGAATGATCGGCCTTTGACAAATTGTATACACTGTTGGACGCGCCTTAAAAAACCTTTCTTATGATATAGATATTGTATGTGTCGATAAAGAAACAGATCCACAAATTAACAAAATATTCGAAAATAGACCCTTTTTCAAAATGATCCAGCTCACGAGAGGTCGATTCTGGAGCCGAAATACTTGAAATGTTGTCTTAAAAAAGTCCAAGGTTCATTTTTAGGAGGGTACATCGAGCACTTTTTTTGGTGAGTCGCTCTAATGTACATACATACACCATAAATGTAAAGTTCATAAAGTTCATTGGAACGTGATTTTTGAAATCGCGGCAGTGTAAGCGTAGGACTCAGAAAACTTAATAAAAACACTTGAAGAGAGTAAAATACAATTATACATACGACTAATAAATGTCGCAAATTTTAATCTAAAAACGTGTCCAAATTAATACGAACATGACTCATAAATGACAATAAAAGGACTCCTAAACATAATGATAAATTACTAATAAAAGACTCGTATAGGATTACATACATACATAATTGGTCATTACAACCCTTCAGTCAGGATTATTGACCTAGTTTCTCACACTACTTATGTGGTGTGTGTTAATTTTATACATAAGTGGCGGGACCTACAGTTTAAAGTCGACTCCGATCGACAGATTTTTGAGAAACTTTTCATGGCAATTTTATTTACTCTCAGAGTTCTTGCCAGAAATCTGCTGAGAAGAAATCGCCGAAAAATACTTTTTGTATTTTATTTTGATGTCTGGCCTGGGACTCGAACCCTGGCTTTACGTCTAATAAGCCAGCACACTACCTACTAGACAACGGCGACCTCGTATAGGATTAACGAATGACTAAAAGACGACTCGAAAAAAAGAATCATAAACGAAGGTAAATAAGACTTATAAATGATCAGAAAGTGAATCGAAAATGATTATAAAACTACTAGAAAAAGGGTCGAAAATTACTCGAAACTAATATAGAAAATTACTCAAAAACGACTATTTAAGAAGAATTGCGGGTAGTCAGTTTTTTCTCCCGACAGAAGTCTTTTATGATCAGAAAATGAGCGCATATTCTAGCTTTTTAATCGCGCAGAAGAATCAAAAACGACTCGAAGAATTTGATTAAAAATTTCAAAAAATTCTGGCTGGGTATGCATAAATTTAAGTTTGTGTATATTATTTGTACTTATGTATTTACATTTTTTTATATAAAATATTAATTATATTATAATGAATACATTTTTTTTTCAATTTTATATATTTGTCGGTGTTTTTCTAATAGAAATAATGGTCACTGTAACTAAGGCATACAAAAAACGTTTGTTTTAAAAGAGATAGCGAAAAAACCAATACTTTCGTATCTCCTATATAGTAATATTACAACAAAAGTTGAGTGATTTAGAAAATTCAGTTTTGAAATATTGGGAAATGTATAAAAATGTCATCATGGATTTCGTATTTTAAACATTAAAAAAGGCAACCTTATCTTATGAAAGAGAATAGGACTTGTTGGGCAAAGTTGTTCTCCTAATATATTGTCACAGTGACTGGTAAAACAGTTGTAATAAGAAGATGAATGAGATACATTGTTGTAGCCTGGTTATGTGCCTTGAAACTAGAACCGTAAAGGAATTATTTTTTATTCCTCCATAACCATTTATTATTCCATAACTAAGTAAAAGCTTTCACTTTATATTTCAGAGTACTATAATAATTTATTGTTGACTAGTGTAATTTTTGTCTCAGATGATAATATATAACATTTAAGACGTTTCTGTGAATAAATCATTCTTTGTGTCTTTATTCAAATTATTCCAAATAATCAAATATTTAAATGATAATACTTCCCTGAATTTTTTTTTCCTATAAATACGCCAATATTTAAGAAATTTACGATCAGTAATCGAAGAACTTAAAACATTACATTTTCGTTTACATAGCATTTTAGTTTTGAAAAAACAAAAAAAAAATGGCGAAACTATTTTTAACATTGGCTGTATTGTGTGTTTTCGGTGCTGTCATGGTTAAAGGATTTGGCAACGATGCTATGGAAGCTGAAATTGAGGCTTGTATGGAAGAGGTTGGGGCAGACGATGGTAAAAAAGAAATAAATTTTGTGATAAAAAAATCTTAATAAAAAGTAATTCGATTAAATTTTAGCTAATGTGCTTGAATTAACGCAAGATACCACTAATTATTCCATGAATGCCAAGTGTTTACTTGCATGTATAATGAAGAAAAATAAATTGGTAAGTGGATAAAAGTAAAAACTAAACTAACAAAGAATTGCCTTTTTTTTATCAATTGATTAATATTTAATTATTTATTGCAGATGGATGACAACGGTAAACTTGTGAAAGACGCTGCATTAGCATATGCTGAAAAAAATACAGAAGGCAATGAGGCTGTATTGAAAATTGCTGAAGATATAATTAACATTTGCGCTAATATTGAAGTAGATGACAATGCTTGTGAAGCCGCCATACAATATGGAAAATGCTTTAAGGAACAAGTTAACGCTCGTAAAAATCCTTAATTACTAATTTTATATGGAATTTGAATAATAAAGCATTTTATTTTAAAAGATATTTGATGTTAATTTCTTTCTTGTAATTAGAGTATTCAAAAACCGATACCGGGAACCGGTTAACCGGTTTTTGCATTTTTAAAAACGACCGGTTTTGAATAATTATATTTTAGAAATATTCGGCAAACCGGTTTATCCTGTTAAATTATCGGTTTTTTTTTATTTTTTGGGAAAATACGTAAACATTTTCAATAAATCAAACGAATAGCAAGAACGACTTCAATATTTCGTAAAAAACCAAGAAGATAAAGAACTTAGAATGGTATGTGACATGGAATTCGTTAACGAAAATGATTGAAATTTTTCTAAGAATATGGAAATGTGTGAGCCATGCTTTGATGGACTTTTCTTTAATACCATTCCAACTATCGAAATTAAAGTTTTAGAAAATTTTGGAAAACTTTGCAACCATTAAAAACACCAATTAAATAATTATTTAAGAATTCTGTAACACTTATAGAAGCAGAAGCAATTCATAAATTTTTATTTAATAATATAAACAGGATTAACACAAATATGCGCAAGAATTATGCAACAGACAAATGAGAAGACTTGCTTATTGTATACCTAAGTTCAGGAAAGTATCCAACTAATGACCATATTTTGAAGTATTTCACCAAATCGGACTCCAAAGAATTTGCTGTCGATTTGTATAACCGTTTATTTCCTTGCATTGATACAGATGATGAAATGATAGATTCTGACCATTATTTAAGTCTTGATACGGATAATCCCAGCAGTTTCATTTTTGATTTAAATAATACAACAAACAATATACAAAATCCAAAATCCAAAAAAAAAAAATCATAAAACCGCATTCATCACTATATGATGATTTGATATAAATTCAACAACTGAACAGAAAAAAATGGAACATTTGTAGAACTGCCTTTTTCAACATCCAATTTTATGAAAACTAAACAAAAAAAAAAAATCGTTTAAAAACCCCCCATCGTAACTGTATACAATTTTTGAAGTATTATTTTAGAAAAAAAAAGCGATTTTTTGTAATTGTACTTTCAATTGCAATTGATCTCATTTTATTTTTTGTTTGATAATAACAAAAAAGAAAAAAATTTATTATAATTTTATAAAACTAATAAATTTGTATGAAATATTTAACAATCTATGTATTTCTGCTATTATAAGATACATACCGTACACCCAGTACAAAACAGAGATCAGCAACGTGTATTCAAAACGATGAGTACAGTCGAGTTAAGCGGTTTTTTCTTGCAAAACCGTATTCGAAACTGTTTTTTTTTTAAATGTCAAAATTTCGAATTATTCAAAAACCGGTTCTTGAAAAATGTCAATTTTTTGAATACTTTATTTGTAATCAATAAATGAATACGTAAAATAACGATTAAATATTGTAATGGAGTAGAATAGACACTAACCAAGAAAATGCCAAAAGCATGCATAATTATCAAGACAACTATCAAAAACTATTTCACGATTTACGACACACCAGTATATATTTTATTCTTGAAGTACCGTAGTCAAGTAGGTAGTGTGTTGACTTATTAGACGTAAAGTCAGGATTCGAGCCCCAGACCTGACATCAAAACAAAATAGAAAAAGTATTTCTTCGGCGATTTTATCTTAACAGATTTCTTTAAAATTAACTTTAAACCGTAGGTCCCGCCACTTATGTATAAAATTAACACACACAAGGATTGTAATGACCAATTATCTATGTATGTATGCAGTATATATTTCAGAAGTTTCATCCTATTTAGAATTTTGTACCGTCTACTTTGCTTGTTTGAAAGCATTTGGAATTTTTTTTAATGATAATTGTTAAATAAAGTAAGAGATTCACAAGTAAGTCTTCAGACCATAAAATATTAAACAAACAGAAGATATGAGTGTTGGAAGTTACCATGCATGACTGAAATATGTCTAAAACAATGACATCATTTAATAAATTTTATATTCGACTGCTACTTTAATACAGACAAAGTTGGTCATTACAAGCCTGCTATCAGGATTACGATCTAGTTCCTCATACCACTTATGTTGTGTGTGTGTGTGTGTGTACATAAGTAGCGGGAGATACAGTTGAAAGTTGATAGTGATTTTATGTACTCTCAGACTTTGTGGCAGAAATCTAATGAGAGAAAGTTATCGTCTTGCCTGAGATCAGACGTCTAATAAGCCAACTAGGCTACGGATCCTTTATTACTGATGACTAATTGATTGTTGTTGTTTCTTAATTGTCTAAGACAACAGAATTCCAAGTTGGACTTATTTTGCTAAATGGTTGGGATCTGTTGTTAAAAAAAATAATCTTTACATATTACACGATAATTTACACGGTAGTGCTGGTATACTTTATGCTTCTCTGTGCATATGAACCGCTTCTTTCCATACCAAGTCGGACAGCAAAATATACCCAATACTTCTGATACAAATATTATTGACTTTTATTTGATAATAATGTTTTAACAAAATGTGCCAAAAATGTACACATGAGGACTTAGAATCACGTAACATTCATACATATGTATGTATCAGTACATATGCTGTCAACAAATTTTCGGTTAGTAAAAATTCATCAATTAGTTCAAAGTGATTTACACAGTAAAATTTTGGGCACATACGTCGTTTTTGTGCAGAATTACGAGAACAGGATCCTGTAAATTACATATGTATTGAAAGAAAATACAGATGAAAATTTTGTGGTCATGTGGCGCTTTTGGTTTAAATTTTTTATGCAAACAAATAAAATTGACAATAATAGAATAAAAAGAAAAATTTAAACAGTTGTTTTCAACTTACTTCATTTCTGTTTATTGCAATCGTGTAATCGTATAATGAGCTATTGTCTCTATACTAATTTTTATAATACGAATAGATTTCAAGGTTATTCGTCGGTCACACACTGCCCACTAGACTTCAGCAACCAGAACAAAAATTAGATATCACATGTTTGTTTCACATAATGGAGGTAGGAAGTAAACTACAGGTTCAAACTTTTCATCATTATTAATTTCTTTTAAAGGCTATTATCAAATTTCAGTTTCTCTTCAGTTTTCCTTGTTAAGTTTCCATGAAGTTTATAATTTCTCCTTTAATTTTCAATATAGATTAAATATAACAGATCAAATAGCAGTTACGTCTCTATTTCATCCTTATGAATTTTACGCTAGAGTTGTATAAGTGTTTCTCCACTTCTGAGGCTTACATTTGATTTACTTAACCAACGTAAGCATCTTTATTAGTTGCGATGGAAATATTTTCTTTCGAACATTTAGACTTTCGTAATTGAAAACACAGAAATTATATTATTCGTATATTATTTATCCATTTTATATTGAACGAATAACAAGTTATTATCCATGATCAAAAGGAATTGGGTTTGCCTATATCTAATGAAGTTCATATACGATCCAATTTAGGATCGAGTGTAATAAGTTAGTACGACTGTTACTATTCGAAAAAAATGATTACCATACTACCAATAGTAGTGGCTACATAATTAATTTGTATTAAAAAAAAAATTGTAAATTCAACGAATTTGAACTTATGGCGTAAAATTAAAAAGAAAATGAAAGGTGAAAATCCCAAAATTTTGATAAATCGCTACAAAACATTAAAATGTGTTCAAAGGTTATTTCTTAATCTCTCTGCATGCAGGTCCTTAGAGTAAAGTATGCCAATTAAATGTGATAAAGAACAAAGATTAGCTCACCAAGTACTGATGATAAGAGCAAAAACTTATAAAAATATTGCAATTCAAATGAAAATACCAAATATTTTAATGACATTTTCTTTACAGATGTGTAAAATTGTCCATTTAAAAAGTGCCCTATTGTTCCGAATGTTTTAATTATAATTCGTGATTTTGAATACATTGCAATATAAATTCACGGTCATGTCCCTTACATTATCACAAGCCCATGGAAATAAGAAAAATACTATTTTTTTCTCAATAATAGCGATAGCATTTATGTATGTATATAATACATGATTAGTTAAAACGGTCAGAGTTTAGCAAAATTTACACAGATACATAATTGATCATTACAATTCTTCAGTCAGAATTACGACCTAGTTTTATACATAATTGGCAGGACATACAGTTTAAAGTCGACTCCAAACGATAGATTTTTGAGAAACTCTTCATAGCAATTTTATTTACTCTTAAGAGTTCTTGCCAGAAATCAATTTGATGTCTCACCTGGGGTTTGAACTCGGTCCTTACGTCTAATAAGCCTACACACAATCTACTAGACTACGGCGATTACAAGCAAGACCACCTATTGCTAACCACCTTAGCTTTCAATTAATATTTAGCTGGTAAATGCTGATTTTTTTTCTAAAATTTAAACAAATTCCTAAATATGAAATGCTCGACAATGTATATCTACTAAAAACTAAGTAAATTATCAGTTGTTATTATACTTGACTTCTATTCGGCTATTATTATCATCTCTTGGCTTTCTCGTTTAAGGGCATTTTAAAAGGTAATACAATAACAGATAAATGGACAATATAAAGGAGAGTAATGGTAAAAATTCTTACCATAGATTACATCACGTGTGTATGTTTATTGTGATACAATACAGTATTGATAGCATACGGCGAGTCCTGATTATTACACTCTTCCATTGATTCCAAAACTGTCGCTTGTTTCCATTGGATTAACAAAAAAATATATGCATGCATATGCCATATGTATGTCTGCAAAGGGCTTACATAAATTTGGATTGTAAGTATTGTTTATAAACTTGCATCATTCCAAACTATCTCTACTGTTTGAACCGAAAACTTCTTCAAACAATATGTAGATGTATGTATGTAAATCGAGCATGTTTGAAGTGAGTGGATTTTCAATGTCTGCGGTATATACAACATATTGGAAGATTGTTGACTTCGTGTGTGGAACATTAGATTTCGGAAAAATCATTTTTTTAATTTTGAATTTTTTTCTTAGAGGTTCAACAATGGCAATCAAAAAACGTTTGTTTTAAAAGATAGATCGGATAAAGCATTAGGTTCGTATCCTTCATTACTCGACATTCGGAACATACAAACCTTTGCAAACAAAAGCTGAATGTTTTAGAAAATGCACATAATTGGAAATGTGTAAAGATGGGTGTCGAATTTCAAACATTGAAAAGACAGCGTTATCTTATGAAAGAGAATAGGACTTGTTGGGCAAAGTTGCCCTCCTAATATATGTATTGTCAAAAAGATGATTGCATCTTTGCATGATCAAGGAGATACACAGTTATAGTCCAATGTGTCTTGAAACCAAAAGCGAAAAAGAATAAAAAATAAGCCATAACTCGGAAAAAGCTTGCAGTTTATATTTCAGAGTACAATAATAATTTATTGTTCACTAGTGCAATTTTTATTTTAGATAATAATATATACCATTTAAAACATTTCAGTGAATAAATCAGTTTTGGAGTCGTTCTTTGAATAAAGTATTCAAAATAATCAAATATTTAAATGATAATACTTTTTTGCATTTTTTCCCCTATAAATACGCGAGCATTTAAGAAACTTGCGATCAGTGATCGAACAACTAAAAAATTACATTTCCGTTTACATTACATTTTATTTTGAATAAAAATGGCAAAACTATTTTTAACACTGACTGTATTGTGTGTTTTCGGTGCTGTTATGGTTGAAGGACTTGACAGCCGTATTATGCAAATTTTTATGCCGCACGTATCTACTTGTAAAGAAGAGGTTGGAGCCAGCTTTGGTAAAAAAAAAGAAATACATTTTGTGATAAAAATCCTAATTCAAAGTAATTTGATTAAATTTTAGTTGATGTGCTTGAATTAACGGGAGATTGCACTAATTATTCCATGAAAGCCAAGTGTTTATTTGCATGTATAATGAAGAAAACTAATTTGGTAAGTGGATAAAAGCAAAAACTAAACAAGCAAAGAATTGCGTTTTTTTATCAATTGATTAATATTTAATTATTTATTGCAGATGGATGACAACGGTAAATTTGTGAAAGCGGCTGCATTAACATATCTTAAAAACAATGCTAATGGCAATGAGGCTGTCTTGAAAATTGGTGAAGATATAATTAACAGCTGCGCTGCTATTAGTGTGGATAGCAATCCTTGTGAAGCTGCCGCACAATATGGAATATGCTTTAAGAAAGAACTTAAAGATCGTGACATTAATTTGTAATTTTATATGAAATTTTAACAATATTGTATTGACGTTAATTATTTATTGATTGTAATCAATAAATACAAACATAATAATCAATAAATACATAACATAACACCAACCAAGAAAATCCAAAAACTAGTTCACTACTTACGACACTCCTGTGAATAGTTTAGCAGTTTTATTGTATCTAAATTTTTATAGGCCTCTACTTTGTTTGATTTAAAGATTTTTTTTTGTTTTGTGGAAATTTTTCAATAAAGTAAGAGATTCACAACTAGACGTAGACGTATGTAAGTTTCGACTTCAGAACATAAAATATCAAAACAAAAATAAAAATAGAAAATTTGTTTGTTGGAAGTTACCATAAATGATTGAAACACGTCAACACAATGACATCATTTGATAAATTGTACATTCGACTGCTCCTTTAATACAGACAAAGTTGGTCATTATAACACTTCTAAAAGCATTACGACCAAGTTTCTCACACCACTTATGTTGTGTGTGTGTACATAAGTAGCGGAACCTGCAGTTGAAAGTGAATGGTAATTTTATTTACTCTAATACTTTTTGCCACAAATCTGATGAGAGGAAGTTACCAGAGAAATATTTTTGCATTTTTCGTTTTTGTTAGAGATATGTATGTGACCTGAGGTCAGACGTCTAATAAGCCAACACACTCCCTACTAGGCTATGGTTACTTTATTACTGATGACAAATTGATTGATGGTTTTTCTTAATTATCTAAGACAACAAAATTCTAAGGTATTTATCATATAATTAGTAACCAAGTTTGTTTTGACTAATTAATTTGTGCACCTTATTGCCTGAACTAATTAACAAAATTTTATAAACTATTGACACATAATGTTCTTAAACTGATAAATCACTTAAAAGAAGTTGAACCGAGTTTGCTAAATGGTTGGGATCTGTTGTTAAAAAAAAATAATCTTTACATATTACACGATAATTTACACGGTAGTTCATATGAACCTCTTCTTTCCATACCAAGTCGGCCAGCAAAATATACCCAAAACTTCTGATACAAATATTATCGACTTTTATTTGATGATAATGTTTTAACAAAATGTGCCAAAAATGTACACATGCAACCTAATAAAACATATTTATGGTAAGGACTTCGAATCACGTAACATACATACTTCAGTACATATGCTGTCAACAAATTTTCGGTTAGTAAAAATACATCAATTAGTTCAAAGTGATTTACACAGTAAAATTTTGGGTACGTACGTCGTTTTTGTGCAGAATTACGGGAACAGGATCCTGTAAATTACGTATATATTGAGAGAAATAACAGATGATAATTTTGTGGTCATGTGGCGCTTTTGGTTTAAATTTTTTATGCAAACAAATAAAATAGACAATAATAGAATAAAAAGAAAAATTTAAATTAAATTAAATTAATTAAATTAAATTTGTTTTCAACTTACTTCGTTTCTGTTTATTGCAATCGTGTAATCGCAAAATGAGCTATTGTCTTTATACTCATTTTTATAATACGAATAGATTTCAAGGTTATTCGTCAGTCACACACTATCCACTAGACTTAAGCAACCTGAACAAAAATTAGATATCAAATGTTTGTTTCACATAATAGAAGTAGGAAGTAAACCACAGGTTCAAACTTTTCATCATTATTAATTTGTTTTCAAGGCTATTATCAAATTATAGTCTCTCTTCAGTTTTCCTTGTTAAATAACTCCACGAATTTCTCCTTAAATTTTCTATATAGATTAAATATAACAGATCAAATAGTAGTTACATCTCTATATCATCCTTATGAATTTTACGCTAGAGTTGTATAAGTGTTTCTCCAATCCTCAGGCTAGCATTTGATTCACTTAACCAACGTAAGCATCTTTATTGGGTGTCAAGGAAATATTTTCTTTCGAACATTTTGACTTTCGTAATTGAAAACACAGGGATTATATTATTCGTATATAATTTGTCCATTTTATATTAAATGAATAACAAGTTATTATCCATGACCAAAAGGAGTTGGGCTTACTTATATCTAATGAAGTTCATACAAGTGCCGTTTTATTTCAGAATACATAGATTAGCGCGACTGTCACTATTCGAACAAAATGATTATCATACGACCAATAGTGACCATATAATTAATTTTGATCAAATAAAAAAGTGTAAATCCAATTAGTTTTTGGAAGAATATTTTTTAAAGCGACGATTTCATATTTATCCAATTATTTCTATCTATGGTGCACAGTTGATCAACGTCACAACCACAGATAAATGCGTAGTTGGTGTAATAGAACTACGCATGGTGGGCCACTGTAGTGAACTTAAAAAATATGATATCGTACGCTAAGGAAAATATATGGTTAACGTGGCCCTTCGTGCCCAACTATTACCCCAAGTGCACTTCAATTCACGGAACAAAACATAAATGCTTTAAAATAGACAGTTCAATTCACTGGCATCAACTGAATTGAAGACTTGACGGGTGAAATTAAAATGGAAATGGAAGGCAAAAATGCCAAAAATGTTGATTAATCGCGACATAACATTAAGATGTGTTCGAAGGTTATTTCTCAGTCTCTCTGCATGCAGACTTTTAGTGGAAAATATGGCAATTATATGTGATAAAAAACAAAGATTAGCTCACCAAGTACTGATGATAAGAGCAAAAACTCACAAAAATATTGCAATTCAAATGAAAATACCAAATATTTTAATTATATTTTCTTTACAGATGCATAAAATTGTCCATATAAAAAGTGTGCTATTGTTCCGAATGTTTTCATTATAATTCGTGATTTTAAATACATTGCAATATAAATTCATGCTCGTGTCCCGTGACCCTTGAGCATTTTCCGTGAGGTATACAGTACTTTCAGCACCATTTTGATTTTGCTTCTAAAAAGTTGTGCTTCTACTTTTACGAAGAAATCAATTTTTATTTACAATTTAAAATCAATTAAACTTATCATTACTTATTTAGCAGCAAAGTCACGTAATTTTTTATTTGTACAATGTAGAATAGAACATTTACATCATGGCAAATATAAACTCAATATTTTAGAAGAGTCCAATCGCGTAAGCTTCTCCAGCGAGTGTATATACATATTATGCGAGGGGGTGTCGAAGGAGTCAGTCTAAGGTACCTACATAATGTGTCGTTCTAAAAGGCTGCGATAATGGCATTGATAGCCTTTAGGCCAAGCATATTCCAGTTTGGAGCGTAGAAAGGATCTACATAGGTCCAGTGCGAAGTTAGGTTTAAGGCTACCTCTAACTGAGTTGAGTCATTTGATTAGGTTGGTATTCGGCAACGGAAAATATCGCAAACAATTAGAAAAGTCTTCAGGATAATATACAAAAATTTTAGAGGATACCGACTCTATCCCGGCGCCTTAGATTTTTATCTTCAAGTTTCTTTTGGCACCTTTGATATATCAGAGTATGTAAATACCGTGTAGTTAAGCAGTGTAAATGTTGAAAACCAAGGGATATAGGCAGACGATAATATCAGAATGTTATGCCCCTTGACTTGAAGTTAACTTTAAATGTATTTTTTCTCTCGTAAAAAATCGGCGAGTCAAGTATATCAATAAAGTTTCTTGCCTGTCGGCGAGTGTTCTCTTCCGTTGGGAAAAGGTTGGAATACTCTTAAGGTTTTTTCAAGATCAAACATCATTATGGGTTCGGAAGTGTTTGCATCCACGACCCATTCATTTAAAATTTCGAGTTTTTATTAATCTTGATAATCGAAATAATAAAAACAAAAGCCAAATGTCTTAAATACGTACTTTCCATTAAACAATTTTGTAAAACTTAATAGTTTTTTATAAAGAATGTGTAAGTAGTGCTATTTTTTATTTCGCCAATTTTAACCGATTTTCAATAGCAATAAAATATATCAATAACAATTACGATAGAAGTACTAATTTTTATGTAGGCGGATACTAAGGAATGTATTAAATATCAACATTTGAAAAAATATCAATACTACATTCAGGATTGGTCATTAGAACCTATCAGTCGGGATTATTGACCTAGTTTTTCACACCACTTATGTTGTGTGTGTTCTTTTTATACATGAGTAGCGGGACCTACAGTTTAAAGTCAACTCCGAACGACAGATTTTATGAAAAACTTTTCATGGCAATTTTATTTACTCTCAGAGTTTTTGCCAGAAATCTGCTGAGAGGAAATCGCCGGAAAAATACTTTTTGTATTTTGTTTTGGTTTTTACGTCTAGTAAGCTAACACACTACCTACTAGACCAGGGCGACTTCAATATCAATACTAGTAGTTTGTTTTTAGGATAATAAAAATAGTGTAGTAGTTGTGCTATTATATTTTTTCCAACTGTACATGCATATATGAATATGTAGGTATAGGTAGAACATAAAGGGTCGCCGTGGTCTAGTGGGTAGTCTGTTGGCTTATTAGACAAAAGTCCCGGGTTCGAATCCCATGTCAGACATCAAAACGAAAAATATTTCTTCGGCGACTTCCTCTCAGCAGATATCTGACAAAGACTCTGAGAGTAAAAATTGCCATAAAAAGCTTCTCAAAAATCTGTCATTCGGAGTCGACTTTAAACTGTAGGTCCCGCCACCCATGTATAAAATTAACGCACACAACATAAGTGGTGTGAAAAGCTAGGTCGTAATCCTGACCGAAGGGTTGTAATGGCCAATTATGTATGTATGTATAAGTAGAACATTTTCATCTAATGTATGAGAAATTAGGGTTAAAGAATGCTATGTGGGTTTTATATCTTAATTAGTTCCGTTGCGCATATATCCATCAAAAAAGGTACTTATAAAATGATATTTTCAAAATTATAAAACCGAATTCTTATTCTGTTCTTCTTTCCTTTTACTGGTACCTGGCACGCATAAGTCTTCTTCTTCCTCACTGGTGCTGTTCACAATTCCTTTCGAATTATTTTTGTTAATTTATAAATGCCTATGCAAATCACCTTATTACAATATATAAGCAATTTTACTTACACAGATATCTGCATTTCCATATTCAATTGCGTTTAAATTCACATTTTTTATACTTAAAATTCACTAAAAAAATTAACAGACAAAAAGCACAAACTCACAAATACTATACTCGGCAATTATATTATTTCTGTGATGCCATATTTTTAATATTTTAAAATACTTAGACACATCAATTCTTATAACGACTTTTAATAGTTACCATACCAATTTCTATACAGTGTTGTATTTTTTGATTCCTGGTACCTATTTTTTTTATAACTGGTTATTGGAATTATATTTATACTTTTGATATATTCTTAGTTGTTTTGTTCTCTACGTTCAGTGACATTCACATTTTAAAGGAAGAACTAGTAGTAATATAATCCCTTAAAACTAGAATATACTTAAAAAAAATATAACAACTCTGTTATAATCTTACATACAACCCTAAACTGAAAATGTATTACTTTTTGTTCGCAGTGTATTTGTTTTACATATGTGCGGCGTGTCGAAAGTGTGACTTTTCTAGATACTTTAGAGATTTTGTTATTTTTTGTGTATTTTCTAAAACTTTAAATAAATATGGATGATGAAGCTGAAACTTACAAATTGTGGCGAATTCGTAAAACTATTATGCAGCTAAGTCACGATCGTGGCTATTTGGTAACACAAGATGAATTGGATCAAACATTGGAGCAGTTTAAGGAAATGTTTGGCGATAAACCAAGTGAAAAAAGACCGGCGCGTTCAGACCTGATTGTTTTAGTGGCCCATAACGATGATCCAACTGACCAGATGTTCGTTTTCTTTCCGGACGAACCAAAGATTGGAATTAAAACTATCAAAACATACTGTACACGCATGCAGGAGGAAAACATTCACCGTGCAATAGTGGTAGTTCAAGCAGGTATGACACCGTCAGCCAAACAATCCTTAGTAGATATGGCACCCAAATATATACTAGAACAGTTTTTGGAATCGGAACTATTGATTAATATAACAGAACACGAACTGGTACCGGAACATGTAGTGATGACACCGGAAGAAAAACAAGAATTATTGGCTCGATACAAATTGAAAGAGAACATGTTGATGCGTATTCAAGCCGGCGATCCAGTAGCCAGATATTTTGGTTTGAAACGCGGACAAGTTGTAAAAATTATTCGTTCATCAGAGACAGCTGGGCGTTATATTTCATATCGTTTAGTTTGCTGAATTGTAATTAATCCTTGCAATCGTTGGGCGAACGGAATTTTTAATTTTAAGTCACTACTTTATAAAATAGATTTTATTTCAATAAATGTTTCCTTCTAAGTACATATTCGGACATAAGTTTTTAAATTTATTGATTTGGTTTGTTTGAAAGCTGAAGTGGTAAGTTTATTCGACTATAGTAACGATTTTTTTCTATCCTCCCCAGGTTCTCTGTAAAGTTGAAGTTAAACGTACACAAGTCAGTTATTTGCCGTCTTATTAAATAGTGAGTTATTAAGGACCTCATAAAACGCCACCTCGACAGGACAAAATATAACATGAAAAAGCGAAAAGGATCGGTTTGTTCCATCACAAAATATTTTTTAACAGAATATATTTAAATATCGCCACAAGTGGAAGGCTGAACTTTAAAGCCAGAACTATGCCCTAGTAAAGAAAGCATTTATTTTACATAAGAATCCAAAAGACAAAAGAATGGATAAAGAAAAGTTGTTTCCTAATAAGTCCAAATATAACTTGATAAGGTCCGAGTAAAAAACCAATGCGTTCGGAAACCTCTGAATAAGTTGATAACTGCAAGTACTGTAAGAGAAATGTGAAGCTTGATGTTGAGAATGAAATGGTGGGGGTGTTTTTCGCTTAATCGAATCGACCATCTGTATGAAATGAGTGATAATGCACGATATAATCCAAAGCATACTAAGTTGTGCATTCCATATATTATATACAACATAAAACATAAGTCGGCCGTCATAAATCCAGCAGAAAATATGTGGGAGTGTGGATGGACAGACAAATAAAGTTGAAACAGCATTTGAATTGACGAAATTTTTTCTCCCAAAAAAGTATGAAGAGAGAGAGAAACATTTCTGAAACATAGCTCTATTGACTCGCAGATAAGCTACCGCTTTCCAAATTATAGGATATTCCATTAATTGCTAAAATATGTAAGAAAATAGAAAAATTTTAAATGAGTTGCTTTAGTTTTGCCATCTAAATTTAAAACATTTTAATTTTTTTTCCATTTTATTCGAACTAAAAATTTGTATACAATAATTCTTTTTTTATAAATTAATAATACTTCGAAGATTTGAAATAGGTATCTTTAAAAATTCTCAGGTTTGAATTTTACCAGATACGTATGGAAATGTCTAAATATTAAGTCAGTTTCTCCTACGAGCGTACATATATGTTTTGTACATACAATTGCAATTACATTATACAAAACGAAGTCTGGAATTGTTTTAGACTGTTTAATTACAATAGTTCCAATTTTATTTAAAAGTTTTACAATTAATTGTATTTTAAATACGTAATATAAAGTTAAAATTATACGATTAATTCATGTCATTTAAAGTCAATACTCTTTTTTTCGGTTTTTCTCCCATGACCGCAGCCACTGCAGCTACGGTAGTACCATGATCTTTCGTCATATGTCTATATAGACCGCGGTAGTGTGCATATGATTTTCCGCATAGTTTACACACACTCTTTTTTTGGCTATGCACTGTACGATGTTGGAATAGTAGCTTGGAATTTGTGAAACCTTTGCCACAGATTTTACAGATTGAATCCCTTATATTATTATGAGCCTTTAAATGCCAATTTAAAAGCTTCTGCTGTGTAAATCCCTCTCCGCAGATGTCACATATATACTCTTTTTCATATTCTGGATGATTTTGAAAATGTAGTTTCAGTTCTTTTTTACACGGAAATCCTTTGCCACAATATTTACAGACGAATGGAAAATCTTGCGTATGCCTTCGTAAATGAATAACATATCCTGGCTTTTGGGTGAACTCATATTGACAAACGGAACATTTAAAAGGTTTTGAACCATCGTGTTTAGCTAAATGTAAGCGGAATGTATATATGTGTGATATAATTTTGGAACAAAATTGACATTTAAACGGTCCTAAATGATCAAATAAGAATTCTATGTGCTTATAAAATTTACATGATGATTTGTAGTCTTCAGCTGCTTTATTTCCATTATGTTCAATAATATTTTCTTTTTCTTTCCTTACTATTTTATGTATAAAATCGATTTTCTCTTTCACTTCAGCTAAAGTATAATTCAAATAAAGCTTTTCTTTAATTTGGATTAATATATTCTGAAGCGTTTCACGACGTCGTTTTTCCGAATTGTAATATACATCCTGTTCATCCCACAGGCATCGATGTGATTTGTAAATGTCAATTAATTCTATGACTTGTTCGTCGTTTAATTCTGTTTTATACAGCGTTTGTTCCTCTTCCAACTGCAATTAAATAAAACAAATTTGAATCTAAATTGCTGAAATGTCTCTTATTAGTTTACCTCTTGTATGAATCTCAATGTTGGCTTAAGGAAATCCAAGTAATCATGGAACCACAATGGTTTAAAATCTTTTTCTTTACTTTTTACACAATTCGTACGTATTCGAACTTCTCGTATATAGCGAACGCGCATATATTTAATACATTTTTCAGCGTCTTTTGTAGACATTTGAATGTGCACGTTTTCCATTTCTTTGCATATAGCATTTAAGCATTCTTCACGTTTTTTACGGCAACGATTTACTAATTTTGGCGGTCGTGTTGCATCCCACAATTCATCTTGCTTCTGATATGAGGCAATAAATTGTAGCACTTTCTCTTTGTTTTGCATAAACTCATCAATGTCTCTATCGAAATCCATTTTAATCTTAGATTTTTTAGCTGATGTTTTTTTGGCTTCATCCAAAAATTCCTCATCTTCGCCAACATCGTCATCCTCATCATACTCTCCTAAATAGTCGCCTTCAAAGTCATCTTCATTCTCATCAAACTTGGAAATATTAATTAAGTTGTCCTTTTTATCGTCGATTTTCTTCGTATCTTCATCGTCTTCATCATACTGTACTGTTAAATTTACAGACTGTAAATAAAAATTAAGTGATACATTAAAAGTAAATATAACCAAACTACATGGAAAACATCACTCCGTACTATCCTAACCAATATTAATTCATATCAAAACATGTTTGATATAAAATAGGTTTTACATATTTAGATAAATTTATTGAAATTACGAGCTAAAGCAATTTTTCATTGAATTCAGATCATAATTATCTCATCAGATTTACGCCAATATGTAGAAATATATTTTTATTATTTTAAAGATTATATAATTACGTTTCACAAAACAGTGACTCTTCAGGTGCAGTCATTATTATTCCCTAAAATAAATTATTTTGAATGTTTATATATGAAAAACGCTGATAATCTTCTTTGCAATAACAAGTTCCAATGAAAACCTTTATAAATTTCTTTATAAAGACGTGGCAAAAACTAAAATCTTTCAAGTTCAAAATGCTATATAGTTTGAACCAGATTTATTCAATTTATTCAATGAATGTGGAAAATAATTCCATAAAATTTTAATGCAAAGTGTTATAACCAAAAGAAGTGGATAAAATCCTATATCCTTAATTTTTCGTTAATTCTTCAATTATAAACAATTTATCCCCAAAAACTTATTTACGAATTTAACAAATATTTCGTTAAATTTTGACATAAGTTGAAGCAAATATATTATAATATATAGGCGTAAGAGCACTTTAAAATACTGAATGAAATTTCGAAAGTTATATTTACAGCATATCGCACATTTTCAATACAATCAATCAAATTTCAGCAGCTTTATATATTTCTGTAATAATTCACAAAATTAAACATACGATACCATTTTTGAGACAAATGGATATTATTTACTGAAGAATACTCTTTGTTATAAAGATCAATTTCGAAGATTTATTTGTACAACTCGATAAGAAATGAAATATAACAATATTTTCAAAATATCTGACTTGTTTTGCTTCAATATTTTGCTACCACTTTCGAAAGTTCAGCCCTAACATATGGAAAACAACTTTTCATACGACACCACCTCGAAATAACTTTCAGGTTGTTCCCTTTCCGTTGCTGACTACACAAATGTATAGGAAAATTTTCGTATATTTTGGTATTTTGAAAATTATTATTTAACTTTTTCTTATTGAATTAAATGTCCTCTTGTTAGTGGTTATCTCTATTCTATTATAAGTTTTTTCGCCGCTTATTTTAGTATTTGTGATTGAGAATGCAATAAAGGGGGGCAAATTTTGAAATTGCTTGGGACGGTAACACACACAAATAAATAAAACTAACACTCACAATTTAGATGGCCTGAGGAGCTATGCCATAATCCTACAGAAATGGTGGTACTGGCCAATAAATTGAATCATAAATAATATCATTAAGTACTCTTGAAGGTAATATGTCATATGAAAGAAGATAGCAGGAGAACTCAATCTAAAGGAACTCAATCTAATATGCTATAAATTTTAGCTGTTGTTGGACGCTTTAACTTATGACTTTACTGGAAGATAAAGCAAGATCTTACCTCTTTTGGCATTTGTTTAAATATTTCGGAGTCGGCGTCATCGGGTTCCTGCTTTACATCCTTTTCTGTTAAGATTTTTTGTTGCATTTTTCTCTTCGATTCATGAAAACTTTGTCTTGTTTGCCTGTTACATACTTGGACTTTTTCTTTTAGGGGTTTATGTTTTACTAAAAGAACTTCTGGTTCTCCCAAAGGATCCATAAGAAAATCCTTAAAATTTTTGAATTCGCATACAAATCATTTCAGGTATAAGTAATAAGTGCTTACCCACCTTTTTATCTTCATCTTCTTCTGAATCAGATTTGTCATAGTCACTGGATGCATTATCACCATCCTCACTACTAATATCTAGATATTCCTCCTCTGTTTTCACGTCCAAGAAGCAATTTTCATGCTCCTTTTCGATGTGTAATACAAATGTTTGGAATTGTAAACAAATTTCATGGCATTGTAAACATAACATGGCAAATTGTTTTTCACCAATTATTGGAGATTTTAATATTTCACCACATTTTTTATAATTGGAAATAGAAGCATATTTTGTTAAACTTAAAGCTGCCATTGTTTATTATTTAAAACATTAATATTTTGCAATTTTCCAATAGGCAAAACTTTACTTAAAATTGTGCTCAGTGCTTAAAATAAGAATTTGTTTTGATTTTTCTTTTTCTTCTCTTTGAAGTATGTTCAGCAAATGCCATAAATTAAAACTGTTATATTGTATTAGAATTGATATCGATTTAGCAACAATGGCATATATTTGAAAGTTTAAGTGTTATCGACATAGTTATAATCCGGGAACGTGTATGAGAAATATTTCAGTGTTAGCTAAAAAAAATTGGCGCAAACGGTTATGAAATATAAATATTTTTAAAATTGTTAGTAAAATAATAGAAAGGGTCAATATGTTCGCGAATTTTTGAATTATGTAATTTACCGCCTTTAAACTGAAAGGACAACACTACACCTGTCGACTTGTATCTATCAGATTAATCCTATCAAAAGTATGGATAATGTTTGACAATAATAATCATCAGTATAAAAATCATTTCATTACGAATGGAAATTAATAAAAGTGTGTCTCAAGTCTTCATTAAACATTACGTTTTTGAAAAAAAAGCCACCCACTAAGCTAAGGTTGACAAATACTACGGGAACTCTGTTCACCAATTTCAATACTAAGTGGTTCGGAGGATTTTTTTCGAAAGTACGTAACTCCCCTCAGGAAAGATGATGTTCAGAACTCTGGATTAAACTATTGAGCGCGGCTGGAAGCGGATTCCCCCAGATGTATGGCACTACGCGCTGCACACTGCTTGACATACAAATCAAACTGAGTCACGCAGAGCATAGTGTCAAGAGCAGAATGAAGAGAACTCTTGCTCACTGTAATGATAGTGAAGGAGGCAATCCACTGAACCTTATCCAAGATTTTCCGTTGAAAATTCTTATCCAAGGCATTCCACGAAACAACGCAACCGTAAGTAATACCCGATCTAACAATCACCAGACATATCTAGCGAGTGTCCCTAGGCGAAGGGCTGGAGTCCTTATGGTGCTGCTTACTGATGCCATGCTCTGAACAAATTACACATCGCTAGATTTCTGGACAAGGTCAGAAGATCTGCGGCCATTTATATAACTGATGCTCTACGTACAACCCACACAAAAGCCTTGTTCGCAATGCTCAACTGACTTCCTATTCGCTAATCAGGCAGCTAATTTTGCCGCGACTAAACTTAATACCCTGTCTCGTTGGCACATTGTACCTTCTGGTCACTCCTCTATCTTAGAGGTTGATTCTATAGTCCTATCGAACTTCCATCTCCCTACAGAATACTGTCTTGACAGCGGTTTTAAATTTCTGATTCTGAGGATTTATGACTGGTGACACCCTCGCTCCGTAGTCCTGGATATATACACGGACGGATCTATTCTGGGAAACAGGGCCTAAGCATCTCTCACCGACTACCGGATTACTGTAGTGTGTTTCAGGCGGCCGTGATGGCCATTTACTGGACCGCTAGCTGAGGGTCTTGCTCCACCGCTACACTCACCAGACTCCCGATGGATAGAAGGCGTACCAACCAGTTACTTGGACTTAGTCGTGGTATCATCTCAATCACAGTGGCCATTCTTACAGGTCGTTGTGTTATAGGTAGATACGTAGAAAGGATGTGGCACCCATTTAACGACTTCTGCCATGGGTGCAGATCCGCTGAGAAAGAGGAGACTGTTATTCATTTCGTAAGTGTAGATATAGGTTATTTGGCTCTCCATTTCTTGTCAGCTTAACGGAGCTATTGACGTCAAGTATATAGCTTCGATTTTCAAACTTTCTTGCTGGTTTTCCAATGTAGGATAGTTGTGATTCCTTCAACTATATTTATAATTTTCTTATCTGTTTTTGGTTTTTCTTTTATAAAATTCGGTTAGTATTGTCTTATAACCTTTTTAAATCAGATACATATTTCCAAAATTAAACAATAATTAAGTATTCATTGTTTCTTATTAGTATAGCCTTTTAAGATTTTATTTCTTAATTACAAATACATATTAATACATATGCCTTGAATGTGCATACATACATAGAGATAAATTACTAAAACTTAAACTTATAAATAACCAGCTTTTTACACTTTCTTTCAATAAATAGCAAAAGATGTTATTTCTTATTGAGATGAAGAACTCATTTCCAATTTGTCTCTTTCAATCATTGCATCTAAATCTCTTATAGTAGTATTATGAACTTTAGTGATGTGTCTGCATAGGCCCCGATAGTGTGCGTAGTCTTTTCCACAAGCTTTGCACACGAATTTTTCTCCGATATGAACGTTTTTATGTTGATTTAATAGGTTAGTGTTCGTAAATGCTTTCCCGCATACGTCACAAACTTGGTCGCGAATATTAGAATGTGTTTTTTTGTGATCCGCCAAATTTCTTGGATATGCAAAATGATGACCACAAATATCACAAACGTGATTACGCTTAACAGGGTTACTTTGTTTGTGTTCTTTTCGATGCTTATTAGCATCTTGTAAAGTGGCAAATGTTATTTTACAAATTTTACAGTTGTACTGTGCTAAAGAAGCATTAGACTGTTCATTTCCAGCTTCATGTACTCTAACATAGTGCTTACGTAAGCTACGTGGATTGGAATATATATTTTCACAAAGGGGACAGAAGCATTTTGTTTTATTGTGAGTCTGCAAATGTTGCCTTAATAAACCACGATGTGTAAAACCTTTACCACATTCAGGACAAACATGGTCGCGTATATTGTTGTGGTTTTTCATGTGATTAGTTAGCTGATGTTGTGTATAAAAACTATCAGCGCACAATTCACAAACGTATGGCTTAGACCCATGCTTTATAACGTGTCGATGCCATTCTTTTTTACTAGGAAAGGATTTGTCGCAACTATCACACTGGAATGGACATTCCTTTGTATGGCGCCTTAGATGACAAATAAATTCCTTTTTGTGAGTCAACTCTCGTGGACAAACCATACATTTGAAAGGTTTAGAGCCATCATGCCGTGATGTATGAAATTTGTAGGCATAAATATCAGAAAATGTTCTTGGACAGTATTTGCACTTAAAAGGTCCAACATGGGCCAAAAGAAATTGTATATCATTGTAAAATTTATTGTTGGAGTGATATTCTTCATTCGATTTCCTTGACAGATGATTTATTTTATTCAAATTTTCTTCTTTTGCAATTTCTATTAGTTCGTCTATAGTATTTTGCATAATTTCACTATTAAAATCTTTTAATTTGCATATATTTGAAAAATTGTTCGTCATTGTCTTCAGTATTTCTTCCTTATTTAGTACTGATGTGTGGTAGATGTTGTTTTCATTCCAAAAGCATTCATTTTCCTTCAATAGCTTTATAAGAGTATGAAATTGATTATCACTAAGTCGTTTGCAAAAACCGCTTTTCTAAATAAAATGAAAGTTGTAATGTAATTTAAAATACAAAAAAGCCTATTTTGGTTACAGTTGAGTTTCTTACCACTATATTTTCCTTGGAATGAGGATCTAAAAAAGTTAAAAGGTCAGAAAACCACACCGACTTATATGACTGACCGCTATCTCTTAAACGAGTTTGATGAAGATATCTTAATTTCAATCGCTTTATTATATGTTCTATTTGTTTAATTGAAGATTGAATTTGGAATTTTTCATTTATTTCTTCTTGTATATTCTGAAACGCTTTCTGTTTTTCTGGTGAACTTGTTTTTATCGTTTTGTAAGCACTGTCCCATAACAAAAATTGCTTTTGATAAGCACTGATAATAGCTTTTATAAATGTACGATTTTTCGTAAATCGTTTTAAATTAGTTTTCTTACTCTCTTCATCATTTACTTTGCTGTTAACAGTATTATTAACTTTAATATCTTCTTCATCGTAACTATCGTCTTCATCATAATGTTCGTTTAAATATTCCCCATTATCATCATTCTCACTATCAGACGAATCTTTGTCTTGCTGTAAATAATATAAAATTTTTAATACAAACTTCCGGCTATTAGAAACGTTTTGGAAAATAGTTGATGTAATGTACTATAGATGTAGGCAATAAAACACGTTAGTGTGGAAAAAACGAGAATTTAAAATTAAAAGGACATTAAAAATATATTAAAAGCACAAAAAAGAAGCAATACTAACAAAAAATGATTCCTGTTTTTAATATGTTGTTTTCGACTATATATAATTCTATATATGTATTTAAAAATATAAAAATAAATAAATTACTTAAAAGAGCAATGGCACAAACAAAGTAAACAATTATGCATATACAAATTTGTTAAATAATGATTTTTGGATAATTTTAAAAATTACATTATATGTATACGGTTTTATTTTAATTGTTCAAGAAGTGTGTCTACACAAAATATTAAAAAGAATTGAACCCAAACAATGATTTTATCTACCTTTAATAGGAGTATGCTAATTATGTGATCAAGGAATTTTTTGTTAAATTTTTAATAAAGTTCCCTTCACTATATAAATCGTTTAAGTATATCCCATAGAATAGTTAACTGCCATTTAATAAATTTTAAAAAAATATTTCATACAATTATAAGACCACCACTGCATATTGTACGAAAAAGGTTGCGATATAGGTATCGCGGTACACATTGCATTGATTTACATTAGTTCGATTTCGCGGACATGGGTTTGGTATTACAAAAAATTACATTGACTTTATAGTTTAGTAATATGTCAGAGTCAACTGGATCGTAGTGAAATGCTTCAGATGGCTTGTGTTTGTTATAAACTTAAATTTGTACAACATCAATGTCTACAGCCATTGTCTTGTTAAAATTACCTCAAAATCTTCTTCACTAATTTCATTGTCGGATATGCATTCATTTATAGTCACATTCTTGAAAATATCGCTTTTGTCACATTGAATATTTCTACTGTTATCTTGGAACTGACTTTCTTCAGCTAAATCTTTCTTTATAGAACCAGGCGACAGTTCATTCAAGTAACAATGTTTTTCATCCAAGGGATCCTACAAAAATAGTGAGTTTTAATACTTTTACATTATTCGTGATAATACATCTTTACATGTTCCACTAATGTAGAATTATCTGCAATACAGTCTTTAGAAGATGTTATTTTACTTAATTCGCTTATTTCCTCCTTAAACAAGTTGCATGATGAGTTTTCTATAGGATGAACGTAATCTAAGTGTAACAGAAAATCATCCAATTTCAATGAAGTTTCACTGCAATACAGGCACGACAAAATTATAGACTGTTTATCTTTTATTGTTGGCGACCTATAAAGATATCCACATTTTTTGTATTCCTCTAAGCAAACTGCTGCTTCCATAGTTTGTTGATCCATTTCGCATTATAAAGTTAATTAAAATGCTCCTTCCTTTAAAAAATTCTTTGTTTACGTTTGAAGAAAAAACAAATAATAGAAGATTGTAACCACTCTGTTTTTAAAATAGAACAGTTAATATGTTAAGGGATATTTAACATACATACCACATATTGCAAAAGCAAATTGCACTTTATAAACCAAGTATCTGACGCCGTCATCAAATGACCAACTTTGATATCTTTCATTGTTTACAAACAGAATAGAATTGATTGAACATTTTGCAGTGAATTTTTTAAAACATTTTCTAAAAAGTTTAGATCTTTACTCTGTGGTGCAAAATGTCTCTTTGCGAGCCAGTGAATAATAATATTTCAAAAAATTTGAATAATAAATGCGGAGATATAACCTTCTGCATACAACTGGACAAAAGGGTTTATGCCTTAAGTTGTTTATATTGTCAGCAAATCTGTTTACAGTGGGACACATTCATTAGTCATATGGAAACAAAACATAATGAAGAACTCATTGTTAAGGAAAATGATGAAAAAGAATATATAACACCAATTATCGCCGAATTGCAACAAAATAATGTGTTTAATTTAATTTCTGATATGGTAAATATTTCAGAGACATATTTTAAGCATATTTAAATTGCTGCAAAATATTTCAATTTGCAGTTATTCGTGTTAACAAGTACTACGATTGTGAAACATTTGTTGCTATAGAATTTAAATAGTAGTAAAGAATTGTTTAAGTAGTACATTTTGGGAGAAGTTTTTAAAAACACAAATTAACAATCTTTTGAAATTGTTATCAAACTGTTGTTAGTTCACAGGTTTTCAGGTTGCGGTGATATACATAATTGGTCATTACAACTCTTCAGTCAGGATTTCGACCTAGCTTCTCACACCACTTATGTTTTGTGCGTTAATTTTATACAAGAGTGGCGGGACCTACAGTTTAAAGTCAACTCAGAACGACAGATTTTTTTGAGAAGCTCATAATGGCAATTTTATTTACTTTCAGAGTTTTTGCCACAAATCTGCTGATAGAAAGTCGCCGAAGAAATATTTTTTTTTCCCATATTTCGTTTTTGATGTCTGACCTGGGATACGAACCCGGGCTTTTCGTCTAATAAGGCAAGTTAGAACTTGTTAGGAGATGAACTTCTCTGAAATTAATAATTATTCCATTTCTGAATGAACACTTCATATTTTTAGCTAAAAATTGATTAAAAATATTCAATTTCTAAATATATGGATAGGTGCTATGAAGAAAAGATTCCCATATATAAACAAATATTGATAACTTAATGTAAATTAAGAACAAAATTGTTATTTTTGAACACTTGTTTCTTAAATCCATTTTAATTATACTTGTTTAACATCAAAGTTGTTTCGCAGTAGGTTAGGTAACGAAAAATACACTTTTATTTGGAGATTAAAATTGAACTTGTGGGCTCTATCAATTTAATTGTTATAAGAAGGATTAAAAGTATAATTTTCTCTTAATTTAGGACGATGATACAAGCCTTTCGTCTTTGTACGACCCACTAGGTGATAAATATTATTTGCCAGAACTTCGCGATGTTGATAATATTACCACTGGTCTCTCGAATAATCCAGTCTTAAGTGAGGTGAGTAAATATATTTTTGAATATTATAAGAAGTCGTTTTAGATTACTGAATAATTTCACTATAACGAATTTATATTAAGAAAGAACAATATTGTTTACAAAACATTAAAACTGTAAAGCGGCTACTGTGAGAAACACCTAAACATTTTATAAATATTCTTCCTTTTCTTTTTCTGTATTAAAGGAATCTAATGATGATAATTTTAGCAGAGATGAGTACACAAAGGATGAGGATTCATCAAAATTTTCATTGTTCCTTGAGGATGACAGTGGCAACAAGAAAATTGTTGCTGATCAAACAAAAATTACTGAACTAATTATTAAATATTACCAACAACACCCTTTATTATGGCAAACAAATTTGTCGGAACACAAAAATATTAGAAAACATCATGAAGCATATAAGAATATAACAACTTTGCTTAATAAAGAAATGCAATTGAACCTCAAATGTGTCCAAGTAAAGGGTAAAATCTATAAATTAAGAAACAGGTTTCGTAAAGAGCACGAATTATCAGCACAGTTGTCTACATCTAGTGAAAATGGCGAAATGGAATATGATGGATCGCAGTCATGGCTTTATAGGAAAATGTATTTCCTTAAGGATTACATAAATGATGGAAAAAAGCGAAGTAACCGAGTAAGTGATGACTCTAAAGTATATATTAAAAAGCAATAAAATTGCTTAATAACTTATTTGTTTTAATTTTTAAGGGTGCCAAAGCATTCAATAATGAAAAGTGTCATTTGCCGTTAGCAAAATTGACGCTTGAAGAAAATCGACAACTCATAGCTCTATATAAAAGCTTTCCCTGCCTTTGGGATCTCAATCACATAGGATTTCGTTTCAAAAATCAACGCCAGGAAAGTTTGGAAGAACTATTGGAGCGTATTAATACACAAATGAATTTAAATTTTTCTATTGAAGAACTTCAAAAAAAGTTGTATCATATAAGATATGCATTTACACAGGAAAAATATCGACAGATAAAATTTGAAGATGACTTCGTACCTCAATGTGAATTGTATAATGATCTACTGTTTCTTAAAGACTCGGTAGGTCCATTCAAGTGCGAATACTGTGAAAAAAGATTTAATGGACCAGATCAATATAAAATTCACAAGTCCTCACATGATGGCTCAATGCCGTATTCTTGTCCTCAGTGCAATAAGGGTTTCAAGAAAGTTGGTAATTGTATAGTTCATTTACGAAGACATACTAAAGATTTTCAATTTGAGTGTAATGAATGTGGAAAAAAATTCCCAACATCTACGGATTTAAATGTGCATTCGCGTCGCCACACTGGTGATAAACCATATTTCTGTGAAATATGTGGGCAATCTTTTCGTACCTGGACCTATTTCGATTCTCATAGAAGGCGACATGAAAACAATCCGAGTCATAAATGTTCAATATGTTTAAAGGGCTTCTATGAAAATAATAAACTTAAACAGCACATGAAATCTCACTTAAATTTACGTGATAAAGCGTGTAATATTTGTGGTAAAGCGTTTACATGCACAAAATATCTGAATCAACATAAATTAACCCATGCAGAGAAGAAGAAGTACTCGTGTAAAATTTGTGGAAAAAAGTTTGCCCAATATGCTGGTTTAAGTAATCATATCAAATCACATGCGACATTAACAAACTCTTCGATGACTAATAATCTGGATTTCTGTGAAGGTAATTTCGGACAAACGGAATTATCAGAATAATTAAGTGTCCATATTGAATATTACAACGCTGATAATAGTGTTTATTGGATCAATAACAAATAGTAAATACTAAGAACTATTTTTATAAAAAGTGTTTACAACTACAGTAAAATAAATGATAATCGAAATCCTTCATTCAAACAATTGTAACTTGATTTCAGAGATTCAAAAGTAAACAATTGGAATATTAAAAACTTTTCAAAAGTAGGAAAATTGTGTTTGAACTTATATTATTCGTCAATTTGACCTTTAGGTACTCTACTTACCTTAATTGACAAATCCACGTCCCCTAACCTAAATATATGTTAGGCTTTATGGCTGAATTCAATCGAATACTACGTGGCTCGACCTTAAAGAGTGTTAACCCTATTTTTAGTGGTGTAAAGTGATGTGTTTTCTATACTTTACAACACAATTGAATAAAAAAAATTGGTGCATTTCTTCATTCGGAATTTGCTCACTATTTGGAACTACAGTATTTCAGATGGGAGGGTCAATTTGACGAAAAATATATACTTTGAGTAAAAAAAAAAAAAAGATCTGAAACGTATCTCATTTTTTTCAAAATCGCGGTTTTTTAATATTCTGGTAGACAAAAGCCACATACACATCCTCTGAAAAATTCAACTTCCTATGTTAACGAACAGTTTCCTTCTCCTGTAAAGTACTGAAAGTTTAAGATACGACCTTTCTATATTAAATCATCGAAATATACAAAATAATAAAAACATCCATTTAAGTCTTTGAAATAATAGGAAGTCATTTGTTTCGTAAAATCTAAAAAAAAAGGTAATTATAACACTTATTTAAATAAAAGTTTACCAAACACTTACTTTCTATTTTTTTTTTTAAATTTGAGTGTAATTGAACTTATGGTTTAATTATATAATTAAAAAGTTTAATATTTTATTTTATTTATTTTATTAAACATACACTACAAGTAATTGTTCGCTACTTAAAATACTGTTAAAATGTTGAAATTCAAAACAAGTGAGTAAACTGATATCACACGATAAGTAATATGAACTTAAAATCCAATGCAATATTTGGCTTATTCAAAAAATAACGTGTGGGTCATCTATCGCTATAAATTTGAGCCATTGGTTATTTCTAATCCGGCAATACTTATGTCGGTCTATTCCGTCACCAAATTCTCTATATTAGCTCCACTAAACGTAATGAATCGATTTATGTTTGAGCAACACTGAGATTTATTGGAAAATCATTCCCAACATAAAGACAATTTGTCGGAAATTGTACGCTAATGTCCTACAATGAGAGTGTGCATTAGAATCCATCAAATCGTCATGGTTCAGTTTACGTTGAATCGGTATGAACTGTGCCAAAAAAATCAGTTTTTGAGATGGATCTCATTTTTATCTTGGTGGGTACGTTTAATTGTCCTATTTGTGGCTCAGAAAATCCACACGTAGTCTTACAGAATTCAATACACCCGCTCTACAAAAAGTGCCCGAAAATCGGTCCGATCGAATGCGGTACTGTGAGGTTACGCGAAAGAATTGCAGTTCACATCTAAAAGATAAATTTGGCGAAATTTACCTTTTACGATACTAAATAGAAGAAATGGCCTTAACAATTTACAAAAATTATATCTCTTGTCATGCTTACATATACCTACATATGTATGTACGTACATATTTTACATTAATCAAATGTATTAGTCTTACAAGGACTTAGTTACTGCGCAATTAGTCAGTTACTATCGTTAATTCATCGCATAGTGGATTCTACGGTTTCAATCGTCGTACCCTAATTTTAAAATCATTGTTTTTTGTTTTTTTTTTGTTTGGAAGTAATTTAAGTTCATCGATTGTATGAAAGGCGATTATAAAATTTGACATGGATATGTGTATAATTAAAATACATAATTTTGTGCCAAAATATCGATTTCATAGCGTTTTAATAATTATACCTTTAATTTTTATCTTCAATTTCGACTTTAGTTCCATGGGTTCTCATATGTTGCAAAACGCCAATTTTTAGTTTGAATGTTTTGCCACACAATTTGCAGGCATGATTACGAACATCTTCATGTGTTACTGCATGCGTTTTTAAGGCTCTACTTGTAATAAATCCTTTACCACAAAGTTTACATACATGTGAACGAATGTTCATATGCGAGTTCATGTGATCATCATAGCGATCCTTAGAATAATAGCCTTTAGAGCAAATGTGACATTGATGGGAAAATCGTTTTTCGTGTCGCCTTTGATGTCTCTTAAAACATTGAACATGACGGTAGGCAGCACCACATATTTCGCAACAATACGGTCTGTCGCCACTGTGAGTTAATAAATGAATTTTTAAATCCTGATAATTAACGAATTTTTTATCACACTCTTTACAAACAAATTCGTAATCCTCTAAGTGACGTTTTGCATGAGTGGTATACGATGGAATGGTTTTAAATTCTTTGCTACATTGTGAACATACAAAAGGTGCTGCGTTATTATGGCGAGACATATGCATTTTAAATCCCAAAGGTTTTGAATAAATACGATTACAGTCAGAACACTGAAATGGTCCTTCGTGATCAGTTAAGTACATAAGATGCTCATAGTAATCAACGGAACGCTTTATATCTGACCCTTTGCTATGCGAAGAATTAGCTCGAAGACGTTTTTCCTGTGAGAAGTAATTATGTATATTGCGCAAGTATTCTTCCAAGTTGTGTTGATCAATCCTAACACTCAGATTGGTTTCCAGTTGTTTTAACATATCAATGTAAGCATCTTGACGTTTATTTGAACATATGTATTCAATCAACTTTGAATTCCATAGATGAGGATATTCTTTATAAATTTCTATAATTTTAATAATTTGATCTGTTGTTAGGTCAGGTAAATTTGATCCTATTTTATGTAGTTGAATTTCTGACTCGGGCCTTAAGAAATCTAGGTCTTCAAAAAACCTCGATAGTTTATACTTTTTATCATTGTGATGCTTGTCTTTGTGATATTGGAGTCTTCTATACTCTTCTCGATGTTTTCGACGAATATGAGATATAAGTTCCGATGCTTCTTTCCACGTAAGTCTTAAATTAAGTGCGATATTCACGTCTTTAGCTAATTCTTCTAAAAATGTTTGTCTTTTATCTTTGAAGCGATAAAATGGAAAGTTTTTATTCCACAAGTTAGGCTGATTTTTATAGGCTTCAATCAATATTTTTATATTTTTTTTAGACTTAATAAAATTAGTCACAACAGTTGGTAAAATATTTTTCCTTTTTTTAGTTGTTTTATTCTGAATCTGAAAGACATATTTAATTAAAAAATAATAATAATTACAAAAATAATACTTTTTAATTAGGAAATAACATTTATAGAACATTATTGCAAAATGAAAGAGAAATGAACATAAATAATGCCTTAAAACACATGAAAGTAACTGGAATTTATGAAAAATTCCACTCCGCGACAGTGAAAATACACCCGAATAACTATGTACATAGTCTACGTTGTTCAGTTAGTTGAGTAGAGCTCAAAAATACTTTTTTTTTATTTCTCCAACCCTCTTAACTTGTTTTATTTTACAAAAACTTTTTTTACTTTTCGTACAAATGTCTGGATTACTCAAACATTTCCGACCTGATTTCCAAAATTTAAATCTTGTTGGAAAGGGGAGAGATGGACCTTTAAAACGGTATTGATGAGATAAACTTGGAAAAATCGATTTTTTTTTTCTTATTGTTTTAAATTTGTCCATTTATAGCAGCAAACTTTAATAAAAAAAATATGAAAGAAGTAATGACATTCTGCAACACATTATTTAATCAAATCGGACAAAAATTAACGTAGTTATTTTTAAAGTCTAACAGTCGGTCGATTGATATTTGTTATATATGCCATCTCATCAAATGAACTTTTAATTCAAAAATTTTCAGAGTTTTTGATGGATCTCGATTGTTTATCACAAAATATGTCAATTTCACTAGCGACCACCAGAAGTTGGTAAATGTTTGTGCAAAGGGAAATAATATTTGCAAAAAAACACAAACACATAGAAACATTTGAAATAAAGAAAGAATAAACAAAAAGAATTTGTTAATAAACAAAAAAAATTGTTTATTCTTTCTTTATTTCAAAAATAAACCCATAATGATCTCCATCATTAAAAGCTTTTTATAGCCACTTACTGGTCTCGAAATTAAATGAGTGTTAGGTAGAATGGCATAGAATATTTTCGTGACATTTTCGTTTTTTGTATTTCTGACAGGCAGGTCAGGTTGTTATAGTTTTTTTTTTTCTTAAATTTCAGTAAAACGTAAAAGCGCAGAGAATATACAAGACATCTCCTTAGCGACAATTTCCATTTACGTTTCCCATTAGAATTATATTTCTAGTTCCCTTAAACCTTTAGTCGTTGTGTTAGAACCAGAATCCAGTTTAGTCCTTGTGCAGTTATCCCATTTCACATTAGTTGGTTAATTTTTTTTAAAAATAGAAAAACCATATGCATACATGCATACATATAAATTTTATTTTAAACTTACTTCATCATCTCCTGATTCAGGATCATCAGTTTGAAATTCATCATCCGTGTTCAAGTGAATATCTTCAAAATGTTCCAGATCACTAGTGCTTTCAACTTCATCATCGTCATAAGCTTCAGGATTTTTAGTTTGAACTTCACTTTTTATTACAACTAATGGATCTTCCTAAAGTGAAATAATATTGTATAAGTTAATATCGCTTTTTGAATTGAAAATGAGAAGTTATCCTGTTTTGATGGCAAATAAGGATATGGTATATTGAATATTTTACATTGTAAAACCTGTTTAAAAATTTTCTTTTTTCGGACTTATATGCTTAAACTATGCACAATCTTGTTTGTTTGCCTATAAAAAAAAATTCAGGGTATTTGGTGGTTGTTTACATACATACATAATTGGTCATTACAACCCTTCAGTCAGGATTATTGACCTCGTTTCTCACACGACTTATGTTGTGTGTGTTAATTTTATACATAAGTGGCGGGACCTACAAGTTTTAAGTCGACTCCGAACGACGGATTTTTGAGAAACTTTTCATGGCAATTTTATTTATTCTTAGAGTTTTTGCGAACCCTGACTTTACGTCTAATAAGCCAGCACTCTACCTACTAGACCACGGCGACTTCCATTCGTTATTGTTTAAACAATAATTATTGTTATCAAAAAATATAGCCCAAAGTATTTGCCTTTAACTATTAGGATAAATAACAATTCTTTTTTTCGAATACTGTAAAAATTAATTAACGTACTAAAACTTTTGCAGTCCACTGTATGTATATGAAAGAATACTGTCTATATTATGCGTACAATCCTTGTATAACAAATAAAAAAATGATTAAGCTAACATCCCCACGTACAATGGGGTACAACCTACTGGCAACGCCAAAAGATTGCTCTTAAAATTGTTTAATAATTAAGGTGGTTCACAATAATAAACTTGGATACAATTTTTTAAACAATTATAGGTTACTATTGTCACTCAACAATTTGTGTATGGCATAAAATCTTTAAATACGTTTACATGTAATGCATTACAATCAATTACATACCGTTTCCATTTCATCATCCTGTTCTAATTTTATCGCTAGATTTTCAACTTGTTCATTCTCTTCATCACGATTAAGAGTATCACCACATTCAGTGCCTTCCAATGATAGATTGTTTTTGCAATGGTTCTGAATATGTTTATAGAATGTATCCAATATGTAATAGATTTTACCACAATCATAACATTTCAGAATAAAATTAAATTCATAATTATCCAATGGTGGCTTAAGAATTTCTCCACATTTAATATAGTCTACATAATTAGGCACAGCTTCTATATGTGTTACCATTTTAAATAATAATAAATTGTATTTTCTTTTAGAGAAAAGCGTCTATTTATATATTGCACAAAAACAAGTATCTACTACCAAAGTTTAATTTGTTTTGTTTTTCTTCTTGTTTGCATACACTCAAAGTGAAATGATAACAGCAATAAAAACGTAAGCTAACAATAAAACGACTTAACTAAATAGATTTAATTTTTTCAAATATGAAAACTATTATTAAATATAAATCGGTGAAAAATATTTGTTTTCGTGATCCCTGAACATACATACCTAGTGTTCTTATGCACCCTTCAGTTACTCTGATTTTCTCAATGAGAACGTATATTTGTTTCTACTCTATTGGGCTATTGGGATATATCTGGCGATTGTTAGACCGGTTATTACTTATGGTTGTGTTGTCTGGTGGTGTACGTTACCTAAGAGTTTTCAACGGAAAATCTTGGATAAGGTTCAGCGGATTGCCTCTGTGAGTATCACTGGAGAGGCCCTCAGGCTGCTCTTGATACTATGCTTTGTCTGACTCTATTTGACTTATATGTCAATCGGTGTGCAGCGCTTAGTGCCATACGCCTGAGGGAATGGTCACTCCGTCTTTCCTGACGGAAGGTATGGACTTTCGGAAAAAACCACTGATTATATTGTGCCTGAGGCTATGTTCTACCTGGGTTGAGGATACTTATACCGGATAGGGCACAATGAAATGGTGGGGTTCTCTAGGGGCAGAGTGGTATACCAATCTTAACAGATGGGTCTAAGTTAGGTAGATGTACAGGTGCTGGGGTTTTCTATAGGGAACTCGGTTTTGAACTCCACATCAGGTTGAATGATGACTGCAGCGTTTTTTAGGGCGGAGATTTTCACAATACTGAAGGTTATTGAGGCCGTAGCTGGTGGCCCATCTTCGGATTCGGAATCTTACGTGATCTTCGTTGACAGTCAGGACGCCCTTAGGGTCATTGCGTCGGCTTGGGGCAAATCACGGCTCGTTTGCGAGTGCTAAAAGTCGTTGAGGACTTTTAAACCAGACCGTATCCGTCCGTGCTGGGTTCCGGTTCATAGCGGAATACTGGGCAATGAGACGGCGGATGCCCTCGCTAGGTTAGGTTCGCTTTCAGGGGACGATTTATTAGTTGGTCCTGACCCCCTAGTCTGCCACCTCTATGGCCTCATTGATAGATGGGTCAGGGAGGAAGAGCAGAGGCATTGGGGGAACGGATCAGATTGTTCTGCTTCTAGACGTCTATGGCCTACTGTGGACAGTAAGAGATTAGATTGGCTGCTGGGCTTGGTTAAGACCAGCTCAGGGTTGGTTGTCGGTCTTATCACGGGACACTGCCTATGGGCTATTTAATTAAAAAACAAAATATTTTACTTAAATAATTATATATGTATTTATTTTAAACTACTTTTTTCTTATCATCACTCTCCACCCTGCTACCATGTGTCCGCATGTGCTGTAAAACACCTATTTTTAGTTTAAATGTTTTACCGCATAAACTACAAGCGTGATTTCGTGCATCTTCATGTGTAACCATATGGGTTTTTAATGCCCTACTTGTGATAAATGCTTTCTCACAAACTTTGCAAACGTAGGAACGTATATTCATATGAGAGTTCATGTGATCGATGTATCGATATTTCGAATAATAGCCTTTGGAACAAATATGACATGTATGAGAAAATCGATTTTCATGACGTCTTTGATGTTTTTTAAAACTATTGTTTTGGCGATAGGATGCCCCGCATATTTCACAACAAAATGGCCGAGCACCAGTATGTGTCAACATATGTATTTTGAGATCTGAATGCCTAAGGAATTTCATATTGCACTCTTTGCAAATGAACTGAAGATCTTCTAAATGCCGTTTAGCATGAGTTGTATAGGAAGCAACGCTTTTGAATTCTTGGTTGCACTGCGAACATGATAATGGAATTGTTCCATCGTGTTGAGATTTGTGAACTCGATAACACAATGGTTTCATGTACATTCCACCGCACTCTGAACAATTAAATGGACCCTCGTGATCCTCTAAAAATGACATATGACAATAATATTTAGAATCTTCATTTGTTTTGTTCGTTTTGTTATCTAGTTCATTTTGTTTAGAACCATCCAATATTTGTCGTTTTTCCTTTGAGAAATAGTTATGAATTGTACGTATATATTCCTCTAATGCGTTTACACTGACCTTAAGATTCATTTCGGCTTCCAACACTTTTAACATTTCAATATGAGCATCGTGACGTTTATTCGAACAAATATTTTCGATTAAATATGTATTCCAAAGATGTGGAAATCTCTGATATATTTGCAATATTTCAATAATTTGATCAGTAGTTAAATCGGGCATATTTGAGTCTATTTTTTGTAAACGTATTAACACTTTGGATCTTAAAAAACTTAATTGCTCAAAATACCAACTACATTTATAGTTCTTTTCAGTTTTCTTATCGAACTTTGAGTGATTTTTTTCGCTTTTCTTTAATTTTGTTTTGCTGCACTGCAATCTCTTTAAGTCATCACGATGTTTTCTACATATATAAGATATTATTTCTGCAGTCTGATTCCATGTTAGTTTGAGATTATGTTGTCTATTAAGCTCTTGTGTAATATCTTCTAGAAACTGTTTTCTTTTATCTTTTAGTCTATAAAATGGCGAGCTTTTTTTCCATAAATGCGGTTCATTTCTATAAAAGTCTATCAATGTGGTTACTTTTGACTTTGATTGCATGAATTCTTCAATTAAAGGCGATTTTATTTTTCTCCTTGAGGACGATTCTTTAATAATCTAAAATAAGTTATTTGTTATAGAAACTAAAAACGAAAACATTAATTATTAATTTACCTCATTCTCATCATCAGTTTCAGACTCATCGGGTTGAAATTCATCTGGACTGTCAGAATCTTCATCGAATTCATTACATTGCTCTACGTCCAAGTCATTTATCGAGGTTTCAATTTCCTCTGTAATATTGCCTTCTTTTTGAATCGATTTTTCCTCAATCAATTCACATTTCACTGGAATTAATGGATCTTCCTAGAATTTATAGAAGTTTACTTATAAGATTATAAACGTTTGGTGACTATAAGCTAACCCATTAGTAAAATTAAATTAATTCATTATTCGAATTTATAAACATAATCTAACTGAAATTTTCTGTAAGTCTGTTTTTTTTTGTGTTTGTTTGTTTGTTAGCCAATCACGCTTGAATGCTTACCCGAATTTCTTGAAATTTGGGATATAGATCGAGCTTTTGTCCGTGGAGGTTATAGGCTATAAATCGTTTTAAAATTTTGATCATAAGGGGAGAAAAATGGGAGAAATGGGGAAAAAATAGTAATAGGTAATTTTTTACGATTTAGCTTGGTTAAGTTTCCCAAATAGCTGTTGGAGGTATTCCGTTTCGAAAGTTGAACTAAAATGGGTCCAAAAAGGAGGAAAGGGGCGAGAAAATAATCCGCGCAACGCCGGGTACAATCTGCTAGTATTTTAATAAATAAAAATATGTGACTACATTTATTACAAACAAAATTTAACAAAATTCTGTTCGAAACATTTTAAGAAATAGCCTTTATTTATTTGAATATATTTAAATTGTACTTGTATTTCAGAATACATCAGGAGTTTAATTTTGATTTCAATGGTATCTGGTGTTGAAATAACACTACTACAGCGCAAATGGGAAATGGTATAACAAATGTCATATCCATTAACAGAAGACGATTCCCTACTTTAGCTACTTTAGTAGATATGTAAATAAAGAAGAAAATGTTTTTATGATTAAATTGTGTAGAATTAATGAGAGATTAATGATACAAGGTTTGTGATTAACATGAATTAAACAAGACATTAAACGTTGACTAAAGACAAGTTTTGATTTTAAATATTTAATAAGTCTTTTTTATTTTAAGGGTAGTATGCAAATTCTTACCAAATCCTCTAGTTTTATTGATACGTTATCGATGCCTTCACTTTCCCACTCATCTTCATGTACATTTTCATATTGTGCTTTCGAAATTTGTTCGTCTGGAGATAATAAATCTTTGAAGTGATCCCCGATGTGTTTGACGAAGGCTTCCAAGAGGAAATAAACTTCACTACATTGTAAGCACTTTAGGATAATTGAACCTTGATAATTTGGCACGGGAGGTTTTAGTATTTCGCCACATTTAATGTAGTTGGTATAATCTTGGTAAGTTTGAGGTTTACATTCCATTTCATTTAGATTTTTTTTAAAAAGAAATTATTCTGCATCAATAATATTGTAATCTTACACTGTATGAATGGGGTATGTTCAGTTAGTTATTATCTACATAAATGTTTGATTTTTTCTTCTTTTTACTAAGAAGTACTCATTAAGGTATAATAAACAAGCCCCTTTTTACATGGAAACAATTATATTAAATGATATATTTATTTTCTGTTAATTTTTAAATATCCAACTTACTAAATGCTCATCCTCTTCCGCTATTCCTCAACATTTTATGTTTCACAGTCATGAAAATTAAAATTTTGGGTAAATTGATATATTTTTTTTTCTTATTTGAAAAATAACATTTTATTAAAACAGACAAATAAGGGATGGCAAACTTGGCACTATTTTTAGTACAATTCAAACTAAAAAAAGTACTTTAGGAAACCAATGGCACAGGTTGTTTGCTTCTCTGACTAATTTCGATTTTTCAACTTAGAAATTGTTCCCATGAATTTAGTTTTCACTTAATTTCATGGATACAAGTAAAATTAATTCAACGGTTAAAAAATTGACTTGATAAAACCTAGAAATCGATTTATTTCTAGAAAATTTTCAATACTTATTATTCTTTTGCATATTTCAATTAAACTCGAATTTAATGTTATTTTTATACTGTTTTTTTTATCAAATAAAATTAATAGAAATAGCATAAATTTTAAAAACTGACTTTTAGTACTTTTTGTAAAGTACTTAATTTCGAATTGTCCTCTGTGATACATATATAAATACTTAACACAAATTTTATAATAAACAAGATCTTGCATGCATAATTTAATTGTTAATGCTGTATTTTTAAGTTTATTGATGTATATTTTACAATGTTTCTTTGTAAATATATTTAAGAAATGCGTCCGATATCTACGTATTTAAAAAGACATGTACGTACAAACACAGATATATTGACTTATAGTTAGCCTTTAACAGTTTTATTTATATTGCGCTGTGGTTTTCGTATAAATTGTTTTCATATTTCGTTTCTAAAATCCTTTTTATACTCTGGACGAGTATACGGCCCAATCCAATGGTTGTTAATTTTGAAAATCCATATTCATAGATTAGTTCCCACGACAATCGGATCTACGCTCCGGAACGACTCGAACACTCATCCACCAAGGATTGTCAACCCAACGAAAGTTGTTTCAACAGCAAGTTTTATTCCCAAAGTGCCAGCACTTTTGGTCTGTACAATATTAATAAGAGCTGGCATTGGACAGAATCCAGATCATATAAGGCTCTGTTCAGTATGCCATATGACAATCAGGAACAATACTACATCAGTCAGAAAGGAAGCCACATTGTTGAAAAACATAAATGGTTTTCTTAATTTTAAGTTAGATGACTTGACTTATCGTCATTATAATTTTTAATTCAAAAGTTCATTAAAAAATTATGAAAAAAAAAAATATATATTAAAAAGAACTCTGTTAGGCTCAAATTATCGCGTTTATTTTTTTAAAATGATTTTTCTCAGGATATTCATAGAAATTGCACGATTTATATTTTGTATTATACTATAATTTATTAACAATTGAAGAACTTGAAAAAGAACTGAAGCAATAATTTTTTTTAAGTAAAAACTATTTATAGATAAAATCCATCTATTGAAAAATGCACAATAACTTAAATAATTCCATATTCATATTTATGTATATTAACAATTGTTCTTTACAGCAACTGTTATAAAACTATTTGTTTAAAAAATAATAAAAAAATAAATAAAACTTTTAAACATTGTTTCGATCTTCAGTAGTTGCAATATCATGCGTTTTCATATGCTGATTTACACCTGTCTTGTGTTTGAATGTTTTTCCGCATAGTTTGCAAGCATATTTCCGTACATCTTCGTGGACTACTTTGTGTTGTTGCAATGCCCTTTTTGTAATAAAAGCTTTGTTACATACATCACATATATGGGATCGTATATTCATATGAGAATTCATATGATCATCATGGCGCATTTTTGAATAAAAGCCTTGGGAACAAATTTTGCACGTATGAAGGTATCGTTTTTCATGACGGCGGCGATGATTGCTAAGTGTTTGAAGAAATCGAAATGATTCGCCACACATTTCACAACAATATGGTTTGTCGCCTGTGTGAATACGCATATGTAATCTTAAATTTGTATAATTTACAAACTTTTTACCACATTCCTTGCATATATAATTTAAATCCTCAAGGTGTCTCTTTGCGTGACTTATGTAGACATTAACCCGTTTGAATTTTCTATTGCATTTGGAGCAAGTAAAGGGTAATGAGCCGTCATGTGTAGATTTATGCATTTTAAAATGGAGTGGGCTAATTGATTCTCCTCCACAAACAGAACATCTTAAAGGAGGAACGTGATCATAAAGAAACATCAATTCTTCATAATAATTGCTAATAGTTTCATCCGCTGAAGGTCTACTTGTTGTCTTATTATTCAAAATTCGCTTCTTCTGCCTTGAGAAATTATTGTGTACTGTTCGTAAATATTGCTCTAGTACGTTTTCACTAATTTTCAAATTCATATTTTTTTCGAGCAGTTTCAACATTTCTAGTATACTGTCGTGTCGCTTGTTTTTGCAATGATTCTCAATTAGATTTGAGTTCCACAGATGTGGTAAAGTACGATAAATTTCCAAAATTTTACGAACTTGATCCGGCTTTAAAGTGGGCTGATTTATGCCTAGAGATTCAATAGAATAGTTTTCTAAATATGGCTTAATAAAGTTTAACTCTTTCATATACCAAGGTGGTATACAGCATTGTTTTTTGTCTTCAACTTTCTCTTGCATTCTTTGCAAGATATCTTGGTATTTTCGGCATAAATACATAATAACTGATGAAACTTGACTGCCACTGATATTTAAGTTGTATTTTTCATTAAGTTCTAGAGCAATTATTTCCATGTATTCTCGCCTTTTCAATTTATTGCCATAATTTGTCATATTTTTGTTCCATAGTTGGGGTTGGTCTTTAAATGCTGCTATTAAATTCGAAACATTTTCTTTAGATTTCATAAAACTGCTTACAAAAGACGATGAAACCCCATTTGAGTGCATATCTTTTTGAGCGGTCTGAAATAAAAATAATTTTCGTTTAAATTATTGCCATATATTTAGCTGAAAATTGAAAAAAATTATTTCAGATATACATATAGCATTACTTAAGGCATAATAGTTTGTCTTAATAATATTTTTTAATTATTTTCATTTGAAATAATTTTTAACTTTAATTAATGGTTTCAATTTTCAATTAAAGGAAAACATTTAAGGCTCTAGCACCGAGTTCGATTTTACATTAAAGGATTCAGTTTAAACGCATATTATTTTCTTCTTTTCCATTTCAGACATCGAACTTTGATATCGAAATCGCAATCTTTTATCTCTGCTATTCGTTTTTGGAATTCATTGCCTACGAGGACAAAACGGCTGAGCAATGCTTTACAATTTAAAAGGGCTCATTCCCAATATTATTCTTCACCTCAATATAACTAAACATTTTGTTATCTAATTAATTGTTTTAGTCTAATCATTTTTAACACCGGTATTTTTATTGTTATTTCTATTTGTTTTGTTATTTTAATTTATAAATTGTAAACGTAATACAAGTTCTGAACTATAATTATAAGACTATAGGTCTTGTCGGATAGAACATTTAGTAAATAGAAAAGTAAAAATTCTTTTCGTTTCTGTTTACTGATTTTTGTATAAGACTATAGGTCTTGTCGGATAGAACATCTAGTAAATAGAAAAGTAAAAATTCTTTTCGTTTCTGTTTACTGATTTTAGTAAAAAAAAACCTGTATTGACTGATCCTGTTTTTATGTTTTAGTCTGTTCCGAGCTAATAATATTAATAAAAAATTAACCTTTGATAAAAAATTCAAGGACCCCCATCCTCCTATCGAACCTAAGTTAAGTCACATCCCCTTTTTCTTCTTATGTACAGAATAATATGTATGTATTGAATCAAATAAAAATATCATTATACTAAGAGTTTATATATTTTTCGAAGTAGTCTAATAATCGATTTTTTAATAAAACATTAATATTTTTATTCAAATAATACATCAATTGTATATTTTTACATTTAAACGCGTAAGCTTACCTTAACAATTTTCCTTTCACTTTCTTTGTCCGATTTGTGTTCATCTACACTATCATATGACATTTCACAATCATGAATCCCTTCGTTTTCGTCTTGGAAAGAATTTTCAAATTGGTCGGTGTTGCATATTTGAATATCTTCTGTATTAGCTGATCCCTCTTTTATTAATGACTTATCGCTACCATCTTCATTATTTACTACAGTTAAAGGATCTTCCTAAAATTATTATTTTCTGTTTTTAATGGCAATACATCTTAATTCAATTACAAATACTGCTCAATTGTAATAAATGTAGAAATGGTTCGACGTTGAAAGTTTTCTTCTAGAGAAGTTTCTAATAAAAAAAAAAATGCAGAAAATGTAACGATATTATTGAGATGTACAAGGTGGCAATTCGTCCTGTAAAAATGTGTAATCTTTGTCTGTTAAAACGCGTCTACATTCATTCACATTTTTATTTGAGAACAAAAATTAGTCTTGCCTTATAACGTTTGTAGGCAATAAATTCCGTTTCAATGTCGAACCCTTCTAATTTGTTGGTATAAAACTCGATAATAAGGTCTCTCACCATCGGATCATTGTTATTTTCTAACTTTACAGATGGTTGTTCAATTTCACAATTCAGTGAATTGTTTCCCTCTCCATCATCGTTTGTGCTACAGTCTTCATTACACGGGATAATCCTTTTAGTTTCAGCAGCCCTTTTACAAGTGGCGTCCAAGTGAAATATAAATGACTCCAAAAGCAAATAAATCCCTTTACACTGTATGCATTGCAATAAATATGAATCCTGATAACTTTTTTGACATTTCAGGATTTCTCCACATTTGATGTAGCCAAAAGAATTTGGTATACTTTGAGCAACTGCTTGCATTTTTTTATAATTTTAATCACAAATTTTAATTATTGTGCACAATTCCCAACCTTCACTACAAAACAAACAAAATATGTAGTTGTAGAACTCCATAGAGTATGTTCAGTAATGATGTGATACAGAACTGTAAGATAATCAATTGTACAATCATCTAGCATATAGGCGAGCCTAAAGTTATAAACTATATGTAATGAATAATTAATTATTTTATATTTGTAATTGGACTTCATTACGACTTAGTCAACATGTTTTAATTAATAATTTAATAATATACATCCAAAGGTCTTGCAGTATTTTGGGTACAGGGTCAGCCATTTTAAGGCCGTTTAGAGTCCTATCCGTATAATAAAGTTGTATTGCTGTTTTGGGGCTAATCACGTTCCTAATGACTTTGGACTTAGCTACCACACCAGTTCGATGAGGAGGAGTTAGAAACTGTCGAACATCTCCTCTGCAACTGCCCAGCCCTTGGTAGGTTGAGGTTAAGGACCCTTGACAGGGTCTTCTTTGAGAGCTTGAGTTCTGTGTCGAGAGCCGACATCAAGGCTCTCTACAGATTCATTAGCAGCTTGGGCTGGTTAAGAGGTGCTAGGGCTTCATAAGTGTAGTCGCACTCTCACCCTCTTTTGTTTTGTGCCTGTTTCTTTCATGTGTAGTTCCTCCGTTTCCCATTCTCCCTCCCCTCACCTACATTTTTATTTCCTTCCTCCCTTAAGGACAATGTACAATGGGTCAATTTCGACCTCCGGGTACTGTACTTGTCTCGACCGACACACGCACGTCCTCTAACCTAACCTACCACACCAGTTTTATCGTCATTATCATGATCTTATACTCATTTGAGTCTTTTAAATCTTGTACGCGAAAATAGTATACTGCAGCGTAAGCATTTTCTCCATAGCCGATGAACAGATGCAATTCAAATTCTAAATTAAATTTCAGCAGCTTAGAGTAACATTTGGGTACGGCAATTGATAATATATATTTTGTTCAGTTCGTTTTCTTCATCTGATGTAAAATTTTAAGACCAGAGGTGTCAGAAAAATGGTTTAATGGGGCGAAAATAGACATTAAAACTTGAAGAACTTCTTTTTTTTGTAGGAATTGCTTATTATTAAAAACATCCCTTTGGGGCCTCGAAAATTTGGAATTAGAATATAAAAGTCTTTATTTGACTACTAATACATACTAACGATTTTTTCAGCTTTCAGAGAGAAAAGGACAGTTTTGAAACTGAAATAGTTTTCTAACTCTGAAAATTGAAGTGAGTCTTGTAATTGACTTTGATTCCGCTCAATATTTCTATAAGACAAAAACAATTTCTTATAAAAAATCAAATTAAATTGCAGTCACATAGATCTTTATCTCGTTAAGATTTTTTATTTAAAAAATAAGGCTCATTTAAAATTGTAGAGCTAACTTTTGACAACAAAATAAAAATATAAAATACTTTATTATATAAATGAAGGATAATAAGTTATATCTACTTAATATTAAAAATTGTTAATACAATAATTTTGTATAAAGCAATTTAGTATAAAATATATTAGTCTTTATTCACCGTACTTTTCTCTTCGCTATTGGCTATGCCATGTGTTCTCATATGCTGATTGACTCCTGTTTTATGTTTAAATGTTTTGCCACATACTTTGCAAGCATGTCTCCTTATATCATCATGGATAACTATATGTTGTTGCAAGGATCTTTTGGTAATAAATGTTTTACCGCATATATTACATATTTGTGAACGAATATTTGAATGTGCATTCATATGATCATTATAGCGATCCTTTGAATAATAACCTTTATTACAAATGTCACAGATATGCAAATAATTTTTCTCATGACGTCTGCGATGATTACTAAACCCTTGGATATGTCGAAAAGATGCTCCACATATTTCACAGCAAAATGGTTTTGCACCGGTATGATTGCGCATGTGAATTCGTAAATCAGTTGCATGTAAAAATTTCTTGCCACATTCTTTGCATTCGTGATTTAGATCTTCCATGTGTCGTTTAGCATGATTCGTATATGAATTTGCTGTTTTAAATTCCTTGTTGCACAAAGAACACATAAGAGGATCAGAACCATGAAGTTGTGTCTTGTGCAGTTTTAAGTAAAGTGGGCTTTTAAATGAACGTGGGCATTCAGAACAATTAAATTTTCCCACATGATCGTATAGAAAAATCATATTTTGGTAATAATCTTGTGGATTATTATCTTCAGATGTTATGTCCACTTCATTTTTCTTATTTTCTAATTTATTGCTTTTGGCGCGGGTGAAACAATTATGAATAGTGCGAAAATAACCTTCTAATGTGTGCTCAGATATTTTAATTCCCATTTTGGCTTCAATTGCATTCAGCATGGCTTGTTTAGCAGCATGTCGTTTATTTTTACAGTAATATTCGATTAGATGAGTATTCCATAGATGGGGAAATTCTCTATATATTTTTAATATTTCAATTATCTGATGAGGTAATAGATCCGGCAAATGTGAATCTAATTTAGCAATTAAATTATTCTCCATAAAAGGTCTTAAGAAGTCTAGCTCTTCAAAAAACCATGATGGAATGTGTTTCTTCTCATCTTTTTGGTATTCTTTGTCTTTTAGTGCCTTTAAATCTTCTCGATATTTTCTACATAAAAATATTATAATATTTGCAATTAATTTCCAATCTATGTTTATATTGCGTTGTTCTTTTAGTTCTTGACCGATATGTTCCAGACAGGATTGACGTTTAAGTTTGTGCCTTAAAAATGGATAATTTTTATTCCACAAAGCAGGTTGATTTTTGTATGCCGAAATTAATACTTTTACATTTTCTTTTGATTTAATGAAACCATTAACATCTGAGTTTTTTTTTATCCACACATTCCCTAACTTTTTTGTAACCTATTCTCGATAAGAAAAATTCTTCGTTTTATTTTTTAAATCACTAACTCGGTGTTAAAAATAATGAAACAAACTCACTTCTTCGTTTTCAGAGTCTGTATTAAGGACTTCTTCTTCCTCATAACTGCAATCAGATTCGACATCTGTTGTTATATCATAATTTTCAGGTAAATCGCAATTTTCATGTATTCTTTCAGCAGATACTGCTTTTTCTCTATCACTGATATAACTGCTTTCAGTTGCTGTGTTATTGTTTTTAGGTAATATTAGCTCCTCTTTTATTGTGGAGTATTCACCTTCAGATATCCATTCAGGTTTTATGACAATCAAAGGGTCTTCCTGTAAAGATTTATAAAAATGTGAATGTTGTTATGTGTTGGAAAAACGTAGTTATCCCTATCAATCAAGAATATCAAAAATATCTAAACTTGTCCTTGTGAACTCAATTCAGTTACCTACAATTAATACGTTACCCAAAATTAATATAATAGATTTAATATATATCAGATTAGTAAATATTTGCATTGTGAAACAGAGTCGTATAATACACTTCAACATTTCTCCTCAATGCGAATACATATTTAAATTTCAATACAACATTAAAAATCAATTTCAAAACTAAATCCAAAAGTTTAGAAAAACCTTCATAGTTAACCCTCTGTAGATTCTTTGTCAATATATCAGCAATCATATCTTTGGTGTTGGAGTATTTCAAACTTATCAATTTGTTCTCATACAAATCTCTAACATGATGGTACTTTATCTCAATATGTTTAATACTGCCATGGTATACGGAATTTTTCATCAGTTAAATCTTGCTGTAAGTCTGTTTTTTTGTTTGTTAGCCAATCACACCTGAACGCCTGGACCGATTTTCTTGAAATTTGGGGTATGGATCGGGCTTTTGTCGCTGCAGGTTATAGGCTATAAATCTTTTCAAAATTTTGGCCAAAAAGGGGGAAAAAAATGGGACAAAGGGAGAAAAAATGGTAATAGGTAATATTTTATGATTTAGCTTGAAGGTATTCCGTTTCTAAAGTTGAACCAAAAGGGGTCCAAAAAGGTGCAGGTTATCCTAATATCCTAAACCTAATATGTATTATAAATCTTTCTATAAGTCCGTTTTTTTTTTGTTTGTTAGCCAATCACGCTTGAACGTCTAGATCGATTTTCTTGAAATTTGGGATATAGATCGAGTTTTCAGTGCTTGTTATAGGCTATAAATCTTTTCAAAATTTTGACCAAAAGGGGAATAAAAATGGGACAAATGGAGAGAAAATGGTAATAGGTAATTTTTTACGACTTAGCTTGGTTAAGTTTCCCAAATAGCTATTGGAGGTATTCCGTGGGAAAGGGGCGAAAAACGGGCAAATTGAGTGCATAGCATGTAAATGGAGCCTTTATCAGTGCAGGTTATAGGCTATAAATCTTTTCAAAATTTTGACCATAAAGGGAGAAAAAATGGGACAAATGGAGAAAAAATGGTAATAGGTAATTTTATACGAGTTAAGTTAAGTTTCTTGGTTAAGTTTCTCAAATAGCTGTTAGGTATTCCGTTTCTAAAGTTGGACCAAATAGGTCCAAAAAGGAGGAAAGGGTCGGGTATCGCCCCGATTCTTACTTTTTTAGACCGATTTTTGTAAATATTTCTTTTTTATATTTTTAACATTCTTTATCTTTTAACTTTTTATTTTCTTCTGTAGTATTGTATTTTAATTTGCTTTATACATATATCTTTTTATTATTATTTATTTGCAATCATATTTCAATAATAAGCAGATTTGATAGATTGAAAAAATAACATGTCCTATTGAAACTCTTTGGAAACAATAATATATATTATATGTTATTGTACAGTTATATTACAAATATAAAAATATTGTATATACATATCGCTCCTTTATTGTAACATAGTCATATCTCAAAAAATTAAAAATTTTAGTTACTTAAGCAAAACTGCTCTTTGAGACCTTCTGTACATGTTGAAAAAAATCAGTTTTATATCCCAAGCTGAACCGAAGTTATAGCAAAAAGTGTTTTCGGCAATTAGATCATAGAACTTATGTCTTGAAAACTTAAATCGCATTTTGCCAAGTTCAAGTTTTTTTTGAGATATGACTTGCAATAAAGGAGCGATATGTATATAAAAACTTTTGTAACTATGAAATCTATTTTTAAACTGAAAAAGAGAAATTTTGAACACTTAAATACAAATATAGTCTAGCTGCAATGAAAATGTTACGATAAATAAATTGAATTGAAAACCTTTTTGTCGATAAATGCTTTATTTAAAGCTTACATATATAGCAGTATCTATGCTTATATGATAATAGATTTCAGACCAAGAACAGCATATAATAAATAACGCATATGCCAGCAAAAAATTAGAGTAATTATCCAAACATTTATGAATGTGGATAATGAATAGAATATTTTCCTGTTTGTGGTCTCGAAAATGCTCTATTATTTTAAAAAAAGTATGCTTGAGGCATTAGTACTCATAATAAAACTCGGGATCATGACAAACAATTTCCATCTTACCGTTTCTTCATCACAAATGCGTTCCTCTAGCTTTACGTTTACATCTTTTTCATTAACTCTGTCAGAACAGTCCATCTGCTCCTCCATATTTTTAAGAACATCTTGAGAAGTTTTTTCGTTTTCTAAAATGCTACTTAAAGTCTTACTTTTGGGAAATGCATCTTTGCAATGATCTTCGATGTGAAATATAAAGGCCTCAAAGAGCAAATATATTTCCTTACAATGAATGCACTTTAAAACATATGGACGGTGATAACTCTCCGAGGGCGGTTTCAAAATTTCGCCACATTTCATATATCCCATGTAATTTTGCATGTTTTGAACTTTTGTTTGCATTTTGAACGAAAGTAAAAAATGTATGAATATTTTCCGGACCTCTAATTTACACAAAATAAATAATAATATTTTCTGGTACGTTCAGTGATAGTTTATTTGTTATAAAATTAACACCGTGTTGTACATTTAGCGTTATTATTGACTTGAAATGCGTTTTTTTCTTTCTTAATACAATACCAATGAAAGCAATCATAAGTTGATTAACAGCAAATAAATAATAATATTGTTATGAAAATGGAAATGGCGTTTTGCTTTTACATCGTTTAGTATTAAAATTATGAACAAAAGCTACAAAAACAATGAACTTGCTTACATTACAAACAAATAAACAAAAGTATACCAAAAAAACACCAGTACAAAAAGGATAAACAAGTAAACAAAAATCCAACAACAAACATTGTCTTGCAGTAAAAACCATACAATTGGTTGACAACCATTCCTTGTACTAAATAGAAAACTCTTAATACATATGTATATAAGCCTTTTCGCCCCGAATAGACTCATTATCTCTTTTTCCATATTTCACCAGTCGCTCTGTGTGCACGTCCTTTATTTTTGCTCGAGGACTTTTAGCTTTCTGTATCCTGTATACTACATCGTGTAATATTTTAATTACAATATTTTGTAAGGTCCCTGCCAGCTTGTAGCTTGGGAGATAATCCCTTCTTCCGCTTTGCTACATTTTTATATGTTTGTGCACAAATTCATAAAGTTCATTTAGACTCTTTCTTTTTCCAGCGTATATGGCATTCCACTCTGCGGTGGACTTAACACCAAACTCTAAGTCACCAGGCAGATACATACATAATTGGCCATTACAACCCTTCAGTCAGGATTACGATCTAGCTTCTCACACTACTTATGTTGTGTGTTAATTTTAATTCATAAGTGGTGGGACCTACAGTTTAAAGTCGACTCCGAACGACAGATTTTTGAGAAACTTTTCATGGTCATTTTATTTACTATCAGAGTTTTTGCCAGAAATCTGCTGAGAGGAAATCGCCGAAAAAATACTTTTTCTATTTTATTTTGATGTCTGGCCAGGGACTCGAACCCTGGCTTTATGTCTAATAAGCCAACACCCTATCTACTAGACCACGGCGACAGCATGTAAACAACCACATTTTAAATCATAAAATATGGGAAAAGGGAGAGGAACAGCTATTTCACATAAAACATATATGTATATATATTATATGTATGAATAAGTCCGATATTAAAAATTATATCTCTTTCGATGAGAAAGAGCTACCCGGTTTTTGCGACAACGTACATATTGCAGAGCTATTGGGAGCAAATTTTTATTTTCATACCAGCAGATTGTACCAGGCGTTGCGCGGATTATTTTTTCGACCCTTTCCCCCTTTTTGGGCCTATTTTGGACCAACTTTAGAAACGGAATACCTCCAACAACTATTTGAGAAACTTAACCAAGAAACTTAACTTAATTCGTATAAAATTACCTATTACCATTTTTCCTCTTTTGTCCCATTTTTTTCTCCCCTTTTGCTCAACATTTTAAAAAGATTTATAGCCTATAACCTGCACCGATAAAAGCTCGATCTATATCCCAAATTTCAAGAAAATCGGTCCAGGCGTGATTGACTAACAAAACAAACCAACAAACATTTGGGAAACTTAACCTAGCTAAATCGTAAAAAATTACCTATTACAATTTTTTCTCCCCTTTTGGTCTAAATTTTGAAAAGATTTATAGCCTATAACCTCCACGGAGAAAAGCCCGATCTATATACCAAATTTCAAGAAAATCGGTCCAGGCGTTCAGACGTTATTGACTAACAAACAAAAAACAGACTCACAGAAAGATTTATAATATACTAGCAGACTGTACCCGGCGTTGCGCGGGTTATAAAAATAACAATAAATAAAAATTCGGTTTCGGAACCGGCTTCTTTTCCAATTATTCGGAAACCGGTTTATCAAACAACTCAGTTTTTTGAATACTCTAAGTCCTAAATATAACCGTTTTTCGCCCCCTTCCCCCTTTTTGGACCCTTGGTCCAACTTTTTAAACAGAACACCTCCAAATGCTATTTGGAAAACTTAACCAAGCTAAATCGTAAAAAAATACCTTTAAAACCCATAAAATACAGCATTTATGCATAAAGTACTAATTTTTGCCCTTTTTTATCCCTTTGTCCCATTTTTTTCCATTTGGTTCAAAATTTTTTAAAAGATTTATAGCCCATAACCTGTACCGACAAAAGCTTGAGCAATATCCCAAATTTCAAGAAAATCGGTTCAAGCGTTCAGGCGTGATTGGTTATGCTCTTAATTTTTCCGTTTTTGGCCTCTTTCCCCTTTTTGGACCCCTTTTTCAACTTTTGATACGGAACACCTCTAATAGCAATTTGGGAAACTTAACCAAACTAAAGCGTAAAAAATACCTATTACCATTTTTTCCCCATTTCTCCCATTTTTTCTCCCCTTTTGATCAAAATTTTGAAAAGATTTATAGCCTATAACCTGTACCGACAAAAGTTCGATCTATACCCCAAATTTGAAGAAAATCGGTCCAGGCGTGATTGGGTAACGAACAAAACAACAAATATTTGCAAAACTTAACCAAGCTAAATCGTAAAAATTTACCTATTACCATTTTTCTCCCCTTTTGCTCAAAATTTTTGAAAAGATTTATAGCCTATAACCTGCACCGACAAAAGTTCAATGTATATATATGTATAAATGTATATATGTATAAATTTCAAGAAAATCGGTCCAGGCGTGATTGACTAACAAAACAAACCAACAAACATTTGGGAAACTTAACTAAGCTAAATCGTAAAAATTTACCTATTACCATTTTTCTCCCCTTTTGCTCAAAATTTTGAAAAGATTTATAGCCTATAACCTGCACCGACAAAAGTTCAATGTATATATATGTATAAATGTATATATGTATAAATTTCAAGAAAATCGGTCCAGGCGTGATTGACTAACAAAACAAACCAACAAACATTTGGGAAACTTAACTAAGCTAAATCGTAAAAAATTACCTATTACCATTTTTTTTTCTCCCCTTTTGGTCAAAATTTTGAAAAGATTTATAACCTATAACCTCCACGGACAAAAGTCCGACCTATATCCCAAATTTCAAGAAAATCGGTCCAAGCGTTCAGGCGTGATTGGCTAACAAACAAACAAACAAAAGAACAGACTTACAGAAAGATTTATAATATATATTAGGATTAGAATATTAGGATTATATTACATACAAAAGTTTTGCTTTTGCGACAATATTTTATAATCACTTTACATTTCATTTCGCGTACCTTTTTAAATATAAAAACGACTATATAAAAAAAAAATAAAATAAAACAACTGTAAAGTATAATAAGAAAAATAGCAAGTTTGTATTAGAACATTATTTATTTTTACATAATATATAATTAAATGCAATTTTCATATATAGTATATGTACGTAAGTGTATTCAGCATTTAAAGCGTCTCAACAAATCTTCAAAATACTCTGTTTAATAATTTAATCCAGTTGCTGTATATGCATACGTATATACAAAGGCCGGTAGGAAGTTTTTTGATTGTTGAATGAAGACTGTCGATCTAGAAATCAGAAATTGGAATAATGAAAGAGGATTTTGGAGAAGACGGAATGATAGAGAGGCTGAGGAAAAACGGGGATATTTAGGAGTTAAGCAATATTACAAATAAAACAAAATAGAAAAAGTTGGAAAATAATTGATGGCCATCATCAAATCAATTATTTTCTAACATTTTTCTCTATAAATGAGTTCAACAAAAAACCATTCATATTGGTTGTGGTGTTATTTTTCACTGTATATTTTTTGTTTTGTTTTTTTTGTTTTTTTTTTTTAGTTTTTACTTTATGGAATAAGCAATTTTTTATTTAATCTTTGGTATAATTTTTTTTTTTTGTTTTTGTTTAATTAAATATTAGTTATGTATATATAATATTTTGACGTTTCTTTCAAATGTAAGTAATTTGCCTAGTAAAAATTAATTATTTCTACTGCTACATCTGCCACCAAAATGCAATACATATTATTTTATATATAATTTTTTAATTATATTTTGTTTTTCCTATTTGTTGTTGTAATTAAGTATAATAAGATAATTAATAATTTCAGTAATAATAATAATAATATTTAATAATATAATTAATATAATGTTTAGATATAATTAAAAATTAATTTTTGGTATCTATTCGTTAAATATATTGTTCCAGAAATGTGCCTATATTTTTTCATTTTTGTTGTATGTTTTTGTTGACGTTGTTGTTGTTGTTATTGTTATTATTACAATTAATAAAACTGAAGCTAGGTAGAGGAAGATAGTAAGATCATAGATGTACTTGTAAGAGATAAATAATCTAGAGCTCTACCACCGCCATCCATAATAATGATCGAAGAAGAACGACGTGAGCAACCAACTAACATCATCATAACCACCAGCAGGCATTTTATATATATACGATATATATATATATGTATGTATATATATGCATTAGAACCAACCACCGCTACCAAGCTTTGAGCTCAATCCACCAATACCTTTACCGAGGAGATTTCCGACGCGTCCGGCCACAACGTTGGTAACTGCTGCTGCCTGAGCCGAAACGATATTCGGCTGAGGCATTCTAACGCGTGGCGCAGCGGTCTCCTCTTCGGCACCCTCCTCTTCAATGCCGTCGAGTTCTCTACCATCCTCGGCTGTTTCGTCACCTTCTGCAACGTCGGGCATGGTTAGAGCACATGTTGCCTCCTCAGTAGCCATTCGCGTGGCAACAGTTTGATATGCTTTGGAATTAAGCTTTTCCTCAAGCATACCCTGCAACTCAAAGTCGGAGTAGATTTTTTTTACAATATGTGAAAGCGCCTGCACCTGAGCATAGTGGAGTGAGTGATCCAAACGCTCAGAAAGCCAATTGCAAAGCATATTAATTTGTTGCGTGTACCATTGTTCGAAGAAATTTAACGACCAAAGGTCATCACCGACTTTGCCACGAATCTGCTCCATGTTGTTACGGAAAAATATAACATAAGCTTGTCCCAGATCTTTACCTGAACTAGAAACATTAGTAAAGCTGAGTATAGAGCCAATTAGGCTTCCCTCATCATATCTTGCCAATTTAGACAAAGTCGACTCTAGCACTGACATAAGTTTACCTATAAGGCCTTGTGTCATGGCTACATTCGCTTTATCGAGTTGATCGTCAATTTTAGCATGAAATTTATACAAGTCAATTCCATCTATGGTAGTTAATTTAAAGCTTTGATTTTTTGCATTTAATATCACATTTACCATGGCGCACATTTCCGATGGAACGATGTAATCGGTCGATGATACGAAAACGATGTTTTTCTTTAGCCATGATTGGAATGATTGGTCTGTACGGGCAATGCACTGCTCAATCATTTCTGCAGCCATCATTTTAAGGCGCTGTTCCAAGTGTTGACGGAATTCAGGTTCAGGCCAATGGAGATCACGTATGAATGATTGTAAGGCATCAAGTTTCCAAAAGAGATCTTCCGATGTGGCACAACCATTGCCTTTACTTTCCCAGCGTTCCTTTTCAAAGCCTTTATTGATGGATTGAGCTATTGAGGATTCCATTAGGTCTACGTATCGTACAACTAATGGGGCGAAAGTGTCCCGCAGATGCTGGTGGAAACGACCATTTCGTAAATTATCATCGGCTCGTAAATAATCGTTGAGAATTTGAAACAGTGGGAACGAGTCCCATGTGTCAGGTGGCTGTTCGGATAAAACTCGGTCCATATCAACAGCAAAGAGGGACCAAAATATTTCGGCATGTTCTACCAACAAATCGCTGAACCAAGCAAAAGCTTCAGCATAATGTTCTTCATTTTGCTGCTGTAAATCAACGCACAGTTCTGCTAGATGTATCAAATCTTCAAGTTTTCTCGCTGGAGGCACTGCAACTTCGCCACGCAAGTCTTCTTCAATTTTGGCTTCGGATGACAAACGGGTATAATTCACCAGTGCTGCAGATTCTAAACTCTTTTTAATCATTTGACGCACTTCTTCTGGTGGCACAGGCGTCACGATATCCTTCATAAGAACACGTTCTAGCAGAGATAGAGTCGCCTTTAGGGCGCCCTCAGGACGACCGAATGGGAAGCAAAACCTAAAATTTGTTATTTGATATTCTAGCAAAACTCTTAGGCGTTCTTTGATCTCGGTGAATTTTTCCTTCTCCTCATGGGTAATGCTACCGACGCCATCGGGCCGATTACCATGAACGTGACTGGCACAAAAGGCAAAAGAATAATGGATTAGCGTCGGATCGATCATAAAATCTTTTTCGGCTCGATCTAACAGGTCTGAGAGGTAACAAAGATGTCTATAGCAGCCACGTACACCATACCGAGCGCAATATTCATCTAATACAAACACCTGTCCGGGACTAAACCAACCTAGGGAAGCGTATTGATCGTTAAGGCGATACTCTAAAGCGAGATTTTGCAGCATTTTGAAGAACACAGCATGATCTAAAGTACATGGATCGGCGCTAATGTAATCTTCCATGCCGTGTTTGCGTGCCTTGTCCGCATCACCTTGAATCTTCGATATGGCCGAGTTTTTATCCTGAGTTACTGGCGGCGTGGGCTTGTGGGATTGGCCTGTGGCACGATACATGGCCATTACCCATAAACTGCATTCATTTTCGTCATCACAAGCGAAGGCAATGCTATCGCCTTCTCGTACAGCGTTGAAGAAATAACGTCCGCCATTTAAATCGGTGCCAAACATTAAACTTGCACTAGCACCTTCAATATAGTCAACCGTGTAACCATCTAGTTGCATCATTTCCGATGGTTCCGATTTCTTTTCTTTGTAACTGCACATAGCGAAGGTGTATTGCGATACCTGAACTAGTACAAAATAACGTTTTTTCCACTTTTTCCACACCGATTTGCCAATGGCGTACAGATAACCACAATGTTTCATATTGGGAGGTTTTTCCAATCGGCATGCAATTTTAATACGCAAATCTTGATCGGGCAAATTTTTCGGTACTGACATGCGATGCCATTCGGGCGTTTTCGATGACAAAGGCGTCGGTTTTATTATCACCTTGCCCAGCTCTTTATCTTCTAACGCTAACATGCCAGGATTTTCCGTATAGAGCTTAACTTTAACTACCGGCAAAGGATGTGTCGTTGTAAAATCACCTTGTGTATCCCACATAGGTTTGGAGGCCTCAGCTTGATCTGTTTGCAATTTCTCACCACTTTCTACTTCCATAGTACAATAAACAATACGATTCGGAGCTAATGACTTGAGACCCTTTACTTCCATCACAATTACTTCTAGTTGAAAGGTTAAAACCACATCTAATTTGGAAAGTTGCGTTATGCCTTCTTCAGAATCCCCTTCTAGTTTTGATAGAGATCCGTGGGAGCGCAATATCATTTTCAAAAACGAGGGAGTACTATGATTATAACGCTTCAGTTTTTGTAAGCCATATTTACTATCCATATTGCCTTTGGTAACTGGCAGAGACTCTAAATTGGCCATCAACAAATTGATGGACGACTTTAACTCTTCAATATAAAGAGATTCCATTTCTTTTAAGACAAATTTTGGCATAAGTTTACGATTCTTCTCCATTTCATTTACTCGCTGCATGCGACCATCCAACTCACGTCTTATAGCGGCCGCTTGCTCATCGGCTGAATCAAGCATTAAGGCATTGAATAAGATTTGGTGTTCAAATTTCTTTACACCCAGTATTTGTTGGAACATATCGTACAGCTGTTCCTTCGAAAGTATTAGCTCACTATTTAATGATTGTTGCAAACGGGCAGGCTTTTTCGAATCCTCTTCCCCAGTTCCTTTAAGGATGACATCGAATTTTGCCATCCAAGAGGTAAGCACAGTATCTTTACTAAGACCATCAATTTCAGGCAAGGAGCGAACACGTTTTTCTATGTTTTTACGAAAAACTTCAGTAAAATCTTGCATTGAGCATGAACCCTGTTGGACCATTTTTAAAATTCGATCTGATTTCAAAAAAACATCATGATAACTTTGTACTGCATTACGAAACGCTTCGTCAGCCATAATTTGTGTTTCGCCCTTTAGGAAAGCCTGAAAACGCTGTGTTATGGCATCAAGTTGCGATTTGTTAACTTTTGGCTGTCTTTTCGTCATGTCGGTAGGTTGTTTTGCGTTAAACGGATATGATATGCAACGAGAAACAAACACGTAGAGCTGAATACGTTTCTTACGTTCCTCTTCCTCAATACCCTGTTTCGGCTGACCACTGCTTGATTCATATTTATCACTGGCCACTGAAGGTGACGGTGATATGGGTCGCGACAAAGAATTTCCTCTAGACGATGAACCAGCGCTCTGATTAAGAGTTTCCTGTGAAATACTACCCGCTCCCGCTACAGAATCATTTGCGGTCAGTTCGTTTTTGCTCGATAAACTGCCCCCGGCCACTGGTGCTGCAGTTTTTTCACTGTCTGTTGGTCCACTCGAAACAGAACTGCCAGCTACCTTGTGTGGAATATCACCATTCTGCCGAGTTGCTGCTCCGGCGCCTGCTTTACTGCTTGAATCGACTGCTGTTATTACTTTTGGTTTAGCTAACGAACTTGCGCCTAAACGACCCTTAGGTGGTGGTGCTTGTGGTACGGGTTCGTCATCACCTTCTTCTTCACTGGAGCTTGGATCAATCATAACGTATGCTCTTGTTTTTTATTGTTTATGAAGCTGTTGCTTTTAAATGTACGTTCAAAACCTAAATAGTTCTGCAGCGACAACGGGAGCTCAGTGGGCAGAGTGGCGATAAATCAGTCAGCCAGCCAAGCAGCACGCAGTATATGTAACTGTAACACGAATACATACATTAATATTTTATTTTTTTTTTTATTTCGACTATCAATTCAAGGCAAGGCAAAGCAAACAAACATTTTTATACACTTTAATTTCAATTTTTTTTTTCTTGTTTATATTATAAAATAAAAAATACGGTTACATCTTATCAATGTGTGGTATTTTGCTATAAATAAACCGACAAAAAGTGTAACTGTATTTAACTTTTTTGTTTCTTATTTCTTTAAAGCTTCAGTAAATTTATTTAAATTCCTTACATACTTGGCTGTGAGAGAGTGTCCTGGACTAGTGATGTTTCTCCAACGTTTTCACATAGATTAGGGGTGTGAATATAGTCAGTAGTCGTAGTTGTAGTTGGGAATAAACTGTTAAGTTTCACCATTACATGGAAAAAAAACGAAAGAAAAAGAACGATTATTCGTATATATTAACAAGGATAACAAGGATGTAGCAGGGTTGTATTATCTTGAGTCAAAAGATTTAGACTAATTTTCTTTTTTGTTTTATAAAAATTTATTTTTCTTTTTTCTGTATTTTATTTATTAAGTGTTTTATTTTATATTTGTTGTTTTCAGTAATATTAAAATGTGAAAAAGTTTGCTATAGATTACATGCCTGCATTACACTACATTTTACAAAATATTTATTTTATTATACAATTTTTTCGCATTCATTTGTATGCATTTTATTAATTATCCATAATTGAACTTTTGTTTTTTAACAATTTAACATCACTTTTTTGTTTGTTAATATAGATTTTATTATTTTCTTTTCTGATATTTCTTTTTTGTAATCATCAACAAAAATATTTAATATTTAATGTTGTATTGATTTTCCGTAAACACACAATTTTTGTTAATTTCAACTGCAGAACCCCCTTCGAGCAGAGTAGATTTGTATATGAAACTTTTCACACTTAAACGCAAAACATAACTCATGAGTGCTTTATTTTATCTAATTCTTTTCTCTTTAATACCGTTGTTTAACGCAATGTGACTTTTAACGGTAACCGTTCTGTGAAACTTACATACATATATTGATTTTATTTTTCGAGTAACCACTTCAAAATAAATTTAACCCCCAAACAATAAATGTGCAAAGAATGCCGTTATTCCTACGCATATACATACATGTTTGTATAAAAATATATACATATGTATATACATATATACAAATGTATATACATATATATGTAAATATTCATATATTCTGTAAATATGTGAATGAATGAATATGTGAATGAATAATTATATATATATATATATATATATCACATATATTATATATATATATATATATAATTATAATTATTCTGTTAAAATCATTTGTGCATATTATATATATATAAATATATATAATTATAATATAATAATAATTATATAATTTAATTAATAATAATTTATAATTATTAATTATAATTATATTATATATACATAAATGTTATATGTATATATATATATATACATATATATAATTATATATATAATATATAATAATATATAATAATTATTTATATATAATAAAAATATGGCTAGAGGAAAGTATGCCCAACGATTGGAACCTCAGTGTCCTCTGTCCCGTCCTGAAAAAGGGAGACCCTACAATATGCGCCAACTACAGGGGTATAAGCCTTCTCCCTATCGCATATAAGGTTCTTACAGGCGTATTGTGTGAACGTCTGAAACCACTCGTCAAAACACTGATCGGACCTTATCAGTGCGGCTTCAGACCTGGCAAGTCCACCATCGACCAGATCTTCACACTACGCCAAATTCTGGAAAAGACCCACGAAAATCAAGTCGACACACACCATCTTTTTGTCGATTATAAGGCTGCTTTCGATAGCCCCATAAGGGATCGTGTATTTGCCGCTATGTCTGAGCTCGGTATACCTGCTAAGCTGATAAGGCTATGCAGAATGACGTTGAGCAATTCCTGCAGCTCCGTTAAGGTAGGAATGGACCTCTCCGAACCTTTCGATACCGTGCGAGGTTTCAGACAAGGCGATCCCTTATCATGCGACCTCTTCAACTTCGTCATGGAGAGTGTTCTGCGAAAGGCGGGAGTGCATCGTAATGGCACTATTTTTCAAAAAAGTGTCCAGTTGCTTGCGTACGCTGACGACATCGACATCATAGGGCGTACCAAACGAGATGTCACTGCTGCCTTTAGTGCTATTGAACGGGAGTCTAAGAAGATGGGTTTGGCAGTAAATGAGAGCAAAACGAAGTATATGTTGTCGACAAGTAGAGCCGTGCGGCGTATTGATTCACATATTACGGCCGATAACTATACTTTTGATACAGTCAAGGAATTCATTTACCTTGGCTCCGCCGTTACCACCGAAAATGATGTCAGTCTGGAGATCAACCGCAGGATTACTCTTGCCAACAGGTGCTATTATGGTCTCAATAGGCAATTGAGTAGCAGAGACCTCTCTCGCAAGACGAAACTAATACTCTACAAGACGCTCATCCTACCCGTGCTTCTCTATGGCGCAGAAGCATGGACCCTATTAAGAACTGATGCAGCTGCCTTGAGAGTATTCGAGAGAAAAGTCCTACGTAAGATCTTCGGTCCAGTGCGAGTGGCGATGATTTTCGCATCCGATTTAACAGTGAGCTGTATGAGCTCCTCAACGACATGGACGTTGTACAGCGTATTAATATCCAGCGGCTACGCTGGCTCGGCCTGTCGTTCGAATGGAGGAGGATGCTCCGGCGAGACGAGTGTTTGATGCGGGGATCTGCGGAAGTCGGCGAAGAGGACGACCTTGTATCCGTTGGAAGGACCAAATCGAAGAAGCCCTGTCATCGATTGGTGTGACCAATTGGCGTAGGCGCGCAAGAAGCAGAGGCGCCTGGAAGGATGTGTTGCGGCAGGCCGAAATCCGTTAATCGGGTTGTTATGGCCAATTAAGAAGAAGAATTATTATATTATATATAATTATATATATATAATTAGCATATTGAACCCGGCGTTGCGAAGGTTTTTTTTTCTGCCCCTTTCCCCCTTTTTCGACCCCTTTTGGTTCATCTTTAGAAACGGAATACATCCAATATCTACTACCCATTTTTCTCCCTTGTGCCCCAATTTTTCGATCCTTTTGGTCAAAATTTTGATAATATTTCTTGCCTATAGCCTGCGCCGACAAAAGTTCGATCTATATCCCAAATATCAAGAAAATCGTTCCAGGCGTTCAAACAAACCAACAAACAAAAAAACAGACTTACAGAAAGATTTTAATATAGGATTTTAGGATTATAATTATATACATATATAGTCAGTTTAAAATAGACAGTTTAAATGTTGGAGTTTTCGTAGGAAAATATGCAAAAGTGCGATCACTTGAGTTTTAACGAACAGAATCAACGAAAAAAATACAACTGTAAGCGAATTAATTAATTTGTAAGATCCCCATGTCCAAATGAAACGACGCTTGAGAGTTTATTACTTTTATTTAAAAATATTTAGTTAAAACATTATTTATTTTTTAACTTCATTTTACTACATTAACATTTAATTTAACTTTAAGAAAACAAGTCGGAAATCAATCTCAACAAATATTATTCCCAATGACCTTGCATTTACTTCCTGTAATAAAAGGAATTAATTGTTACGTATTTTACATTTCTTGCTGTAATGTTATCACCCTTTTTGAAAACAGGAAACAAATCTTGGAGATTGGGCGTTTAATATACTCGCTTCTGTAAATTTAAAGTTAATGGAGGACATCATAAAATCAATCGCCTTATATCCTCAGGAATTAAGAATCCTTTCACTGCCTCACTTCTTGACCAATTGCTTATGGCGTTTGGAATAGATGGCTTTTTAGAAGTCTTTTAAGATCATAAGCCATACACAACAATGAAGATATAATATAATATTTCGTATGATGTCATTCTTTGTGAGTACATCAGTTTACTGAGATGTTCTGTGCATTCCTTTATAAAAAAAGAACTTTAGATTACAACGGAGTAGAAATTGTTAGTCTCCAAATTAATTAATGGTGGCATACATTTTTTTTTGCAATAAAGAAATTTACTAATTATTGGTGGCGGACGCAATATGATAGGGATTTGAAGTGAAATAATAATGTTATTTTGATCACATCAAAATAGCATCCGATATTTTCTGATTTTTACTTTTTGTCCTTGCAGTAATATAGTGTCTAACCAGAAAGAGACTTCTTGATGTCAAACGAAGCTCATCTACTGCATTGTGTCAATTTATTCGATCTATCTCAATTTCAAGTTTGATAAGTATGTGTTGTCTGCACCAACTTCAAAACCAAAATAGAAAACAGAAGCGTAACTTGCTAACAATTATGTCAGTAAAGATTTTTATATTTGAATGAAGTTAAAATTGATTTCCTCTAAACTTCTTCAAGCGAAGTGCTGAATTTACCGTAAATGATGCTAGTAAAGTGCATCATGGTAGGATAGAACTTTTTTGATTGATTGCATGTTTTGCCTTCTGTAGTCGGCGATTGGTTTTTATAATTAATTTGGGTCTTACTGCCTCTCCTAAAACAATTAAGTTTCCATGCATCATTGGATTTCGGATCCTTCACCCAAACGTGAACACCATAGAGCCATTATGTTGTTATATTAATACCACTTTCTCTTTGCCTTCACTATATTGCCCAAAAGTTTGATGTATAAAATATCCACCATCTTATTTACCCTCTATATAGTTGAATCCCAATAATGCTAGGTATCCAGTATTGTTTATTAAAAATATCAATTCCCTTTTGCAAGGATTGACACCTCATCTACATGCTGAGCAGTCTTCTTATAACTTAAAAGTCGGACGCAAATTCTTCAGAACGCACTCAGAGTAAACCCAAGATAACAGCTCCAGAATGGTAATGATTTAAACCGTCCTTCCGACTCCGCATGGACTCCGTACTGTGTCAGTGGACTAACTCTTGGTAAAGGCGAACTAATTGCAAAACCGTAACTCGTTGTAACGAGCTCTTTCCAAGGTTTTGAAAAGAAATGATGACAGATAGATGAGGTCATTCTATGAAAAGAACTCTCCCTTTCTCTACTTAATCCACCTAATCACTAGTATACTTCGTTGCACTTTAATTAAGACATTATGTGCTATACTCAATTGATACATTCGGATCCATTACATAGTTTCTTATCACTTTTTTATATGAAATATAATTTTGGAAGTACATATTGCCGACTACAACATGTTTGGCGGAGAGGTTGTGATATATGTATATCCATATATATATTTAGGGTTCTGGGGTTACACTTCAGTATATGTATATTTTTAATGGACGAGACTGAATCCTGTAGGTGTCTGGAGAATACATGCGGTATTGGTAGACTTTGCTAGAAACGTATGGGCAGGAAGATAACTGATTCACTTCTGCCCACTGTTCTTTTGGTAAAAATGCCGAAAGACTTGGAGTTTTGACGATAATTTTAACCATTAATTTTTTTTATCTTCTCACAGTTATTTACTAACGCACTCAAAAATCCAAAAACTGAAAAGAAAAAATCATCTTTCGGATATTCTACGTTAAAAAATCTCAAGAATTTCGCATATACCACCTGTCAAATTTTCGACAAGCAGTATGTAACATCGACAGCGAATATCAAAAACGAAAATGCTGTATATTTACAAATGTAGATATTGACAGCACTTTTTACATAAATTCTCCACGAAATTATTCACCACTTTTTTTTTACCAGAATGACAGCATATTATAACATCCCTGATTTAAATCAATCTAATCAAAATAAATGTGGAAAACAAACAAATGGGAAATAAATAAATTAATTTTTATGTAAAGTGCGAAAAATTAGTGAAAATGACTACAGATGTAAGGGATATATTGGACATTGAGCGTCCTAATACGCCAGAATTAACAAGGGATTCATTTTTGTCTACGAAGAAAAGAAATTTCGAAAAGTATGTACCTAGAAAATTTTACACATTAATATTCAATTATAATTACAATACAGGGTAAAAGGTGTATCTAAACGTCCGGAGGGTATGCATCGCGAAGTTTTCGCCTTGCTATATAATGATAATAAAGATGCTCCACCACTGCTGCCAACCGACACTGCACTAGGCATAGGTTCGGGCTATAAACAAGCAAAGGCTAGATTGGGAATGAAAAAGGTTCGGAAGTGGGAATGGGCTCCATTCACTAATCCAGCCCGAACTGATGGCGCGGTATTTCATCATTGGAAACGGGTTACAGACGAACCCAAAGAGTATCCATTTGCTAAGTTTAACAAACAGTTGGAGATTCCCAACTATACCGTTGCAGAATATAACTCCCATTTGCAAACAAATGCACAAAAATGGACAAAGGAACAAACAGACCATTTATTTGATTTGGCCAAAAGGTATGTTATTATAACAAAGGTTATCGATAATTTCAAATTAAAAACGTCCAGATTCAAAAAAATAATGTAAACTGACATTAGTCCATCCATCACTCTGTTGAGATTAGTCGATTCGTAATATATGTAGTACACCTTTTTAACCTTCAAAATTATTTAATAAATTGCACCTTTAGATTTGATTTACGTTTTATAATCATGGCTGACCGCTGGGATCGTTCACAGTTTGGAATTAAAAATGTTGAAGACTTAAAGGAACGCTATTATGAAGTTGTTGCTTTGCTTGCAAAATATAAGGGAAATAACTCTCAGAATACTAGTGACAAGAAACCATTTGTGTTTGATGTTGAACACGAAAGACGTCGAAAGGAGCAACTTAAGAAATTATTTGAACGCACGAGTCAACAAGTTAAAGAAGAACAAAATTTAATCAATGAATTGAGAAAAATTGAGGCGCGTAAAAAAGAACGAGAACGTAAGACACAAGATTTACAGAAACTAATATCACAAGCTGATCAGCAAGGAGACACTTCAACCAATGCACAAAATGCTAGAAAATATGAAAAGAAATTACACAAGAAAAAGCTGCATCATCAACCGCGCCCGTCAAAAGTGGATTCTGTTGTTAACGCGATTGAGGTTGGTACTAGTGGAATTAAATTTTCAGACTTACGTGGAACAGGTGTATCGCTGCGTTCTCAAAAAATGAAATTACCAGCCAACATAGGCCAACGTAAAGTAAAGGCACTTGAGCAAGCCATACAAGAATTTAAAATTGGTAAGTTAGCTACATTTTAAACACAAATGTTTCTAAACAATCAATTTTATATCACAGATCCTACACCACCACCTTCGGAGGAAATATGTAATGCATTTAATGAATTAAGGTCAGACATGGTTCTCCTTTGTGAATTGCGAACAGCTTTATCTACCTGTATCTATGAAATGGAGAGCTTAAAGCATCAATATGAAGCATCTTGTCCAGGAAAGGTACTGCCTTCTAATCGTATATTAAAAGCAAACAATAATTTCATTTTTCTTCTTTTTCACTTGTAGACTCTTAATATTCCTCTTTCTTTAATACCAACAGGACTTCAGATAAAAACAGAATCTTTTGACAACAATACATCTAATACAACATAATAACATTTATAACTACATAAATTTATACTCATATCAATAATAATTAAACTTGCACCATGAATTAATTTGGTATTATATTGTTTGATTTGTTAAGAAGCTAGTCTAGTAGGTAGTGTGTTGGCTTATTAGAAGAAAAACCCGGTTTCGTATTCCAGGTCAGACATCAAAACGAAATATGACAAAAAATATTTCTTCGCCGATTTCCTCACAGCAGATTTCTGGCAAAAACTCTGAGATATATATATATCTAATTGCCATGAAAAAGTTTCTCAAAAATCTGCCGTTCGGAGTCGACGTTAAATTGTAGACCCCACCACTCCCATATAAAATTAACGCACATAACATGAGTTGTGTTGAGAAGCTAGGCCATAATCCTGACTGAAGGGCTGTAATGTCCAATTATGTAGTTGAAGTAAGATAGAAATATACGTTCATGTAAAATGAAACTTTCTTATCATGCTAATACATACAAATATGTCAATAGGTTTGGAAATAATTTCGAGCCTAATTTCCTAAAATAATTCATAAGAGTAATATTGTGATAAAGGACAGCCATTCATTTACGTAAAAAACATGGAAGAGCGTTTCTGTGAGGGTTTAATATATTAGGTTGTACCTGTTCTGAGTTCCGCTTCCTTCAATTCATTCTTTGCATCACATTGTTTGCATTTCTCTTTTTGTCTCTTTTCATGAACGAACACTGTAACTACATTGACCACCGGGACTCTTGTATTTGTCATGACTGCACTCGTCCTCAAACATCTATTCCAAACTTGTTGTTTTTATTTAATTATTTTCCAGTGCTTTTTTAAACTAATGTAAATTTAATTTAATCGTTTAATCTTTTAAAAATAATTATCTAGTTTTGTGCAATTCATCGAGTAACGGTGCTGCAACTATCAGAATAACTTTTTTTTTTAAAATACGTAAATCTAAACATACCCTTTGAAAATATGACTTGCATTGAACGTACTTTGTCACAGAGTAAACAGAAACACAACATAGTAAATAATTTTTAGTAGAATTTTTTAAACAAATTATTTTACCGTAACAATGGGTTCCGATAGTAATTTGGTTGTTAAAAAATGTGGCGACATTTTAATAAATTTGAAAAAGAAAAACAAAAAGAACAAAACCTTTACGTTTCATTGTTTGTTCTGTGAGACAACTTGGGATCAAATGAAAAAATTTTCATTGCATTTCGAAAAATTTCATTTGGAAAAATTTGAAGAGGAATCGAATGAAACTACTGTTATTTACGAACCGGAAATTAAAATTGAATCGAAAGTTGAAAGGGACGTCGATGCCGATGCCGAAGGCGAAGAAATTAAAAATGAAATTCTACCTGTTGTCAAAGATGATCCATTAGAAACCAAGACGACTTGTGAGCTGTCTTCCTGTGCAGATATTGGCCTTGAAGTGCAGATAAAAGAAGAGATTGAGAATTTGAGTGATTGCGAATTAAATATTAAAACTGAAGAAGTATCGTTCGATGATACCTGTGATATGGATGACAATTCAGGAGAAAGCGATAAAGTAAGTACGTTGTCCGTAGTACAACAATTTGTGAGTGTTACAGGTGAACAACAGGTATTCGCTCTTCTAGATATATGTTGAATTGGTGAGTCTATGGTTAATAAGCGATAAATGCTATGCTATGCTAAATAGACTAATTTTGAGTTATGTAGATATTATACAATATATTGAACACTAAGGGCTAAGTTATTCAGTTAGTATGTATCAGCGCGCTTACCTATATCATACATTTTAATCCACTTATTATTACTAATGAAACTCGTTCTGAGTTAAATAAATAAGTTTCTGGCTCATACTGTCATACCTATCTGGTATTTTAATAGGCTCACGCTCCACACTATGAATTTATGTTGTGATGAAAGGTTTAAAGTTCATATATATAAGGGTTGTAATTAACGAAAGATTTTAACTTGATATTATTCAGTGTGTCTCGAAGCCTGCATGTTAACGAAATTTTAATATTATATTAATGATTAGCTATTTGCAATTAAATTGTGATAATAATAATCCGTTGTACTATTATTATAATATAATATCTTAAAATGTTTAATATATGAGTATGAAAATTTATTCACTAATTAAATTTTATTATTTGTAATTATTTATGAATAATAATTACAACAAATTAAAACGTTTCTAAGTCCTTTACATTTTTCGTCTCGCAGAGATTATTTTCTCACCAATAATCGTCAATTTCATATAATAATTTTTGAACATATTTATTTTCTTATAGGAAGAGAGTTTTTCGGAGAATGATAATGTTAAACTGACCGCGGACTCCTATACGAAGGTAATTATTATTTTTTCCAAAGAGATACGAAAGAAATGTAATGAATTTTTTCTTCTGTTAGAAAAATCGTTGCATATTTATACGAAAACATCGAAAGTTAAGAAGAGTTGAAGATTGTCTTGATATAGATTCAGAAGAGAAAACCTTAAATATAACATTGTTGAAATTATTTGAAAAAAAGCCATACCTTTGGAATATCAGAGAAAAGTGTACGGATGAAGATATTTGCCAAAAGGGGTATGAAAGTATAGCTAATGATATAAATACGAAGTTCGGAACTAGTATTTCGTGGGTTTTTGTAAAAAATCGTGTAAATGCAATGCGTTTTCAATGTTCTGATGAAATTGAAAAGCAACAAAATGGAGAAGAATTTCAAATGCCTTGGTATTTTGAACATATGAAATACTTAAAGCATAATCTGGAAGTTCTAGTAAGAGAAAGAGTAAGTACTAAACTTATTATTTTTCTTTTAGTAGGGAAAATCTATACTGAATTTTATTCTTTTTTCAGGTTAAAAAGAAACGATTTGTAAGTAGAAGAATATTTTTTATGATTAATTATTATTTACTTATTTATTTATTTATTAATTACAAAACAATTACAAATTATAATACTAATTATATATGATCTGAGTAACTACGACCATCTGCTCGGTGTAGTGTCACAGTCCATAGTCTTTGGTGGGAATCGAACCCACGACCTTCACGCTAACAGTCTAGGACACTACCCACTACTAGGGCGCTCTAAGCGATTGCTAGACCAAAGTATTATGTGTAATTCTTTCTTTGTGGCTAGGTGGCTTTATTTTAATAGTCACCTTCGTATTTTATTTTTGTATATATTAAGATACAATTTTAAAAAATTTAATTTAGTAATTAAAGAACAATTTTATAGTTTATTTGATACAATAAATATCTTAAAAAACCTTTTCGATATTGATGTTAGTCTCAACTAACATTTGAAAGTGAATAAGATTGAATAATATAAACAAAGAAGGTTTTTACATCAAATCTCCGCATGTGCATTGAACATTTTGATCCTTTAGACATAGCATCAAAATAAATCTTTTTTTTTTTTTTGGCAAAATCAAATGAATTATCAAATTCAATTAAAATTTATTAAATTTAAATTTGAAATAAGCGTGTCAACTACTACAAAGGCACCAAGGAAGTAAAATAATACAATAAAATTTCTTCATTTTACTGAGTTGTGTAATTATTTTATTATAATTATTTATTTAATAATTTTTAAATATTAAATAATTTTTATCGACGACAAAACGTAAAACTTAATAAATGTTCAAATTAACTAGAATAAAAGTTTTTATAAAGCCAAAATATAAAATTATATTTTGCAATTCATTTTTAACCGATGCTTTTTATGAATTATGTTTTATCAGCCAATATTTTGTTTAGTATTTATTATGTATTTCTTTTTTTATTATTTTAAACACTATAGAGGAATATTGATGAATCCAAATTATCAACTGTTATCGAACTTTATAAGAAAAATGAAGAACTATGGCACGTTAATAACATGTTTTTTGGAATAACTGCAAAGAGAGCTGAAATTTACAACAGAATTTTAGACGAACTGAAGTCTGATTTTAATATTAAATTTACATTGAGTCATCTTAAGGATTATGTGAAATACATAAACCGATTATTTTCTAAAGAAAAAGAGCGAGAACTGAAATGTGAATTGGATAAAAGTAATTTTACATCCACGTCTGAGCATTACGAAAAACTTTCATTTCTAAATGAATCACGGGGGCCCTTTAAATGTTCTCATTGCCACAAAATTATAAAAAATTTTGAAACCTACCGTATACATGTAGCTGAACACACAAATACGAAACCATTTAAATGCCTACTTTGCGAAGGGAGTTTTAAAAAATTTAATACGTACATATCGCATGTGAAACGTCATTTGAGTGAGAACAGCTATCGATGTGAAATATGTGGTAAAGGCTATTCCATAAAATCGGAATTAGACCGTCACATGACATTTCACACTGGTGAAAAGCAATACTTATGTCAAATATGCGGTGCCGGCTTTAGGTATAGCAGTGATTATGATAATCACATACGTCGTCACGAAAAACGTTTTCGTTTTGAATGTCACATATGTAAGCAAGGTTTCAATCATTTATATATACTAAACAATCATGTAAAATCTCATCTTAATGTGCGCGATATTTTATGTAATATATGTGGCAAGGGATTTACAGCGCTAAGATATCTTAATAACCACAAACTTATACACGAAGATAAGAAGCATTACAAATGTCATGTTTGTGGAAAAGAATTTGCTCAAGGTGCAGGCTTACGTGCGCATCGGAAACTTCATAAGTCTCCTACAGCGACAACAAAAGCAAAAAAAGAGAAAAGAGAAGCACCACACCAAGATTAAAGAATTATTGTTTAAAATAAAAGCTTTGCCAAACGAAACGGTTAAAATTGCTGCATATGATGTATAGTACATTATTTTTACCAATGTAAATTTATTACCTGCCATTTCCAATTAAGATGAAAATTGACTAATTCAACAATTACAACAATTCCGCTAAAATATTTAATTTAAACATAAATATTTGATTGTTTTTTTATAACATTACATTATTAATATTTCTATTTTAAATAAATTAAATTTTGAATTTATTTTACAATATACTTGCATTTGCCATCTTACTTGACAAATTTATAAACTTTATATGGAAACATATTAATTGAAATACTATGATACATATGAGATGTTAAAAATATTACCAATGGAAAACTATAAATCAGTAGTATGTATAGTATGCATAGCTGTTGCTATACCCAAGTAAAGCATTTAATTCGAGAAAGATTCATATTTTTGAAAAACATAGTAACTTATTAGAAACTAAGAAGAACTTTTATAAGAAAACAGTATGGATTTGCAACAGATTGAAAGATTACAGTTTCTTTAGAAAACCTTTCCATATTTTCGTTTTGATGTCTGACCTGGCTTTTAAACTCGGGCCTTTCGTCTAATACGTCAACACACTACCTACTAAACTACGGTGACTCAGGAAAGGAAAAAATTTTTGGATTATTGGAAAAGAATGCTGCTATCCCAAAACACGCAATCCCAAATATAATATCAATTATAGTTCCCCTCAATCATCTAAATGTTTCTATAATTGATTTGAGTAGTAGTTTTTACAAAAACCTTTAAAGACAGCCGTAAATATAAATTTACCAGCCACCCTTTCGGTTGAAAAATATTTCCCTTCTTCCTTTAAAAGTGCTCTGAATATTATCTAAGCCTATTTAGACCAACTGAAACCATAAATGAGATTGTGGAAAACCCTGATCATATTAATCTTAAATAGATCGATAGGAAAGAACAACATACTAGTAATAATTAGTAAACCCATAAGTGAAAATGAAGATTATTGCCCACAAAACATTTTCTATTGCAAATTCGACAATAACAGGTTATGTCAGTAGTGTTTTTAATCTACTTCGAATTAATTAATTTTACACCTGGTGCTTTTTACTTTGCCTAGGAATGTTTTTTTAATTGCATTATTACTTGAATGATATTTATTTTTTTTTTTTTTTTGTATTCATAAATATTTATTTATATATATATGAGTATGAGTATATATATATATATATATATATATGAGTAACTTCAACCATATCCTCGGTGTAGTGTCACAGACCAGAGTCTTTGGTGGGAATCGAACCCATTACCCTCACTCCAGTAGTCTATCACACTACTTACTAGACTACCAGGGCGCTCAATTATTCATAAATATATTTTTTACATTACAAACAAACTGACGTCATAAAAATATGGATATATTCATAGAAATTAAAATCGTTTACTTTGGAATTCCATTGGAATTTGACGAAATAAAAATCGCTTCTGACCATAATTCTAGTATTTATAAGTTAAGAAAACATAGCTACAATTAATATATCAGAAATACATATAATAAAATAGTAATAAGACCTATTAACTTTGAAAAATATGTAAATAAAGTAATTTATGTAAATATTTTAATGTAATCTAATGTTTGGCATTAGAAATGATTTTGAAAATTACAATAATATTACATAATTAATAATAATTTTACCTATTAACTTTGAAAATTATGTATATAAATAAAATAGTAATTTATATAAATATTTTAATGTAATCTTTGGCATTAGAAATGATTTTGAAAATTATTGTATTACCAAATGTAATAGGACTAGTTTGGAAAGTATTGAGACATGTGAAATGTGTCTAACAAATAAATAAATAAATTTCACACCTAACGACTCTTCTAAATAATTTTCATCGTACAAATTTAGCTAATATACAACCTGAAAAACTAACAAACATATTTCTTGTAAAATTCCACAATGAACTTGTTTTAATATCGGAAAAAGCATATAACTCTTTTGAGATACATATATATCAAATCCTTGTCACTGAAGTAATAGGCTTATGTATATAAATACACATATATAACGGAATAAGAATCGAAGAAATATTTTTGATTATGTGACTCAACGATTTTAAAAGATAATTAATAGGATGTAGGAAAATATTATTTGAATGAATCTAATGAAAATATATATATAAAAATTATCTCTTTTTATAAAAAATTCGTCGCTCTTAAAAGGACTATTGGTTAGATTAGTATTATTGTTGTTGGGTTGTTTATGACTTCTTTTCTGTTTTGTTTAGTACTGCTCAATGTGTATTTATTTTAAGATTGTTCTTGTTGTATTTGTTGTATAATTACGGTCCTCTAATATAAATACGCTCTGGACACGTTTAGCAGTGGTAACGGCAAATAATAATTTATTCTGCTCTTCGTCATTACGATAGATATTTACAGATTACCAGGAACAATTTTGTCTTTTATTAATGTGTGCACCATTACTTGCCAATTTTTACCCCAAGGAGTATTCAATACAAAGGAGCACCGGCACTGCACGTTCTGCATTATCAGCTTTACAAAATGAGCGATGAATTCGAATGACGGGAAAATATAATTCAGCTCTACTAGAGCGAGATTTCGATTCGTTTTGTTCATTACCGCGACCATTAATTCAAACTTCACCAAGGCATAGAAAACACTAAACTGATACCGTTAAGTACCTCATCAGACGGTATTTATACTACTTTTCAAGTACGATAATATACGAAATGTATAGACAATTCGAGTTCTTTACTTGTGTCAATACATGTCAAGCATGAGATCGATTCTTTCGCAGGGAAAAAAGTATAAAAGGTGCACATTATGATGTGAAAAACAGAAATCGTGTTCAGTGTTTAAAAAAGTGTTCGTGAATAGAAATAACAAAAATAAGAAAAATAAAATAAAAATGCCTTCTAAAGTTAATAGTGATAGTAGTAGTAATAAGGCAACAAAAAAGTCTGAAACAGGCCAGAAGAACATTGCGAAGAGCGATAAGAGAATAAAACGCAAACGCAAGGAAAGTTATGGCAGTTATATTTACAAAGTGTTGAAGCAGGTTCATCCTGATACTGGTATTTCATCGAAGGCGATGCTTATTATGAACAGTTTTGTAAATGATATTTTTGAGCGCATTGCATCTGAAGCGTCCCTTTTGGCACAATACAACAAACGATCAACAATCACCAGTCGGGAAGTTCAAACGGCAGTTCGTCTATTGTTGCCCGGTGAATTGGCTAAGCATGCCGTCAGTGAAGGTACTAAGGCTGTAACAAAATATACCAGCTCTAAGTAAATCAAATGAATTTGCTTTTGTATCAACATATTACTAAGATTTTTGTTTTCTATTTAAATTACAATATAAATGACCCTAATAAGGGACAACAAATTTATTGATGTACCTATATAAAAAATCATTATTTATTAGATATTAAATAAATTTATTTCCTACACTATACGATAAAAAATTATTACATTCTGATTTTGCAATATTATCAGAAGCAAATATTTAATGAAAGAACACACAAAAAAGTTACGACTTACGGGAGCGATGTAGCCCAAGTTCGCAGCAGCAGCATTGCCGGTTCCATTTAAAAATCCATTCCATATACACGGATGTATTTTATTTTCCATAGTTTGGTGCGTAGCATTTAGCGCTTCTCATGTGTCTATAACATTACAGTCACTCTGTTCTTACGCGACTTCAGAAATAACGGGAATATTTTAAAAAGGATTATCGGTAACTCTATGTACCATCCATACAGATTTTATAGAGAAAAAAAAACTTACTTTATACATACACTGAACACACGCTTTGTAGATGTAAACAAAAATAATACAAATATTTTTTCCTGAATAAATCTTAAATGGGAGCTAACAAAAATATAGATTTAAAAAAATGTGGCGATATATTGATAAGCCAAAAGACAATTAAAAATAAATCAAAGTTTTACACATTTCGTTGCGGTTTCTGCAGTGTAGATTGTGATCAATTGAAGAAATTCTCTAAACATCTTGAAGAAAATCACTTGATTTCCTTTGAAGATGAAATTAATCAGTCAACAGAGGATCAGGGTAATTCTGGAAATCCTCTTATTATATTCGAACCGGAGGAAATAAAAATTGAGCCACAAATAGATATAGAAGAATCTGATGTTAGCAAGAAATGTAGAACGCCTTCTGAAGGGTTTAATGCACATGAAGATCCATTGGACGGGAGCGCAAGCCCTAAGGACAAAGCACTTGAAGAGTCGAACATAGTAGAAACTGCTGCGAAAATTGTTAAGGGTGAACAATTTAGCAATGATGACGCCGATAGCAGTAATGAAAGTGATAAAATGGATTACGATGATTGCTTTTCAAATGGAAGTGACAGTGGTAAAGAAGATAATCAGGACACCGCTAAAAGGACTAAAAAACACATTAAGGAATCATTTGACGTGGTAAGAACATTTATATACATATATAAATATGCTAAACAATAACAATTACTCTTATGCCTACTACTAGGACTTACTTTCCGATGAAAGTTCTGATGATTCTAAGGATGTCGACTACGAGGTAATAAAAAATAATAAGTAATATTATTGTTTGCGATTTACATTTTATTTCAATTTAGTTTCAAATCTTAATTTCAAATACATGACAGATAAGTAATCTAACGCCTTAAACTTGAAATAGTGATATATGATTACAACATTATAAAAAGATTATAATTATTTCAACCTTAATCAGGATCTTTTTTAGAACCTATATATCGGGTAGATTTAGGAGATCACACAAGTTATAGAAGTAGCGGATAGTATTGTGTAAATGTAATAAGAGCAGCGGTATTGAGAGAAAATATACAAATTTAAAACATCCACCACCAAATATCAAGAGTTTGTCAGACTACTTTTCAATGTACTTGAACGTGCAAAACCGAAACAAAGCTTAAAAGAAAATGCAAAAGAGTTTCTCAAACTACTTTTCAAAGCACTAATTGTATAAACTCAAAAAATCTTTCGTAAGATTGAGATGTAACTCCCAAGGCGCTGTCATTATTATTGTCCAAAATATGGAAGTTTAAATATTGGTTTATCAAACAGTAATGCGTGGTGTATGAAATAATAATGGTTAGGCACTTTAAAAAGTAACAAAAATATTATAGTTTTTCAAACGCATCTTGCATTAATTAAGTGAATATCCTGTACTTTACCCTACATCGAATTGAATGAGAACCTAACCTCTTGTTAAAAAGTTAAACATGGCTTTAATCTTTTTAAGAAATTACTTATAATGTATGCTTAATTTATCGAATTATTTTATTTTGTTCTAGATAGAGGAAGATCTGAATAATAGCAAAAAACAACCAAAAACTAAAAAGGAAGCTGTAAGTAATAATTATTGAATAAAAAAGAGTATTAATATATTCATGAATAAATAATTCGGAAAAATTTTTATGATTTCTTAGAAAAAGTCAAAAAAAATTAGTAATGCTGCACAAGATAAGACTCTAAAGGAAAATGAATTGGTAAATATAGTTGAATAAATTCATTGAAAAGTTATTATAAATATTTGTTGCAAAAAATATAGATTATAAAATAATTTATATAAATTATAAATAATATATTATTATTATAGAATTATTATTTTTCTTACAAAATAATTTTTTTATTTTAATTTAAAGTTAAAATCATTATATACATGTAAAATTTAAAAGTTTACATATATGGAACTTTTAAATAACCATGAAAGTACCAAAGAGGTAGTTTTTGCCACAATGCAATTATGCACACAATAGCCCCATCGCTAATGTTCAAATGTCACGTAAAAACTTGAACGAATTCTATTTTATACAGATTGTTCCCTTTTGCAAACGAGAGAGAACGTTTCGGTAAGCAATTACATTGCTCTCCATATGCTAAAAAGTGAACGCACGATACGTTACATTACGTTATGTTCGGCTGACTGCCACATTAGATTCGAGTATAGTGTAAACGTACTTTTATGAAAAAGTTATTCATAATTTAAAAAATATATGTTAATATAAAAAATATATGTAATAAGAATTTGTATATAAAACAAGATCAGCACCATTAAATTTTAAATTACAATTTCATTTCGTTTTGCAGGTTGAAAAGGATCCCAATGCTAAAACAAAACATAGACGATGTAAAAAACGTTGGGTAAGTAAATTCTTTGTCTTATAAAAACGGTTGACAACTAATTAGGACTGCTTTCCTCAAACATGTTCAATTTTTTTAAATAAATTGTTTTAAACAAAATACTCGCTCCTTTGTTCTAGTGCATTCCAACTGTTAATCATATTTACATGTTTAAATGAATATAAAGCCTTATAACTGACTGGAAAAAATTTTTAAAGTTTTAACACAGTATGGAATAATACTGTAACATCTAGTTAAAAAAAATTATACCGAAACTGTTTTTTGTTTATTAGACTGGTCGTAGGACGAATTAAATATTCAATGAAAAACGATATCTAGTTATACTCCAAATTTTTGAAGAAAACTCTGTCTGGCTATAGTCTAACCATGGTATAACCGTATGTACAAACATTTTTGAAATATTTACATAGTTTAGATTTTTTATCCGTAAGAAGTTTACTTCTTTTCGCTCACAGATAATAAATTAAGTCTGTATTATAATTCTTTAATAGACTTTAATCTTACACGCAATGAAATAAATAAATTTAAACTGCAAACTATTGACAATATAGTGTACTTTTCTATATTCATTGGAAAAAGAACAATTTTTTAAGTAAAAATTATTTGTTACTGTCAGTTTATAGTTTTATAACAAATAGGTCACCTTTTGTGTTTTAAACATTTATACAAGAAAGCCATTTACCCGTTTTACAAAATCTTATAAAAACACAAATTTAACTGACTCAGTTATATTGTCTGTGTCAACCTTAATTCGTTATGTACTTTAACTTTATTTAAAAAAAAAATACAGATTAAATGAATGCAGCTTTTTAAAATGCGTTTGATAAAATTTCAAAGCCATCAAATATGAAATCTTAATTTTGCTTTTTATTTAATATTGTTATAACTAATTTTGAGTTAGAAACTTGTTTTTATTACAATAGCAATTTATTCGTGTCTTAATATAAGATATACACTTTTACTAAGTATTTCTAATTAATTGTCAACGTGTATTTTAGTAAGAAGCATTAAATTTTAGGAAAAAACGTAAAAAATGTATGTTTTCTATTGTTGTATTCCGTTTTTGTAGAAAAGCATTGACGAGTCAGAATTGCCTGTTCTAATCGAAATGTATAAAAAGTATGAAGTTTTGTGGCAAGTGAATGACATTGCCTTTGGCATACTGCAGAAGAGGAAAGAAACCTTTGGTAAAATGATGGAAGAGCTAAAAGCCAATCATAGGTTTAACAAAACCTTGGATGAGTTACAAGATCATATTGACTATATAAATTACATTTTTCACAAAGACAGAGAGCAGGAACTAAAGAGTGAAATAGATAACACAGATTTCAAACCTTCTTCGAAGTTTTATAAGGAACTTTCATTTTTAAGTGATAGTCAAGGACCTTTTAAATGTTGCACTTGCAATGAGATTATTAAGAAATACGAATTGTATCATATTCACGTGGCTCAACATAATGGTACAGAACCATTCCGATGTCGACTTTGTGATAAAGGATTTCAAAAGTTCTCATATTATTTGTGTCATGTCACTAGACATTTGGGTATTAATAGTTATCACTGTAAAGTATGTGGCAAAGGTTATCCTTTAAAGCCGGAACTAGACTGGCATTTAACATCCCATACAGGAGATAGACCATACTTATGTCCCATATGTGGAGCTGGATTTAGAGCGCGACATACTTTCGATAACCATATACGACGGCATGAAAATCGATTTCGATATGAATGTCACATATGTAAACATGGCTTCAATCATTTAGGTAAATTAAATACTCATATTAAATCTCATTTGAATATACGAGATGTCATTTGCAACGTATGCGGTAAAGGCTTTACGGCCGCCAAATATTTAAAACGGCACAAACTTATACATGGTGACGAGAAACATTTCAAGTGCAATGTTTGTGGTAAGGCTTTTGCACAAGATTCCGGGCTACGTGCTCATCGAAAACAACATCAACCTTATGCAACTGTGGCAGAAAATAAAAACTTATTAAATGTTTTTGCTTAAGATATATTATACATGCCTGTTTTCATTTCGTTATTTTTATTGGAGATCAACAAATTGACGGTATAATATTGAGATATTTACCATATTTAATTATAATCTTTAAGGCAGAATACACTTTGTAAAAACAAAGATTTCTATCAGCATAAAATTTCGAAATTTATAAGCCGTCTCAACTGCAAGCATTCCAAAAAATCTAAGTGTATTATGTAATGAATGTAAACCTAGTATAACAAAAATATGACTTATGAGATAGGGCAGTGTAATTTTATTGATTGCCTGGAAATTACTTCTCTCTGAAAGTATAGCAAAGAAACAATGAAAAGGAATAAATTATTTACTTCCGCTAAGCGCGACTACAAATTTAAGAAATTTATGTGGAACATTGAAATCTCTGCTCCAACCGGAAATCTGAAAACTATAGTACATGTAAATATAGAAACAAAGAAAGGAACTAAGTAATATACATAGACATATGTATTCATATATAGATGCATGCCTTATGTCATAATTTCAAGTTCACATACTGGGCCATAGTTAAGTCTTATGTTTGGCATAATTAGTACATATAAGCTGAATATTTGAAAATGAAATGACTGCAACAAGTTGGGAAAATTTTAAATTTCAGTTATAACGACAAATTAACGTCACTATTAAATTGACTTATTTTGTGGCTATTGTATTAATTAAAACAGAACTGGACCGAAAGTAGATCTGAGAAAAAATATTTGAAAAGTTCTGTATTGAAAGTTTAACATAAATAATCTTACAATTGAACGTAAAATATTGATGAAAATGGAAAACTTAACCATTCTAACCAAAAAGACTTTCTTCTGTAAGTGAAAAGAGATTGTACATTTTTTATGGTTATTATTTATATGCTTTGCTATTTGTAAAATACTATGTATATTTAATTATATTTAAAAAAAATAATAATAATATTGAAACTATTTCTAATTTATTGTCAACAGTCCATAAAAACTGAGTTTTTTGAACGATAATAGTCAAGCTTTAACAATTTCATAAAAGTTGCATTTTTTATTTTAAATAGTTTATGCCGGTATTTTGTAATAAAATATTTCTCATTTTTTAAAACTTTATAAATTACAAATTCTTAATTAATTGCTTAAAGTGTAACAATATTTGTAGAAATGTCCATGATATTCTGTTTTTGTAGAAAAAGATTGATTAATCGAAATGTACGACATCTATAAGATATTGCCTTTGGCATTGTACAAAAGAGAGTTTAATCTGTTAGCAAAACGATGGAAGATCTGAAAGCAAAGGATTTCAAATCCCTGATCAGACATATCCAAGCAAATGAAATACGAAAAAATATTTCAGCGGCGACTTCCTCTCAGCAAATTTCTGGCAAAAACTCTGAGTGTGAAATAAAATTGCTATAAAAAAGTTTCTGAAAAATCTGTCGTTCGCAGTCGATTTTAAACTGAAAGTCCTACCACACATGTGTAACAATAACACACACAACATAAGTTGTGTGAGAGACTAGGTCGTGATCCTGACTGAAGCGTTGTAATGACCAGTTATGTTTGTATGTACTTCCTAATACCATTTTCATTTTTTAAAGTGCAGTCTTTATAAATGCAACTTGTTGTAAGAACAAGTGTAAATAAGTGCTGCATAATTTTTTTAATTCATTAACATTGGATCTTACAAAACTCACACTCCCACGCCGAAAGAATGGTTTGCAGAAGCTGTCATTGGTGACGATGATATAACGATCCGCGTTTTAATACAAATAAAAAAAATTAATAAGATCACAACAATAATACATTTTAAAAAGAATGCACAATTTTAGTTGGTCTGATAAAATTCAATTTCAAATGCCGTTTCCAACTTTTGAAAATGCCCTTCGTTTAATTACGCTCCATCAACTATTGAAACCAAAGCAATGAACACTGAACGCGCTACATTGTTTTGGAGAAACGATTTAACGTACCTCTTAAAATGTAAACAAACTTGTAAATTTTGTTTATGAAAAAATAATTGCGATGGGAGCGAATACAATTTCTAACGTTAAAAAATGTGGGGAGATTTTAATAAATATAAAAACAATGAAAAACAAAACAAAGAGTTATATATTTCATTGCGCATTTTGTAGCATAGACTGTGATCAATTAAAAAAATTCTCCAAACATCTTGAACATCATATGCTAGTTTTCGAAGAAAACTTTGAGAATATCGAAACACCAAAAGTACCAACCATATTATATGAACCCGAAGAAATAAAAGTGGAACTGGACGACATTGTTACAGGCGATAATAAATCCGTTTTAAATATCAATAAATGTTTAGATGATTTTGTCGATCCTTTGGATCCTATAAAATCTGAGGATAATAACACAACAAATATATTAAACAATAAAGAAAGAAATAAGGATGAAAGGCGAGGCGAAAATATAAATAAATTCAAATACAATAATGCGGATGACAAGAAAGATGCAGATCATAGTAATAGTACTGACGAAGAACGTGAAGAATATAATAAAAATATTGAAGAATCGTTCACAGTAAAAGAATCTACATCGGAAGATTCAGACGATTCCCGATTTTCCAACTTTGGTGTGAGTACATGTGTAGTGATATTAAATATTTTAGAACTTACATATATATTACACAGTTATAAAACATATCTATTCTCTGTATTTGAATATTATAATTATTGTGTAAATTGGAGTTTATTATAGCATCCAAATGATAAGTATACAAACGGTTAACAAATTTCAGAAATTTTTTAACCAATCCGTTTTCGTTACAATCTTTATAATTGTCTGACAACTTTCCTCGATTTTAAGACGGTTTTTTGCATTGGTTCAGAAATTTGTTAATCGTATGTATACTTTACTTTTAAGGCCCTGCACAGTCCCACAAAAGTTAACAAATTTTAGAAATTTTTTAACCGATTTTGCATAGGTTCAGAAATTTGTGAAATTTCTTATTCGAATGTACACTTTTGTGGGTCTGTGTATAACAAAATTAGGGTAATAATAAACCCTATTTTGTAATAATTTAATTGAAACTTGAAACAATTACTGCAATGTTATTCCATATGGAAATATGGTCCTTTGGTTTAAAAATTAACTAGAAGTAGTAGTTTCTTTATATCTTACTAGTTAGTAATAGTTTTCAATTAGTTACTTTAAACATTTCTGTAGGGGCACGATTTCATTGTTTCGATAAATCTTAAATCCATTATTTGGTAAATCCATCCACAGCTACAAATTACATAGTTTACAGAGATTTATCAGCATCTTTGGATGATCGTACTCAATTGTGCTTCCCATTTTACTCTTTCGATTGTGGTCAAATAAATAATATTTCAATTCCAACCAAGCAATATGTAGAAACTTAGTACTTTTTTATAAATAAATACTATTTATTGGCTATTTTTAATTTCGCAATTCTTATTTTGTGAATTTTCAGATTGAAAGTAAAATTAACAGCTCAACATCATTAGGATATGACAACGTAAGTTATATACATTTCAAAGGTTAAATTTTTTTTTAATATATTTATTGCAATTTTTAATACTGATTTGTTGTCTTAACAGCGGAAAGAAAATGTAAAATTTCAATCACGCAAACGAATATCAAAGAAGAAAATAGTACGTAATATAAGCTAAGTAAGAGAAATATCTTCTAACAGTTTGAATCGTTAATTATATTTTTAGACGGATAGCAATCACAATGAATCAAATATGACTAATAAACTAAAAAGAAGACGAAGGGTAAGATAAAATTAATTTAATTCATTAAAATCTAACTATTTGCATCCATTTTTGAATCGGCCTTACATTCAAATCGAAATCTTTTTCACTCACACATACTAGGCGACTATTGAAAATACATATAATTTTACAACACAATTACTGGAAAAGAATAATGAATCTAAATACAAATGGCAAATAACTGAAAATGTGTTTAGTACAAGCAGTTAGATAGTCTCTGGTAAATCGATTTCAAAATTAAAGTTAGTGCTTCTATTAATAATCTGCATTTAAATCTTGTGGAATCTTTAGGAAAACTCAAATTAGTATAATTCATCTTTTACCTATCATGCGAACTCGCTCGCATCTGAACTGTTATGAAAAGAGAATTGTTCCTGGTAAAATTAACCGTTGCCTTGGTTGTCTCTAACACTCTCACGACACGGATCATTCATTTAATTGTTCCGCTATCGCTCACTGTCTTACTTCCGGACAATGAGTGCATTAAAACGATAAATTTCAATTCCATATTGAAAATGTAATTTAATTTTTGCATGTCTGTCGCATTTTTAGTAACTTTGTCCGGGTTTGTCGTTTAAATAAGTACTACGAAAGTATTAATTTTTTTAGTTTTTACTACAGTTTTTTACTTCAATAAGATTTTAGAAAATTTATCAAATTTGGTATTTCTAATTGTCGCCTAGAGTACCTCTCTATGGTATTTTTAAGAATAAAACTAATTTTTTTAACTACTAATATATATATTTCGTAATTTTAGCCACTTTTTGAAAATATTTTGCCACTGTTAATTCAACAATATAAAAAAAATGAAATTCTATGGCAAGTAGATAACATCGCATTCGGTGTGATAAATAAGAAATATGAAATATATGGCAAAATAGCTGAGGAAATAAAATTAGATCACGATGAAATCATGAGTTTAGAAGATGTAAACTACCACATCAATTATCTAAATCAGTTATATTCGAAAGACAAAGAACACGAAATAAAATGTAATTTGGAGAAAAAGAAATTTATACCTGAATATGAACATTACAAGGAAATGTCATTTCTTAGTGACAGTCAAGGACCATATTTGTGCCCAATCTGCAATGAGCTACTTCCTAGATATGATCCATACCGGCAACATATGGCCCAGCACAATGGCAATCCACCTTTTAAGTGTCCAACTTGTAGTTTAACTTTTAATAAATATCATAGATATTTAATCCATAAAAAACGTCATTTAGGCATATTAAATTTTCATTGTGATGTCTGTGGTAAAGGATATTTATTCAAAAATGATTTAGAATGGCATGTTACCTCACACACAGGGGACAAACCATTTTTATGTCCAATATGTGGTAGAGGTTTTAGGGCTCGTCATGGTTACGACAATCACATTCGTCGCCATGAAGAACGCTTTCGCTACGAGTGTCATATATGTAAAAGAGGATTTAATTTCTTATACGCCTTAAATACCCACATAAAGTCTCATCTGAATATTCGCGATGTCATATGTAAAATATGCGGCAAAGGCTTTACAGATTCTAAATATCTACGAAGACACGAACTTATACACGGTGAGACAAAGCGCTACAAGTGTAATGTATGCGGAAAAGCTTTCTTTCAAGCTTGTGGCTTGCGAGCACATCGTAAAAATCATCACTCGTAGTTAAAACATCATTTAACAATGTCCTAAAAGTAAATTATGATAAATCGTCAAAACCTAGCCAAAAAATTGTAATATAAGGATAATTTAATTGATTTTATAGACCCAAACAAATATGTTATATCAAAAATGTGCACTGAAACTTTCAATATTTGTTGTGATTGATCATAATGATAAGTTATTGTTTAGGTACTATGTAATATCCTGTAAACTATATATTATGACTATATCCAATTTGTATTAAATTTCATTATTAATTAAAGTACCATTAGAAAATTTATGTGAAATTATTGTGTTCTTCATACGATCATTTAAAAATTAATATATGATTTATGATATTTAATAAATAATAATTATATATACCTATAATGTATATACATAAATATCAACCCGTAATTATTCATTATGTAAATATAAATTTAGTTGATTACAGATTACAAAACGATGCTTAACATGGGAGTACATACTTAAGAACATAAGTTTACTATTAAAGACTTTACTGTTCCATAGGAGAATGTAAATTTTTGGATCTAGAATTTAGGAGATAGACAGATTTATATTAAAAGCATATAGATATAGTTCAAAGTTAACGGACGTATGCAGCGATCATCAATTTTTAATGCTATACTCAATGCCTTGTCTCGCTGGCGTATTATTCCTAACGGACAATTCTCTATTTTGAAGGTTAATCCGGCTGCCCCACAGAATGTTATTTGGACAGCAGTTTTAATTTTCTGATTCCAAACCGAGACGGCTTGGTTTCTCACATGATGGCTACAGACTCAATAATAGGGTTGGTACTGGTGTGTACTGGGAAACTCGACGTAAACATTTCTCTCCAACGCCCGAACCACTGTAGCGTACTTTATCGATACCGCTAGTAACGAAAGCTGCTCCGGTTTCTATTGTTTGCCAAGTAGTGACCACCGAGTAACATAGTGTTGTTACATTGTGGTAGTGTTGATCGGTGAACCACTAACGCAGTGACTCGCACCGAGTATAGTGTCCGGACTGCAATAATTTAAGGGTAAAAAATGATGACCAGTGCTCAATGCTGTCATGAAGTGAAATTTTTTAAGGGGTATAACAATTTGCCTTCGCTGAACATACTTCTTATAATATTACAAATTCACAACAAACAATCTTGTAAATAAACAACAGTTGTGAAAAAATCTATTGGAAAAATAGCAAATTAAATTTTAAATTAGGATTCTATTACATAGTCTTAAGAAAAAATGTTAGCCAACAAGAATTTCAACGTTCAAAAATGTGGCGAAATATTAATTAATATAAAATCGAAGAATCGTAAAAGTAAAACATACATTTTTCAATGTACATTTTGCAATATAGGCTGTGATCAATTAAAAAAATTCTCTATACATCTTGAGGAGAAGCATTTAAATAAAAACTTTAAAAACAATTTAGAGGAGACGGAAGTGAAATTTGCAACAGAAGAAGAATTTAAGGTTGAACTCAAATCTGAAGATGAAAAAAACGAAGAATTCGAAAATGATTCATATTGCAATAATCAGGCAAATAACAATTCGGATCCACTAGGTGCCGTTAGTCCAGGAGCTGAAGTTGTAAAAGAAGACGAAGAGAGTTGTGATGTTAACGAAACAAAATGTAATTTGGATAAAATTAATGCCGTTAAGTGTCAGGACGAAAGCGGTAATATCATACGAGAAGAAAAATATAATGATGAGCCTGAATTTTCAACCGGAGATGTTGAGGATGAAAAATCTTTAGATTACAGTTCAGGAGAACAAATCGAAGAAAAGTTGGTAAATGAAATTAAAAGAAAATACAAAACTGCTATAAAAAGAGGAAAGCGCTTAAAACTAAAGGTATTTTTCAATAATTTAGTTAACAACTTCTAATAATAATTTAAATATTATTTTACAGTCATCAACAAGCTCTCCGGTGGGTTCGGAGGATTCGAATAATGAGGATCAAAATGTAAGTATGTATACTTTTTACTTTTATTTCAAACACTTTGCGTTATGCTGTGGCATTGATACAGTAACTAAGACATCTCCTATTAAAAGAACTCTAAACTAATTCAATGAGAATGTAAATCTTAATTATTTACTTACTTCATTGGTTGCAATTTCAATACTTTTCATGGCAATTTGCTTACTCTCAGAGTAAAGAATTTTTATCCATATTTCGCTATAGTCACCTCAATCTTAGTTTTTCTTCAATAACTTCGCAAATGCATATATTTTTCTATCTTAAATTAATGCGTTTTGATGTGATAATTAAAAATAAAAACTGAAAACTAATAAAATAATAATGTTTTACTTTCAAAATTATATTTTTAGTTCTTTTATGCTAACATAAAGACATAAAAATCCCAATTTTCTTTGGGGGACCTTAGTGACCCCACTCCATACTTTATGGACAAAAATTTGGCTCCGTACTCTAAGGGTTAATAGAAATATTTGAATTTGGTGAATTTATTAAATACAGTTAAATACTCGTACTTAACAGTAACCGCTTTATTAAAACAAAAATTTCTTATATCATCGTCGAAAATCCAAAAGTACGTATCATCAAAAAAAAATCAAAATCGAAATTTTGATTGATTATGATTCGTAAGGCCATCTGACATATCGCTATAAATTTTTATATTTTTGCAACTAAAAATGAAGTTTTTATATCAATAATTTAAAATGTTTGTATATGAAGTGCTTGTTATTTTATAAAGTTTTTTGCTTCTCCAGTAAAATTAGTAAAAGTGATGTTACGTACTTTTTGATTTTCGACGACGATATATAATATATAATAAATAAATAAATAATAATATACACTACCGGACAAAATTAAAGCACGTCATTATGTTTACTAAAACGTAGCTCAATAAAATTTTAAATCTCTGACGGACTTAACTTTTTGTTCATGATTTATTGATACTATACTCTCTATGTTCATAAAAAACAACAAAATGTTCATAAAAAACAAACAATACTTTCTTTTGTTGTCTACTTCTGGTCATTATCCGGCTGATATATCCACTTTAAATAGATAAAACTATCCATTATAGCGCTTATCTTATGGATTTGTTCGATTCATGGCTCAAAAATCATCCTCAGACCAGTATGTTCGCTTCTCCATGCTTAACAGTGCTTTTAATGAACCATGGGTTATACTCTTGGTCTATGTACTTGCTTCAACCTTTTTGAACCCTTTAAATTAAATTTCGATTCGTCAGAAGAAAAGATTACCGTTTTTCAGTTTACATGTTTCTTTTCAAGATCAGGTCAGGCTAGTCTGTTCTTTTGAGGAATAAGCAGTTTTTTGTGCTTTGTGTGTAGAGAGACCTTTTCCAACAGATAGAAATCAAATTGAAAGGCATCTCTAAGGAGGTTTTTGCAACGCAGATATGCTGGAGTTTTGAAAAATAAGTGATCCACAACAAAATGTTAAATATTTATAAAAATTTTTTTTCTAATACTACATTTAGCATTAATCAATTTAAATGGTTTTGTGCAATTATAGGTAGAGAAAGGAAATACTACTGTTAAAAAGCACAAACGATGTAAAAAACGTTGGGTAAGTAAGTAAATTCGTGATATATATATATAGCTCGAATTACAAATTAGTTACATTATGAACTAAAATTAACTTTATTAAATAGATGTATTTTTTAATATTTTATGAATATACGTATGGTTTTTTTTTTTAATTTTGATTTATTGATTCGAAAAGTGAATTTTATTACCAAATTGTCAACTCTAGGTCTTTTATTTAAAACATTTTTGCAATTCTCATCTCATATCAGTATTGATGAATAAAGTTAATAAGTTTTCAAAATTATTGTAACAGAATTATTTACAATATTCTAATTGGTATTTTAACTTTTATTTCTTCGTAGAAAAATATTGATGATACAAAATTGCCGGTATTAATTGAAATATATAGAAAGTATGAGGTACTGTGGCAAGTTAACGATATTGCCTTCGGCATATTACCAAAAAGAAATGAAACATTTAGCAAAATGATCGACGAACTTAAATCGGATTATAATTTCGATAAAAGTTTGGATGAACTACAAGATCATATAGATTATTTAAATTATATATTTTACAAGGATAGAGAACAAGAACTAAAGTGTGAAATAGATAATAAAGATTTTATACCGTCATCCAAATACTATAGAGAATTGTCTTTTCTGGGTGATAGCCAAGGTCCATTTAAGTGTTCAAATTGCAATGAGATTATAGCAAAATATGATCGCTATCATATACATATCGCCCAACATAATGGCACAGTACCATTCCAATGTCGGCTTTGTGAAATGGGATTTCAAAAGTTTGATAACTACCTTAGACATGTAACTAGGCATTTAGGCATTAATAGTTACCACTGTAAGGTTTGTGGAAAAGGATATCCTTTTAAATCAGAACTGGACTGGCATATGACGTCTCATACCGGAGTAAAGCCATACTTGTGTCCAATATGTGGGGCGGGATTTAGAGCAAGACACGGATATGATAACCACATACGACGTCACGAAAAACGTTTTCGTTACGAATGTCACATTTGTAAGCATGGATTTAACCATCTATGCAAACTAAATACTCATATAAAGTCTCATCTCAATATACGTGATGTAATCTGCAACGTTTGCGGTAAAGGTTTTACAGCTGCCAAATATTTACAAAGGCACAAATTAATTCACGACGAAGAAAAACGTTATAAGTGCAATGTATGCGGCAAAGCCTTTGCTCAAGACTCAGGAATGCGAACACATAAAAAACAGCATCAGCCATATGCAACAGTAGCTGAAAATAAAAATTTGTTAAGTATTTCCAACTAATTGTATAAATAAAATAATTGATGAATACAGATTTATAAGTACATACATAATAAAGTAATCGAATTAGTAATTAACCAACCTGTAATAACGTGTTCGTTCTTAAATTAAATATACATTTTTTGAATTGCTACACAAATCGTTTCTGTTTTAATTTTCAGCAGGAGAATTGAGTTTCTTGGCAATTAAGATTTGTGACTTTTTGTTTAAAGTTATATAAAGAATGAAATTAGGAGAAGTGGTATTAATATGTATGGGAAAATCACGTGTAAGAAAAAAGGTAAATAAAAATTTTGTATTTTTTGTTAAATTAAAATTTTTTGTATTTAAGATAATATTATTAGACATAACAAATAATTTTATACTTATGACAAATTGTATTTGTTTTGTTATTTTTTTGCAGTACTAACACCAATTGGTATGCCATGATACTTTTTATGAGCTCTTAAGCCGGCATCCTGGGCGAAGCTTTTACCACAAATATTGCAACTATAGTTTTTACCCTCATGTATACGTTTATGATGATTTAAATATTTTCGACTAGTAAATCCCTTGCCACACACCGTACAGATGACATCACGTACATTGAGATGGGCTTTAACGTGATCATTAAGACGAGTCATGTGATTAAAACCTTTCTTACATATATGGCAAAAGTATTTAAACCTTTTCTCGTGCCTGCGTATATGGTTATCGTAACTAATGGCTGTTCGAAATCCTTCGCCACATATTGAACATAGGTATGGTTGAGCCCCAGTATGTGAACGCATATGAAGATCAAGTTCAGCATTGAACGGATAACCTTTACCACAGATTTTGCAATGAAATTTAAAAACACGCAAATGTCGTTTTGCATGTATTGTATAATTAGTTATTTTCTTGAATCCCATCCCGCATTCTTGACATTTGAATGGTGTAGAGCCATCATGTTGGGATTTATGAATTTGATAGTCGTTATATGTTTCAATAATTTTGTTACAATTTGGGCATTTAAATGGACCCTGATGTTCTTCTAAAAATTCACATTTCCTATAGTATGGGCAGGAAGGTTGAAATTCCACAAGTTTAGCTTCGCATTGTAATTTCGTTTGTTTATCTTTTGAAAATGACTTATGAATATAATGTAAATTTTTCTCTAATTTATATATATCTAATATGAGATTCATTTTCTTTTCAATTTCCCCCAACATAGCTTGCATAGTTTCTTGACGTTTGTCCTTCACAGTATAAGCCAAATGATTAACATCCCATAAGCTATTGTAGTTTTTGTAAATGTCAATTAAATCGCCCATCAGATTGTCATTGAGAGGTTTCTATAAATATTTTAAAATGTATATATTTTACAATAAAACTTAGTGAAATACGTACCACGCGATGATTTGGTTTTTTCTGAAAGAAATAAGTTATAATTTTAGCTTTTTTATAAAAAAAATAAAATGTTTAGCATTAGCCGACCTGGGCGATTTGCATTAATTTTCATTAAATGTTTCAAACTAAATACATGTGAGCCCAAATTATATTTAATGCTTTTAGTAAATAAATAAAAGAACGCTTTATGGACACTTATAAGAAGTAAAAAAGGAAATTAATTGGGCCCATAGTTCGGAAAAGAAAATAACACAGGGATAATGCAAAAATTAGTGCACAAAAATAGTGAAAGTCAACATACATCAATAAACCTGTATTATTTTAACATAATTTTTATATGGAATAGTGAAATAGTGAAAATACTAGGCTGTTTAATGCACATGTCCCAAGTCTGAACATTACAAATAGTCTTACCCTTTTGAGGCTTATTTTATTTTCAACTATTGATTTAAGAAAACTCATATTATCAAAATACCATGAGTCGGCAATATTACTTTTCACAGCTGCTTCATCCTGATCCATTTGCCTTTGAATTTCTTTTTCATATTGCTTGCATATATAATTTAGTTTCTTTTTCACTGTATACAATTTCAATTTTAATTGAAGTTTAGAATTTAAGTCATCAGTTATAGCCTGCAGTAAATCTTCCTTTTGTTTTAAATTAGTCTTTTCTGAAAGTGATGTATTCCACAGCTGTGGATTTTCATAATACGCATTAATCAAAGCTAAAATCAATTCTTTATCTTTTGTGTTCTTTCTCAGTTCTGTTCTCTCCTCAGTTTTATAATCACTATCAGAGGTATTATCATCGCCACTATGGTCTGAAGGAACATCATCTGTCTAAAAAAAAATAAAAATTAAAACAAAACCAATTAAGAACTATTAATGTTTACCTGTTCTTCATCCAAATTGTACATTTCTACATCTTCGGTAGCCTGATCGCTTAATGTTTCATTTTGTTTATATACTTTCATTTCTTGAGAATTTTCTTCAGTTATATTTCCTAAATTTCCCAGAGGATCAGAAAAGCTGAGCAAACAGGCTTTCTGAAATAAAAAAAATTCACGAATTGTTTAATAAAGTTGTAAATAAAATTAAATAATGCTGGAAAATTCAAGGAAAACTTCTACAGCTACACAATTTATACCGACAAATATTAAAAATGAATTTAATGAAAATATTTTTAAACGAAAATGTATTCATTATGTATTATTTCATGATTTGTAATGGTTTTGTAAAATTTGGAAATTTAAAGCATTTTTAATACTTATAAATAAAATTAAAAAAAAAATACTCCCTGCTTCCCTGGCCATACAAATTCTCTGTATGAGTCATTTGCGGTTAGGCAAGGTCTCTCTGAATGTCTTCGAATTACGCATTGAACCGTGAGGATAGATACTTTCAAACGATGTCCTTACGATTCAATTTAAGTAGTTATAACTATGCTGCCTATCCAATATAGGTCAGCTTATTTCCAGCAATAAAACAAGCTGCTTCTTTAGTCCAGTTCTCAGCAACCAATAAATACATCCGCTAGAGTCGATCAAAAAAATCGCAGTATAGTCTATCCAGTTTAAACAAGAAGCTTGCATCTGAAGGAGATTGCCTTTTAACTACCAGACAAGGTAGATCTGTAAATAGTTGCTGATTCCTCTGAAACAGTTTCCCATAGTGATTTATTACTATTACAGAATATAGAAGTGCCGCGAAGGAATAGTCGGACAGCAGGAAAGGGCATTACGACAAGTGCCGCATATTGTGCAGTGGTTAATCTAGACTGACATCACGTAAGGAGAACTAAGAGAACCTTTGTAAGCAAAACGAAGTTACAATTTTGTGCTAATTGGCCTGCTGTGGCATTAGCGGGCGCCAATTATTTTACGAGTCTCCGTTGCAGCTTAGCATAGGGTCAAGAATCATACATAAATATTTAAATCGAAGTCCCAAACTAAGTTTAAAGCAATTAATTCTAGATAGGGTAAATAGAGACAATTTTTACCCTCTCGTAAAAAGCAGTTTGTATTTTTTGCAAGGATTGACATTAAGCCTAGTAATCGTATACTGTTAAGGCATCGATCTCGTATATCTAAATGATAGTTGTATATACGATAATTCATCATTGACTCTTGGTACCGCCGAATATTAAGTTTAGTAGCAAAATAAACATACTGCGCTATCGAAATCATTAATAAAAGGAGCATACTATAGCGTGAAGATATTTTATCATTTAAGAAAGATTTTAATAAACTATAAATACATGCTTATACATTTAAAAACACTATGAATACACTATAAATACCTCTTCGTTATCTCTCTTCGCAACGTGAATATTGTCACAAGACTCCTTTTTAATGTCAGTGGGAACAGTATCTTCAATTTTAATGTCAGTTACAAATATACTATCTGGATCAGTTTCTGCTTCATGTACACATAATTGGTCACCACAAACATCACCAACAATACATGATTTATTATGATCGGTACTATGTTCCAACTGCGAAACATGTTCTTGTTCCAGATGCAAAGTAAATTTTTTTATTTGTATGTAAATGGTGTCACAAAACCAACAATTGAATGAATATACATTTTCAGCATTCTTTTTCATAGTTATTATAATTTCTCCACACTTTTTTGTAATGGAACTGTCGTGTATACCCTCTTTAGTAGACATTTTGCGAAAATTTCAAATTATGCCCTAACTTTAAAAAAATAATCACTGGCAAATGTTTACATTTGATTGTGCAGTACATTCAGTTATACCGTATTTTCGTGTAATGTATGTTTAGTTGGGAAGCATTCCCGTGCAGTATTTTCAACCTTATCGATACTTACTACCTTCTCAAAACTACTGTGTGTTATTGTTCGAATTACTCGATTTTCAACAGTTTGATTTTGTCTTTGACCGAGAAATTTCTGAAAAATTGCTAAATTAAAAAAACGAAAATATTTTAAATTAATAAAACATCAAAAAGTGAGTTGAATATCAAATAATTTGTAAAACAATACCAAATATATTAAATTTTATGGACATTTCAATAATTATTTTCTGTATAGAAAGAATTTCACAATAATTAAAAATGTTACTACGAATTGCAACGCAATTGCCTGGACGTCTCGCCAGTAGTTCCAATACATTATCCTATTCAGTAAAACAATCACTATTGGTTCCACGTCTAATTAAACCTCAAAATAATAATTTATTGGTTCGTCAGTATGCTCGTGGGCCCAGAGAGCCTCCAGTTAGTGCTAGAGGAGAAATTAGGCGCGGTCCCACTCTAAAGGAAAAGTTAATGGCTCCGCCATCAGAAAATGGTAGTTGGCATTTATTGTTTCATTTGTGTATTTCACTTAACAACCTGTAATTCACAGCTTATTCGATGGGTAAAGGTGCCGTTGCAGGAGCAGCCGGCATTGGTTTGGGAGCCCTGTGTTATTACGGCATTGGTCTCAGCAAGGACGCTAGCATTCATACTAATTCTTTGTAAGTAGCTTGTTATTGACAGGATTTATTTATGAAATATTTGTAGTCTATTATTTGTGATGTACTATCTAGGCAAATCAGTTTTAATTTCAAAATAATACTATTTATGTTAATTCGATTTATCATATGCCGATCTAGAACCTTCTATATATACCAAATACACTATAAATGATTGGTAATTATAATCTTTTGGTGAGTCATTATAACCTTTTGGCATAGTTCCTCACACTTCTCTTGTTGTATTTGTGTATTTATTTTATAATTTTGCTGGAAAATTGCTGAGATGAGGGTGTCCATAGAACAGAGATACGCTTTGGAACTTTTGCACAATACCTACCTATCTATTAGTCAGCTGCAATCTTTTGTAAACAATATAGTCCGTCGCGTATTTATAAGGTCGCTCTTAATTTTTCTTGAAACAATTAGGTTCATTTTTAAGATTTATTTATCTTTTTATGTTCGTTGTTGTATAATTTTTGTTATGTAATCCATCTGTAAGATCTGGTAAAGCAATTTGTGTTGTGCTTTTCGAATATGAATTTTTGCGTGATAAAAAAGAAACTAATATTATTTTGGGAGATACGACAAAGTCGGTGATTTTAATCTTACATTCAATATGACTAGCTTTAATTAGCCGTTGCATTGTTAGTGGTCTATAATTTTTGTAAAACATTATCAACACTTAATTTTAGAAAATACAAACAGAACAATGTGGATTAAAACCTCCTGTCTTACCCAGAATGAAAGTTTCTAAAACGTATTATTAAAATTTATACAATCTTGTCTTATTTCTTAAACACAACTTTTAAAACAAAAAATTTTAATGTATTAATCAACGGAACAATCATTATTTTTTTTTTTTTTTCGAAGACAATAATTCTATAAGAATTATTTGTTAAACTAGTAACCTTTAAAAAAAGATTATTTTCCTAGTACTATGTTGATTTCTTAATTAAATAGACATTTAAAGGTGTATTTATAAATAAAATTATGAAAAATATTAAAATTTACCATTTTAAGTACTTTATATTATTTAAAATTTAATATTATTTAAAATTTGTAATATTAGGTTGTGGCCTCAGTATGTGAGGGATCGATTGCACTCAACTTATGGATATTTTGGAGCATCTTGCATTCTTACCGCTGCTGCAGCTGCTGCTGTTTTCCGCTCTCCACGTCTGTTAGAACTTACAACACGTAACGGCTGGTTGGTAAGTCTAATTACTTTGAGACTGTTTGTTTATGTTTGTTTTAATTGTATTGCGTTTAGTCAACGTTAGCCACATTTGCATTGGTAATTGGCACCGGTGCCATGACCCAATCCATACCATATAAAGAAGGTATTGGTGCTAAACAATTAGCTTGGGCCTTGCATTGTGCCGTATTGGGTGGCGTTATCGCACCATTATGTTTCCTTGGCGGCCCGTTGTTAACCCGTGCAGCTATTTATACCGGTGGCATAGTTGGTGGTTTATCGACTATCGCTGTCTGTGCGCCAAGTGATAAATTTTTATATATGGGCGGTCCTTTGGCTATCGGTCTTGGATTAGTAATGGCTGCTTCTATAGCAGGCATGTGGTTACCACCCACTACAGCACTGGGAGCAGGTGAGTACTATACGTTTACAACAAAAACCGTTAACGATAAAAAATACAAATATTTTATTTATTTGTAAGGATTGGCTTCGTTATCGTTATACGGTGGTTTAGTTTTATTCAGTGGATTTTTACTATATGATACACAGCGTGTAGTGCGCAAAGCAGAAGTTTATCCTCAATATGCTATGAGTCCATTTGATCCGATAAATGCGTAAGTATAATTGAACATTTCGAATGGTTAGAAAAGTTTATGAAATGAATTTTCATTTTACAGGAGCTTAGCAATTTATATGGACGTATTAAATATATTTATTCGCATTGCTATGATTATGTCTGGATCCGGTGGTAACAGAAGCCGCAAATAAGTACTTAAATATTCACATTTAATATTTTAATATAAACAACATGTGATGTTTTTGGATTGAAATAAAATTAGTGGTTATATTTAGTATTTAGCAATTAACATTTACATTTATTTTATTTGGATCTTATTAATATCACAAAATGTGTATGTATTTATTTTAAATAATTCAAACTTTTCGATCTATATAACATTGTTACAAACAATAATTAAATTAATAGTTTCACTAATTTATTATATCACTCTATATATCATATACATACGCTATTATTGAAAATAAAAATTATTTAAAGTGTACAATAGATAAACATAAATGTTTACAATTTTCAGTATATGGCGATTATTATTATGAAATATTGAGTTGAGCAAAAATCAATTAGAAAAAAAGAAGGTTTGACACTTTTTATCAACTTCCGTTTTGAATACAAGTGCATTTTAATTCGAGAATTTTAAACAATTGAATCAATTTGTAGGATAAAGCCAAAAGAAATCTGAAGAAGCCGAGGTCAAACTTTAATTTAGTTCTAAGCAAAGTATGCTGGCAAGTTGGGCTGTGTGTGCAACTTTTTACTAATTTTATCTGGGTTATTGCTCAATTTCAGTTCGTTTAGGATATCTCTCTTTTAGATTGATTTCAAGTAAAAGTACTAAATTTTCGTTTTAGAACTAAAAAAATTCACAAGTTAATGTTAATGGTCGCACATCTAATTTCAGTTTATCAATTGGAGGCAAAATTAAGTACTCTTATTTAGTTATATTTAAAATATTTAGAGGTACTTTTATTCATTTACAACTATGCTACAGTTATTATTTGGTTACAAGTTCACATTATTTTAACAACGTTAGGGTAATAATTAGAGACTAACGAACACCTCCTCCGTAACTGCCCAGTCCTTGATTGGTTAAAGACCCTTGGACGGCCTTCTTTGAGAGCTTGAGTTCTGTGTCAAGAGCCGACATCAAGGTTGGCCATAGATTCATTAGCAGCATGGGCTGATTGAGAGTTAGTAGGGCTTCATAAGTGTAGTCGCCCTCTCACCCTCTTTTATTTATGTCTGTGCCCATTCCCGCCTTTATACAATGGGTCAATTTCGACCTCCGGGTGCTATACTTGTCTTAACTAACAAGTACACGTCCTCTAATCTATCCTAGGGTAATAATGAAAAATAAGGTAGAAATTGTTTAAAAGCGATTATAGGTACTCGGCCCGCAAGATAATGAACAGATACGCAATTTCATCAATCATTTTAAGTTCAGACTATGAATGCTTGCTAAAATGTAAATCCACAGGAGGATGCCAATTAATACAAGATAATGGCAACAATTGTGGGATTAAATTAATTGAGACCTAACAAGTAATCAGGATTATTTATTGAATAAAAGTTCATACTGTACAGACGTTACCACCACCACAAATGCCTGTCTCGACAGCATTGTGCAAGGATTCCTCAACGCTTGACTGTAATGATTGATAAGTGATTTCAACTTTCTAACGGGCGGCTGTAATTTCTCATAACAATCCATTAAAGACCATCAAGTTATGTGGGTACAATAATAATTTCCAAATTAGAAATATAACATTTATTGTAATCTGAATACTGTGAAGAAGAAGATTCAATTAGGAAGTTACAAAATTTTCTAACAAAGAATAACACATATATCTGAGGAGTATTTATATAGTGTTGGTGTTGTTAAGCAAACTTGGTTTTTGTTTTTCTACACCCAGTATATTTTCACAGATTCTGGCAACGTCAGTAGGAAATTTTGTCAACTAGGTCTTCCTACATCAAAACGTACAACTGAAACGTATTCACAGAAATCATTACTGGCTGTCCGTTTATTATCAAATTTTGTGACTTTTATTAGAAAACACTTCATAAATATAATTTTATTGTTTTTCTTTTTATTTCAAATTTAATAGAATTTTGTTGTTCAACATTTATTTCAATACCATTTCGTCCCAACATTTAAACGCTTGTTGAAAAACGTTGTTTAACTTTTACATACCAAAGAAGAACAATATCTCACTGACATTGAAATTTTTATGGGGTAGTCGTTGTTCTCAGGTGTCAGACACATATAAGTAACCGGCTTTTGATTGTAACGTTAAAACCATAATACAAGAAAATTCTGAACTTTAGTATTGTTAAAAATATAAATATATTTTCTTTCTTATATTCCAGTCCTCAAACAGAATATATTTTCAACAGAGAAAGTATTCTAAAGTAACTAATAGACCAACAGGTACGTAAAACCTTGATATTTTAAAAATAAATGACCGCACCCTGGCACAAACGCTAGACAGGACATACGACATTGAAAAAAAAAAGAAAATCGATTTATTTTATAATGTATTGTATCAGAACGAACTTATTTTTATCTTTTTGATTTTTTAGATCAGCATCAGGAAAAGGAAATGGAAAAGCGTTATTTGGTAAATCCTTTTCCGGATTATGTGAATAAGCAATCGACCCCCTTGATATATGACGACGAACATGTTAAAAATTTAATATGTACTTATGTGGATGCTATACTTGAACACTGTCATCCAGGTTGCGATGATGAGGACCATAGGGGTGATTTGTATGTTGGCAATGCAGGTATTGCGTATATGTTTTGGAAAATGTCTAGATCGTCGCAGTGCCACGATTTGTATCCAGCATTAGAACACGCTCACGCTTTTATACGAAATGCCAAAGCCAATGCAGACCGTTACAAGAAGCGATCTACTGAAAGATATTCGTTCCTATGTGGAAATGCTGGAATTTTTGCCGTGTCTGCAGCTATATCTCATGACTTAAAATTGACGCAAGATCTATCGGATGATTTAACAAATTTTAAAAGTGGCATAGCACCCAGTAAGGAATTTATGCACACCAAGTACGGCTGCGATGAAATACTTGTAGGAAGAGCCGGCTTCCTTTCAGGCTGTTACTGGTTAAATGATGTGTTGACAGATAAGAAAATCACTGACGATGACATTTTATCCATATGTCAAATGATCGTAGCCAGCGGCCGAGAATATGCCAAGCAAACAAAAGCACCTTTGCCTTTGATGTATCAGTATCATGGTACTGAATATTTAGGAGCAGCTCATGGTTTGTGTGGCATACTTTACGTGTTATTGGATAGTCCGTGGTTTCGTACAGATCCTATTTTAGCACCCAGTGCTGAGTTGCGTGATATTAAGAGATCAATAGATTTCTTTTTAATGCTTCAAGATGATGAGGGTAATTTTCCTGTGGCTCTGGAAGATTTAAAGAGCGGTCGCGAGAAACGTTTAGTACATTGGTGTCACGGAGCACCTGGCGCTGTATATCTTTTAGCAAAAGCATACTTAATATTTAAAGAGGACAAATATATGCAGGCTTTAAAGAAAGCAGCTAATTTAGTCTGGAATAAAGGATTTTTGCGTAAGGGTCCGGGTATTTGCCACGGCGTAGCCGGCAACGGTTATGTTTTCTTACTACTTTATCGCTTAACTCATGAACCTATTTATATGTATAGAGCAATTAAATATATGGAACTGTTGAGTAATTCTGAGTTCAAATTGCGTGCTCGAACACCCGATCGTCCTCATAGCTTGTACGAGGGAGTAGCTGGCACTGTTTGCTTTTTAATAGATTTACTTGAACCAGACCAAGCTCATTTTCCGTTTATGGATGTCTTTCATTGAACTTCCCTTTCATGAAATTCACCATTTTACAATCGAATTAAAGGCAAACTACAATAATAAGTCTTGTTTTTTGCAGTAAGCCTCTCACTCTCTCTGTCTCTCAAAAACTCAGAAATTTAATAAACCTCACTCACGCATATCAGGGAATTTAATTAAACAGTAGACTTTTAATTTGATTTTGGTAATAAATATTATTATTCGAATAATTCAGAAATGTTTGCTTGTCATCTGATCAAGTCTGTGAGCTAAATTTTGTGTTTGTCGTCTCTGACTTCCCCCCTAAAACGAATTGGCAGTGAATGTGTCTTAAATTATGCCCTAAACATTACAAGAATGAATATCAATTAAAACAACAGCAGTTTAGTTAATACGTTGTATTAAAAGCATGAGAAAACGATGTTGATATGTTTCAAATCTTTAGTGTATTAGTTTTTGCAGAGCAATTCTATTTTGTGCTTTAAAACTATTTATATTTTTATTATAGTAACCTTTTACATTAAATATGTAATTTGAATATTTACATATACCAAATAATATACAAATAAAAATAAACAATTAAAATTTATCCCAAAATATAAAGCATTTTTCAATGAAATTGCAATTTTTAGTTATTTCTTTTTTTACATTTTTATTAAACAAAAATATATATCATCGTCGAAAATCCAAAAGTACGTATCATCAAAGAAATCAAAATTGAGTTTTTCATTGATTAAATCTATAATTAAACAGAAAAGATTCTTATTACTTGTTAAATAAAAGTCCTTTTTAGGACTTGTAAAATATGCCAATTTTAATTTAGACAATTGGAGAGTGAGACGATAAAAGCAAAGCTACTTTTGTTCACTATTGTGTATTTTTACTTTATAATAACATGAGAAAAACGTTTTTCACAAAGCAGTCATATTTTAAAATTTCTTAAAATTAATTTGCCGGTTCTTTTTCCTTCTCTATCTCTTCCTGATTGTTTCCACCACCACCACTTTTCTCCTCTCTTTTCCCCTATTCTTTTTCTTCTATAAAGTATCACAATAGACTAATGTGCCTCTGGGAGGTGTGGAATTGTGAATAGAGCAGTGCTCCACTCTTCCAACCAAATTCAAAATTAATGAAGTTAGCTTTACATTTTAAAATTCTTAAATAGTTATATATACGTCGCGGTGATAGATGAAAAAGGAAGAGCCTGTATAAGAAGTTATCCTTACTTGATTACTCAGTATGTGAAATATTAAAACATCTTCATATATTAGAAAAATTAAAGGTTGATAAAAAATTGTAAATTCAATTTATTATTAAGATTCAAAAAGACTATTATTTTCTTAGATTACATCATAGCAGCCATCAAAAGGTTGACAGCTTGCTCAATATTACCGTTCGCTAAATTAAGATAGTTCAAATTTTCTTCATGATTCAGAAAGCCCATTTGTAACATGGTTCTAAGTTGTTCGGCATAGGGATGTGAGCGATAAGCAGTAGGTATATCGCCGTCGTCAGCAAAGGAAGAATTGGCAGATTGTTGTTCTAGTTCAGAGGTGTCCATAGCTACAGGACCTTGTAAGTTGTTTGCCGATGAGCTGCTACTGCTACGTTGACCAAGTGAATCGAGAGCTCTAAGTAGTTCATTACGGAAAACATCAGAAGATATCCTTTCACCACTGGCTGAGTTGGACAACGGTGTGGAAGTAGCTTCTGTGGCGGCGGAGGCTGCAGCTGAAGTTTCTGAATTTCTCTGTGCTATATTAGATAGAGAATTTGCCGAACCATAGCCAATTTGCGCAAGAGCTGCTTGTAGTTGCTGGCGACTTATCATACGAATACGTGCAGTTTCAGACTGATTACGCCCAGAATCCTCATCACGACTGCTGCTTCGATCATTGCTTCCCACAGAATTTTCTTCTTCGGAAGAATTAGTGGAATCCGTAGCTGGCTCGGAAAATTTAGATGCTGAAATATTTCCAGCTAATTCTTTACGAACCGTACTTACGATGAATGGAGCAGCCTCTAATATTATGGGATAATGCTCAGCCACCTTCTTGATGACTTCGGGTTGGTGAAGTGTATTAAATAAAACAGAATCCCTTATTAGAGCTAATGCAGCAGGATTCCTTCGAAATTCCGGATATTCAGCAAATATTTTTTGTAAAATATTCACACGGCAACCGACATTGATCTGTATATTGCCAATATTATAGAATAGAACTTGAGCATTATCGACAGCACTAGGATCTTTGACTTTGTCAGTTGGTTCATAAGGCTTGTATTTCTTTGTTTTTTGGAAACAATGTATTACCGCTTCTGGTTTCAACGTCTCGGCCAACTTATTTTCATCCTGCAAAGCCAAGCCATTATATATCACTTCAATTTTTTCAGCTTCGAATTTGCATTTTTCGGCAATACATTCCTTCAGATGCGATACATTTTTTGCGAAATCAACTTCCTTTAATGCTAAAAACTCCTCCGGTTTGTTCGGCAGATGTAATCCCACATATAAACAATACATTTCCTTATTGTAAATTGTAATATAATAAAAAAAAGTTTATTTAAACAAATCCTTTGTTTTCTCTTGAGGTCTTATAAGAATAAAAATGCATTAGCAAATTTTGTTGTTCATCCTCCTACAGAGTTGTAATAAAAAAGCATAAAATATCGTTTCGTTCCACATTGGAATGATTTGAAAATATTATAAACTACTATTTTTTAAAAATAGTGTTTATTTAATTTACTGTTGAAAAATCAAAACATATGAAGAAAACGACCAAATTATTTATTTATTATTATTATGGATTGCACAACATATATGGATTGCATTACGTTTCACAACGCAACAAATTCAAAATAAGCTGTTTATTTTCAAGAATATTTCAACTTCACATCTTAATAATACATTAACATGTTAAAGTTTAGAGTCCATTATTAACGTCACTAATATCTAATACTATCAATTATGATGTATAATTGTTATTTTTTGATTAGCTAGTAGGAAATAAATATGAAAAAGGAAGTATAAATAATTAAAACAGCAATGAGACAGTATCAAAATGCCGTCAACTAAAATTTGACGCCGTTATTTTGACGTTGTTCGACTTATTTCCATCTTTTGCGTTTTCATATGACATCTCTGTTTTACTGAAATATTTAACTGAAATTTATGACATTATCTAACATTTGTCAAATTCTCTTCGTTTCGTACACACGCATCTTGCTTAAAAAGGGAAACACTGTGGTGGTGGAAAAATCTTTGTGAAAATTCAATATTAAAGTGAAAAGGAAAAATATTATTTGAATTGAGAAAAGAAAATATTTTAATATATGTGTACAGATAATTGTTATTATTTAAATTACGTGAATTTTTGCCTTATCTGCCTGGTTTAAGTGCAAGTGTTTCCGCCAGCTTGTGTGTGTACTAAGTGATCGATTTCAATGCTGAAAAAGAAAATTTATATTACAAAATTTCCAAGATTGCCTGGCTATAGTGAAAATAAATTTGCTTAAAAAATTCTAAATAAATATTTTATATTTGTATTATACTTCACTTCCGCAAAATAAATTGAAAACCCGAATAAAAATAATAAGCATAATAAAAATCTTTGGTGCACTTTTTGTTTATAAAAAAAATTGGTGGGGAAGTGTAGATAAAGGAGAAATTGAAAAAAGAAAAACAAATTGAACAGCAGTAGTGTGTGTGTGCTTTGAGACGGTGACAACAAAAACGACAACAACTGCATGAAAACATAAGGGTAAGTTTTACAAAACTTACTGTTAAAACGAAATTTATAATCAAAATGTAAATTTATTAGAATAAGCCTTGTAAGTTATAAAAATGTTGAACGCTTATAGTTGTTTATCTATATTTAGCTCGGCATTTGAATATACAAAATTTTTGTGTTATGGGAAATAAAATAAAGTTTCCAAAATTGAGTTGCTATGACGATGAAGTAATAATTTTATATTCAGTTTAATTATAAGAATTATTTAGAATGTAAATAGGATGAGATATATTCCGTCAGGCCACATATGTATGTATTACCGTTTTCTTTAATAAGCGAAAAATTTTAGTTTTGCTTTAACTATTTAATTATTAATGTTTTGCTTTGTTTCTATTTATGCTGGCCAACATACATATTTTTAAACTTTCACTAAAACTATGAACGTCTATTTATCTACTTCCTTTACAGTTTATAGTCTTTCTGTTAGAACTAGAGCATTAGAAAGCATCTGCAACATACATTATACAGTAGGCAGCAAAAGTCTAGGTAACTCAATTTATTTTAGCTATTTCATGAATTTTAAGTAATAATATGAAAAATAATTGGTATTTTTAATATGTTTTTATTAATTTATTTCTATTTTGTTGTAAAATGAAAAAAGTTTAATATTTTGTGAAAAAAAAAAAACAAAACAAAAATAAGCAAAAGCTGTTAAGGACTCTAAATTTTTGCACAGCAAATGTGTTGGTAAGCAGCGTTGCCACAAAGAAAAATTTTTCCCTACCAATGTTCTTACCAAAACCTACCAAAATTGTTCCAATCCTACTAAAATCTGAATTTAAGTAATTATAAATTATTCAGTATGAAATTAACGTTTTATTGCTAAAACTAACGCACATTTCGTTGTTTTTTATGTAAACACAGATATTTCAAACGTTAATACTACTCCCAACTTTAAATATTACAGATATTAATTGTATTTTCCTACCAAAAAAGTAGTGAAATTTGAACAAACCAACCAAACTACCAATCGTAGCATTTTTAAATATAAACTACCAATTTTGGTCCAATTGGGCCAAAAACGGCAACGCTGTTGGCAAGCCCAAGAAGGACTCACAGTAAATTTTTAAATTCGAAGGTTCAATATATAAAATACCTCATATTTGGTAGGATATCTACTAAAGTGAACCATTCCATTTAACCCACTTGGAACTGAATGTACCATTTTGTTTTGTTTAGCGTTTTCTGTTGATATATACTGTCATCTACTCCATGAGCTAGTTTTTCAGTTCCCTTCTCTTTGAGATTATGCAAATGCATAACCGTTCGGGACTTCGTGCAAGACTATTAAGTCTTTAGGGAATTTGGTAGGCAAACCAGATCTTCACATTCGCTTCGGTTTGATTGGGCTCATTGACTTTTTAGATGTAACAACCATTACGAATTCTTAATTCTTTCGAATTTTAGGTGAATGAATGTTTAAATGCCGTCTCTAATTCATTATTTTCTCAATAAATTCCAAACTGTACACACCTGTTGACGACACAGCAGTTAATGACTTCATTTAATTTGTTTGTCACATTCAAGAATTTTTTGCTTTAATGTGACTGAAAGCTTCTAAATGGATTCCATCTTGTTGGCAAAATCATTTTATATTCGAGTTCTATCATTCTCTCAGAATTTATTATACATTTTTACATATCATATAAAATATTTAATAAAATCAAAAGTAATAAAACTATTATTTTTCTCGAGACAAGTGGATTTGCAGATAACGATCAAAACAAATATTTAGTTTTACATTTTTATATACAGTCAGAATAACAATGTAGCACATATAGATAAAAATAAAAAAAAAATTCCTTTAAGGAAATTGTGAAAATGATTCATGAACATAAACATAAAATTTAGATAAGAAATTTCTGAATTGTAATGAAAAAAACTGGATAATTTTGAGGGTTGTGACAAGTCATTTAAAGTGCATGAGGAAACCAATTGAATATTTTTTTTTAAATAGACGGTGGCTGTAGGTTTGTTTTGGTCAATGTAGGTTTGTTTGTAAATAAGTTTTCTGTTGTAGAAAAGCAATGTGTTCAGGTGTAGCTGAATTAAAAATCCTTTTTAGATATTTGGAAAAACCAATTGACGATTGACGTGGGAAATGTTCGTTTGTAGTGTCTGATTTGTAAAAATAAACCCCGGGCACACATCTCCAACAAAACGAAATATCAAATATGCAGATTTCTGGCAAAAACTGTCGTAAGAAGTTTGTCAAAAATTTGTCGTTCGGAGTCGACACTCAAGTATAAAATTAACACACACACAACATAAGGGTCGTGAGTGGCTAGGTCGTAAGGGTTGTAAATACCAATTATGTATGCATGTATGTATGTAATTATAAGTGTAATTACATGGTAGTTATGAAGCAATTAGAGTCGTGGTTTACACAATTTTTTGCTGTTAATAAGATTGTCCATTTAGCATCAACCTGCATTCGTTTTTTCCAAAATTAACTCCTTTTTGAAAATGACTGAATTTGACAAAAAGAGATGACAAAAGCTTTAAATGATTCATTTTTAAAGTAAACTAAAGAGTTTTTAGTAACAGTATTAATCGCAAACATCCGTTAATTACAGTCATTACTTCGAAGAGTAAAATTCAAATGCCCCTTATGTCGAACAAAATGTTTGAAAGAGTTAAGGAATAGGGTGTTCACAGCTAAGAGTTACTTTTCACTGCTAATCAGAATGCAATATTTAATTTAGAGAATTTTTCTTTAATGTTTAACGCTATTTTTCGTGTGAATATAAAATAAAATGTCTATTATTTTCTTCAATGGCTACATACATCAGCGGCATAAGGTAAATCAATCAATTTGTGTATATTGAATCTCAGTCACCCAACCTAAGCACATAAGTCGTCAATGCTTTGCAAAAGTAAGAAAATTTTAAAAAAATTTAATGAAAAATTTTGTACTGAAACATAAGTCTAAGTTACTCAGCTTGTAATCATTTTATAATATAATTTGTCTATCTATATATAAATAATCTTATATAGAAATAAATTGATTTAAAAATAACTAGAGGAATATAAATAAAATACCTCTACAACAATGTTTAAAAGCATGGTATGTTGCTCAAATAAAACGTCATTAAATATTTGAAAATTTATTTGCACTATCATTGTAATTTTGCGAGTCAATTATAATTCGTAGATTTTCACGATATAAAATCACATATAAAATTCTTTTAGTAAAATAATGTTAGAAATTTATTTCTTCATTTATGCATTTTTAGTCTCTAATTATGACTTTTGAAAAAAATATTTTGAATGTAAATTTCATTTAATTTATTTCGTTTTCATGAAAATCTATAAACTATTGTAAGCAAATCTAAATCAATCGAACTAAAGGCTTTGACGTTATCAAATCTCATTATTATCATACTAATTAATTAGTTATTATTATACTAATTCTATAATGTGAAAAAATGAAAATGAGGGAGTACTTGACTATTATTAGCAAATTAATTGACTACAGATGATGCAAATTTTCGAATATAACGATTTATAACACATTCCTTAATGCTTTTAAATATTTGGCTTTACTTTTTAAAATATTTTAAGGTTTGGCTAATACTTCGTCATCAGCCTTAATTTTTGTTAATAACACAAACAGAAGATAACAATTTGATGATCAAATATTATTTTTTTGAATTTTATTTATGGACACACTCCTCTTCACAGTTCAAGAACATATACAAACTAAATCCTATTTATTAAGAATACGAAAAAAAAACTCCCATAAAAATTTATTTAAAAAAAATATAAAGAAAACAAGATATTAATAGTGTTTGAACGAAAAATGAAAACATTACTCACTTCAATATGTATCACCAAATTCGTCATTCCACAAGTGCATGCATTACATATTACCCGTCTGCTCAATTTTTATAAAAGAAATACGCCCAGGTTTTCTGTGTTCGAAAAAGTGGAAGTTATTTTTTGTCATAGGTCTAAAGTAGGGGAAAATCCTTATCAGTAGAACCAAAATAAATATATATGTACACATATTAATAAATAAATACTAAATTATTTATTATTTAGTAATCAGTTACTTTTATTTTAATTTTGTTTTACTAATTTTTTGCTCAAAACTCGATTTGTATCAAATTGTGCTGAATGACTTTTTTCTGATTATTTCTCTGATTTTAGAAGCAGGTAAAAGGCTATTAATTTTTATTTATAATTATTTGTTGACAGTTTAAGGTAATGACTGAAGAAGTGGGGATTTATTTTATAATATTTAACCTCGTTATCAATTTGCGAAAGGCCAGTGATGAGTGATCATTTCAACTACTCTGAATATGTGGTCGCTTTAAGTACTGGTCGAAACAAAATTTACCTTTCTGTATCAAAGGCAGGTTCTCTAGTTAGTGCAATCTCGTATGCACCCAGATAAGGATAAATAATTAAGAACTCACCATTTCATTTAGTATCCACTAAGGATGAATACATATTATGAATATTCATAATGATACCCTTTCGAATATCGAAAAAGAGGGAGACTGGAAGAGACAGAAGGTAGAAAAAAAAAAACAAGTAGGGAGTGAAAGACGGAGAGACAGACAGCGTTCAAAATTACTATTATTGTTTTCGAACGAGGAATTATGAAAGCAGTGTCCTATATTAATGGGATTTGTATGGAGGTGTCACCATATGTTCAATAGACTAAATCGTAGTAATATTCAATCTAAAAAGCCGAAATCTTATATTTTTCTTAGCTTTTCAATATAACCAGTACTATGCTGCTCTACCATTCAATGCTGTCTCATAAATGAGGTCCAGAATAACATTTATTATATTGTGAAGTTGAAAACCATATTAAACTATGCAGCATAGATTTGGATGGATGACTCTTCACTTATGTCTCAATTATTTATGGCAACCGAACTTCTTGCGCGTTGGGGTGGCCTGTGTAGTAGACACATTACCTTCGCAATCAGACTGCTGCATAGGCTCATTATTTTATTAAAGGAGGAAGACACATGAGAACTTCTCTAACACATATGGAACACAATTCTAGCGATTTATATAATGAATGTGTTTCTATATCCTAGTGGACAAAAGTAACTGAACAAGAGAGAACATTTATAAAATATAATGCCTTCGTGTTTATAAAATGAACATGTCAAATGAATTTCTGGAGAATGGTTTTTATTCAGACGAGTCAAAATTAGTCTTAGGGATGTACTAAAGTATGGAGGAAAGAGAAATAGAGAGCTCGATGTCAATAAACGGTTATTATGCTGTGGGGATGTGCATCGGCAACAGGTGTGGGTAGTTTGAGAGAAAAAGCTAAACAAAACTGGAACATTCAATCCCAAATGGGTTAAATGGAGTGCTTGACATTAAAGGATATCCTACCACATACAGTGTATAACATTTTCATACATTGAGCCTTTGAATTTTAAATTTACTCTGAGTTATTCCTGGGGGTGCCTACACTTTTTTTCAGCTTTTTTTTTAAAAAACATTAAAAATTTTATTGTTTTGTAGTATAAAAGAAATAGATAAACAAAGTAAATATAAAAAATATCAATTATTTTTACATATTATTGCTTAAAACTTAACCTAAACTTTTACTGTCCACTGTATATAAACATATTTATGTACATACATTCAAGCGTACTTCATAATTTGTTTTTCTGTTCTTATCTTTAAGTTACAATTTTCTTATTTCTTTGTCCTTCTGGATTAGTGAAACAACACATTGATTACTTACACTAATTAGGATTTTATGACTTTGTTTGTTTGTTTGTTTTCGTTATTATTTCGTAATTAGATATTTCTGTAAACTGCATTCAACAGCCTAAAATGACAATTATGATAAACATTTGTGATTAGTATTAGATTTTAGTTGCAGAAGTCATGTGTTCAAAAATTTTTCTTAAAATTTAACAGTTTGCAAATTAATCTGAAAGCCTTAAGAAGGTTTTCTGGCAGTCTGTTCAGTTCATCCTCAAACGTTTCATAAATAAAATTAATTTATTGGTAAATATATATTCACAATTTTTACTTTCTAGTTGTATGTATTTATGTAAGCTAAAAGGGTTTATATTTACAAGCAGATATACAGTGATGTGAAAAATAATAAGAACAGTGCCTACCCAAACTTACATTACTTTTACAACCGGATAAAATATCGAAAATTCTTTCTTGTTTAAACGATTTAGTTTTTCTTAAACGGTAGAAAAAAGATTAAAAACAAAATTTTTGGTATTTCTACAATATATTTTGATTTTTTTTGTGATTTTTTATGAATTTATATAGTTTGACATGTGAAAATCATGAAATCTTAAAACTGTAACCAAATTAAGTAAAACTAAATAGATATTTATACTGAATATTGTTGCATAAAGTCTTAGTGACATAACAGTACTTTGTTGCGGATTCTTTGTTATCCAGAACAGAAGGACATCTTCTATTCATTGAGTAGACTAAATTTTTACAAACATGTACAGATCCTGTATTATTTTCCAAACACATACATACATAATTGGCCCTTAGAACGCTTCAGTCAGGATTACGACCTAGCTTCTCACACCACTTATGTTATGTGCGTTAATTTTATACATGAGTGGCGGGACCTACAGTTTAAAGTCGACTCCGAACGACAGATTTTTGAGAAGCTTTTCATGGCAATTTTTACTCTCAGAGTCTTTGCCAGAAATTTGCTAAGAAGAAGTCGCCGAAGAAATATTTTTTCGTTTTGATGTCTGACCTGGGTAATTTTCCAAAGCCCGTTGAAATTTGCGGGACACTTTCCCCTAATTGGCCTTTTAACTTCGTTCCATAAATTTTATATTGGCCGTATGCTCAAATGGGTCTTTCAGCAGGATAATGACCCAAAGCATACGGCAACGTACACAAAGAAGTGGTTCCAGGACAAAAAAAACCAATGTCTTAGAATGGCCAGCTCAAAATTTGACATCACATTTGAAATCACAAAAAATTTAAAAGTTGGAAAGGGACTAAGAAAATTATTAAGACAAAAAAATGAACAAAAGTTTATCATGATTATAATTATTTATTATTTTTTACTTTTTTAATTTTCTTTGCACATTCAATGTTTTAAATAATTACCAAAAAAATTACTAAAGTAAAGATTAGTAAAAACCTAATAAACGCCTACATTATCTTGCCTGGGGAGCTTTTCCTCCGAAATAATGAGTTTTAGACAAATACTACTTCATGACTTATCTTCTACCGTACCGCAGAAGAGTCAATGTTAATTTAAATTGGAACAATAAATAAACTGTCAATAAATTGTAGTATTTATCTTAAAAGATTATAAGCAATAAAGCTAATCATCCAAACCAATTTTATTTTGAAAATTCATGACATGAATTACTCATTTTTAACTGACAAGATCCAGTAAATCATGCGGAGTTTTTTTTTGTTTTTTGTATATTATAAATATTATACATATATTTTTTTACTTTTGTTTCCAACATATTGTAGTATGTGCATTGATTTGTGAACTCATGACTGATCTTTAAATGTGGTATTCATTAGAAAGATAAGAAAGAAAAAGTGTACTTAAATTTCTTGTAAAATTTTATTCAGAACTAAACAAAAAAAGTATCAACATCACGTCTTAGCAGAGGCGTCACGCCTGCGTATTCACACCACGCACATTAGCTTACTTGCCAAACATTTTTGTATGGAATTCGTTAAAGAAATAAATGAAAACATTTGTGCTTTTTTAAAAGACTTTATAAACATGATTAGGTTTCGAAATTTATTTCTCAACAATTGTTTATTTGTTGCTTGTACAATGTCCGATATTGACATTGATTAATTAATTACTGTTTATTACTGTGCGAAGGGAACCAGTTCTAGCCTTTTATTTAGTAGAATTTGAAAAACTTAGACCAATTGGCCAATTTTAAATGTAATTTATATTTCTCAAGGTTTTTTTTTCTTTCTAGATTTCAGATTACACTACTCTGTATTTTGTGAAGATTTGTGAAGATTCAACCAACATTCACCAAAAATTGTTTGTGTAAAATAATAAAATGTTTAGTCCGGATTATGAAAAGCGTATTTTAAAACATTGCAGTCCAGTAGCTAGAAATTTATTTAATTCGTTTGAAGCAGCTTCTACAACATCATCGCTGGATCGATTTATACCGTGCAGGTAAGTTGTTTTAATACAGATTTTATTCAACCACAAACATTATATTTCTCTCCCTCTCTCTCTTATTCTTCATCTGTTTTAAATTATGTTTTGTCTTTTTAGTGAAAAGTTCACTAACCTATTAATTTTCTCTAGTAACGAAACTTCATTGCATTTCTTATTTACACGAACCAGCAGACATACTCGTACACAGTATTATTTTTTGTTAAGAATTTGTGTAATCATTTTATACCCTACATTGTTAAAGTTGGTATCATTCGATTGAGGCTTGTTAAAATAAAAAAATATAAAAAACAGTTGTAGACAAACCTACAATAACAAATTTTATGAGCCAGAAATATTTTCATGGAAAGAGTTTAATAAATACTTTCTTTCTTTAAAGAGAATTCTTACCCTAAGAGGACTTAAAGTTATAACTTGGATGAAAAGATGTTTGTATATTCAATAGGACCGCTCTTCAAATTAGTAGATACAAAGTTTTTTGTTTAGTAATATTAGTAAAATTATCTTTTTACTGAATTGCTATACATATTTTGGGATCTCTGCTGTTTACTATTTGGTCATTGTAAATCACATTATATAATAGGGTTTAAAACAGTTCGGATTGACTGAATTTTTTACTTGTTATTGTTATGAATATTTTCATTTTTATCTTTAGTTATGCTAACGTTATAATTTGTAACGCTCTGCTGATTATAATTTTCATTAGATTTAGTTTTTATTTTAAACATTAACTTTATATTTCTGTAGCTTTGTTTTCTAACTTTTGTCTTTGTAATTGAAAAAATAATAATTCAAGTTTATACAACAACGAATATTTTGAATTGAGTACACGTACCCTACTATACATACAAGAAAAAATATATTATTCAATTAGCAATTAGTATGATGATTGAAAATGCACACTAAAACTAAAGTTATACTATATTAGAAGAAAATTAAATTCAATTATACCATAATTTACGTATATGTGTGGAGTTTAAAAAATGATATTAAATGGATGTAATGAAGGGACTAAATTTTAATATTAAAATTTGTCCTATTAAAAACGATCATCTTAGTTGATTGTAAAAAACGTTAACTCAACCTTCGCTTCCGAATTTGAACCGTAAAGAGTATTCCCACAAATGCCCTATATCAATTATATTTAACCACTAGCATACCCCCTTAATAAAATTGGTTTAATGTAGACGCTCATACAAAGCAAGTCATCTCCCTGCATCTGTAGACTTTCCAGATTTGTTATTACCGTATTCATAATTTCTACCCCTCAGGACAGTCTACAGATATTGTTTACCACTCTTGGATATTTTTTCCAAATATATTTCAATGAAGACAGCGAAGAGAATCAGGAAGTTAGAGGGACTGGCACATTCTCGGTTAGTTCAAGGCAACTGCCTATGCGATCTTTAAAATCAATGGATCATAAAAACAAATTCTGAACTTTAATTAGAATACGTTTTAGATAAAATTGTGCTCCATAATCTGTCGCTCTGAATGACATGATCATGTATTTATTCTGATAAACTATGTGTTTCAGTCTCTAAAGGTTGCACAATATCTACATGGAAAATTCATACATCATTTACTAAGGGACCTAAGTCCACGTAGTTTTTAGAAATGTGCTGCAACGGAGTTATGCGAAGGAAGAATTTGATAGGATTTGCCTAGAGTTCTGCTTGCGCCATGAGGGGACCACATGAAAATTTTTAGGTGTGCCACAATGAGTCATACATTACTCGAGAAACCCCACGAACTTTCAGCCCAACCATGCAACCTAGCCTAACTTAAATATAGATGAGATGTAAAGGTACAAATTTAATTCAGCAATGGTAGACTGTCTAGCTTCATGACTCAATGAACAGAGCCTAAAGAAAACAAGTAAAACCTTTTTTACGTTTACGTTTTATTTTTATGTTAATTCAAGTTGGTATTTGGCTGTTTGATTCATATGTGCGTGACGTTAAGTTTTTTTTTGTTTTTGTGTATTTGTAATTAAACAAATGCATAAATTACAAAAATATAAATATTAGTTAAACAAAAAAGCAAATATTTAAAAAAAACAATATTAAAAAAAAAATTTAAAAAAAAAAATAAACTTAAGCTCAGGTGTTTTACTTCAAACAGGCGCGTGCTAAATAAAGTCACAAAAATTTTTAAATTACCGCTCACTGACGGAAGTTGACAGAACGTTTTTAGTAAAAAAGAAAAAAGTAAAAAAATAAAAAAACAATGCATAAAAATGCTTTTTAACAAACAAAGAAGACTAACGGTTTCGAGGGGGAGGATAAGGTATAAAAACAAACGATTTCAATAAACTTAACTTTATCAGACGCTCGTCGCCGTCATCATTTTTTCTACAGAAATATTATTCACTAAAGTTTAGGTTCTGATTATTGTTTTTACTTTTTATAATTGCAAATTTAGTATTAATTTGATCGCATTATGAAACTATTATATAACATTGTTATTTAATATTTTGTTAATAATTTTGCACGTTTTTTTTAACATGAATTTCGAGTTTATAAATTTTCAATTTTTTTTGTGGACCGCGAAAACATTCGCATTACCTTGATTGCACATGCACGCAAGGTTGGTCACACAAAACATATTTTTGCAATTTAAAATAATATTACGATTTCTAATAATTCACTTCAAAATTATTTTGATATTTTTAACAAGGTTTTCTTCTAATGATTATTAAATATGCTTAAAACACATGGCTGTTCACAGAACTAATATTTATTACCCATGCAGGTACATGTTTTATGTTACTTTGTTGCATTTTAATGGTGATATTTTGTTAAATTATTGTCTTACGAAGTACATTTCTATTGAGTTTGATGAGAGTTAACATTTTTAGTTTATTTTATTTTATTTTATGCTCATGGCAATAAAAATATCAAAAATATCAAAATACAAGAATAGTGATTATAGTTAGTAGATATGATTTCGCTTATTCTTCATACCTAAACACATATTTTTAAAAAACTTTATATTATGTGCAGCCAAAGACACTTCCTCTCAGCAGATATCTGGCAAAGACTCTGAGAGTAAAAATTGCCATGACAAGCTTCTCAAAAATCTGTCGTTCGGAGTCGACTTTAAACTGTAGGCCCCGCCACTCATGTATAAAATTAACGCACACAACATAAGTGGTGTGAGAAGCTAGGTCGTAATCCTGACTGAAGGGTTGTAATGGCCAATTATGTATGTATGAAATATTTGTGTAATTGGAGACATCGCATCAAAATTCTGTTTTAAATAATTTCTTTCCGATTTCAAGTTATAGTTAACGAGGACATTTAAATTAAAGCTTAGAAAAAAAGTTATTGAAATATGGTTTTTTTTTTGACTGAGCTACATATGTTTGGAGGCAATTACATTGCAAATTCCAAGTAAAATTCCACTTTTTTGTGTTTCATTAATACACTTATATACATACAGATTTAACAAAAATGAAAAAAAAACAACTAATATTTATCAATTTCATATGCTTAATAATTAATTAACAACAAAAACTTAAATAGTCATTCATTGTAAAAAAATGTTTTGGTGTGGACTTGATATCAGACTTAAAGGCTAAGTTATCTGAAAGGAATATTTAAAATTAAATTTAATTGTTTTATTTTTCACCCAAACTATTTTGAACCTTTAATATTTTTTGAGTACCCTTTTTGGCGTATTATTTCAGTACATCTTTGTGACATTGAGTTGATTAAATTGCGACACTGCTCAGGACTAATATTATTCCATTCTGTCTGGATATGCTGTCAAAGTGCTTCTTTGCTGCTAGGTTTTTTGGCTGCAACTGCTCGTTTTACGATATTCAATTGGGTTCAGAGCAAAACTTTGAGCTGGCCATTCAAGAACCCTTATTTTTTCTTCAGCAAACCAAGCTTTAACTACCTGAGACGTATGTTTCGGGTCGTTATCATGCTGAAATATTCACGCTAGTGGTAATTCGTCCTCATAATCTTCAGTCAAATTGTTCTGTAGGATGTTTTTATACATTTCCCCAGTCGTCTACAGTTTAAAATCAACTCCGAATGACAGATTTTTGAGAAACTGTTCCAGAACCTGTTGTTCAGTTGCCGAAAAAATATGATTTTTTCCTTAACGTCGATGCAGAATGATTTGGTAGAAACCTTATAAACTAAATTCTTTGTCATTACTAGAACAACAATGGTAGGTTCAAACCTCAGTACTGACATCTCAAAAAAAAAAGAGCTGTAATGTTCTGAGAGTAAATAAATTGCCATGAAAAATATTTTCAAATTTGTTGTTCGTCGTCGACGTTGAATTGAAAATCTCACCTCTCATAGATAAAATTAATATCCACAACGTGGAAGATGTAATCTTGATTAAAGGGCTAGAACAGACAATACAGTATTAGTGAGGAATAATGAATTTTTTCACTTAATTAAGTGCTATCGTCGAAGTAATTTTGTATCGGGCAACGTGATATCTTTGCAAAGTTTGCTAGTAAATATGATGTAAATTTAAAGGACTTGCTATAAACGAAGTATATATTTAGAATAAGATTATTTTATTTGTTCACTGATGTTTTGGGGTTTGAATCATTTTGTAAAAACATTCTATAGTAAATTATGAATATGCTTATAAAAAATTCCTGGTTGATAGGTATTTCAAATCATTTTAATTAATTTCTGGAGACGAAATAATCTAAGATGAATTGAATTAATTCTTGGAAATTTTTTTGTGTAGTATTTTATAATCCCATAAGTTTAACAGTCGCTATCAACAGATATCTATAATCCAGTGCAATAGCATAGGTCAGACGATTGACTTTGACTCTATGGATTTTGTAAACTTGCTTCAATCAAGTAAAAATCAGAGTAAAGTAAATAAGAATATCAAAACTCTCTAAAAAGTGTTTTTTTTTTTTCAAATATATATATTTGTATACATATATATATAAATATTCTATATACGTATATATACATACATATATAATAATGTAACGTAATTATAAAAATAAAATATGTTAAATTTAATTTATTTCTTGGTTCCAGAGCAAACAACAATTGGCAAACAAATTTTGCTTCAATAAACAAGTCCAATGAAAATTCACCACAGACTAGTAAAAAGCAAAGGGACTGCGGTGAAACAGTTCGGGATAGTTTAGCTTATTCGTGCCTTTTAAAAAATGAGCTGCTAGGCACGGCAATAGAAGACGTTAAATCAGTCAGTGATGAACGTAATGAAAATACTTACACACCAACAGCCAAAAGAAGTCTATTTAAATATCAATCACCAACAAAACAGGTAAGTGCGTTCGCTAATTAAACCAAAAAATCGCCGTTTTTAAAATATTTTACAAAAAATTTTTACTATAAGCTTTTCTCCAAAAATTATAAAATATTTGTAATTAAAATTAATTTAATTTCTTAAAATTAATTTATTTTCTTAAATTAATTTCCGATTTTTTTTTTTTTTGTTATTGTGGCCATGTCGTGATTTTGTATATTCATGAGACAGTCAAGTATATATGAATAAGAAATCAAGTGCTTTTTGAATCATTTCCTTTATTAAAGTATGCATATTACATAGAGAGATACAAGTGTATACATAAATATAATTTTTATTGTTAAAAAAAAATTACAAAAATTTTCGTGCAACATTTTTGAGTTTTATTATGTTTGCTCTTATCTGTTGTTGAAGTTAATAACATTGAATTTATTTATATCGTTCCATAAGCCCTATGAATTTTCACTGTATTAATGTCTTCAGTTCTTTTTCCTTTATTTTAATTAAAAAAAGTTCGTGTTTAGAAAATATATTTAAAATGCATGACTTTATTTTAATTTTTGTTGTATTTTTGGAAAACATGAAAATCGTCTACAAATTGTATACATGCACATACGAAAAACAAAGATATAAATAGAATTGTGATATTATATTTTTATTTTACATGTGGCTTATTGTCTAAAGTTATTTCTAACTCTATACTTAAAGCTATTTGAAAACAAATGTATATTTGAATACACTTCTTTCTTTTTTCTTGCTTCCTTTGCGGGAGTATTATTATTTTTTATTCAAATATAATTTCAACAGACAGCTAGTGATATGAGATTCTAATTCTTGCCTTGACTATTCTAAGTTGGGTTAAGTTCCCCATGAGGAAAGGGAATTATTTATTCCAACAATTGGTACAAGATTAGTGATCATTTTCGATGAAATCGGCTGTGGAAAATAAAGAATTAACTAATAATTAGATCTCAACGGGTTTGGAGAGTAATAAATCCCGCAACCAAGAATTTTTTAGATCTATGATAGATTTATTTCTAGTGTACACCAACTTTTAAATTTAACGGTAGAAATTTATTTTGCCAATTTAAAGAAATAACAAAATTATGCTCTAGTTAGAGTAGTGACAGTCTCATTTAAAACCACTAATTTGTTAAATTTTCGAGCAGCAGAAGATGCAGCAAGTACTGGAGGTTGAACTTCGTTATTTTAATTTTTGCTAATTTCTGCTGCAACTCCAGTTTTTTTGATCTCTGATATTTTTGACAAAAGGTTAATTACGGTCTTTCAAGCTTTGATTTTAGTGGAGGAAGACTACGTTTCATGTTTTCTAAAAGAAATATTGTCTTTAGCCAAACATCATGCTGTTTTACAAAAACTTAACTCTAAAACTTTTATGCCATTTCCTATTTAAACAAAATATTCGTAACTGCTCCTTTATATAATGTTTAAAGTTTTTGGAACAATCTCACCAATGTATGAAAAGAAATGAATACAAATGGGTACACCGTATGTGAATAACTCTGAATTTTACACGCAGTAGTAACTTAGACCAAGCGTTGCTAACGTGCACCTACCATTAGATTTTTGTGATGTGTGTTTTTGAGTCGTAAATCGTTACATTGTCGTTATGTCGCAATCCCTACTGCTACGACCCAATTTCTCACACCATTTGTTTAGTGTGTGTGTTATTTTTATACATAAGTGGCGGGACCAACAGTTTAAAGTCAATTCCGAACGCCAAGTTTTTGAGAAAATAATTAATGGGAATTTTCTATTCACTATCAGAGTTTTTGTGAGACATCTGCGTTTTGTTTTAGATGACTTACCTGGGGTTTGAATCGTGGTCCAACGTCTAAGAAGCTAATACACACACACTGTTGTGTACAACAGCAACTTCCTAATTTTTTTAAATCATTATTTGCAAGAATTATTATATTAGCTTCTATGTGAGATTTCTATTGCAATTAAAATTCTAACTTTTGGAAATAGTAGTGAATGTATTTTTTATTCTGCAAATAAAATACATACAATGAGCGTCAAAAGAAACTGTACACCATGGATAAAATTTTAACAATCATCAAACTAAAATTTTAACACTTAAGGAGAGTGCCCGAAAAATTTTGGCAGTTTCAATTCAATTCAATTTTAAAAACTGACAATGAAATAATTTTAAAATAAAAATAACGATAATTTATTATGTACATATATATTTTTCTTAATGTACACTTTCTTTTGGCAGTCACTGTACATAGTACTAGAAATGAGCCTTTTTGATGTGTACATCCATCTATTGCTCTCAAATCAGTGCTCTAGGCTCCAAAGACATTTCTTCTTCGGTTCCTTTAGGATACAATTTCAAAAAATATTTTAATCCGTCGTTTGAAAGGTCATAGCTTTTGTTTAGAGTAAAACTTCACTTGTTGAAACGCACACTTAACACCTGTTCACTGTTATTTCTCCTTATGTTTTGTTTTATTATTTCAATCTAGTTTTTATAGAACATTGACCTTTTTTTTTGAAAGAAAAACAAATGTGTTATTGCTTTCTATTCTAACAAGAAAAAAAACAGAACCAATATCAGGTTTCATCTCTATTGGTCTAGAGGAATGCTTGAAACAAAGAATTCTCGATGTGTGTGTATTTGTTTATTTTATATTCTAACACATACCACTTGCGTTTAAAATATTTTCCTCTTTTCATTTTTATTTATTTGTAGTTGTCGTTTTTCATTTAATACCGTTATTTGAAGTAAGAAAAACAGTGTGTTGTTGTTTTTGGAAAATGTGGTGTAAATTGAAGTCAATAAACAACCGGTTTTATTATTATTCTGAATATGTATGAGCCTGTTCGTAAACCAGCGGGCAGGGCATCAAAAGTTGAATAGTTCTTTTAAAAACTTAACAATAATAATTAAGTAACTTCTGCTCTATATGATTTATTGAAATTTTTAAATGCGTTTTCTTTTTATTTTATTGTTATCAAAAAGATTTTATTGTACCATTAACTTTTTTTTAAATTTTACATGAAGAATTTTTTTAAATAAATTTATATCATACCCATTCTTCATAAGTATGTATGTATATGAATATATACGTATGTATATACCGGGTCATCCAAAAGGGACAAACTATAACAGTTGATAATGGACATCTTGTTAAATTAATTGTCATTTAAACAGTCTGCTTTGTCAAATCACTTCGAATGAATATAGCATTTAACAACGCATGCAAATAATGACATAACTTTATCAAAATAGGTATTTTTTTGATAAATGAGTATACGTGAACATTAAAATTAAAACGATGATTAAAATTCAAATTACATTCGAGTGTTTACAGCGTATCGAAAAAGTCACTGTTTGGTGTGGATTTTAGACTGGCAGCGTCAACGGTCTGTATTTCTTTAAGTAGGACGTTGTTTAGGTCGACCACTATAGATCGATGATTGCCAAATTCTTTTAGTCTGAATTAAATAACTTGCAGATCAATGACGCACCAGCGATTTTAAGGTATGATCATCTCACTTGGCGGTGATAAGAACTGGCCATCGAAATCATGTGATTTGACTACGTTAGAATCTTTCTTCTGGAGATTTCCTAAGTTGTAAATGCAGAGTCATCAATGTCAATGTAACTCATGCCATCGGTCATTTATGCGCCGGAGTCATGTGTCGGACATTTCATCGATGTTATATTGCACACATAATGTAGTCTATATATTTTTTAGATGAATGTAAAGCCTTGCTTTAGTTAAATTTAAAGATAGGACGTGCTTAGTGGAAGACCCAAAGTGTACATATATATACATATTTGCGTTGAGATGTCAATTACACTTGAAGTCGTCTGTGTAGTTAAATATTTGTAAAGTTAAAATTTTAAATCAAGTTTTTGTTGCATTATACAAGGAAACATTTATCAGTGCTATGGACATCATCAATCAAAGACTTAAAATGGTTTATTGTACTAAATTTAATTTGTGTATTTACGTTCATACACACAATCTGTTTCTGACATAGCAAAAATCGTTTGATTTTGATTTCTGTTTTACAATAATAATTTTGTATAAAATAATTAAAAAAAAAGGTTAAAATTATTTGAAAATCCTGTTGAAGTAATATTTTCGGATTTAATATTTAAAGATTTGGATTGTATTTCAATTTATTTGTTCATCGATCTCATAAAGCGTTTGGCCTTTTTTTAAAGCACTTGAAGAAAATCTGAAAATACATGTATGATTATACTTAAGTACGTTTAAACTTTTTAAGTACTTGAAAAACTAAAGTAAAAATACTTTTATTATATATGTAAATAACGGGTCTATTCTAATCTGACGAAAAGATACCCCCTACGCACATATGAGTCATTTATTTTGAAAGTGCTTTAAGTCCATTTTTTCTTATATTGAGATATTTAAGGGTTTGCGTTTGAATCGTTTCAAAAATATTGTTAACTGGTATTAAGTTGCTTTTATGATTTTGTGACCTTTAACATATTAGAATATATAACGTAATATGTTTTGTAAACTTTTCTGAAAGATTAAGCTGTGTTTCAGAACCTAATATGGATTTAAACCACTTACAAAATTAATAAAATCACTTTTTGTTTGTGAAAAGGAAATAAGTCCACTTTGTTCTTAGTTTAATATTAGTATAAGTTAATTGTTTCCACTTAAAGTTATTCCACTACCTTTATATACACTGAGCGCCATAAGTGCGTCAACACTCACTAGAACTTGAAATTTTCTGTTATAATAAATATACTTTTAGCACAACAATAATTTTGTTTTTTGTAATAAATAAACTTTTTAATTTTTAAAACTTATTCGACTTCATTTACTTTTCTCGCTATCCTAAGAAAATGAATTATTTCAGTGATGTTTACTCACTTTTAGGGCTCAATGTAATTCCAACATAATTATGACATGGGGTTTATTAGCAAACAAATTATACAAAAAAATTGTATACTACCTAGTGATTCCTGTAAGTAAATGATAAATATTTTATTTCTGATGTAGATGAATGTGATAGCTTTAAAATAAATAGGGAAGCTTTCAATTTAGATACTGATTTTTATTTATGTAATTAGAAAAACATATATTTAAAAATAAATATTAATATATTTATTAAAAAAATTAAATTAACATTCATTTATTAAGCATAATATTGTTATGAAAATGGAAATGGTGTTATTAAAATAATAAAGAAAAGCACCAAAAATAACACAAGGGACTTGATCATGTATGAAATCATAAACAATAATGCAGTTTTTCGGAATTTTGTAACATAAAACATTCGATATCAAAATTATTTCTTTTAATGGACTTAAACCAGTTGCAAAATAAATTTTTTTGCATTTGGTTAACTAGCACTAATTTTCTAGTGCCCCAAATCATAGCGATACTAGATTTGAACTGTTTACAAAAAAAAAAAAAAAGATTACATAGGATTGTAATTATTACTATCACTATTTTTTTTTTTTCTTTTGGTTTTGAAATGGACTTAAACCACTTTCAAACTAAACGGCTCATATATTTTTCAAGTGTTTATAAAAGTGCCGATTTATCTATAAATAAGTATTTGACCTCACTGAAGTAGTTGCCATCAATACAAACGTAAACTTTTAATACAATCAATCATATTGAATTGATTCATTTTTTCCATAAACAAGTACGATTACAAGTACAATATACACATACATATATAAAAAAAAAAACTATTTTATTCAATTGTCTATTGTTTATTTGTTTGAATTTCATAATGAAATGGTAAATAAAAGATATTTGGCTGCTCTTTTCTTCAAACTTTTCATAACCAGTCACTTGACGCATTATTATTTAATTTCATTAAAAACACACACAGCCACACGTACACATTCGCTTGCTACGAACAAGAAAAAAAAAGACATCTACAGTATCATCATTTTTTTTTTGTGGTTTGATTTTATTTAATTTAAAACAATATTGTCACATATGTATGCGGCTTTGATATTTAAAAATATGAATAAACCATCAGAAAAAAAACAATAATAATGATTGTGTTCTGTTGCAGAAGGCGGTAAAAACTGAGATTTTTTTATATCAGCAAAACATGACATTGATTTTGTGCTGTTGATGAAAGCGGTAAAAACTTTTTAAAAGTTGAAAAGAAAAAATAAAGTTTTGTCTAACGAATTTAATCGTCTGTTTAAGCATGTGCCAAAACCATTATTATTATACAGCCATGTCACAGAACGTAATTCCGATCGAAAGTGCTTTCAATTCCGAAAGTCGAGTCTTTAGAAAATGAAAAATTTCTTTGGAACGAAATCAAATTCAAATTTTCAAAGTGGTTTTTATATATTTGATGATTTGTTAAAGAAAACTATTAATAAAACGATAAATAAAAAGTCGCCGAAGTCAAGTAGGTAGTGTTTTGGCTTATTAGACGTAAAGCCAAGGTTCGAGGCCCAGGCCAGATATAGAAAGAAAATGCAAAAAATATTTCTTCGGCGATTTCCTTTCAGCAGATTTCTGGCAAAAACTCTAAGAGTAAATAAAATTGCAATGAAAAGCTTCTCAAAAATCTGTTAATCGACGTTAAACTGTAGGTCCCGCCCCTTATGAATAAAATTAACACACACAACATAAGTGGTGTGAAAAATTAGATCAATAATCCTGACTGACGGGTTGTAATGCTCAATTATGTATGTATGTATTAGTAAAACATAGTAAAATTGAAAGACAAAATGATATGTTTTATTATTACATAGGTTATCTAAGTATTTCGTTAATATTTATGCTTAAGAAATTTAATTTTGTAAACTTGCTGATATAAGTATATCTTTTTACCGAAATTGATTCCAATACACTTTCCCCCGCCATTCCAACGACGACAACGCTCAATGCCTTCTTGACTCCTTCCTACCTTCAGGATCTAAAAGTGTTTCAAAAGCAAATGAAAAAAGCAAATGTTTTTCATTCACAAATTATGTTTTTTTTCGAATTTTATAATTTTTGTAAATAAACGAAATCATTCGGAATCTGAAGGAGTTAAAGAATCAAAACCATTCCGATCGCAATCTGTGATATGATAGTCTTTATTTTGTAATATTATTATTTATTATATTTTTATTTAATTTAATTTTATTATAATTGAAATGATTTTACTCGACCTTTTTTTTACGTCAATCCAATATTTTAAGTGAATTATTTTCAAATGTCACACAAGTGTCAAAGATTCCAATTTATATATGTATACTATATTACTGTCATCTTGTTAATCGCATTTTTTCCAAAATATTTATATGTGTACATACATAAGTATGAACTTCCTCTTTCCTCCTATGCCACTTATAAATTAACCAAGAACTAGTGACAAATTGTTCATTTTATTTATTCAGATAATCATGTATTTCAATTCTCTTAAGTGAAATTTGTCAAGATAATAATCATAAGAATGCAACGAATGAAAACATACCATTTAACAAAAAAAAAAAAAAATAATTTTAAACATAAAATTTTAATTTTGAACTGTTGTGGCGCTTTTACACGATTGTATAATGCATTTAATGAGTTGTCTTAACACTACATAGCATAACTTTTTGCTTTATTTTGCTTCTATATTTGCTCATACGAAAATATTCAACAAATTTATATAAATATTCATAATTTTTACTTGTAAAATATTTTGAGCACTTGCATTCTATTAGGTATTTTTCTTTATAAAAATAAGTTTGGCATACAGTTTTTGTTTTGTAAGTAAGTTTTGCGATGAATACCGATCGCATTACAAATCACCTTTAACTAATCGATAGTTTGGTGGGTTTTATTGGTCAGAAAAATTAAACTAATCTATAGTTACATTTCTATGATTTTTATTGGCTTCATGTCGAAACCATAGCTGCCAGATAAATAAAGCATCCAATCGTCAAACATTAGATAAAAAATATCGTCAAAATCATCAAAGACGTTCATGGAAATCGTAAAACTAATTATCACAAAATCGGCATGAAAATTCAGAGTGCTGTTCGCTAGAATCGACACATCTTTCAGTGCCTTAGCTTATTAAGAAAGTATAGGCCGATGCCTCAACGTCTACTTTGAGACTTTTCGACCGCGTACAAGAGAGAGGGCGAAGTTGCCCGTTAATGACAGTAAGGTATCGAACTCCATTTATTCATCGCAGCATCGTTACAATGTGTCTTATGTTTCACTGTTCGGATTTTTTTTTTGAGCGAAATAAGGGACTTGTTCCCGAGAATCATTTATTTCTATCTAAAACTCACCATTCTCGGCGAGCACAAACGTATGTGGTCCATTGTGCAGTGGATTGCACACTGCATTACAGACAAAATTCGTTCTTTAGTCGGACTATGCGTGTAAGGAACTCCTTTCGTCCTAGAGATTGTAATTGTTTTGGCTTTTAAGGGATGAATACAGATCATCACTAAATCAGTCAACTGCAAAGCAAAATAAAAACCTTAAGGTGCCTTTTAATGTACTAAGGTATAGAATATAATGTAAATTTTTAATTCCTAAAAATCGTCACAGTAAGGACTTAAATCGTCACATAGTCAATATGATATTTTTGGAGCATAAAATTGTCAAAATGACGACAAATCATCAAATCTGGCAGTTGGAGTCAGAACATAATTTTATTCTCAAGCAATTCTCGTATTTAGTTAAATTTGAGGATTCTAATAGAGTGTCTTTATTTGTTTGCGTTTAAACTTTTTGTAACAAGTTTCTGCAAAGTCTGAAGGCGAAATTAATTTGGCAGTATCCAAATGGAAAGATTGCTAGAGTCAGTTCGAGATTAGTTAATATGTCGTTAACGGTTTAAGCTACAGCAACGTTTAGTTATCGCTTTTTTGTACTTACTTAATTCGTAAATAGAACCCTTCAGTAAGGATAATGACCTAGCTTCTATAATTTTATACGATTCTTCTTTACCTTATAGTACTATTAGAATTATTGTTTCTTAAATCATATCAAAATTATTTCTTTTAATGGACTTAAACTAGTTTCAAAATAAATTTTTTTGCATTTGATTAACGAGCTACTTTTCAAGTGCCCCAATTCATAGCGATTTTTATGATACTAGACTTACACTGTCTTCAAAAGTAGATGACATAGGATTGTAATTATTGCTATCATTAACTTAATTTTTTTTTTTAGTGGACTTAAACCATTTTCAAAATAAACGGTTCAATTAATTAATTTTTATATACATATGTATGTATTATATTTTTTTTTTTAACTTTTAAGATTACTTTTCCGTTGAATTTTAACACGAATTTTACTTGATCTTCTCATTAAAAGATTAAATTTTGCTACTCTAACAAGAATTAAAATTTTCAAACACATTTTTAAATTTCAATGTCAAATTGAACTTGAAGGTTTGTGGAAAAAGTCTTAACAGCATTCTTTGTGCTTAGAATATTTATGTAATAATAAACCTATAAACAAAGTATCAGCATAGTGTGGTAAGTTCTACCTGTAAATTTAAAAAAATTCCTAACTTGAAGATTTATTTGAATTTTTTAAACACATTCTAGACATATGTACATGTTAGTCAAAGTACTGTGTGCTTCGCTAACTCTATTGGAATTTAATAAAAAATTACTCAATATGTATGGAAGTGCTATTTCCAAATTTATCGAATACTGTCAAGACTTTTTCTAATGATGTGTATTGTCCTAATATATACAAAAATCAAAATTTAGTTTGAATGGGCAGTACAATGCTCACTTATTCGATTCCGTTCTCTTTTCGACTGATGATTTGTGTTGATTATTGAGTTATTTGTACCATACAGTTATCATAGGAGTGGTTCTGAATATTTAGAATTTTTGTAATTTATTTACAGAGAACCATTGTAAAAATTCCAAGGTAATCAGTTTAGTCGTCTGTAAGGTTCAAATATACAAACACATATTAATTTTTACACATTAGATGTACGACGAACATACAAATATATTAGTATACATATTTATGAACTTAAAAATTATTCATTACATATCCAACATTATCACATTACGAGTATAACTTGCGATTATGTATAAAATTTTTGATTATTATCGAATGGCCCACGTAGTTATATTTTTGTTTTCAATCAAAAATATTCTACTGATTTGTCTTTATGGCATTTCATGGTTATAATACAAATTAAATAATAATAAGTCATAAATTTTATTAAAAATAAATAAAAAAAACAATAGAATTTATTTTTAATTCAAATTCAAAATTGTACATTTTTAAACATGCATGTCTTGTGTACCTTTTGACACAATTAGTTCTCATTGTAATTTTTTTTTTTTTTTTCATTTTACCTCATAAAATGCTACTGGTATTCGAAGCGTATATGATGTATAGCAATTATTATTAATAGGCCTAAATCTATTCCACCAGCTAACAATCGACATACCTATCGGAGACGTTTACAGAAATTGTAATAATAAAGAAAACAAACTACTAGTAAAATTGAATTATTTATAACGAATAAAAAAAAATTGAAACTATTACTAGTGGGTGTGGTGGATGTTTTACTACTTTACAATTATTTAAAAACAAAATCATATAATCATATACATACATACATATACGGGAGTATATTCTATGATGGCAACCAGCCTTCATACATCCGTGATCTAATGCTATTGTTATTTGTAACTATAGGTGAAATAAAGATAAATTACCTTTAGATTGGTATTAGGGGTTAGACGAAATTCCACTTAACATAAACATTTTTAGATTTCGTGATGAATGGAAAACTTAACCCCTGACGGTCCGGAACCATTTCAAGTGAAGTTCTCATAAGATACAGCTATTTTTTATACCAAGCGAAGCTGTAAAACATTTTTAAAATCTACTGTTGCAAAAATATCAATGAAGTCAAATCAAGCCTGAATATGTAGTTTTATCTAAATGTATCATACTTAATACTTTAATTTTGGAAATATTATATCATTATACTCATTTGAGTCTTTCACAAATGCCGGTTGAAAAAGTGTACAATAAAAATATACAATAATAGTATATAATAATGTTCTGAGTCATTTTCTTGACAGAACAGGCTTGGAAGGAAAAAAGAAAAAAATAATTAGAATTCCAGGGTAAAATTAAGTAAAAAAGCAAAAGTTGGTAAAATAAGTCCTAAAGTTACCAGCATTAAAAAATATTGTGTAATAGGAGCTACACACATTTCCGAAAACTAATACAATTCGATAAATAATAAGATTTGGCGATTTATTTGGTTAATGGGACGTAATATTCATTAAAAACAATACGCTATGCTGCTCCATGTCATCCTGTTTTTCCGCAAAAGGAAACTCTTAAAGTCTAACTTACCGGAAGCATTCGTTTATCATAAGTTTGTGAAGTGACGAATCAAAGTTTAACTTATTTGGCTTTGAAGGTACAGAATTTCGTTTATTTACAAAATTATTGTGAATATTTTCCTTTTAGGGGCCGACGAATGTGATTTAACGCATCAGAGCCAAAAAAGTTATTTTATTCTTATTTGGAATAGAATTAGCAAAATTATGAATATTTAACGGCTTATTATTATTAGCTAATATTGGCAGTTGTATAACTATTAAGTAAAATTAAATTTTTAAATTTTAAAATTCAACATTTTAAACTTAGATTATTTTTATCTGGTAACATTCTTATTAAGACCAATTCACTTTAATTATAATTAAATTAACTTTTAATTCGAGAAATGTTTAATTTCATTCAATTGATAAATTGATTGAGAATTGAATTAGTCTTGTTGCCTGAACAGACATGAGTCAATATGCATACATACATATGTATGTATAAGTAATAAAAGAGGGTCAAAAAAGTTATATACGATTATAAATTGTTTTTCAAAAATTATTTTATTTTTTCTCTTGTGCGCATTATTAACTCTTCATACAGTTATCAGTTCGAATGTTTTTTCTTCATTATTACATTATCGGTATGATGAATAATTTATACATTTAATTCAAAAATTATTTTTTTTTTTAATAACAATATAGCAAGCTGTGAAAATAATTAAACATATTTTGTGTATAATAGTTGGAATTTAAATTTAATATTAAAAGATTAGTTTTACATGCCTATAATATACAATAATAACTACCATATATCTACATACATATTATCATTTCACACAATCATTAATTAAATATGCTAATCAAACGATTAACGAATTTGCCTCAGGACTAAATTCGTTGTTTGCTGATATTCACCGATGCAATAAGGTGAATGCAAAATTAGGTGGATGCAGATGCAATAAACGAGAGTTAAATAGAATAGAAATCGGATTTGAAAAGTCCAGAGATATGGTGATTTCGAGTACGAGGATTATTTATCTGTTATTCTTATAAATAAGTTTCAATTTATATTGATCGCTTCTAATAGAATTACCACTGTGTTAACCTTGAACATAGTCTACTTATGAGCTTAGAGCACGATTAAAATCGTAAATTCTTGAGTTGTAGGATTTAATATATTAAAGTTTGACCGAAAAACTTTTCCAATTTCAATATAAAAATAAATTCAGTCAATTTTCTATTGCCAGGTTTAAGAGTGATTTATACAATATAGAAAATGTAACTAATTTTTTAATTTACAAAGTGTTGATTAAAATATAAATCAGCTTTATAAAAAAATAAACGACAAGGTCATTACTTTACGCAATTTTTATATCCAAATTCAATTGAAATACAATTTAAACATTCGCTTAACAGAAATATCAATCTCAATAAAATGTTTCAACAAACTTTTCAATTTATGTGAAACAACAATTTGTTTTTGAAATGCGTACATACATATGTATTTGCAAAGCCTTACGCACACAATTCGCAAATTTATACGCATTTGAAATTCAAATAAAATAGACTGTCAATTAAAATAGGCAGGCAATTTATGATCTTTACATGAATAATTTAGATGAAATAAAAAAAGATAAATAAATTGCTTTGACACAGTTTATTTTTTTTCAATTCAGAGGTGTGAAAACTAATAAGTAGACTTAGGGCCATTATTACAACTTGCCGTTAAAGTTGGGTTTAGTTAATGATAACTTTAGCTATAGTGAACTTTAAAGTCACCTTTAACTTCTCTTCGTTATTACAACTTACAGATAAAATAAAGTTAACTTTTTTAAAAAAATTCGAGAGTGCCGGAGCAATATTATCCATAACACTGCTTAATTAAACAAGTTTTTTTTTAAAGCAGTGGCAACGATGGACTTCGTTTTTTTGTTGTAAACGCTCATTTTGTTTATGTTTGAAGTTGGCATAATATATAATATAGCAAGTACAAACGTAAACTTAACTTTAAAAGTTAAAGGTAGGACGATCGTCACTTTAGCTTAAAGCTCACTTCTACCTTACTGTCCACTTATAATAAAAGAAAACAATTTATTTGTCCGTAATCCTCCCTTTGGTTAAGGGCAAGTTGTAATAATGGCCCTTAGAGATTAGACGAAAAAGTAAGCAAAATAAGTAAATTGTTGATAAGTCCCCAGCACATATGCATATGACAATAGCTAATTTGATTCCTTCTGTAGGAAGAACAATAACAGTTGAATTCAAAAATTACTCTATAAAAACGATTGACATTTCATATAATAATTCGGAACAAAAAAAAAAAACATACATTTTCGCTAAACACAATGTAAATATATTTGAAGTAGTTGGTCAACCACTTACGCAAATCATTTCTTTGTTTATAAAAATAACTTAAAACCACTTAAAAAGTTTGTAAAAAAATAAATTGTTTTTACTGAATATTTTATATAAATAACTAACTCATGTTAATTAACCATAAACCATAAATATTATATGTTGTATGTACATATAATATTTCTCTAGTGACATTTACACCAGCAATTTACTTCGTTTGTAAGTACATATGTATGTATGTACTTGTACAAACGAATACTTAACCTTTTGGTTTGTTTTGGTGCTTAAGTAATGTTGTTGGAATACACATTTTTAGTTGGTTTATATTATTGTAACCACAATGCAAAATTTATTTTTAATAATGGTTTAAATTCTCAAGAAATTATTGTACAAGTGTATGTGGCGAACGTACTATACACGTATTGGGTAAAATTCCAATTTCTGGTGTGGAATGCCATGAGAAATTTTTGGGTGATAAAAAAAAAAAGAAAAGGAAATTGTGGGATTATATGAAAAATTGAATAAATCATAGTAAATAGTTGAAAAGTTTTTTTTTTTCTTTACCACAACCTACAATGGAACCACACTAAATAATTTCAAACGATTTGTTGTATACTATTTTCGAATTGGAAAAAAATATTTTAAATAAAAAAATTACCGAAAAGAGACCTCCATTAACTTGCTAACGAAATTTTTATAATTGAAATTAGAAGTAGGAATATAATTGAAATTTTGTGCAAATGTTGTCTCCACGACAAGTAATATTAATAAGAAGTTTTATAGATAAATCTCTGCAATACTTTTCTTTGCTAATTAATATTCAAGGGTTTATAAATGTTAAAAAAAGATATTAAAGTTTTAGATCAACGAAATTGCTGTATTCAATATATCCCCAAATAATATAAAACACATTAGTTAAGTACGTTGGTATCGAATTCGTTGGGGATTTGACAGTGACTGGCCTGTTTCAGTAAATTTGGAGATTTTCACGGAAACCCTCTTCACCTAAAAAGTATTGCGCTGCCAGTGGTGTCTCAGTATTCCTCATCAAAAATCTCATCTACAGTTTCAGTAAACCGAACTCCAGTGTAGGCGTTAAATAGTTAGGCCGAATCGTCAGCCTTATGATCTGAAGTTCTTTAAAGTAGAGATCGATAGTTTACCTGTATGGTATGATACCCATAGCAGCCAGATTTGACGATTTTCGTCATTTTGACGATTTTGTACTTCAAAAGTATCATATTGACGATCTGACGATTTATGTCCTTATTTTGACGATTTTTAGAGATTAAAAATTTACATTACATTCTTTACTTTAGTATATTTAAAGACACTTTAGACCTTGTATTTACTTTGCAGTTATTACTGTTGCTAATTTAAGTGATAATTTTTCTGTATTCTGTTGTCTTGTTCATCCCTAAAACGCCAAAAACTCACAAACTCTGCACGAAGGGAGTTCCACATACAAACAGTGTATGTGTAAGGCAGTGTACGATCAACTGGCCGATCGACCACATACGTGTGTGGTCGCATAGAAAGGCGAGTGTTACGTTGAAACACATGATTCTCTGGAACAAATCCCTTATTTCGCTCGAGCAAAATCCGTTGTAATGGCAATAGAACAGTGAAACACAAACCAAATTGCAACGATGCTCCAATGTATCAATGGAATTCGAAACGGGCAACATCGCCCTCTCCTGTACACGGCCTACACATGAGAGTCGTATTCAATTCCCTTTCGGGTATAAAAATGTAAAAAATATGTCTGTTATAGCGAACATCACACTGAATTTTCATGCCAATTTTGTGACGATTATTTTTACGATTTCCACGAACGTCTTTGAGGATTTTGACGAGTTTTTTTTTCTAATATTTGATGTTTTGATGCTTCATTTATCTGACAGCTATGATGATACCCTCAGTACAAGGTGATTTAAAATATTAAATGGGCCATTAAAAGATGAAGAAATGTTCATTCACCCTTACACTAAAAATGTGCATCAAGCAGAGTCTTTAGACTATCTCAAGTACAGGAAATGAAATATTATGCCATGAACATTTTTGTTTCTATTAGAAAGTTAATAGGTAGCGTATAGATGTATTACCTAGTCCAATAAAAATCTAAAATCTTGGTTAATTTGTATTATACTTCCAACTTTAGAGTTCTTTTCGTTTGAATTATTACGCTAAAAGTTTGTTTGTCATTTCTTGTCCAATGTATCTGTTTTCATTCTTGACGACATTACCGATTCCTGATTAATCGGTATGTCGCTGCAAGCAGTTCTCCCTAAACTCAAATCACTATCTAAACTACTGATCACTATTTGGGCTCACTATTTTGAGAATGTCTTCTCGTTCCAACTTTAACCGTTCTAATTAATGTAAGAAAAGAATTTAGAAATTTAATGAATACATGCATATGTTCTTCTAGAAGAGAAATATTTCTTTCACCATTGTATTAAGGCTACGTAAATTTCCTATTCGCATAAAACAACATTTCCTAGAAATGCAATCAAAGCATATTTTTTTTAAATACATATGTATTTTAAATATTTCTTTTTTAAGTAAATTCTTTAATTTAATGTTAAATAATCATTATGGAAATTAGAGCTGGAATTGACATTTTATTTTTAAATTAAAATGCAATTTGAGCTGTTCTTTTTTTTACCAAAAAACAACTACAGTGGCTTAAAATTATATTGGGATAAATACGAAAGGTTGTCGATTTTTAATACTTTACTAACACCATAAACTTTTTAGTAAAACTTGGAAACAGTTATGTAACTAGGCTTTTAAGAATATTCAAAATATCTAAATATTATTGTAGAAAGATATTGCAAACTTCACGTCCAAATAAATTACGGTATGTGATAACTTCGTTCTCTTAGCAAAATGTAAATGGTGAATTGTTCAATCCATTTTTGTTCCAAAGTAATGGGAGAAACAAATAGGTTTGGAACTGGTTAAAAATAAATAAATTAAATATTATTAAATAAAACTCCAGAAATAACTTAGGATATAATTTAATAATATTAATCATTATAAAGATGCAGAAAATTATGAAAATGTTCCCAAACCCAGCAAACGAAAGAAGTAAGGTGACTATACAAATGAAAACAAAAACGACATTTTAGCTTCTCCAAATTTGCTGCCGAGACTGAATTCCACTTAGGGATAATGCTAATTCGTGAACCGTGTTATGAAAGCATACGTTCGTTCACTGACTGAATAGCAAACAAAGTCCTTCATAATAAATAATAAAGAAAGTACAAAATAAAGGCAAGTCGTCTTAAAGAAAGGGAACACAATATACACTAGTGGCAGAAACTAAAGCAACTTACTTAATATTATGACATTTCCATATGAATCGTGTAAAAAACAATCCTGAGAATTTTTAAAAATAGCTTTTTCAATTCCTTGAGGGTTTTTTAACTTACTAAAGAAAGAATTATTGAAATAAATTTTTTTACTTCGAAGAAAATAAAATAATATTCAAAATGTCTAAAATTTAGGTGGCAAAAACTGAAGCAACTCCTTTAGAATTTTATTTATTTTTTTTTTACATAATTTAATAATTACTAAAATATCCGATATTTTGTAAATTAATAACTCATCTGCGAGGCATTAGACCCAATAATTCATCAATTTTGCTTACTGAAATGTTTTTCAAAACTTCTTTTTGAGCTAACGCCTTCAATTCACCTCAATTCTTATTTAATACGTTAGCATTTGGTGAGCACTTCATTAAGGAGTTTTGGCATGGATTGAATCAGTTTTCGGGGTGTCTAGAGTTGGTCTTTTCCCATTCATCAGTTAACATTCTTTGCAGCATTACTTTTCACGTTATTACGGGTTAGTATTTTTCGTTCCAGAAAACTTCAAAAATGTATGGTGGGATTTAGGTTTCCTGACTGTAGAGGAGCTTTTAATTGATTTCGTAGATTATACGTCAACCAAAGTCTTATATTTGTGAAGTATGCTTTGGGTAATTGTCTTGTTGAAATGTGCAATCTTCCTCAATTCACCAATATCATAACACTTTCGATGTGGTTTTTATTTTAGAGCATCTAAATAGATCCTGGAATCTTCTGTTGCTTGTATTATTCTATGAATCATTCACTCCTTACCTGAAAAACATTCCCTTCATTGTGAAAGGGAAATGTGTATAAACAGAATTTTTCCCGGAACTCTGATATTTCTTGAAATTTATTGCAACATGAAACAAATAAATTTTCAGAATTCATTCTTTAGATGAGTTGAAAACAAAAACTAGTTTTATTGTATTTTTCAGCAGATATAAAGAACCTTTCATTTTTTATATGCAGACTTTTGTATACCCAAAAATTGTCATTACATGTTTTAAATTGATCAAGTGCTACCAAGTTTTGCAAATGCAAAAAAAGATTTAATATTTTCAAATCAAATACTATTTCAAATGATAACCATCGTTAGTGCTATAAAATATACTCTGAGCGCCAAAAGTTAGTAAACACCACTGAAATAATCATTTTCTTAGAATACCGAGAAAAGTAAATTAGAATAGTCGAATAAATTTCCAAAAATAAAAACTTTTATTTATTACTGATAAAATGTTAAAACAAAACCAAAAAATTAAATTATTGTTGTGCTACAAGTATATTTTTTATAATAGAAAATTTCAAATTATAATCGGTGTTGACTCACTTATGGCGCTCAGTGTATATAAATATGTTAACCCTTTGCGACCGTATTAATTTTATATATGGGTGTCGTCATGCAGGTCGGAATTAATTTTCGTTGAAAAAACCCATAATTCACAGTATGCAAGATTACGAAGGAAAAAGTCTGGTTTGAAAGAGTCAAAATAAAATGCGGCATCGCTACTATTAAGTTCACGGAACACTTCTTTCAGTAAATTTCTTTTTGCCTTATGATTAGAGTATTATTTTGAAATATTTTAAGAAGCGAAATCGCCAAATCTAACTTAAGCACAACTTATAAAATATCATTGAATTTCGAAAGCTTATCGATTGAGACATAGGACTAAATCGGTAATAAAGCTATGGTGGCTGAGAGCAGACATACGACTGGAATGGTAAAAAAGATTTGGTGGCTGAGAGCAGACATATGTTTGCAAAGGGTTAAAATATATCAAATAGTTTGTACGCAGATTTATGCTGCCGGGTGTGTACAAATTTGAATTACATTTATTTGCTACCTAATCTTATACTGTCCCATTATTAATTTAATGCGAACTTACATGATTTCATTTTGTCATTCTCTACTTTATACAATAATAATTAAATTTTTCTTTCTGTTTTTAAACAAATACACTTTACAATAGTAGGAACGAAAGATTTGTTATACCCAATAAAATTTTGAACCATTGTCTTTCGATTGTAAGTCAATCGAATTCAATTTTATTTTATTCAAACGAATAGATGTTCTTTTTTATTGGTGTACGTACGTATTTACGCCTTTTATAGCCAATAGTAAGATGATTTCTTTTTATTACTTTTTGACCACCACCATATGTGTATATTAAAGATTTTTAAAGAAGACAAAATCAAAATAAAGTGGGCGGCGCATAAAGAATGATAGACAGAGACCCTGTAAGACCAGCATTTTTAAACTGGTTTCTTTTTCTTTTTATATTTGCTCAACGAAAAGTAAATCATTCATAAAACAGTTCTATTAACATTAGTATTTTTTGTTAGGTATTGATATTTTTTTTTTCTTTATAAAAAGTGAAAACATTACGTATTTTTCAAAAATTGCTTACTTATGCAAATTAACAATAAATAGAAAATGAAATGCTTAAAAATAATTATAATAAATTAATTCTTCTCTCATAAAATAGTAGAAAATATTATTACTATTACTATATATAATACAGTAGAAGTTCGATAATCCGGCACGTTAGGGATTTGGCGGTAATTATAAGAAAAATTAGGTTGATAATTAAACTACAAATACAGTATGCAAAAACATACAATAAACTTTATTTTACTTGCTTACTTACTTAATTGACCATAACAACCCGATTAACGGATTTCGGCCTGCCGCAACACATTCTTCCAGGCGCCTCTGCTTCTTGTGCGCCTACGCCAGTTGGTCACACCAATTGATAACAAGGCTTCCTCGATTTTGTCCTTCCAACGAATACTAGGTCGTCCTCTTTGCCGACTTCCGCAGATCCCCGCATCAAATACTCGTCTCGCCAGAGCATCCTCCTCCATTCGAACGACATGGCCGAGCCAGTGCAGCAGCTGGATATTAATACGCTGTACAACGGCCATGTCGTTGAGGAGCTCATACAGCTCACTGTTGAATCGGATGCGAAAATCATCGCCAACTCGCGCTGAACCGAAGATCTTACGTAGGACGTAGATAAATGAATTCCTTGAGTGTATCAAAAGTATAGTTATCGACCGTAATTTGAGAATCAATACACTGCACGGCTCTACTTGTCGATAACATATACTTCGTTTTGCCCCCATTTACTGCCAGACCCATCTTCTTAGACTCCCGTTCAATAGCACTAAAGGCAGCAGTGACATCTCGTTTGGTACGCCCTATGATTTCGATGTCGTCAGCGTACGCAAGCAACTGGACACTTTTTTGAAAAATAGTGCCATTGCGATGCACTCCCGCCTTTCACAGAACACTCTCCATGACGAAGTTGAAGAGGTCGCATGGCAAGGGATCGTCTTGTCTTAAACCTCGCACGGTATCAAAAGGTTCGGAGAGATCCATTCCTAGCTTGACGGAGCTGCAGGAATTGCTCAACGTCATTCTGCATAGCCTTATCAGCACCGCAAGTATACCGAGCTCAGACATTGCGGTAAAAACACGATCGAGGCTATCGAAAGCAGCCTTATAGTCGACAAAAAGATGGTGTGTTTCGACTTGATTTTCGTGGGTCTTTTCCAGGATTTGGCGTAGTGTGAAGATCTGACCGATAGTGGATTTGACAGGTCTGCAGCCGCATTGATAAGGTTCAATCAGTGTTTTGACGAGTGGCTTCAGTCGTTCACACAATACGCCTGTAAGAACCTTATATGCGATTGGGAGAAGGCTTATACCCCTGTAGTTGGCGCATATCGTAGGCTCTCCCTTTTTCAGGACAGGACAGAGGACACTTTATTTTACATTTCATACAATTTATGTACACGTACTGTAAAACATATTTCACTTAGATTTAAAAAAGTCAACAACAACGCACAAAAAAATGGTGAAGAATTTGCACCTGAATTTGTTGTGACAGCTGGACCTAGCCCGTCGCTAACTGTTTCCGAACAATACCGACCGCTTCCGGATGATCCCGAACTATTCCGAAATCTTTCGAGTAGCTTTCGAGCGTTTTTATTTGCTTTAAAGACAGACTTTTCGAGAAAACAAGTATTTTTTACAATTTTCTGGAGCGATGGCGGACTATCAGGCATTCCGGACTGTTGGACTAACGGACTTTTACTATATATTGTACCTACAGTGCTGTTCAATAAAATAGATTCACCATGATCTAACATCACAACCAAATCTATGTATACTTGGAATTAATTAAAGAAGACACTGACACTTCAAATTTTAAAAATGTAATGGAATAATATTCATAAGAGGTCAGTAAACAAAGTGGAATTACTTTTTACATATTCTCCTTTGCATAAGATATTTAGATATAGTCAACTTTTCGGAGAACAGCACTATAAATTTGTTATTCTGATTCTAAAAAGCATAGGGCTGTCATATCCCATGTTGCATCTGTATTGAGGGATAGTAACTATAACTATATGCAATGTCTTTTGATTTTTTAATTAATTCATTACTTTTGAATGTTTAACAGTCGAACCTGCCATATACGTGTGTAACCAGCACTGTAATTAATATTTGCAGTTGTAGCAACATTAAAGATTTGTTTTGACTGATTTTGTAAACATAAAAAGAAAATACAAACATTTTAAAAGATAATTTTTCTTTTAGAACAATAAAAATCTTAAATCTTTTCTTTTTGAACTTTGTTGGCAGTAGCCATGTTTTGACAATTAAAGAACGGGGGTTAATGATTCAACATTTTGGTACGTGTGAGTGCCTTTAAAAAGTTTAAAGATTAGTATTGTCTGTCTCTTAAGAAATTCAAAAATGAACAAGTAACAAAAGAGAAAAATAAAACATTTTTTTTATACCAAACGCTGTCAAGATTTGACCATTAAATTTAATTACAATTTCTGCGGTTTTAAGAGTAATTAAAAAAATCGTCGCAATATATTCACTTTTATTTTATATACGACATACGAAAAGTGTATGTAAATAGCATACGTTATTAGAGTCTGTCTATCACTTTACACACTGAGCAGATTTTAATTAGGTTTAGCTCGATTTTGTAGCATACCAACGCTTTTCTTCCAGAGTATGTCAGTGTATCGGATAAATAAATGTGTTATTATTATTATTATTTCTTCTATTCAGTTGTTTGTAAAATTGCGAATTATTTTAATTTCAATAAATTTTTTGTTTTACTTTATCATTATTTATTATTTAAATAAATGAATATCTTATTAGAAAAATATATCAAAACTAACTGTTGAATTCTCTTTATTGCCATTTATACCACAGAATTATGTTTTAAAACTATAAATTTCACATGTGTTTACTATGCGTTGTTTAAATTATGAAATTTATTCTTTTAAATTTAGTTTTGTTGGTTTATTCCCGTAAATTCACATAATGTCGTTAATTAAACAATTGTTGTATGTTATATTAAAATAAACAATAAATAAAATAACGAAAATAAAAAAACACTTTTATAGTCTATTTTATATTGTTTTGTTTTTCTTTTTTTCTTATTTTAGGATTTCAATGAACAGTGCCCCTATTCATTATCACCTGTAAGCACGAAAAGTCAAAAACTTTTACGATCACCCCGAAAAGCTACGAGAAAAATATCCCGCATACCCTTTAAAGTAAATGAATAAGAAAATTTGATTTTATTTCATTAAATTATTTATTCTGTTATCTTTAAATTAAAAGGTTTTAGATGCACCTGAGTTACAAGATGACTTTTATTTGAATTTAGTCGACTGGTCCTCACAAAATGTCTTGGCCGTTGGTTTAGGTAGTTGTGTTTACCTATGGAGTGCCTGTACAAGTCAAGTAAATATATTTTTATTTGCTATTTTAGTTTGTCTATTTTTTGCAAATTTCTGTCATGCTTATTTTAATTTTATCAATTTTCTATATCGCCTTCGTAATAGGTAACACGTTTATGTGACCTTAGCCCCGACGCGAATACTGTAACCTCAGTTTCTTGGAATGAACGTGGTAATTTGGTAGCTGTTGGTACACATCATGGTTATGTCACAGTATGGGATGTCGCTGCTAGTAAACAGGTAAATGATATATTTTAAATTTACTATTAACAAGGTACATATACATTTATTATATTATAAAACAAAACTGGCTCTGAACCCAGAATATATGTTACCTTGAATGAAATTAGAATTCTCTAATTATAAAAGTTTAGAGATTGTGAACAATTGTGAAGAGATAAAGTTTGCAGGACATAAAATTAAATTTTTGTACAGATATTAAAATTTCAGTTTCAGTGGAAATTAAAATTCTAAGTAATTTCTATTAAGTTATTGGTTACTGCACTGATCTCTGCTTTCGAGGATGACTGTGTAAAATCCTAATATATATATATATACTAGCAGATTGTACTCGGCGTTGGGCGGGTTATTTTCTCGCCCCTTTCCTCCATTTTGGACCCATTTTGGTCCAACTCTCGAAACGGAATACCTCCAACAGCTATTTGGGAGACTTTACCAAACTAAGTCGTAAAAACTTTCCTATTACCATTTTTTCTCCCTTTGTCCCATTTTTTCTCCCCTTTTAGCCAAAATTTTGAAAAGATTTTTAGCCTATGACCTGTACCGCCAAAGGTCATTCTATATCCAAAATTTTTAAGAAAATCGGTGCAGGCCTGATTAGCCACTCAATTTACGCGTTTTTAGCCCCTTCCCCCTTTTTGGACCCCTTTTATTTCAACTTTAGAAACGGAATACCTCCAATAGCTATGTATTTATGAAAATTAACAAAGCTAAATCGTAAAAAATTACCTAATATCATTTTTTCTCCCTTTGTCTTTGTCGCCGTTTTGCTAAAAATTTTGGTAAGATTTATTGCTTATAACCTGCACCGGCAAAAGCCCGATCTATATCCCAAATTTCAAGAAAATCAGTCCAATCGTTCAGGCGTGATTGACTTACAAAAAAAAAAAAAAAAAAAAAACAGACTTACTGAAAGATTTATAATATATGTATATTAGGATTAGGATATTGGGTCGTTTTCAACCCATTTACCCCTTTTTGGACCCCTTTTGGTTCAACTTTAGAAACGGAACACCTTCAATAGCTATTTGGGAAACTTAATCAAGCTAAATCGTAAAAAATTACCTATTACCATTTTTTCCCCATTTGTCACATTTTTTCTCCCCTTTTGGGCAAAATTTTAAAAAAATTTATAGCCTACATCCTGCACCGACAAAAGCTCGATCTATATCCCAAATTTCAAGAAAATCGGTCCAGGCTTTCTGGACCGTACCTTTGTTTGTTTGTTTGTTAGGCAATCACGCCTGAACGCTTGAACCGATTGTCCGTGGAGGTTATAGGCTATAAATCTTTTCAAAATTTTGACTGAAAGGGGAGAAAAAATGGGGAAAAAATGGTAATAGGTAATTTTTTACGATTTAGCTTAGTTAAGTTTCCCAAATGTTTGTTGTTTTGTTCGTTACCCAATCACGCCTGGACCGATTTTCATGAAATTTAGGATTTAGATCGAACTTTTGTAGATGCATGTTTATAGGCTATAAATCTTTTCAAAATTTTGATCAAAAGGGGGAAAAAATGGTAATAGGTAATATTTTACGATTTAGCCTAGTTAAGTTTCCCAAATAGCTATTTTAGGTATTCCGTTTCTAAAGTTGGACCCAAAGGGGTCCAAAAAGGGGGAAAGGGGCCAAAAATGGGAAAATTGAATGCATAGCATATAAATCGAGCTTTTGTCGGAGCAGATTATAGACTATAATTCTTTTCAAAATTGTGACCAAAAGGGGAGAAAAAATGGGACAAAGGGAGAAAAAATGGTAATAGGTGTTTTTTTACGCTTTTGCTTGGATAAGTTTCCCATATAGCTATTAGATATGTTCCGTTTCTAAAGTTGAAAAAATGGTTCCAAAAAGGGGGAAAGGGGCCAAAAACCGGAAAATTGAGAGCATAACCAATCACACCTGAACGCTTGAACCGATTTTCTTGAAATTTGGGATATAGATCGGGGTTTTGTCGGTGCAGGTTATAGGCTATAAATCTTTTCAAAATTATCAGTAAATAAATCAATTTTTGAGTGTAGTCCACTGGCTTACAATCTGCAATACTGAACAGAGAAATTATTTTTCATTTTATGGAAGAAATTCTGCTTGAAAATTTCGTTCAAAAATACAAAAAAAAAGAAGAAAAATTTCAATAAATTCTTTATTAAGTTCAAAAATGTTTTATTAAGTTACATATTTTCAAATGATGCATTCTTTTATAAATGAATTTTAGCAATACTGACGTGAAATTGCATTTGACGGCATTTTTACATTCAAGTTACAGAAATAAAGTTTGGCTAAAACATAAAGGATCTGAAATTTGTTTATTAGGCATATATTATTCTTGCACAAGAACCTTTAAAATGTAATTTAAATTTTTAATTATAATCTTGAATTTTCTTGTAGGGCTAGATAGTCACACAGTCATGTAGACACTTCTACATTCGGAAATAATATTTTTCTTTGACAAAAATCTTTTAATATATTTAGAGATGAATTGGTCTCTTTTTCTTCATCTTTGTGTAGATGAAAGCACATCAATTGATAACAAAAATCAGTTCCAATGATGTAGTTGACAAAAGAGTAAAAATAAAGCAAATTTGGGGGTGGAGAAGATGGTTTTGAAATAAATTCATATGGCATGCATAGACGTTTGTTACAGAAAAGTCCGTATGTCCTTGTATGATTATCGAAGTCTGTGCAGATGAAAATTAAAGAAATGTTTACTTTTACAAATTTTGTACACAGTGTAGTAGCATGATTATGGATATTGTCCAAAATTTATTCTATTCGTATTGCTTTATAAAACCAATTTTTTTCCAATATACATTAAAATAGACTTTTTAATAACTAATATTTGTGTTTTTTTTTTTTTTTTTTAGATTAATAAACTTAATGGTCATTCAGCACGTGTGGGTGCATTAGCATGGAATGGCGATGTTTTGTCGAGTGGTTCTCGGGATCGTTTAATTATTCAGCGAGACACACGTACACCAGCTCAACAATCTGAACGTCGTTTAGTAGGTCATCGTCAAGAAGTGTGTGGTTTAAAATGGTCACCTGATAATCAATATTTAGCTAGTGGTGGCAATGACAATCGCCTCTATGTATGGAATCAGCATTCTCTAAATCCAGTACAATCTTATACAGAACATATGGCTGCTGTAAAAGCTATTGCATGGTCTCCTCACCATCATGGATTACTGGCTAGTGGTGGCGGTACTGCAGATCGTTGCATACGTTTTTGGAATACATTAACAGGACAACCAATGCAATGTGTAGATACAGGATCCCAAGTATGCAATTTAGCCTGGTCGAAACATTCATCTGAACTAGTTTCAACACATGGTTATTCTCAAAATCAAATCCTAGTATGGAAATATCCTTCACTAACCCAGGTTGCTAAATTAACTGGTCATTCCTATCGCGTTCTCTATCTGGCGCTGAGCCCCGATGGTGAAGCCATTGTTACAGGAGCTGGAGATGAAACCTTACGGTTTTGGAATGTATTTAGTAAAGCAAGAAGTCAAAAAGAAAATAAGTCTGTATTAAATTTATTTACAAATATTAGATAATTTCATTGAACGAAAATAGCAATGAGACATCATCAGAAAGACTCATTATAATATTACTAATTATTAGAAAAACAAACAAAAAACACTGCATGGAAAAGCTACTATTGTCCATCATCGTAATCATTAAACGACTATATTGAAATTTAAGAATTCATCTTCATTTTATGCAAAGCAAATCACCAAAAATCTATTAAGAAAAAACAAAACTTATTTTTATAGATTTGATCTTTATTTTATGTCTTTATAAATATACATAGGTACATATATATTTATTTTGAAAATGTTTGTTGTATTTTCAGTTATATATATATATCTTTACAATTGTTTCTCTTTTACATTTATTTCTTTTTTATTTTATTTTTATTCAAGAAACTTTATGATTAAATTAAAAACAAATATACATACATACATATATATATATATATATTAAATATATTAAATTTGTATGCATTTTGAATTGAATATTCTTTTCATTAATTGTCTCTATCTTTCTATATATATATATATATATACCTTCGACTTTTCTATTTCTTTAACTTTACAAGGCTTTAGCAATTTTATATACCAATTTATACATTAATAGTGTATTTAATTTGTTTTTTTTTTATTTTTCTAGCTTTTAGTTTAGTAAATTTATTTTATAAATTATAATATGGCTACCGTATAAATTTCATCTTTTTAAAAATTGTTATATAAAAGAAAATTACTTGTGAATTTAGTTTTTTTTTAATGATTGTAAACTCTTACAAATTAACTTGATTCTTTAAGATACAAATTATTATTTAATTATTTCTTTGTATAAATTTTTTTAAAATTTTTCCGAAACTGAATTTCGATCTTATACATAGTGACAGAACTACAAAATAAAACAAATAAATTTGTTGTAAAATTTATAGTATAAAATATATAATATTTAATTTAGAACTTTTAAAAACGTACGTCTGAATAATAATTGGAATTTATTCGTTCACTATTATATATAGGCTAAATTCGTTAAAATAATCAAATTATTGACGATAAATATATATATATATATATATATTATATATGAATTATTAAACATCAATTGCAGAGTTTTGTTTGTCAGTTAAAATCTCACAAGAAAATTAAAAATTATTTTTCAATATTTGAATAAATTTAAAAATAACTCTAATGGTGTAAGTTTTGTGCTCTAAACATCCGAGATCCGCTTTCTTACAAATTTTTTCAAATGAATAACGCGTTTCCTTTTAAGTTAACACTCTACTACCACAAAATTTTGATTTAAGAAATAATTAAATGAGTCAATATTAGACTCCATAGGGTATTCTCTTAAAAACGTTTATTTATTTGGCTTTAGTCTAGTAGGTAGTGTATTGGTTTATTAGGCATGAGGCCAGGGTTCAAACCACAGGTCAGTCATCTCCACCACAACGAAATATGAAAAAACTATTTCTTCGCATGACTTCCTGTCAGCAGATTTCTGGCAAAAATTTTGATAGTCAATATCATTGCCTACTTTAAACTAAAGGTCCCGACACTTATAAATAAAATTAGCACACACAACATAAGTGGCATAAGAATCTAAATCATAATCCTAATTAAAGGGTTTTAATGACCAATTATGTAAAGTAAAATTATAATTTATAAACCGTAAAAGTTATTTAGAATCCGAAACTAATCTAGCAATAAATTTTATCTGAGTGCATACATTTTTGCTAAGTAAGCAAAGAATCAAAATGTTAAGATAATGCTTGCAATACAGTAGTCGCTCACAAATTAGAACCGCTTGGTTTTTGAGGCAATTCTAATTTCTAAATTATTTTCATTTCTGGACGTTTTTTTTTTACACGCATAGCAAATTTCACAAAAAACATCAATTACGGAAAAACATATATAATTTGGTGATTCCCCTTTTTAGTTTTACGGAATAAAAAGAATTTGGGGATTTCTTGTGTTAAAATATCAAAAAAAAGTTCAGAAATTAGAATTTTAGAGCGTATAATGTATTGCAAGCACTGATTCTAATTTCTGGAATTTCTAATTACTGGAGGTCTAATTTGTGAGCTTCTACTGTAAATGTTTTCGAAAAATGTCTTTTGTCACAAAATTCACTATTTCATAGTATTCTTAAAGCTCATTATTAGCAACTCTGTTTCAAAAATTTTGATATAGTAATTGAATGAAGTCGCCGTGGTCTAGTGGGTAGTGTGTTGGCTTATTAGACAAAAGACCCGGGTTCGTATCCCAGGTCAGACATCAAAACGAAAAATATTTCTTCGGCGACAGATTTCTGGCAAAGACTCTGAGAGTAAAAATTGCCATGAAAAGCTTCTCAAAAAATCTGTCGTTCGGAGTCGACTTTAAAAAACTGTAGGTCCCGCCACTCATGTATAAAATTAACGCGCACAACATAAGTGGTGTGAGAAGCTAGGTCGTAGTCCTGACTGAAGGGTTGTAATGGACAATTATGTATGCATGTATGTAATTCAATGAAGAGAATAATTTATACACTGGTTTTAAATAAATTCCTAACGTAAACTGAGTCTAACTCAGATTTAATATTTGTTCTTTAAAATGTAGGTGTATTGATTTTCTGCAAGATTTTCGTACTGTGAAAAGAAAAATCAATCAATATGTGAGTCATTTAACTCTTTTTAAGTCGTTGATTTTTTTTCTCTTTCTATTCCAACGAAGGGCAACGAGAGCCTTCAAGAAAATACTTCTAATATAGAATACTATTTACAAATGTTTTAGCTCCATCTCTGAGTAGTTTAATGTTAGTTTTTATGAGTTAGTTTTGGCAATTGTACATCACGTGTTTTTTGGGCTTCCTTTCTGTCTTGAGGATACCATTTTCTATTAGATTTTGCATCTTGTTCTGGATATATATATATATACATATGTATACAGTGACGCAGGAAACTATACATACCCTCCGAAAAAAGTTACTTTCTATAAAACCTTAAAATCTTTAGATAAAAAATTATTTCGTATTATTCCTTGTAATAAATAAAACATTTTCCAACAATTTAATATTTTTAAAAAGTAAACATTTATTAGAAATTTAAAAAGTACAGTTTTCAGTTTTTTTTTTTTACCGAAAATAATTTTTTTCGGGGTATGTTAACTTTCTTGTGTCACTGTATATGTTCTACCCATTACTAAATTCTGTGTTTAATTTGTACGTACATAGTATATTGGTTATTTTCTTGGACAACTTTAGAATTTTTCGTTGGTTACGATATTGGGCCAAAATGTGGAACAAATACTGCAAAGACTTTTATTTTAAAAGCGTATAGACGCTTTGGATCAGTTTATACACTAGTGTGAAAAACAATAAGGAGCCAAAGTGCCACTTAAAGATTTGATGGGAAAGTAAGCAAAAAAAGAAAACCGTTTTTAATTAATTGCACATATTTTCAGCGGTTTTATTGCGCTTTAAAAAACTTCTCGGTCGGGATGCCGAAATCTTGCAAACAATAACAGATTAGAAGATGATCACTGGTTTTAAACAAGACCAGAGCCTCTGTAGTATGTAATAGGTTAGGGATTCTAAAACAGCATTAGAACTTGAATTAGTGCAAAGGTATTCTTATATTTTTATTTTTATAACTATTTTGAAAAGAAAAGGAGATGTTTTTATATTCTTATATTTCTTTGGAATGAAAAATGTAATTTAAAAAATTTTAAATCAAATTGGGGTCATTATTATTCAGTACATCACTGTGTTTAGAGTCGTTTTGATATAATATTTAATTCCAACATTCAATGATATTATATATCCAAGGTAACAGCATTGTAAAGAAAGCGATTTCGATTTAATAATTTATCTTGATCAAAATGTTTTGAATTGAAAATTAAAAATAAAACGAAAAAAAAGATACAGAACTGATAGGAAAATTTATTTTTTCCATTTTTAATTTTTTCTTTTTAATTAAAGGGAACACAATTTTAACAATAGTTCAGAATAAATAAAACAATGGCAATAAAAGACTTATTTTTTATAATTTATTTTCGTGAAAGTATTAAAATTTGTTTGTTCTAAAAGTAGAATAGTGACTAGAATGAAATCGCGTTGGTGAAAAAGAAAAATAAATTCTAGTCAATATTCAACGTTTCTAATTACGGAAGATATACAAGAAAAAGGAGTACTAACAAAACAAATCTGTCCTGTCTGTCTGTCAGGTAAGGGTTTCGTAGTTTTAAAAATATACTATACATACTTATATGAGGTAAAGTTGGCGTGCAATGTTAAATTTACAAAATTTGGTAGTTAAAAAAAAGAAAATGAAAATAAAATAAGTAAATAAAGTACAATCATGCTTAAAAATTTAAAGCGAAATTGCGAATTCCAAAATTAATTTGATCAATGCAAATTAATAATATGATTTAAATTATATAAAATAAAAATAATGTATGTAAGATAATATATGTAAAAACAAAATAAATTTCATATTTCATAGTCGTTAAAAATAGGCTGACAAATAATTTATGAATGTAAAATTAATTAAACTGTCAAACTATTTATATACATCACACTAACACAGTATAGAACTTATAAAATAAATTTTAAAATAGATATTGGACTATTTGAAAATAAACTTAAATAACTTTCCTTCAAAATTATACTTATTAAATTAATAATAATAATTATCTAGAATTTATTTAGAAATACAGAAAATGCTAGGCTTTACATTTTTATTCTAATGAATACTTATTAATATAATCATATGTAAAGGCTGGCAAAATTGACAAATTAAAACAAAAAAAAAATAATATTTTAAAACTCAAAAATTGTAGTTTTTATTATCTTATTTTATTATTATTATTTATTTTATTATCACTTTGGTGACCAAATTTAAACAATAGATTAATACATACATACATTTATAATTGGTCATTACAACTCTTCAGTCAGGATTACGACCTAGCTGCTCGCACCACTTATGTTGTGTGAGTTAATTTTATACATGAGTGGCGGGACCTACAGTTTAAAGACGATTCCGAACGACAGGTTTTGAGAAGGTTTTTTTTTCATTGCAATTTTATTTACTCTCAGAGTTTTTGACAGAAAGCTGCTGAGAGGAAGTCGCCGAAGAAATATTTTCATATTGATTCTCTACAGGTGGACTCGGGTCTTCAGTCTGATAAGCCAACACACTACCTACTAGACTACATAGATAATTGGTTATTAGAACCTATCAGTCAGGATTATTGACCTAGTTTCTCATACCACTTATGTTGTGTGTGTTAATTTTTCTTTTTTTTAAAGTCGACTCTGAACGACCGATTTTATGAGAAACTTTTCATGGCAATTTTTATTTACTCTCAGAGTTTTTGCCAGAATTCTGCATAGAGAAAATCGTCGAAAAAATGCTTTTTTTGTATTTTGTTTTGATGTCTGGCCTGGGATTCGAACCCTGGCTTTTACGTCTAATAAGCAAACACACTACCTACAGACCGTAATAAAGCGATAAAAATTTGTCTACATTTTGCTACCACTGCGTTATTAATATTAAGACTTACAATAGTTGCGCATAAGGTGACGAATAGGTTGGAAGGTCTAGCTTCCGGTGCAATCTTCGAGAGATAAAAGTAACTTGAGACGCTCTCGCAGAAAACATAGCATGATTCTATTCTGTGTTAACATTTGCAGTTCCTAATAGAACTGTTGAAGACTGGTAGCGTAATTGAGGAAAGAACGGGCAGCCGAAGATGTCGATGGACAGTTATCCACTTCATTTCGCTTTTGTGCAGGAAGCTGGCTTTGAATTTTGAATTAACTCTGAGTTCTTCTTGATGGCACATACATTCTTGCGTTGCAAAAATATGGAGCTCACAGAAACTTTTCCTTATTCTTCACATGGCTTGTGAGAAACACAAATAATTTTTTTTTGTTTTATTGTAAAATATAAATATGTATATTAATAAAATAAATATATAAATACATCAATTATTTTTACATATTATTGCTAAAATATATTGGGGTACCTAGTTTTTTGCTCTCCAGTGTATATAATGTTCAAACTAATTGACTAATTGTATGTAAACTATGGATTTGTGTTTTTTTTTTCTTATTTTAATTGCGAAATCTAATAAAAAATATTGAATAAGCCGTGATATTCTTATAGTGTACGCGCAATTAAAAAGATTAACTCTTCGCCTTAATAAAATCAAATAAAAACTGTCATGTCATCATTTCTTTCCATAAAAACACAATTATTTGTCGATTACTGTCTGTTGGTAGCTAAAACGCAAGTCGTCCCTTAAACATCGAAGATCTTAGCAAAGATATTGAAAAATTGAAAAGTAAAGTTGATTTAAAAAATAGCAACCGACTGTTATTTTCTTTAAATAATAACTACAGCAAATTTTTTTTATTATATTAATTTAATTTAAAAATGTCTGAATAATCAATAAATTCCTACGTAGAATTAAAATAAACACATTCTTTACAAATAAAAATATTTTTATTTTCTACCTACACTGCTGTTGCTAGTCAGGTGTTATTTTTAACTTTTTTTAACTTTAATTTTTAATTTAAACGGGTAATTAGAAAATAAGTACTAATGGGTGACTTTTTAAGAGCTAAAGGAAAATTTAAAAAAAAGACATAATATTCAGAAAAATGGATGAAATTTTTATTTGAATCGATAGTACCGTCCATATAGTTTAATGTTTGAAGATTATTTCATGCAAATGTTGACCGTGACTGCGCCTCAAATGGTCCATCCTCTTAGTCCAATTTTGGCATACTCTTTCCAACATTTCGGCCGGTATCCCATAAATAAATGTTTCAGTCTTGTCTGCCAATGTGTCAATTGAAGCGGGCTTGCTTGTATATACATGAGCTTTAACATAGCCCCACAAAAAATAGTCTAAAGGCGTTAAGTCGCACAATCTAGGTGGCCAATTGACCGATCCCTAACGTGAAATGAAATGTTCACTGAACTCGCCTCTTAATAAGTCCATTGTTACGCGTGCTGTTTGGCATGTGGCACCGTCTTGTTGAAACAACATGTCAAGCAAGTCAAGCCTTTGCTTTTTGGCCAAAAAGAGTTGGATATCATCTCACGGTAGCGCTCACTATTCACAGTTAAGTTACAATTAGCAGCATCTTTGAAAAAGTACGGTCCAATGATATCACCAGCCCAAAAACCGCATCAAACTGGAACTTTTTCTTAATGCATTGGTTCTAGCTGATCTTCACTCCAAAATCGACAATTTTGCTTATTTACGTATCCATTGAGCCAAAAATGAGCTTCGTCGCTGAACACAATTTTTCGATAAAGAAGTGGATCTTCGGCCAATTTTCCAAGAGGCCATTCACCAAAAATTCTGCGTTGCGGTAGGTCGTTCGGCTTCAATTCTTGCATCAGCTGTATTTAGAAAGGCTTCACAACTAAATCCTTCCGCAAAATTTTCACTGATCGATACAGCTGCAATATTTTCTTCAATTCGGATTCTACGTAAGCGTGTTGGTGGTTTAATGTCTAACAATATAAATTCGGTGCGAAATTTAGTTCCAATAGCCCGAATAGCCGCTTTAATGGGTCGATTAAACTGACCATAAAATGAAAGAAGCACACGATTAACTTTCTTAACAGCGCACGCATTTTGATAATAAAATTCAATGATTTGCAAGCGTTGTTTGAAGATGTTTGACAGTGAGACAAAACACGAAACGTGCGTGAACTGTTTAAACCAGTGTTGCCAAAAAGATAATAGCTAAAAAATCACCCTTTATACTAAGTGTGAAAGCATATTACTATCTGCATGTAGCTCTGATACAACACATTTCCTTTGTAAATTTTGTATTTTTTTAATGTGATAGTTCCGTAGGCAATATCAAACGAAATGCAAACAACTGTCAATTATAATATTTATGTATGTGCTATTATACATTTATAAGATTAGTTCGATTATTTATTAATACAGTGAAATAATCATTAACGCTTTGTTTTATCTCCAGTTGAGAACTAAAGGGTCCGCCAAATAACTTTATTTTTTTAATTTTTCTCAAATTTCTTTTTATATTTGAATGTACAATCCTTCTGGTTAATAATGGAAAATAACACGATCGGTCCAATTTTTAAGCACATTATCGATAGTGTGCAGCCTCTGGCTTGTCGGCGTAACACTTATCTTTGAGGGCAACCCACACATAATAGTCTAACGTTGTTAAATCGCAGCTCCGACGTAGCCAAACGACATCACCTCTCTGCGGCTGATAATGCGATCTTCAAAAACAGAGGGCAAAACATCTAGTGTAGCTTCGGCTGTGTGGCACGTAGCGCCGTCCTGTTGAAACCAAATGTTGCCAATATCCTCCTCTTCAATTTTTGTAAACAAAAATTCTTTCAACATGTCCCGCTGCACACAATCGATAATGTGCTTAAAAATTTAACCGATCCTATAGGCTACTCCATGGCCAGCCAAGGCAGCCATTTGAATGAAATTATTTTCCATTATTAACCGGAAGTATTGTACTTTCAAATAAAAAAAGAAATTTGAGAAAATATTCAGTAGGTTTTTTAAAGTATTTTCAAAAAAGAAAAAAATATTTGGCGGACCCTTTACAATCATTGCTATCACTGACGTTTAACGACATTTAATCAGGCAAAAAAATAAATAGAGTATAGTATTATTACCTTTATACCAACAACTGTATGTGCACTTTAAATTATTTTTTATTGTTTTGTTTTGTTATTCTTTATTTTTGCTATAAACAAATTTCAAAAGAGTGTTTTATATACATTAGTACTACGCGATCTGACTTAAGTTTTATATATGAAAAGAGAACAACTGCTATTAGCGTAAAACCATCGAAAAATTCTAAACGATACGCCTCGAATGATTGTTAAATAACAATTCAGTTCTCAGTTCGAATAATTAGAAGAAACACACACAAAATTATTCGCTCGGTAACCACTGTTTGTTTGTAAATCTGTTTGTGATGACAATTTTCTAAAAAAAAAAAAAAAAATTAATAAACAATAAAGTATCAAATCAAATTAAATTTGAATTTTATTTTATTTGATTTTTTTTTTCTTTATTTCCATTGGGGATTCCACATACGACAAGCAGTTTATAATGATACATTATAATTTGGGATTTCTTTTAATTATTTTAACGGCTGTAATAACCTTAAGTCAGCAACAGGTTAAGGCCGATCTATTTCCGTTATCCATTATACATATAAATGATTTTCATGCGAGGTGAGTACGAAAATATTTTAAGAATTTGACAAGACTTTCATTTTTTTCCATTCATGTTTTTATTTTATTTTTTTTTTTTGAAGTTTTAACTTAATGAAATGTTTAATAATAAGTAATAATAATTATAATTAAACGTGTTAAATATATAAGTGTTTGTTTGCGTTTTAACAGAATTACAAAACGTATTTTTATACACGTTATAAACTATATTATGAAAGTCTACATACTCGTACGAGTATTTATTTATGAATCTATTTGTAAGAAATAAATTTACATTTGAAGTTTGTTTGAAAATAGGATGAGACGAACCGTTTGTCGTCAATATAGTATTTTTTATGCAGTTTGTCGTAATTTTAAAGCTTTTTCTATTTGTTTCACATACTATAACTTCCTGCTTTTTTATATAAACTCTTTCTTTTTGATACCCTCTATTTTTAGTGAGTTTTATAAGAAATTAGTCAGCTAACTGGAACTTATTTTTTGATATTAGATCTAGTCTTCGCATTATTACTTCTAGTTAAAATAAAATTTGTTAAAAACAAAAATACACTAAAAAAAATTAAAATCCTTACATAACTTATTGGTTAACCTCAAACGGGAGTGCTTTTCGCTAAGATTGGGATCCCAATGGGATTGAGTGCTATTCTAAAAATTAGAAAATTTTTATTTTATAATTTTTTCTTATTTGGTGCTTTTCCGTACTTATATACATATGTACATTAGAGCGACTCACCAAAAAAAGTGCTGGATGTACCCTCCTAAAAATGAACCTTGGACTTTTTTAAGACAACATTTCAAATATTTCGGCTCCAGAATCGACCTCTCGTGAGCTGGACCATTTTGAAAAAGGGTATATTTTTGAATATTTTGTTAATTTGTTGATCTGTTTCCTTACCAACAAATACAATATCTATATCATAAGAAAGGATTTTTTAAGGCGCGTACAACAGTGTATACAATTTGTCCAAGGACGATCATTCATGTCCGTTTTTTAAGGATTTTCTGTAAAAAAAAGGGTTTTTGAATTTTTTGTTCGGGGTTGTTCGTAATAGAAATACCAAATTAACATTTTGTAATCTTTAGACGATTTAATGAAATACGGGTCTCAGCTTTTTTTGAAATTCGCTCAATTTCGCGTTTTGAAAAAAATGCAATGGAGTGGCAACCCTTCGTTGTAAATGGGTCAATTGGGTATCAAATTTTTCCTTTTGCCAGGTACATAATCTTTATATGTAAATAATTTAGATTTTTGCAAATTAGATGCATTTTACAGGGTGCTCTAGAATGTATAAAAATGCAATTTTGTGGTAACTCTAATTTAATAGCGAAATTAGTTTCTAGATCATGTATGGATTTAGACAGCACTAAATTAAGAAAAAAAGAAATGATCCATGACTTTTTGGCGGCATATTTGTTTCCCAATTTAAAAAATATTATAATATTTTTTTGTTTTTACTTACAAAACTACAAACTACAATTACTACAAAACGCGAACTACCTCGAATTTCAAAAAAAGCTGAGACCCGTATTTAATTAAATCGTCTAAAGATTACAAAATGTTAATTTGGCATTTCTATTACGAACAACCCCGAACAAAAATTCAAAAACCATTTTTTTTTACAGAATATCCTTAAAAAACGGACATAAATGATCGTCCTTGGACAAATTGTATACACTGTTGTACGCGCCTTAAAAAATCCTTTCTTATGATATAGATATTGTATTTGTTGCTAAGGAAACAGATCCACAAATTAACAAAATATTCAAAAATAGACCCTTTTTCAAAATGGTCCAGCTCACGAGAGGTCGAATCTGGAGCCGAAATATTTGAAATGTTGTCTTAAAAAAGTCCAAGGTTCATTTTTAGAGGGGTACATCGAGCACGAATTTCGCTTCCATACAACTTGAGTCGCTCTAATGTACATACCTTAATGGTCATTCAACCTTTCAGTTCGGATTAGCTCCTTACACCACTTACGCTTTGTGTGTTAATTGTATGCATGATTGACGAGACCTATAATTTAAAGTCAACTCCTAATGAAAGGTTTTTGAGAAAATTTTTATGGCAATTTAATTAACTCTCAGAGTTTTTTGCCAGACATCTGCTGAGAGATGTAGTCGCCAAAGAAATATTTTTTATATTTCATTTTATTACAGATGTCTGATCTAGGATTTGAACCGTGACCGCACGTCTAATAAGTCAAGGCACGTCTAAGAGTCAACAAATAAACTATTCTTCAGTTACTTAATTATAGCAAATGACAATGAGATGAATACATCCATGTTGATGTTACCCTATGGACTTATCGTATAGGAAAAATCCAGTTTATATACTTAAACTAAACACCTCTCTTACTGAACTTAAATTTGTTCTTTTTTTCTTTTTTCTTCCTCAGATTGGCAACTACAATTTTTTAATTAAATGTTAGATGCAGTAAATTAGCAAATCGCAATTTATTTTTATTACACCAAAAAAAAAAAATTCAAAATTGCACTGTAGGACTAATATAAAAGCATATTTAAAAAGTTCGAAAACTTATTTTACACGTCCGTTGCAATTTGTATTGTTTACCACGACGTGTTATAAATACTACATTGATTACTCTTCTATTATACACATGATATATACGCTTAAGTACATATCGCTCATTTATTGCAACATAATTATATCTCAAAAAAAAACTAGAACTTGGCAAAATGCGATTTAAGTTTTCAAGACATAAGTCCTATGATCTAATTGTCGCAAACACTTTTTGCTATAACTTCGGTTCAGCTTGGGATATAAAACTGATTTTTTTGAACATATACAGAAGGTCTAAAATAGTAGATTTGCTTAAGTAACTACAAATTTTTAATTTTTTGAGATATGACAATGTTGCAATAAAGGAGCGATATATGTAAATTACGATCATTTTTGCTATTTACTTAAGGAAATTTTTTTGTCGAAACTTTAAACTTCTACTTTAGTTGTTAGTAACTTTTTAGAAATTTTCAAACTTAGATTTTGTGTACTATGTGTCCGAGAAATTGCTTAAGATTCATAGGAAATTGTATTCTCCAAAATATCACAATTATTTTGATAATTCAAATAATTTTTTGCTTATTTTCGTAACATTTTTCTTGTCCTCCTCTTTTATCTGAAATTATGTTCTTCTTTTCTTCTCTAAAATGTTCACTTAAACAAGAAAGTTGTTTTTAATTTATATTTTTCTATCCTAAAAACCGAATCTAAATTTTATTACTTTTGATAATTTCTTTTTATCAATTCTAATAACAAATCTTCACGTGCTTTTTTATTTCCAGATTATTATTGTAGATTATCGTTGACCATATATTAACTAAAATGTAACTGCGAAATAACATATCGCAAACTTTGTTCATTTTCCATGAAATTATATTTTCATTATCACTGCAATAAAAAAAACAACATTTATAACGTAGTGTCGAACTAAAATTTTAAAAAGTGTATTGAATTAGAATAAAATTAGAATTTAGTATAAAGGATTGCTTTCATATACTTTCCAATATGAAAAAAAAAGAAAAGACATTACCGAAAGTCTATATTTTTTGTGAGGTCTCGTTTTATGCGATAGATGTATTTCAAAAAAAAAATCGCATAAATTGCACAATACTAAAATATTAATTCATTATATACAGAAAAAACAAAATGATTCAAAAAATAAATAATAAACTAAAGTCTATAATTAGATAGGAATGTACGATCAATCATTCTGTATCGTTTTGAAATTGGTTCGACGTCAGTTTTATCATTACATACCTAGGGGACTAGATCAAGGAATTTTTTTAATGTTTAATTGTTTCTTTTATTGCAGGATACTGTAATCAGTTATTAAACTTTCTGACTTTGAGTTTTTAAGTTACCTAATGCAACTCATGATATCCGGAAAGCAGATCAATCGATTCCGCGTTGAACTTTCTGGGATCCATGCTAAGAATAAGATTTTATAAATGATTAATTATGTTAAGGATATCACCAGTTTGTTTTGAATTGTACCACACATTTTTCAACGTTTTTCTCATTGTCGCTGACTAAACTGATGACGTAGATATCGGTTCGTCAGCTAACAGTCCTTCTTCATCATCCTGCTTTAGCGAGTCAAATCCATCACCTCAAATTTAATGATCTAAATCAATTATTTCACTGGTCAGTGTCGACATTTCATCTCATAATACAAAAGTTTAAAAACTAAAACTCTAAAAAAAAAATTTCATTTAATATCGCATAAATTCGAATTCGCACTAAACTTATTTCGAAAACATACAACACTTATTTTTCGAATTGAGACATAGTCGGACTTTCTTTCCAACAATTCGTCCGCATAAATGCTCTCTATATAGAGTTTGGGAATTCTCGGACTTTTTCATTTCCCGGGAAACGAGAATGAAAAATTCGACATTTAAATTCATACTGTATAAACAAAAACAAACAGATTAATGATAAGATTTTGAGATCAGTTATTATTAAGAATTAATTAAAAATAAAAATATAAAAAATTTTCGAAGAACTAAGTTTCCACAAAATGAGTTTTTAAAATTATTAGTGGATTTAATAACTCATCAGACATTCCGTTTCGTAAATTTGTTGAAAATTTACCAGCTTTAGCGTTAACAATGCATTAAAAAGTATGTCAAAATTTTTGGTTCTGTTTGTACTAGCTTCAAATATTGCTAGCGCTCTTTTAAATAAGTTGTCTGTTTTTAATTTCAGATTTCTTGTTTTTTCCCTAGCCCTTTAAAACATTGATATACTTTCAGTACTTTGGAATAGGAGTTCGTACATTCGCTCTGCATACGATTTTAACATTGTCTTTGTTCTGGTAATATTATTGTGAAGTGTTTAGATAAAATACTAATGACATCAATTTGTCGTTATAGCTTTCATTTACTTTACTTTTAATTGTTTGAACTATTTCTTCCGAAAGTATAGAATCAACAAACAGATTGGTTTCAAGCCTGCCTAATGCTTCCACTGCATCTTTTATGGGGTTCAAAACGTTTATCAATGTTTCCAAGTTTGGGAGATAATCTTTAACAAACAATAATGATAAATGTAAATCTTTTTTATTGCGTTTCTAATTTTTAGAAACCATGCTGTTTCACCTATTGAATTCTTCCTTTACATATTTTTGAACAGTAGCATTGTTTAAAGGACAGAGTAGTCAGTGATTAGTCTGTAGACTAGTCTACTGACCAGCTTATTGACTAGTCTACAGAGTAATCTACTAACTAGTCTATTAACTTTTTTTTAAACTAGTTTATTTACAAAATATTTATTGGCCTATGTAATTACTTTTATCCTTGTTTATGAAACTAAATGTGTCAAAATTGGTTATATAAATTTTTGATGACTTTGTAATTTGAAAAACATTCATATCATACATTTCCATTTTTACCCCATCATCACTATGATCAGATTCACTTTCAGTATAAGTACAACTGAATTTCTTAATGTAAATAACTTCTCAAACGGCCAAATGAATGGCATGATTCCAACAAAAAATACCTTCTACTGGAATATCTGCCCCAAACCATTTCATCACATCGGGTCTATCCAACAAATCGCTAACAAATTATTATATACTAGCAGATTGTACCCGGCGTTGAGCGGGTTATAAAAAAAACAATAAATAAAAATCCGGTTTCGCAATTTTTCAAATTATTCGGAAACCCGTTTATCGTTAGAAACATTTGGGAAACTTAACTAAGCTAAATCGTAAAAAATTACCTATTACCATTTTTCCCCATTTGTCTCATTTTTTCTCCCCTTTTGGTCAAAATTTAAAAAAGATTTATAGCCTATAACCTCCACGGACAAAAGCCCGATCTATATCCCAAATTTCAAGAAAATCGGTCCAGGCGTTCAGGCGTGATTGGCTAACAAACAAACAAAAAAACAGAGTTACAGAAAGATTAATAATATATATTAGGATATTAGGATTAGGATAACCTGCACTCAATTTACCCGTTTTCAGCCCCTTTCCCCCTTTTTGGACCCCTTTTGGTTCTACTTTAGAAACGGAATACCTCCAAAAGCTATTTGGGAAACTTAACCAAGCTAATCATAAAAAATTCCCTTTTGGTTAAAAGCTCGATCTATATCCCAAATTTCAAGAAAATCGGTCCAGGCGTGATTGGCTAACGAACAAACCAACAAACTTTTGGGAAACTTAACCAAGCTAAATCGTAAAAAATTACCTATTACTATTTTTTCCCCATTTGTCCCATTTTTTCCCACCTTTGGTCAAAATTTTAAAAAGATTTGTAGCCTATAACCTGCACCGACTAAAGCTCGATCTATATTCCAAATTTCAAGAAAATCGGTCCAGGCGTTCAGGCGTGATTGGCTAACAAACAAACAAAAAAACAGACTTACAGAGAGATTTATAATATATATTAGGATATTAGGATTATAAATCGTTGAAAATTTAAAAATCGCTAGGTTTTCCAAGAGATTGTACAAGAATACGTTAATTCAAAATTTCCCGTATTTCCCGGGAATATTTGAAATATTTAAAAAATTCCCGAACCTCAAACTCTATCTCTATACCATAAAAAGTCACTACTCACTTTCTCTACAGCGAATTTTTTATTTCTTCACAACGATTTTGTATTTTTTTCTCTGTAATAAATTTTCAATTCCCCTTTAAAAACTTTCGATCTTGGGTCTCATATATAATGGAGACGTGAATTCATTATATTAAGCCATCGATATGCATACATGAAAATTTGAAATTTACTTCTTACTGAAAAAATTGCAGTAAGCAGTAAAATTTTACTGATTACTGAAAAAAATTGCAGTAATGATTAAAATTTTGCTGCTTACTGCAATATTTAAGAAACGAGTAAAAATTCACTAGCAAATGGAAACGATTTTGAAAATATTTCCAGCAATTTAAGTGAAAATTTTCGTAAACTAAAGCGATTGTTAGAGAGCGATACTGATTACAAATTGGCTTCTGATTTTTTTTGTTAATATTTTTTTCAATATTTATTTAATGCAGTATGTCCATGTATGACTTTTACTCGTTTCTTAAATATTGCAGTAACCAGTAAAATTTTACTCGTTACTGAAAAAATTGTAGTAATGATTAAAATTTTACTGCTTACTGCAATTTTTTTCAGTAATGAGTAAAATTTTACTGCTTACTGCTATACATACTGCATTAAAAATATAATGCAGTGTGCCCTGCCCATGTATGTCGATATGTACAATGTGCAAACAATAAATAGTTGGAAACATTTAAAAGAGAAAATATTAAAGTATACTGTCATATCAATCAATAGCCAATTAAAATGTGTCTAATTTAATATTGAGCTTTCATAGATTTTTGATTTAAAATATTTGTAGAATTTTCAAGTTTTTAGTAATTGAAATACAAGTGGTAGTAGGCACTTATTTATTTAGATAAGTTAGAGAGTTATTACAGTATAACACACCGAGAAAAATAATGACATAATGACAACCAACTGAAGCATAATGATCAAAAATTGTTAACTTTACTCCAAACCAAATACTCATTTAGACTTTCGATTTTAGTGTGCATCGGCGAAACCCTGTCAACTTCACCGAACTCAAGACGTTATCTTATAAGCACGCTTCTTAACATAATGTTATTAAGATAACCTGCAAAATGAAGCATTTACTTGTCACACATACAATGTATGTTCTATATAAATAGGAGTTTCCAAATTTTTTAAAGGGGACTGTCGACTTCGAAGGAGAAGCTGTGGTGATTGTTGTGATTGTTGAATGCAATCCGATATTTTAAAAGGATTTACTTCTCTTACACATTCATTCGTCAATATTCATTATCGATTTAATTTTTATTGATTAGATATTTGCAATGTTATTGAAGTTAAAATAATTCTTTTGTTATTTATATCTATGACATGAATTTGATATTTTTATAGACCCTAAACCTACTCAACGATTGGAAAACAGTTTGCAAACAAAACACTGATACAATAGATGTTCGTTTCAATAGCCATATTGTATTAAAAATATTTTTTTCTTTTTCAGATTTGAAGCAACGGATATCTATGGTGGTACCTGTGATGACGGCAAAAAATGTATTGGCGGATATGCGCGTACCGTTTATACTGTTAAACGTTTATTAGAGGAGCAAAAGGAAACAAACGCAATTTATTTTAATGCTGGCGATAGTTTTCAAGGTACTTTATGGTACAATATTGGACGGTGGAATGTGACCAGTCAGTTTTTGAATATATTGCCAGCAGATGCTATGGTAAGTACAAGATGTCCTTAAAAACAGTAATTTTATTTGTAAATCGTGAGCGAGATTAAAATTTTTAATGGAAAGAGTTTATATGTGGATAAGCCAACTACATGGAAAACTCCATAGAGTCTTATAAAAATTGGAAGTTATCAAATAATGTCTTGCTATTTATTTACATAAAAAATTTAATTGAACTTCAAGGAACATTTTGAATATGTACAATACTAGTAGTTGTTTTTCGTATTAGTTTTTTGGAACATCCAGTTCACAAGGAATGAAGATCCAAATAACCTACATCTTCATCTAGCAAGATATTGGCATTAACAAATAAAGTGGAAAACGGTTTTCGCCCTTCAACCAACCTACCACTTCGGCAAACGCCTTATTGTCCCAGGATTGGTTTTAGTTCAGAAAGAATTTTTGCCGAATGGCGGAGTATAATGGCAGTAATGAGCTCTGATACTGAATCACTCCGAGAGAACGTCGAGACAACGGCGTTATTCTCTCATGAAATTGCAGTTAACAGAAACGCTTAAGAGGGATCTGATAACAGCGTGGAAAGATTAAGATAGAGGTGAAAGCGACTTGCTAAATGCCTAATAACTTAGCCTGAAACACACTAAAATGAACCTGCAAATGGAGGGAAATGTTTAAGTCAAATTTTTTTTGAATAGACACAGTTACCAAATCTGCTATCGAGTTAGGAACCATCAGTATAGACGTCGGAGGAATCCCGGGAGATAATAATGTTCAGATTCACTCACCAACTGTTTTTAATCTTTATGATATTTTATTTTCGGCCGCAAGTGTAAGGCTGAAATTTAAAAAATAATTATGCGATTGATAACACCAAAGGGTATTGAAGATGCAATATTCAACTTTTGTGAAAATATTAGGTAGACTACTCATTACTGCTCTTTAATCCATTCGCGAACTATATTTGTGCGAAATATACTCCAAAGATGTGAAAAGATTAGTATCTGAAAAAGAAGTCCTCAAACAAAAACCAGATTTAAACAAAATTTTTGTCCGAACAAAATTATTGATTACTGAGAGTTTTCTTCAATGATTCACTCATTCGAAAAAGTTTGTCCGTAAAATCCGGATTTTTTAACTTTGTGTGGAAAATATAACTTCTTGGCTGGTCTGTTCGAGTTTGTCCAGACAATATATAAAATTAAACTAATTAGAGCTGAGAATTGTTCGTAACAATTATTTTCTATCTCTCAAAAATAGAGCTGTCCAAATACATACAAAAAATTTTGTTTGGACAACATGCGTGAATCCAGCTTAACAGCTCAGGCAACTTCTGGACTCAAAAAAAAAAAAAAATAGAGATTTTATACGGCCAGTTTTCTTTAAACCACTAGCTGAGCGAAAAATTATGCTCAGAAAGACATTTTATTTGTTATTTACCTCGGAATTTGTGCAACGACGTGACCAAATAGGTAGTAATTCAAGCTTTTTCAAGGTTATCATTAACTTTGACACGAGGGTCTAATACTGCAATTGAGGCTAAATTTATACAGTAACAGTATTTTAGAACACATTTAATATTTCCTTTATATTGTGCAAATGAATAGGCACATTCTTCTACATTGCTTTCCTTAGCGTACATAAGAATCCCCCGAAGCATCTAGGCTCCTGCAAGATTACATATTTCATCTTGAAAAATGGTTAAACCTGTGAGGTACAAAGCCCCGATTAGCTAAACTTCCAAGGAAAATGAACAAAAATATATTGCCGTAATACTTAGATTATATAAAATATCTTGGCGTACACCCTGATAGGAGTCAAACCTAACACTGAATTGTAACTATTTGAAAACTCGCGCCTGACGCCGGACTGTAAATTCTTACTGCATATTTTTCTCCTGAAGTTAATATGGTGTCATAGTATAACACTAAGCTAAGGGAAACTGCCTCAATTTCAACTATATGTAGAAAGTTCAAAGACGACAAAAGATAATTTACGGATGATTACAGCAGCTCCTCCAACATGCATAAAAATCTAGCGGCACTAACAGTCCGAACAGAAATTAGACAACATTAAGAAAGACAGATATATATACATTAGAGCGACTCACCAAAAAAAGTGCTCGATGTACCCTCCTAAAAATGAACCTTGGACTTTTTAAGACAACATTTAAAATATTTCGGCTCCAGCTTTAACCTCTCGTGAGCTGGACCATTTTGAAAAAGAGTCTATTTTTCAATATTTTGTTAATCTGAGGATCTGTTTCCTTACCAACATATCCAATATCTATATCATAAGAAAGGTTTCTTTAAAGAGCGTCCAACAGTGTATACAATTTGTCCAAGGATGATCATCCATGATCTTTTTTAAGGATATTCTGTAAAAAAAAATGTTTTTTTTTTTTGTTCGGGGTTGTTTGTAATAAAAATACCAAATTAACATATTTTAATCTTTAGACGATTTAATTAAATACGGGTCTCAGCTTTTTTTGAAACAATATATTTTTACTAAGCATTATAAATATCGGAATGGTGCAAAATTGTGTATATCCGAGTTATTTTCCTCTTAATTTTTCTTAATAAAATAAATAAAATTCATTTTTTTCTTAGGATTTGATGGTTTAAGTTATGAATTTTATATTATTTTTATCCAATTAAAATAAGATTACAAACATGAACGCATATGTGCAGTCCACTGTATGTATGTTGGTCTCTAATCCGTTTTTCTCTCTTATATAGAGGGGTGCACAAATGAATACATGTTTGTTATACTATAACATATTTCACACTTTCTTTTTGAATAATTTAGACATTGGGTAATCACGAATTCGATCATGGTGTGGAAGGTCTTGTACCGTTTCTTGAAACTTTGAATACAACTATGCTGGTTGCAAATATGGATTCAACAAATGAACCAGACTTGACAGGCAAATATCAAAAGTCTATGATTATTGAAAGAAGCAATCGTAAAATTGGCGTTATTGGTGTAATCTTAGAAACGACCTATGTAAGTAATTTTGGATGTCCAATTACTAATGATTAGAGCATTACTGTAAATATTAATTTTAGGATTTGGCGAATACAGGTCAGTTGATCTTCCGCAATGAGAGTGAAGTTATAGTTGAGGAGGCCGAAAAGCTAAAAGCCCAAGGGGCCAACATAATTATTGTTATTTCTCATTGCGGATACACAGTCGACAAAGAAATTGCCCGACATGCTGGTTCTGAAATTGATGTTATTGTTGGCTCTCACTCACATACATTTCTGTATACGGGTGACAATCCTCCAGGCCCAGATAAACCGGGCGGTGATTACCCTACTGAAGTGATACATTCTTCCGGACACCGAGTTTTGATAGTACAAGCAGGAGCCTATGCCAAGTATGTAGGTAATTTAACCGTTTACTTCGACGACAATGGAGATGTTGTTGATTTTGAAGGAGCTCCCATTTATATGGATAACAGTGTGCCAGAAGGTAAGAATTAATTCCTCATTTATTATATGTATGTTATATGTGTATATTTCAAATTTATTTATTCTATGCCCACAAGAATGGTACACTATAGTGCATGTATATGTACATAAGTATAAGAAATAAATATATATAATCAAAATTATATATATATTAACAGATTGTACCCGGCGTTGCGCGGGTTATGAAAATAACAATAAATAAAAATCCGGTTTCGAAACCGGCTTTGTAAAAAATGCAATCTTTCCAATTATTCGGAAACCGGTTACCAAACAACTCAGTTTTTTGAATACTCTAAGTCCTAAATATAAATGTATGCAATTTGCCCGTTTTTCTCCCCTTTTCCCCTTTTTGGACCCCTTTTGGTCCAACTTTTTAAACAGAACACCTCCAATAACTATTTGGGAAACTTAACCTAAATCGTAAAAAATACCTTTAAAACCCATAAAATACAGCATTTTTGCATAAAGTACTAATTTTTGCCCTTTTTTCTCCCTTTGTCTCATTTTTTCCCTTTGGTTCAAAATTTTTAAAAGATTTATAGCTGCATCGACAAAAGCTCGATCAATATCCCAAATTTCAAGAAAATCGGTGAAGCGTTCAGGCGTGATTCGGTATGCACTTAATTTGCCCGTTTTTGACCTCTTTCCCCTTTTTGGACCCCTTTGGTTTAACTTTAGAAACGGAACACCTCCAATAGCTATTTGGGAAACTTAACCATACTAAATCGTAAAGAAATAGCTTTAAAACACATAAATTACAGCATTTATGCATTAAAGTATTAATTTTTGCCCATTTTGTCTCCCGTTTTGGACATAATTTTGAAAAGATTTGTAGCCTACAACCTGAACAGACAAAAGCTCGATCTATATCCCAAATTTCAAGAAAATTGGTCTAGATATTTAGGCGTGATTGGCTAACAAACAAACAAAAAAACAGACTTACAGGAAGATTTATAATATATATTAGAATTAGGATAACCTGCACTCAATTTGCCCGTTTTCAGCCCCTTTTCCCCTTTTTGGATCCCTTTTGGTTCTACTTTAGAAACGGAATACCTCTAAAAGCTATTTAAGAAACTTAATCAAACTAAATCGTAAAAAAGCACCTATTACCATTTTTCCCCATTTGTCCTATTTTTTCTCCCATTTTGGTCAAAATTTAAAAAAAAAATTTATAGCCTTTAACCTGCACCGACAAAAGCGTGATTTATATCCCAAATTTCGAGAATTTCGTTCAGGCGTGATTGGCTAACAAACAAACAAGCAAAAAAACAGACTTACAGAAAGATTTATAATATATATTAGGATTATAATCAAAATATTATAATCAAAAATGTCTATAAACAGAGATTCTATTGTAAAATTAAAAATCACCTCGAAAAGTAGATTGTCCTCTCAAAACTGTGGCATTTGATTTTTCGACCGACAATGTATTTTGATCCGATTATAATTAAAAAGTGTATAAGATATTACTATACATATATAGCACCATTGGTCTTTTTCGTTATTTATTTATTGAAAATAATTATAAATTAAATATATAAAAAAAAAAATTGTGTACTTTATGTCCGATCACCACCAAATATACATTCAGCGATAGTAGTCGCTAACATTTACGAAGAATTGTGTATCTCTAATGGGTATGATCCTTATCAATATATTTTTCCAGCTTTTACGTAGCTCGATACGTAGGGTATTTTATGTAGAACTCTTTGATTATTTTTCATGTGTAATACAGAGACAGAGTAGCTTAACATTATATATGTTTTAAATGTAAGAAAGTAGAGTACTAGCCATGCCAACAATTAATTCGTACACTAGTTATTTTTCTTTGATAAACCAATTCTTAAAGTTCAACATTTTGGACAACAATATTGACAACGCCTTGAGAGTTACATTTTCTGAAAGGTAATTTTATAGTATTTAATATAAATATAAAGTAAGTTTAACATGTATTCTATATTTGTATCGAAAAAAGACCAAAACTATCTGACCACATTAATTCAACAGGGTGTGCAAATTCCATCCAAAGCGGTATGAAAATTATAAAAATATTAGAAAACAAAATAATTTTATCGCATACGTAAACACTATTAGTTTATTTATTTTAGAGAACAATAATGACTGGGCCTTAAGGGTTACTGTTTCCGAAAGATAATTCTCTAATCTTTAAATTAATAATATATATTTATATATATTGGGGTAAATAGTATATTGAAAACACATCCTGCAACCAAGGTCCATTATATTCATCAAAGACTGTTTGACCACCATTAATTCGTACAGTGTATAATTTAAATCTTAAGTTAAATTCTGATAATCGGATAATCGATCGGATAATTTTGGTCTAAAAACAATGAAATTGTGGTTTAGTCGATATTCTCAATAAATTTATTCAAACGTGTATAACTTATTTTAAGCAGAATTAAAGATTATAAAATTACCTTTCAGAAAATGTAACTCCCAAGGCATTGTCATTATTATTGTCCAAAATTTGGAACTTTAAATATTGGCATATCAAACAAAAATTTATGGTGTATGAATTAATAGTGGTTAGGGCTAGTACATAATAGCAGGTATTTCTACCATTCAAATAGAATATTTCCAACTATTTCAATTTTATTTGTAATAATTTTATTTTAATATAAAGATTTCTGTCGCCATAGTCTAATAGGTAGCGTGTCGGCTTATTAGACGTAAACGTCAGACATCAATATTAAATATGAAAAAATATATTTACGACGGCTTGCTCTTAGTAGATTTCTGGCAAAAAATATTTCATTCGGAGTCGAATTTAAACTGTAGGTCCCACCACTCATAACATATGGGGTGCAAGAAGCTAGCACGTAATCCTGACTGAAGGGTTGTAATGACCAATTATGTATGTATGTATGTAGAGATTTCTGTTAAGGTACTTTCTGAAGAAATGCGATTATTGAGGTACTACTTCTTTATGTTAATGTTATAAGTTTATCTACTTACGTATATTCCACAAAGATTTTTTCACTTTTCCGGCAAAAAAATGTATTTCTCTAAATATTAATAAGAACTGTAGCACCAAAGTTAGAAGTATAATGTCTACCGGTAAACGTCTTTGAATCTCAATTGATATCTGATGACGCATTCATTTGCTCTATGTTTTTGCCACCCTACGTCACATCGTTAATTCAACCCATGGACCAGAATATTTTTAAAATAACAAAACTGTATTATAAAAACAGTCTCTTGGCATTAGTGGCTGAAAAACAAACAGAATTAGACCATTGGACTCGTAGAGTAGAATTCCGCAACAAATTTTATACAATTGTTGGAAAAGTATTTTAAATTCAGTTTCGGACAACGATGACGATGATTTTTTACTTATTAAAATCTGTATCATTATTCATATTAATTAGGGTAACTTTTTGTTTTAAATTTGGGTACTCGATATCGTGAACAAACTCCAAAATGTGAACTGCCTTGGTAAAAATTAGTTCACGTTATTGCGAGTTCACTGTATTCACAAGCGAACGCCCAAATTGATGATCGGGTGTTCAGCCACTCGATTAGCTTTGGCATCATATTACGTTAATTTCTTTTTCATTAATTCTCCGATTCCATTTAAAAATTTGCGAATAACGTTCATTGGCAAGCAAACGCCCTTGCAACAATGTGGGCTACTCCGCATTTTCAGTATAAAACTGACCATATTAAATATAAAATTGTCACTTGTAAGTGTCTTTGTTGATTTAGTTGTCAATTGCTAAAAATAATACAAATTGGTATTACATGTAGGAGCTGACAACCAACACTTTGCTTGTAGAAAAACTTTAACTTAATTAAGCTCGTTTACTAGCAATTAAGATATCCTTTGATAGTGACTTTGGAATGGAATAGATATTGAGAATACTAGATTCAATTAGTGTGATAGAAGTTACTTTTAATTTTTTTTCTCCTTTTTGTGTTTCTGGTGCCTGGTATTTAAATTATAGATTTTTGTATTTTTCCGTTAGTTGTTAATGTTTATTGATTTTCAGATAACGAAGTTTTAAAGGCTCTACAACCCTGGAAACTAGAAATCGATGCTAAAGGTAAAATTGTTGTGGGAGAAACAGTTGTGGACTTGGTGAAGAATACCTGCAGTTATAGTGAATGCAATTTGGGCAATTTCTTCTGCGATGCAATGGTTCACGCGGTAGTTTCATACATTATGTATTCATCCGTAGTGAACTGTAAATAAGATTATTTTGTATTGGTGTTTTTCAGTTTTTGCATATGACACCCTATGAAGATCCAGCTTGGACTCAAGTACCCATTGGTTTAGTTAACACAGGAGCTTTAAGAGTTCCTCTTAACAAAGGAAGTAAGAAAAAAACTTGATTTCACATTCTAGTTAGAGAATTAGGAATTATAATCAGTTCCGTTTCATTTTTAATCACAGACCTTACCTACTCTCATATTGTGGCAATGTCACCGTTTGAAAATATTTTGGTCGCCTTTGATTTGCCTGGTGAACGGTTGCTAGAGGCATTGGAATTTGGTGCCAGTAAAATTGACTATGCAAACGGTGTAAACAGTTCATATATATTCTTACAAGTAGCCGGCCTAAAAGTAACATACGATTTTAAAGAAGCTGTAAATAAGCGAGTTGTCGACTTGAAAGTTCGGTGCGGCCAGTGTCGCTATCCACGTTATGAACCATATAATGCTACGGCCATTTATCGTATTGTAGCACCAAATTTCTTACAAGATGGTGGCGACGGGTATTACATGCTTCGTGACTATGCTTCTAATGTCCAGTAAGTTTTATAATTTGATTTAAACTGTTTCGTAATGGTAATCATGGCATTTCATTTCTAAAAGGCCCTATATTACGGATTTGGATGCTCTGCTCGGCTATACGTCAGATGTTACACCAATCATACATGGCGTTGAAGGGCGAATTACAGTTTTATAAAATAAAATGTTACAAGCATATACAATTTAAAATTTTTTAAATAAAACGAAACAGTATTCTGTATGCAGAAAATAAATGCAAAGTTCAAAATATAAATATTATACACTTATTGCGATAGTCTAAAACTACTGGTCAATAAATAACTACAAAATGTTAATTCAATTTAGCTCACGTAGAGGAGAGCTCCGGCGCCGTTAAAGAAGCCATAACCTTTCTGTGAAGTTCAAAGATTTGCCAGCGAAAAGGAAGATAAAGAGGAGCAAAGATTATTCTCTGCCGAAAAGAACGTTTTAGACATTTGTTGAGAATATGTCATGAACACACACGTTGAATCCGTGGCATTAAAGCATCCTAGAAGGAAATGTAATATTTTTTATTGGAATGTCAGGCATGTTGTTCGATACCCATACATATATACTATATACATGTTTTTGAAGAACTGGGTATTGAACAAAATGGCTGACCTTATATCCTTATATATGCTATATTATGCACTGCTGATATAACAAAAAAATATGCAATTCAAATAATGTCATATGAATTTAAACTTTTACCATAAATATTCGAAAAAGTATATTTTATTATACCGTTATAATTGTAGTTATTTGCTTTATTTGCTTTGAGAGATACTATTTAAAAGTCTTATGTCAAAACTAATCAAAAAAAAAAACTCATCAATTGATTGCTCTCGCAAAGGCAAGGGACTTATAAGCACCGTGTTGTCAAACTCTGTTTCTATACTCTTAGATTGCTCTTCAATTGATTGTTACCTAATTCAAAAATTGCATCCAAGTTATCGAAGTTATCGATAATAGTTGATAATTTCTTTGCCAACAATTCTGTGAAAACTTTCCAAATAAAAAATGGAAAATTGAATAAAGTTTTTGTAAATATAAATACAAAATACTTTTTCAAAGAGACTAGGACAGGAATAGGAAACTTTTTAGTTTTTTTTTTTTTTTTTTATTAACGTTACCGATTGTTAAAAATTGTGGTACTGTGGAATTGTGGACTTGGTTTTTTGAGTTTCTTTAAGGCACAAATCCATTTTGTAGTTATAACTTGTCCATAGGGAATAAAAAAAAAGGTTTTTTTTTAAATAAATAAAATTTTACCACATATTAGATAAATTATAAACCTTCGCCAATTAATACAATTTTTTCTTACTGACAGTAACCGATCAGATATAACAACTGGCTACACTTCCACCGCTGTAGCTAATATCTGCTCTAATAGGCGGTGACATTGAAGAAGTTACATACATACACAATTGTTCATTACAAGCCTTTAGTCAGGATTACGACCTAGCTTCTCACACCAGTTATGTTGTGTTCGTTAATTTTATACATAAGTGGCGGGACCTACAATTTAAAGTCGACTCCTAACGACAGACTTTGAGAATCTCTTTATGGCAATTTTATTTACTCTCAAAGATTTTGCTAGAAATTTTGATCTCTGACCTGGGGTGTGAATCCTGGTTTTACGGCAATAAGGCGACACACTACCCACTATCCTACGGCGACAACATGAAAAAGTTAGTGACATCAAAAAGATGAATGAAGTACAAAAAATTTTAATTAGCAGTGTGTTTGAAACCGTCAAAATTATATAAATTATTTTGTTGCTGCCGTGTTTAAGGTAATTAACTAACCGACGGCTTCAAATTATTTGCTGCGTGTAGTTGGTAACCCGTAGTATTGAATAGGTTTAATTAAAGAATTAAGAATTAAAGATTTTTGTATTACTTACTAATATTCTGAACAAAACAAGTCATATTTCAATCAAACGACTTTTTTTCTTAAACAAATACAACAATTCAATAACAGAAAGAATTTTGCTTATATGAATTTGAATTCAATTCATCAAAATTTACAAAACGATACGATTGGCAAGTATTCATGCATGATTAAAGCAGCATTACGATAAAGCAATACCACCAAGTTACAAAAAGTAATTTTTTTTAACTCAGTTGATGACAAACTTAAAACCATGAAAACAATTGTTTGCCAATTTTGGTGTGACATATTTAAGAACAGAAATACTGTTCTTCACTATATATCCAAGTTTTTTAAGATTTCGCACGATAGTTGAGTTGACTTTAAGATGTTGATGTGTGTGACCCCCTTCAACTTTAACTTGGGCTTAAGACTAGTTAAATTAACTTACATACATACATTAATAAATATTAGTCATTAAAGCTGTCAATTTGAAATTAAATTAATTGGGAAGCAATTGGGAATTGTGCCTAATTTCGTAAAATTCAAACATCTTAAAAATTTGGAGGAGAATAGCTAGTCTGATGCGACTAATGGCACGTGAAGCACATGTTAGCTTTTAAATAAATTACGGTTTCAATTTATTTTGTAGATGAAAATATTTTGAATGCTTTAAAAGAGTGGAAATCTTTAATAGAAAGTCATGGTAGTCGCGTAATCGGTAGAACTCTTGTAAACTTAGATAATAGTGGATGTGAATACAAAGAATGCAATATCGGAAATCTCTACAGTGATGCTATGTTAGATAAGGTAAGCAACAAGTTTAATATATACAAGGAAGCAATGTACGTAAACATGTTTTATTGCAGTTATTGAATTTATCACCATATCAAAATCCAAATTGGACAAATATATCGATTGCTGTTGTAGCTGCCGGAGAATTGGGATTAGCGCTGCCGCAAGGAGGTAGAACTATATTTACTTCTTAGTATTTTAATATATTTTTCTTTTTTCCAGAGATTACGTATGGCCAGGTGTATAATTTATGCCCATTCGAAGCTCCTCTTGTGACTTTCGACATCAAGGGAATGTATTTAAAAGCTGCTCTAGAAAGTAGCGTTTCACGTATTGATTTTGCCAAAAATAATAACTCCACCAATAGCTTCCTGCAAGTATCAGGCATGAGGATTGCGTATAATTTAAATAATTTAGTAAATCAACGAGTTCTTAGAATTAAAGTTCGCTGTTCTAGCTGCAAATTCCCTATTTATGAGGAGTTTGATGAAAATAAGTTCTACCGTATCATTTCTACCCATTATGTGGCTAGAGGAGGTTATGGTTTTTCGGTATTTAAACAATACGGCACTAATAAAAAGTCAGTTTGTTTTTTATTTATTAAGAAATTATTAATTTTCATAAAACTAAATTCCTCCTCTTTAGACAATATTATACCGATATGTCGGCCTTGATGGAATATATTACAAAAATCTCACCTATATATGTGGGACTCGAGAATCGTGTGGAAATTTTAAATTCGAATGGTGGAAACAAATAAAATAGTTGCATACAACAAAAATAAACTAACTTAACTCGTTAAGGATTTACTTTATTGTAACAATGCAATTTGTATTTTTAATAAAAATCGCTCGACACATTGATGTACTTTACGTTTATATTGAGGAAGACATTTTTTTATAGATAATAATTGCTGAAATATTGCTGCTGTAAAAATAAAAAAATAAAAAATTAAAGTTTATGGATATGTCCATTTATATTAAGAAGTTTTTTTTATATAGAAATTGTTTAAAGACAATTAGCAAAGGCACATAAAAAATCTGAACTATATAATGCAGTGCGTTGCATATTCATAAGGCCATTTCTATTTTGAACATATCTCTTAAATTTTTATTTTATTGGATAATGATTTATTTATTTTTTCATGTATCTTTAGTTAAACATGGTAGTTGGTTATTAGTGTGCAATTTTTATTTGATAAATCACTGCTTCATAATTATAGGGTCGCTTTATTTATGTTTGTTCTTTTAAATTTTTTATTAATTACTATACTGCTTTCTTTTACATAATATTGAACAAAATATTATATTTTTCACATTACTTCAATTCTTAAATTAATTTTCATGAATTCTCCCTTCAGTGTTTGGTAAAGACGTGTCATAAAATTTGTGGTTTTCGGGCGAAAAATATGTGGATAAACTTCCCTTGTCCATTGGTATAAAATCCAAAATTTTTTATATTATATTTTTATTATATATCGATGGCTTAATATACAAAGGTCGTATCTCATTTTTTCTCAAAATCGCGGTTTTTAAATATACTAAATAGCAGAAGTTTAGTTACCCTAATATAGTTAAGTAATAAAAAAAAAAAAACTATTGATAATGAATTTAAACATACCTGTTAAATTTCGATTACCATTAGTAATCAATTACATCACTTTTTAAAAATAAGCATAATCCTAATCCTAATATATATTAAAATCTCTCTGTAAGTCTGTTTTTTTTTGCTTGTTTGTTTGTTAGCCAATCACGCCTGAACGCCTGGACCGATTTTCTTGAAATTTGGGATATAGATCATACTTTTGTCTGTGCAGGTTATAAGCTATAAATCCTTTAAAATTTTGGCCAAAAGGGGATAAAAAATGGGAGAAATGGGAAAAAAATAGTACTAGGTACTTTTTTACGACTTAGCTTGGTTAAGTTTCTCTAATAGCTTTTGGAGGTATTCCGTTTCTAAAGTAGAACCAAAAGGAATCCCAAAAAGGGGAAAGAGGCTGAAAACGCGCAAATTGAGTGCAGGTTATCCTAATCCTAATATATATTATAAATCTGTCTGTTTTTTTGTTTGTTTGTTAGCCAATCACGCCTGAACACCTGGACCGATTTTCTTGAAATTTGGGATATCGATCGGGCTTTTGTTTGTGGAGGTTATAGGCTATAAATCTTTTCAAAATTTTGACCAAAAGGGGAGAAAAAATGGGACGAATGGGGAAAAAATGGTAATAGGTAATTTTTTACGATTTTGCTTAAGTTTCCCAAATAGCTGTTTCGTTTATAAAGTTGGACCAAAAGAGGTCCAAAAAGGGGGAAAGGAGCGAAAAACGGGCAAATTGCATGCATTTATATTTAGGACTTAGAGTATTCAAAAAAGTAGATTGTTTGATAAACCGGTTTCCGAATAATTTAAAAAATTGCATTTCTTAAGAAGCCGGTTTCGAAACCGAATTTTTAGTTATTGTTATTTTTATAACCCGCGCAACGCCGGGTACAATCTGCTAGTGATTACATAATTTTATGGACAATTTTTTAGAATTACTAATTGATTACGATTACATATAATCCAAAAATAATCAGGATTACTGGCGATTTGTCTAATAATCAAAAAGAATCAAAAGTAAACTAAAAGTAATCAAAAAATAATCAATATTACTTTCAAATTCTTTTTGAATATTTTAAAACAATCAAAAAGAATTTTTGAAAACAATTTGATTACTTTTGGATTACTTTTGAATATTTGAAAATAATCAAAAAGAATTTGGAAGATTAATTAAGATTATTTTTGTTTAAAATAGTTAATTATTGATTACGATTACAATATATTCAAAAAATAATCAGGATTACTGGCGATTAGTCTAATAATCAAAAAGAATCAAAAGTAATCAAATTGTTGTCAAAAATTCTTTTTGAACATTTTAAAATAATCAAAAAGAATTTGAAAGTAGTTACTGAAAGCGATTTGATTATTTTCGGACAGTCAGGCTGCGATAAGATCTCTGTCAGGGTTCGTGATCAACTCTAAGATCGTTAGGGAATGTCGTCGCTGTCTCGACCTAGTCTCGGGGCGCTTCACCAGGGTCTCTCTGGTGTGGGTCCCCGGGCACAGTGATATTCCGGGAAACTGTAGGGCCAACAAGCTCGCCAGAGCTGGTGCGCTCCTTCCGGAATCCTCTTCTGTTGAGATGGGTATGCCACTTGCCTCGGTCAAGTTGACCATTGCGCGGCGGTTCCTTCGGGACGCCAACCTATCCTGGGTCAATGAGGAGTCCTGCTCCACCGCTAGACTTACCTGGCCCAGGATGAATGGAAGGCGTACCAACCGATTACTTAGTCTCGGTCGTGATGTCATGTCGACTGTAGTGGCCGTGCTTACGGGTCATTGTATCATGAGTACGCACGCCGAGAGAATGAGGCTCCCTTTTAACGACTTCTGCCGTGGATGTAGGTCCACTGAGGAAGAGGTCTCTTGCTAGGAGTAGATATAGGCTATTTGGCTCCCCATTCCTTGTTAGCTTAACGGAGCTATCACCTATTGATATCAAGGATATAGCTTCGTTCATCAAATTTTCTGGCTGGTTTTCCAGTGCGGGGTAGTCGTGCTTTTATTGTGCAGCCCTTGCGATGACCAACTTCTTCCTTTCCCTGATTTGGCGGAACTTGTTTAGTACAGGGACTGCGTTTCACCCGTGGCATCACAACGGGCCCCCATGCGTGCTCAAGTGAGCTTTGTGATATCAGAGCTACCACTACGACCTAACCTAATGACCTAACCTAGACTAATCGCCAGTAATCCTGATTATTTTTTGATTATATTGTAATCGTAATCAATAATTAACTATTTTAACCAAAAATAATCTTAATTGTAATCATTATTTCACCATTCAAAAAAAGTAATCAAATTACTAATCATTACAATTTCTAATCATTACTTAACAAGTATAACTTTAAAAGCCTTTGAAACCCATCTACGAAATCTCTGATTCAACTTATAGTAGCATAATTTAATCTTTTAATTCAATAAACTTTTCTAATTTCTATTTAAATGTATTCATAATTCAGATGCTGTAGTTGCTGCAGCCCTAAAACCATGGCGCAAAGAGATTGATTCTGTTGGAAATCGAGTAATTGGTGTTAGCGCCGTATATTTACAGCAGAAAGAATGTTCCACGGGAGAATGTAATTTAGGAAATTTTGTTACAGATTCCATGTTGTATGCGGTAAGTTTTTTTAGACGTTAAAATATTTTTTGTAAATTTCTTTTTTTTGCAGTTTCTTGAAGAACAAAACTATGACAATCCTAATTGGAGTAATATTACTGTAGCGTTTACGGCCCAAAGCCATTTTCGTGTCCCATTGGAAGCAGGAAGTACGAATTAGTTATCAATTTCATTTTATTAATATTCATTATCTACTATTATTATAAATTATTATTATATTATAATTTATTTTTTAAAACTTATAAATATCTCGTTGAAATTTAAAAAAAAATTTATTCAGAAGAAGAAAGTTCAACGTTTTTAGTTCATTGGAAAATAACAATTTTGAAAAATAATTGAAAATGATGTTAAAATTTCATAAACAATTTTATCCGGCTTATAACTCATTTGCAGATATAACTTATAAGCACCTGATAACGATGTGTCCTTGGGAGAATGATATATTCGTTGTAACGCTGAATGGTTCTGCAATACTCCAACTATTGGAAGAATGTATAGCTCCGTTGACTAGTGAGAGCAATTATTCCTATAGATTTCCACAAGTGTCTGGCTTAAAAATTGTTTTCAATATTACCAATCCAATTGGCCAAAGAGTTCAGGAAATAAAAGTTCGCTGTCAAGATTGTGCTGTGCCGAATTATGTGAAACTAGACGAGCATAAGGATTATAAAATTGTTGTCATGGATTATTTAGCACATGGTAAAGACGGCTTCAATATTATTAGGGATAATGCCAAAGACTTGAGGTAAAATACGTTGCTACACTGCGTTGTTGCATATTTCGAAATGCTGAATAACATTTTAAATTTAAACTTTTTCGTGTTTATGTTTTTAGAAGAGGCCCTGGGGACTTGGATACTTTAATAAAATTTATTCAAATAAATAATCCCGTTGTGGCCGGAATTGAAGGACGAATCAAAATAGTGCGTTAATATTATTAAAAATTAAAACGAACAAAACATATATTTTTTTAAAACCGATAACGGTTAATGTCCAATATATTTGAAAAAAAAATTACTCAGCAGTCATGCCTGTCCCATAGACATAAGTGTAATTTTATAATCGTAATATCCTAATCCTAATATCCTAATATATATTATAAATCTTTCTGTAAGTCTGTTTTTTTGTTTGTATGTTTGTTAGCTAATCACGCCTGAACGCCTGGAACGATTTTCTCGAAATTTGGGATATAGATCAGGCTTTTATCCGTGGAGGTTATAGGCTATAAATCTTTTCAAAATTTTGACCAAAAGGGGAGAAAAAATTGGAAAATGGGGAAAAAATGGTAATAGGTAATTTTTTACGATTTAGCTAGGTTAAGTTTCCCAAATGTTTGTTGGTTTGTTGGTTTGTTTGTTAGCCAATCACGCCTGGACCGATTTTCTTGAAATTTGGGATATAGATCGAGCTTTTGTCGGTGCAGGTTAAAGGCAATAAATCTTTTTAAAATTTTGACCAAAATGGGAGAAAAAATGGTACAAATGGGGAAAAATGGTAATAGGTGCTTTTTTACGATTTAGTTTGGTTAAATTTCTTAAATAGCTATTGGAGGTGTTCCGTTTCTAAAGTTAAACCAAAGAGGTCCAAAAAGGGGGAAAGGGGCCAAAAATTGTCAAATTAAGTGCATACCGAATCACGCCTGAACGCTTCAACCGATTTTTTTGAAATTTGGGATATTGATCGAGCTTTTGTCGGTGCAGTTTATAGGCTATAAATCTTTTAAAAATTTTGAACCAAGGGGACAAAATGAGACAAAGGGAGAAAAAAGGGCAAAAATTAGCACTTTATGCATAAATGCTGTATTTTATGGGTTTTAAAGGTATTTTTTACGATTTAGTTTGGTTAAGTTTCCCAAATAGCTATTGGAGGTGTTCTGTTTAAAAAGTTGGACCAAAAGGGGTCCAAAAAGAGGAAAAGAGGCGAAAAACGGGCAAATTGCATGTATTTATATTTAGGACTTAGAGTATTTAAAAAACTGAGTTGTTTGGTAACCGGTTTCCGAATAATTGGAAAGATTGCATTTTTTAAGAATCCGGTTTCGAAACCGGATTTTTATTTATTGTTATTTTCATAACCCGCGCAACGCCGGGTACAATCTGCTAGTAAAAAATAAAATTGTTTGCTGATAGCAACAATACTAAAATATATAAATATAGCCTTTGCTAGGATAAATCTTCAAAAATTAACTAAATAATTAAAGTAATATTTGAGAAAAAATTTAAGTGACCACATAATTGTGAGATACACTGTAGTTAAGTAAGTATTCTATATTTTACTACATGAGTTTAATCTGTTGTCGCCGGTTTAATTAGAAACTAAATTTAGGGCAGATAATTATATCGATATCTTCTCATAACAATTTTAACTCACTCTTAATGGTAGACAAAACTTAAAAAGATGTGCTGCATAGAAATACAGTCAATTAGATTTGAAATCTTTCTTATAAACTATACAGTTTATATTCTATTTTTGTTGACATTTAGCAAAAACTTTTCCAACAAAAAATAATAATGTATAATAAAAAAATATAGGGTAATATATGACGTTTATGACAATTTATTTTTAATTAATTAACAGTCGTTAATTTAAACAGTCATTTAAAATAAATTCAGCTGGCAACATCGTCATCGGTTGATTTCTATTCAATCTGACAGCACTACCCAACCCTTTTTTGATTAACCTCTGTGTAAAAACGACCTAAACGAAAATAATAGAACAACTATTTTTTTTTAACACTGCGTATACATTCTATTGATTGATTAAGAGCAAGTTTAAGTTTTTTCCATCAATTAAGCCAGTTAAATTTACGAAATGGTGGCAAAAAATATATTTATTATTATTTTTATTATTACATACGGAGTGAATGCGTTTTTGGCTGGTGAGGATCCGTACAAAGTACTTGGAATAGATCGTCATGCAAATACACAACAAATACGTAAAGCCTATAAAGAACTGGCCAAAGAGTGGCATCCGGACAAGAATAGTAATCCTGATGCTGAACTAAAGTTTGTTAAAATTAAACAGGCCTATGAGCTACTGAGTGATGCTGACCGCCGACGTATGTACGACCAACACGGAGTCACCAGTGAAGATTCTCATATGTTTAAGCAGAAGCATGATTATAGCCAATATGGAAGATATGCGCCAGATCCGATAGAAGAGTTTTTTGGAAAAAAATTTTATTTTGATCATGACATCAGTGTCTATCACAAATTGTCCATTACCACAAAGTATTACGAACAGATAATTTTACCAAAAAGCAAGACAGTTCCATATATTCTGATGTTTTATAACGACTGGTGCTTCAGATGCACTCATATGGTGGGTGCATTCAAAAAGCTCATTGAAATTTTGGAACCACTGGGCATACAGTTTGCCACAGTAAATGCTGCCCATGAACAACGATTATTTCATATGGCTGGTTTAAGTGATTTGCCAGGCTTGGTTTTGGTACTAAATGGGCACAATTATATATATCGCGGAACAAGTTTAACCTCGCAAAAGGTGGTGGAATTTATACGTAAAAAAATGCCTTTCCGGATTGGTGTCACTGTAGACGATGATAACATTGATACTTTCTTAAATGGTTGGATGGATAATAAAGTGAGGGCTTTAATACTTGAACCCCGGAATCAGACCAGACTAAGATACTTAATAGCCGCATTTGCTTTTCGCAGCAGAGTGGCTTTTGGTTTTGTGTATTTGGATAGGCCAAACTGTGAAGAAATTAAGAGGCGCTATCAAATACATCCAAAACTGGACACTTTGTTGCTGTTCAATGAATACGTAGAACGTCCTGTGGCTAGTGTGTCCATGTCTGAGATTCCTGCTCAGACGCTTAACAGTATTATATCCTCCAATCAGTATTTAACTCTGCCAAGGTTATCTTCACAGGAGATACTCGAAGGTATTTGTCCAGCCGAATGGAATCGTCCACGCAAGCGGCTATGTGTTGTCCTCATTACCGAAAACTCAGATGAGCATAATTTTGCACGAGGTGCCCTGAGGAATATTGCTCTGCAAAGCGGTTATAGCTTAGATAAAGTCCGTTTTGCTTATATCTTTAAAGAAAAGCAAATGGAATTTATCAATGCCATTTCTAAGGGTTCCAATGATGACAAACTACTACGCATTGTCGTATTGTGGCGACGTGATACTTCACATATCAAATACGAATGGGTTAACGATGCAAATTTGGATTTGCACAACTCTGGTCAACAATCTTCTGATCATCTTATAAATCATACAAAACAACGCATCGATCACACTATACAAAAATTGCTAAAGACCTCCGAAGCCTTAAGTTATGAAGCTTTCGTTAAAAACCTCCTAGACGAGCATGCCCAAGGATTTATTCATGAATGGATTTCGAAAGCTTTATACTTTTACGAATATCTAATAGATTCCATAGAAGAAGAACATATTTTAGCCACATTGTCATTGTTAGGAACAATCGCTTTTATGTTTGCTGTGGGCTACGTAATGGTCTATTTCGTACGGGCCGAGGAGGAAAACTTAAAAGCGAAAGGTCAAATAGATCCCAAGTTTGTGTTAAAACAAAAGCAGCACGTACCAGAATTAAAACTGCACGAACTAAGGGCTGAAAAATACAATGGTATGGTACGTTTGCTAAAGCCAGGATGTAGAACCATCATATTAATAACCGACTTGCAAACACGCACAAAACTTATACCACCATTTCACAAGTCCGTATGGCCCTATAGAAAAAATAAGACTTTAATTTTTGGTCACATGCTTATTGAAAAGGGCCTCTCCTGGTATTCGGAGTTATTGAGGTTATCTCTGTGCGAAAACAAAAATTTGCAAATCAATCCCAGAAATTGTATTGGCACAGTCATTGCTTTAAACGGACATCGAAAATACTTTTGCATGTATCATGCCAAGCACCCGGAAACCACTAGGGGTGTTAAAAGAATGGAAAAAATAACTAGGCAACTTGTGCAACGTTCTGATGATCCCGAAACTGGTACTTTTTTCACTGTCGGCAACTCAGATGATTCGGATGACAACGAGCCTAAAATTTTGCTGGAAGAGAACCTTTTGGATGGTCTCAGTAACTGGCTGGACCGTTTATTCGAGGGCACCACTCATAGGTATTACATTAATTACTGGCCTGATTTCCCCACTAAGTAGATATGAAAACATTATGATAACGAATATAAAAAAGTATCGATTGATATTGATGTTTCCCAAGTGAATGGAATGTTTATTTGATGTGCGTATACCTTACCTTATCTACTAAAACTTTTTTTAAACGAATCTGTTACAACTTGCCGATTAGAGACTAACAAACAAAACCAGAGAAAAAAAAACGTTTATCACGTTATATCGATATGAAATAAAAACGATTAGTTTAAAGCAAAAAAGGTTTTTGGTACATGAAATTTGGGCACTTCAACACAATTTATCAAATTTAAATACCAAAGAAAAGCGTTTAGCTAATATTAATTATAAGGCTTTATTTATTTTTTTATAATTTCTAGTCAAGAAATAATTGTTTCTGAAAAAACTAAATAAATTACAAGATTTTTTTTATTAAACTCCAATTTATGAAATCATAAATACATAAAATTTGTTCATAGGATAATGGAATAATAAAATAAAAATTTTAAAATATACTGATATTAACAGAAATTTTTATATGTTATTTCGATAGGGATCTCTTTAAGTCTCATTTCCTTTTGTGGATAATTCGCTTGGTTATTGGAGGGTGCATCTCCTATGGAATACTATTTTCTGACTAGCTATGTTTATGGCGCTAAAAATTTTTATTTTTGTGTAATTCTTAAAATGGTTGAAAAGGCGTATTTAAAAAAAAAAAAATTTAAAGCATTCGATTTTAGGAAAAGAGGACTCGCATCTTAAAAGCTTTACATTGACTAACCATTTCACATTTCTACTATTTATTTAAAGAAGCATTTCAGAGCAAATCAACATGACAATTTAATTTAGAACCATTATTCCTAGTAGGTCTTCCAAATCAAGCATTCTTTCAAATCCGGATAACTTTTTACAATAGCCCTACCTCAAGAGTTATATTTCGTTTTTTAATGTAGTAAAGAAATATTAAATTGTATGCCAGTAACTCCTAAAGAGATCCATTGAATTCCTGCACAACAGGATGCCTTTCCAATCTCTGCTTCAAGCGATGATGCGTTAAAATCCTTCTGAATATGCAACTTTTAGTTTTTAAATTGCATTTACAGTCCAATCTCAAGCTAACTTAATAGGTGCTGTTTTTATTACAATAAGCAATTTTCATGTAAGACTCCTATCGAGATGAATGCTAAATGATATTTCATATACGAAAATTTAGTTTCAACTTTATGCTAAACACTGATAAAAATTTTGAAAAAGTTTGTAAAAAGAACAAGGCAACGGACCATATTTCCTCTCTTCAAACGCCGTTCTGAAGACATGTACAAACTTCGTTAATGTTTTGTACTTATTTTGTGTCTGTTTGTGTCTAAAACTTGAATTAATTTTGATCCAGAGATTTCTCCAAAAGTTTAGTCATTGAGAATAATACTCAATTCGTAAAAATGCGTGGGAATTAAGAAGAATTACAGCTTACTGTTTGTTGAGTTGTGAAATACATTTCTGAATTCCACAAAACCCAAATCTTAGGTGTATACAATTTTGAGAAGAAAACAAATTACCTTTTTGGCGCCCAACCACAGAAGGAGGTTTGTAAAGATGACTTAGATATAATAGGTCGCTTTTCGCACTTTAGCACTCCCTCTCTTAAATAATTCACTTTATCAAAATACAATAAATGGATTTTGGCTATTGGTATTCACACCCACTGTTAAAAGTTTTCTTTAATTGAAATGGTGCACATCACAATTCTGTTTATTTAATATGGTTTAACACGTTCACGCCGGCGCGTATCACCGATGGCTCGCACTACACTACCTTATCTGGCGGCGCGTACCACCGGTGGTCCTGTTATAAACTATGAACTCAAATTTAAATCTAATTTCTTAACTTCTTGACTCCAAATTCAAAATTATGGTCGAGGCGAATTCATAAACTCCACAATAAATACAAAAACAACAGCTATTTTGTTTTTCTTAAAGAGTAGTCAGTACGTCAAAATAATTAACCCTCAAACTTTCCTAGGGAATTAATAAAAGCGATTAAGAAAATATGATTAATTATCCTGCCAAAAATTTTAATAAAATTGGCTTTGAAATAGTAATCCTGAAGAATTTCTAGAGTGTTTATCGTTAAGGATACATCCGGTAGATACGCGCTAAAGATTATCGAAACAAAACACATAAAAACAACAAACTTTTAACATTCCAAAACCTCACAGCTGTTTACATAAAGTCACCTTTTATGAATTCGCCGTGATTATGGTGTTTCAAAGCAGATAAATATTAAAAACTGTCAAATGTTAATAAAAATTAAATTTAAAGCATTTTGTCCGACTGTCTTAGGGTTAACAAAGAACATTTGTCACACCGAATTATTGTTAATTCGGTTAAAATTGTCTGGAAGGTTGGTAATTCAATCAGGCGACATCAAAGAACATTTGTCACACCGAATTATTGTTAATTCGGTTAAAATTGTCTGGAAGGTTGGTAATTCAATCAGGCGACATCAATGAACAGGGTTGCAAAATTTCAATTTTGAAATAGTACTACTGAACTATAACTGAAACTCATCATTCTACGATTTTATTCACCACACCGGATAAATTCATACCATTTTGTAAAAAATCACCACACTAGAAACTCACCACAACTAAAAATATTCACCACACTTCAAAAAAAAACTTATAAAAATTAATTTTTTTCGCTTTTCTTTCTAACCAGCAGTGAGCAAACAAAACAAAACAACTTCTTGTTTATGTATATAAACACCACACTATCCCATTATGTTTTTTGTTTTCGTTTTGTCTGACCTGGGTTTGACCTAGGCGTTTAATAAAGCTACTTTAACGTGCAACTAAATATGAGACAGACAGACCACATAGTACGTTAAACAAAAAGGCCTTAATTTGTACTTTATAAACCCGGAACGAACGAAAACGGATTGGCTGAAAAAAGTACTGAAAGCTTGGCGGAGTTACTGCGGTATTTCTGAAATAAAAAAGTACTGAATTTTTCAACACTGTCAATAAATGTCAACACAAAGTAAATATTATTTAAAAACAACAACATTACAGACAGCGACAAGGAGAAAAACAACAAAATAAAAGAAAGAGAAAAGAATCTTAAATTTCTGTAGTCATAATTGAGAATACGCAAAAAAACGTTGCGGTTCGTTCGGAAAAAAATATACTGCTGGAGAAATAGTGTATATTTAAGAAAATATATTATAATTTTCCCAAAAAGTTTAATTTTGAATCGATTAAAATAATAATAGCAAAAAATTTAACCGGATAGATAAATATTTAAACAAAAGTAATTGTCGATAAAATATGTGTTTTAATATGGCATAACATAACCATAAAATATATTATATACGTATGTATATATTTGCTAAAGAAAGAAGGCTGAACATTTTTTCCACAGATAGTGAGAGTAAAAAGTGCACTGACTGCCCGCTGTTTCTTATTTTATCCTAAGGCAAAAGGTGTTTAAATTATAAATATATAAAAAGGAAAAAAATTCGCTTGTAATAAGTGGTGTTAATTGTGAAAAAAGTAAATTTATATTTGTAACTCATAAAAATTTATATACATATATATATAAACGGAAATATATAACAGTAATTTGATTGTGGGGTCGAACTTAGAGTTGCCGGATCATTTGAGTTTTGAATTATATTCTCCATGAATGTGTGCATGTTTTGGTAAGTATTTTCTGTTTATTTCAAATATTTTTTAATTAAAGAACATTGTCCATCTCTAAATAAATGGGGGAACAAAATGTAGGTCAATTTCAAAAGTCATCTACATATATATAGAGTCTTCAGGAAACATATGATGCATTTTATAAAGAAAATAGAAATTTTAACAAATTGACCTTCATTATTCTTATAATTTTTAAATTTCATTTCTTTTCTTTATTGGTACATACATATAACAAAAAAAGAGTAACGTCATCATCATTCTCTATATCTAGGCATATGTGCAGATATGTATATACTATATAGACAAGAATATATATATATATATATGTGTTTGTATATACAAGAGTATATATACTTACATATGTAAGTATGTTGAAGAAAACATTCTATCACTGTTACAGAGGTGATATGCATATGAAGGTTCCGATTTGAGTGCAAATATCTAACAGCTTCCTTCGGAAGGAGATACCGGTGTCTGAACAAATTATTTGTTGTCAAAGTACTCAACGCAATCAAAAGTCAAAATTTCTTCAAACTTAAATCGATGCGATTCTGCCTTAAGAGTTGAACAGATTTTACCATTACATTTTAATTTTTTAAAGAAAATGAACACAGTCGTCATATGTATGTTTATATCTATCAATATTTTTTTTTGTTAGATTATTTAAATCGCCTATTTTACAAATACATATTTCGGATTGCAGTGTACATACATACATATGTAACAAAGGTGTACTTTGTTCCTTTACTTTTTTACACGATTTTGAGTTTACACGGGGCGAGATATTAATAAATGCTTAGCTCAATATGAGGAGGTCTATAAGGTTTTAAATAAATGTTAACTACGGATTTCATTACCAAGTCTCGTCAATATAAAATCGTAATCCACCTTACACCGAATGAGATCGCATAATGTATTATCGAGTGATGAAACTGACGTCATACCAATCAGTTTGAAAAGATTATTCATATATCGAAGCCTCCATTCTATAACGTTTTCAGTGTACTTAGAACGCTTTTAATGTCCTTGAATTTTTAAATTCTACATTATCTAACTTAAATACTGTCGAAATTTGGTTAAGATGCGCCCACCCGTTCCGAAGTTATAAGGAAAAATCTACTTACAATTCACATATAGTCTTATGGCGCGTGTAAACTTTGAGCGCTTATAAGATTGTGAAAAGATGGGCTAGGGAATTCATTGATCCTTATATAACAAAACTACTGTACATTTCACTTGTTAGGCCTATTTTGGAGTACGCGTCTGTTATTTGGAATCCATACTATCGTTGTCACAGTGATTCAATCGAGTCTGTGCAGAGACAGTTTTTATTATTCTGTTTACGTGGCTTGGGATGGGATTACACCAATGGGCTTCCTTCGTATGAGGATAGATTAGCTTTGGTAAAACTTCCAACTCTGGAACGTAGAAGGAATGTTTTAGGTGTTTGTTTTATTTTTAATCTGGTTAAAGGTGATATCGACTCTGAGTTTTTGCTTTCTAACCTAAATTTCAGCATTCCTGCAAGATTTACACGGCACTATCGTCCTCTTTCCTTAGATGTTTATAGATCGAATTATGCATGTCATTTTCCTTTTCGGAGATTATGTAATGATTTTAATTCGCATTATAATTCTATAGATTTTAATAGTAGTGTTTGTAACATAAAACGTAGGTTGTATTCTCGCAGTAATTTATAAATTATCGTATAAAAACGTATTTTTGTTCTAGTCTTAGATAGTTCTGTTTTTTTTTTTTTGTTACCTTGTTCAGCTTGTGATTAAGTTCTGTAGCTGTTTTTTATGTTCTAGTAGCCATAGCTTTTCCTTTTCCCGCTACAGTCCGGACTGTGGTGTGTACGTGTCCCTACGGAATGGGGACGAGCCCTCCGCGGTCGGGTGAGGGTGGGTTAGTGTGTGGCCGGGGACGTTCGAAAAAGAAAAAAGAAAAAAGAAAAAAAAAAAAAACACACACTTTTTCGACTTAGAATGTTATAAAACGGAGGTGTCAGCGATACCAATACATAATTAAATTTTTGATAAAATTTTTTAAATATTTATATTTCTGGTTTCTGTATCTAAAATGAATAACATATCCGTATACAGGAGCATATTTTTATATATTTGTATTTTAATGAATAGATAGCTACTTTTAAATTTTTCAAAATAAACATACATATGTGTAAGCCCTATTTACTTTTATTTTACATTAAAATAAATAACTGAGTTATGCCTATTTTAGTTTGCTTTCGATTTACACGGCTTTGCATTGCGAAATCTACGATTACGGATTACACAGTTTTCTAAGGAACCTATCCTCAGTGTAAATCGGGAGATAGTTGTACACCCTTGTAAGATGTATAAATAATAATTAGCGGGGTTGCATATTAAATTTCTGTCTTTCAATTTAAAAATTTATCTTTACAAACAGACGATGTATGTAAATCGGTTTTTTAAGCAATTCCTCTGCTATAATTTTTTGATATTTTTTTATTTTAAATTATATGCAGAGTACATCACAGCTCTCAAAATGATTGAATTTTGATCAGCAGTATGTGTAAAAAATTTAAAAAAAATATTAAATCTTATCAGAGCAATTAAAATATTGGTAATGTAATGTAATATAATAAATAAAAAAGTATTATAAGTACTACAAAATAAATAAATAAACAAATAAAATTTAAACGTAAACACCTATCAACGTAGACACAAGCCCTCTATTAACAGAAATCGTTTATATTATTATTAAATAAATAAAATCAAAAAGGTAAAAATAAAATAAAATGCCAAACTTGGCATAACATAACTAAATCAATTACCAAAACGCTTTACAGAGCAAATTTTGATATTTTTTTAATAATTTTCCTCTGCGAAAAAACGGGATGTCAAAATAACTAAATCATTTAATTTAAAATATTCCTTCGCAAACAAATTTTCTTAATACGTCAAGAAAAAATAAAAAAAAGTATTATTACAGTAACTAGGAGACCTAACACCCGTATTTTAATTGTAAGTAAATCTAAACTATTTCGAATAATCGTGGAATTCTAGAAAACTTGCTTTGAATAAGTCAGTTGTTAAAATTTCTGCATTTTTTTGAGCTCTACCATGTATAGGGTTTGAAGTTTGAAGTAGATGCAATTTGTCTATATATGTATGTATTTGATATTTTTGAGAACTGATCCCCGACCATCACGAAAATTTTTTTATTATAGTAGAAAAACATTATTTCTTAAAATTGACTTTGAATTTTCTTGAAAAATATTAGTTTACATGAAACTATTTTGTCATTGTTATTGAAAGTTTCGTTTGGATAAGGAATGACACTCCTCATCCTTATATACATATAAATGTCCTATACTTAGCTTCTAAATCTATGAGAGCCGCTAAAACTGTGGGTTTGTATCTTTGGTTTTTAAATTCGAATTTATCTTGAAGTACAAAAATTTTACATTTAATTTTTTTTGGATTGACGTAAGAAAAGGTTTTGGAATGGCCACCTCACAAAAGGGTTTGTTTGCATGGGTATTAGTCACAACTTGTGCATTACATTCTCATAAACAAACTCATGTGAACCACTTATGAAATTGTCTTAAAATCTGCCAAAATCAAAAGTACAATAGGAAAAATCTTTATCTGAATTTATTTATTTATTTTGCTTTTATTCTTCATCTCAAACTATTGCCAAAAATTATACTCATACATACATATGTATTTGCATATGGATATACAGTAAGCAAAAATATAAGTGTACAAGTTACCACTTACATAAATATAAATTTATAAATAGAGAGATATAAAAGATAGTTTATTGTAATTAATATTAAATTAAAGCTGAAAATTCCTACTTTTAAAATTATTCTTATTATTCTTATTATTTTAGTAATCGCTGCTAGTATAGATTCCCGTATGACCAACAGATCCTTTTTCAATGTCTGCTTGTAAATAACGTTGTATTTAAATAATTTCATCTTTATATAAGGCCATAAATGTACTACGGGATTATAACTTGGACTTTAAGCAGGCCAAGGCAAAACGTTTTTTCTTTTACCAAGTAACCATTCTTTGACTATAACGACCGATTGCTTTGGATTGTTTGTTGGACCATCACAAAGCTATCTCAAAATCTAATTTTTGAACTGATTGAAACTACAATTTTAATGAATAAGGAACATTTGAGGAGATAATTACCTCCAAAATTATAAAATTGTAATTACTAATCAAGTAATGGAATACGGGACTTCTGAATAAATTCACAACTTTTCCTATTAATATTGAAATGGTGTTAGAAAACTAATTTATTGAACGAAAGTTTTTATTTAACGAAGGTTACTAAGTATAGCAAGGTTTCCGCAGTCTACAGAGTAGTCTTTCGATGCCCTACTCTCAGTAATTTACTGGCAAAAAGGAAGCAGTTTTCTGACCTATTCGGTTAGATAGCTATTGGATCAAGGATTCCAAAACAGTTTTCATTATGGTCGGGCTAAAGCTACGTCAGCTATATCTCCATCTGCGATCGCAAGGTTCCCCCGAGCATAACGAAAACTCTTTTCGAATCCTTGATCCAATAGCTTTCCAATCCAATAGGGTAGAAAACCGCACTTTTTTAAATTTTATCAAATTTTTCACGATTTATATAGAGCATTCTGTTTGCTCGTTTAAAAAAAGTTAGCTATGTCGGCTATATCTTCGATCCCAGGGTTCACCCGATACTAACGTAAACTGTTTTGGAACCCTTGATTCCTTGATTCCCTTTTCCAAATTTTTTCACATTTTCTGTAAGAAATTGAATATAACTTTCCTAGCTAAATTCACACACATCAAGTACTGTCCTAACAATATTCACTAACATATCTCATAGTTTTAGTTTTAAAATATTGAACAGAGAAAAAAACAATTAAATTGGAAATCTTTTAAATTTATTGGAAAATTAGAGGAAATACATTTATAATGTTGGACTATTACTATCAAATTTATATCCAGTTAAGTGGATCTCCTTCCATTGGTCAAGCATCGGTCGGGTTTTAGATACTAATATCACTGACATTCACTTTATATGTGAACATCGAAATAATTTGAGCCTTTTATTCCTCACAGTATGACACCTGTATAGGATATTATTTTCAGATAAACCACCAGACACTAATTTTTTATATACAGATTGAAAATTCTAATTTGTTTCTTTAAATATTTAATTTGGTTTTTTGTTTTTTTTTTTCTTTCAGTGTTTTAAAAAAATACTTACCAATGAGCTGGACTTGAAATCAATTAAAAACGATTAGTGTTTATTACTTATTTGAAATTTTACCACACTGTACCTAGAATTATAAGTGTAACTGTAGGCAGTTCAACTGTAATCCTTTCAAAATGCGTGTCGTTGCTATGGTAAGTGGCGGCAAGGATAGCTGTTACAACATGATGCAGTGTGTAGCTGAGGGTCATGAAATAGTTGCTTTAGCCAATTTACATCCCAAGGATAGAGGTGAGTATATAATTAAAAATGTTCTTTTAAATTTAAAAAGTTCTTTACAACTTTATTTTGATTAATGCCTTCAATTTAGTGCAATTAAGTTTAAGTTTATACTGCAAAGTATACTTAAAAATCTATTTTACTATTTGGAAACAAATCTGTTTGAGACCAATAATTTATATCTTTACCAATTCGCTAGTAAATAGCACTCGTATGAGTAATAAAGAAAACTTGATTAGTTTGAATTCTTATACCCTACTTATTGGAAGTCTGCCATAAAAATAAAATATTATATTATTGACCCTGAACACTTCCAGGGTTTTTAAATTGCTGCACTTACTGCTGTAACAAAAAAAAAAAAATAAAAAGAATAGTCAAAATGTTTATTTGGTTTACTTTTATTGGCAAGACTTAAATTTATTTAATTTATATTTTATATATATATTTGTATTGTATATATATGTAAATATGTACTTATTTTATATTCCATTTGTAGATGAACTTGATAGCTTTATGTACCAAACAGTTGGACACATGGGTATTGAGATATTGGCAAAGGCAATGTGTTTGCCATTATATCGTCAGGAGACTAAAGGAAAAAGTACTCAAACGGGCAAACATTACGTGCCCACTGATAATGATGAAGTTGAAGACTTATACAACTTGTTAGACCTGTGCAAGGTAAGAAAATAATTTCCCCTTCATTCCGCAGAACATTATAACCTTATTAACACCTAATATACCATAATTAGTTCAATATTTTGTCATTTATTTATATGAATTGTAGATTTCACCTAAATCCCCTTAATATTTGTTTCTGTAAAATTCTTTGAATTCTAGAACTATGTTTTCGCACACTGCACAAACCAATTTCGATATTAATGATTCGTAAATTTCGAAAATTTGGCAGTCAGTGTCTTTAACAGATTTTTTTGATGTTTTTTTTTAACATGTAAAGTAATCTTTATTTAAATTTGTCCCCATCAACAATGTACATATGTACATACAGTGGGTAACAAAACAATGAAAACTTTTTCAAAAATTTTATGTTTTCTAATCAGACAAAATTGGAAATCGGAAAGAAAAATATTGGAAATTGCAGTTTATTAGTGTGAATAAACATATAAAAAACAATATTATTGAACTGTTGAACTTGACTCAAAAAATGTTCTAATAATTTTTGAAAGTTCTGTTTTGTTAAGTCCATATTTTTCACATATTGGTTCTTTTTTGCTGAAATTCAGCATTGAAATCATTCTTTATTGATAAACAGCATAAATATTTTGCAAATTTCTTAAGAATAATTTTAATTTTTAGTGCAATTTTGAAATAGTCTCCATTGTTTTGTCACCCACTGTATATGTCACGCACCTCAACATACTTTTATGATGTACATACATTAGTTTTAAGTAGTTCCCTCTGAAAATAGCGTATAGAACAATTCTATTAATTTGCATTTCTGAAATTTAATAATCTTTCCAAATATGATTTCTAAATTATAGATTTGAAGAAATTTGAAAACTAATAAAAATTAATAATTTCCCTTGGAACCTGGGGTTGATGAATTTTGTTATCCAATTGTTTTGTGAGAATTTATAGAAAATCATGGTTTTACATTTTTCGGTGTTATGGCTTTTTACATGATTTCAAGTTGCTAAGTTTATAGTTTATAACAATTCTATAAATTAATACGCAGGGTGTATAAAAAAGAATATTCAATAAGCGGATATAGAATCGTCAACTTTGTCAGTCGAACTAACTGATGCAATTTAACAGAATAAATAAAAAAAATAATTCGTAAATAACGTAATATTAAAATGTTGGGATAAAATAATTTAAATTTGTATTAAAAATATTGAAAAATAGATGCTCTTTCTATGAAAAGTTTTAACAATCATTCCTTATGAGATAAATAATTATCTTAAAAATAGATGCTCTATCTATGAAAAGTTTCAACAATTATTCCTTATGAGATAAATAATTTTGTTTCTATTTATAAAAAAACATATTCTCGATATCTAATCTACTCCTTTTGCAAAATAAAACAATGATAATTAAGTTAGAATTAACCACCCGCGAAATTATAGCAGTGTATGAATAAATATATATTTGTATGTATGTACACAAATATATATGAGTTTATTAGACAAGTCAATACAGAATAAAATAAATAAATAACACATAAAAGAAATAATTTTCTATTTGTCTTTTTAAAATGTACTGGTAGTGTATACATATGTACATATGTATGTAAATGTTCTCTAAAATATTTTCAATCTCTTCTTTATATGTGAAAAAAAATTGTATAGCAATTGCAACAACAATAATATATCAAAATAATCAGTTGTGTCAATACATAACACAATTTAAATAAAAATAAAATATTGGCTTTTACTTGAACACGTGAAAACGTTGTTCAAGTTCGAGATTACTTTTCAAATAAAAACTAAACTGACAATGCCCAAATATTGTTAAATATATGTATATCTTAAGAGGTCAATTCTTTAGTGAAACTCGGCGATTGCACGTTGAATATTTTCTCCCCAATTTTTTTTTTCTACAAATTTATTTTTGAGTAAATGAGACATATACATGTATGCAATAACGTCTTTATGTCAGGTAATATGCATTAAGAACACTGGGAACAGTACTAAGTGGAGTACTCCATTATTATAACAATAGTTACATTCATCGTGTCAGATCGACAACTTACAAAAACTTGATTTTAATTTGGTATGGTGAATGAAATGTTCGATGAAATTCAAGAATTTTTACTTAACACCCTTAAAAAATCTATAATCCATAAGAGCCGTTGTAAAAAAGCCTTTTTAGTTGCAATTATTTAATATCACATTTAAAGTGTGATGTTTATATTTTGCTATTTAAATAAATATGAACTTAAAGAATTGTTTTATACTTTGTTGAAATCTAAACTCCGTTTTTTTTCAACCTTAATGGAATCCAAAGTTAAGACAAGCCTTTGTTCGTCATATCCAAGATAATACTTTAAATTCATTTGTGCATTTCATTTTGTATTCTAAACATGTAAGTTTGAATACATCTCTCAAAATCATTATATATCTCGTATATATTCTTTCAGTATATATATTGTATAAAGAATATTGCTTAAATGGCAAAAATTAAAAACTGAGAATAGCTAAAATAAAAAATAAAATAAAATAAGCTAGTAAAATTGACATTTTAAAATAGTTCCAACATTAGCTTAAAATCTCTTATTTATTATAATTTTCTTTACTTTATGGTTCTATAAAATATAATTTATTAATTAAATAATATTTTTAAAGGCGTTCGAAGCAAGAACTACAAAATTTATAATGAATTCTTTCAAACCTCTGAATAATTTTGCTGACAGTATTTTTTGTTTTTATTTTTTTCTTTTTTAATTTCTGTTCATAAACAACAGTAATAAAAATGTTGATATGCGAAAAAAATATTTATAAAAAATACTATTTTATTAATAGAATATTTAATATAATGTTTTTGTATAATGTTGAACTTAATAAATAGAATACCTTTTGAAATTTTATATGGCACCTTAACGAGAATCAATTCAAAAATTAAATATGTAATAGATTTTCAAACTGAATCAAAATATTATTGCAAAAAATGATTGCTAAAAAAGTTCCACAAGAAATGTCTCTTGCACTTAATGAGTGTTGATGCTTAAATTAGCAGACATATTACAGAAAACAAAAACTGTGTAAATATAACTACGACAACGACAATCAAATTGAATTAGAAAAGAAATATAGTGGTTTAAAGAGTTTGTAATATATTTTCATTAAATCTATTATATATGTATATGGCAAACAAAAGCCAATTACACGACAAATTGCAGAGAAAAACTTAAGTTAGATAATAGACTAAACACTGCCATACTTTAGACGTAGTTAGAATATTATCCATAGGGTAGTTGACATACCGCACGTCCGACGAATACTCGGCGGAGAGGAATGAAAACGGAGCTCAGAATAAGTAACAAAACATTTGTTGTCCCACGACAATCGGATCTACGCTCTTGAACGTCCCGACTACTTATCCACCAAGGATTGTCAACCCAGTGAAAACTGTTCCAAACGGAATTTATTTTCCAAGATGAGCTAAATGTGCCGGCACTTTTGCTCTATACCTTATTAAAAAGAGCCGGCATCGAACAAAATCCAAGTCCTGTGCGGATCTGTTCTGTATATCATACGGTAATCAGGAATGACACTACATCAGTGAGATGTAATGCATGTGGTAACTAGTGCCACCTAAAGAGATGCACTGGACTAACGAATCATCGTAAATGGCCAGTTAACTACAGTCCCAACTGCTGTAGTGGACAATCAATAATAATAATAATTATGACTAACAACATCACCAACACTAACGCCAATGGCTTTCAGGACAACAACGACAGAGGACTATATTCCGTTTGGCCGTCTATGGTGAGACAATCAGAAGGAGAGTGACTTTGGTGGAGTGCAATAACTGTAATAGTTGGCGTCACATGACATACCACACGGAGTGAAGTAGCAATTTTATTGCTAACTATTGTGCAAACTCCCAAACTATAAGATCTCCTTGTGCGGGCTGGGACAGACTTCAATTTCATACTAACAATCTACACAATCCACTCCCTCACCTACTTTTCCCATAGCTCAACGGATTACACCTTATCCCTAACACCATTTCTCTTTCAGTATTATGCGATTGAATTGTAATGATTTTCCCAACAAAATGGATGACATTACGAATACATTACGTATACATTCCTACATCCAACAGACTCTTGTAAAGTACTCCTTCCGTCTCTGCAGGCTTGATTTAATATTACAACCTATTGACAGCGTGTGCGGTCATATAGGAGTTTTGAGTTCTGTTTTGAGTTGTAGCTGCTCTTTCAACTTCATCATTTTACACTAGTGTTGACCGACTTATAATGCTTTGAAATACGATAACGACACCAAAATACATTAGTGACACTTAGATTTGTTGAGAATGTAAAAGGAGCGTAAATTATTGATAAATAACTTCACTTATTCTCAGTTTATACATATATCACAAAAATTAAATTTATTGCCGTTTATTAAGACTTGATTTTAAAATTTTTATTGCTCTAAAATTAGACAATTAAACAAATAATAATATTATAACACATTTGCACCAATTTAAATTCTAAGGTTATTCTAGAGTATTTAATATTTTATAGAGTCCGGTGCAGTTTAAATATGATAGATCAAGGTCAAGGCATACGGTAAAAAAGATTTGGGCATTTCGAACCCCATATACCATAGCGCATTATACACTTTGTACGGACTATCAGCTTTATATTTAAACTAAAAAGTAGGGTGGCTAGCGTAAATAGACTGGATAGCATTGCTAAAATATTGAATTGTATTTGATGATTTGAGTTGATTGATTCATGTTGAAGTGTTGCTCTATTAAAAATAAACACGAAAAGCAAATGTAAAATGGTTGTTTCTTGTTCCGTATACTAGGACACTTCATTCTTTAACTTTTATGTACTACTTTCTTAATTTTAATTTTGCAATTCAAATATCGAATTTACTCGATAAATTACTATAGACGGCAAAATATATTCCAAACAATTCTATTATCAATGTACCGAAATACAAACATATGTATGTGTGTATGAGAATATTCACATACATACACTGAGCACCATAAGTGAGTTAACACCCACTATAATTTTATTCTTTCTATTTTAATAAATGTACTTGTAGCACAACAATAATTTTGTTTGTAGTATTTTTTTTACGTTTTATAAATAATAAATAAACGTTTTTATTTTGCGAAATTTATTCGACTATTGTCATTTACTTTTCTCGCTATCCTAAGAAAATGAATTATTTCAATGGTGTTTACTCACTTTTGGCGTTCAGTGTATTTTTTTTTTAACAAATATTTACTTTTATATTTAGCCAAGTCAACTTTAAGTTTGCACTATTCCTTAATAATCAATTGTTAATTAAATAAATATTTTACTATATTTTTCAATTTATGTGTGAAATTATTCATATAAGATTTGCTGGACGGTATAATCGTATAATTTAATTTTTAATGTTTTATTATTATCTATTTATATACATACAAATATATATATATACATATATATATGTGGTATATGTATTGAGGTATATTAGAAATTATTTGTATTTTGACAAATAGTATTCTTTAAAACATTACAGTTTATTTTTAATTTTGGTATTTAGCCAAAAAGTCAATTTTTATAAATATTCCGCTCCGAACTGGACATTGGGGGAAACAGATGCAGACTTACTAGTGTAATAGACTTATTACTGCAACATTCAGATTCAAGTTAAGAAAAAAAAATGATATTATTTTGCTTCCTTTTTTTCTATCTATATATATCGATACCTCTATAATGTTCTTACATTTTTGAATTTTACGTTCTTTAACTTAAATACTGCAAAAATTTGGTTAAGATACGCCGATTCGTTCCGAAGTTGTAGGAAAAAATCTTTTTAGAATACACATACATATAGTCGTACGTCGTGAGAAATCTTTGAGAGTTTATAACTCAAAACACATCTTTTCGACTTAGAATGTTATAGCACGGATGCGTCAATATTGAGTCAAATTAATAAAAATTCAAATACACTCTATTATTGTCAATTGATCAGGTATGACGTAAATATTCGTCTCAGTTAACTATTCAAATTTATTATATTTTATACACAATCGAAATTTAATAATTTCAATTTCTCGTCTGTACTTTCATGAATACTTGCAAGTGTAAGAGTAGCGTTAAAATTATGGTAGCAATTGCAATCACTTCAAAGTTAAAAGAGTGAAATAATTACATTCTTTACAAAATGATTTTGAATATTGATAAAAATTATTTTAATAGTTTGAATTATTATTATTTAGAGTAACTAAAAAGTACATTTAATTTAAATACATACATAAAATTAACAAATGTTAATTAGAATTACATTAAGGATTACGGATTTTTTTTTTATTTTTATTAAGAATTACTGATAATTTTTGTCAATAACACAACACATATCGTCTGTTATTCTTGTGTTTACAGAAAGAATTGCAAGCTGATGCAGTGGCTGTAGGTGCAATACTCTCAGATTATCAACGAGTCAGAGTGGAAAATGTTTGTAGTCGTTTGAATTTAGTGTCATTGGCCTATTTATGGAGGAGAGATCAGACTGAACTGCTGCAAGAAATGATTGATTGTCAAGTTCATGCAATTTTAATCAAAGTACGAGAAACGAAAATATCTCAAAGATAAAGCATTTAAGAAAATATTTTTTTTTTTTTAGGTGGCTACTTTGGGTTTAGTTCCTGATCGACATTTAGGGAAATCCCTTAGAGAAATTCAACCTCATTTATTAAAAATGCGCGATAAATATGGTTTAAATGTCTGTGGTGAAGGCGGTGAATACGAAACATTTACACTTGACTGTCCACTCTTTAAGCAACGTATAGTGGTGTAGGTTAAAAATAATCTATTTAATAAATAAATTAATTTTAAATGATTTTAATTTTCAGCGAAGACGTACAAACTGTTATCAGTTCTGCTGATCCTATATGTCCCGTTGGTTACATTAATTTCACCAAGCTATCACTACAACCAAAAGAAGCACAACAGAGCTGTGATGTTTTTGTTAAGAAATCTCTTGACTACATAAGTGACCTCAATGAATCAACGTATAGTGATCTCAGCGATCCCGATCTCAGTGAAACTGAACTTGAACTAATCGAAAAAGAGACGCGCTTACGTGAATCGATTAGTCAAAATGAGTTAATATCACGTAGTAACTCGTTTGGACGACATCTTGCCACCTCATCTTCACCCATACCGATAGTGACGAAGAGCGCAAGTGTTGATGAGCAAACGCCATCTACATTGCTCTCCTCGTCAACTGCTCTGTGCACTGCCTCGCTACAGGCTGGCAGCTTTGGTCCACCACGCCCCTTGGGCAGTAGTACAGCAGCAGTTTGCGGAAGCCTATCCTTAGCTATTTCATCGATGGCTTTGCCAACGGGTGGAGTTACTGGCACAAGCTTAGGTGGCGGGATGTCATCACTAATTGTTGGACAACCTCTAAGTCCTCTAAAATATGAACGTGAATTCCGTCCTATAAATAACAAACCCACAGTTGCCATCAATCATAAAGGTTGGATGTGGGTGGCTGGCATACAAGGTACATTCACATCATATATACCCCTGATATGTATGTATGTACATATAATATATCGTAAAATATATGGTTTTTGAATAAAGCAACTGATTTGATTCTTCCTCAATTACTCGTGAAACTTGTAAAATTTGTAAACAAATAAAAAATTCAAATCTGAAAGAAAAATTTTAATTGAATGTATTTCATGTACATAAAATTCTTTTAACTCTCTCATAACGTCTAAAAAAATTAAATGAAAATGTGCAATTGTCTTCTTTTTTTTTTCTTTTTTTCAATTTTAAACATTTTTATTCTAAGCACAATCGAATTTCAGTAAAAAATTTAAATCTCTTTCAAAAGTTAATAATAAATAAGTGTAGACTTATAAATATACAGTATTTTATGATATCAGTTATACTAAAATTAAGATTTTATCTTTTGGTGCAAGTGTAGGTTGTGCATCAACAATGGAAGAGGGTATGCAACAGGCAATTGACTCCCTACGCTCTTTAGCTGCAGAGAACAATTATGAAATGAATAATTATTGTTATATTACCATGTATGTGAGGTCTATTAATGAGTATCCAACTTTAAATAAGATCTACGGCCAAGCGGTAAATTTCCAAAATCCACCAACCAGAGTTTGTGTTGAATGCCCATTGCCTGAAGATTGCCATGTTATAATGGAAGCTATCGCTTTTAAAGCACCTTTACGTAGAAGACCAACACTTTCCATTCAAGAGAGCGAATGCTCAGATGACCAATTGATGGTGAATAGTTGTAGCAGTAACTGCAACATGAATGACATGACAAGTAAACGCAACACTATGCATGTACAAAGTATCTCACATTGGGCACCAGCTAATATCGGACCGTACAGCCAATCAACAAAGGTATAATTTTTTTTTTTCATTTTATTTATATTAAATATTATGTAAAAATATTTCTAATTATTAGGTTGATGAAATAACTTATATATCTGGACAAATTGCTTTAGTACCTGGTAGTATGACAATCATTGAAGGTGGCATACGCCCCCAATGCAAATTAACTTTACGACATATATCACGTATTGCCAAAGCAATGAATGCTCAAGGCCAATTGCGTGATGTGGTACATGGAATCTGTTTTGTAACACATCCAGCCTTTATAGCCGAAGCACGTCGCCAATGGGAAAGGCGAACTACGAATGCCATTATGGATTACATTGTAATTCCTGCATTGCCTAGAGAAGCTTTAGTTGAATGGCAAGTGTGGGCTCACACTCACAATGATCGTTTTGAATGTAAGTAAATTTAATTTTCATACACACATACATACTATTTATATAGTTTGTCTTCACTTTGACAATTACATAAATTAACAACTCAATTACATATATTGCAGATGAAGAGACTGGCTGTTCAATTAGTGACTATACAATATCAATTAGAAGACGTTGGAATTATGAAAATAATTGCGCTGCTATTGTCTGTTACATTTCAACAGGTACGTACACCACGTATAGAAATGAAAATAAACAAACATTTATACTACGTGCCTATATACATATATGTATACATATGTGATTATATTGCATGAGTCTATATAATTATTTGTAATGAATTTCAAAATATCTTATTTAAAACGATACTTGAGGTCGCCGTGGTCTAGTAGGTAGTGTGTTGGCTTATTAGACGAAAGACCCGAGTTCGAATCCCAGGTCAGACATCAAAACGAAAATTTGAAAATTTTTCGGTGACTTCCTCTCAGCAGATTTCTGGCAAAAACTCTGAGAATAAAAAAATGCCATGGAATGCTTCTCAAAAAAATGTGTCGTTCGGAGTTGACTTTAAACTGTAGATCCCTCCACTCATGTATAAAATTAACGCACAAAACATAAGTGGTGTGAGAACCTACTACGTGGTACAATGGGTCAATTCGACCACCGAGTACTGTACTTGTCAGAATTGACATATATATATCATTCCAATCCCTGTTCATTCTAATAAGATTTAAATTTCGGACATTGATTCAGAAATGTTTTTGTAATCAGTAAATTTGTGTGTAAAGTCCAAAAAACAGTTTTCGTCAAATAAAATAAGTTTGGAGGGTTCAAGAAATAGTAAAAAAAAATGTTTTTGAGTTCTACTCATCAAAACACACAACTGACGTTATGACATTAGCTGGGTGTATTTAATTTTGTCGCATAGTGTTATTTATTAGATGATTGAAAGTTGAGGCATTGACAACAAAATAACAACATATGATAATTGGCAGAATAAGTTCTTCGGTGTACATTGAATTTGCTTCACACAACAAAATATCTAAAGCAAATAACAAAATAGACAAAGTAATAACTGACAGTGTATTTGACGTAAGTCACAAACCGAACGGAGGCGTATCAAAGGAAATAAATCTCAGCTATCCATTAAAATATAGGCCGAAAAACAAGATATGACGGAATCTAAGTGCCTCGGACTTTCCTCATTATGCTCAATACTATCGTCATTGCAATACACTCTTAAGTTGTTTTGATTTAAAACAAATTAAGACACTTTATTAATTTCTTAACAGTTTGTAAAACAAGATAAAATAATCTTAATAAACGAAATGCAGAAAAAACTGAATTAAATGAAATTTGTAATATCAATTTGTTTTTATTCTTTTATTTCAGGATTGGCCTCTTCGACTACTCAACTCACTCAACTATCTGATGACATTTTGACAAACCAATGTCGTTTAGCACAAAATCTTACCTCAGAAAATATGGATGAAATTCTAACTTATGTGGTAAATCGTCTCCTTAAAGATTATCCTTTAGCGAAAAGTAATGAAAATTTAGAATCATCAGAAAGAAATAATGGTTCATTAGATAATAACCATCAGCAACACGTGCCATTGAGTTTACCAGCTATACACCTAAAAGTGTTCTATCAAGTAACAGCAACACCGCCGGTGGATTTAATATTAACAGCTTTAGATGATTTTCGTCAAAAATGTGAAGATACAGCCAATATTGCTTTTACTGTTTTACCAGCATGCAGTTTACACAATTTTAGCACTTTTCTCTCGATATGTGGCGTAAGACATGAATAAATTTAATTCTTTACCAAAAAAAAAAGGAAAATGACAGCTTCGTGTCATCAAAAATATAATTGTTAATGAATTTTTTTATTATGATTATTATTAGTACATTTAAGAATAAAAATAATTTTTTTATGTAATTTTTTTTTTTTTTTCTGACCAGAAAAGAATTTTTAAAGAAAACATTGATTATTTAAATAAAACAGAAATTCACAGTTTCAATAAATCCTGAAGAAAAATATGTAATACAACTGGTTTATGTGGAGAATTTTAAAAATCGAAATATATATTTATATATACACTGAACGCCATAAGTGAGTCAGCACCCACTATAATTTTAAATTTTCTATTATAAAAATAGACTTGCAACAATAATTTTGTTTTTTGTTTTAACATTTTATAAGTAATAAACAAACGTTTTTATTTTTGGAAATTTATTCGAATATTCTTATTTACTTTTCTCGATATCCTAAGACTATGAATAATTCCAGTGGTGTTTACTCACTTTTGGCGCTAATGTATATTTAGAAAGAAAATAATACTTTTCAACCATTTTTTCGAGCATTGTAATCCAAATTGAATTTAAATGCTACAATACGTTTTCGGTCTTGTTTAATGATTCCAATAAAGAAATGTACCAGAAATATAACATGTTCCATTAAGTACACATAAACCAAGTAAACTGTTATTAGTATTTGCTTTTAATTCATTTATGATGAAATTTTTAACAATGAAGATATTTATTTTACAATTTCGCACAATTGCGGACAAAGTCTAGTAAAGTAGAAGTTAACAAAGAAATTTTCACATTACGATAAATTTACAGAAAATGTTGGAAAATAAACCACAAAGAAAAAGCTTTTTGAAATATATGTTATAGAGCAACTAACAAATATTAATATAATACAATCAATCAATTAATAATCGAAAGTTTTTCCACAAATTTTTATTTACTTTTTCAGGTTTCATGTACAATATTTATACAAAAATATTTAGTAATTTTTGTTTTTTATTTTCCAGCAAATACTTTTCGATAAAATTGACCGCAGAAAACGTACGCCAACCAGATTCACTTTACATTATGATATACGTAATTTTATTTTGTAGTGTTGCTTCTCCAGTTTTATGTTAAGATTTTCAAACGCCTTTAATTAACCTATTTATTTGCCAATTCCCATTTTTATACCCGGGAAAACTGCAGACATAGGAGACTCCTGCCGTACCGTCTACCTCCTATCTCCAACTTGCACTGGAAACGCTGCCAATATTTAGACAATAACTTTCTTTCGCACAGCATCAACATGGACTCTGGGACTCCTAAAGCACCACAATGACACTAAATCCAATCTCGACGTGCGTACCAAAGCCAAATAATCTCAAACTTTAGCTACCTTTGCAATAGACTTGCAAATACTGTAAAATCAATATTGGCGCACATCCAGAAAGAGTAATATAACCCCCATCCACCTCTATTACATCTGGAGTTGGCATGAATCTCTGGTACCATTCAATGCCCAAATTTAAACTCTTCCCCGAAATCTACAATTACCCTTTATGCACGAAGAAATTGAAAACACAACTTACAAACGGTCCAATTTAGGAGTGATTTTCGAGACTGCTGCCCAGATTAACATGGTTAACTCTGCTTCAACTGGAGATCTGGATAAAACTCTATGTAGTATCCATGACGGCTTCTGGAAGCTTTTTAGGCAAACTTTACTACCGACTTTTTTCAGATATTCAGTTTTTACGTTTTTTCTCTTTGTGTCCACTATCCTGGTGGCAACTTCAACAGACAACTTTTCTAGCGCAACCCAACTGTAGACAATGAAAATGGTTGGTCTGTGTGGGACACATCCTCGTTTGTGTATTTTAATTTACGAATGTGAAAATTAATATTTCTAGAGTCAGTTATTATTATTTTTATTTATGGCTGCCTCTTACATATGAAGGATTTCAACTTTATTGAACAATGACAAGTAGTGGCATTTTTTACTAATTGAAGTAATAAATTTATTTAAAGATTTAGTCTAGAGAACGCTATATTGCTTTAAGCTTTGCAATAAACATTGGGTTTATTTAAGTTCTGGTGAGGATTCATCCTCTTATTACTTTCTACACGTTGGTCCTCTATGTATATTTTGTTTTCCAACTTAATATTTGACTTGAAATACTCCAGATAATCATAATTGAAATTAAATTTTAAAAGGCAATACTTTCCAAACAATGTACAAATTATACAATTACGAATTGTTCATTCATTATTCATTTATTTTATTATTGTAATAAACATAATTGTATAATGCCAGAATTAGCTGAACGTTCATGGAACATACGTTCATGTTTAGCATGTTTATTATAAACGTATCTTCCGTGAACGTTCGACTAATTTTACCTTTATACTTTATGTACAAAGTGATTTAATAAGCGAGAGTATACTGGTGGACAAGCATACAATCCGCTAAACTACCCAAATACTCAAAATTATGTGAGACTCATTAAATTTTTAGAAATTTCTTTTCAATTTGAGATACAAGTTAGTTTATCTACAACAAATTTTTAAAAGAAAAAAAATTATTTAAAAAATTAATAAAAAATGAAAAACTTAACTAAAAATATTGTGACAAATCCAATATCATTCATGCTGCTACTTTAAAAATATTTTGGCAGTGTTAATGCATATAAACTAAAAGCTAATAAAGATACATAAATTTTTATGCTTCACGTTAAACATTAATTCAATTTTTAATTAATTAAAAACATTAATTTTTGAAATATAATTTTATTATAGATTTTAAAAAGTAAAATAAATTTAGTATAACTAAAAACTAAAAATCATAAAATAAAAAATACCAAATATATTAACGTTATCAGTGACAAAATAATTTAAATAAAAATAAATATATTTGAAATGTTATTAATGAAACCTACCATAAACTAAACATAAACCTGCCATAACCCACTTGTCTTAATTGCCTGGATTGGAAAGAAGAAAACGAATAATAAAATATAAATATTCGGAAGAAATTTCGAGAAAGGAATAAGGAGTACTACATCGTCGTCAGGTGTGCAGAAATTTATTTGAGGAGAAACACAACATAGATATTAATTTTAAAGAGTAAAGGCAATTAATTTAATAGGGTATGAATATAAAGCACAACATAAACGTACATACATACATACATAATTGGTCATTACAACCCTTCAATCAGGATTATTGACCTAGTTTCTCACACTACTTATGTTGTGTGTGTTAATTCTATACATAAGTGACGGGACCTACAGTTTAAAGTCGACTCCGAACAACAAATTTTTGAGGAACTTTTCATGGCAATTATATTTACTCTCCGAGTTTTTGCTAGAACTCTGCTGAGAGGAAATCGCCGAAAAAAATACTTTTTGTATTTTATTTTGATGTCTGGCCTGTGCCTCGAACCCTGGCTTTACGTCTAATAAGCCAACACACTACCTACTAGACCAAATTTCTGGATTACTCAAACATTTCTAGCCCGATTTCCAATATTTAAATCTTGTTGGAAAGGGAAAAGATGGAGCTCTAAAACGGCAAATATATGTCTATTATTCGACTTAATATATGTCTAATATAAACTTGGATGACATATATAAAAAATATCACTCGACCGTTAGACTCTTCAAATAATAACAACGGCAATTTTTGACGGATTTGATCAACTGATAACTCAATCTCTTCAGAAGAGAACAGACTTTAAGAATATTATCACTTATCCTATATTTTTTTATTAAAGTTTGCTTCTATGAATGGACAAACTTTTTCCAAGTTTACCTCATCAAATCTCATAGCATATTAAGTCAAAGAATCTTAAATATTGGAAATCATGTCAGAAATATTTGAGTACTTCAGAATGTAGTGTGTAAAGTGGAAAAAAACTGTTTTTGTCAAATACAAAAAAGGCTCAACTGAACAACGTGGACTATGTAGTTACCCTAGTGTATTTTCACTGTCAGACCGTGTAATTTTACGATATTTTTTGAAGGCAATTAAGCATTCGCCTTAGCAGTTAAGTATAGGGAAGTTGGTAATAGGAAGGCCAGCTTTCATTTTTAACAAATGTATGACGCATGGACAGTTTAATCCTCTAAAACGAATTATATCCGATATATTATCATCTCAAAAATATTGGGATCTCAAACGAAATATATTCCATCATTTCCATGTCTTTACCATTTGTCTTGCATTCATCATTTTCCACCACGCCAACACGGTTCAGTAGCCAGAGTTACCTAAAGTACACTAAAGAGCGTACTCAAGTCATCCTTATTCAGTAATAAAATAATCATGGTTTGCCCTCATTGGGACAGCAACAGAGTATTTTTATTCCTCTGTTCCTACTGTGTCATTGTTCCCCAAAAAGGGCGATATGACTTTTAGTGATAATACAATGAAAAGGTTGTGCTCCCAAGCGTATGTTACGTAGTAATCTGAATTTCCGATCACTATTTGATGACTAGGCACTGGATGTTATTGACCCAATTGATATTTGATTATAAGTGAAAATATTTAAATGCCTACATGGCAGTACTATCCGACTAAGGTAATCGTATATTGGATGGAGGCTTTGGTAGTGCGTTGGCCGCTGGTTCTAGCGCCACCCCAGAGATCTTGAACAAAACAAAAAATATGTTTCCGACTACTTTCATTTCTGGAACATCGCTAAGCGTAGATTAGAGAGGAACCATTGTTATACAAATATTTCGTCAACTGCATAAAACTTTTCAACAAGTACGATAATATTGCAATATTGATTTATTTTTAACGTCATTATTAAATTTACTTTTCTATATATGGCTACGGAACATGGACACAATATTTTTTATAAATTGCAGTTTCCTTAACAGACTAGAGGTTCTGTTTGTCGCATTCGTGTCCTTATCTCCTATTTGATTCCCATTTACATATTGAAATGAACTGACGTCCCAGTGCAATCGAGCAATATGTCAGCAAATCAAATGTACATTTAAAGTAAATAACAAAATTCCCACAAAGTATTACTACAAATCTTATATATCAAACCAAAGAAATTTATAATAAATGAATCCAGAATTTCAAAGAAATTTCTTGGCTAAATTTTGTGATTAGTATTTGACTAAATAAACGAAAACAAAAGATAACAATCCTCCTATGTGTATGTGAATGAACTACAAATAACCGTTTCAATGTTGCAACACTATGGTTACCCCCTATAGAAAAGCTTTGTATTTGATAAGACAAAATATCTAAGAGAATATAACTGGTATAAGAAATATATACAAACAGTTGGCAGCGTTTGCTAAGAGAAGCAATTATTAAACAATAACGTGGACCAATCAGAGCACACCAATAAGGCATTTACCTGCACTTATCCAAATTTAGTGAGAATTGCAAAGATACTTTTCTCAAATAAATATTAACACGTCACTCCTAAAACGAAAGAGAGCAAGCTCAATGTAAGATAATAAAAAAAAACGAAAATTACACACATGTCCAAACAAATGTACACGTCAGTTTAAAAGCATATTAAAATAGCCGGCAACACTGGTTCTGTATTCAGTTTCAAATCATAAAGCAAAGAGAGAACACGAAATACAAGAAAAGTGAAATACTATCGTAGTTTTTGTCTATTGAAAAAAAAGCGTTAAAACATTAATTATAAATTAAACAAAACGTGAATAATATACAAATTATTGATAAAATAAATGTAAGTATCTTTTGAATGTGGAAAAGGAGTACTTTGATGTGGATAAAAGAAAGTGATAAAAATGTGTGTCATGCATGTGTGAATTTTTATTGAATTATCAAAAAAAAAAGTGTAAATAAAAGTTAAATTAAAGATATTTTTAAAGAAATATGCATAAAAAATGGAAAATAGCAATTAAATGTTTAAAAGGAATATTCTAGAATTTCTGGATTTGTCGGTTTTACACAACAAGAACCTATTTTGAGAATTTCTCTCGGCGGAGAAAATAGCTGTTATAACAAAAGAAAAATATATGTAGAGAAAAACTCTTGCATATGTATGTATATATTCATACTTGAGTGTGCGTGCCTTATGTCTTCGTAACAATAAAAATTTTATTAAGTTATAGAACTTAATTGAAACATTTCAAAATAAAAAAGATTCATAATTTTGTTATAATTGTGATTAAATAATGTGCTTTTAAATCGGCATTTAATTTGTGGCATTATTCTTTGGGTTACTTTTAGTTCCTTAAATGAATACGTGTACATACTTCTATAGTAAGAAAGCTTTTTTGTAAGCATTTAATTAGTGACGTAGAATAAATGTGATTACTTATAAAAATATATTCGGCAGATCCGACTTTTACAGCATAAAACAGTGTCCATTTCGAGAAAGTTTAGTCCCTTGAATTAAAAGTTATAGTAAAACTTGGTTTTCGCAAATTAATAAAGATAATACTAAGCGTCATTCTCAGATAATCATTTCAAACTCGTTAAGTATACAATTGGAAAATATGTAATTGAATTGTTATCCATTTTGTTTTATTCATTGGTTTTCCGTATGCCTTTCTGTAATTGTGTATGTATACGTAACAAGTCTGAAGATATAGGAGCTAATGTGAATTTATGTTACTTATAGTGTAAAATTATTGCAAATATCTAGACACATTGCTTTTTTGTAGTGTAATAGTTGTTAAAATAAAATAAATGAATCAAACTGGATAACAAGAAATGAAAAATAAATTAGCATGTAAATTAAAATTAATTAATATATGATGTTTTTGGCCTGCATTATTGTCATCTCTTTCTATTTTTTACATTGCAATGGCTATCATAAGCTAAGGGTGCATATAGTATAAAGGCCGAGTCACATTCATTCCGCCATAAGTTACCTGAACTCGAAAAAAAAGGCAATACAAACCAGCTGATAGCTATCAAAGTAATCAAATCTAAAGTTTAAAATTGTCCAACACTTATGCGTAGCGTTAACGTAGAAATACAAAATGAAATAAAGCACATAAGAAAATATTTAATGTATGACGGAGTCTATGTGATTCAAGTCTTAATAATATCAAGTCTTGATAAAATTTTGTGCTGAGATATATTGCAATAACCTTTTCTTCTCTATCATTTTTGGTCTTCAGAAGGTGGCGACTCATCTCCCTACAAATTTGTCGTATTCTTTGTTTATTCGAACCAATTTACATATATTAATCTCAAATCGATATTAAAGTGTATCAATTAAACATTTTGAAACATATATTTCAATATAAGATATATATTTTTAAGCTTAATTCCAGACATTTGTTTACTTTTGCCAACAAGGTTCCATGAAATTTCTTTAGATTATGTTAACACAATAAAGTTATTCCAATCAGACATTTCTAAATTTTATTATATACATGCGTTTTTAAATCATACGTACACATACTAGAAGTGTTTATGTTAACAAAAACAACAATTTTACTTGAATAAATTGATAAACAATAAAAGATAAAGAACAATAAAGTAGGTAAACACCAACACAACAAAAAACCCATAACTGTTATTCAAAAAAAAAAAAAAAAAAAAAAACGAATAGATATCTCTCCCAATGCGAATTTAACACGTCACTTGTCAAAAGTTAATACAATTTGTAATTTTGAAATGAATGGTGGGTGGGTGGTTCCTTAAAACCGTAACTAAAAGTAAAATTTATTTTATAGATTTTAAAAATTATAAATTTAATCTAGGTGAAACCCTAGTCTTAGAATAAAAGGCCTAATTATTAAACTTGATCTTTGCTTTTTAATATTAGGTTTTGCCGGCATCATTAACGAATTTTTTTAAGTAAATGTACACGTATACAGACTCGTATTTCTCTTTAACTCAATTGTTTGAGTAGCTTTCAAATAAAATCGCTTAACAAAAACAAAATAATCTGTTAATAAGTAACTTGGCTTCACTCAAATTTCTTTTTATGTGTGTATGAGATTGTATTTTATTCTGTCTGATACAAACCGACATAATTAAGCTCAGCCAATGTCAAAGTCAATTTTATTCCACGTATTTGCGTTCAGTTCTGTTTCAGTTGTCAAGGGTTGGACACGTTTCGGTTTTCGGTTTAAAGAAAAAACTCTGAGGTACAGTGCTTGTCTTTTGTTAAATATAATAGTAGAGAATAGTAAAATAGCTGGTTATGTTAAACGTTAACGTGTTTTAAATTAAAATAGGTCAAACATTTTGTAGTTAAAGTGTGTTAAGCAGAAGAGAAAGTTTAATTAAACTTTAGAATCTTAAGTCACACTTTCTTTGTGTTTTTTAGTGACGGTGGCAATAATGATTGTATTCACGAATTGTGTATTATTCCCGCCTATGTTATTAAGATTTTTGTGTTTCTAATATTTTCATTCATTTTTTGATAATAGTTTGTATATTTTTAAATTTTTCTTTGCAGTTACTTAAAATTACATTATGAGATTGCTTGTCTTATTGGCCATTGTGGCCTTCGTTGGCCTATCTCTTGGAGATGATAAAAAAGAAAAAGATAAGGATATCGGCACAGTCATTGGCATTGATTTGGGAACTACATATTCTTGGTAAGTTTCATTAATTTACACCAATCTTCTGTTAGTTGTTAATTTTTATTTTAACAAAATTTTTATAATCATCATTTTGTATTATTTTTAGCGTGGGTGTTTACAAAAATGGTCGTGTAGAAATTATCGCCAATGATCAAGGTAATCGTATTACTCCATCCTATGTTGCTTTTACGGCTGATGGTGAAAGATTGATTGGTGATGCTGCCAAGAATCAATTGACAACCAATCCAGAGAACACAGTCTTCGATGCTAAACGTTTGATTGGTCGTGAATGGAGTGATAGCAATGTTCAACATGACATTAAATTCTTCCCCTTCAAGGTTGTTGAAAAGAACTCTAAACCTCATATTGCCGTGGAAACATCTCAAGGCAAAAAAGTTTTCGCACCTGAAGAAATCTCCGCTATGGTTTTGGGTAAAATGAAGGAAACTGCTGAAGCCTACTTGGGCAAAAAGGTCACTCATGCCGTAGTTACTGTTCCCGCCTACTTTAATGATGCTCAACGTCAAGCTACTAAGGATGCTGGTGTCATTGCTGGTTTGAATGTTATGCGTATCATCAACGAACCTACCGCTGCTGCCATTGCCTATGGTTTGGACAAAAAAGAAGGCGAAAAGAATGTATTAGTCTTCGATTTGGGTGGTGGTACTTTCGATGTATCTCTTTTGACAATTGATAATGGTGTCTTCGAAGTAGTAGCTACCAATGGTGATACTCACTTGGGTGGTGAAGATTTTGATCAACGTGTTATGGATCATTTCATTAAATTGTACAAGAAGAAGAAGGGCAAGGATATTCGCAAGGACAACCGTGCTGTACAAAAATTGCGTCGTGAAGTTGAAAAGGCCAAGCGTGCTTTATCCAGTGCCCATCAAGTCCGTATTGAAATTGAATCATTCTTCGAAGGCGATGACTTCTCAGAAACTCTAACCCGTGCCAAGTTTGAAGAATTGAACATGGACTTGTTCCGTTCCACTTTGAAACCCGTACAAAAAGTAATGGAAGATGCCGATATGAACAAGAAGGATGTTCATGAAATTGTCTTAGTTGGTGGTTCTACACGTATCCCTAAAGTCCAACAGTTAGTTAAAGATTTCTTCGGTGGTAAGGAACCTTCACGTGGTATTAACCCCGATGAAGCTGTAGCTTATGGTGCTGCTGTGCAAGCTGGTGTACTTTCTGGTGAACAAGATACGGATGCTATTGTTTTGCTCGACGTTAATCCTTTGACTATGGGTATCGAAACTGTCGGTGGGGTCATGACCAAGTTGATTCCTCGTAACACTGTTATCCCCACAAAGAAATCTCAAATTTTCTCTACCGCTTCTGACAATCAACATACCGTCACTATTCAAGTTTTTGAAGGAGAACGTCCCATGACCAAGGATAATCACTTGTTGGGCAAATTCGATCTTACTGGCATTCCTCCCGCTCCTCGTGGCATTCCACAAATTGAGGTCAGTTTCGAAATTGATGCCAACGGTATTCTCCAAGTAAGTGCTGAAGACAAGGGCACTGGTAACAAGGAAAAGATCGTCATTACCAATGATCAAAACCGTCTTACCCCCGAAGATATTGAACGCATGATTCACGATGCTGAGAAATTCGCCGATGAAGACAAAAAACTTAAAGAAAAGGTTGAATCCCGCAACGAATTGGAATCTTATGCCTACAGCCTTAAAAACCAAATTGGCGATAAGGAAAAGCTTGGTTCAAAATTGAGCGACGATGAGAAAACTAAAATGGAATCTGCTATCGATGAATCCATTAAATGGTTAGAACAAAATGCCGACGCCGATCCCGAAGAATACAAGAAGCAAAAGAAAGATCTCGAAGCTATTGTTCAACCCATTATTGCTAAGTTGTATCAGGGCGCAGGTGGTCCTCCACCAACAGAAGGCGATGACAATGAGGACTTGAAGGATGAACTGTAAATTGTTGTCACTTGAATGTACAGTGATTTAAGTTCTAGTTCTAATTTAGTTGTAGTTCGCAGTTTAGTTAAAAACAAACAAACAAGCAGACTGATACACATTTAATAATAAATCGTATAATATATTTGTGTTAATTAATAGAAAAACAAAAACATTAAAACAAAATATTTATTACATCAAAGACAACAAACACAAGCCTTGTTTATTATTTCAAAAATTTATATACAAACATATAACTTTTTAGTGTGTTCATCTCGCATTCCTTTTTCTTTTTCCTTATTTCCTTTACGTTCGAATTCGTCCTTCATATTAATACCAAAATTGTTTTCAAAGTTATTTAATCTATAATACATACATATGTAATTATTGTGCTTCTTAAATTTTAATTCAATTATTTTGTTGTAATAAGCTACAAATGCATTAATATAAAAACTCTTCGATTTTTAAGAAGAATTTTCTAATTTATTTATTTTTCCAAACTATGAAATTACTTAAATTTTGAAAAAACAAAACAACTAAAAATAAAATTAATAAAAAAAAAACTAAAAAGAATTGCGTTTTTATAATCAAAAAATAAGGTAAACAAATTTATCCACACTTAATCCATTACATATTCTATAATGGAAAAGCGATTAATCTTTACTTTGTGTTATGCAGTTGCCGTACTATCTATGAGGTTTTTAAACCTCAATTTTATGGATCATAATAGATTGGAACCGAAACTTAGTTAATATTTGTCCAGACAAAACTTTTTTTACTGAGGATTGTTCGGAACAGAATTGTCTCATAAAACAAAGTTTGTCGAGAAAACCGACGCTGCTAAAGGGTAGTTTATACAATAAAAGCCTAACTATAACATGCTATAGTCACTCGCCTTGGTGTTAGGCAGTTTCCCAGCCTTGGAAATGCAGATCACCCTAGATATTCTTCAGCTCCATGGGATATAAAGGAGTCTAAGACTAGCGTCATAGACGGCAAGCAGCCATGAGAGAATAATTTCTTCCCTAGGTTGGATGTCACCTGGAATAATATCATCCGATCCTGGGGACTTGAATAATTTAAAGGATCTAATTGTCCACTGTACTTGGGCAGGGTTAGGGGAGAGTGATCCCCAGACGGTGGTACCATAATTTGATAGATACCTTGACCTGGTCCGAAAAGACTCCCTAAGATAATCAGAAGAATATATAATAATATTCCCTCTCAATACCTATTGTAGTTTGTTTCAAACCGGGTTAGCATTAATGAATCACCCTCTTCAGACGCAATATTCAAGTCTAAACTAATTGGCATATCTCGCAAATTGTTTCTAATATTCAATGGTCTCTGTTGGGTCTTGAGAATTGTAGCGTATATGTTAATAACTTGATTCTTGCATGTAAATAATCTTATGTAAAAACATCATCATTACAAAAAATGTTCTGGGGACATACTATTCCACTACGTGTTATCGTGACGAGTACGAAATATGAACAGGGTGGCAGCTCTATATATACAGATAGACATACAAGGCTCTGGGTGTGGTCTGCACGTTGTGACAAGCTTATTACATAAATAATTATTTGAACTTTTTGTATATTGATCTAGCATATAAATTAATAATACTTGATTTGATTAAACGTAACATGGTGTAAGGTATATTTAAACTCAAAGAAGAATGCTATAAGCTGTACGGAGACTCAAATACCCTGACAAAGCCGCTGCAGATAGGCGGAAATCTAGGGGATAATTTTAATTTGTTCAAGGGCAATTGGTAGACGTATTCTGAGGCGATTGGTGTTATGAAATGACCGGGTGTAAATGAAGCGAAAAGGTCGCTAATAGGCGACGAGGCTAAGTTGAAATTGGATAATTTAGTTGTTCGAGATTAAGACAGAATTTCATGCGAGTTGCTATTGGTGAAATATTCGCACATGCAATCAGATCGAGGCTGCAATGTTCGAGGAATACATACAAAGGCTAAGTAAGATGGCCGATAGTTGAGAATTCGTTAACCAGGTGTCAATTAGAGGCCGAATGATTTTTGGCATACGTGAAGAAAATTTAAAGGAACAATTCTTGAAGGAAGACCTTTCAAAGACAACTGACGCTAGATATAATGAGTTGGTGAATGAGGATAATAAAGCCCTATACGAGATGACGACGACAGCAAATGTTAAGAGGTTATGCAAATTTTGTGGAATTTCACACCCATTTACAAGTGGTAGTTTTCCAGGCCTCAATAAAACTTAAAATATATGCAGGAAAAGAGGAGACTGCCAAATGTTGTTATTCGAGAAACAACAACAAAGAGCTAAGATGCACAGGGAGTACAGAGGAGAATGGTCAATCAGTTTAGAAACGTTTTCGAGAGTTAAGACAAACTTTCAGAAACTGTGAAGTTGGAAATCGACTCCACAGATTCCCCTGGTTGTATTATACAGTAATTTAAAAGTCGACGCGACTTGAAATGGATGACATAATTTTTAAAGTTGAAACCCATACTAAATGGGAGAGTTATATCTTACGTGTACGGAAATCAGATTCATTTCGGATTTGTATTGATCCCATTCCTCTTAATAAGGCGATGAGGAAACCTAATTTGCAACTTACCACCAAGTATGAAATGTTACCGGAACTATCTAATGCCTAAGTTTTCTGAACTGTGAACCTAACGAAGTGGTTTTGGCAGCTTGAATTGGAAAACGAAAACAGTTTTCTGACAACATTTTGGACCCCATTTGGTATATTTGGTGTATTTTTAATACAATTATTAAAAGTCCAAGTATAAGGAAGGATGGCGTTTCCACGCCTTTACTCCCAGGCCTATTCTTCTATTGTGACTCTTATGGAAAGAAATGAAAGAAGAGAAAGAAAAAGAGCGGCGAACAAAATTAGAAAAAATGAAAAGGAAAGTTGAAAATACAATCTTAATGTCTGATTGTCATATGAAACGTCTGTCTTTAAAGATAACATATATTAAAATCTAATATATCTTTATTCCGCCTACTGGTCCAAAGCCTAAAACTATCATGCACGAGCTCTCATTTCCCGCCTTCCCATGCCTACGATAAGTTTTGTCTTTAAGTTCATATTTTACTAGGATACAAGTTCACAATTTGTGGCTTAAATAGTATGTACCCTTCGACCGCAAACTGCCAAATCCTGTGTCTGTTGATCAAGGATTCAAGTATATCCTCTTGAGATTTATTGAGTTAGTTTTCAGATAGTTTGGTTAAGTCCGCAACCTCTTGATCCTACTAGACTTCGTAAAACGGAATCCCAATTTACCAAAGCCGAACTTAATTAACAACTCAATCCAATCTATCCAGTACTTCGAAAGATTTTTGATCCACAGCGAATTTAAAACTTCGAAAATTTCTTCAGGCCGCACAAAAATTCATTTTATTAGAAGCAGATTTTCAAGCAGATCATCTATTGACTTGAACTACATTAAGAATGTTTCCGAGATCATTTTTACGTTGGCGGGTCCCATTTGCACTTCAAGAACAGATTTTCAAGCAGATCATCGATTATGAATCGTCGTTTGCAGCAATATTTACTTGAACATCCTCAAGAATGTTTGCGAGATCATTTATTAGTTATAGCTATTGAATTTCCGCGTCAATAAATCAAGAGGAGAAAATGTTTATCCAGAGTTTCACTCAGTGCTTAATTTGCAGGCACCGAAACAGCGAATTTTTGCAAATTCAGAACATAATGTCTAATAGACGGTTTTCGAGAATACGTACATTCTGAAAATTGGCAATATGTGAAGGAATCAAGCCGTTATACATTTAGTCGCAGAGCGTCTGCCAAGGGAGTGAATGAATCGCTGTTTAGGCCATCGCAATTTGTTTTTAGTGTCGTAGAAGGCACAACAGTTAATGCATACAGATGGAAATTTGTCTATTACAGTATTCCCTCGATTAACGTCGTCCAAAATTCTGTTCCCTTCATCTTCAATTTGCGTCATTCGATTTATGTCGCCTCTGTGTTTTATAAACAAAATCAGGGGAATTCCCCCTCAAAAAAAAAAATCAATACATCGAATTAAATTTAATTATTTCAGTTTTTTTTTTTGTATATTGTACATAAATAAATGCATCAGATAGTATGATTCTATTTCCGGAACATTCTACGACGTAAATCGAGGGAATATTGTAGTGCAAAGATCTTTCAGCAGTAGAGGCATTAAATGGTTTAAGCACGTTACTCTTTAATGAATTTAAGTTGTAATAAATCAAACAATTCGACTACATTAAAAATGTATTAGTTTTGATTAGATATTTTTAGTTTGGGGGCAGTGATGTAAGGGGAAGTTTTGATAAGATATTTTTAGTTTGGAGGCAGTGATGTAAGGTAAGGTGTAGATTTTCAATATAATGAAATTAAGGAAAAAGTTAACTTTTACGTACAAAAATCATTTTGAAAAACAAAGTCCTTTCCTTGCTCCCACTACTTAATCCTACATTAAAGAGAAGCTGTTAGTCAGTTGGTACAAAAATCGAAATAATTCTACAAAATAATAAGTTTATTTTATTGAATACGTACAATGGATTCTATACTATAAATTATTGCTGAAATGTATAAACTTATTTTTGAAGAAACAAATATTTTGCTATTTAGAGGGTACAATTGCAAATAAATTAAGGAGATGTTCTGTTGTTATCTAAGACGAGAACATTTTGGAAATGAAAATAGACAACATAAAGAAAAAAATAAAGATTTTAGAAATGCAAATAGATGACATAAAAAAAAGTAAACATATTATTTGAATTCAACATTTTTTTTACATATTTTACAGAAAAATATGTGCCTGTATGCAAAATAAATCAAAAAAAAAAATAATAATTTACATATGTATGTATGTATATATATAAACCTACATTTAGATTTACTTAGAAATATATAAAATTAATTAAAAAAAAATAACGAAACTTAAAAACTCATTGCACTAAATTACACGATACGGCTTGACATTTTACATACGACTTGACAGAAAAAATAAAATATATTATAATTTAAAAAATAAATATTGATTAAGGTTTTAGAAATTTAGATGACTAAAGATGTCAGAAATAGGGGACATAAACTCTATAGAAAAATAGATGATTGTCCTCTAGAAAAGAGGACGTACTGTTATCCCACACTGAGCACTTAGAAAAAATTACTTTATTTCACTTCATCCGTGTACAATTACTTACCACTAAAGAACTTAAACAAATAATTTCATTATTTCTGTGTACATATATTTTTGTTTCATTACAATAATTTTCATTTATTAAAAATTACATTAATTAGATACATATCTTAAATAAAAAATTAAATATTTTTTTAACTTATATTCACTTAAAAAGAACATTTAGGTCTTGCTCATCTTGTTAAACTATAAAAAAAATTAATTTTACAAGACAATTCAGTATTCTGTACTATACATATATAAAAAAAAATTAACCATTTTGAATCGCACGTATATAAATACATATAAATTTAAATGTTCGTTTATATTTATTAAACGAAATTTAATTTGATACCATACAACTACGTTAATATGTATGTATATAGTATGTATACAAATAAAAAAATAATTATTTGTTTGTGTACAGATCACAAGTTTGGATACTACCAAAGAATTCTTATTACATATATTAGATTGCTAACAGCTTAATTATGAATGAAGTTGACAGTTGGAAATTCAACTAAAGTACGATTGCTGTTCATAATATGTAGACACATACAATTTTTACTATTCATTTAATTATTCCTGACACTATTTGATAAAAAAAAAGAAAAACGAATAATATATTAAATATATATTAACGTTTAGTTGGATTGACCATTAAAATCTGTTTGACGGTTACTCAATATGTGTGTTACGAAGATGAAATTAAAAATTTGATCGAATGTAAAGTGATAGATAGCAGTCCAGTTTTGCTGCAAAACTCATTTTATTTATAGTTTGCACATTCAGACAAAAAATCAAATAAAACGGGATGATACGTAAACAGCCAAATCGACAGATTCTAAACGATATTTGGAATAGTATCAATAGCATTTTCAGCATCTTCATCCTTCTCTTGAACACCACCACCACCACCACTACTATTATGCTATGTTTGTATATTAAAAAGTTGTTATTGTTGTATAGTTGCATCGATTTTTAATAGATTTGTAGAATTTCAGTTGATTTATAAAATAAATTTCACGCAAAAATCAATTTTAAAACGAAATTCGCCGTATGATAATCGGTATTCACAAATGTATTTCAATATTACACAACAGATCAATATCGTCGTCAGGTGCAGTAAGATTTAAGTCCGTAAAAATAAACGTATTCGAGTTTTTTTTTCATGATTTTTGTTTATTTTGTTTTTTTTTTTTTAAATAAAATAAATTTGAGATTAGAAGAAAAGAAAATAATGAAAAAACAGGAAGAAAATAAAAAATATTAATATTGATAAACACCTTCTATTATAAGAAAACAAAAAAAAAAAAAAAATCAAAATAATATATAACTATACATATAATTAAATAAAATTGAATTTCAGAACTCCTTTTCCAAAGGTTAATAATAAATTTAAATAAAAACTTTGTAAGTCAACAATTGTGATTTATTATATACACTGAGCGCCAAAAGTGAGTAAACACCACTGAAATAATTCATCCTAAGAAAGATAGCGAGAAAAGTAAATGCGAATAGTCGAATAAATTTCCAAAAATAAAAACTTTTATATATTACTTATAAAATGTTAAATCAAACACAAAAATCAAAATTATTGTTGTGTTACAAGTACATTTTTTATAATAGAAAGATTAAAATTATTGTGGGTGTTGACTCATATATAGGGCTAAGTGTAGATTCATTTATCTGTATTGAGGTTTCTATATCCAAAAATTTGTAAAAAATTTTAACACATTTAAACATTTTTAAAAGAAAAGATTTCAATAAGATCAAGGCGACTAATTAATTCCAAAAGAGCCTGAGTTCTGGAAATCAATTTTCAAAAAGTTGAAGTATCTAATGATTAAATGCAATGAATGTACAACTGAACTGAAAAAATCACGATATAATACTTTGTTTTGCATATGATATAAATCCTTTTTTATTTATTTTTTTTTTTTAACAAAGGGATAAGTATTTCAATATTAATGCAAACTGTCACATATTGTGTGAATTCATTTATTTTTTGAAAAGTCGGGACTTAAATATGTATAAATCTATTATTAAAAGTCCCCCTTTACCTCCTACTTAGTTGTTTGCTAAATGCAATTATTTAAATTCTAGTTCACTAAAAATAATGGATTTTACTAATACCAATAATGATAGTAGAATAGGAAAAGAATTTCAGTTTATTCTTTACTTTCAAACTATTTTATGACTCAACTACGGATGGTAAATGAACTTTAGATGATTTGCTAATAGCCGAAGAATTTTACTACAGACGGCAACTAAATTGTTTAATTAAAAATTTAATTTATAACATTTTTTTTCAGTTAATACAAATATTTAGTTGCTATAGCTGGCGACGCAAACGAAGTTTGATTACTGTTTATAATAGTCCTCCTTTTTGATAACCCTAATAGACTAACTAAATAATATCTTATGAGTTTTATGTAAAACATACGAACAAATCGTAATATAAAATAAAATTCTAGAATTCCCAAGTTACATTCAATGCATTTGCTTGTGAAGAAATAAACTTTCTAAAATAAGCAAGCCCGAAAGATATGACGATACGGTGCATCACAATCAACTAAAAGTTACAAAATCTAAAAGAAGTTAATAATGTACAGTCCGTTGTTATTATTCTTTACGATATACAAAGAAATTTTACGTTTTCATCAACTTACCTCACATCTTTTACAGCACAAATTATTGCTGCCTATTACAAAGATAAGTTTTTGATATTAAGCATAATTGTTATAATCAATTTTTCGTTAAATAAATAAAATTTTTCCTAACATGAAGTTTTTTTTTTTTTTTTGTCGCGATTTCGTTTAATAATCTCGATTATTTCTCATGATATAAAATAGAATAAAATACAAATTAGATGCCGTCATACACGAAATCACTATGATTATACGAGTAACATGAGAATAATAATGCACAACAATAAAACATAAAGAAAATCAAAAAGAAATTATCATATATGCATTTTTTGTTTTCAATTATTTAAAAAACAGATGAAAGTTATTCTTTATCTTTATTTTCCTCGACTTCTTCGTCTTCGGGACATGGTCGACTAAGTATTTCCTGACAAAGTGCAATATAATCCTGTAAATATAAAATGTTTGTGTGCGTTTGTTTTGTTTGGTTTTGTTATGTTACATGCATATAGGTATTGTTTTAAAGCGAGCGAATAATGTATGAAATTTATGATTTTGAGAGTGTCGCCATAATGTAAAATTGAAAATGTCAAGTGATTGTGGCAAGAAAGCAAAATTAGAAATATATATTAAAAAATTAAGTCAAAATTTAAGTTTATTATAAACATCTATATAATAGATATATACATACATAATATGTATGTATGTATGTATATATGTTATAAAATGCTAAACACATAACAAGACTTTAAGGAAAATCCGAATACACATTGAACATAAACAACTATTAATGTCAATTGATACGTAGTTTAGGGCCTTGCGTTTAATCTGTTTACAAATTTGATTTACTATTTAAGATTTAAAATATTTAATTTTTTTTTTAATAAAATAGAAAAATAAAACAATGCATTTTGACCTATATGTGCAATGAAACAACGAACGATAATTATACAATTAATAAATCGTACAAATCTGCATTGTTCAGAAAAGGCTTTAACAAAAATGGACTGAAGTTGTATTAAATGTATTCGTGAACAACTTTTTTTAAGTCAGCTACAACAAAATTATTAAAAACAAGGAATACAACAGTTTAAATATTAAGAAATGTATTTTTTATTATAAAATACATTTTCTTAATGTTTACATATTTAAGTAATATGCCGAGAGTATATAATCATAATTAAACACATCACTTTTAAAGTTAATTTTTAAATTTGCTTATGAAAATAATACTTGCAAACAAAATTAACCTTTTAACGGATACCGTTTTCTACTGCTTATTTTGAGTTACTCGTGTAACCGAGATAGTAGGAAACTTGAAATAGAAAAGCAATCGCAAAAAAAAACTAAAAACATATCCCAAATTTGAATTAGAAACTATATTAAAGCAATCAAAAGATATTAAGAAAAACTACAAAATATGATCGATCTATTATTTAGAATTATTCTTTAGTAAATATATAATTATATTAACAAACATTTATATATTACTATTAGATTAGATATATAATTTTAGAGTTCGCTTTTTATTGTTTCATTTATTTTCTTATTATTATTTGCAATTATTGTTCGTACTAAATTATTTATGAGAAATTATTTAAAAAAAAAAAATATATATTTATATATGTAAATCCACTAATTGACAAACAAATCATGATGAACAGAAACCATAACATTATAACTAATTAATTAATGAGCATGATTATAATTAGAAAAAAAAACATCGCTCTATGCCATTTACATAAAATTTTAAGATGAATTATAAAGTTGTTGTTTGGTTTTAATTTTAGCAAGTCGTTTTAATGTTGTATGTTAGCGCACACATACACACATATATGTACTATTATATTATATAAATAATATATATACACACACATATGTGTATATAATGTAAATGTTGATGAATATTTTTTTTATACAAAATGCAACCATTCTATTTTACATTTACTGGTGCAGATGGTGGTGTAAGTGCTGCATTTCCTTATTTTTAAGATGAAGATTTAGCATACGTTGAATTCCTTCTTTTATATTTATTTTATTATTATATAAATTATAATTAAATTAGGAAGTATTATAATGATTAAATGTTTAGTTAATGACACAAAGTTTCCAATTTGATTTCTTTATACAGCAAGGTTAAATGCACATATGATTTTCAAAAACCAATAATAAAAAATAGCAATAATTCAATAATTTGAAATAATATGGACAATTAAGACAAATAAGTGTTAGAATGACGTTGTATACAAGTTGTTATCGGGATCTATTAATAAAATAATAATTCGTTGCTTGTATAAATGGTTAACACCTTTTTTTTAATATCATCTAAATGTTTGTCCGTTTTAAAATTCTCTTTTTGTTTTTGTTTGTTTGTTGAATGACATAGATTTATAGTCAAATTGTTTTATTCCTCTTTTCATTATGTTTAGCTAAACATTACTTGTAAACATAACATGGTTGTTGTTTGTATTTGAAATTGGCTGTTTAATGTTAATATTTTTTATTCATTTTATTATATGGAGGATAAAAGGGGGACTTTCTGAATATTTGATAGTTTTATTTTTATTTCTTGCGCTTGCTAACAACGATATTGTTAACCATTCTTCCACAATCTAATGTGAGCTTTAATAGATTTAATGTTTGCTGTTTTGAGTGTTTTTATTAATTTTTCTTTTTTTATTTATTTTTTAATTTTTTTTTTTATATAGATTTGTTTGTATGATGTAAATGCAGAGAAGTAATTTGTGAACAATTTATAAAAGAAAAAATTTCGTTTAAAAGTAGCGTGTTTTGTTTAAAAAATATATAAAGAAAACATTTAAATAAACATAAGAGTGGGAGGAAAGGAAAAAGGAAAAACGATATATGATTTTAATAATTGTTTTGTTACATTTATAATAAATTTCATTTTAAATTTACCGCTCGTAGTGGCATTTTAAAGTTGGCTGCTGCCTGCAGCTGTATTTGATAAGCTAAACTATGAATTTTGAAGCCATATAATCTGTAAAACGAAACAAATTTAGAAAATTAATTTAAAATATAAATTAAAATAAAATAATTAAATACCGTGGAACAAATTGATTAGTAGGCCTTTTAGGACGATATTCAGGATGCACCATAAATAACATATGTGGAAAACCAGTACCGAAATATGCACCATCCGTATGATGGTGACGTGATGATTTTGGTGTATAAACATCAATGCATTTGGGGCAATATACTTTAACCATTGCCTCTCCAGGTATATCAGATAAACCTAACAACAATATATAGAATATATTAAAAATATTTATTTGTTAAATTATGCAATAATAAATCTATTTACCCAATGGCAACATTGGCTGACTTTCGCAATATACACGTGGACAATGACCAAAATCCCCAGTTTGGTATTTTTCTATCATTTGCGCAATACCACGATTTGTTAAAATATAACGTGCATGTATCAAACCATATAACATTTCAGCAGCTTGTTCGGTCATATCCGATTGCAAAGGATTATCTTCCAGTTCATCTTCTGTAATATTTACACATCATTAATAAACAATTCGTATTCGAAAAAGTCTAAAAAACATACCAGGCTCTAGATCAAGAATCATATCAAGGGCTTGTCTATAATTTGGTACTTGTTCATTTAAACCAGTTAAATTGAATTTATCTTGTATGTAATCTTCATCAACCTTAAAAATAAAATAATAATGATAAATTAATCGTTATTGTAGGGTTTATATATAAAATAATAATATAATTGTAACAATATACTTTACTAAAACATATGAATAATTTTTAAATTAATTAAACATTTTTACTGATGGTCTCTGCATTTTCGAACGTTTAGCACAATTGTATGTATGTACACTTCTTTAAATAAGTATATATTTGCAAATATCTATATAGTCAGGGACTAAAGTTTAAGTACATACATACATAATTGGCCATTACAACACAGAATTATTTCCTAGCTTCTCACACCACCCATGTTGTGCGCGTTAATTTTATACGTGAGTGGCGGGACCTACAGTTTAACGTCGACTCCGAACGACAGATTTTTGAGAGACTTTTTCATGGCAGGTTTATTTACTCTCAGAGTTTTTGCCAGAAATCTGCTGAGAAGAAATCGCCGAAAAAAAAATTTTTTTTTCTTATTTTATTTAATGCCTAAACGACACGGGGATACGAACCCGAGCTTTACGCCTAATAAGCCAACACTACTAGACTACGGCGGTTAAGTACACATCCGGAATATTTAAACTTTTATCCACTTGTTTGATGTGTATTTGAAAACTGTCATGCACATATTGACGCCTTTATTCTATAACGTTCTAAGTGAACGTTTTTAATATTCTTGCATTTTTAAATTCTACGTTCTCTAACTAATACTGTCGAAATATGGTTAAATTGCGCCCATCCGTTCCGAAGTTATAGGGAAAAATTTACTTAAAATACAGTGCGTGAAAACTTTGAGAGCTCATAACTCAAAACACACTTTTTCGACTTACAATGTTTTAGAAGGGAGGCGTCGTTATGTGCATTGCACAATTACTGCGAAATCTATTTCAAATCAATAATTTTTCGATATACATATTCCTTATTAGCATTACTTACATAATCGGTCATTACAACCCTTTAGTCAGAATTACGACTCAGTTTCTCACACCAACCACGTTGTATGTCTTAATTTTTCTTCATGGTATTTGAGACCTAAAGATTAAAGCCGAATTCGGACGAAAGATTTTTGAAGACCTTTTCATGGCAGTTTTATTTAATTCACAGATTTTTTTTTGTCAGAAGACTAGTGAGAGCAAGTTATCGAAAAAAGGAATTTTTTTATATCTCGTTATGTCCGAGATATCTTAGCTAGGGGTTGAACCATGGTCTCACATCTAATAACCTATAACACAACATGCTAGGCTACCTAGTGTTATTATTGATACATAATATAGCAATTTAATTAATAAAAATAATATAAAGAATAAAACCAAATTCAAATTTATAGTACATACGTTAAAAAATAAATTTTAAAATATAATGTCCGAACTTTATTCACAAATTGAATTTGAACAAGAGCTTAAGTCAATGATCGCGTAGTTCCTATCTGTTGATAATTTACATTTGACAAAAGTGAATCGTTTTTAGTTGAACTACTTCGAACGATATTTAGTTAAAATTATTGTAAGCGCACTAAATAATCTTTCAACAGACTTGTCGGAGACAATTTTGAATTTCAATTTAAAATTTTTTACTCAAAGTTTTGCTAATAATGGCATTTTAGAACCTACTGTGTAACGTTTTAATTTGAAAAGGATATCTGAAGTAAAAATTTGATAATTTTTTTCAAGTAAATTTATAGCTTTGCTAACCATCAGGATTTATGAAAAGTAAGAGCTGTACAACTGCTCTGGTGAACTGGATCTTAGCTCGGAACTATATGAAAATGATATTACATTTTTAGTTCATTTGAATTATACCAAAGCTTTTTACACGGTTAGGTTAATCATATAGTTTTATTTAAAAACAAATTTTTAGTTTAAGTTCTTTCTGCAGACAAATGAATTCATATCTTATAAGACGATTTCAATGAGTTCTTCTAAATGGTAACATTTCAAATTCTCCTAATATTAGAAGAGGCGTTCCTCAGGAATCAATAATAAAGTCTCTTTTGATCTACATATACGTAACCGATCTGCCTGATATTGTAGTTAACTGTAATATCGATATGTATGCTAATTATGTGTACCTTTACACTACTACCCGTATAGAAAATTCTTGTATGGACTCACTCTCGAAAACAAACAGAATATTTGTCGTGGCTAAGTAATTATCAACGGAAATAAAATAAACTTTGCAAGATTATATGGCCTAACCATATGTATTAACGTCATTTTGAGCAGAGTTTACAGTAAGCTACGAAACTTGTTGACTGTAAAATCAAGTCCTTTTGACATTTTGATGATAAGAGAAAACTCAGTTTACAACGATATAGCCAGATAGTTAAGGATATCTAAAAAGGTGTCCACTCCTTATTTCTCATTTATCATGTCACATAGTAGGATCAGGTTTGCTAGGTCTAACCGTGATAACAACAGCGATACAGCACTCTTTTCTCACAACTTCAATGTTATACACACTCTACATGCATCTGGAATCCTACACCAAATTATAGGTATTTAAAATTTTGACAATCCAATTGCGTTAAAAGGAGTTAAATCATTTATTTTCCTAATATACAACCAAAGTTAAGTAGTTTCCCCAACACTAGTTTAAATTGAATACTTTTATACTTCTTTTATTACTTAGGTTTTATATTTGTTTCATAAATGACATCTCACTCCCAATTATATTGAATAGTTATCGTTTCATGTAGTTTAAATTTTACTTTAGCCACTAGTATAAAATTCTCTTGGCGATAAGGTATGTCAATTTAGAACAATTTGTTTATAAACATTTTATTGTTGGTTAAGGGAAGACAAAGGCAACTAACCTTACAATCAACCACTATAATACAATTAACTAAAATTCGATACCCTGAACCAACATTTTTAATATAGTGTTCACAACAATAAAATATTGAATTTTCTTGTATACTTTCGATATTGTAAATTATTTCTTAATCATTTGAAACAATTTAAGTATATTGTTCACATTGACCAACAACGTTTGCTAAATTCTAGCCAAATTGAGTAAGTAATCCAGGCTGCAATGATATGAAATATGTATTTACTTCCGAAGCAAATAACATTTTGAAAGCACCACCAGCTCTTCCAACTTTGTATATCCACAATAAACATGACTACTTTCTATGTAACCAAACAAGGAAAACTCTTAATGCATAAAACTACACTATATTTTAAATTATTTTATTTAACAAATTTAATTTTATGTGTAGACAAACGTCGGTTTTTCATCCGAAATTTATGTATAGGAAGATTTTTAAATTCCACTATTTGTTAATACAAATAATTCCAAAAGATACCATTGTTAAGTATTATCCTAATGATAAGGTGTGTCAATGACTAAAAAGCAAGAAAATCTTGTAAAAACAAATTAGAAATTATGTGCTAATACATTGTTTTTTTTTAGTTTATTTTTCTTTAGCGTTTAAGAAGTCCGCCACCCTTACCAAAGTTTGAACGAAATAAATGCGTATGGGCGGCGGGTGTTTTGTTCAAAATTAAAACCGAATACCATTAAGGTTTCTTGTATTTTGCAAAATTTACGTATGTATAAACAATGCAGTGTATAAACATTCATCGATGATGAGTGATTAGATAATTACGTCAAAAGTATGCAATTTGTAGTAGATTTGAAAAAGTTCGTGGTTTGGTACATACCTCACAAAAGAATTCATTTCCGCGTAGACCGCAAAACCAAGTAACCCAGGACACTTCCTCAGAGCTGCTCATTTTTCTGAAAGAGCCGAAAGAAAAATTAGTAAAGCAAGACATGCAACAAACATATTAAACAAAATGAATAAATACATAACAACACATATATAATAAGTTTATAAACCAAAAAAAAAAAAAAAATGACTCTAAAAGGTAAAATGTAGTAAAATATGGTGCGGTTAATTGCCAGCCAGCCATTCAGTAAAAACTAACGAATCAGCAGGCTAGTCACACAGTTCATTCATTGGAGTGCAAAGAAATTTCGTTGGAAAAATATTTGCATTTATTTAATTTCACTTAAAAAGAAAAACACAAACACTCACATTAGGGGAAATATTTTAAAAATTTTAATTAAAAATTCAACTAAAGAAAAAAAATTAATTATTTTGCCCAATTATAGCTTTTTCCTGTACCACTTTATCTTGTTTTTTTTATATTTCTTTTTGTTTCATAAACTTTTTAGAATGAAATTGTCATGCACACTTTTTTCATTACTTTTCTTTTTTAATTTCCAAAAGGGAAATTTCTTTTTTTTCTTCGTATCTGTCTTTTATTTTATTCCACCGACGACATATTTGTCAAAAAATTGAAAAATGCTGTTTTCCTTAATAATTTCGTTTATCATTATTTACGCTTTATGCTCTACTTTCCGATAATACACAATATACTTGTGCTTTTTACTCTCATTGTTTTCCTTTTGATTTTATGCTATTCGAAATGTTATTCTCTTTTTAACACCAAAAATTATCGATGCCGTATAACAGAATTAGTTTTTTTTTTCTTTTGTATTATACACCGCTCGTCTGATTAAAACTTAAAGAATATGTTTTTTTCCGTTTTTAAACACATACTTCTTACTCTTCCACTTTTATTAAACTTTTAACAACTGATTTTAGCGTAAGATATTTGCTTAATAATAAAATTTTGCACTGTAACTCTATCAACTTTTTCACTTATGACGGTAAAAAACTTACCTTTATCAAACCACGTTTAAGGAATGAAAAAAAATCTGTAGAAGAAAATGGTATGTGGAAGAATATTAAAAAATGCAGGGTTGTAATTACCAAGGATGAATTTTTAAGTAGTCTATTAAAATATCGTAAAATAATTGATTATATGATTTACTAGATCAACATTACAATGTAATGTTTTTATGATGCATCAAATTTTACTAATCAAATTTGCTTATGCCTAGGTAATATTTGTTTTGCGAGTATGATCCATTATTTGATGCGTGACCGGGTAACTTTAGTTGTTATTATATAAACATATTTTTAAACGATATATACTGATTGGTACAGTTTCGGTGGAATAAATGGTCATCGACTTTATCTCAATTCTATTTATTACTGCAAATTATACTTTAAACTCCACTAGTTGTTTTCGTTAAGTAGGTGAATGGCTTAAACGTATAGTTTTATCATACAAATTAAAGGCACAAATGGACCTGCAAGAGAACAAAATATGAAAAAATAACTACACAAGCTAGTTTGCAAACTAATTTGAACGTGCAAAAGACGTCTTAAAAATTTGATAACAGTTTTTGTTGATTCGAACTACATTATAATAAGTTGATTGGATGACGGTATGCTTCGCATGGTATAAGCGCTTTTATTTAATTTTTAATCTTATTATATACAACCGTGTATTAAAAACTCAACTGCTGAATTGCATCCTCAGCCACAAATAGTAATAACATACGCATATATAAACATATAAACGTGCACGTTGTGTTTTTATAAATCTTACAAAAAGAACGTATTTAATGAGTGTTTTTAATTAAAAATGTCTGAAGAAATTAAGAATGAAAAGAATAACTCAAAGTCAAAACGTTACTATTCAAGCGTTGTTTCGGATGATGAAGTGAAGAAAGTCAAACGTAAACCCATAGGTCAGCAAGATTTCAAAGGAGAAATTATTAAAGTAGATGATGGCATTCAGAAACCCTTGAAGGCTTACATGAAACGTAAAAAAAATTTTAAAAGTGGCCAAATCGTTGAGGATAAAAAACCAAAAATATCGAAAGAATTATTGCACAAATATGACAAAGGAGAACAAGTGGATGGTTCTGGTGTTAAGACGAAATACTTCAAGGAAAAACAACAGAGGAAAGAAGTATATTTACAATATGCAACAGAACAAGCTGCGAGAACTGAATTATTATTGACCGAAGAGCAAGGATTTATAGAACCGAATGAAGGGGAAATAACAGCCGAATATAGACAAGAGGAAATTGCTGCAAATGTTGATTTGCAATCGGCTTCAAAGTTATTCAAATTAAATTTAGATTTTGGACCGTATGCTTTGCGTTATTCTAAAAATGGTAGACATCTAGTCCTAGGAGGCCGTAAGGGTCACATAGCTGCTTTCGATTGGGTCACTAAAAAGTTGCACTGTGAAATGAACGTTATGGAGGAAGTGGCTGAAGTTAGTTTCCTTCACGTCCACACTATGTTCGCTTGCGCACAGAAAGATCATGTTTATATATACGATAACCAAGGAACAGAATTGCATTGCGTTAAAAGATTATTTCGTGTAAATCGTATGGAATTCTTACCTTATCATTTTCTCCTCGCTACCGGCAATAAAGACGGCTATGTATCCTGGCTAGATGTATCAATAGGAGAGCTTGTAGGCAATTATAATACAAAATTAGGTGATATTCGTATAATGAGACAGAATCCTGGAAATGGTGTAATGTGTATTGGAGGTGGAAAAGGCGTTGTTTCGATGTGGTCTCCTAAAATTCGGGAGCCCTTGGCAAAATTGTTATGTCATTCTACGCCAATGTCAGCTCTGACAGTGGATCAAAAGGGCAAGCATTTGATAACAGCAGGTCTAGATCGAAAAGTAAAAGTGTGGGATATTAGAGCTTTGAGTGGTCCTTTGGCCGAATATCATTTGCGTTTACCGGCTAATCATGTAGAAGTCTCCCAAAAAGGGGCCTTGGCAATTTCTCAGGGAAATTATTGTGAAATATATAGTAATCTGTTTATGGGTGAAAAAAACAGCAGACCGTATCTACGAAAGAGTTGTGGTTCTTTCATACACGGCATGCAGTTTTGTCCTTATGAGGATGTCTTAGGTGTTTCAACCGCGAAAGGTTTCCAATCTATTCTTGTACCAGGCTCAGGAGAACCGAACTATGATGCTCTTGAAGACAATCCATTGCAAACTCGTTCACAGCGCCGTGAACATGAAGTGCATGCTCTTTTGGAGAAAATACCTCCCGAACTTATTACCTTAGATCCAAATGAAATAGCTACTGTTGATGCACCAACATTACAAGAAAAAATTGATGCTAAACGTTCTGTGTTCTTTGTTAAGCAACCTCAAATTGTATTTAACTCCAAACGGAAAATGAAAGGTAAAGGTGGCACTGCAAAGGCGTCTCGAAATAAACAAATCATGAAGGACCAGAAAAGAAAGGTTTGTAAACGAGTACAAATATTTTTAAAACAACAAAGCTATATTTTCATCGTTTTTTTTTACTATTTCAGGAGTTCATTAAAGATGTACGTGAAACTAAACAAAGTATAATAAACACACATAAAGTTCAGAATGATGAAGATTTTATACCTTTGGAGAGTGATAAAAATCCCAATGTATTGGATCGCTTTAAGCCTAAACGTATAAAAAATAAAACATAGTTATCGACTTGGTTATTTGTTTGTATTTTATATAATTTTATTGGAAAATATACATTTAAAACTAGGCAGCGGTTAATATATAATTACAATAACCGGCTATCCTCTTATCTGTAACGTTAGATTCTATACTATTTAAAATTTGTTCCAAATCTTCTTTGCTAATACCTTCCCTAGGATATATCCAATAAAATAAATTCATTATGTGTTTTTTTCCTTCGAAAGCATTAATCGCATCCACAACTTGAATTGTCTGCAGATGACCTGCAACTTTAGGCAATATATGTTTTAGCGCGTTTAAAAATATCGCGTTTTGTTGTTTACCTAATTTTCCCATAGCTTCCAGGCATGATTCGTTTACTGAAGGTTTTAGTAAAAGATTTGGTAAAAATTCCAAAAAAGTACCGAATTCGTCGCTCTCATAAGCTTTATATAGTTCATTGTTTTGTATAATATCGCACAAAAGCAATAGAATTTTTGAGGCAACACCTAACTCATTAAATTTATTATCCAAAAAGGCTTTAATGCAGCACTTTAGAAGATTTTTAGTAGAATCCTTATTAATGCTGATAAAAGTAAACCCATTTCCCAACAGGATCGCACGTAATGCTAAAACTAAAGATCTCATATACTCGTTGGCCCCTTCTGTAGATAAAGAGTTGATTATGGTTGTCAGATAACTTAAGACCGAATTAAATTTCTCCGTTTGATTATTTAATAAGTTTCCGTAAAAACGACACATGAGGTATGCTATTGTAATATTTTGCTTAAAACAATGTGGAGAAGATTCTGAACCTTTTTTGTTCTTCTTTTTTGTGGCATTGTCATCTAGAACAAATAAAATAATTTCATGTAAAATACTCAAATTTAGAAAATAATACTATACTTACTCTGATCAAAAAGCATTTTTTGATAAGGGTAAGCGTCTTGCAAAAAGTTCGCTGCAAAAACATCGGCATACTGATCTTTAAACCATGAGCTTAAATCATGATTATTTACTTGTTGTTCATATATATCAATCAAAGACCACAAGTTCTCTATTATTTCCAAAACAATTTTTAAAGTTATAGCAGCATCTAAAGTAAGCAATGTTTCCACATTGGCAGATCCAGTTCCATGGTGTGGTTTAACTTCCAGCCACGATTCTAAAAGTAAGGGCATTAAATGTTCGACATAAGAACGCAGTTGACCAGATTCATCGCCGATATTTGAGTTTCCCAACATGGCTGAACTTCCTAGAGAACGATTAAAAATTGAGGACAAATCACACACTTGATTTGCAGCAAAACAACGTTTTACTCCATAATATTGTTCAGATTTCATGTTATATGTAACATAGGTTCTATTGTTTTTACTGGATTTAGTGGCTTCTTTCCGAATACTGTTTTTATGTTCAGCCAAAGTTTGCAACATCTGCTGCAAACGCAATAGGACTTTGGATCGCCACTTAATAGTTGTCTGTCTTTGGCCCATATTCACAGTTAACAAACGGCCAGCTTTGTCACCTTCTGCTCTAACTCGCGATATCATCTCTAAGAAATTTTGAAATATTTTATCACTATGGACGGCCACTAAATTTGGTACATGCTGAAGCAAAACATCTAGCAAAAGAAGAGAGTCTTCTTGTATCGACGGTTGTATATGTGTCATGGCGCACCGAAGGTAAGATGAAATGATATGAAAAAAGGGTATCACCGTCTCAATAGATAAGGAACCTAATAAACTGCTAAGAGTTTTAAACGATTCTCTTCTAGCATCACGCTCTATATCTAGACAGATTGCGGCAACACCTTGTATTACATTGCCAAGTGATTTCAACAAACTGGGATGATCTGAAGCAATTGCCTCCCTCAGATTTCTTAAAGATTCAATGCGATAATTTGAACTGTGATGCTTGAGTTTAGATAATGTCTCCTTCAGGTTCACTTGTTTTTGCCCATCTTGGTATTGACTTTCTCTTAGCTGTTCGCGTATTAATATCTTACGCACTTTAAATTCAGTTTTTGTCACATTTAACCCTTTAGGCAATTTTGCGCCCTTTAGTTTAACCTTAGCTTTTTCTGCGCGCAATTTCTTTTTATGAGAACCTCCCATTTTAGATTTGTATTAATTTACAAAATAAATACAAAGATATATTTTATAAACAAAGTGCACGTGTATAAAAAAAATCTGATTAAAAACAGCTGACAAAATAATAGTGATGCCACATACAAATATCGAAAATAAATGTTTTCTCTTATCGGCTAAGGAAACACTGTATTATCATTACACGAATTAATTTCAATATAAAATGAAATTAAAAAATGTATTAATTTTTGTTTTTTCCCAACAGGAATTCTTGTTTTGTCAACTGTATAAATTCGACTATAATTCCAATAAAATTCGAATTAAATTTTAAATTTCAATAATTTTATTCTCAGAACACTTCCTATCGAGTGTCGAAAATTGCTAAAATTGCAGCAAGTCTCGAAAACTGTCATTATTTTTGACAATGAGATTTTTAGTTCTTTTTCTCCGTGGTTTTTGCGATTAAACATGGCACCAACTGTAAGTGTCCGTATTAATTAATAAATTAATACAAAATGTGTGAATATTTTTTTAAAATAGTAATGCAGTGATGACTATATATAAATGTCGATTAATTGAAAACATAATTGTTAGAAAAAACTGGAGGATTATCGTGATAAATATTGATAATAAAGTGAATTATTAAATAGTTTCTTTTATTAAATTCTTAGGCTAAAACCCAAAAGGGTGACAAACCCGCTGCCACAAAGAAGGCCGAACCTGCTAAGGCTGCCCCAGCTGCCGCCAAGGGTAAAGTTGAAAAACCCAAGGCTGAAGCAGCTAAACCAGCTGCTGCTGCCAAGACTGTAAAGAAGGTCCCAGAAGCAGCCAAGGATGTTAAGGCTGCCGCGAGCAAACCCGCTCCCGTTAAGAAGGATGCTAAAGCCGCTGCTCCCGCCAAAAAGGAAGCTAAGGCTGCAGCCCCTGCCAAGGATGCTCCCAAAAAAGATGTAAAATCCGCAGCTAAGCCTGCCGCAGCTGCAGCTCCTGTAAAAAAAGCTGAACCCGCTAAGGTTGAGAAACCAGTTGCTGAAAAGACCGCTAAGGCTGTAGTTGTTAAACCAGCTGCTGCTAAGCCTAAGAAGTCTGTTACTGCTTCTGCCGCTGTTGCATCCGGCAAAGTAGGTAAGAAGGCTGTTTTGCGCGGCAAGGGCCTTAAGAAAAAGAAGGTGTCTTTGCGTTATGCCATCGATTGCACCAACATTGCCGAAGATAATATTTTAGATGTCGCTGACTTTGTAAGTATGAATGCTTCTTTAAAAAATACAAAACTAAAGGTGTTAAATGCTATTCAGCCTTCAAGGCAATATTTAAAGCTTTGCTCATAGTCTTTTAACCTTAACATTGGTTAATTGTGCTTGTACTTCGGTTAAGTACTCGTTATTTTCACATTTTTTTTTTCTAAATCCCGAAGAGGGGCTCTGGATGTAGCACAGCGGGGTAGCCTCTGACTGTCAGAACTTGGCCTGACCAGTGGTGCAACCGTTTGTGAACTACATCAAGTCGTGCTATGTAAACCGCCACGTGGTGGGCCCTGGGTTGAGTGCACTTGCACCCGCGAGTGATCAAGCCAAGATACATAGTGCGCCCTGCCAAAGCGTATTTCCAAGTTGGGCGCTGCAGGTTTCCAATCGTAATATGCAAAGCTTATATTTCCGATACGGTGCAGCTTAAATGCTAGCGAATATATATAGCTGCTGAACAGTACAGGTAATTGTTAAGTCATACAATTCCTTTTTTCTTTTTGTAATTTGAGGATGATGAAGGAAGAATGTGTGTAATGAAAAAATCGCAGTTCAAATATAGTACTTGCTACAAACCATCTTACAACCTGCTTTATAGCACTGGTCTACTACATGTTTGACTAAAACATGTTACAGTCTGAATGGAATTTAAAGAACTTTTTATTGTAGGGATGTGGAAGATGTGTTGTAGCAAAGCTTAAATTTGATCATTGCGAGTACGATTAAGCATTGGCCACGCCTGATTTGTCGTTAGAGAGTGATTACCTTCGCTTTAATGACAGTGTACTCAGTGGTATAGTAAATTACTCTTTAAATTTAGTTTTTAAACTTTTATGATTTAAAATCTTAGCAGAAGAGAGGAGACAGTTTTAAAAAACAAATGCATAAATGCATTCCTTTGTGGACTGTATTTTAACTTAAATTCTTTTTATTCTCTTTTATTAACTAGGAAAAATACATTAAAGCCCGTATGAAGGTTAACGGAAAAGTTAACAACTTGGGAAACAACGTGAGCTTTGAACGTGTAAAAATGAAGTTGTACGTCAATTCCGATGTTCACTTCTCCAAGGCCTACTTGAAGTACTTGACAAAGAAATACTTGAAGAAGAACAGCTTGCGTGATTGGATCCGTGTTGTCGCCAACGAAAAAGATTCTTATGAACTCCGCTACTTCAGAATCAGTTCTAATGATGATGAAGATGAAGATGCCGAGTAAACTAAAGTTAGAAGCAAGAATTTTGTTTTATAAGTTTTTACACAATAAAATGCAAACTTGTAAAAATTAAATATATCACCTATTTTATTTTGAATCTGCTTAATTTTCTCCAAATTCTAGTCTAATTTTATATCACTTATTTCGAGGCGGGGGTTAATGTCTTGATTATGGCACTATAAGTATTATTTTTTTACTTGAACTTATGGGAATGTTCTGATAAGAGTAAAGTAGTCTTTATTTGTATTACATACATACATAATTGGCCATTACAACCCTTCAATCAGGATTACGACCTAGCTTCTCACACCACTTATGTTGTGTGCGTTAATTTTATACATGAGTGACGGGACCTACAGTTTAAAGTCGACTCCGAACGACAGATTTTTGAGAAGCTTTTCATGGCAATTTTTACTCTCAGAGTCTTTGCCAGAAATCTGCTGAGAGGAAGTCGCCGAAGAAATATTTTTCGTTTTGATGTCTGACCTGGGATTCGAACCCGGGCCTTTCGTCTAATAAGCCAACACACTACCCACTAGACCACGGCGACTTTATTTGTATTATTTACTAAATATTCTACGAGATTGCGTTAGGTTAGAATGCCTTTTAGTAAAAGGCGCTGTATTATTAGAGAGATATAGTACTCATGTACAAATGTTTTCTGGTCAGTTCATGACACTTGTATTGCATCTGCAATACGAAAGATAAATTTATAGCGTTTGTTGATTTATTTTTTCCATCCGATTTTGTTTTAGATCCACTAATTTTTGGCATTGTGTTATCTATTATGTTTACATACGGATACCATGGTAGTGTTCTAGACTTTAGCATTAGAGTCGTGGGTTCGATTCCCACAATAGATTCTGGTCTATGACACTTCATCGAGGATAGGGTCAAAGTTACTCACCTCGTAGCTGAAGTTTTACTGTACCTATCTATGTACTAAATAACGTATATTAATGTTTTAAGAGCAGATTTTTATAAAAAATATTTCTCCTGGGAAAAGAATGTATGAATCTGTGATAAATTCAATTAGAAGCCAACAGATACTAAATAATTTAATAAAATATTGAAAGTTTCTAGACATTTTTAATGAGACTACAAAGTTTTTCTTAAGGATTCTATTCTTTTCTATGCCAATCGATTCTTATTAAATTTTGTTGAAAATAAGAAGTGTCTTGCCTTGTATGGCGATAAAGATATTGAGTTTCGAATTAGTTGGTAACTTAAATAGGAAACAATAATTTAGAATGTCGGCTTTAAAAAACCATGATAATAATAATGCGAAACGTTATTTCATACAAGGTTTTATATAATAGAATAGGATCAAAATTACTTTCGACTTTTTGAATCGTTTGCGGTTTTATAGCTACTCGTAAACTAAATAAATAATGCTTATAGATATACATAAATAATGTCATGTTTATTTCCTTAATTATAACAAATGTCACTAATACACATTCATATAACTTTTGTTCTATATATTTATTATAATGCCTGCAGTTTAAAAATGGGTAATAGTGACCCAGCCTTCGTGTTTATTACGTGAATTAGAGGGGGACTCATTCATATCTATTGATCTATAATATTTTTTATAATTGGTATTATATGTTTCCTTGTTATCCTTATATTATTTTGTTTATAAAAGGAGCCTTGCATGAAATTACATTGCAGCAAGTCTCGAAAACTGTCATTATTTTTGACAATGAGATTTTTAGTTCTTTTTCTCCGTGGTTTTTGCGATTAAACATGGCACCAACTGTAAGTGTCCGTATTAATTAATAAATTAATACAAAATGTGTGAATATTTTTTTAAAATAGTAATGCAGTGATGACTATATATAAATGTCGATTAATTGAAAACATAATTGTTAGAAAAAACTGGAGGATTATCGTGATAAATATTGATAATAAAGTGAATTATTAAATAGTTTCTTTTATTAAATTCTTAGGCTAAAACCCAAAAGGGTGACAAACCCGCTGCCACAAAGAAGGCCGAACCTGCTAAGGCTGCCCCAGCTGCCGCCAAGGGTAAAGTTGAAAAACCCAAGGCTGAAGCAGCTAAACCAGCTGCTGCTGCCAAGACTGTAAAGAAGGTCCCAGAAGCAGCCAAGGATGTTAAGGCTGCCGCGAGCAAACCCGCTCCCGTTAAGAAGGATGCTAAAGCCGCTGCTCCCGCCAAAAAGGAAGCTAAGGCTGCAGCCCCTGCCAAGGATGCTCCCAAAAAAGATGTAAAATCCGCAGCTAAGCCTGCCGCAGCTGCAGCTCCTGTAAAAAAAGCTGAACCCGCTAAGGTTGAGAAACCAGTTGCTGAAAAGACCGCTAAGGCTGTAGTTGTTAAACCAGCTGCTGCTAAGCCTAAGAAGTCTGTTACTGCTTCTGCCGCTGTTGCATCCGGCAAAGTAGGTAAGAAGGCTGTTTTGCGCGGCAAGGGCCTTAAGAAAAAGAAGGTGTCTTTGCGTTATGCCATCGATTGCACCAACATTGCCGAAGATAATATTTTAGATGTCGCTGACTTTGTAAGTATGAATGCTTCTTTAAAAAATACAAAACTAAAGGTGTTAAATGCTATTCAGCCTTCAAGGCAATATTTAAAGCTTTGCTCATAGTCTTTTAACCTTAACATTGGTTAATTGTGCTTGTACTTCGGTTAAGTACTCGTTATTTTCACATTTTTTTTTTCTAAATCCCGAAGAGGGGCTCTGGATGTAGCACAGCGGGGTAGCCTCTGACTGTCAGAACTTGGCCTGACCAGTGGTGCAACCGTTTGTGAACTACATCAAGTCGTGCTATGTAAACCGCCACGTGGTGGGCCCTGGGTTGAGTGCACTTGCACCCGCGAGTGATCAAGCCAAGATACATAGTGCGCCCTGCCAAAGCGTATTTCCAAGTTGGGCGCTGCAGGTTTCCAATCGTAATATGCAAAGCTTATATTTCCGATACGGTGCAGCTTAAATGCTAGCGAATATATATAGCTGCTGAACAGTACAGGTAATTGTTAAGTCATACAATTCCTTTTTTCTTTTTGTAATTTGAGGATGATGAAGGAAGAATGTGTGTAATGAAAAAATCGCAGTTCAAATATAGTACTTGCTACAAACCATCTTACAACCTGCTTTATAGCACTGGTCTACTACATGTTTGACTAAAACATGTTACAGTCTGAATGGAATTTAAAGAACTTTTTATTGTAGGGATGTGGAAGATGTGTTGTAGCAAAGCTTAAATTTGATCATTGCGAGTACGATTAAGCATTGGCCACGCCTGATTTGTCGTTAGAGAGTGATTACCTTCGCTTTAATGACAGTGTACTCAGTGGTATAGTAAATTACTCTTTAAATTTAGTTTTTAAACTTTTATGATTTAAAATCTTAGCAGAAGAGAGGAGACAGTTTTAAAAAACAAATGCATAAATGCATTCCTTTGTGGACTGTATTTTAACTTAAATTCTTTTTATTCTCTTTTATTAACTAGGAAAAATACATTAAAGCCCGTATGAAGGTTAACGGAAAGTTAACAACTTGGGAAACAACGTGAGCTTTGAACGTGTAAAAATGAAGTTGTACGTCAATTCCGATGTTCACTTCTCCAAGGCCTACTTGAAGTACTTGACAAAGAAATACTTGAAGAAGAACAGCTTGCGTGATTGGATCCGTGTTGTCGCCAACGAAAAAGATTCTTATGAACTCCGCTACTTCAGAATCATTCTAATGATTGATGAAGATGAAGATGCCGAGTAAACTAAAGTTAGAAGCAAGAATTTTGTTTATAAGTTTTTACACAATAAAATGCAAACTTGTAAAAATTAAATATATCACCTATTTTATTTTGAATCTGCTTAATTTTCTCCAAATTCTAGTCTAATTTTATATCACTTATTTCGAGGCGGGGGTTAATGTCTTGATTATGGCACTATAAGTATTATTTTTTACTTGAACTTATGGGATGTTCTGATAAGAGTAAAGTAGTCTTTATTGTATTACATACATACATAATTGCCATACAACCCTTCAATCAGGATTACGACCTAGCTTCTCACACCACTTATGTTGTGTGCGTTAATTTTATACATGAGTGACGGGACCTACAGTTTAAAGTGCGACTCCGAACGACAGATTTTTGAGAAGCTTTTCATGGCAATTTTACTCTCAGAGTCTTGCCAGAAATCTGCTGAGAGGAAGTCGCCGAAGAAATATTTTCGTTTTGATGTCTGACCTGGGATTCGAACCCGGGCCTTTCGTCTAATAAGCCAACACACTACCCACTAGACCACGGCGACTTTATTTGTATTATTTACTAAATATTCTACGAGATTGCGTTAGGTTAGAATGCCTTTTAGTAAAAGGCGCTGTATTATTAGAGAGATATAGTACTCATGTACAAAGTTTCTGGTCAGTTCATGACACTTGTATTGCATCTGCAATACGAAAGATAAATTTATAGCGTTTGTTGATTTATTTTTTCCATCCGATTTTGTTTTAGATCCACTAATTTTTGGCATTGTGTTATCTATTATGTTTACATACGGATACCATGGTAGTGTTCTAGACTTTAGCATTAGAGTCGTGGGTTCGATTCCCACAATAGATTCTGGGTCTATGACACTCATCGAGGATAGGGTCAAAGTTACTCACCTCGTAGCTGAAGTTTTACTGTACCTATCTATGTACTAAATAACGGTATATTAATGTTTTAAGAGCAGATTTTATAAAAAATATTTCTCCTGGGAAAGAATGTATGAATCTGTGATAAATTCAATTAGACGCCAACAGATACTAAATAATTTAATAAAATATTGAAAGTTTCTAGACATTTTTAATGAGACTACAAAGTTTTTCTTAAGGATTCTATTCTTTTCTATGCCAATCGATTCTTATTAAATTTTGTTGAAAATAAGAAGTGTCTTGCCTTGTATGGCGATAAAGATATTGAGTTTCGAATTAGTTGGTAACTTAAATAGGAAACAATAATTTAGAATGTCGGCTTTAAAAAACCATGATAATAATAATGCGAAACGTTATTTCATACAAGGTTTTATATAATAGAATAGGATCAAAATTACTTTCGACTTTTTGAATCGTTTGCGGTTTTATAGCTACTCGTAAACTAAATAAATAATGCTTATAGATATACATAAATAATGTCATGTTTATTTCCTTAATTATAACAAATGTCACTAATACACATTCATATAACTTTTGTTCTATATATTTATTATAATGCCTGCAGTTTAAAAATGGGTAATAGTGACCCAGCCTTCGTGTTTATTACGTGAATTAGAGGGGGACTCATTCATATCTATTGATCTATAATATTTTTTATAATTGGTATTATATGTTTCCTTGTTATCCTTATATTATTTTGTTTATAAAAGGAGCCTTGCATGAAATTACATTCTTTGTAAGATTCTGCCAATAATTTAAGTTCATCCGTTACAATAAGACTTTTTTCTATTAATTCACGTAAATGACTGCTGTCAATGTTAATTACACCAAAATCACGATGAACGCTGCCGTCAACAGGATCCACATACATTCCCATTAAAACAACAACGTTACATTTTATTTCACTTGCAAATTCTTTTATTGCGCTTTCAGCATTAGGCTTCAATATAAACTGTTGCACTGGTAACGGAAAGCCAGGTATAGCTATTTTAATGTTGACATCTTTAGAAGAAATTAATACCTTCAAATCTTTCCTTAAAAGTTGTGATGCTGTCAGGGAGCTTACGTCAGATCTAGCTTTTACTAAAGTTTCAAATAGTACATCTCTTTCTTTTAACTCACCAAACTGATATAACGCATTCTCTAGTACTGAACATATTTCAATGTCTTTGGGTGTTGCCCGCTCAGCTGATTCTGAGAAATTAACAGTATCCAATACTATGGTGCTTCGAAGTAAATATAAATTGACTTTTTCTTCGCCGCCTAACATTTTCGATTTGATGTACAGATCCGCAATAAGAGTTGCACAGGATCCTACCAAGTCTATGTGGACTTCACATTTATTTGGTATAACGACGTCTTTATCTTTTGGTCTGTGGTCAAAAATTTCCACACACCTCTCCAGCCAAGGACTAACATGGTGGTCCACTAGCACAAAAGTATTCCTCTTCAGGAAATCCTCATTTAATTCGTCTCTAAAAGTTAATACTTCTTCACCAATGTTATACTCTTTAAATAAATGTCGCACTTCAGTTTTTAGTGGGAAATCTCTTTTAGGAATATTTAGAACAGGTAAAAAATGTTTTAAATCTTCACGTAACGTATAGCTCTTGTTATTTTGATAAAAATAAGCTAAAGTTATTGCGCAAACTGCAGAGTCCAAATCACAAGATTCGTTGCCAAGAATCATACATATCGGCTCCTAATTAAATTTGTTATTTAGAATATGAAATGATTATTCAATTGATTTTTATTTTATAAAAATATATAAGAATACCTTGGCGTTGACAAATTTGCGAGATTGTTTTAAAAAATTTAACATTATTATTGAAGTTGGTACAAAAACAGAAATAATTATAAAAAATTTCAGTAGTTTTCGTAAGACTGTATGAAAATATATTTTCAGAAATGTAAACAAGCAAAAAGTTGCCAGGTTTACTATTTCAGAAAAAAAAAATACAAAAAAATCCCAAATATGTACAGTTAGGAACATAATAACTCGTATACTAAGATAATTAAAATTGTTGAATTAAAAACTAACGCGTTTTTTTTCACGATTCGGTTTTCATTCATTAAGATTAATTAAGTTGTAAACCAATTATAACAGATTGGTCATTTGTTTATTAAACAACAGAAAATTTAGGTTTTCATTTAACTCACGATCATATTGCGTTGCTATGGTTGCCTTTAAGACCGGAACAAGTAGACCCGTAATGCGTAAATTCTTTCAGCGGACAGAACGGATGCGCTGCAAAGAGAATCACATGGATCAGACATAACAAAAATGGGGGGTTACAGCTCTGAACTAGCCCAAGTTACTAATGATACTGTGGAGAGCCTTGATGTTGGCCCACGATACTGAATTCAAGCTTCCAAATAAGGCCTAGGGTTCTCAACATCAACCTACCAACGGCTCGGCAGTTCCAGAGGAGGCGTTGGATAGTCTCCAACTTCTCCTAATCGCAAAATGTCCTGCATTAGTCCGGTTGGGATCTGTTTCAGATCCCCGTCAGCGACCTTATCTCACAGTGCCCCGTGATAAAACCGACAGTCAACCTTAAGCTGGCATTATCCAAGCTCAGCAACCAACCTGTTCTCTTACTGTCCACAGCAGGCCATAGACATCTAGAAACAAAACAATCCGATCCGTTCCCTCAACGTCTCTGTTCTTCCTCTCTGAACCGTCCATTGATGAGACTGTGGAGGTGGCAGACTGGGGGGTAAAATTTTACATATAAAAGTCTTATCTAAGGCACACCACCAAACAACGCAGTCGTAAATAATAACCAGTCTAACAATCGCCAGATATATCCAGCGAATGGCCCTAGGCGGAAGCCCCCAGCTCTTACCTATGGAGTTCCTCACTGGTACGAAGCATTCAGTCCCTTCTTCATTCTTTCCTCGGTGTTTCGTTTCCAATTTAGATTGCTGTCCAGGACAACACCCAAGTAATTGATCTCAGAAGACAACGGAACCCCCATACCAGCTAACGTCGGCAACCTACAGGTTTCAATCTTGTACCTACTCGAGAACAAAACGAGATCTTATTCCAAGAGCAGACTCCATCAGTTCACCCAGCGTCGGTACAAATTTTCCACCCACCAGAATAGCCACATCGCCTCAGACCAACAAGAGAGGAGATGGGACTTTAAAATTAAAAACGTCATTCAATTACATATTTATATATAATTTATTTATATATGTATATAATATTACAAAAATTAAATAGACAAAACAATAGATTTATAATTGAGGTTCTTGGGAGATTTCTTCCACGTCCCCCATTTCATCATCGGCACATTCTAATGTTAAATCGTCCAACATTTCGGCCAATGTTATACGTGGTACATTGTCATTGAAACCCAAAGTGTCACCACCATCAACCGGAATTTTCTTTGAATCACGATATATATTCACTTGCTTACGATAATCTGGATCTTCTTCTAAATCTTCCAAAAATTCGTGATAATCGTGTTTGCTGCGTTCATCTGTAACTTCATCAGCTAAATGCCGCAATTTCCATAATCGTTGACTGGTACGTGTTTGACGATCAACGTAACACTTTTTGACTAAGACCACATCTGGTATTTGTTCACTGGTAAGTTTTTCAAATTCATTATCGTTTATATTCGCTTCACCCAAATTATAGCCCAAAACAGAATCTCCAACTTTTAGAATATGTCCCAAATGTGAGCGCGTATGTATAGGGTTGTCGTTAATCCCTAGCTCCGATGACCTTACTACCCAAATATCACAGAGTACATGGCGGAATGACAATTGGCCTTGGCCCGGATAATATTTACGATCTTTGTCCATTATTATTTCAACATCCATTACAACATATTCTACCAATTGCTTGGGATTACAAATAGCATCCAAAGGAGATCGGTAAAAAACTTGACTGGATATTTCAGCTATCTGAGCTGTAATAGGATCTATTAAATGAATACTACTAGTTACTCTTTGTACAACACAGATGGGAGAAAGATTTCCTAATTGCTGGCGTAACTTTTTTGACAAACATACTGCACTATCTTTCGATAGTGGTGCTATATCAACAGACCAAGTATATTTATAATTAAAACTGTTACTGTGTATATCGTGTGATATTAATCTCTTGGAGGATGTTACTTTAACTGGTACCATGGTTTGTAAGAAATCAACCATTTTACGGGCATGATTTTCGTTGGCGTAGTAAAAATCTAATCCACCATGCATAGGCTTAATACCCAAAGTATTTTCATGAGCTCTATGTTTCAAAATCATCTGTTCTAAATAATAAAAAGTTTTTTTATTTTCAGCTCGTTGACGTACCTGGACCATACAACGCCAAAAATCTTTAGCCTCTGTTCTATGACAATCATCGCACATTTGATTTTGGATGGTAAACTCTACAATGAAAACTTGCTGTAAAACAGTACCTCCCGATATTTCGCCATGCACTGTTAATTTAACTTTAATGCGTTTAGAATGAGCTTCTGTCCAAACGAAACCTGCGTCCACTAATTTAACATCTTTCAATCCTTTTAGTTTTTTAAGACATAAGGCTAACAGCTCCCGGGATTCTAAAGCAGCCTGTACCCATTCTCCGGGAGGCTGTAAATAACGTTCGCAATTTCTACAGAAATGTAGTACAGCTTGTTTAGGAATACCTTCAGTAATATCAACATGATTGCGTAGACAAGTGACACACATATTGGAAGGATTTGGCTGAATGCCCACACCACATTCACAGCACAATATCATGGTCTGTGTGTTATTATTCACCGCAGTCGTATTGGCGGTACCACCAGAAAAATCCACATATTCCATATTTATACTTTATTTCTTTTACTACCAAATATATTTATTTAAATTTTAAAAAAGTAAAAAGCTCTGATAAAACCACGTGCATTTGTTTAGTTTGAACGCAAATAATACCTTATACTGTGAATAATACCGTAGTCTTGCCACAGCTGTAAACAGTGTTGTCAGACTAGGAATTTTTCGTAACAATCATATTTTTCTGAAATGGGGATACAGCATATTTTTGGGAATAATTGAACAATTTTTGGAAATTCAATTTCTCGTAAAATTTTGTTATTATTCATTAAATCAGGAATGCATTCTTTTTTCTTTGTGTTGATAGTTTACTAATTGTGTAAACAGACAAAAATCTGCTGAAGGATTTTTACTCTCATTTTAAAAATACGGATGGAATTCTGTAATCTTTTCTCATTGACTTCACTAACATAAACTCATGTCATATAAACTCACTTGATAAAGCTTTAGATATTCTTAAATATACACTTCTTGTAGTTACAGGAAAACAAGAATTAGACAATTACTACAGTTACTCTATGCACAAGCAGATCCAATGCCTACAGATTAGCAGACAAATTCAAATGATGTAAAACTGTTCAAATTGACACCACTAATTTTATAGCCTTATTATTGTGAATATTTTGATGCGATACTGTAAATATCGTATGAAGGCGACAATAAAATATAGTTAGAAAGAATTTTTTCTCTTCATAGTCGTCGTTTATTAGACCTGGTGAATTTTGTGCATTAAATTTGAAGCATTTAAATATAAAATAATATAACAAAAACTTCATGAAACTAAAATAAATGCAATAAATTTTTTGATAATTCTTATCAATTCGTTATAGATATCGAAAATACATTTTAAAATTGAAAACAAAGTTGTGTAAAAATACATTTATGTCGTGAGAATTTCGTACGAAGGAAAAAATGGTGAGACAAAATTAAGCAATGTATAAAAAATCGGAAGATAGAAAAAAAAAATGATCATAGTGGTGTTGTGTTAGTGGTAAAATAATTTCTATAAATTAAACTAAAGTTATAAACTGTAAAAAATATAAATAAATATAACATATGTAACCATTTAAATTAAATAAAAAAAAACAACAAAGCAGTGCTAGTAAAATCCAACAGAAAATACTGTAAATAGTCTTAACTTTTTTATTTTTGTTAAAAATGGTATTGAGATTATTAAAAAGAAATAAGTGAAAAGTGGAAAATGACGTGTTTTGGTTGCTAGAGTGTGACAAATAGTGTTAACTTGCTGTGAACCCTAATTAACAGAAAAAATTGGAGTACCAATAAAAGTCTGTAAATATAAACAGAATATTAATAATTTACTTTAAAAATATTAAAAGCTATGAATACATTTTGTGTATTCTTATAAATAAAACAAAATTTATTGGAACTAATTTGTTGATAACTTTTTCGTTGAATGGCGTTGCCAAGTTAACATTCTTAGATTATTTATTGTAATATGATACATATTGAAACGAGATAAAAGAATAGTATATAATCTTTTTTTCTATAGTAAAATGCACAATCAATTTACAATTAAATAATTATTTTGATTTTTAACTATTTCAATTGTTGCTAATAATAGTACATTTATAATATATATTATACTATTAAGTTTTTGAAAACAATAGTAAGCATTTTCAACATGTATAGAGGATATACTCCTATAAAATACAACATTGTTTAGCTTTTGTTTTCTCACATAATTTGCACATACATTTTCTGAAACAATATATTTGTCTCACTCTTCCTGCTTTCTATTATTTATGCGGTTGTTTTTTTAATTGAAATGGCGAACATATTTTGACAAGTCGTCAAAAAAGAAATAAATTGTGTTTTTCTTAACAATATGAAGTCAAAAAAGATATTTTTCGCCTATGTTAACAAATAGTAATTATTATTTTATAACAGCATTATATTAGCTACGTTTTAATTTTAAAAAGGAAAGAGAAATGTAAACACAGTCTTTAAATAATCGTCGATAAAAAGCAAAGAAGGCTAACATTTGTTGAGTACAACGAAGTACAACCATTGAAAATTCTTGAATAAAAAATTATTAGAAAAACGAAAAAAAAAAAAACGTAACCAGAAAAAATTTCCAATAACGAGGTCGTTAAAGCTGGATGAGTATTATTTTTTTCTTGTGTTTTGATTTTTTGGATGCTTGTGCAGAATTAAGAATTTACAGCATTTTATAATAGTTCAAAAATATTGCCGGCTATAAATATATTGTGTACATTGGTTAATGAGAATCATCGACGGAGTGGAATAGGTTTATTGATGGTTTTGGATTGAGTGGGGAATTAATTATAGTTGATTAAAACGTTTTGAAAAATTATAATTTAATGGCATTTGCGGTATATACAAACGTTTTGACTACGTCGCCGCTTCTGCTGCTGACACCATTGTTGTTGCTACCTTCACTGTTCGATATTTATGTTCACAAAGATGAACAATGAATGCATTAAGTCGCCCAAAATTAACACACCAGTTCCAAGTACGTCTACAAGCTCCAGCAACTCTAACGGCAATAGTAGCAGTACAAATACAACAACAATTTCCAACGTCACAACGTCATACTCATCTTTCTCATCCATACCTTTAACATCAACATCATATTTTCAAAATTCTACACAGTTTAACGTAACTGTTAGCGCCATAGCCGCTGTGGTCAATGCAAGTAACCACTTGCCAGTTACTACGCCTGCCAGCGCTGCAGCTGTCGTCGCGGTTGCAGTTTCGTCATTAGCTGCAGCATTTATACCTGATACGCCTATTGTATCAATTGCTGGATCGACATTAAGTGAAATTACTACAACAACAACTTCAACCAAGACTACTCCGACTCCTGTACCTACCAGTCAAGAAGGAAGCAGTAATAACAGCCTTTCTAACAACAAAAACCATAGTAACAATAATAACGTAAGTAATAACTATTTGGAGCATAAAACGTCATCATCTGCCGGAGAACATCATACATCATCTTTATCTTCAAGTACATCCGTCAAGGATTTAAATCCAATGTCAGTTGCTAACTCATCAAATACGGGCGCATTAACAAACGCCTTAACAACGGCTGCTAATGCTACTGTTGCTGTAGCTGAAACGGACAACGATTCCCCGAAACAGTCAAAGAATAATTTCAATAATACTACAAGAAAGGGAGCGACAAATGTATGTTCTGAAGCAGTTATAAAAACTGATGCAGATCCATTGAACACTAATTCAGATGCAAAAAGTTTTGCAACAATATCGCCATTACCACCTTCTACTCAACCTATTGATGTTAATACCACCTCTCCTGAAAGCAAAACCGGAGACATCAATATTACATCTAATAAAATAAAATCAAAGGTATTTATTCATTTTGATTAATTTATTAGTTAAGTTAATTTTAAGAGCAAGAATTGAATCCATCCCTATTTACTTGCGGTATCATGTTTGTCGTAAATAATTTCCAGACAGCATTTTATTGCGGAAAAGGTATAAAAATCACATGTTGTATGATTCAGGGCGTGTGAATTAGTGCTATTGTGCTTTCACTATATCAAGTACATATTGTAATAGTTAGATTTTGAGTAAGGTTCAGGATTAAATAGGACGAAGCTTTGATTTAAGTTAGTTGTGCATTAGATATTTAAGGAGTTTTCCACAGTATTTTGATAAGAGAAATTAAAACAAGATAACTTCGAAGTACACAACCTTTTGGTTACATATTGTCTCAAGAACTGTGTAGATAATTCTTAGCAAAATTAAGTATTGAGCAACTATTGGTAAGATTTTAATATATCAATTTGTATTCTGACAAATAAAGTTATTTAAGAGCAGTAAAATAGTGATTTACAGCCGAAAGTCGGGGAAGTTATACAAACAATTAACTATTACTTCAAAGAATACAAACTTTATTCTTTTTGTCAGATAGAATAATAGAAATTGGTGAGCGTTTGTGGTGAATTTTCTCAATGGCATTTGAAATGAAATAAGAGCCTAATTCGGACCTCTGCACTGTGTAAGTCGTGTTTCAAACAGGGTGTGTATAGTCACAGTAATAAGCTGTGACTAATGTGAAGTTCTCATTCATTGTAGCGATGTCAAAATCGTTTACCTGGTAGAAATACCGTGAAGGTCATTTGATACTGATATATGATATAGGCGTAGACTTCATAAGATTTCCATCGGTAATTTTTATTTGTCGTCAAACTATGTTTCTAGTTTTCTCATTTACATGTAAATAGGGAAATTACAAAAGTTTTGTATATGCATTACCAGCCCGCCCTTTGATTACGACTAAAAGGTTTTCCAACTCAAGTAGTGTAATTTTTATTTATTTCTTAGTGTTTATAATACTGTAAAAATTCGTATTTACTTTTATGTATAAAAATTTAAAATTTTTTTATTATAAAGCTTACATATTTTCTTCTAAATACAATATATTACTTTTCTGTTTTAATATCGTCTGTAAGAGTGTTGAATACTTGAAGTCCCTTATAAAATAAACATTTTTGCAGCTAAGCGCTTAATATTGATTTCTGTAGGAACACCAAAGTCATTAATGGTTGCATCAGATTTTAATCCATTGACTCTAATAATTTACCTTCTGTCCAACTCATTTCATCTGTTTGCCTCGGATGCCAAACACATATAATTTTCGAATTAATATTTTCTTGTCGATAGTTTCGAATGTCCTGCTTTTTAAAATCCAAAAATATAGCCACGATGATTTTATATTTTCAATGCGCATTGAATACAAACTGATACCTTGGAAACAAATTATTGTCTTTCACATATTTTTCAAATTCTTAATTAACAGTTTTTTCTAATATTTTTTGATAAATTTTCAACATATTTATGGAACGGTATTCCTTACATTTTCTCTCTTTGTCATTTTCTAGCTGAGATAACCATAGTTTCTTTCCAATTAAGGAAAATTCTTGTAAATTCCCCTGGTGGTTTTTGCATAGTTTTACCTACCCAATTTTACTTCCATGTGTGGATGGCGGTTTTTAAATGTGGCTGTCGTTTAGTAATGCAGAGCGCTTTATAGATAACGTAAGCCCAAAGATTTCTAATACTCTTCGCAGAGTGTAGTTATCCTTAGATGCAATGTTCGAAACTCACGTTTACTTAGTAATCCTGTTGAATATTCGAACCTTCATTCCGACGTACAGAACATCCACTCAATTCAGTTCTTGTTGTCATGAGGAACAATACCTTGTTTCGAAATTATAAATCCGAAATAAATGTAACTTTCAACGTCAATAGCTTTTATAGTCAATTCTAGCTTCAGGATCACCAATTCAACCGTGCATAATTTCTCCTTCATATCCGTGAGATTATGGTCAGATAATGCAGAATTCAATACGATCTATCCCATAGACGATGACACTATACCCCGGTTTTTTTACATCAACTTTATTCACATGTGAGACACATTGGAGTAAAGGTAATTTATAGATAACACATTTTCAGTGGCGTGGAGTAAGCGTTCATCCCTTTTGCTCTCGCATTCTGTACAATTTAACTTTTTCTCTCGATTGGCTAGTGCTATATTGTCTAGTGAAACCAAAGTGATGAAGAATTTTATTATCTCTCGTTCCACTTAGGTCATTACGTCTCATCACAGTTGCTGGTGTGAGGTGCAACTTGTGCGGTGAAATTAATTGTCACCACGGTTCTTACGAAGTGTTTACAAATTTCTTTCTTATTAGATAAGACTTAGCAGTGCACCAATGTGAATTTACAGGTTACGGATTAAAAATTTTACAATCATGAGTCTGTCAGAATGAAATTTTCATTTCGGATATCCTTAGAATCTTGGGTTAGTCCCACTTGATCTTGGGTTAGTCTTTAGTTCAAGTTGTTGTGTTGACTACTTAGTTACACGAACATTACGCTCTTTCCTTTTAGATGCGCTTTGTGTTATTACCGCGTTGAAAGACTTAACTCTGGAGACTTATTCTCATCGATATTAGGAAGTATTGCATTTAAAAAATGTACAAAAATTGTAAAATGTAAAAAAAAAATTAACAGAGCTAATGTTCAAGTTAATAGGAGTATGTGTTTAACATACATACATACATACATACATAATTGGCCATTACAATCCTTTAGCCAGGAATACGACCTAGCTTCTCATATCCCTGATGTATGTGTTAATTTTAAACATGAGTGGTGGAACCTGCAGTTTAAAGACGACTCTGAACGACAGATTTTTTTTTGTGACACTTTCTATGGTAATTTTATTGACTCTCAGAGTTTTTGCCAGAAATCTGCTGAGAGAAAGTCGTCGAAAAAATAATTTTGTTTTAATGTTTGGCCTGGGGTTTAAACCGAGGCCTCACGTCTAATAACCAACAGGCTACTTATTAGACTACGGTGACTTAACGTGTTTAACAAAAGATACAAAACATGGTTATGAAAGAAATCATCCAAATATACGAAATCGGAATATCTATCTCACTCCTTAAAAATTATATCCTATACGCTCCTTCTCTGGAACTTTGCAAAGGAGTTTGAACATTGAGAAACAAAAATTAAATGTATTTGTTTTAACAGTGTGGGTAGGACGTACAAATTGTATACATACGTATATATCCCACTAATAATTTGTAAACCAGGTATTTTTGTTTGATATACCAATTTTTAAAGTTTAATAATTTGAACAATAATATTGACATCGCCTTAAGAGTTACATTTTCTGAAAAGTAATTTTAATATCTTTAACTTAATATAAAGAAAGTTTAATATATTCCATAATTGTATCGAAAATACGAACTACATCAAAACTTCATTGTATGCATTTACTTAGAGAAATGATTAGAAAATTGTTCATAAGTAACTGCACTTAGAATAAGTCTCTATATCATAATCTAATTTCTTTTCAGTTTTGTAAATTTAATTACTTTTCAAATTTTTATTAATTTAAAATTAAAATACAAATTCATCCTGTCAGAAAATAAGAACCCCATTTTCTTTTCAAAACAGTTATAAAAAATGTTCCGTAGATGGGGTCACTTTTTCTATAAATTATTTTTTTTAATAATTTTATTTACAATTCATTCAACGATAGTAAGGAATGGTTGGTGTTAAAAACTGAAAGTTAAAACCCTAGGTTAGATATTTGCATCAAAACGAAATGTGAATAAATATTTCTTCGGTGATTTCCTCTCAGCAGTCTTCTGGCAAAAACTATGAGAGTAATGAAGATTACCATGACATACATGTCTCAAAAACACACACAACAGGAGTGGCGTAAGAAGCTAGGTCGTAATCCTGGTTAAAGGGTTGTATGTATGTAATATTTGCCAAAACTCAAAGTGTAAAAAATTCATATTTTTATTTACTTTGTATAAGTCTCAAAAGGTCTCTCTCGGTATAGAATTTCATATGTAATATGTCTCTAATCATAGCATTATAATGATCATTTTCATAAAATATGGTGGTCACTCTTAGCACAATAATAGTGATAAAATTCATTAATATTCCAAATTGTTTCCAAAGAGATTTATTAATATACAATACAGCAAAAAACGCTAAAGTGGTTACACTGAACACTAAAAGCAAAAACAAAAGTGAAATATCAATAAACATACATAAAAATAAAACCGCATTTGCATACCGTTAGAATACCATATTCTTCTTTCTTCTCTCAAATTTTTACAAATATTTTAAGAAAACATAAAAAGAATTCTTTTTAATATTGTACCATATGGTTTATAAAGTTTGTATTGTAATTGTATTGAAGTTACCAAATTATTGAAAGAAATACATATGTAGGTATAATCTACTAAAAATATTTTATAATATATATACATATTATAAAGCTTATTAAAGGACAAAAACTTGTAAGTTTACATATTCATATGATTTTCATGAAAACAATGTAAAGATTATTTAAATTAATTGTATAGTATGTATGCTCTAATTTTCTTTTACAATATTCGATTAGGTGATCTTTAAATTTTGCTTACATGTTTATATATTTGGTTTAAGTAACGGTTAATGTCTATCCAAAAGCAAAGACGTACACCTTCAAAGGTTATGTTTTAAAATTCATAATGAGGATTCAGAGGAAAATGAGGAAGAACTTAAATCTTATCGGAAGCCTAAAACTGGGGTTCAATACAGTTATTATGTAATTTTATATTTCAACCACATAGAGTGCATCCGATGATTTAATGAATGTTAAAATGTGTGTTATGTACATATAAATATGAATATGCTTAAATTATAACCTGAGAATGTATATTAAATTTGAAACTTATGGTTACATACATACATTTTTACTTCAAAAAATAAGATTGCTTGATTGAATAAAGTTCACGCGTCTGGTTATCATTATATACATCAGTTACAAATATAAAATAAGTAAGAACTAAGTTCACTGTTCCTATTCTGTCCCAAAGCTAAACATAGTTATAGAACTTTGTTAGCAATACAATTTTATATATTAACTCTGCAATGGGGGTGGCATCATATTATCATCTTATGATGAGACTGACTTAAGAGAGACTGAGACTTAATATATTATTAACAAGACCTTGTACATTTGTATATATTGCACGTATTTCTTTTAATTGTTATGTTTAGGCTATATTTCTTATTTTGATCCTTAACTTATGTTGATATACGGGACATATTTTATTATTCGTCAAATGCTTTTCATCCAAGCCATGTTTAGCCTTCTATTTACATTGAATCAATTAATACATACATACATAATTGGTCATTACAACCCTTCAGTCAGGATTATTGATCTAGTTTCTCACACTACTTATGTTGTGTGTGTTAATTTTATACGACAGATTTTTGAGAAACTTTTCATGGCAATTTTATTTACTCTCAGAGTTTTTGCCAGAAATCTGGTGAGAGGAAATCACCGAAAAACTACTTTTTCAATTTTTTATTTTGATGTCTGACCTGGGACTCGGACACTGGCTTTACGGCTAATAAGCCAGCGCACTACCTACTAGACCACGACGACTTCAATTAATACACTTCGTTATTTTTTCCTGACTTTTGGAGTTTAACATGCCTTTTAGACATATTTCCAGGTTTTTACAATCTCTTGCTAAATGATTGTATCCTCTGCCTTTCATATTTTGGACAATTTTGAGTTTCATCATATACTCTATATCTTTCCCATCCAATATTTAATACCCTATCATCCATAATTTTTTCATAGGTTTCTTTATCGACTTTTAATTTCACATTAAACATGGACCTATTACCACTCCTTGCTTCATATTTCCCAGTTGATTTAATATTATTAGGATTAGGCGTAGCTAATTTATGATTTTTTTTTTTTAATTTTTGTATCTATTAACTCATGAGAAGCTAGGTCTTAATTCTGACTGAAGAGTTGTAATAGCCAATTATGTATTAATTAATTTTCATTATAGCCAAATGATGACTTATGTATTTATCGCATTTTGGTTTGGAATTTTGGCCTTTATTTGTATAGATATTTCCTCCTGAATTGAATTTTTAATATTTTTTCTTTCCTCATAATTCTCATTTTGATAAACTATTGCACCACTTCTTCTACTTTCCACATTTATTATTTTTAAATTATTTAATTCCTCTTTTGTTTTTTCAATTGATTGTCTCTCTTTAGGTTTTAAAATTATTGGTAAATTTTTATTTGCACTCTGCGACCCTTTATTTTTTCCGTACTTTGTCTACAGTTTCGTTTATAACTTTCTTTATTTCAACACATGTTCTCATTTTGTTTTTTTATTGATTTGAAAAATTGTTTGTTTCTGTTTTGAAATTCGTTAATATTACCAAAAAAAATTTATTTCCTCAACATTTTTCTCACTGGATTTTTGAATTTTAATTATTTTTTTTAATTTTTCCTCATATCTTTTTTCAATTGCCTCTAGTAAGTGTTTAATTTTCGTTTCGTTTTCTTAAGTGTGGCTTTAAATTCGTGTTTGTATTCCACTAAGTTTTGATTATTTTTGTTCATCTCATTTGGAGCTCCTTTGAACCCCAATTTAATGTTTTGTATATACATCAAGCAATCGTCGTACATGAATCTAAAATTATTTTCATCCATTTTTTATCCGAATATTGGTCTATTCCTGCACATTTCTTTGATAGGTGATAGACCTTTTTACATACTCCGCTGCACCTGATTCTACTTTCGCTATTCTTAGGCGAAGATGGTAGATTTTGTGAGGGAATGTTAGAGTTAAGAGATGTGGTTTTCGAATTTTTCGGTATCGAATTTTTATGCGCTATATAAGCATTTGTTTGCTAATATAGAAAAGTGTTAGCTTCGTCGAATATCTCCGGTTCCAAGGGTTACCCGTCCGTAAAGAAAACTATTAAGGAATTTTTTATTATTTTGGCTGATCATAATAAAAAAGTTAGCTTCGTCGGGTATATCTCCGGTCCCAAGGGTTACCCGACCGTAACGAAAACTGTTTTGGAATTCTTGACCTTATAGATATCCAGCCAACCAGGTTAGAAAATCTCACCTTTTTAATTTTTATCGAATTCTTCCTGATTTATATACAGCATTTTGTTTGCTCATAAAAAACGTTAGCTTCGTCAGATATCTCCGGTCCCAAGGGTTATCCGACCGCAACGAAAATTGTTTTAGAACCCTTGATCCAATAGCCACTCATCCCATTAGAAAAGAAATACGTACCTTTTAAAATTTTATCATGATTTTGCTTGCTTATGTGCAATAGTAAGGAAACTGAAGTAAGTGAAAAGATGCAGCGATAAAATCAATGCACTTTGTACATACATACAGTAGCGAGCACAAAAAATGCAACGTTGGGTAAAATTATCTTTAAGTGCGATAATTTTAAAAAAATGGTGACCAGTTCAAAATATTTGTTTGGGTTATTAATCCCTACAGTTATAGATACCTATTATCAATAACATTATGTAAATATTTTTAATTAATGATATATTATTTTGTCATTTATTAAAAAGAGTGCGAATTTCATGGGAGCAATAAAAATGCAACAGCATAAATTTTAATGTGTTTATTTAAATTAAATAGTAATTCTTACAAAAAAAAATCTTAAAATTAATATTTAGTGGCGTAGCCCTTATTTTTTATGACTTCTTACAACCTAGAAGGGATAGAGTCGACTAAAGCTATTAATGTGTTAATGAATATTTTCTCCCATTCACTTTTCAAAATTTCTTCTAATTGCCTCTTATTTGACGGATATTTCCTCTTAACTTTCCGATCTAATAGCTCCCATAGATTTTCTATGGGGTTTAGATCGGGAGACTGTGATGGCCAATCCAAAACATTGACATCATTGTCGCTTAAAAAGTTTCGAGCTAAGCGACTTGAGTGCTTTGGATCGTTATCCTGTTGGAATATGCTACCAGGAGGCATTTTTTCCCGCAGATGAGGAAGCATGTGTTCTCCAAGGATTTCACAGTACTTCTTGGCGTCCATTTTTCCTTCGATTTGAGTTAAGGGACCTACCCCATCACGGGAAATCGCACCTGTAAATACGTGACGTAAAATCAATAATTTTTTTTAAACATATCGTTCCTTACTCCACACCATTATTGATCCACCGCCATGTTTTACGGTTGGAAGTTGATATCTTGGAGAATATCTCTGTCCAGGTGGTCTTCGAACAAAATTTATCCCATCGGAGCCAAGCAAATTAAATTTGCTTTCATCGCTCCACAAGACTTTAGCCCATTGTTCATTTGACCAATCCTTGTAACGTTTTGCAAATTCCAGGCGCTTCTTTTTATTGATTGCACTGATGGAGATTTCTTTGCGGGTCGTCTCGCATGCAAATTAGCCTCTTTCAACCTACGGCGAACAGTGTGAACGCCTATAGAGACTCCCATTTGCTCATTTGCGAAATTAGCAACGTCCACTGCGGTCTTTCGTGGATCTTTTTTAACCAGTGCAATCATCTGGCGGTCTTGGCGAGAGGTAGTTTTTCGAGGATTACCACTACCTGGTTTCCTTTCCACACTATTTCGCAAGGAAAATCGAAATTTAATCTGACATACGGTTGATTGATTTACACCAAAGAGGTGTCCAACTTCACGCATGGATTTTCCTTCTTCTAAGGCTTTAATGATTGCAGTTTTGCTGTCAGCTGAGAGCTGCTTCTATTACAAAACACATGTTGTATAACTTATTTAAGAAATTTTCAATTATAATTAAATAAATAACTTACTTTAACTATTTTTTTATTATGTCGAATTTTTTTTGCTCGCTAAAAATTTGCACTTTTTTCGCTAATTCAAAAATATTTAACTTTTTAAAGCAGAATTTGGAATAAACTGTGGTTACTTTGGAACCTTATAATTGAAAGAATTAACAGCAAAAGAAAATAGATAAAATAGTTACCGTTATTTTGAAACAGATCTTATTAAAGATCATATGGTACAGTGTTGCATTTTTTGTGCTCGCTACTGTAATTGATTATTACAACCCTTCATGAGTGTCGGGACCTACAGTTTAAAGTCGATTCCGAACGAGAGATTTTTGAGAAGCTTTTCATGGGAATTTTATTTACCCTCAGAGTTTTTGCCAGAAATCTATTGAAAGGTAGTCGCCAGAGAAATATTATCATATTTTCGTTTTGATACCCGACCTGGGATTTGAACTCGGGCCGTACGTCTAAGAAGCCAACACACTACCTACTAGACTACGGCGACTTCAAAACATTTAACCCAGCCAGTTATTTAAAAAAAAAATATTTTATGATCAGTTATTAACAAGTTCTTCGGGGTTTTTGGGATTTTACAAGGAAAGTTTGTTTGTTTATGTTTTCTTATACACTGCGTTGCATATCTATAAATACAACCTATTTTTTTTTTAATTTTGCAAGGTGTATAAAAATGTGAACAGTTTTACCTATATATATGAAATAGCAATGAACTATAATTATTAAAAAAATAAAACAATCCAGTTATTCTTTATTATACTATTAAAAAAAATTAACAAAACTTCTTAGTGTTTCATAACTATAAATACAATTAACTTAAAATACAAAAATTCGAAGAAAATTTAGAATTTAGTAATGTGTGAGCCCTCCTTTTTTCTGAATCAATTCGAAAATTCGATCAGACATACTGTCAACAAGATTATTTTCTCATTTCTTCTGTTATTGATTTCCAGGCATCAATAACTGCTTCTTTTAGATGGAAAACGCTTTCATATTGCCGGTTGTCAGCATAAATTTTACGTGCTAATATTCCCCAAATGTTTTCAATTGGATTTTGATCTGGAGAACAAGCGGGCCATTCAAGTACTTCGATATTTTTTGAAGATAACCATCCCTTTGTCTGACGACTCACATATACAAACGCATTATCTTGTTGAAAAATATAAAGTTGCTCATTGCTGCTCTCTAAAAAGGCACTAATTTATCTTCAATGTACTCCGTAGAATTCATTTTTGTACTTGGAAAGGCCAAATCAAGCATACTGTCTGCACAGAATGCTCCCCAAACTATTAATGAACCGCCTCCGAAATTTCTTTTTGAGAAATATCGTGGTTACTTGCGAAGATCTCTCCAATAGCTGTTGAAACCATCTGGACCATCAAGATTGAACTTTTTCTCATCGGAAAAAATGATCTGTCAAATAATAAAAGTTCAATTTAGTCTCACCATTAACATAAGTTATTGATGTAACTTTGTCCAGGGTGTTTGTAGATTTCTTTTAGCAAATTCAAGACGTGCGGTTTTGTGACGAGGTAATAATCTTGGCAGGCACAAAAGTTTTTGACGAACAATGGTCTTAGAATTCTTAAGGAGTCTACCTATGGTTGATTTTGACACATTTACTTGACATTCACTTATAATTTGATTACGACTCTTCTTATTATTCTTCGTTCATCTCTTTCAGAAAGCTTTTTCTTTGGGCCACCACTTTTCTTTTTACCATAAGACTCCGGATTTTTAGCAAAATTTGTAGCAACCACATGTGAACGGTTAATTTTTCTCGCAATTTCACGGAAACTTAACCCATTTTTTAAGTAAACCGGAATTTGACCTTTTTCGAAATCAGTAAGATATGGACCACGCGGCATTTTACTTCGAATTGTTTTAAATTGCACAATAAAAATAAATAACTGTTCTATTTTCATTTCTTAGCTATTCTTCTTTGTTTTTAATAAAGTGTATTTAAAGTTTTGAAACATAAACAAAATATTAATGCAACATATCTCTCTTTAACAAGTGATACGATGTCTAAACTTTTGGAAAATAAGAGATCAGTTATCATACTCTTAGAAATTATTACTTGGTTCAAAAAACTGTTCTAACTTTAAGAGATATATCAAAAAATCAGTGTAATTATAATAATGCAAAGCAGTGTATCATAAGTCGTTTTAAAATTTCGGATTCTTATCTATGGTATAAGTTCTTTAATAAAACCGAACATTTGTGCCTTAAGGTCTACAGATCAACGATAACTTTTAGAAGGCGACATTAAATCACATAAACATTCTTATACTTATACCTCTCAATAGGAGAATTGCGTCTTAATCAAAGATGCAGCAACGATGAAGCAAAACATGGAGATCGAAATGTAATGGCCTAGGGACAATTACGAACTTTTTTAGTAGCGGGAGAAATCTTTGTATGGAAATTCTGAAAAAATTTATTTGGATTCATGCCAACGTTTGTCTGCAAGATTCAAAAAGTAATAGTTACACTATTAAATACTAAATTATTTTAAGTAATTTGATAACTTTGATGTACAGTATGTATGTACAGTAAACAAAACAAACTTCCACCGCTAAAATAAATTTTTGGAAAATAATTATCCATAAAAAAGTTTATTGTTATTGATATTAACTTGACACTTGGAACATCTTTTATTGTAAATTAAAATATCTTTGGGATTATGTATAAAGAAAAAAATCGTCATGTTTAACGAATACCAACATTCCTGTGCAAAAAAGAAAAACTACAGAGAAAAAATTGTTCTGTTAATTGGAAAAAATTAAGAAACATATCATTTAAAAGTGTATTTTGTATGATACTCTTTAACTTTTCTTATAATTAGAAGTTTTTATGGCCACATTTCTTATTATCTGCTCTATTGGAATTAAATTTTAACCTTCTAGATGCTCAGATTAAACTTTTTTATATTATAAAAAAGTATCCATTCTTTGACTACAGAGTCGAGTTCATTGTAGCGCTGTCTTGAAGGAACACAAAGCTATCTCCCAAACCCATTTTTTATAGAGATTGAACCACGTTAATTTCTGAAAATATTTAAACAATACCGTTTCGTTCATATTTCCGTCAATAACGATTAGATTTCTTATCCCATTTGCTCTCATTTGAGCCTCAAATCATTACATTTTCAAATCTATGCACTGTTGGATATGTGTGACTACGTTTTTTAACTCTTCTCTCGCCTAAGGCGTCACACTTATTGAAAAACATAATATGTATTGCATTTCAATAAAAAAAAAAAAATAAGTTGATACTTTCAAGATTTCTAACTAATATTCTTTAAAATAAACTTATAATATTCCTTTATTTTCCCTTAAATAATGCGACTTTTTTTTAAAGGACTTTTTATCTGAATCATTGGAGGAGAGTCGTTTAAAAGATTGGGACGATAGCCAACTAAAAGATTTATTAGACGAAGCTTATTCTTATAAAAACCCCAGAGACAAGGAAAACAAAAGTAAAACATTTTTGGTAAGGGCATAAATTTGTAATGAGTTGTCTTTTATAAAAAATAATTGTTTATTTAAAATAACTAGAAACTGCTTGAAAAAGCGGAAAATGAAGATCAGTCTTACTCGTTTCATGTAACGACACGTGGATCTCGTAATTTATCTAATTCAATAACGTCCAACAGTTACCATCATTATCAGAACACGCATTATCATTCACATAGCCAAAATCATAATCGTTCTCACCATCATCACAAGCAGGGCGGATCCCTGCAAGATCTCTTTGAAATTGGTTTACATGAATCACAATTGGATTGCGATCAAACTTTTGGGATTGGAATAAGTGGCAATCAGCGAACACGTAGACAAAATCATAACTCAAGACAAAAGAAGTACTCATCATCTGTTTCATCTCGACAACGAGAAGGCGGAAGTCTACCAAGTAACGTTAACGTTACAATTAACGATATAGGTTTCATGCAACATGAAAGTGGATGTGGTTTAAACATAGGGGAAACTACATCACTAAGCTCTGGAAAAGGTAATAAAAAAGAGCAAAGGCGCAACGCTTCTAAAGCTGCTTCAGTATCTACAAGTTCGACTGGTAGTACAGAAACAAAAGATAATAACACCGTAAATGGTGCAGTAGAATGTATTACCACCAATGATAATACTACCGTTACATCAAATACAAATTCTTCATACACCGATAGTGGTGGCGATTTTATTATTGACATGGGAGAACCAATGATGGATATACAACAACAACAAAAAATATTACAGACCAAGGGCCAAGATGCTGCAACACAGGTATTGTCGTATTTTATTAAAATTCAGTATTTTGTATTTTCATTTTTTTGTCATGTTTTAGGGACATCCCTTTTACGAACGTCTATCAAACAGCGATAAACGTATACCCCGAGCCAACATAATTGGCTCCACGAAGGGTACTTACTTTGCTCCTACATCTTCTCATTGCTATGTTGATGAAACTGTACGTTTTAATGCGTTGGAACGTAATGGAAGCACAAATAACAGTGTAACATCTTCAACTATCGATGCCAAATTTTTACCATTAGATGAAAACTACAAGTCATGCAAATCTGTTTTAGGCAGTGATGGTGATAAAACACCAGAAATGCTTGCCAAGTCAAAATCCGGCACGGTATGAAAAATTATAAATTTTAATATAAAAGAGTATATTTTAATATATTAACCAATTATTGTCCTTTATTATTAGAATTATACAAAAATTTCGCCACCCGCTTCTAGTTCTGTTATTTTATCTGGGCCTACAAATAATATTGCACCATTAAACCAACGTCAACTAGATGAGAATGGTAATGCACTTAGTGAAATACAACAAAATAATAGCAACGTGGGATCTGGTTCATTAGTTTGGAAACAAATAAATTCTGTTTCAGCATCAGCAGCTAATGCGTCAGCCGCTTTGTTAAACTCGTGTAGCAATGTTTCAACTTCTGCTACGGTAACAATATCTCCACACACTGCGTCAACCACTGTCTCTACATCAGCTACAGTTACTACAACTTTATCATCTGGACCTTCGCAGGCGAAGGCAAAAGCCAAGAAAAAGTCTCAACAAGAACGTAATACGAAAACTGTAGATGTAGAATCTGTAGCTGGTTATCGGGGAAAAGACCCAGTTGAAGAACTTGTCAAGTATATTGAAAGTAGTAGCGAAGACAAACAGGGTGTTGGATCTGGTTCGAAATCCGGTGATAAGAAAAAGGAACGCAAGAAGGACAAAGAAAAGCATCAAAAACTCAAGAAAAGCAATTCTCTGGAAGAATTACGAAGTGGTGCTAAAATGGAGGTGCATGAGCTGAAAAGAACTGCAGCTACAACTGAAAGTAACACAGTACTTGGTCGTCAGAAAAGTGGTGGAGGTAAACAAAATAAAAATAATTCGTCTTCTACTGCAGACATAAATAAAAATCTTGACAGTAAAAATCAAACACAAAGCGGAAACTCACGAAAATCTGATCGTAGATCATGGGGAAACGAGGACCTGAAGTACCTTCATGACCAGCAAAATGCTAACTTAACTAACGAGGATAAAACAAATACAACTAAGGATCGTAGAAATAAAGTATCCTTAATTGGTGTCTCAACGTCATCAAAAGATGAAAAAGAACCGAAAGATAAAACGAGTGATCGTAATGAACTTAATTTGACCAATAATATTTCCTCAAATACACAAAATGATGAGAAATTCGATAAAATTGAGAAATCTGATAAATTTGAAAAAATTGATAATAAGACGGATAAGTCCGAGAAACGGAAGAAACAGGAAATACCACCAAACGCTGTTACTGTGGTCGATATTCAAGCCATAGAATCAGCTCTACCGGAAACTGCCGAATTTCATGTAGTCACCAAAAAGAAAAAGCCGAAGAAACAGAAAGTTATAAACAATTTGGAAGAAACAACTGTTACTTTTAATCGAACGCACAATTTTACTATGCAAAAAACATCAACATTTAATCAACAACAACAGCAAATGACTGTTCGTTATAAATATTATCATCATGATAATCTAAATAGCACTAACACAAGTATTTCGAACGCAAATACTAACAGTCAATATCATCAGCATTTATCGTCACAGTTCCAGCAGCATCAGCAGCAGCAATCAAGCAATTACAATTCAAATGCTGGTGTGACAAATTCACATCATCAAAGCCAACAAACTACGTCGGACAGTTTTTCAAATAGCGACAAATCTAGACGTAAATCAACTTCGTCCGTGCCACCTTCAGAGAAATCTGATTCAAGTGATCTCGATTCGGTTCATTCGCTGCCTATAGAATCAACCAAACAAACAAACACCATAAAGGATGGTACACAACTAAGAACAAAAGATTCTAAAAACAATAATACCACTCTTGGAAATAATAACTTTACTTTGTGTAAAAATCAAACTGTTCCAGCTCCAATTTCTTATGCTGATATTGCAAGAACTAACAAAGAAATTACTGATGCTGTTGGGGCTGCCTCTGCTTCTGGTATTTTAATAAATAATAATGAAATTTCCACTGAATGCAGAAATGCTGACACTACGACACAAAATGCAAACGTAATAGAGTCCTTTAATGATGATAAACCGACGGCGGTTAATGCAGTAACGGGCGTAACAGCCTCTACATCTCTCTCAAAACTACACAAAATCAAAAAGTCTCAAATTAAACAAGACTTTCCGGAACTAGTAGGTTCGTCAGTCATAAGTGACGATAAAATTGTTAGTTCGAATGCGAATCATAAAACTATAACATACTCTCAAAGTTTGACAGCTGTAAAACATCCTAACCAAAATGTAGCTTCAGTTCTAAGTCATGGAAGTGGATTTATTTCTGCTAATGAAGCTTCGCCATCGTCCACAGACTTTAATACCAAAGCCTCGCCAACGGAATTACATAAAAATTCAATCGTACACCAACATATTCCTCCACTACAACATCCGCAACAATTGATTTTGCAAAAATCTAAGAGTGTTGATAATGATTCCATAGCTTTAACAAATTCTTCGTCTTCTATCACCTATATGGCGTCGTTGAATTGTAATAATTTAGATCAACAGTATCCTGCCTTAGAGAAAACTGTCAAACGCCATAGTTCATCTAATGTTACTCTCAATACAAACGCATCGAACTACTGTAGCGTGTCTTCAGTGAATACCACAAATTCTGCTACTAATCAGACAACCTTTAATTTTGCTGCAGCTGCTAAACAACAAATTGCATTAAGTAATAATGAACAGCCTAATACAAATCTAAATAAAAACTTAGCCTTAACTACCTCAAATACAAACAACACATTACAAACGGCATTACAAACCAATGCTAACTCTAACGTGAACGCTGTGGGTGTCAATGTAAATAGTGGAATCTTAGGAACCGCTATGACGAATAAAAAATCCAAAGAAAAAACTCCTCCACTGTCAAGTAATGTATCTCAAGATTTCAATGCAACAAACTCTATTATAAATACTAATATAACGACGCTATCGGGAACAGTGGTAACAAACTCTAAAAAATCTAAAAAAGAACGACTATTGCAGCAACAACATGTTTTATTGGACAATACACAAGGTAAACAGAATAACAACAATAATAATAACGTTTCTAGTAGAAAATCTTCGAAGACGCAACTGAAATATTCAACATCGTTGCCCCTTGGCGTAACGACATCTTCATCATTGGCGTCGTCATGTGCTAATACAATATCAATTAATCGTCCCGCTGTTATCATACTAAACGATGATCGCAATTCCATCAACTGTGCTGCAAATAATCAGTTTACCTTCGGTGACTTCAATGAGGAAGAATTGAAACTTTTTGATGACGATAATAGTGTCCCGGAAAATACATTGGAAACCATAAATACTGACATCATTTCTTCCGAAGAGCAAAAACATCAGCGATCTGCTACTGATGCAATGACAAAAACTTCATCAACATCATATTTCAACGATTCTGGAACATCCTGTGGAAGTGAGATGGCTAATAATTCAACTTCAGATATGCTGCTGAGTTCAAGTACGGAAGCATCATCTCCAAATACTTCATTTGCTACTGTCAGCCATACTGTTAGTGGAGGAGTAAGCAATATGTCGGCGCCTTATAACAATCAATCTAGCGATAGTGGTATTTACACGGATAAAACGAAACCATCCAATATCATTTGTAATAGCAGTGACAGTAGTAGTTTTGGAAATGAAAATAGTGGTAATATTAGTTCAAAGCACAGCAAACAGCAGCAGTTGGTGCCACGAAACGAAGATGATAATAAATTAAATACTTTCCTTTCAAATACCAGATGTACAAGTGTTCAAACATCTATAGATAATTTAGACCCACCACCACCGCCACAACAATTGGAGACTTGTAACGACATTGAGACTGCTATTATTGCAGCAGCTCGTGCAGCTGCTAAACATCAACAACCCGCGCCTCATCAGCTACAGCAGCAACAGCAGTATAAAAATTCAAATGCTTCATCAAGTTCTAGTTCCTTCTCTTCGTCCTCAATAACATCTTCTTCAACGTCTTCAGCATGCCACAATTATAATCAACACCACAACAACAATAACATTAAAAGAAATTATCCAAACCAGATTGGTAGTGGCAATATATTGTCATCAACATATTCTCATCAGTCACAGCAACAACAGTACGAAGAAGGTTATGGAGACGATAATGAATCCTATATTAATATGCCAAGAAGTCGCAGTCCTAGTCGTCCGAGACGTATTTCTATTGCTGGCGGTACAGTAGCCAATAAAGAGTTTGACATACACTTTATACCGCCCACAACAATGCCAACAGCATTTAGTACACAACAACATAATGACATCATAATAGATTTTATTGGTTCTGGTAAGTGATATTGCTGCTATTACATACAATAAAGTTACTTGATATTTACTTCAATCTATTCCATTAATTTACAAATTCTAGCATGGGAAGAAGTCGCAAATAGCAAAGTAACAAAAGTCTACGATGGACAATAAATATAATGAATAAATATGCTGCAGCAGCATTACTAGTATTGTAAACTTATAAATTTCCTCTATTTAAATATCCTGTTTTTATAACCAACTGCTATGAGTGGACTTTGAATGGGAAACTAGAAAACAGACTAAACCAATTTTAAATGGGCAAAATGCAGGACTTACTGTAGAAATTTCTCATTTACTCTAGGCAGCACATTAGCCTGTTTAATAATATTTAAACACTGCAGAGCCCAGGAAAAAAAAAATGAGGAAAAATATTAAAATTTAAAATCAAGAGTATGTATAATTTTATTAATAATTTAATATTAGAATGAATATAATAAAAAATTAAAAAATATAAATAAAAATAAATAAATTACATTACATTATAAAAACAAGAATTAAAAATATAATACTAAAAAAGAAATAGATGATTATACAGATGAGACACAAGAATTAGATATATACATATATAAAACGTATTTTTGTTTTCTCTATTACATTTTTCTTTTTACTTTTTTATTTACAAATCATTTTATTTAAATTAATAAAAAAAAATCCTTCTTGTATTTTAATGTTATTTAATTCGAATTCAGTCATGAAATGTAAAATATACGGATTGTTTTAAAAAAAATCTATACATAACAATATTGATCAATTTGTTGCAAGTGTTTAAAAAAAGATAACCAGGTACTAAAGTATATGTATATACAATACGTTACAATAAAACGCTTGATCATAAAGGTCATATAGTATATTTTTAAAATCAAATTTTTTGACAGTCTAAAATGAACATGGGTATATGATATTTTTTTTAATAAATATTTCTTCTTCTTGAGTAATAGGAATTACAATTACAGTTTTTTAAAAATTTAATTTGTTTCCCTTTGACACAATTTTCGTCAACAGGCTCATTTCAGCCGAAATTATATTTAAATATTTTCTATTTAATTGAAAAGTTTTTAATTCAACTGCTTATTTTTAATTTGATGCAATAAGTACAATATTATATGTATTTGGATCTTATGCTTAAACCAAATTAATGAAACTGTAAAAAATAGAAATTATACATCGTTTTCCTTTGCCTTTTTCATATACTATATATTATTATATAACGTAATAATAAGAATTTGAAAATAGATACTTGTGTGTTATTGGATTTACAGAAAAATATTTATTATAAATAAGTTGTTTTGTTTATTAAATATTAATAGCGACTTTTATTCGAAAATGTAATAATTTAGTTTAAATATTTCTTTTGAATTTTCGTATAAATTAAATGAATTATTTTTATTATTTTTTTTTTTTTTTTTTCACAAAATGGTTTGGTAAATATATTAGCAACTCAAAACATCCAATTTTAGAATTTGCAGATACTTTAATATTAATATTTTTCACCAAATTTTATTAATTTGTACAAAACATATAGTACATAAAATATAGTTGGCACTTTGCGCATCAAATAACTTCTCATTTATTAAAAATAAATATCGTATACAATATACTGTTTCAACTTTTTCAGGTTATTTCTTTGTAAACATTTTCAGAAACAAGTTTTCAAGTTAAATGTGCGTATAAATTTGAATATCAATTTTTTTCTAAATATTAAAATTTTTGATGGTTATAATTTTTTATAAAACAAAAAACTAAACAACAACTTTTAACAGAGTTCGGCTTATATAAAACGAAACGCTGTTTAAAACATTTTCTAATTTATGAAACTTTGAAAACTAAAACTAACCATGCATTTACAAGGCAGCATATTTTTTTTTTCTTAACTTGTATTAATCGAATAATTTTTCTTCAGGATTCTTAAGAAAATCTTTAATGTGAATCTAGCTTTAAACGGTAGAATAGAATTATTTTTATAATATATACGAATAGTTCTGAAATTCACAAATTAATATAAAATGTCTATATCAAAAGTTTTAAGGTTTTCTATCGTTCAAGTTAAATTGACAGAAAATATCGGTGAATAATTATTAATAATTTTACAAAAATAACTGGTTTGTTTATCGGTTGACTTATAAGGTAATATATCAAATTTGTATTTAATTGCAGTTTAATAATCATAACCACAAGAATTTAGGTAAAGGACAGAGTAAATTTTAAGGAAAAATCGTTTTATCGTAATATAAGAAAATCTATAAGAATTTAACACAAGAGAAACGATAACATGCAATTAATTTACATACATTAATAAAAGGTTTCAATCTGGATGAATATTCTGTCTACAGTTTTGGAATGTAATTAAATTTTGTGCAATTTAAAAGCAATATGCTTGCAAATTACTCTTATTTATCACCAAAATTTAATTTCAATATTTCATATAATATGTTATAAAAATTTTCTTTTTTTCAGCTAAATTAATAATACGTACATACATATATGGATATGTACGTATAAATGATTCAGTAGGTTTACAATCGATTTTGTACAGCAGTTAATTGTTTTTTAATATGTTACTGACTTAAAAGCTCGATTCTTAACATAAGTTTTTCTTATACATATGTTTCATACACATATATATACCCAATACAACTTTGAAACTTATATGATGCACTGATGTTATTTAAAACATAAGCAAATGATCGACTGCAAAAGCAAAAAAGCTTTAAATTACTTTGAAGGATTTGAGCCCATAATTTTCAACATTTTTTTTTTTATTAAAACACTAATTTATTTGTATAATTTTATGTTTTGTTTTTAATAATTACTAAAGTTGTGTTCTTTAAATACATTATTAGTTTAAATAAATTATTAAAATTATATCTGTAGAATACTAGACTTCCAGAGCCTTCACACATTAATATCAATTGATTTCTTATTAGTTGTGTTTAATTTAGTAAGTTAAGAATTAATACTACATATAAAATATACCAATAAAATTATTAATTTTTTTATATTCTTTTTTTTTTTAATAATAATTGATAAAAAAAAATGTTATAAGTTTGGTCACGTACATTTTTTTAATATTAAACTTAAATTTTTTAACTTTGTTGTTAATTTTGTGCTGTAATTTAGATTTACGTGTAGTTACTTAAAAATTAAGAGATATGATAGATATGTTTAAGTAATATAAACAAACAAAAAATTATATATAATTTCCAGATGCATAGATATGCATATACATAAATATACGTATATAATATATGTATATGTAATATATATATATATATATATATATATATATATATATATATATATATATATATATATATATATAATATATATATATATAAAATATATATATAATATATATATAATATATATATATATATATATATATATATATATATATATATATATATATATATATACGTAATATATATATATAGAATATATACATATATATTATGTATATATTATATGTATATATTTGCTTTTAATTATTTGCTACTATATCAAATAAAATAACTAAATGAAAAAAAGATTAATTGACTAAATGAATTATATTTTTATGTAGTAATCTAAAGAGCGATTATTTTCCCTTCTACAATTGAATTAAAACAAAGTAAATAAATGAAATTTTTAAGGCAGAAGGGTTAAGTTTTACTAAATATAAATATATATGAGAATAAAATTATATGTGAGTATAATTATTATATATGAGCATAATTATTAAGATATTAAATTTATTAAGATAAAAATTATTTATAAAACATATGTATGTATATCACATAAATATATGCTTATGTTTATATATATAGGTTTATATATATATATACATATATGTTTATGTATATATATATATGTAAACATAAACATATAATGTATATATATAAACATAAACATATAATGTATATATATAAACATAAACATATATGTATATGTATATATAAACATAAACATATATGTATATATATATATAAAACATAAATATATATGTATATATACATATATAAACATAAACATATATGTATATATACATATATAATCATATATATGTATACGTGTGTATAAAGATGAAAAAGTAAAATTATATTCCCGTATATAAATTATAAAATTTAAAGTTCTAAAAGTAATATTAAAATTAATCAAATTAATAGTCATGTAGATATGGATGTGTAACAATCAAAAACAACAAAAACACAATATATATGTAGTATATATATATGTATATGTATATACCTATATGTATATACATACATATATATACATATGTATAACTAATATACGACATACATATTTAAAATATCTTTTTTTATGAAAAGCTAAGGAAAAAATAACTACACTTATGCTAGATTTTCTTAAACTAATGCTTATATATACTCGATTAAAAAGTCCTATATAATTTAAAATTTATAATAACAACATAATTTAAAAGCAATTATAAAAAGACAAATTCTTAATGTAAAATGTGTATCTGAATATGTTTTTCATTAAATCGTTGAGTCGGCTTACAATTTTTTTAAAACGGTTGAGTATACAACTTAAGGAAGGCTTATAGGCTAAGGTACGATCAATAAAAGCAGTTATATGTATTTAATTGTAAATTTTTAAGACATTTAATTTGAAAATTTAAAATGGCATGCAAAAATATTCTTCATTATTTCATTGCTATGTGTACATAAATCTGGTGAAAAAATTTAATGAGCAAATAAACGTGGAAAATTTAAAAAGGACGAAGAAGATCGTTATCGATAGCGTTATTTTTGTAGCGTTTCATTTGTTATTCCGAAGAAATCTTCAAAATTATTTGTGTTAGTTTCAATTAGTTTTTAAGATATTAAATATTTCTATAATAATATACGTATACAGTGAGTGTCAAAAGAAAATCTACACCATGAATAAAATTCTCACAATCATCAAACTAAAATTTTAACACTTAAGGGGAGTGCCCGAAAAAAATTGGCAATATTTCGAAATTTATTGCAAGTTTTTTTATTTCAATTTTATAAACTGGCAATGAAATAATTTTAAAATAAAAATAACGATAATTTATTAATGTATATATTTTTTTTTTAATGTACACTTTCTTTTGACGCTCACTGTACATACTTGAAATTTCATGTACAGAAAAATAGTTGAATTTTACTACCAATAATATTTATTTGTTATATTTATATCAAATAATATATCTTAATTACTTGATCTCTTATTAATCAGAATATGATTTGTTATTTCTTTAATTTGAAACGATACACTTATTCGTCATATTAGTCTTAAAACGAATTGTTAGTGCGATATATTTAGTTTCACCAGAAATGAAATTAATATTAGAAACGTAGTATGTATGTTAACTTATCGCCTTTCCTATTATTTATTTAATTTCCAATGTGAGATTAAAGGTATGATATTCATTACCTTCAAATTGCATAACTTAAACGCTGTGAGCCAGTTTGACATGGTAATGGGGTAATTTCATCAAAAAATTATTTGTTAAATAATTTATTTTTTAATATAACCAAAATCTACGTATTCTTTGGCTTTAATATAACATTGAGCTAAATTATTATATTTATTTTAATCTATTGCTTTGAATTGTTTTATACTAAACTTAGAAAAAAATAAATAAATGGACTGCTAAACAGGAAGGGTTAGAAATTTGTGTATACATATCTAAAATCGTTTTCCAGATAAACGCATTTGGAATATTTCAAAGTTTGTGTAAACTTTAGTTGAAATAATTCAAACTCTGTTCCATAATACACCTTATGAATATCATTTTCAAAGTTTTAGTCAAATTTCTCTTAAAAACAAAAAGAATTTTCTTATTTACAGTTGTGAGTAAAGATTGTAAAGCCAAATATTAAACGGTATTGGAAGGATATAAATATATTCACTCAATACTTATGTATTTTACAATAAAACATATTCAGACTTTATAATTTGCATATGTAAATATTTAAATAATACTAAAAGAAAAAATCAATCACTAAAACAAAAATGAATATGTATATTAATGTCTAAGCTATAGTTAGTAATTTAAAAATTATAAACAAATTAATTAATAAACTTTAAACAAATAAAAATATAAAGATTAAAAATATAATAATAGAAATAACCATTGCTAAATACATAAATGAAATAATGCATTGATTTAAAATAATTAAATAAAAATGAAAAATTATATTGAAAACAACAAATTGTTCTTGTTTTAATATACATAGCAAATGATCGTATTCCTATACAGAAAGCTACTACCTACCTAATTCAATTATATTAAGATTTCGCATAATGAAATTTTCCAATTTTTGCTCTGTCCACAATCCTTGGCCATAGAAATTACTCTAATTTGTCTCAATGCTACACCATTCAAATTCATTAAATATACTCTAAAAAGGCATTCTGCAAAATTGCAGGACAAAATCAGTCCTCTTCCCTAATTGGATTAAGGGTTTATTGGTTTTCCATCTCATCTCAGAGAATGGATTCTTTTGAGAAAGAGTAGAACTGAATAGGATACGTTCCATACCATTAGATGCACTTTCTACATACTATTTCGGTAGAGGATGTTATTTGTATGAAGAGGAACTTATTTGCAGGCAACGACAGTGTTTGACATTTTCTTTATAATAGGAAAATCAGGCGTATGTTAATGTCGGCAATCAATATTTTTTTGCACTCACGTCTATGCAATTTATTAATTTCTACGACTAGTGCAGTGGAAGGTAATGCTCATCAAACTGAGTTGGTATACGATAAGGAACTTTAGAAATTGCCAAATATTTCCAGTATGAATTTATAAACTCTATTAAATATGTTTATTTTAAATATGCTTTGCAGCTTGCATTTAAGAAGTCGATCTATGTCTTTAAAATTATTTGGCTTATTAGTTAGATACTTCACTAGCTTAATTTTTAATTAAAATTTGAAATTTGTTTTGGCTTTATATGATGAAAGTGATGTAAAATTGTTCTTAATTTAATGCATACGAAAATAGATTTTTAACGTTTTGATGAGACGTAACTATATTCTATATTATTCAGTGCTGGAGAATTGTTGAGTTTGACCAATAATTTTTAAGTCATAAATTTCGGAACTTGATTTCTAAGTTTTAATTGTCAACAATCTTTTTTTTGTTTTGTTTGCTTAACACAGTTTTAATTATAAACATTCTCTTTTGTGCTCAGTATATTAAGATTATAAGTTTGTTATAACACATCTATACGCTGGAAAGAAAAAACATCGAATTGGCACTAATGTCGCTGAGTGAATAATTTTTTGGCCACTGGAAGTCGGATTCGTAGATTTGATTGATATGATAAGGAAAGTTTTTAAAAATTTATTTTATTTTATATTCACATTGAAAATATGTTGTATATAATTTATAAATAATTCTAATACAAAAAACAAAACCGTAATTGAATTTAAACAACGTGAGCTCTCAAAGCAATATTACTGGGTATTTCAATATTATTTGCCTTCAAGAGCTGAACTATATTACGCAGGAATTCCTGTGATACTTTCAATTCATCATCACCATCTAAACGTTCGTAGAGATTAAGAGCAGCTTCATAATTATTAGTTTTAATAAAATTGTTTAACAGCATATTATAAATATTTTGTTCGTTTATAACTCTATTTAAACCTCTAGCACCACGCGCCAAACGCAGTAGCGTTTGTACAGCGCCTTCTTGCCCCAAATGCTCGCAATTCCGTAACAGTAAATCCTCGTTAATACGGAATTCTGGATTTATTAAAAGTCGCCTTAATTGATTGTCTGAACCTGATTCTGCAAACGCTAACAGAAGTCCACTATTCATATTAACAATTCCATGAATTTTCGTTATTATCTCTGTTATAACACTGAGCAATTGTTGTGCCTCTTGAGCACTACAGTTGTACTGCTTTGAAAGTTTTTCATCACCATTACATAGACGTACCAAAAGAGAAAGTAGCTCAAATTGCAGGGGTGTATGTTTGTATTGTTGCGACAACTGCTTAAATTCCTTAACGGCACCAGTTAGATCACCTTTAAGAAGGCACTCTCGAACAATAGGCCCCAAAATTGCATTGTGGGTTCGACAATATCCAAGTTTTTGTAGGAATGCATACATTTCTCGAGTGAGATTACGTTCGGTCGGAATATCTTTAGAAGTTGCTGCTACCTGAGCAACATTTGTTAACAAATTCCATATATTTTTTAAGATATAGTCGCCACCAATAATCTGATGCTTAAGTTTACGTTCTTCTAAAATCTTTTTTGCATTTTCCAATTGGCCACACTTTACTAGAAGTGCCGCATAGTCAATAAATTTGTGCTCGTCAATCTGAAATGCTAAAAAAAAAATACAAGAAAAATGTAAAAACATCCAAATTGTTGAAAGCGAAATGATATATACTTCGTTATCACTTACCTGGATAAGTTTGCTGCAACGTTTGTAAGGTTTTCTCTCCATTTGCAAGATCCCCCAATTTTATGTACATTTCAAATGTACTAGCCAACATGCCGGGACTTGTTTGCACTTTTAATTTATCGCATTTCTGTTTGATTTCTAATGCCCGTTGCAACCGGTTGTCACGAACACAAACCTGAAGCAATCGTCTCAGAACTCCACGAGTATTCATTTGTTTTGCTTCCAATTCTACTAAATGAAATTCCAATTCATCAATTGACATGTCTCGTGGGTGTTTTATAAAAGAAGACGATATTAGGGAGCCATCTTCAGTGCTATTCGCTAAAATCAAATGTCGCTTTGTCATTTCGTTCAGCTTTTTCATGACGTTCTGATATTCAGCTGTTGGTGAGTCTTCATTCTGTTGTGAAAGCAATGTTTGAATTGCGCTTACTGCTGCTGGTGAAATATTTAAGCCAATTTTTTGCATTTCTCCCACTAGTCGTTGAAGACTATTCGGATCGCTGCGGATACGTGCCTGAGTAGATAGTAATTCTATCAAAAACTGTCCCGCAAAATCCTGCTTCCGATCAATATTCTTATTTGACAACGCATTTAGGAGTTTAGCAAACTGGTGGTATCGTTTAGTAGCTCGCACATGAACTGCTACACTACATAAAGGTAAGATAAGATCCAATGTGTTTATCTTGGTTGTATAAGTTTCGACAATGGGAATTACATCGAACCACTTATTTTGAGATAACATATGTGAAACTATGGGTGTTAGAACCAATGACGTTTTAATACCAACTTCCTCAAGCTGCTTCAGAGCTGTTTGTGGGTTAGTCAATATAATTGATAGTCTTGGCAATACATTTTGTGTAAAGGTCACATAGTCACATTCTACTTTAAAATCTTGCATTAATTTTAAAGACCGTAGAATACCAGCTTCATTCTGTCTTTTAAAGTTATACATCATTAAAGGCCAAAAATAATGTGGTCTTAAAGTTTCTCCCTTCTTTTCAAGTGCCTCAAATATTTTCAGTGCCAGTGGCGGATTACGTCTAAGTGCTATTTCGGCAGCAATGTAAAGTGCTCGTGAATTTTTATCTGTGTTTTCTAAAACTGTAGCGACATCAATAATCTTCGACAGTTCGCAGTTTGCTCTAAAGAGGGCGTGAAGAAAAAATACACCGTACGTGTCAATGTCTTGATTTTCTTGGAAATTTGGTTTTGGCAAAATGTCAATAATGGCCATAGCATAATCAAGTTTGCTGAAATTAAAAAAATGTATAATTATAATAGTAAACTCATATGCTCGTGCTCAAAGTTTATGATTTAAGTTTTAAAGGTTAGTCGACTGTGATTTGGTATAGAGAGGGTTTTCAATAACGTAATCACCATTGCGGACTCATTAAGGGATATGATACTTAGGCTGAATAATCGGGTAATTAGTTCAAATCTGGTTGGATGTACGCTCAAAAGGCGTGACAACCAACCTTAGGAAAGAGTCCTTTCTCCCCTGATTTAATTCCTAGTAGTGAAATTAGTTTCCAAAAAACTGACGAATAAGGGTGTTCAGGATTAACTTACGCCATGACATAGTCATTCTGATAACACTAAATTAATATTATCTATTGTGAAAATTGTAGGCTACACTCTTGGTGGCTGCATCCACATTTGTAGCTAACCTTATTTTGTAATCAGTTTTGAGGTCAGATCTGTACTTGTATAAATGAATAGAAAATCGTTAAATTTCTACAATTAAATCATGGTTAATAGTTTAATTTTTAAACTTAAAATAATTTAATGCCAACCGAATTATTAATTAATTTCAACTTTTTTTAAGCACTTACTCGTTATTCAATAGCTCCACACATATACGACGAAGTGGTAACGGTACTTCTGGACCTCTAACATAATCGACATTAAACTCCTTCACCAATTCTGAAACAAAATCTTGACTTATTCGAGAAGCTGACGTAGTGCTTTTCAACATTTTTAAAATTTCATCAGGATGAAATTGTCCATGATATTGTTGTAAAATTTGTAATGCTTTACTTTCATTCTCATTTTCTATGTGGGCCACTACCAATGTAGATTGTGTTTCAGTACTTACAGATATGCCCGTTGCATGCATACTATCAAGCACTGTTTGAAAACCATCCATATCTTTTGCTCGAGCGTGAGCCAGCAACAAAGAATTAAAGTCATGTTCAGTTAAAGCAACTTGCATGGATCGCATCTCAGCTAAGAGCTCTGTTGTTTGTTTAACATTTCCACTGGCCCCTGCCACAGCTAGCAGTTGAGAATAAATTTCTTCTGGTGAACCCTTGTGCTTCTCGTACTCCTGTAAGAACATTTTGTAATCTTTTAAGGGGGTTCGATTAAACTGGAAAACTTGTAACATGGTAAGATAATGATCTTTAGTAATTTGATCAGACTGCTGCAAGTACTCCCAAATCTGTTGAAAATTCAAAAGACGATCATCTGCATTCAAAGAGGGCATTTCGCAGCCACACAGATTTAATAAAAATAAGCCCTGTTCGTGTGTTATTTTGAGTCCAGGATCTTTTTTAAGAATATCTAATAAAGGTTGCAAATGTTCAACACCAATAAAACCATTCCACTGATATGCTGACTCCAGTTTACCCATAACGTGATCTATGGCAGGCTTAACAACCTTTCCTGTTTGTTCAACAGGATTTGGTTTTTGACTAACATAACGAACATCGTATAAATTAGAAAACAATGGTTTTATTTTTATAGGATTTGGCGATCTGTAGATATAATTCTCCCCAAACGTTGCATAACTTTGGTAGAATGTTATTTCTGTAGACAAGCGCTGAGAAAGTATCTGCAATCTTCGTGGTAAGTGGAAATGTTGAATCCGCCGGATAAACATTGTTTTTGCTCTACCTCGTCTTCTTTTTATTCAAAATCTTAACATAAAGTTCACAACAGAGAACTATACTCTACTTAAAAGCCGTTTAAAAGGAACAAAACACAGAATACACATGCCAATGTTTATATTCCATCAGCTGATTGAAGTGACCGGCGTTCCAGGGTTAACGAGTCATTTCAATGCTGTATACAATGTGTATTGTTAAAAAATATTTTATACACAATTATTAAATATATAATTAAAACTATATGTTCATGAGAAATTTCATAATACATATTATTCTTCTATATACATTAAACTAATTGCAAAACAGCTATTATATTTACACTGATGTCTATAACCGGGTTTAAAATAATTTTCTTTTAAGCAAAATTGTGGCAACTACAGTTAGATGGTCAATGATGAAAAATGTGGCTACTCTTTGGTATATTTTTCAACAGTTGGTGAAATAAATACCATAATAGTAAAAAATAAGTGAGTAAACTTTTTCTAAGTATTTTCCAAGGCAGATTTATAGAAGGTGGGCGCTTCTCTACAACAAGTACAACAATGCAAAAACAACAAGCATTTTGTTTTTGTAAAAACTTCTTCGATTGTCAGAAACAGCTGACTGAAGAATGCCAATAGGAAGAAAAATGGAAAAAAAATGATAAAATCTGCTTCGCTTGTCAGAAATTCTTGACTGAAGAATGACAATGGGAAGAAAAATGCAAAAAAAAACAACAAAATTTTGACAATCGAAGAAGTATCAGCTGTGTAGATACTCCCACCTGTTATATAAATACGCCTTGGTATTTTCGTTAAGAATGGAGTACGTTGATTTTAACGCCAAGGGAACTCCAAATAAAAGTAATGTTGAAGATATGACAATAAAAGTGAATACTATAAAGTGTTGTGAATGTGGAGTCCTCATAGAACCGAATTCTCATAATATGTGTTTGACTTGCTTACGTGAAGACATTGATATCACAGCTGGAATTTGTAAACAAGTTGAATTACAGCATTGTAAAGGATGTGAACGATTTTTGCAACCACCGGGAGAGTGGATTAATGCAACGTGGGAGTCCCGAGAGCTCCTAGGCTTGTGTCTCAAAAAGTTGAAAGGGTTGAAAAATCTAGAATTAATTGATGCCTGCTTTATATGGACTGAGCGCCATTCTAAACGCTTAAAAGTGAAATTGATTGTTGAGGGTTCTGCAACAGAGTTTTCATCACTGCGGCAAGGCGTTATTGTCGAATATATTATTCAAAATCAAATGTGTCACGAATGCCATCGAGTGGAAGCAAAAGATTACTGGCGGTGTGTGGTGCAAGTGAGGCAACATGCTGAAAATAAAAAAACTTATTTGTATTTAGAGCAATTAATTTTAAAGCACAAGGCTCATGAGAATACTTTGGGCATTAAAACTGCCCATGGTGGATTAGATTTTTATTTTGGTTCAGAAAATCACGCACGTAAAATGGTGAATTTCCTGGAAAGCATGGTACCAGTTAATGTAACACCATCTAGACGTTTAATATCTCATGACCAAAATAGTAATATACACCATTATAAGTATACCTGGTCGGTAGAAATTGTTCCTCTATCTAAGGACAGTTTAGTCTGCTTGTCAGCTAAACTTAGGCAACAGTTAGGCAACTTGTCTGCACTTTGTTTGGTGTTCAAGGTAACTCACGGTGTGCATCTAATAGATCCAATTACTGGTCAATTGTCTGAATTAAGCACCTTAAACTATTTTCGTTCTCCATTTGATGCCATATGTAATCCAAAGCAACTTATTGAATTTATTGTAATGGATATAGAACCACTAAACGAAAGAGAAATTAAAAACACATCTGGTCAAAGTCAAAAGACTTATCACCATCAAATGTGTGATATATGGTTAGTACGAGCATCACAACTAGGCATCAACGATAATATAACGCATACACGTTCACATTTGGGACATATTCTTAATGTGGGTGATTCTGTTATGGGTTACAGTATGCAAGAGAGTAATATTAATAATATCGAGTTCGAGAAATTAAAATCGGTTCAAATTCCGGATATTATTCTAGTCCGTAAATGCCATGATCGCCCAGCGCGCAATAAACAGCGTCTTTGGAAATTGAAACATCTAACTTATGGTCCGGTTGACGAGCATCTTATTAGAGATAAACTAGATTTTATCGAAGACTTGGAAGACGACGCAGATATTCGAAAAAATGTTAATATCTATCGAGATCATACAAAAGTTAGTGAACCAAATGATTCTCAGGTTGTAATTGAAAGTACCGATGCAATTACACCAATTGACTTACCGGTAGTTTTTGATAATTTATCGATAAAAGCGGAAGATTATAAAACAGAATGTAACATTTAACAAAACTTATAAGTGTTTCAGATAAGTTCGTTTTATTTTAAATCCTTATTGCAGCATTAGCCTGTAAAGCTCAGGTTAGAACAGTTAAGCATAGTCAACAAATAAAGCTACAAAAACAAAAATACAATTTAAGGCATAAAATAATGTTTTATTGCAAATATTGATATATTGTTTAAATTAAAACTGAAAGTGAAAATATTTCAATTTACTCTGTAAACTTTTTGTCACGATACAATATCAAATGTAATGATTATGGTGGATGACTTTTTATTAAATACTTGTCCTAGCGTCTTTGTTGGTAAGGATTTCAAAACTAAGCTTAAATTGGGCTCTAAATTATGTAATTACAAGAGTAAGAAACTTTAATCTAGTGTAGTTAAAAGTAGCTATTTCATATTATTCACTGGCAGGTCAACATATTGGCCTACTGATCCAAAAAAATCTAGATCTTTGAATGTTTCTACCAAGCTCTAGTATAATTTACATAATCGTTCGAATCATTTCGCAATGATAGCCAACATATGCACATACTTTAACTTAACACGTTCACGTTTAGTTTATGCTTGTCACCTACGAGCGGCTGTTATATTTACAAGACATTATTATTTATAGTTGTTATTAAAAAGAAATGATTTTAAGAGGACGTGACTCTCAGGTATTTTTAGACCTTCCTTTTAGGAAATAATTTTGTATATATGTAAATATGCAATATATATAAATATGTAAACTAATATAAATAAATTTAAGTATTAACAACTTAATAATGTATATATATATAAATTTCTATTCTAACCTCAGTGGAGATTGTATCACCTGTTAATATTTAGTTTTAAATAATTAGCTCATGATTGTAAAATAGATTGCAAACAAATGTATTTTAAAAGAAATTATACAATAAAGAAACGGAATAACCTGTAAAAAATAATCAATATGCATATTCATTATATTTTTATATATAGATTTTTTTTTAATAATTTGTTGTTATAAAAAATACAAATTTTCCTTTTTATCCTTTTTTTTCTAAGATATTGTAGTTGAGGTTTGAAGTCAGCGCAGTTATCTATTAATCCAAGTTAGCGTATTTATCTAATAATCCAAATAGACCACGACGATGACTTAAAAGACAGAAGTACATATAATGATAGTGTGTTGGCTCATAAGATGTAAAGCCTCGGTCAGACATCAATATTATGAAAATATTTCTTCGGCGACTTTCCTTTCAGCAGTATAAGACGTAAAGCCAGGGTTCGAGTCCTAGGCCAGACATCAAAATAAAAATACAAAAAAGATTTTTTCGGCGATTTCCTCTCAGCAGATTTCAAAAATCTGCCGTTCGGAGCCGAATTCAAACTGTAGGTCACGGCATTCATGTATAAAATTAACACACACAGCATGAGTGGTGTGAGAAGGGTTGTAATGCCCAATTATGTATGTGGCTGACTTTCTAAACGTGTGTTGATAATGTATCAATACAGTATTTAAACCGAGATGATACATTGTGTATTTACATTTTTAATACTTTGCATTATCTTGCATCTACTTTTACAGGTAATCCCCGACTTACGACTATTCGCACCTACAATGATCCTAAATCCCCAAAATATATGACAAAAATAAAAAAAAAATCGATTTACATATATAATTCTTAACCTAAAAATTAAATAAAAAAATTTTTTATATGAAATTCGACATAATCGACTTACGACCAATGACCAGGAGCCTATCTCGGTCGTAAGTCGGGGAATACCTGTATTTGGATGCCTTTGTTGCATTTCCTTGCTTATTAACTACAACAGTGTTGCAAAAGGGAACAAAATACATTGTCAAAATTTTCAACGTTGCGTTTGCGAACACGCTGCAATGTATTATTATGTGAATGTGTATTTAAAAACCGTTAGATCTGGCAATCGCATTAAGTATGTTCAGTGCCTCCCAGAATGTATACAATTTAGTAAGAAGAGCACAAAGTTAGAAAAGTTAATAAATAGAATTCAGTGAGTTTTTATCGTTTTTTATGATTTTAATCCGTGGTAGTTTATTCTTCTACTGGATTACAAATGGAATTTATAAAGTAAAATGTTTAACCAAAGAACAATCCTATATCTACTGCTAATATCAACTATCGAATATGTTTCGCCTTTTTCTGAATGCTTGGAATTCAGTAAGTGGTTAAATTTTATTGTTCAGGAGCCCCGTAAACCATACTGTTCATTGGATATTAAAGACAATAATAACACTATTTATTTGCTATATGATGTTAATCCTCCGGAAGGATTTAATTTAAGGAGAGATGTATATATTCGTTTGGCAGTATTCATGCGCCAACTGCATAAAAAACACAGGTATGAAAACATACATTTGGTTTTACCACCTTGGCGAAGACTGTATCATTGGAAATCGTATCATATAGAGCAAGATAATTTGCCTTGGGAATATTTTTTTAACATTGAAAGTTTAAGAAGGTACGCCCCGGTATTAGATTTTTCCGAATTCGTAAGAGAATATGAAAAGTTTGGATTTGAGAAGCAACGACTACCGGTCCATAAAGTATTACAACTGAAACATTTTAAAGATATGTTAGAAAATGGTGTCTTCATGGATAAATGGAAATTAAGTGATGACTGTCCACAAAGCTCTAATGTATTACAGGGTTCCTTTTTAAAAGAAAATCCTCTATGGCTTAAGGATCCCAAAATACAATGTGTTAATTATCAAGGTAGTGCCAGTCTTTTAAAAAATGTTATAAACCGAATAATGGAAAATTTGGAAAATGATTCAATGCCCAAAGTTATTGCTATATTAAATGCAGAAGTGGTTTTACATGAGCATTGGGCTGACAGGGAGTTTTGGAAGGCACGTCGTTCTATGCGTTTTGCGGATAACCTTATGAAAATTGCGGATGATTTTCGCTTGATTAATTTTAATAGTACAAATCTATCTGACAACGTCCAAAGACCTCCAATGTGGGAGTATGAGAGTTCAGATCATAAAGGCAAAGCATTGGGGGGGCCATATTTATGTGTTCATTTAAGACGTGGTGATTTTCTCTATGGCCGTGAAAAGACAACTCCTACACTCAAATCAGCAGCTCTTCAAATTAAATACTATTTACAATCATATTCTCTCAACACAGTGTTTCTGGCAACAGACGCAACAGCTTTTGAAATTAAAAACCTGAAATCATATATACCTCGGTACAGGGTGGTTCGGTTTACAGCTGAGAGTCTCTATCAGAAATCTCTTATAAAGGATGGAGGTATTGCGATAATAGATCAATTAATATGTTCACATTCCAGGCTCTTTCTTGGGACGTATGAAAGTACATTTACTTATCGCATATATGAAGAACGTGAAATATTAGGATTTCCCAAAGAAACCACATTTAATACTTTATGTAAAAAATCAAACATGGAGAACTGTCAACAGAACTCGATATGGCCGATTATTTATTAATAGGATAGGAACAAAATTCCAAATCTCAAAGGAAGTGTTAATCACAATAATACTCTATAATTTATATTTAATATGTATGCATATGTTATACGATAAGACTATTATGAAATAAGTTTACAAATTCACAATACTTGTGTACGCTTTAAGAGTTAAACATTTGAATTAGTTTGTACGCGATGCTTTAAAATTTTGATTTTGTGATAAAGTTAATAAATTTTTTAATTTAAACCGTTACGAATATTATGTTTAAATATTAATACGAAATGGCATAAAAGTTGTGCAGTTTGAAAAACAGTATGCTGTTCAGTTTAAACGCAATACTTTGTTAAGAAAACATGAAACGCAGTCTGCCACCACTAAAATGAAGCGTGGATGCTAGTCCCCTAGTTCTTGATGCATCTACGGCTGTTTGTAAATGTAACCATTTGGATTTAGTGGAGGATTTATAAGAGAGAATTGTACTCCCACTGGAACACAACTTTATAACATTTTTAAGTTGGTAAGATAAATTGCTTTTTTTTTTTTAAGTTAGTGTACACTTGAAAAAAGTTTAGAAAACTAGTTCAATCAACCATATAACATAAATTTAAATTTCGTTGATGCGAAAACGTATAACGTATTATAAACCTATTTGTAATTAATTATTAGTGAACTTTTGGTTATCTTTACAAATTTTATGTTTTTGGTGTTTGAATAACTTCAAGGTTCTTCCCTCACCAGTCTTACTAATATCTGAACTTCCGAAGTTTAGGTGAAAATGTTCTTTATAATATTTGAAAACTCTTCTTTTCATTATTTTCTCAATAAATTCTAAACTGGTGCCTACACACATCTTCACTTATGTACGTAACACACACAACGTAAGTGATGTTAGAATCTAAGTCGTAATCCTGAATGAAGGGTTGTAATGACCAATTATGTGAATATACTATATATGTGCATATTAATGGACTATAACTAAACAAATAGCTCAGCTCTCATTGCACGTAAAATATAATGCTAAGGACAGCTGAAGGTTTATATTCTTCTATCACCGACTTCAATAAAGAACTTATACAGTCAGCTCTATCTGCGGCTTCCATCCGGAAGTCTAAGGGAATTTTCTCAATATTACACATCCCCACAGTGCAAAATCTACTTGACTGAACTAAAAGGCTCAGACGACTACTTGCTTAGCTAAAAACTTCAACTCCTACAAAATATTGGGAGAACTGGGTTCCTTTACGAAATTACACTTTCGATTGAGTAAGAGGTATTTAATTAAAGTATTTCTCATTAATTGTCCCCGTAGTGTAGTAGATAATGTAAATAGAGAGTAAATAAAATTGCCATGAAGAACTTCTCAAAAAAATCTGCCTTTCTGAGTTAACTTTTAAGTGTAGGTCTCGCCACTCATGTATAAAATTAACAGACTCAACATAAGCTAGGACGAAATCCGGACTAAAGGGTTGTAATTACCAATTATGTATGTATGTAATATAACTTCTTGAAAAATACCACAATTTCTGCAACATTTTCTTGCAAAGATGCACCTAAAACTTTTGTGTTTCCATATTTTATAATAGTTATTTCATTAGAAATTTTACTGACTAAAAATATAAAAGAGCTTAATTTTGATAACCGATTTACAATCCGCTGCTGCTCTGTTTCCTTTAAGTTTTGAGATATCCAGAACATAATTGCTGAACGCAATCTGAAGAAATCTCCCACCACACAGGGAGAATCAGAAGCAAAATGCTAATGGAGCTGCCCCGTATAGCCATTAGAATTCTGGAATGTTACCTTGAAGACCAGAAGGTTGCATTTGTTAAAATGATACCTAAATCGGGGCAAGGTCATACGAAGACGGAGTCATATAGGTTATTATTACTACAAGTTTATTATCAACACTGTCAAAGTCATTTGACAAACTTTTGATGTATATAGTAACGCGTTCAAACGAAAGATTTCTGAGAATCTTTTTCATAGTAAAATTTTATTTACTTTCAATGTTTTTGTCAGAAACTGCTGAGAGGAAGTCGCTGAAGAAATATTTTTTCCATATTTAGTTTCGTTTGAGATGTCTGAACTAGGGTTTGAACCGTAGCCTTACGTCTAATATGGCAACACACTACCTATTAGACAACGGCGGCTTCGACAGTCATCTAATATTATTATATTATTTCACCTGCTTTAACATGGTTTGTCTATGTAAACTTATTGTTGGTTATTATACCAAGGTGCTTGGCAACCTTAACAATATGTTTATTTTTCGATCGTTTATTAAAATATAAACACTGATATTAGAATTAAGTGTTCTATTATTAATTGTTATGCAATTACACTTTAGACTGAATTTTGACCCTCAAAGGCTTTCCTCTCATTTAAGGAACCAAAGCAAAATTAGTATTCCCTTTTTAATTATTTTATTCCTTTCATCTTTCAATTTTGCTATAAACATTGCTATTGTTTCTCAATAACAACAACGCGGTACAAAATGCAGTAAGTACAAATAGTACGAATAGTTTTTAATTAATAAATAAAATAAAAATACAACAGTCTTAACAGTTTTTAAGGTGTTTATTTTTTTTATTTTCTTTTTTCTTAATAAATATACGTAGTACGTATTACGTACTTATATCTGGTTGTATTTTGTTTTTAGACTAATATTGTTCATTTATAATTAATATTTTATATGCTTTTATAACATTCTTTATAATTGTATGTGTGTATGTAAGTATATGGTATGTTTGTATTACTTTTTCTTTTCGAAATTTAATTTTATTTTCGAAATTTGTATAAATGTCTACAATTCTATAATCAATTTGTATAATGCACATTTTTTTTCATTTTCTCAATTGGTTGATTATTAATTATAAATAATTAATATTGAATGCATAAATTAACATTGCATTTTACTATTCGAATCGCTTTTTTAATAAATCAATTTCCTACAAGGAGTTAAAAATATAAGTTATTAAAAAAAAGAAGAAAAATTATCAAATTTTGTTTAACGAATGCTTCATCTTCGATATTTGAAACGGAATGTCAAATTATATTTCAATTAACAGCAGAGATCAGCAATAAGTATTTAAAACGATGTGTAGATTCGAGTGATACTTATAATTTCAGTTACTTATACGAATTCATACATATTTTGATATCATACTCCTACTACTCATATTCAAATTTGAAATACTCATCGCATTCATATTTAACAATACGTATGATGTAGTTGATTTCGACACACCTTGCCTCAGCATATACACGAAGCACAAAATAAGTATGATTCGAGGACGAACACCACAATACTCGCTTGAAGGTTGTGTATTTGCTTTGATTGTTGTCTTTGTCTTTTCTATTTTCTTCTTTTGTAAATGCAACAACAACTAAGACTGTAAATTTTGATGAATGATTCGAGTCACTCGAATATTGTTCTAAATTTATGAATCTGAATGAGTAGACGTATGAATCAAACATATTTCGAATGTTGTGAGTTGGATGTTAACGTTGTACTCATATTCATTGCAACCTATACTTATAAATCAATGTTGTACTGAGTACGAATAAATCATAGTAGTTGAATCACTCATACTCAAAACTGCATGAGTACTTGTGAGTAGCGAAAAGATTATTCATTGCTGACCTCTGATTAACAGTCAATTAAACAACTTTTCATGGTAATTTTACTTCACTCTCAGAATATTTGCTCTGATAGGAAGTAAAATATATTTTCATATTTCATTTTGCTCGAAATGTCTGAGCCACTGGTTGAATCACGGACTCTCGCCTAATAAGCCGACACACTTCGGCGATTTCAGTTGTATCAACACATACATACATACAGATGAAATCGGATATAATGCGGTACTATGTACTATGTTGCACAGCATATGTAGCACAGCGTTGTACTATGTTGCACAGCATAATTTTTTATTTCGTTTACCTTTTTAATTTTGGCGTCGCAAGTGAAGCATAGTACTTCATATAAAAATATACCGGAATTATAGAATGGATAAAGCAATTTTCATAAAAATAAAAGATCATATCGCACACCCAGTACAAAAGTGACTCAACTCACAATTCTCATTTTTCAAGTTTATATGCTTAAACTATGTAGAATACACTTGTTTATTTATAAAAAAATATTTGTGTATTTTGTTATTGTTAAATTTCATTAAAAATGGTCCAATGATTTTGTTTTTAACTATTTTTATTTAAGTCAAAAATAGTTTTTGATCGATTTCCGAAAAATGAAAATTTTTAGTTGAATCACTTTTGTACTGGGTGTCGATATGCAAACATTATCGATCTCTTTTCGAATGTTAACTCCTCAAGAAAAATTTATAAATATAATTGGATAAACAGTTGTTTGAAAAAACGAAATGTGTAATGAAAACGATCATTTTGGTGTGTTCAACTGTGTTGTACAACAAATCGGATCGTGTATTGGGCACATAACAAAACATTCTCAAAATGTAAGTGACCAGATTCGAATATATGAAAAATTAAAAAAGTAATGCAGTAAATTTTTTCTTTTTTTTTATGATAACACAAACATATCTATTATAGGTTTTAATATATTTTCAAATTGTTATATTATGTCAAATAGTTCAATTGTAATGGCGATTGTAATTAATTTAAATACAATTCTGTAAACGAATAGCAATTGTTTTGTACGTACATGGATATAAAAAAAAATATTAAATAAAAGACGAAATTATTATTATAAATACATACTTAAAGTTTCTAATAGTTGTTGTGGTTTCTTTTGTTTTCATGTACATTTTATCATGATCATTAATAAAATATTATATGCATTCATATTTATAGTATGTATGTACATAGGTAGGCATTTGTTAAGTTAAGTACTTTTTTTAATATTGCTAATGTATTATTTACCTACCATATCTATAACATATGTATAGTATATAAATAAGTATTTATATTAATTTATATATGTATGTGTATAGGCACTTTCAGTTTAGAGTTTTATAATTTTCTTAAAAAATAAATTATTACAAAACCGCCATTAAGATTAAATTTTATAATGTTTAAGCGTTTTTTTGTTTTCTCTAATATATTTGAAAAAATATTGGTTTAAAGCAATTAGCTCAGGCTTCTTAAAAATAAACAAGTAATAAATCTTTAAAAATAGAGTGGAGAATATATATACAAGGATCCATATTATAGAAATACATATACTATATAACAAAGCATTAATATATATACACATATATAACGTATAACATAAGCACAATCTCACATAACATATAACATAAATATGTAATTTTATAAAATTTGAACAACAATTTGTAAAAATAATTGAAATCTCTTATACTTATTTTATTAAATTAGCTTCATTTAAAAAAAATAAAAATTAAAATGTTTTTAACAAACTACAACTTTCTGATGATTCCCTACAACAAAAGTGTGGGTACCATCAGGAAGCACTAAGAGAAAATTTAGCATTTAAAGGCCCAATGTGTTAAAATGTTATATGTACCTAACATTTAGTAGGATATCTCTTATTTGAGAAAGTATTTAGGGTATGTATATGTAATTTGAAAGAATGGCTACGTAGTCGCTTAACCTTAAACGAAAGACAACAGAAAAACTTGGTTAAAAGTCAATACAAAAAATAAAGAAATACTATTACATCCTATTCCTAATGGGTTATATAGAGTGCTTGGCTTCAAAAGTATCCTACTAAATGTTGGTCATAACATTTCTATCTAGAACAGTTTTATTATAATAAACCACCCCAAAAAATTACATTAAAAATATTAATTTACAATTAAAGGATATACCTCCTTTATTGCAATATAGTCATATCTCAAAAAATTAAAAATTTGTAGTTACTTTAGCAAAACTGCTCTTTTAGACCTTCTGTACATGTTGAAAAAAATCCATTTTATATCCCAAGCTGAACCGTAGTTATAGCAAAAAGTGTTTGCGACAATTAGATTATAGGACTTATGTCTTGGAAACTTAAATCGCATTTTGCCAAGTTCAAGTTTTTTTGAGATATGACTACGTTGCAATAAAAGAGCGATATGTATGTGGTGAATTTTGTCTAGGCATGTTTTCGCCGATAAACATAAATTTGATGACTTGACTTTATTAAAACTAAAATTTTACTCTGTTGAAAAATAGAACATAATAAATTGAAATGTTGTTTCTTAACATTGAAAATAAATTGATAATATAATTATGAGACACTAGATAATAGATTTTGTAACAAATTATACAACACAACACAACAAAAAATAAAAATAAAATGCTATACAAGAATTGTATCTTCTAACAGTTCATGCAAAGGTAAATAGCTCTTCAAAAAGGAACCGAATTGAGTTTAGTGATATTTTGAGGAATATCTAAAATTTGGAAATTCTATAACTGGATTATGAATGGCGATTAAACTTCATTTGCGTTGCGTTTATGGCCAATTGTCATCTGTAATACTAATTTATAACATTTTCAGCAACTAACATCTTAACTGGTTGCCATCCTCATTCGAGAATCGTTAATTTTTAACGATAATAGACTCCACCTTTTACTAACTAAGACAGAAATAAAGACTAATTCATACTAAATTTACAATGCTATTAATGCTTATAATATTAGTGAAACAATGATCAATCAATTGCAAATAAATTTAATTTTTAATCACAATGTATTATAAACCGTTTTCGGTCATCAGAATCCCCTGAAAAGCACCACTCGGAACAACCAGTCAATATTTCGCTTAATAAAAAGCAGCCCTTTACTGCAAGATCTACTGTAAACCATTTAAAGACAATCTGTTGAAGGTGGATTGAAGGATCGTAAAGGATTACAAAAAACAACCATTTATTCCTTATAAAAACTGTAGCACTATCCAAAGCAATAATTTATTTACTCTTCTTCGATAAACCAAAGTTGAATCTATTCGAATGAAATATTTTCAATTAATAAATAATACATGACACATATTTTTATTACAATAGTTTACGTTACAATAAAGACAACATTAGTTACCATTCGTTTTTAGTTAAACTTATAAAATATAAATAAGATTATAAAAGAATTTTTGAACAACTTTTTTAATATACTTATGTAAAGAAGAGGCTATTTGTATATCCACTAAATACTTTTCCATCTAGTTCTCGCAGATTTAAATTAGACTCGTCAGACCATAACTTGAATGAATTTTCCTGTTCTTTTCGGATTCAAAAGGTTTCTTTGTAGTGTTATATCATCTGAGATCATATCGCTCCTTTATTGTTGAACATGTTAAAAAAAATTCAGTTTGATATCCCAAGCAGAACCGAAGTTATAGCAAAAAGTGTTTGCGACAATTAGATCATAGGACTTATGTCTTGAAAACTTAAATCGCATTTTGCCAAGTTTAAGTTTTTTTTTAAATTTGACTTTGTTGCAATGAAGGAGCGATATGTCCTTGCTCTTCTTCTAAAATGCTTTCATGAAAAGGAAATTTATCTTTGATTTTCTGGTAATTGTTTTAGAATATTTCGCAAAATATTTCTATATTCAAGTGTTGTTATTATAAGAACATTTTCCCGTCTGCAATTGATTACTCATCAAATTATTCATTTTGCAATAGAATACTTCTTATTTTTAATTCAGAATTATTTTTGCTACAGACCATTTTACAAAGCATTGATGTCACGCTTATCACTTAAAAGCGAAGTTAATATGAAATGTTTTTATGAGTAAAAAATTCTTTATATCGTTAGTATAATTCGCAAATGTATTAAGTCCCAGTTTTAAAATTTTACAGGAGACACAAAAAACATTGTAGCTTTTTCAGTTTTTAAAATTTGTAATCTTTTTTAAGCGTTTAAAAAATTTTAATTTTATAAAATAATGATAATATTAATAACTAATAGTATTAATTTTAATTATTGTTATTAATTAATTAATAATATTAATATTTTTTGCAGTTTTGTGGACTTAGGGTTTTTCCAAATCATAAAATTACAACGACTTTAACTACATAATGACATTTTTTGTTGCCGTAAAATATGTATTTTGCATAATGTTACCGTTTTGCATTAAAATCTCAATTTTGGAAAAAAGTGGACTTAGCGTCTTTCGAATTATACTAACGTTATATTAAGAATTTCTGACTCGATTATCTACATATTACAGTTGCATCGCTAGTTCTCAAGAATTACCTTATAGACAGTTACTAGATTAAAAAAAAAAAAATTATTATGAAATATTGGATTAACGAGGGTGTAGTTAAGAGTACGAATTACTTCGTATCAAATTCATGAAGATATTTATGTACATTTAAATTTTAATTTTTTATGTCAAATATTGAGTCCGAATATTAAAAATTTAACCGAATGTTAGGAAATTCTATAAGTTCAAAAGAGCTTTGTTTGCTTACAGAGTTAAGGACGGTGAATATATTTAAAAATAATAATTTCAATTTGATTTCAATCCCTTTTCAACGTCAAATATCGCTTTACTGCGATTTAATAGCAATAAATTATGGGTACTGCCGTTAAAAGTCAATTTTGTGGTTTTGTTTTTGCCACAAAAATGAAAGAGGTTATAAAGAAGGGTTTATTTACAGACGACATCACAACGGATCTTTGGTTACTATCATTTATCGTCCACTTAAGATATTTTTCTATAGATAGAGAAAATCAATTACTAGCAATTGTGTTCTTATAATAATTGCACCTGTAATCGAAAATAGATAGCACAAAAGAACTTGAAATTATTTTAAAAAAATTTTACAACACAAGAGAATGCAGGGAATATTTGTTAAATCATAATTTCCACATTCCCAGGAATTAATTATAAAACAGAGCGTGGTTAGGCTCAGCGTTGCCATTTGACAAGTTTTCCCTTTTTCATTAAATTTGTTTTCTACCAAAACAAAATTTAATTTAAAATTGTTTTCATTAAATTCGATAATAATAACAAGAAATATTTACATTTTTAAATAAACTATTGTGTATTTTATTAGTCCCGGGCAAAAGAAGCAAAGCAACACTAACAGAAAGCATCGGGCTGCAGTGTTTCCTTTAGGAATTTTAGTACTTTTGTAGGATTAAAGTTTTTTTTTGTAAAAAAATGTTTTATTTCCAGAAATAAAGTTTTTTTTTTTAAATTATTGGCAACATAATGTATCGACATGAGACTATATATTTCAGTTGAATGTCAGAGTTCAATATCTGAAATTCTTCATTTAAAACTAAAAAAACCTTTCTTTTGATGTTTGATTCCAAACGATTTTGAATAACATTTTTCACTCAACAATTATTGTCGTACACTTTTAAAAATTTTTAGTTAAGCTATTGAAAATCGACCTTATTAGTAATTGTAGATATTTTTTAAAAAGTTTTTTTTTTTTTTTTGAAAAATGGCGGTACAGTCAACCCTACTATAACGCGGTGAGCGCGTACCGCGTTGTATGGAAACCGCGCTATAAGAAAATCAGATTTAACCGTATAAACCAGGCTAATTTGTAGCGCTTTCTATGGAAACCGTCTACCGCGTTGTATGGAAAACGCGCTTTAAGAAATTCGGAATTACCACCAGAATTCGTACCGCTTTATATGGAGACTAAGACAAGATAAATTATAAATTAGCATTGATAAAAATGAAACGAAAACTAAACTAGAAAATTGTTTTCCAATAAAAATAGAAAAGACTTGTAAAATTAAATTTTTAGAGGGACTTGGTTACCAATGTACTGGGAAATACTTCTGAGATGTCTGAAACCGATGTTATAGACTGCTATGAGATAAACTGAACTATTGTTTATACATATATTTCGACTGAGCTTTTGTGTCGAGAATAAAACTGATATTAGACCTTCTTACAATATCTAATTATTACAGTCATTCATATCCTGTGCGGAAGAAACTTATAGAATGTTGTAGAACGGATATCTCGCTGTAAGAGTACCGCATTATAAGAGGGCGATTCAGGCAAATTCAGCTTCGCGTTATGTGGAAATAGAAACCACGTTCTAAGAGTACCGCGCAATAGGAGGGTTGACTGTATATCCAAAGAAATTTCGTTTTTTTAGAAACCTAGATACGAACCCTTATAAATGTGTATTAAAAGTAGATATAAAAACTAAATTCCATTATGCCATGTCTATGTATTGTTATTGTACAACAAAATTTAATTGATCTCTCTTAAGGATTTATTTTGAATTGTATTTTTTTTTTTGCTTTTTTGTAATAATATTTTTTGTATTTGTTACATAAAGAATCATAGTATTATAATAATAGTATATATATATAAATATATATATCTTGATAAATTTTAATATAAAGTAAAACTAATTTAATTTTTCTAATAAAAGTCAATTGATAAAATCAACAATTTAAAAAAAAAAATAATAATAATAATAAGATGGGACTACAATAACCAATTTAACTAATTAATAATATTTTACTTGAAGTTTTTTTTTTCTTTTTCTTTTTTTGTCATAACGAAACAGTAAAAACATTAACAATAATAATAAAAATTATACAAAGAAATTATAATGCCTTAAAACGTATGCTATAAAACAACAGTTTGTAAAAATTTGCATTAAAGCATAACTAACTTACATACATAAGTATAAGTATTGAAATGAAATGTTTTATTAAATAAAACACATTTAACCATTGAAATAGTAACAGACATATATGTATGCATGTATATATCTATGTATAAACAATTCATACATACATATATACAGATAATAATATTGATATACAGAGAGCGTCAAAAGAAAAGAAAAAAAAATAAAATTCTAACAATCACCACTTTTACCATTTAAGGAGAGTGCCCGAAAAAATTTAATAATATTTTGAAATTTTTTTGTAAACTTTTTTTTTTTTTGTTTCAATTTTAAAAACTGACAATGTAACAATTTTAAAATACAAATAACGATAATTTAATAATGTATAGTTTTTTTTTTTTTGTGTACACTTTCTTTTGACGCGCTCACTGTATGTATAGTTAATATATATTTTATAAAAATATTTTAAAGTATTTCAAATTAAATTTGTGTTTTTTTAGTTTTTGTTTGTTGGTTTTGCGTTCATTTTAAATTTAAATTGAATTAAATTATGCTTCTTATGTATGTAATAGACTATTTTTTAGTTTTTTTTTTGTATAAACAATAAAACAACTTATATATAAATATACATATAATGTAGAATTAAGCTAAGACTGAGTTTGAAAAAGTTAATTGATTTTAATTATTTTGTTTGTTTTTTTTTTGTTTGTTTTTTTTTTAAGGACGCTGAGCACGTTAATTTATATAAAATGATTTTATATTTAATTTTTTAATTCTTCTATTTTGATTTTGTTACTAATTTAGTTTAAATTTATTTTTAGATTTGCATAAGGCGCTAAATTAATATATACTATACATACATTACATATACATATATGTATGCATGTATGTATGTATGTTTGTATGTATATTATATATATTTCTTTTTATATATGTTTTTTTCTTTTCTTTCTTCCTTTTTTTAAACTTTGTTTCTTCAATAATAATGCGTTTTTAAAACTTAAATTATTGAAAATTGCAATGTAATGTTTTTAACATAGAAATAGTTTTTCGTTTTAATAATACAAATTAATTATTACTTTAGTTATTAATTTATATTTTGTGTGTAAATATTTTTTTATATTGTAATAATATGCATGTATAATTGTATGTATGTATGTACTTCTTCTTTATTAATTAAATATTTTAAAAGAAAGAAATTGAAAGAAATTTTAAAACAATAAATTTTTTTTTTAATAATATAAACACTTACAATACTAAAAAATTGTGGTAACAGTTATTCTTTTTAACAAATTTAATATGGTATTTTTATTATATTATTACATATTATTATTATTATTATAATTATAATCAAAAATTTTTTCATTCATTCATTCTTTATGTACGTGTAATAATATAACTTCTTTTTAATACATATGTATGTATGTATATGTATATATGTATGTATATTCATAATTTTTTATTTATTTAAATTTATTTACTTATTTAATTTATTTTACTTTTTTTTGTATTTAATAGGGATGGAAGTGTTAGGTAAATGGGGGAAAGTAGGAAGGAAGGAAGTTTTTTTTTTTTTATATAATAAAAGTATTTGCAACTCAAAAGGCAGCTAATTTTTATTTAAATTTAATTCAGATTAAATTTTTACTTAAAACTAATTGTTAATTTTTCCTTTTTTTTTTGTTTCTTTCTTTTCTTTTATTCTTTGCTCCTGCTGTGAATTATTTTTCATAGGATAGTGTAATTTGAAACATACATACATGTAATGTACATATATTTTCAATACATGTACATATGTATGTAGGCGTGTGTGTATATAAATATAAAATCTAAAAATTACCTTCTTTTTGTAAAAAATAATTTTTTTGTTTTATTTTGTTTTTGTTTACCAAGTTCATCTCATCCAAGGTGCTTTACGTTTGATTTTAGTGCGTAAGCTTCGTAAAGATTTTGGTTTCTTTTGGGGTGTCAGAGGATGATGTATGCCACCATAGTGACTACTATGACTATGGTGGTTCTGTGTTGTACCGTTGGTGGTGGTGGTGTTGTTGCTGTTGTTGTTGTTGGTTGAACCAAAATAACTCTGGGTATTGTAACCTTCATCAAGTATGAAATTGTTAGTAGAATGTCGATTAGAGTTACCATTTATAGCCACATAGGAAAGGTTAGCAGCTGCTGTACTTAGTAAGGCCATTTTGCTCATATTGTGTGGTTGGTGTGATAGATGCTGGTTGTTGTGGTGGTGATAATTACTGTTTCTATCCAAGGTAGATATGGTGTGTTCTTCCTCAACGGAGGTAGAAGGTGGTCTTTTAATCGGTGAGTTTGAACTAAGACTGGAGTTTTGACTATTGGTGGTAGTAGAACTAGTATCAATACCTGAGGAGAGTGAAAGTGAAAGTAAGGCATCTACACCGTCACGGTGGCGTTGTTGATCTTCTAACTCTTCAGGTGTTATATTATGACTAAAGAATAATAATCACAAATAGAATGAATTTTTTATTAAAATAACAATAAAAAAAAAAAGAAATCTTACCACTCCTCACTACTTTCATAGGCAGCATCTGAAGAAGCGCAATTGCTTTGATTATCTGTACAGCCCTGATGAGATATCTGGCCATTGCCATTTATAACTAATGAGGTATTGCCATTAATTAAAGGTGTAGAAGCACCACTACCAGCAGCGCTACCACCTCCACCAGCCGAATATGTGTGATCTTCACTGGGTGAGGAAGTTATAACAGGTGATCTAAGTAAGAACAGATAAACGAATTATCGAATGTGAATATCACATCTCTACCAATCTTACCCATTTTGGAAGGTTTCAGTGAAAACTTTTGGTCCATGTTTTAAAGCCAACATAGCAGTGGCGGCATTTACATCATCTAAACTATCAGCACCACAATCTCTGGCCAGACGTTCTATACTTTCGTAATTGCTAAAAGCACCCATTATGGAGGAAGAGAGATTATTTGAATTGTTCGTATTATTATTGTTGTTGTTGTTGTTGTTATTGTTATTGTTTGTGGTGTGAGAATTTCCATTGGATTGACAAATTTGTGAATTATTATTAGCAGAGTAATTATATTTGTTGTTAATGTTATTGTTGTTATGATGATTTAATTTGGTTGTACTATAATCGGACGGATATTCGTCATCAGGAACATCGGGCACTACATCACTGATGTCTTTAAAGGCTTTTGATAGATTGGGAAATAGATTTGGATCGAAACGTGAATTGATATGTGAGGATGATGTATTCGATGATTTTGTACCATCTAAGACATCATAGCCCTGCGATGAAGCAGTCGAACCACCACCAGGACTTTTTAAACTAATTTTATCAGCTGAAGAGTTTTGAAAGAATGGCGAACGATTTAGGGCCTGAATTAAATTTTGCCTTTGTTGCTGTTCAACGCGCCAAAGGGAACCTTTGCCCATATTCTAAGGAAATAGCAAAAAAAAAAGAAGACATAAAATTCGTTAATTATCTTAATAAATCTTTTCTAAATTTTAAGAAAATCTCTACAGCCAATCCTCGTGTTTGGTGTGCAAGTAAAATAACGTATATATGTGACCTTTGCACAATGCCTCGTAGTATTATTTTTTTTTTTTAATTTTTCTTTTTATTTTTAATAAGTTATTGGAAAACTATTTTACTTAACACACCACTGAGACTGGCATTATGCCAAGGGAGTACAGGAGCTGTATTTTGTGAAAAACTTAAACTTACCGGAGCTTTTTCGACTTTCACAAAACTTTTATTCAATGATAAATTGTGACGCACACTATTCTTCCAACCTGTGGGTGCAGTCTTGAAATAAGGAAAATGTTGCACAATCCAAGCGTAGATTTCCTTAACAGGCAATGCTTTTTCTTGAGACCCTTCTATTGCCATAAATATTAGAGAACTATAAAGATATTAAATGTATTAAAATCGTTTGTGACTTGGGTTGGTGTGGTTGCGCAAATTGCTTTTCGTTGTGTATAACTCACCTAAAGCTATATGGTGGTTTATTATGCGTATGCACCAATGGATCGTATGGAACCTTATTTGTATGTTTCTGTTTTTGCGGTGTTATCTGTATTGTCTGGTTATTATTATTATTGTTGTTGTTGTTGTTGTTGCTATTGCTGTTAGTATTATTAGCTAAGGATGTGGAGGAGGATAATTTTGGTGTTAGAGGTGTTGGTTGTTGCGATTGCTGCTGTTGCTGGTGTTGTTGTTGTTGGTGAGGTGTCGAATTATTAATTATTCTTTGGTTTGAAATGTTCGAATTACTATTCGATATTTCAAAGTCTTTAAGAGAATCATTATCATAACTGGAGAAGGAGGTAGGACTGCGTATTGATTGATGTTGCTGTTGTATATGATGATGCTGTTGCTGCTGCTGCTGTTGCTGCTGCAGTTGTTGAGGTATACTACTGAGTGTATAAAATTCTTTGGTTGTATGTTGAGGTTGTGTTTGTATTTCTTGTGAAACCATTAAGGTTGGCGAGGAACTGAAGGAAAGAAATATAAAACAATTATATAGAGCTGGCAATATAACATAGAAGAGGACACATCCTCTTCTTAATATATACTTACACCACTACTTGATGATGATGCTGCTGCTGCTGTGTGGCAGTAGAAGTATTTGCTACTAAAGGCAAAGCTGGATGACTAACTAATGTGTAACCTGCTGGTATACCAGATGTTGTCAATGTTGTTGGTGAAGATGTGGCCAATGGGGAATTGGTTGAAGAAACCGCAATAAATGAAGCTGTAGTCGATGAATTTGAGCTGCTGTAATTAAGTGCTATGGGTGTTGAAGAACCGCTAAGAGTAAAGTAAGATGTCTTATTTAAAGGTGGACTATTGCCACCGTTAATGGCTGCCGTCGACAGGGAGGAAGAAAGTGATGTATTGGAGGAAGCAGGTGAAGACACAACAGTTATAGTAGATCCTACGGTTGTTGTTGCCAAAGCAGATGCATTATTATTACCTCCAACGCAACCGCTAGCCAAACCACTGCCACCACCTTGATCCAAAACATTCATTTTTTCTCTCAAGTATTTTTTATGAGGATGATGAGTAGTACTACTGGTACTGCTGCTGCTACTACTGGAAACAGGCGTCGGATTAGAATTACTGTTGGTTTGTTGTTGCACCTTATGACCCTGATAAGCTGTGTTAGTAGAGACGCTATTATTGATGCTACTGGTCGTTAGCGACGTTGCTATGTTGCTACCGTTAATAGTGCAACTATTGTTGTCATTGACAACAATGGAAGTAGTGCTAGGCAGGTTTAATTGTTTGGACCCAGCAGTATGATTAGTAGTAGCGACAACAACAGCTGTAGCGGTAGTAGCAGAAATAGAACCACATGATGATGATGACGACGAAGAAGGCACATAAGAGGAATTGCTGTTATTGTTGCTATTAGAATGACTATTACTTAAATTAGCTGCGGTAATATTGTTTATTTGACTGCCGTTCGTATTGCTTAGAAGTTGTCGAGCAGGCAAAAAATTAGTACCCGCTTTATATTCGACCACAGTAGTGGTGCCACTAGGACCTACATGAACGGTTGTTGTGGCTCCACCCAAGGCAGCAATATTGCCGTAAATAGTATGGCTTTTTGTATCTTTTAAGTCAACGGCACTAAAGCGTTTAAATTGTTGTTGAAAGTCACTGGCACTTAGAGTAGTAATTTGAGTCTCAGCCGGCAAATCATTTGCACAGCTACTCGTTGAATTAGTTGCGATAACTTGCTCCTCACCTGCCACATGTGGTGGTAGTTCCTCAATTAAATCGTGAGCGTTTGTCGCATTTACAATACAAATATTCGCACTGTTTATGGGTATTGGACGTTTTTGTAAAATAGCATTTGGATGGTTGCTATTACTATTACTATTTGTGGTGGGGGTTGTTGTAGTTACAATTTCTTTAATCAAATTGGAATTATTTAACCAGGCTAAAGAACGCAACTCTTCGTCATTGTCATTTGTTGTTGATGATGTTGTAATACCATGCTGATGCTGTTGTTGCTGCTGTTGCTGGGCATGGTGATGATGATGATGATGAGGTGAATGGTGTTGTTCGCCACTGGTGTTATTTGATGTCTCTAAAGATTCAGCAGCCAAGAGCACAATATTTCCCGTTGCCGTTGTTGTGCCTGTATTATTACTACCATTGCCGTTGGAAGTTGTAATGGCGGTAGTGGTCCCATCATATGCTGTAAAATGCCCATTACGATTCTGTTGCAATACCACATACTTTGAAGTTGTTGGCATATTGCTGGTGGTATTAAATGATGTTGCCTTTGCGGCCGCTGCTGCCAAAAAATTATTAAAATTATTTGCGATTGTGGTATTTGGAGATGATATAGTTGCTGTTGTCGCTACTGATGATATTACATTAAGAGTATTAGCCAATTGTTGTTGTTGTTGTTGAACTCCAGCTGTATGCTGTCTTAGACCATTGGGGATAGCTGCCACTAGTGTAGCAGCAGTTTGTTGTAAGGTACGTAAATGGCTCAAATCATGAGTCGTCAATATTTGTGTAGGATTGTCTGGCGACATTCTAAAAACGAGAAGAAACGAATCATAAATTATGAGTCATATTTAATATAGACGTAAAATATTTTTTTTTGGGCAAATTATAAAATGTTTCGTTTTGTTTTTTGTCAACTAAATATGAACAATTAATGTTTCCTTTTTAACCTTTCCATTTTCGAAATTTTGTTTGTTTTTTGTTTTTTTTTTTTTGTTTTGCGTATGTATTATGACTTATTTGCATGACCTACAAATTATCTTATCAAATTTGCTGTTCGTGATATAATTCGAGTAGAACTGATTCTTTTTTATTTTTTGTTAATGTGAGGTAAATAACACGTGCTTTATAATAAGTGAAAATTAGTATTCAAAACTAATATAGAAGAGATTTTAGCGATTGGCTTGCATTTATTAAAATATTCGAATCTGAACTTAAAACGATATAAGGAAAGAAGAGGAAATACTTAGAAGATTAATTAATTTACAATTACAATATGATATGGCACATTAAAATTTTTAAAATATAAAGGGTCCGCCAAATATTTTTTTTTTAAATGCTTTAAAAAAACCACTGAAAATTTTCACAAATTTCTTTTTTTATTTGAAAGTATAATCCTTCCGATTAATAATGGAAAATAATTTCATTTAAATGGCTGCCTCGATCGGTCCCATTTTTAAGCACATTATCGATTGTGTGCAGCTGTATTTCACCAATGGCTTCACGAATATTGTCCTTTAAAGCGTCAATTGTCTCTGGCTTGTCGGCGTAACACTTATCTTTGACGGTACCCCACAAACAGCTAAACAGGTGCCCAAACAGCCATCAGCATTGCGGCTGATAATACGCAAAACATCGAGTGTAGCTTCGACTGTGTGGCGCACGTAGCGCCGTCCTGTTGAAAACAAATGTTACCAATATCCTTCCTCTTCAATTTTTGTGAACAAAAATTCGTTCAACATGCCACTCCTTGCTCATTTTCGAATAAAAATGGCCCAATTATGCCTCTCGACCAAAATTCACCTCAAACAGTGACTCGTTTTGGATGTTTCGAGCGAGTTTTCTGTGACCCAAATGCGACAATTTTGCTTGTTTACATATCCGCCAAGATCAAAATGAACTTCATCTGAAAAGATGATTTTTTTTTTTGCCAAAATCGGCATCTCTGTTACGCGATCGCAGACCCAATTAGCGAAGCGAAAACGCGTATACACAACCATATTCGTTCAGCGGAAGGATAAAAATCTGTCAAATCAGACATGAGCTAAATGTTGCCATTTACGAAATAAGTACTAGTTGGAAAAAAAGCGTTAGATGGCGGATCCGATAGAATGTAAAAACTGTATGTATGTATATTTGTTTCGATATTCTTGTTCATATTACATGCGATTTATGCGGTAACATACTAATTGGAAATCACTTCTTAGATTTAGCACTACTCATAGTAACAGTTACATATTTCTTTAACTTCAATTTTATTCTCAATTCAATTAAATTTAATTACAATCAATTATATTTGCATAAGACGATTAAAACTATAATAATCACTTTCATTGTTTATATAATAAACAAAAAGAAGAAAGAAATAAAAAATATCTCTTGTAGGTACATGAGATAAAATCAAAAGTCTCATGCGATAAAATTGTTTCCATATAAATACCATACAACCAGCCAACCAACCATCTATCCCACTAGCAAATATTAACATATAAATATCAATCAAACAAATACACATACATACATACATACACACACACATATATATATACTTATGTATGTATATAAAGCTTGTATTTTAAAATTGTTTTATAGGCACTGTAAATATTTTGTATTAGATTTACGTTTATTCGAAGTGTATGTACATTTTTACGGAGAGGAAAAAAATCGAAAACTAATACACCGATTTAAAAATTTTATTTTTAAACTTATTCCACTTGATTTTTATTTATTTTTTTTATTTTTTATTATTATCAAGTTTTATTTAAATTTATTGTTTATCTAGCATCTCTATATGGGTAGAGAATAGAGAAACAACTCAGAATCGTTTGGTGTATAATAAATAATACCCACTATAAGTCACATTGTCAACTGAACTGAACAAAACTGAATAGAGAAGAACTAAAACAATTAGATCGGTTTTTGTTTTTTTTTGTTTTTGGTTTTATTTTCTTCTTTATTTCTCTCTATTTCTGTTTCTATTTCTATTTTCATTTATTTTTTGTATTTTTTTTTTTTTTTTTATAAAAACTTTTTGCTTTGACGAGGTGCGATATTTTTAGTTTATTTTATTTATTTTCTTTTCTTTTTTTTTTTTGTGTTTTTTCTTCTTTTCTTTATATTGTTGCTTTTGCGCTTTTATGAAAAACAACAAAAACAAAACAAACCAAAGCAAATACAACTCACACATACACATACATACTTAAACAAGCCTTTTGCAGTCAATATTTGTACATTTCCTTTCGTTTTTAATGAAAAACTTATTCTGCTGTATTATTGTATTTGTATGAAAACAAAACTAACGACAACAGCAAAGAAAAATTTAAACAATTTATTTACGCATTTTTTTCTGTTTTTTTATTTCTTTTTTTTTCAGAAAATGAAAGCAATAACAGGCGTAAACGCTCACTAAACACCGCTACTAAGGCATGGCAGGGTAAACGAACACAAAAGCACAAACAAATCAGAATATACCTCCTAAGTTTATATGTATGTATGCAGAGATATCTATGTATGTCCACACATACATACATACATAAATAGTATATTTAGGAAAAAAAATTAAAAAAAAAAAAAATTCGATACAAAAAATGAAATATTTTTGAACAGAGATCCCAAACTATTTCTACGTATATATGTTCGTATAGACATACGTCATATATATACATACATACCACAGATCAGCAATGAGTATTCAAAACGATGAGTGGATTCGAGTCATACTTATAATTTCTGATACTCAAAGTTGGAAGTACTCATCGTACTTATACTTAGCAATACGCATGATGTTATTGACATTGACTCGTCTCTACTTAACATTTACACGAAGCACAAAATTAGTATAATTTGCATACGAACACTACACTATACTCACAAGAAGATTATGTGTATGCTATGCTTGTTGTCTTTGTCTTTCCTTTCTTCTTTGTTTGTATATGCAACAACAACAAAGGCTGTAAATTTTGACGAATGACTCGAATCACTTATAATAATTATAACTATTTTTCAAAATTAGGTGAATGAATCAAACATATTTCGAATGTTGTGAGTTTAATGTCAACGTTGTACTCATACTCATTGCTACTTATACTTATAAATCAATGTTGTAGCGAATAAGAATGAATCAGAGTAGTTGAATTTCAATTATGTTGATTTACTCATGCTCAAAATTGCATGAGTGCTTATGAGTAGCGGAAAAACGATTCATTGCTGATCTCTAATACATACACACATATGGATATAAATATTATAAAAACATATTTGCGAAAGCGAAAGTACATATGTATACGTATGGCGCAAGCGTAAATATTAAATGCATTTTGTTCTACACTCTGTTTGACATATAGAAGATGTTTGACGGCGTCCGATACATTCCATAAAAATTTGAAAAGTCTTTGAACACAATAAATTCGTCTGCAGTCAAGTTAAATAAATATTCGCAGATGATGTTCAATGTTTAAGGATCATAACAATACATTTTATATGTGAAATTCAGAAAGAAAAAAACACCAAAAATAATTTTAAAAAAAACCCTGGTTACTTAAATGATGACAGTTTGTGAATACCCTTAAAATTTAAGCAGTGTACGCGACATAAGCACGCACACACTCATTAGAAGATAGATAAAGTTTATGATAAGATAAGCTTTAAAACAAAAAAAATTATTTTTTTTTTTTAATTTTTTGATACGCTTGTGACTCGTTATTAAACGTTTGCGTTTTAGTTTTAGTTTTCAATTTCATTTTCTTTAATTTCTTCTATTTTTATTTAAATTAATAAAATTTCTGTTTTTTTTTTTTGTTTTTTTTCAACAAACTATGTATTGCGTAAACAAATGACTATATTTGCGTATGCATAAACGAATACAAGCACATACGTATGTACATACATATACATTTACGTAAAAAGAGAATGATATTGTTGGCTAACAGTGCCACAAAAACATAATCTACAGCAGTGTTGAAAAGCAAAGTACTTTTACACTTTCTTTAGAACTTTTTTATTTCAAAAATACCAAAGTACCTTCCCCCGCAACGCTTTCAGTATTTTCTTTATATGACACATATTTTATGTCATGCGTTTTTTAACTATTAATGCACGTTCAACGCAATGCTAAAGTAGAATTAGTTTTTAGCCCCGGTTAGCCAAACGTAGACGGAAAGTACATACGTTCGTTTTTAGAATATAAAAGGCTATGAAAGCGCGTTTGCCGAATCGTAATGTAATTTCGGTAAGCTTTTCAAATGAACGTATGTTATGTACATTACGTTCCATCAACGTGGCTAAACGGAACAATTCAAAGCCAATGGCGGACTACTCCATAAAAACGAAATATGAAACAAATATTTCTGCGGCCACTTCTTCATGGAAATAAAATTGCCATGAAAAGTTTCTCAATAATTCGTCGTTCGGAATAGGTCCAGCCACTCATTAACACATTAAATTAATGCACACAACATAAAGGTTGTAAGAAGCTAGGTCGCAATCCTGATTGAAGAGTTGTAAATGACAAATTTTACAAAAGTACTATTTTTAATGCAAAAAAAGAAAAAAAAAAACACTTTTTCAGTTATAATTCAGTACCATTTCAAAATTTCAGTTTTGCAACACTATCCTACAAGTGTGAATGAATCTAACTGATGACATTTTTTGTACAGATTTAGATTTAGTTTCTTTCAAATAGACATACATACAAATGTACATACATACAATATGATATCCAATATATTCGATTTTTATAATTAGTCTGATCTTTTGCTCGTTAAATCAATGCATTCATCTTGGATTGAAAGTTAAGAATTTTACTCAAAACTACAATATTCAATTGGTATAGTGATCCTTTGGCAAAATTGCGTTAGTAATGGATGACAAAGAAAAAAAAAACTAAGGAAATATTTAAAAAATATATAGAAGAATATATAAAAGTACTCTTAATTAATAATTAATTATTTAATAATTTTATATTTACAATGCTGTTCAATAAAATAGATTCACCATGATCTAACATCTTTGAGATCAATAAAAAAAATTAGAAAAACGTGATTAGTAGTTATAATTTTTTTATTTAGGTAAACTTATAACATAAATAGCATTGAAAAGATAAAACTTTAAAGCATCTAAAGTAAAAAAAACTATATTTTCATCAATATCCTTCAAATCCGCAATTTTTTCGTGTTCACAGAAATAGATTCACAAAATTTGGTGTTCTAAAAAAATTATTTTTACTATTTCAAGCAAGTAATTCTTTGTATTTACAGTGTATTTACCTCAGTAGAGGAAATAGAATCTCCAAAATATTTTTAAAATGTAAATATTATGTATTTTAAAATTTGGATTTTCTACTTCTGCTTCTGCGAGCTTAGCAACGCGAACAATAAGCAAATTGTAGTGGTGACAACTACCTCTCTTTTAGTGAACAACAATCATATCTGAATAAGAAATCTATATACAGGCCCACAAAAGTATACATACGATTAACAAATTTCATAAATTTGTGAACGAAAGCCAAAGACCGTCTTAAAATCGAGGAAATTTGTCACACAGTTATAAAGATTTTCAACAAAAATGGATTGGTTAAAAAATTTCTGAAATTTGTTAATCGTATGTATACTTTTGTGGTTGAGTGTAAATACTATGTATGCATGTTGAGCATTAACAATAAATTTATTAAGAATGTAGTATGAAAATAACAACACAACCACAACAACAACAACATAAATGAAACTATAACAACCAAGCAAGTCTAATTTAGTATAAAATATCAACAGAAATAACAATTTAATATACAATATAAACAAATATTTTGTATATTTATATACATACATATGTATGTACATATATGTGTACGTATGTATAACCTCTAAAGGAATTTCTAACTAATTTCTTCTTAATATTATTTATTATTTTTTTTTCTTGTTGTTGCTTTATATAAATACAAAGAGAGTAAGGAAAGCAAGGAAAATAAGTTACGTTAGTGCTTGATACACTCCAAATTTAGTACACATGGTATGCGCTATACATGCACATGTAAACATTAAAACACAGAAGTAGAAGTAGTAGTGTCGCCATAGTTACTTGAATGTAAACAAACCCGATGGCAAAGTTCATCTATTGGAAAGAGAGTAAGAGGAAAATATAAAACAAAAGAAAAAAAAAACAATAATAAACAATAAACAAATGCTAATAGATAATAACACAGTTATAAAACAAAACAATAATATTGCGAGTAAAAGTATATCTCTTACACAGAGCTTTAGTTTTACTAAAAAAGATTTTCTCTTAATATTGTTATCAAAGTTAAACAAACGCTCTTGCTGTCATAACCAAAGAAATTAAAACAAACTGCGCAAAACAGTTTTTTTTTTTTAATGTTAGTTACTGGAGAAGAGGTTGTAAAAGAGAAAAAATATTAAGAGTTGAGAGAGAATGAGTACAGCAGAGAGGCAGTTTGAGTTTATTTTATAAAGCGCAGTTTTATATTGCATGCGTTTTTTTGTTTGTTTCTTTCTTAATTTAGTTTTTATTGTTGCCTTAAAATAAATAGTGCGAAGAGCAATTTAGTGTGTCAAGCAGAGGTGGAGCAATTTGGCGCCTTTTCTAAAACAGAAGTAGTTATATTTTGCCTTCGTAGTTAAATAAATGTCAAAAGCCATATTTTTCATACATTCACAACTACATGCATGTACATATGTATATGTATATACACGCACACAAAGAAGATAACATTATTATTCTGCAGTTATACTTGGCTTGTATACACTCATAATTATTTTCGGCATGGGTAAATTCATTACCACAAACCTTAAAAATTAATCAAAAAAAAAAAAGTATTGGAATGAAAATAAATAAAATGTATGCAGGTTTTATATGTACTTTACATTAATGACGCGTTTCCTCTTTTTTTCACATGTGCGCACAAATAATGTGATAAAATGTGAAAAAAAAACTAACACTCTTAAAAGTTCTCAATTCTCTTAAATAAATATTTATACAACCACCTCAAAAAATTCAAATACACCCATACCTTACTTTGCGTTGTGGTTGCGTTAAAAAAAACAAAAACACGACGCAAAGTGAATTATGTCCCTCAGGGGAAGAATATCTTGGGCTTTTTACACATTTAGGGCGCGAACATCAACAATGTTCATTAAAAAGATCGTAAAAATCCATTCAGTTGCTTGTCAACTTCGAAAGAAGAAAGTTCATGCCGGATTTTTTCGGGTTTCAATGATACAACCAAAAAAATCTTACAATGGAATTCACTATTTTTCAATGAGATTCTCTACAAAAAATGAGAAATGATCTCTATTTTTTAAAGAATATTTGTCACGTCAAATAGGCAGTCTTTAGGGATTTGACATATTATTTGGTTGCACTTGAAAATATTACTAACAATTTTCCTCTGGGTTAATCACATGCCTCTCACAAATCCACTCACATTTTTATCATGTTCTCTTTGTGCCGACGTCTGCATATAATACCGTATAAATTAACAGTTTTACACTTGTTAGAGTCGTGTAACGGGTTTTCGTTGTAATATAATTTCTCTTTCTCACTCATTCTCTCTCTCTCTCTCTCTCTTGAATGTATTAAATTGTTGTGCTTGTTTTGTTTTCGCATTTTAGTAACTGAATATTTACAAATTCAATTAACCGTTCACTGAAAAATCACTGCTCAATTAGTTTTGTAATGTTTATTTTTCAATTTAGAAGACGGACAAATTTGAATGAATTTAAAATTTAACAAAATTGGAGACGACCCCAGCATATGCAAACATATCACACTTACATACATTTATAAATTACGAAGCTTTGATTATGAGTTCTATGAACGAATATTATCAAATTACATATGTACGTACATATTTAATACATCAGCTGGTTGTTAAATTAAAAAAATGGCGTCATTAGGTTGATATTTGTTTGTTTTTCTTTTGTTCTTTGCGGGCATGACAATTATACAAATAAAAAAGTGTATTAAAATGGGAGAAAAGAAATATCCATGTCAGTATAACAGTTGTTGAGGCAGAGACATAGGGATTAAAGTTAAAATACAAGTACACTTAATTCTGTTTTTACGCGGTAGATACATTCCAGAAAAAACCTTGTAAAAAAAAGATATGAAGAACATAGAAAAGAAGGTGATTGGTTCCATATCCTACAACTTTGCTAGCAGAATGTCTTGTGCACACCTCTAATACGTACATAATTGGTCATTACAACCCTTCAGTCAGGATTATTGACCTAGTTTCTCACACTACTTATGTTGTGTGTATTAATTTTTATACAAAAGTGGTGGGACCTATAATTTAAAGTCGACTCCGAACGACAGATATTTGAGAAACTTTTCATAGCAATTTTATTTATTTTTGCCAGAAATCCGCTGAGAGGAAAACGCCGAAAAAATACTTTTTGTATTTTTATTATGACGTCTGGCCTGGGACTCGAACTCTGGCACTACCTACTAGACCACGGAGACTTTACAACCCATATAAATAAATGACAAAATATTAAAATAATTATGGTATATTAGGTGTTAATAAGGTAAACATAATAATATTATAAACAAAAGTTACATTCAGCAAATCACCAACGTAATTGAAACAATTAAAAAGTCATAAGTTCATAAATAAAAAAAATTGAAAGCAATCAATATAGTGATGAAAATAACAGAATTCTATTCGCAGTCATCATCGGATGTCATACGTGATCGCTTACGTAAAAGGCTGGTTCAGAATTTCAGCACTTTGTATAATCTATAGTAACGGAGCTATACAAGATTCCACATCAGGTTGAAATTTTCATAAACTTTTCTCAACCGTGCTACATCAAAATTGTGCAGCCCTTGCGCTGATCAACTTCTTCCTTTCCCTGATTTGGCGGAACTTGGTTAGTACAGGGTCACAACGGGCCGCCATGCGTGCTCGAGTGAGGTTTGTAATATCAGAGCTACCACTACGACCTAACCTAACCTATATCAAATATCACCGTGTAAAAGCTGAATTGGGTGTAATCGAAAACTCGAGATACATTTAAGTTTATACTGTATAATAAACAATAATAAAACAAGGCCTTTTGAAATTTAATAGAAAGCATTTCAAAGATTTTTTATTAGCTTAATAATATAAATTTAATTCACTTTCTTATCATGTGAAAACATTGCTAATAAAGATCTGTAGGCTTCTATACTTCTTAGAGAATCGATGGAGAAAATGTATCAAATATACCGGAATAAAATGTGTATGTATCTACGCAAAGAGGATAGTAATAATATTTTAAACAATTTTATATTGTATGTGAATTTTACTTTCTAAGCATAGTTTTAGCCAATATTATTTAAATTTGTAATCTTAAATTAATTTTGGCCATGTGTTTCTTTTCATCTAAAAAAAAGGGTAAACACAAATTGCAATGACATTTTCATTACATTATTTTTTTTTGTTATTAATTTATAAATTGTTTATGCTTACAATGGCGCGCGTAGAAATAAAAAAAAAAATAAAAACGAAGAACGAAACTATTGAATAATAAACAACAAACGACGCCATTATACGAATAAACATTTCGGTTTTTAAACAAAAACCCCAACACTACTTCATCAAAAGTATGGAATTAAACAAAATGCAAAAACTATATCAACATCGACAAGTAAATATCTATATGTATGTATGTATGTAAGTCGTATGACGAATATGAAAAGAGAGAGAGAGAGAGAGAATATTATTAAACAATTGAATTCAACAAGAAAATAATTATATTTTTATTTTCTCTTTTTTACTTCTAAACAGTAGCTACAACTATGAACATTAAATTAGCACAAAATCCATTTATAGTTTGATTATGATTTTTTTCCCACAAGGATAAAGACCTCTCATTCTGAGGAAAAAATACTTTGAAGCAACGTTAATCGTCTGTGACCAGACGTTACAATCAAAAGATTATAAAGCATGGTGGAGGAGGCATTGTGGTGTGGGGATAATTTTTTTATTACTTTAGTCAAAATTAATGGAAGAATGGACCGTTACCAATATTTGGACGATATGAAGAACGAAATGGAACCATATGCTTCTGAAAACATGTCAGTTTCATTAATATTTATGAAAGATAATGATCCCAACCACACGTCACAGATGGTAAAGAATTGGTTTTAAAAAGAGCACATACGCATTTTAGACTTCCCGGTGCAAAGTCCTGATTTAAACCCCATTGAAAACCACTGGCACGATGTGAAATGTGTAATTGCTCAACAAAAGTACTAAAATCTGAACGATTTGTGGCTTGGAATACAGAATGAATGTACATACGTTCCATGGACATTTGGATAACCCGAGGCTAAAACCTAATTCTATATTTAGCATTACGTTGAACGTGTTGCTAATGCATTAATAATTGAAAACCGCAAGACATAAAATATGTACTGTAAGCGTCGTGGGGGTACTACGGTATTTTTGAAATGAAAAAGTACAAAATTTTTCAACACTGTTATGAATTCTATTTATTAAAGCAACAACAACAGCAAATAAAATCAAAACGCGGCTATGTGCCTTTCAGTCAACTTCCAATTACAACGACCTAAATCATTTGCCCTGCTTAATCTCTGTCGAACAAAATTAGGGAAATTTATATGATCCCTGTATTCAGTATTTGCTTTGAAACTACCACCTCACTTATGTTAGTAAAGAAACATCATTTTTTACTCACCCAATTTGCACTACACACGGAACTCCTTTTATGTGTGTTTTTAGTACGGTAAGGCATTCTACTTGATCGCAAATTTATATGAAAAAACACTCAATTGCTTATGTTTTAATGTATTTTCATACAATTTTCTTATTGACCAAAATTACTTGTCGTACAAAAACAATTTCTTTTGCACACAATACTTTTAACACATACACACACATTTTTTTCATTTATGTGGGAGCACCCTCATAAACTTAATGAACTTTTTTTCTTTTTCGATTTCTATCATTTGCTTTTATTTTTTTCACATAAAACCTTGATTTCTTAAATTTTTTCCAACTTAAATTACATTTGAAAACAAAACTTTAATAAAAATATTGGTATTTACCAATAAATTTTTAATTTCCTTTTCTTTTCACAAAAATAACTCCCTACCTGTTGCGCTTTTAACAAAGAAACTAAAAATGTCGCCTTTTTATTTACCAATTTCCCACTTTAGAACAAAAATATCCCTTTAATTTCGTTACTACATACTTATGTTTATATACGTTGAATGTTGTTTACTCTCCTCCCTTTTGTGTGTGATCTCATGCTGTTGATATCGGCGAATGCTGTTGCTCATGCGTACTGCGTGTGTGTGCGAATTTTTGTGGGTTTTTTTTAGTTTTTTATGGGTTGCATTTTTCTTCGGGATTTTTTTTTTATTTTGATGTTTAAATAGCAACTGTGTTGTTGCTATTGTATATTAAGATTTGGAAATACTTCTTTTTTGTTGCCATAAATTAAAGCACGAAGTTAAAGGGATTTTTTTTTGTTCTAAAGTGGGAAATTGATAAATAAAATGGCGACATTATTATTTTCTTTGATAAAAGCGCAACATGTACGGTGTTATTTTCGTGGAAAGAAAAAAAAAATTAAAAAATTGTTGGTAAATTCGGTTATTTTTTATTAAGATTGTGTGTTAAAATGTATTTTAAGTTGATAAAATATAAAAAATCATAGTTTTATGTGAAGAAAAATAAAAGCAAATGATGAAAATCGAAAAAGAAAAAAAGTTATGGGGTGCTCCCATAAAAATGCAAAAAAAAAAAGAAAAAATGGTGTCGTATGTATGTGTGTGTTAAAAGTGTTATGATGAGATGCTTAAGAAATTGTTTTTGTACGGCAAGTGTTTGTGGTCAATTGGAAATTTATATGAAAATGACTCAAGCAAAAATACATGAGCAATTGAGTGTTTTTTCATAAACATTTTCGATCAAGTAGAATGGCTTCCCGTACAGTAAACACAGTGTAAGAGGGTGTAAATGGGGTAAGTCAACATTGCTTGCCTTTACTAGCTTAAGTTGAGTGCTATGCAAAGCAAATGGTGAATATAATTTAAGCATATGTTCTTTCTATACTTGGATTTATTTTAATAAATAAAATTTATAACACTGTATAGAATGTAGTGTGTGTGTGGTGTTGTTACAAAATGTTTAGGGAAACAAATCAATTTCCTTTGTTATGACTTAGATAAAGTAGAAGCGCAAATATTTATTATAAATTTTCTGCAACAAGTGATAGTTTCTAGTCTAATTAAGAAAATTGGATTATCTATGCCCTGTAACATGTCGGAGTTTACAATTTCCGAAGAAACTCTTACAAACTCCAAACAAGAGTTATTTTTGAAAAATTCAAATTTTTCCTAAGAAGTCCTCTTTAATCATGGGTGAAAATGGACATCATCATCATGATTTTGGTGAGGAAATTGATGGCAGCTTTGCTATCTGAATAAAATAGGAAATTTTCAGGGCAAAAAAAAAAAATGAAGTAAATTTGATGAGATGACATACATATATAAAAAAATATCACTCGACTTTGTCCGATTTGATCAAATGATAACTCAATCTCTTTACAAGAGAACAGACTTTAAGAATATTACCACTTATCCCATATTTTTTTTTTATTAAAGAGTGCTACTATGAATGGACAAACTTAAAAAATATAAAAAAAAAATTCGAATTTCCCAAGTTTATCTCATCAAATCTCATAGCATATTAAGGTCTATATCTCCCCTTTCAGAAATGTTTGAGTAATCCAGAAATTTGTGCTTAAAATAAAAAAAACAGTTTTTGTCAAATAAAACAAGTTTGTAGGGTTCGAGAAATATAAAAAACGTATTTTTGACTTTTACTCAACTAATTTAACAACGTGGACAATGTAGTTACTCGGGTATATTTTTACTGTCGCACCGTGTTATTGCTGGCCTTTAGTAATCTTATTAGTATTTAGTATTTTAGTACGTTATTACAAACGTTTGGCTAACTGGGGCTAAAGCTTAATTCTACTTTATCATTCCGTTGAACGTGTTGCTAATGCATTAATAATTGAAATCGCAAGACATAAAATATAAACATAATATAGAAAAATTACTGAATACGTCGCGGGGATAATGCGGTATTTTTGAAATCAAAAACTACCGAAAAAAGTACAAAATCACTGAATTTTTCATCAATGGTGCAAAATTTATAAAAAAATTTAAATCGCTTGCATAAATTCAGCCTCATACATACTACCAAAGGAGTACCCATATTGTATGTATGTACTAGAGGTGTGCACAAGACATTCTGCTAGCTTACCCTTCACCGAATGCAATACTGTAGTGTACTCTTTTCTGTTGCTCTTGATTGTACAAGTGCACTGAAATGTGTATTTCTCATTTATTTAATATATACAACAGCACTCGTTTGCCTGTGAAGTAATGGAACTATGCTTTGTGTTGTAAGAGCATATTTGACTACTGAAGCTACATTTTCAGTATTGTCATATGAATATTAGTAGTATAAAAAAAGTAATAATGTAAAAACAGGTTTTTCCCCAGAAATAAAAGGTTTAAAAAAGTTACTGGCAATGCTGGCGTCGACGAAGAAGATGTTCGGTTGCCGAAAGCAAAAAAAGAAATGCATGCTGTGTGACTCTATGAAGAGTACAATATTTTTGTTGCACTCTTCACACAACTCTCTTTTACACTGTTGTATAATGGTTTACGCAGTTGTTTTTTTGTACTCTATCTTTGTTTCACACTTATTTATATTTGCAGCTACAATCAATATTCGGTCTTGAGAAAAATGCAATAGTGTGCAATTTTATAGGTCTTGTGCACACGTCTAGTACGTACATATGTATGAATGCAGGTACATGATAAATTTTATCAAGAACTTCTGCCTTAAATTCGGCAGCACCTACACCTAGAGACAATAATGTTTAAATTCACCTAATTTTTCGGAAATTGAACTCAACATCACGCACGACTACTATTACTACTACTACCAATTTGCCGAATTATGACGATGATGATGAGAAATCTTGCTATATTTGGTTTTTGTTTTCTTTTGGCCGTGTTTGCTTTATTTTTCGTTCTCTAGAGTTTGTAATAATCGTGAATCAAACATATACGACATGACAAACCAACACTATTGAATGAGTAGCTAACATCGACCACCTATAAACAGACACGCTGTTTAGTCATTTTGTATATGCATGTAGGTATCTGACGTACTACTAATATTGCTAAAGCTACTTTCCTATTTACGTTATTATTATTATTAGAGACGACCGTTCTTTGAGAGAGAGAGAGAAGTAATAAATAAAAATTAAATTATTGCCTCTTAAATAATCTTTTCAATAAAAATCACAACAAATTATTGTTTGTTTTTCAGTAAAACTATTATTATGTATTCTTAAATTCCTAATAGTTTACAATTAAAATGGTTTAAACTTAAAAAAAAAAATAATAATAATGACAATAACAACAACATAAAATAGCACAAAAATTCCTATGCTTGAAAGCAAATGATTATACGAATAAAGAGAGCGAGAGAGAACATTAAAAAAGAGAAAGCGATGGAGAGAAAGAGAAAGAGAGAGCACAATATTGAATGGTGATGTAAACAAGTTTTTTCAGTTTTGCTTTTTTTTCTTAATTCACAAAAACAGAAAAGGTTAAGTTTGCGTAAACAAAGCGCGTGCTTTTTTATAGTGCTTTAGCGGTACTTTTTCTTAAACGTAGTGTACGACTATACTCTACTTAAATCTTATATGTAATGCATTTAAAAGGAGGGGGGAGGGAGCAGGACGGGACTGAATAATATGAACATATGTATGTATGTAGTTATTTATGTATGTTGTTAGTACAACACATAAGTATGTACATATCTAAATTTTCTTTTTTAGCTACTTAAAGAAAAATTCAATAAAAATAAAAATTAAAAAAATTACTATTAAATAGACTTGATGTGTGTGTGTATAGCTGACAAATATTGCAAATTATAGTGTATTTAACAAGTGTACGCCCATATTTTAAAAGGTGTAAATATGAATGTTTTAATATCTACATACTATATACATAGATACATACGTATTTACATATGTATGTATATGTATGCTTACGTATCCTATATTTTATATCTACACAAATAGTCATAATGTTGCGTATTATTTTCAGATTATAATTCTAAAACCGATATCTTTGTGTGTATTGTACGTATTTATCAGCACGATTTTTTTAAACACCCAGACATAGTTTTCAACGTAACACACTAGCGTACTAAAGATAATGAAGTTTATTGCGATCAAATCAGATATTATAGGTACATTTTTCAAATGAATTTCAGCTTTAATTTATAAAATTAAAGTTTTATTCTAACGGTTAACGACTATAGGGAAACATTTTTGAGATTATAAAATGGAATCAACAATATTTTTATACCAAAAACTTACATATGTACATACATACATACATGTATGCGATCCCAATAACTTATTAGAGCTTACAGATAGATGTTGGGTCTCATTATAGCTTGAAATATAATAGATATGTATGTACGTACATATATATATATATATATATATATTCATGAAGAAGTCAATATTTTCATTGCGATGATGATGATGATATAACGTGTTTTGCGGCTGGTATTGTTTACGCGTGGGTCACTCTAAATACAACAACAGTACATACTCAGAAGTTGACTAATTTTATGAGATGATATCGCAACAATAATAGAAAAAAAAACCAAAATTATTTTAAATAAATTTAATTTTAAATAATAAAATAAAATAGCATAAGAAAACTAAATTAATACAAAAGAAAAACAAAAAAAAAAAACAGTAGTAAACAAAGAACAAGAAGGCACATCATTTTGTCGATGACTGTTAGTTTAATTAAAAAGAAGAGAGAAAAATATTACAAATTTTGTTTTTGTTTTTGTTTTCATGTTCGGTGTTGTATTTTAAAAAAGCTTCGGTCGGTGTTGTTGCTATTTTTGTCATTATTGAGGTGGTGTTGGTGAATACTAAGTCGACTAATAGTCGAGAGACAAAAGCAGCATTTGCTTGTTTTTCTCTTTTTTCTTTTTATAATTAGAATATATGAGAATCTACTACATATATTATGTAAAATAAAAAACAAAAAATATTGAAAAAAATGTAAAAGAAAATAAGAAATTGAAATGTATTTATATTACCTACTTCATTTTAAGATCCATTATTATGTTGTTATGTGGTGATATCTTTTATAATCCATTTAAAATAATCATTCACTTAAATTTTCAATTGATTTGATTTGATTTAATTTGTAATTGTTAACTTTTTTTCTCGAACTTTTTTTCCTTGTGATTCAGTTCAAAACCACATGTTTTTTGTTTTATTGTTGTTAATTTATTTTCTTCAAATTGAATTTGTTTTTCTTATAAATTATTTATATAAATATATATGTATGTATATATACATATATATATATTTTTTTATTGTTGTTGTTGCTGTTCGTTTAATAATCAATAATTTATTTTTATACAGATATCTCTCACTTGTTCTACAATCATTGAAAAACACGTTTTTTTTTTTTGATTTGCTTCGCTTTTTACACAAATTTTTAAACTTTATTCACATACAATTAATTATTTGCACACAATTAAGGCCATTTAATTTGACAATAAGTTTTATTATTTTCATAACAGCACTCACAGAAAAATAAAAGAAAACAGTTTAACAAAAATCAGAAAACGGTTTGTTTAAAAATTTTCCAATAAAGAAAAATTCAAATACTCCCCTACTTTTGTTTTAAATAATTTCTAATAGGAGAGAGTTGGGTGAAACGTTGTTTTTGCAACAACGACGCCTTTTGTAATGATTATCGTCGTCGCTGGTTGGAAAAAAAATGTTCAATTCATTCTGTGCTATACGGCGTTGGCCGTTTTTCTTCTTCTTTTGTATATTTTTTTTTTATATTTTTGTTATTTTTGTTTTTCAACACACATTTATTCACACATGTGTAATATGTGACGGTATTGTTAGTATGATGAGTTGTATTGATATTTTTGTTATTGTCCCACACAAACATAATAATAATAATAGTAGCAACAACAAAACAAAAGTAAATTCTCTCTCGACTTGATTTTCTCCATAAAGCAAATCTCTTTTCATATTAGTTTTGTTTATTTCATTTTAATACGCGAATCACGAACACTATTTTCTGTCTCTAATTTTTGCTCTCTTTGAAATAGTGTGAAAAGTTTTGTTTACTGCAGAGAACAGAGAATTAGAAGCAGTAGGAAATGCTCAGCTCAGTATTTAAAAGAGAATGAGTGGCAAGTTGTTTATATTTCAAAATGAGAGTTTTGACTTACTAAACCAATAAGACTAATAAACATGGAAACAGTGTTGTCGTATGGGTTTAAAAGAAATTGTCATATACGTTACAGAAAAAATAACAAACAACAAATTCTATACATATATTGTATTAGACTTGTATGTTAGTAATTTTAATATTTTTTATGTAGACTTCTTCTGCAAACCAAAAACGAAACTTTCAAATGTACAAATAAGTTTAGTTCTGAATATTTTATTCACAAGAAGTAGAAAGTATTGAAGTTTTAATTTGCTTTTAATATTTATTTTTCTCATGCTTCAAAACAAATCGTTTCTGTTACGATTTTAGACAGTCTTTTACGGTTCAAATTAAAATAGAAAAGTCTGGCATCACCCTTACGGTAAACATAAACAAAAATCTACGTTGTTTAGTGCAAAAAAAAAACACACACAAAATGTAAACATATGACAATAACAAACGCTCACATTTTACTCTTTAGTTCATGGTTGTTGGCTCACTCTCTTCACATTTATAATAACAACAAATGTTGTATGTGTTGGTTTGTTGTTGTTTATTGTTTTTGCTGCTGTTTAATGTATACTTTTGGTTCGGTGTTTTTTTGTTTGTTTTGTAAACATTTCATTTACTTCTACAGTATTTTGCTTTGTTTTGCTGCTCCTTTGGTTCTTTCGCACTTTCTATCAGTCACTACGATTCTCTTGCCCTACTTGCGTCTCCAACTGAGTAATTGTGCTTTTTTCGTTTTAAATGGGAAGCTTTCTTCTTATTATTTCAAAATTTGTAATTTAAAATACAAAGAAAAAATATTACCGAAGGAGAGAGCAAACTTTTTTTTCTTGTTCACCAAACTGGCGACTATTAATGTGTGTGTGTGCGTGTGCAATTATTTTATTTTATTGTTTTAACAAGTGGAGTTCTTATGCAATTAACACCTTTTTTATATTTGATTGGGCATCCAAGGTCCGTTTTTTATAACGCCCTGTACCTAAACACATTGTTTCGTTTTGTTAGACAAAAACATGTTAAGTTAATGAATAAAAATTATAATGCTTTATCTCTCTTATCCATATATACAGTATGTATGTATGAATGTATGAGTTATATGGATACAGCTACATAGTATGTACTTTATTTGACTGAATTAAAATGTCTGGCAAATGTTCTTAAAGTTGCAATAAAATAATGCCTGTCTGGTTAAACGTCTAAAGGTACTTAAAACTTGTCATAATAAAATCAATTATACAAAGTAAAATTATATAGAATTTGGAAATGTTATACATAAATATGTACCTACTTTTCGTAAAGGATTTACTGTTACGTAATCAACTGTAAAAAAAACCAACAATAAACAAATAATTGTAATTTTTTTCTTAACTTATAATAATTTTATGTAAATATGTACATACTACATACATATTTAATCGTAAAATATTAATGGAATAAAATGCACATTTTTTGTGTTCTCAAAAACGAACAAATTATTACTCCCCTCCCCTATAATGGTGAAAACAACAAAAGTCACCGTAGTAAGTCAACAAAATTTAAAAAAAATAAAAAAAAAGAATTGAGAAAAGAAAAGAAAAAAAGAAAACAATAGGAAAAGAGTGCTCTGTAATTGTTAACAGTAGTGTGTATATTGAGAGAACATGTATGTATTTCGTTATTGTTCTTTTAAATGTTAATGCTATATTATTAGCATGTGTGTTGTTTCTTTACGATACGAGCATGTTTATGTTAATCGTATGTGAGAAGAATGTGTTGAGTAGTGAGCGGTGCAGAAGGTGTAGATGAACCGACGGGTGATATCGGTATTTACGGCAGTGACAACAACTACATACACATCATAGCTAACCCATACACTAAATTGATGATAATCACACATAATAGACTCGTGACTTTAGTACAAAACAAACTATTGATGGGCAACAGTAGCACAGTACTAATCATTTAACCACGAGACTACATCAATGTTGTACGCATACATAAACAGATTCATACTTAAATTCAGATATTCGTACACATAAACATGCACACATACATCCATATGTAAAATTTGAAATGTACAGCATATGCATGCATGCATGTGTATGAAAAGAAGAATACTTAAGTTTTAGGTTATACAATAAGTACATGGCCCAGTGCCATATAGTTAGAGTGAGCCCTAATTTCTATGTTCTTAAACACTCTAATATACAGTTATGGATACATAAATGGCAAATTTATTAGTTTTCTTGCAAAGGTTTATTATTAATTTTTAAAATCATATACACATACAAAATTTACATTGCAGTTCATTAGTAAGAAAAAAACGTTTTACATTGGATGACATGTCTATCTGTTATTGTGTAAAAACTTTCTGAGAAAATGTGTTCGGTTTGTCTTTGACGGACATTATCCGTTAAGTTCTACTATTTTCCAGACTATCCAATGATGTTCGTTTCTGGGGATGTTCTTTTTAATTCGAAAAACTTCCAAAAAACACACGATCAAAACTATTCAATTGTATCGATACTCCACGTCATATGTATTATTACTATTACCATCAATAGGTTTTTGTGTACGCTGGTTTGCCAAAGCATATGACAGGCTTTTAATATTCAGCATTGACGTTACCTTAGCTTGTGTTAAATTTAATAAAAACACTTCAAAATGTATGCACAACAAAAGTTGAATGTAACAACAAAAGTTGAATGTAGTAGAAAAGGCAAAACTAATGGAATATACTATACTATTCTAATCTAATTCTATTCTATACTATACTATACTATACTATTCTATACTATACTGTACTGAACTATACTATACTATGGTATACTATTACTATAATATGCTATACTATATTATACTATTACTATACTATACTATTACTATACTATATATACTATACTATACTATGCTATACTATATTATACTATGCTTTACTATGCTATACTTTACTATACTATACTGTAATATACTGTACTTTACTATACTTTACTATAGTATACTATGCTATACTATTACTATACTATGCTATTACTATATTATACTATTACTATACTATTACTATACTATACTACCCTATACTATGCTATACTATATTATACTATACTATACTACTATACTATACTATATTATACTATACTATACTACCCTATACTATATTATACTATGCTATACTATATTATACTATGCTATACTATACTATGCTATACTATACTATGCTATACTATATTATACTATACTCTACTATGCTATACTATACTATCCTGTAATATACTGTACTTTACTATACTTTACTATACTATACTATGCTATACTATTACTATATTATGCTATACTATACTATGCTATACTATACTATACTATGCTATACTATACTATACTTTACTGTAATATACTGTACTTTACTATACTATACTACGCTATACTATTACTATACTATGCTATACTATATTATACTATTACTATACTATACTATACTATGCTATACTATACTATACTATACTGTAATATACTGTACTTTACTATACTTTACTATACTATACTATGCTATACTATACTGTACAATACTACCCTATACTATACTATACTATACTGTACTATACTATACTAATTCTAATTATATTTTAATAATTTAATACTTTTTTTGATCAGTTAAATTTTACAAAGATTCAATAAATCACAATGTGGAAAAAAATGAATCAAGTTTTTTCTGCTAAGCAGGCGATTAATCTTCTATAGCAGTTACTAGGACTATAGGCTAAGCCAGTGAAGTTGTCTAGTAAGAATGCCTTCTGCGTTGGTTTATTATATAGATGTTGATGTATAGGACAAAGTTGCTTAACATTTCTATAATGTTTGTTATTTATGTTATAATCACTAGGGGAGTCAGTGTGATTATGAAGAAAAATTTATGGTTTTGCGTTTTAGTTGACAAAAAATACAAAAATATTGTACTTAAGAAACTTATGCAAAAAAAAAAAAGAAAAAAAATAAGAAATGTTCTTATAAAATTAAAATTTTTTAAATTGATTTGTTATTAAAATTTTTATTTTTTTTTTATTTTTTTCTTGATTGTTTTTCGTTTAACACAAAACTGAAGCAACGAACAAGTTTTTAAAATATTTTTTAATCAATTTAACGTTATAAAATGATTAGAAAAAGGCATATTAGGCTAAAACAAAATAACAAATTATAATTTATAACATAAATAAACAAAAGCAGACAGAGAGAGAGAGAGCGAGAGACAATTGGACAGACCAAGCAAACCAAACAAACCAAACTAAAAGAAAAAGTAACGAACGAGCGAACGAACGAACGAAAAAACACGCGTCTTTTATAGTCTTATGGGTCCAAGGTTGCTCACACTTAGTTTCATCAACACACGTTGGTTATTATCGCTTAAACTTCTCTTTTCCCCTCCCTACATACACTACATAAGTAATGAAAATCTATTAGACAAACTAAAGTGTATGTAGATAGATAGATATCAATAAGAAGAATTATAAATAGCAACAACAAAAATATTCAATAATATTGTCTATTTCATTCGTTCCGATTGTATAATTTTGCGTACAAAACTACTACTCCAGACGACACATATTACGAGCGTAGCAATGTGCGTAACATTGTAAATTTTCTCTTTTGCTCAGCACAGTATTCTTATTATCTCTTACAACTACTACTACTACTACTATGTACTACGTATAAATGCTCTTAAAATTATTAACACTTTCAATAATTCAATAAGGAGTACGCATGAAAAAATTTGATCAATTATCATCGTTTGAATTAAGGGAACAAATATTTTTCTGTGAATATCCTTCTAATACCATTTTGCTGACATTTTTCTACCTCATATGTAACTTTTTGGTTTATTTTCGATTGAGTCTTTTGTTTGTCAACCCAATGTTCCTTTGTTAATGCTTCAAATCCTTCAATAGGACGGAGTTTTGATCGCAATTGATTTCATATTAAAATGAAAATTAAAAACATCTGGACAGGAAAATGAGTAAATTTTGTGATCCTTATTACTATTTTTTTTTTCAAACAATATGCCTAAATGCTGGCAATACAAAAAAAACCCCAGCCAAGATTGTGACCTAGCTTCTCAGATCACTTATGTTGTGTTCGTTAATTTTATAAAGTGTCCGCCCAATAATTTTTTTTTGAAAATGCTTAATAAAAAAACTACTCAAATTTCTTTTTTATTTAAAAGTAAACTCCTTCCGGTTAATAATGAAAAATAATTTCATTAAAATGGCCTACATAGCAGCCAACACGATCGGTCCAATTATTAAGCACATTATCGATTGTGTGCAGCTGTATTTCACCAATGGCCTCACGCTTTAAAGCGTCAATTGTCTCTGGCTTGTCGGCGTAACATTTATCTTTGACGGCACCCTACAAATAATAGTCCAACGGTGTCAAATCTCAGCTGGGAGATGGCCAAATGACATCAGCTCTGTGGCTGATAATGCGATCTTTAAAAGCAGGGCGCAAAACATCGAGTGTAGCTTCGGCTGTGTGGTACATAGCGCGGTCCTGTTGAAACCAAATCTTGCCAATATCCTTCTTTTCAATTTTTGTGAACAAAAATTTGTTCAAGATGGCCCGATAACGATCGCCATTGACTGTAACGGCCACTGCTTGCTTATTTTCGAAGAAAAATGGCCCAATTATGACTCTGGACCAAAATCCGCACCAAACAGCGACTCGTTTTGGCTGTGTCGGATTTTAAATGTATTCGTGCGGATTTTCTGTGCTCCAAATGTGACAATTTTTCTTGTTTACATACCCGTACACAATCGATAAATGAGAATCGAAAAATGAGAATGCTTAAAATGAGAACCGATCGAAATTATTTTTTATTATTAATCGGAAGGATTGTATTTTCAAATAAAAAAAAGAAGAAATTTGAGAAAATATTCAGGAGTTTTCTTTAAAGCATTTTCAAAAAAAAGAAAAAATTATTTGGCGGACCCTTTACAAACGACAAATTTTTGAGAAGCTTTTCATTTCAATTTTATTTGTTCTCAGAACAGAAATCTGATGATGGGAAATTGCCCAACTAATATTTTCGTTTTGACGTCTAACCTGGGATTTGTTTTTGTTTGCATTTCTGTTGGACTCTGGTTTAAAGATGGTCTTTTAATATTTAAATGTGGTCTTATATTTTCTTTCTTAACTTTTCAAGATATTAAAAACAATCGTATTAAACAGATTCCCAATACCAAGATGTAGTTTATGAAGCCTCTTTGTGGAGTACTACAAGTAAGAAGACAGTTTTGTTTCTAAATCGCTCAATCGAAAGTGAAATATTTAATGTGGTTAATTGTACTACGTATGCATGTTAATATGTGTATCCAGATATTGTATATGCATACAATACACTATTGAATTTTTTATAACAGCATGAGAGAAATTAATTGTGAATACAAAGCCAAAAAGAAAGAGAAAAAGAATTAAAATTGTACAACAAAACAAAAAAAAACAATAAAAAAATAAAAAATTAACAGTGCCAAACGCATTGTTGTCTAAATATAAACCAAAAATTCGAACGGCAATAATAAAAACAACGTGTTTCTTTCGTTTCGAGGTAATAAGTTGTTTTCTGCGTCTGTGTATTTGAGAAAAATTCTAATTGGGAACAAAGCCAAACACACTCACTCATTTACTACTAATCATTTAAAATATACAAAATAAAATACAATACAATGATAGTGGTGGCTACAGCAACAATTTAGCAAAACAGCGATAGCAACAGTAAAAGCGATAGCAAAAGAAATCTGCAATTTGACTCTAAAAAAAACACACACACACACACAAATAATCATTAAATGAAAACTATTATTTTTAAAAATAAACAACAACAACAACAAACAGCCAATTAAATAACAATAATAAAATGTTTAGTATAACAGTAACACACACATGCATACATATATACATAGATGCAAATGTATGTATGCACATACCTAGTCTAATAGTATTGTATTTGTAGTTGTATTTTTGTTTTGTTTTGTTTTGTTTTATGTGTGATACCCTCATATTTGTTTAATTATTTGTGCACGAATATCAGATAATTTTCATTGATTTGCCAGTTTCATTAGCTGATAGCTGATACGTACATAAATGATACAGTAGTGGTTTAAAAATTAGTACAACCTTATACCAAAATATATACTTTCTACCTTTTACTCATACGTAAATAGATATCATTTTTATTCGTTGCTCTTTAATTCCACTAACTACATAACAAAGTTGCCAAAGTCAGATGACTTCAGATAAGTATGCAGATAGGTGATGTATCACTAGTCACAAAAAACAAAAAAAAAAAACGGTAGCTAGTTAATTGGGCCTAAGACTCGACTGTAGACTTAATTATTAAGCCCAAATACAGCATGCAGCTACCAAGGCAGCGAAACTAACGGCTATGCTGAGGAGACTGATGGCAAATATTGGCGGACCAACACAGGCCAAACGCGAACTCGTTATTGCTGCATGGAAGCGAGATATGCGCTGGAGATTAAATCTAGGCAGAAAATATTAGCAGCGAACAGCGGCACTAAGAGTTGCCTCGGCCTACCGCAACGTATCGGACGCCGTAGTCCTAACTAACTATTTTCTGACCCAGTTTCTTTCAGATCATGGTTATCACTGACAATATCTATACCGCATGGGCAAGGTGATTGATCCTGGCTGTTGACGAAGCTGAACACACATTCTTCCATTGCATTAAATGGCAAGACGAGAAGAACATGTTCATAGAGCAAATTGGTGAATTTACGCAATGCTCGAAAGCGAGACGAAATGGAGCACTGTGAGAAAATACGTTGAATGTGTACTCCGTAGGAAGAAGGTCAACCTTGACACAATATAAGGAAATGATACATGAGAAGACAAGCCAATAGCATGAACCTGGCTTCAAATATGGCGTACCTAGACGTGGGAGAGTAGACAATGGTCCTTAACTGGACGTCCGGTAGGGGAGTATCCGAGAGCAGGAGGAGGGATTGTTTTAGTGGAAGCTCCACTCGACGCAGTTGACGACGGCCACTGTAAAGTCTCTGTCGAACGTTGCGAATAATTCTAGGATCGCCAGCGAATTCTTTAACCTTCTATTTAGGCGCTTCAGTGTCACACTTATCTGGGTTTCCTATATGACACTGTGACATTCCGGGAAACTGCAGAGCCGACGAGCTCGCCAGATATGGTGCACTACTTCCGGAATCCTATTCAATTAATATAGGAATGCCGCTTAACTTTTTCAAGCTGGCTTTCGCGCGAAAGTTCTTCCAAAACGCCAACCTATTCTGGATCAATGAGGATTCCTACTCTACCGCTAGGCTCACATGGCCCTCAATGCGTAGAAGGCGTACCAACCAGCTACTTGGACTTGATGGAAACATAATCTCTACCACAGTAGCCGTGCTTACTGGTCACCGTGTTATGGGTAGACACGCAGAAGAATGCGGAAATTCCTTCGGAACGCCAACCTATCCACACATCACACCACTTATGTTGTGTGCGTTAATTTTATACATGAGTGGCGGGACCTACAGTCTAAAGTCGACTCCGAACAACACATTTTTTGGGAAGCATTTCATGGCAATTTTTTACTCTCAGAGTTTTTGCCAGAAATCTGCTGGGAGGAAGTCACCGAAAAATTATTTTTAAATTTTCGTTTTGATGTCTGACCTGGTATTCGAACTAGGGTCGTTCGTCTAATAAGCCAACATACTACCTACTAGACCACGGCGACCTCTTAAATATATTGGTCTTGGTCGTGACGTCATCTTGACTACAGTGGCCGTGCTTACAGGTCAATGTCTCATGGGTAGACACGCGGAGAGGAATCGGCTTCCATTTAACGACTTCTGTCTTTGATGAAAATCCGCTGAAGAATAGGAGACTCTTATTCGCTTTCTTTGTCAATGCCCATCTCTTGCGAGGTGCAGATATGTTAATAGATCTACACTTCAGTACAACAGTTTGTCAACAAATAATGCATGTGTACCTACATACATGCATGCATGCATTCATATATTTATGTATGCATGTATATGTGTACACTTATGATGTATGTATAAGGAAGTTTAATTAAAACCAATAAAAAAAATTTAATTTAAAAAAAATAAATAAACGTGTGCACATACAGTCAGAGACTAAAGTCGATATACAGCTATAAAATAAATAAAATCACGCTCTTCAAAATTTAATCATGAAAAAAATACAACATTTAATTGAACAATAAAAGTTCAAATGCTGTCTAGAATGGGGATGGGTCTATCATTAAGCGATTTCTATCTTAAAAATTAAATAAATTATTTTTTTAGACTTATAGATATGTAGAATATATAATATCAATCATATGTATATCATCCATGGTTTCTGAGTTAAGCGTATCCAAAATTTTAATTTTCCATGATTCTGGTGGATAAAAACCAGAAGCATGGGTTACGTTGAATCTAACCCCTTCGCTTACACCTGCGCACTGCCACGACGAGTATACTCTTCCTACTTTAAATATAGTATAACATGCAGACTTTTGAATTAGCAAAATCTTTTTTTCCAAACGGCAATAGTAAATTTCTAAGTGTTGCCAATTTTCGCTATGTTTCTCGTTTTATTCTATTTTCTTTATTTTATCCATCTGCGTTATTTATTATTTGTTTTTCTACTAAAACTTACACAAATACGAAAAAGGAGTCCTTCTGCCTTCCTATTGCCAATGACGAGTATACTCGTCTTTTGGTGTTCTGATTGTAAATGATTATGTATGATAATATATTTGCTCTTACCAAGAAATAATACGGTTTTGGTAAACAATAACACTCAAAATATAAAAAGGCAATGGTAATGACTTCATTTAATTAGGCTGGCCAGCGAATGTGTTAAGTATAAATAACAATAAAAAATCTAGCTTGGTCAAAACGCATGATCATCTCCGTGTAAGATTACCATGTCCTCCTCAAAGTCCTCATGCAGAATATCGAATGTGACATGAACGCAGCATGATAAATTTAATTTTGAAATTTTGATAAGCAATACAAACTTTTGCCTATGACTGTATAAGCATGATACAATAGGTGCATAAATATATTTTTATTATTACATACTACATATATTGTATTTAAAACAAAAGGAATACATGTGTTTCTTATGTTTCTTGTGTTTTTCTTTCTGTGATATTCCTTTTGATATTTGATCGAGTAGTCAGTTAAAGAGACTTTTCATACGTAATTGTTCTAAAGTCTAAACAAATGTTATTCCCTTTATTAAGTATTTACTATAGGTAAATAGATGGATATACAGGGTCTGTTGTGAAGTGCACCCTATCTGGAAATTTAAATTAAAAAAAGTGTGAGTGTGTGACAGCACATTTATTTTTTTTTTTTTTGTTTGAGGGCCATCATTACATATGTGTAAAATACAAAATCGTTTCACATGTTGTGAATTTAAAGCTGAATTCATCCATTGTTTCATAACAAAATTTTTATTCTGAAACAATTTTTATTATATGCAGTTTGACGTTTCTATTTTTGGTAGAGAAAGAGAGAGAGGGCGAGAAACCGAAAGAGATTAAGATTGCTTCAGAACAATTTCAGCTCGAATTTATTTTCAATTTTTGTTCTGAAACAATCATTCTGTGCTGCCACATAGTGTAATTTTTGTAGCAAAGTTGCACTGAGCTGGCAACTTTATGTCTGTATAATAAAATACAGAGCGGTTGTTTAATACGTTTTTCTTTTTGTTTTCCACTAATATTTGTTTTAATTTATAATTTCTTTGTAACACAATAAAAAATATCACACTCAAGCCAAGAAAACAAACGAATTGCAATCATTTGCTACTGTGCTGTCTAATTGTAAAACTAAATCGTATGGTAACCTTGTTTTTACAGAACAATTGTTCGCAGTGGGTGAATCGTTTCAGATAAACTCTCAAAAAACTTAACTTGTTCCGAACAAAATTTTTGGATGAATCCAGTTTAACAGCATTCTTTAGATTTTTCTTATTGCAATTTTTGTTTTTAAAGTGATTAAATTCTCGAACTGGCTATGAAATAATTTACAAATTTAAAGTAATTAAAAAAGTAACGTTGATTATTCAAAAAAACTTTTTGTTCAATGTTGCATTTGAGTGATTTTTTTTTTAACTATGGTTGTATAAACTAAGGGTCATTATTACAAATTACCGTTAACTAAAGGGACAGATAAATTGTTTTTCATTATTATAAGTGAACAATAAGGTAGAAGTGAGCGTTAAGCTACAGGGAGAATCATCCTACTGTTAACTTTTAAAGTTAAGTTTATGTTTGAATTCGTCATGTTGCATACATACATATATATTATTTTCAATATGGCAACTTCAAATATAAACAAAATGAGCACATAGAACAACAAAACCGAAGCCCATCGTTGCCACTGCGTTTAAAAAAAACTTATTTAATTGAGCAGTTTTAATGACATTACTCCGACACTTGCATATTTTTGAAAAAGTTAACTTTATTTTACCTGTAAATTGTAATAATGAAAATAAATTAAAGGTGACTTTAAATGTCACTTTAGCTAAAGTCATCTTTAACTAAGCCCAAAATTAACGGGTTGGCGTTAGTTAAAAGTACCTTTAGCTAAAGTGAACGGCAAAGTTGCCTTTAACTTATTTTCATTATTACAATTTACATATAAAACAAAATTAACTTTTTCAAAAATATGGCAGTGCTGGAGCAAAGTCGATAAAACTGCTCAAATAAACAAGTTTTTTTAACGCAGTGGCAACAGCGGACTTCGTTTTTTTTTTATCATGAGCGACAATACCTACAGTTTAAAGTCAACTACGATCGACAGATTTTTGTGAAGCTTTTCATGGCTATTTTATTTACTCTCAGAGTTTTTGCCAGAAATCTACTGAGAGAAAGTCGACGAAGAAATATTTCGTTTTGTTCGAGATGTTTGACCTGGGGATTGAACTGTGGCCTCATGTCTAATAGGTCATAATCCTGACTGAAGGGTTGTAATGATCAATTCTCATTACGGCCTAATGGCTAAGATCAAAGTATAATATAAGATAATATTTTTTATTTTATTTTTGTTAATATTATACGAATTTCTGTTTTTCCATAAATTCTATGCGTTAGTTTTGTCCCACACAGTACAGTACATAATAACTGTTCGTATTGAAAAAATTACACAAAATATACGAAATAATTAATAGGCTAGACGCCAAATGGCTACAAAACAAACTGAAAAAATAACAAAAGATAAGAATAAAAACAAACAACAAACGAAGAGAAACATAAACAAAATAACTAAAAAAAATTCTAAACAAAAATACATTCAAAAGATTTCGTTGAACCACATAAGTGAGAAAAATTATTATTTTTCAGAGAGGAATATCCGACAACTAAACCCAAAAGCTGTTTGCAAAAACAAAAAATTATAAAATAAGAATGAAGAGACGCAAATAAAAGTCAAAAACCATGTGTTTTTAAAGCAAATATACAATCATAGGGTTGCCATAACAAATGTTGTAGTCATTGCTTTCGAAAATCATAACATGAAATAATTTCACTTCCAATTTTGAGGTCGATAACACCGATTTTTTAACATCATCACTTTAAAATGATAAAATGCACTTACATTATTAACGAATTCATATTCGAATTATGCTATTTTTTTTTAAAGTTGTCATGTTCATATTTTATTGTTTACAACTGGGATCATTATGATAGTGACGACTTTACTCGATATTTTATTATTATTACTACACATTATGACTATAGTAACAAATTTTTTAGTGAACTATTCGAGTAAATAGGAGAACAGTATTAAAAAATAAAAGAAAAATAAATATTATTCTAGTAAGTTATTATTTGCCGTTAAAGTTGGGTTTAGTAGAAGGCAACTTTAGCTATAGTTAACTTCAATCTTTGAATTCAGCTAAAGTTAACTTTAAAGTCACCTTTAAGTTTTTTCGTTATTATAATCAACTGATGAAATTAATTTATATTTCTAAAAATAATTGCAATGCTGGAGCAATGGAAAAAGGTATTGAAAAGATAGTAACTGCTATCATGTAATGTCCCTATTTTTTTTATATTCTCTTTATTTAGATATGGTCTGGTAGGTAGTGTGTTGGCTTATTAGAGACTTAAGGCTACGGTTCAAACCCCAGATCAAGCATCTCCAACTAAACAGAGTATGAAAAAATATTTTTCTTCGTCAACTTCCTCTCAGCAGATTTGCGGCAGAAACTCCGAGAAAAAATAATATTACTATGAAAGCTTCCTAGAAATCTGTCGTTCGGATCCGACATTAAAAACTGTAGGTACCGTCACTCATGTATAAAAATTAACGCACACAACATACATACATAATTGGTCATTAGAACCCATCAGTCAGGATTATTGATCTAGTTTCTCACACCACTTATGTTGTGTGTGTTAATTTTATACATGAGTAGCGGGACCTACTGTTTAAATTCGACTCCGAATGACGGATTTTATGAGAAAGTTTTCATGGCAATTTTATTTACTCTCAGAGTTTTTGCCAGAAATCTGCTGAGAGGAAATCGCCGAAAAAATACTTTTTGTACTGGGACCTAAACCCTGGCATTTACGTCTAATAAGCCAACACACTACCTACTAGACCACGGCGACTTCAACGCACACAACATAGGTGGTGTGAGAAGCTAGGTCGTAATTCTGACTGAAGGATTGTAATGGCCAATTATGTATGTAGGATACGAACATCAACAATGTTCGTTCAAAAGAGTGTAAAATTGCATTCAGTTGCTTGTCAGCTTCTGAAAGAGAAGGTTCTTATCGGTTTTTTTTCAGGCTTCAATTATACACCCAAAAAATATTACAGTAGGATTCACTGATATTCAATGGGATTCTCTAAGAACAATGAGTAAAAAATCTCCATTTTTTGAAGAATATTTGTCAAGTTAAATATAGAGTCTTCAGGAATTTAGCGCTGTAAACTTGAAAATATTACTAACAATTTTCCTTTGGGTTATACATATGCCTCTCACAAATACAATACAATCTCTTTTTTATCATGTTCTCTTTGTGCCGACGCGTGGTTCGATAATCACGCTATAAGTACCAAATGAATATAACAATTTGATTTGTAGCAATAACTGTACATTGAATTTTCTAAGTGATATCGAACAAAATTTGTTGTTTAATTTAATCCAAAATGCATGACACATTAGCTCTAATTGCTATAATGAAAATAAAAAGGATATCTGGCAACCTTATCCTTATCTTAAATATATTACGCATACACTGAATAAAATACAAACACAAATAATTGTCATAAGGCATATGTAAGGCACATTCACGGGAGTACATTTTTTGTTAATTAATTAAAATTGCACTGATTTTTGTAAGTAGAAAACATAATTAAAATATCGTTTATACATATGTATGTGTGTTAAATAATTACGTATGGGTGTGTGTATATATAGAATGACTTTATAGCGTACATATACATATGAACATACATACTTACATTATAAAAGTAATTGCAAAATGTCTTCTTTTTTGTATTTTTGTTAACTTTCAACGCATTTGTGCCCACGTGTGTGTGTGTGTGTGTGTGTGCCTGGGTACTTTGGATAATTTTACACACACAGAGAAATAAAACAAAAATAAAACGTTTTTTTTTTCAGGAATTAAATGTTATTGTGGTGATAAACACCACAAAAATAGTTTCAATTAGAATTTAAGGTTATTCTTGTCATATGCACATGTGTATGAACACTTATACAATATAATAGATATTGCGTTAGTTATTGTATTGCACTTGTTCAATTCAATAATAAAGTTATGGGATTTCAATTTTTCATTTCTATTTTCTTTTTTTTTTTTGTTTTTGTTTTAATTTTTCTTTTCTTTTTACTTGTTTTTATTTTTATTTATTTTTTATATTTATTCCACTGATATTTTCGTAGTACATAGGTACATACTTTATGTAAATTATTTATTCAGTTTTGCCTTTTTTGTTTTGTTGTACAATTGGATTCTCTTCTTTATCTGAAGGTAAATGTTCTTTCTTTTTTATAATACATTTGAATTTCTTGTGTATCTCTCCAAAATACATAAGTAAATAATAATAAAAAAACAACAACAATAACAACAAAGTTTAATGTGTATTTTTTTTTTTTAACAATTTAAATATTTTCTTAATAAATAAAAACGCAACCGTATGCTTGTAAGGCACAAAACAAATTACGCCGTCGGCCGCAAGTCAAAAACAATAATAATAACAAACAACAAGAATAATAAAATAAATACATACATACATATGAAATGTATGTAGTATATTACAATAATAACAGCAACAACAATATTGGCAGCAGCAATAAAAATCGCATCACATCATCCATCCCACTGCCGCTCATTGTTGTGCCCAACCAAACAGACACAAACAACAGAAATAATTTATTATTTGAGCGAAGCACGAACTTTCTGAGAGTATAGAAATGTGGCATTGGGGTTGTTAGTTTTCTTTTCTTTTGTTTTGTTTTTCATTTCGTTGAGAGTACGTACACGTAATGGCAGATTTTCTCTGTTTCTCTGTTGTTATTTGTTTAGTTTCTTTTCAATGCAACTTTTGTTGTTTTGTTTTGTTGGCGGTTTTAATGCTAACAGTAGTATTGCAAATAAAAATTTTACTCTCTCTTTCTCTTTAAATCATGTGCTTTACTTTTATATGCGATAGTATTAGTATTAATACTGATACTGACTACCATACAATTACGTTCAATTAAATAAACAACAACATTCTGTTCATATTATACAAATATGTACATACATACATATGTATGTAGTTGTATTGACTGAATGTCTGGTTCTTCTTCTCTGTGTATGAGTGTGTATAGAATATAAGCAACGGGGAAAAAAACAGTAAACAGTTATGTACACCATTCGTTCGATAAGTTCAAATTTGCAGAAAAACAAAATTTTTGATTTTCATAAAAAGGACATACAAGGACTTCAAGTCTATGTCCCTACCATCATCATTGCAAAACTACAAAAGAAAATTACAATAAAACGGTGATTCAACGTTTTAGCGGAACTGTCAACATAACTTTAAACATGCTACTAAGCACGGAAGTGAAAATATAATAGTTTGAGGTTCAATGGCTGGTTGTACAAAACAGACAATATTTTTTGAGGCAAATGCTTGAAATCATTTTCTACCTCCCCGAAAAGTTTTATTGTATTTCTGAAGTTGTCGCGTAATTAATATTCGCGATTAAAAATTTTCATTCGGAAAATATGTATCAAAACATTGTAATATGTTCGTGAAACTTTGAATGAAACTCAAAATTAAAATATGTGTACATACTATAAACACGTATGAATACGCACTGGGAGACAAACAACGATATATGTACGTTACGTAGTGCGTAATTACCTGTGCTTTAGTTTTGTCTGATACTGTATACTACATACATTTCATACACGTACTATGTACACAGTAACATATGGAAAAAAAATACATATTTCATCACGCTCCTTGTATTGTATTGCTTTCATGTTGCATTACGTTGTGTATTTTAAATTTAGTCATTTTGTTTCATTTCTATTACTGTCGGTTGCGTTTTCTTTTAGGACGTATGAGTAGCTGCCGAAAAATGACCACATGGAGAGCTTCTAGAAAAGAGCGATACATATTCTTTAAGAATACTAGTAACAAAATTCAATTTCAATTCTACAGTATGCGTGATTGAAACACACACATGCAGTATTAAGACGTATACTAAAAGAACTTTGTTTTATTCGAAAAAAAAAACAATCTAAAAAGGCATCTATTTTTAAGAAATTTATTTTAGAAACTAATTGTATATCATACATACATATATGTATGTACATATCCACATACACTAAATTTAAAGAAACATTCAATATCTCTGGTATAAATACTTGATATTTTACCTTGTCTACACTTGTATGTACATTGTATTTGCAAAAGAAAACTTCTTAGGGAAATACAGTGTTTGACAAAACAATAAAAAAATTTTTAAATTGTTAATAATTATTAAATTTTCCTTCGATTAGAACACAATAAATGAAATGAATGTATGTACATTACTTTGTGGTTGCCTATATCTTATAGGGCATGGCGACACTTCAAATTTAACTGATCAAATTTACGTACATATTTGGATTACTTAGCACAGCAACACATCAACAATGAACCTTCAAACTTCATTGTATCGTTGTTGTGAAGAAGAAAAAAAACATATGATTTATTCAACGCAGGAAGCGAAAGTCAAAATTTTAATATTCTGCAAACTCATCTCGGCATATACATACATACATACATATGTCTGAGTACTTTTTTCTGCCAACACATTAACAAAAAGCCGTGTTTGATCCGTTATTTGTTGCGTGGCCGGAGAGCTTTAAAGGCACATGGCGACGTATCAAATTTAACTGTTCAAATTTGCATATGTATTGGTAATATTTGTTTTGTTTAGCACAGCCACATACATTTAAATAAAACCTTCAAACTTCATTGTATCGTTGTTGTGAAGAAGAAAAGAACATATCGATGCCTCCATTCTATAACGTTCCAAGTACATTTAGAAATGTTCTTGCATTTTTAGATTCTATGTTCTCTAACTTAAATACTGTCAAAATTTGATTAAGATACGCCCATCCGTTCCAAAGTTATAAGGAAAACTCTACTTAGTTAGAGTACACACATAGTCTTATAAGCTCATAACTCAAAACACACTTTTTCGATTTAGAATGTTATAGAAAGGGGGGATTGATAGGATTTATGCAACGCTGGTAGTAAAAATCAAATGCATTTTGATAAAACAAACTCATCTCCCCTTGGACATGTTAGTACTTTTTTACAAATCCCATTATCAAAAAAGGCGAGTTTGATGCGCGGCCGGGCAGCTTTAAATATCCTAAATGTGATCAATTGTCTGATGAATTTTCATTATTTTTTTTTCTCTACTGTGGCTATTTTTTATATTGCATAGTTAAACGGTATTTTTTATTGTTGTTTTTTCTTTTTCTGGTCTATTCATTCATACATGCATACGTACATATTAAACGATGCGATTACAGTTGTCTATTGCTAGCGGTCGTAGTGAATGATAGTTTTGCCAGTGTGTTAGTGGTTTCTCTTCATAAGTGGCATAGTTTTGTCGATTTTGTTTTGTTTTGTTTTTTTTTTATATTTGTTGACACGCGCGTGCTCAATAAATGCGCAAAATGAACAGTAAACAATATTTTGTTATGGATTTTAAATAAAAACAAAAACAGTGAGAGACGAAGAGAAATCTTAAAATGTACACATACATACATGCATAGACACACATCCATAAACTAACAGTAAACGTAATAAGAACCAATAATAATTCGAAAAAGACGAACAGAAAGAAAAATGAAAAAACTGTCATGTCAGTATTAATTCCAGTGTTCTTCTACAAACTTAATTAAACGCAGAGTTACCAATTCAATGATATATCACACGTAGATAATATATTTCAAAGTTTTTATATTTGTACTACACAAAACAAGTTGAGATTGTAATGACTGAGTTTGGCAGCACGACAAAAGTTTTTTATTATTAATAATAATTTTGGGATTCGGGAAATTTATACGCTTGCATAATATTTTTGAGTGTTTTTGTTTGTCCAAGATGATATAAAAAATAACTGGAATGTTTATGCATACATTTTATAGCAAAAACGATTTGTTTTGTCTTTTTGTTTTCGATAAAAAAGAGAAACATAAATGAGATACCTGTAGCCATTTTTGAAATGAAGTCGTGATTCCATCATTATCAAAATTTTTTGATTTTCCAGATGAAAATTTACACCGTTAAGAGAGATTTGTAAAGATTAAAACAAACAAAAATTTGTGGGTATAGACTATGATGGATCGGTCAAAAGTTCTCTTGGAGCCATCAAAGGGCCAGGTCATGAAAGATGTATAAGACTGTGTCATGATGAAAGACATGCTGTCCATCGCTTGCTTGAATCTTCTTATTTTTGACAAAAGATATTAGAATTAATCATTTGACTGGGTTGTAGACGCTAATAATACACAATTACATGTTAAGTCAAATCATGGGCATCCAACTTTCTTCAACTGGTAGATAAATGTTTGCAGATCAACATCCAGTTCTTAATTCTTATCTTTTTTGTAGTAGGTTGCTTGCTTGCTTTAGTCTCTTTAAATTGAATGAACTACACTTACTTCCATCTGAATCAAAGAAATTAATTTTTGCCCACGACAATACCGTTGTGGTGATAGTACCTATTGTTATTTGGGAGTCAGTTTCTGATACGTTGTTGAACCATTATACTGCATGCAGGAAATAATGAAATCAACCCTTTGTCTTGTAAATCTTTTTTTAATACGTGCTATATCATTAAATTATAAAGTTATTATTAGGCTGACCCGCACTGTGTTCAAACTCTAATGGATACTTTGTGGAACATATTAAACCTTTAAACTCCTGTGTCACACTGGAGGTGACAACACTAATTTACTCTAAAACTCGCATTTTAGTCAACAAGTGTGGTGTGTTGATCTAGCTGATCATTATGGATCAATCTATTGCTTTTTAAGACAATCTGTTAGATGAAGGCGTAAGCTTTTTTCTGGGGTTTATTAACAGATGCCATTATTTCACACATTTTGTATAAAATTTCATTTAATAAGAATGGGGTAACTCATCTACGTTTCATACGTAAGTTAGTTTTTTCCTTAGTGGGAAATTTCAGACAAAGAGCTAAACAACGCGGGCGACCATCAACATCAGATGTGGCGAAAAGACTTAATGGAAGATTTCACATTTTAGTACCTCATCTGGAAAAAAACATAACGATTGTATGGTCTGTTCTAAAAGAAAAACTAAGATTAAAAATGTAAAAGATTACAAAACATTAAAAGAGTTTATAATAGTAATAAATGAAATAAATGTAATACGTTGAGTTCTACCACTGTAATTTATTTCAATTCCTTCTGCTAAAATTGAATACAATGCAAAGGATTAATAACAACAATCAGGGGAAAGTGTCCTACAAATTCTATAAGATTTAGGAATTAATTCTGCGGCATACATACATACATAACTGGCCATTAGAACCCTTCAGTCAGGATTACGACCTAGCTTCTCACACCACTTATGTTGTGTGCGTTAATTTTATACATGAATGGCGGGACCTACAGTTTAAAGTCGACTCCGAACGACAGATTTTTGAGAAGCTTTTCATGGCAATTTTTACTCTCAGAATCTTTGCCAGAAATCTGCTGAGAGGAAGTCGCCGAAGGAATATTTTTCGTTTTGATGTCTGACCTGGGATACGAACCCGGCCTTTCATCTAATAAGCCAACACACTACCTACTAGACCTCGGCGATTCTGCGGCATACCAAATGCAATATATCGAAATCCTGTCTACAATATCTAGCAGTTTTAAACAAATTTCTATGAAATGTGATGAATTTGAACTGAATTTAGTGCAAATTAATTGTTACATTGTTTTAAAAATTATATCTTTTGGAAATAACTTGGGGTGGCGTTATTTTTCCCACAAAGTGAATTTATATTATTACATACACATGTTAACTTTTGATACATTTAGCAATTTACAAAGTCACATTATAAAAGCTTATCCCTAATTAATTAGTACAGTCATATTTATGTTTATAAGACATGGCAACTCTAAAGATGATTTTATTAAACACGTAAAGTGAATTTTTTGTTTGTAATTTTGATAAGTATTAAAAACAAAAAAAATAAAAACAATGGAAGAGTAGTAAATATGTAAGTGAGAGATTAAAGAAAAGGTAAAAAATACAATGAGGTATCTATTTTAATAACAAAAATAATTTTATTTTTCTGTGCAAGTGTACAATGAGAGTGAATAGGAAGAGAAAAACTTATCCGATTTATAATATGCGGATATAAATGTTGTTTACTGTATATTATACACACCTATACATTATTATACATGCATACATACATATGCATGTATGTACATTTTCTTTTTTAAGTGGATGTTGTTATTGCAACAATGATGCGGCATTTTGTTTGCACATACTGTTGTTCTTCTGTCTGAATCATTTACAAATAAGAAAATTAAAGGAAAATAAATAATGAATTGACAATTTTTAATAAGATTACGATTAAATTAAACTAGGAGAGAACAAAAAGCAGATTAATTGATAACTTAAAAAAATATTATTTACATATATACATACATACATACATATGTATATAATTATCACAAATCACAATGTTTATATGGATGTACATAGAAAACATTTTTTGTTGTGTTTATGTAACATTAATCAAGTGCTACTAAATAAAAAAGAATGAATAAGAAAGAGAGAAAGAGAGGTCAAGAAAAGAGAAAAATATTTAATCAGTTTTTTTTACTAAGTACCACAGTTAAAAAGTAAACAAAATAGAAAACGTAAAAGAAGAAAGAACAAACGAAGATAATATAAAACCAAACGTTGTATACGAGATGCCAGAGTATTTCCTTTTTTTAAGTATTATTGAATCTGGCAGCATTGAAAACAAAATAAATTTTTCATTTTCTCTCTCTGGTAAATACCAGCCAGAGACAGAGAGAGAGAGAGAGAAAGGCAAAGGTCAGTGTATTTGTAGCTTTACAAATTTTGCGGTGGCAATAACAATGATAAAAGCAGATTAAGTCTACAAAATTTCTATACTTCTCTTGCAATATATAAATCTTATTTACACTTAAGCAGTCGTTTTGAATATTTCATAATATGTACATACATCTGTATATACAATATTAAATTTAATTATAGCTGCTAATAAAGGCAAGTCATGACGTTTATATTGTTTATATTTCATCATTATAAACACAAATATGTATCGATGTACATATGCATACATACGTATGTATAGATGGGTACAAAAGTGAGACTTAAAGAGGGAATAATAATAAAAAAAAAAAATTGCTGAAAAACTTTCCGCTTTACACTGTTGTTGTACTGTACTGTAAATACAGAGAATAATTTCACCATTTAATTTACTCTTTTTAGTCTTTAGTTTTAGTTCGTAAGAGAACAAAAGAGAATATAAAGTGTCAATTGTAGAAACACAAAAGCAAAAGAAAAAGCTAAACATTTGGAGGCCGGTTTTTTCCCGATATTGTTTATGTGAGAGAATGTTTTTGTATTTTTCATCAAAATGAATAAATAAAATTATGATTTCAATTAGCTTTGCATCCTACAGATTGTATTTTTACATTTAGCATTAGGGATTTGATATTAATTTTTAATTACATACTTAATATCATATATTCATGCATATTCATATTCATACATACATATATTTGTATATGTATAAAATTTTATATTGTTTTTTTTTTTATAAATTTGCTTTTGCAAAGTTGCAGGTTTGTGTGCGTGAGTTTGTTTTGAATGTTTCTAAAAAGAATGAAAACAAAAAAGAAAAACAAACTAAATGTAGGACAACTACTTAAACAAGCAGTCTGGTTTTTGCATTTTGCTCTCTCTCTCTCTCTCTGTCTTATCAGACACTCTCAGTCAGTGTTGAAAAATTCTGTACTTTAGTACTTTTTTCAGTACTGTAGCGTTTCAAAAATACCACAGTATCCCCGTGACGTTTTCAGTGCTTTAGTCTTATTATATACACATATGGTCATTAATTAGGGAAGACCTTTAACTGACGCGAATTTCATGTCTTTTTTTTGCTAATTGCAAAATTTTGTACTAAAGTTATGTTTTTTTTTTAGTTCTCAATACTGTTTTCTTTTAACATAACAAATTGTGTTAATGTGTTTGCTATTTTTTATGAAAATGTTTTTAATATACTACTAAAAATTTCTGGCCATTGAAATAGAAACGGAGATGAAACAGAATATTTTTGCAAATTTTGTCATAAAATTAACATTTTTAGGTTTGTTATCAAAATTAAATTCAATATTGAGGTAATTAGACTTCCGTTTTAAACTAATATTATCAATAGATGACTTGAGTGCAACATTGTTCACTGGAGGCGAGAAGGCTTATTCAAAAGTTTCGAGAACAGAAAAAATCGTATAAATTTATAGCTTATGCGCTTGGGCGATCTAAAAATTTCGTTTTTAATGGTCTCAAACGTCAAAGAGTCGTAGAAGAACGTGGTGCCGTGAGAAAAAAAAGCACTAAGAAGGACGGTTACATTGCGATGGTAGCTAAGCGAGATCCTTTTAAGCCTTCGAAAGTGATAGCCACAGAAATAGATAATCAAATATCGACAAGAACTGTGTGGCGTCGTCTATGTGACATTAAACTTCTAGGAAAAATAGCTCGCAAAGTTCCATTGCTTAGAAAAAAAATTTGCATAAGAGGAAACAGTTTGCACAAAATCACAAGACGTGGTGTGGGCCAGAAGGTATAAAAAATGGCATAATATTTTCTGTAGCAATAAAACCAAGATAATGTCAGAAGAACAAATTTATCTTGTTTTCATTGTTTCAGAAACTATAAATGAAAAAATTATTGTTCAGCAGCATTTAAAAATTTATATTTTTATTACTGGTCAACAACTATTTAATTTGCACAGGGAATGAAAAGAAAAATTTAAAAAAAAAATTAAAAATAAATTAAATTAAATAAAAAAAAAAAAACAATAAAAAAATAATTTTAAAACTATTTAAAATATTAAAAATATAATAACAAGTTTAAAAATAAATTAACAAATTAAAATTTTGAACACAAATTTGATCAATCAAAAGCTTTTACTCGCTTGGTGTGCAAGTAAATAACCTTGAAATTATTCTATTACTACTGTAGTACCTACTACTTTAAACAGTACTGTTAGTGTTTTCTTATCAGATAGCATATTAGATTTTTGTACTACAAAACACAACACACTCTCTCTTTCTTACAAACCACGATGCTACAACAGTTGTTTTACAAGCATCGTAAAAAATTAGAGTTATTGTATTGGTTTACAAAAATATAATGAAACTCACCTTTTAAGAACTGCTTATCCACTAACACCCTCTCTTTCTCTGCGTTGTTTCAATGTAACATGCATACTTCCACTCCACACACATTTCAAAATATCTGCCTATACTGCATACATGCACGTGCATGAATTTACGCACAAAAACACTTTCACACACTTTCAATGCCATGCACTAACAACACAACATTTATTTTTATTTTTTTATATACAAACCGGTTACTCTGCTCTTGTACTCCAGCAAGGGAGTTCTTAATTTTTTTTTTTACTTATTAGAACCTTTTTTGTTGTTTTTGCTTTGATTCTCACATTCCATACTTCTCTTATGATTTTTGCTATTTTATTTTTTCACGTACACCCTTACTAATGTGTACTCCATTTTATAAAAATTTTCCAATGATTATTATTGAAACTACATACATACATATAAGAATAAAATTAATTAAAACTTTGTATTCCGATATCATATCACACTTGCTTTAACACAATACATATTTATATTAATTTTTTAACATAACTTTTCTATTTTTTTTTTTTTTTTCTAATAAACTTGAATTAATTAAATTTCCTTTATATTTTGGATCGGAAACAATTTTTCTTACACCTTCTTATAACGCACAAAATTTACCACTAACCGGACAACAGGTTGGTTGCCTGTTGCCTTTGCTCTGCTTATTTTATAAAAACTTAACGAAATGTAAACCAAATTCCAGCAAAGTTCAACATGGCGTATAATTTACAAATGCATTGTTATTGTAAATGTAAAGAATAAACAAATCAATGTTAGTTTTGGTGGTCAAACAATGTTAAGTAGATTTCTTGCATTCTACATTCCTTTCCTCTCTGTTCGCTATTTACCAATGTGTGCGTTACGCCATGACCAAAAATTGTAGCAAAGGCATAACAATGCAACTGTTCTTGTAAAATATCAAAGAATTCATAAATACATTGGTGTTGTGTGTGAAGAGTTGTTGTTTTTAAACCCCTTTAATAGAGCAAACAACGGACACTCTTTCGTCTCACAATAATGGTTGAAGCATTTTCGCATGAAGCCGAATGCATGAAAGGTTTTTTATACGCGCTATACTTACATGGTATGGTTACTGTGCTAGAAGATCATTCGGTATTGCAAATGAATGAATGAATGCATGAATGAAAAAAAATAACAAAGCGAAGAAATTTTGTGTGTGCATGAAGCCTAAGCTGTGTTGTCTTCAAGTTGTGGACATACATTGCATTAAACTTGAATATTGTGGGTGAAGAACATTAGGACACTGGAATGAATAACAATTGAAGGAGCATGAAAGCGGATGCATGACAGCTTTTCAACTCACATTGTATTAAATTATTAATACTTGCTGAATGAATGAATGAACGAATATTAACGGCATGTTTACCAATTAAAACTACAGAGTTTGGGAGTGTGGTGGAAATACGTTGTTCTTCTTATTCTTTTTGTTTCTTAATAATAACGGCATAATACGAGAAGGAGAAAAATAACATGAGTGTATTTGTTGTTGTTTGTTTTTGTTTTCTTTCGGTTGTTATGCATGCATTTGAAACTAACGAACAGAGAGGAAAAACTGTTGTTTGGCCTCAAGGAAAACAGAATGCAAGAAATCTTCTTAACATTGTTTGGCGAAAAACAAAAATAACATTGATTTCTTTATTCTTTACATTTATGATAACAATGCGTCTATAAATTATAAGGCATGTTGAACTTTACTGCAATTTGGTTTACATTTCGTTAAGTTTATTGAAATAAGAAGAGCAAAAGGAACACACAATTAACCTGTTGTCCGGTTAGTGGTAAATTTTGTGCGTTATAAGAAGGTGTAAGAGAAATTATTTCCGGTCGAGAATTTAAAATTAATTTAATAAATTAAAGTTTATAAGAAAAAAAAATAGAAAAGTTATGTTAAAAAATTAATATAAATATGTGTTGTGTTAAAGCAAGTGTTATATGATATCGGAATACAAGATTTTAATTAATTTTATTTTTGTGTGTATGTAGTTCCAACAATAATCATTGGAAAATTTTTATAAAAGGGAGTAATGGCGTACGTGACAATTATAAGTGAAGTGTGGTATGTGAAAATCAAAGCAACAACATTAAAAAAGGTTCTAATAAGTAAAAAAAAAATTAAAAACTCCCTTGCTGGAGTACAAGAGCAGAGTAACCGGTTTATATATAAAAAATAAAAATAAATGTTGTGTTGTTAGTGTATGTGTGCGGAAGAGTTTTTGTGCGTAGATTCATGCACGTGCATGACAGATATTTTGAAATGTGTGTGGAGTGGATGTATGCATATTACATTGAAACAACGCAGAGAAAGAGAGGGTGTTAGTGGATGAGCAGTTCTTAAAAGGTGAGTTTCATTATATTTTTTTAAACCAATACATTAACTCTAATTTGTTATGAGCTTGCAAAACAAATGCTGTAGCATTGTGGTTTGTAAGAAAGAGAGAGAGTGTTGTATTGTGTAGTACAAAAATCTAATCTGCTATCTGATAAGAAAACACTAACAGTACTGTTTAAAGTAATAGGTACTACAGTAATGTTAGAGTAATTTCAAGGTTATTTAATTGCACACCAAGCCAATTAAATATTTTAAGAAGAAAATTTTGCATGAGTTTAATCAAAAGCCATAAGTAAAATGTTTTGAGTCATCAAATTTGTGTTAAAAAGTTTCTTTTGTAATATTTTTTGTAAGCTAGTTACCCTTACATTTTGAATACATTTTAAATATATTTTTAAATTAATTTTTTTTCTTATTGTTTCTTTAATTAAATAATTTTCTTTATTTTTAACTGTTTTCTTATTAACGTTTATGGTAGTAGCGTTAAAATATTCAGTACTTTAGTTGTTTCTTTACTTTAATTAATTTTTTTTATTTTTAACTTTTTTCTTATTAAAGTTTAACGTTAACATTTAATATGAAGGGAGGTATGGTAGTAATTTTTTCACGTTTTGCATTCTTTTATTTTCCGAATCAGCTGTTTTTGTTTCGTACTTTTGCCGTTAGTTTTTCTGCTCCGTTTCGTATGTGTAATAAATATAAATAAATATTTTTTTAGAAAAGTACCATTTGATACGAAAAAGTACTCTTTCTGTTATACTTTAGTACAATTTCAAAATTTAAATTTTACAACACTGCTCTCAGTCATCATTTGTTTTTGAAATTTCTCTCTATTGCTGTACAACAGCAACAATAAATAAGAACAAGTCGTGGCATAAACAAAACAAAACAACAAACTGTTTAACAGGTGCATTTCTCCTAAAGAATAATAATAACAAAAAACGTGAAATTCAAAAAAACAATTCCATATTCGTGTTTGTATTGGTTAGTCTAGGAATACTGCCAATGATCGCATAAAAAATTTATATTTTTTAGAAATAAATATCTAAAATATGTGTGTAGAAAAAATATTAAAAATTTGGAGAACAAAATTTAACACGTTAACGGACAGAAAAAAAGTGGATTTTGAAAATTAACCCAATAGAACGTACAGTATTCCCTCGATTAACGTTTTCAAAAATGTTGATCCCTTCAACTTCGACTTGCATCGTCATTCGATTTACGTCGCCTCTGTTGTTTATAAACAAAATCAGGGAAATTCCCTCTTAAGAAAAAAAAAAGTCAATATATAGAATGAAAATTTAAATATTTTAGTTTCATTTATGTAAAATGATTCGATTCATACTTTTAATTTCTGATACTTATACGCATTCATACTTATTTTAATACACACATCATAACATAATTGGCCATTACAACCCTTCAGTCAGGATTACGACCTAGCTTCTCATACCATATGTTGTGTGCGTTAATTCGAACCCGGGCCTTTCGTCTAATATGCCAACACACTACCCACTAGACCACGGCGACTTCACTTATTTTAATATCATACTCATACTCAAAGTTAGAAGTACTCGTCGTATTCATACTTAACAATACGCATGATGTTATTGAATTCGATTCGCCTCTACTTAGCACAAAATTAGTATGATTCCCGTAGGAGTACTGCAATACTCACAAGAAGATTGTGTGTATGCTTTGCTTGTTGTTTTTGTCTTTCCTTTCTTGTTTGTTTGTATATGCAACAAGAACAAAGGCTGTAAGTTTTGATGAATAACTCGAATCACTTATAATTATTATAACTATTTTTCTGAATTAGGAGTATGAATCAAAAATATTTCGAATGTATATACAATATAATTATACTTATAAATCAAAGTTGTAGCGAGTACGAATGAATCAGAGTAGTTGAATTTCAATTCTGTTGATTCACTCATACTCAAAACTGCAACAGTACTTATGAGTAGTGGAAAAACGATTCATTGCTGATCTCTGGTGTGTACAGAAGGAGTTAAAAAATACGCTAGGGAATCAAAATAACACCCATAGCCACTTTGGAATAGTTGTTTAGTTTTTTAATTTTAGATTTGGGACCACTCCTTACAATTTTCAAGACACTAGAAGAATGAGTATAGTCATGGAGCATGAGCAAGGAGTTTTATAAAAATGGTACTTTTGCCATCTTTTTTTCGAATAAAACTCATTTATCGCCTTTATAGACACGCAAGTAAGAAGATGTTCTGAATCGCAACTATTAGAAGTGGTACCATAATAAAATGTACTGGCCAGGCCATAAGAAGAAATTTTAGTTTTCAACTAAACGTGTCCCGCTATAGCGTTAGTACACATTTGGACGATATTATTTTTAATACTATGTTCATACATGTACATGGTAGTGTGTTGGCTTATTAGACGAAAGGCCCGGGTTCGTATCCCAGGTCAGACATCAAAACGAAAAATATTTCTTCGGCGACTTCCTCTCAGCAGATTTCTGGCCAAGACTCTGAGAGTAAAAATTGCCATGAAAAGCTTCTCAAAAATCTGTCGTTCGGAGTCGACTTTAAACTGTAGGTCCCGCCACTCATGTATAAAATTAACGCATACAACATAAGTGGTGTGAGAAGTTAGGTCGTAACCCTGACTGAAGGGTTGTAAAGGTCAATTATGTATGTATGTGTCATACACGTAGATCTGTTGAGTAAATCACAGTAAACGCAGTAACTATTGCTCAATAAATTCATAAATTGTTATAATCTTGATTAAAACTTGAAATGCAGCACTGTAAGTTAAGTGAGCATATTACAATTTTCCCAACACCTTCTACTGATATTTGACAACTCAAATATTAATAACGGCGGTCAAATAAATATTGAATAAACATCTCAACTACGTATATTATTATGTCTAAACACTTAAAATATTGTAATCAATAAACGGAATATTGACTCAATAAAAGTATATGACTCAATATTTTATAAGACAATAATTCTAAAATTGTGTGATTAATAACATATGAACATTATTTTGTTGATAGCATTAAAATAATTAATTAATTAATTAAATAATTAAATAAAGCTATATAGGTACATACTTTCAAAGTGTTTAGGGTTCCGTGTTCGATTCTTATTGGAATTGTGTTGGTATTCAAGCGAACAAATAAACAATAAAAAATAATTTCAAAACTAGTATTTATTAATTCCTTTAAAAGCAATAAATTTGAGTGCTTAAATTTGTATTTAAACGTACATTATGTAGACACATACATGTACATATACGAATTTCTATTATAAAAAATTTTAATAAAATATGTTGTTAAACAAATCTTTAAATAAAAACAAAAATATCAAAATAAACATGTGCTTTGCTTTTTACCCTATAATGTTAATAAGAGAGACGAATAGAAATAGAAAGATTTTAAAAGCTACACGTACAGTTGTGTACATAAAAATAGAATAGCATTCAAGATGTAAAAAAAACCGTTTATTTCAGTTATCATATTCGTGATCTATTAAACATTCACGTAAATTAATAAATTATTTAAACCAGAAGTATTGGGTTGTTCGGAAAGTAATTTCGTTTTTCTTCCTCGACAGAGGATTTGTTTGTATATTTTTGCACCCAACTTCACACTTAAGCCGTGTAATTTTTAAATGCTTTGAGGGCTGTTATAGTAAGAACTTGTGTGTGAAGGATTCTAATTAATTCCATGCAGTAGTTTTTGGTTGGTGCCACGAAGTTGGTATCATGAAGTTGCTTTAATTACACGGTGCAACAGTCAAAATACACCCAGTTAATGACATAGTGTAGGTTGTAGATTTTGTGGATTAGAACTCAAAAGAATTTTTTTTTTTTTTATATTTCTCAAACCCTCCAAACTTGTCTTACATATTTGACAAAAACGGTTTTTTTTTTTATTCCAACAAAATTATTGATTACCCAAATATTTTTTAACCTATTTTCAAAATCTAAAGTTTTTTGAAAGTGGTTCAAACTTTAATTTTATAAGTTGCGATCGGGTAAACTTGAAAAATATAATTTCTTTTTTGTTTTTTCAATTTAAGCTATTCTTAATTGCGAAATTTAATGAAAAAATATAAAATAATTCAATTAAATACATTCTGAAAGTGTATTATCTTGTGAAGGGATTGATACTTCGTTTGATCAAATCTGACAAAAATTACCGGTGTTATTATTTAAATAGTACAGGTAGTCCCCAACTTACGATCGTTCGACTTACGACTATTCGCACTTACGACCATTTTTTTCCCAATTTTTTTTCATAGAAAATACTTAAAAGAGGGTAAATATATAGAGGCGGGGAAACCCTACATTATATTAGCTAAGTCGAAATTTTTTAATTTCATCCCAAAAATTAAATAAAAAATTTTTTTTACATAAAATTCGATTTACGACTTAATAGACTTATGACAGATGACCGGGAACCTATCTCGGTCGTAAGTCCGGGAATACCTGTATAAAAGTTGTATGTCATTTTATCAAATAAATTTTCAGTTGAAAAATTTTCAGAATTTTTGATGAATCTTGATTGTCCATCGTAAAATGTGTCAATTACACGTTTGAGCGGTTAGAATTCAAACATCGGATGAAAAATTAAAAACAGCAAAATATTAAGTATTGCTACTACCGCTATTATTATATACGCAGCTGTACATAGCTATGTAGAACGATTATGTTTATATTCGTATATCTGTTTGATCACATTATACTTATGCATTCTATACAAAAGTAGAAAATATTTCAAATTTTCCAATTTTAAAAATGAGGGCAAAGTTCTTCAAAACGTTATGTGACAAACGTATGTCTGTACGTAAAACATCACCACTACACTAGACATCAAAAGTATAAATATAAACTGGTTTATATTGTACATAAACAAAAACGTATGTAAGTAATAAAAGAATAAACATACAAATTTGCTAATGACAGTATTTACATTTACATTTAAATCAGGTTTTCTTTCGCTCTCTCTCTCTCTATCGATCATCTCCACAATTGTTTCAATTTAATTTTTTAAAAGTTTTAAAAATCAAATTTAGCATAACTTTATTAACTTTACTAACACAACTGGGTCATGAATATAGAATCACTGTGTGTATTAATTGGAGCGTATTAGTTATAGTAATACGGTAGTATGATACTGTGGGGATGTATGTAAGTCTCTGGTGAGCAGTTTGGAATTTATTAAGGAAAATAAGAATAAGACAGAGTTTTTAAACATTTTAAGAACATATCAACATAGTACAAAATCCCGATATGGCTACAAGAGGATCATTTCAACGCCTCCGTTCTATAACATTCTAAGACGAAAAAGTGTGCTTTGAGTTATGAGCTCTCAAAATTCTCAGTCGACATACGACTATACGTGTATTCTAAGTAGATTTTTCCCTATAACTTGGCAACGGATCGGAGCATCTTAAGCAAATTTTGACAGTATTTAAGTTAGAATTAAGTTAAGTTAGGTAAGGTTAGATTAGGTTAGAGGACGTGCACCTGTCGGTCAAGACAAGTACCCGGAGGTCGAAATTGACCCATTGTACATTGTCCCTAGGGGAGGAAGGAAATAGAGAATATAGGAATGTAGGAAAGGGGAAGGAGAATGGGAAACGGAGGAACTACATATAAAGAAACAGACACAAAACAAAAGAGGTTGAGAGTGCGACTACAGTTATGAAGCCCTAGCACCTCTTAACCAACCCAAGCTGCTAATGAATCCGTGCAGAGCCTTGATTTCGCCTCTCGACACAGAACTCAAGCTGTCAAAGAAGGCCCTGCCAAGGGTCCTCAACCTACCAAGGGCTGGGTAGTTGCAGAGGAGATGTTCGACAGTCTCCATAAGTTAAGTTAGACAACGTTGAATTTAAAAATCCAAGAACATTAAACATTATAGAATGGAGGCGTCGATTTGGAAGAAAGTTAAAAGAAAAACTTGCTTATGAGCGAATGGCGGCAAATATAAATAGAATACACAAGAAAAAAAACTGGTACATTCAATACCAAATAGGTTAAATTGATGTGAATTTAGCTACGAAAGTTATATTCTTTTTTTACAATGAATGTTATGTTAACAGACACTTTTAAAAAATTTGTAAAGGGAGGAAAGAAAATCGATAAAAATCGATAAATTAAAAAAAAAAAATGATAGGAAGACGAAGCTAAATCTCTGAACTTCACAAAAAAAACAAAATGAATGAAAATAACAATTTGCTTATTGGAGATAATAAAGTTAAAGATTCAAGTATTTTACCTAATATGCCCTAAATAAATCATGAAACATTCGATAAAATAAAAGGTGCGGTTTTCTGACCCATTGGGCTGGATAATTATTGGATCGGGTCGCGATTGGGATCGGAAATATAGCCGACGTAGCTAACTGCGTCATATGAGCAAACAAAATGCTCTATATAAATCGTGAAAAATTCGATATAATTTTAAATAGTGTGGTTTTCAGACCTATTGGCCTGGATAGCTATTGGATCAATAATTCCAAAACAGTTTTCGTTATGGCCGAGTCACGATTCGGATCGGAGCTATAGTCGACGTTACTAAATTTTTCATACGAGCAAACAAAATGATCTACATAAATCGTGAAAAATTCGATAAAATATAAAAATCTGCGGTTTTCTAACCTATTGGTCTAGATAGCTATTGGATTAAGGATTCCATCCTTGTGCAACAAATCATTAATGGGGGATTTTCTTTCCGTTTATTAATGTTGTCACTATTCTTTCGAATTTTCATAGATACATAATTGGCCATTACAACCCTTCCGTCAGGATTACGACCTAGCTTCTCACACCACTTATGTTGTGTGCGTTAATTTTTATACATGAGTGGCGGGACCTACAATTTAAAGTCGACTCCGAACGACAGATTTTTGAGGAGCTTTTCATGGCAATTTTTACTCTCAGAGTCTTTGCCAGCAATCTGCTGAGAGGAAGTCGCCGAAGAAATATTTTTTTTTTGTTTTGATGTCTAACCTGGGATTCGAACCTGGGCCTTTTGTCTAATAAGCCAACACACTACCCACTAGACCACGGCGACTTCTTTCGAATTTAACATCATTAAAAAGGATCTGGACTAAGTCCTGATTGTATACCGAGTTGTATCCTTAAAAATTGTACATCATTGTTAGCTGAGCTCCATGCTACAATGTTTAACATGTCTCTTTCGATAATAACCTCCAAAATTTCCCAAATAATTTTTAAATTTTTACCTGTAATCGACATAACTGTTAAAACAACAAATTGAAAAAAAAAACTAAGTGCGCTAAAACTTTTCTCTATGACTGTATAAGCATACATACATACATATATATGTACAATATTTTGGTCTAAAAATCTAAATTCAATTACACTTGATCACTTTAAATTGTAGTTTTATTAAGAAAAAAAAACCTTCGAAAAAAATTAACGTATTCATGTGATTTGATCTCATTTCGATTTCGTTGATTTTTTTCCCCTCGTTATTCTTTTAATTTCATTTAAAAACGAAAATGTTGATCACGTTAAAAAGTGAAAAAATATAGTTGACGATGTAGACACATGTACATATAAGTACAAGTACGCTACAGTCTTTAAAAAACCGTCAATCTTTCTGTATCTACATATGTTTCCTTCTAGATCACATATTTTAAAAGTATTATTTATAGTTTCATTTACACCTGAAATATCTCGCAAATACCAACAAAATCTCACACATTATTGTTTATTTGTATGGTTTTTTTTCATCTTTGTTATTTAATTTTTCGTAAGATTTGTTTAAGAAAGTTTTATAGATACGCGATACGCTACCATTATATTTCCATATTGATACTGCATACAGAGTATGAATTTGTTATGTTTCTGTTAAAGTTTTAAGTTAAACAAATTAAATAACTAATCAGTTAATCATATAATACAATACATACGAAATAATTCATTGCAAAAGATATGATTAAGGTTTTCTCACACTTAAACTTAAATCTTTCAGTGCCATTTTACAATGACCAAATCATGTAGAACTAGTTTTCACGTAACTTGATGTACAGATCGAGCTGAATACTCGAAAATATAACAAATGGCTGATAGTTTTCTTTTCTTTTTATATGAATAGCTCGTCCCAATTTGTTCGGTGTTCATGATGAATACTCTGGATGTTTCGCCTTCAGAAAGCTAAATTTGATATATTCAAGGTTCGAAGAATTTTAATAATCTAATCAGATTATACAGGCCACAAAAAAAAAAATAATAAGACTGGAGGATGGGATGTATGCAAACAAAGTAAAGTTTTTGAATCTAGTTAGCGTGGCGACCTTCAGGACGATCCTCATCTTGCTATATTCGAGCTGAGAATGGCCCCTGCTGGATGCCATACTAGCTAGTACCAGCTAGTAGTTAACTAATGTATGAAGCGAAGTCCAATTCCCTGGGCGTTAAACTTGGATTGTGCGTTGGGCTTGGTACCCACTACGTAAAAATGTTATCAAATTAAAACCAAAACACAAACCTTTAGAAAGATGCCTTCACGACCACGGCAAACATTTAAAGAACAATGATTTACGAATAGACACATGGAATATCCGCCCCCTTCACAGGGTAGGCGCATGACTCATGAAATGTATGCCACACAGAAAATGCGACAGATAGGAAAAGAATAAAAAAAAGGCTGGCATCTTGCGATATATATTATTGCTGCTACGTTGATAAGCACGAATTCGGATGCGGACTTGTGGTTAATAAGAGACTATGCCACCTTGTCTCTGAGTTCATGCCTGTAAACGAAAGAATAACCTACAATCCGCATCAGGGTAAAATCCTAAAACTCAGCTTTTTTGTGCTTACACCCTGACGGAAGAAAAGGACGATGTGACGGAGAAAAGGACGTCTACGCAAAGCTCGAGGACGTACATATAAGATAAGCGCCCGACTCATAACGCCAAAATCATCCCCGGAGATTTTAATGCGATGGTCGGGCGTGAAGCTATCTTTGGCCCTACTTTCGGACAGTTCAGGCTCCACGCGACCACTACCCCCAATGGTAAGAGGCTGATCGATTTCGCCGCGACCATATTATTTGAACGAATAAAGCCATTCAAAGTCAAAACACTGGCTTCAGACCTGGCAAGTCCACCGTCGACCAGATATTCACACTATGTCAAATTCTAGAAAAACTTTTTGTCAACTAAATAAGGTAGCCTTCGATAGCTCCATAGGGATCGTGTTTTTGCCGTAATGTCTGAGCTACGTATACCTGCAAAGCTGATAAGGCTATGCAAAATGTCGTTGAGCTATTGCAGAAGCTCCGTCAAGGTAAGAATAGACCTACGCGAGGTGTCAGATAAAAATCCCTTATCATGCGGCCTCTTCAACTTCGTCATGAAGAGTGTTCTGCGGAAGGCGGGCGTGCATCGCAATGGCACTATTTTCGAAAGAACCTAGTTGCTTGCTTACGCTGACGACATCGATATCATAGGGTGTACTAAGCGAGATGTTACTGGTGTTTTTAGTGCTATTGAACGGGAGTCAATTGCAAAGTACATGTTATCGACAAGTAGAGCTGTCTGAGCTCCTCAACGACATGGTCATTGTGTAGCGAATTAACCTACACCGGCTGCGCTGGCTCGGCCATGTAGTTCAAATGCTCCGGCGAGACCGGTATTTGATGCGAGGATCTGCGGAAGTTGGCGAAGAGGACGACCTTGTTTGTGTGGAAGGACCAAATTCGTGTGACTAACTGACATAGGCGCACAAGAAGCAGAGGCGACTGGAAGGATGTGCTACAATGTTATGATTATCTTTTTGCACTTAAGGTTTAATTCATTGCTTGCAATGTGTGTATTAAAATAAAAAACATAGAAGCCCTTACGTACATATGTACCTACCATTAGGTTTAAACATTGTCAAGTAGAAAACATTCTCGTCTTTTGAGACATTCCATTAATCGGGAGTGAAGCAATCAAACGGGCTCAAGACTGTTTCAAATTTGAGATTAAAAACATAAACTGTTAGGTAGGATACAATGTTGAGGTAGGATACAATGTTTTTAAAATATTTGATGTGGGGAGTGTCGCTACGTTAAATATTCTGTAGAATGCCAATTATTTCTAATAAATACAAAATGTATGACAAGAAGGAGAAATTCCAATAAACAAGTCAATAAAAAAACTTACCGTTGATAACGAATTGTTTTACATATTTATATCGTTCACATTTAATATTTTTAAATTGTTTCTTCTTTCTCTAAAATTTTGAGCACTTTTTTAGCTTAAATCTTTGTAAAAATCACAAACTTCTTTGAATAACAAATAACTTTTGAGTTGTTAAACATAAACTTCTAACTCTCACATTATAAATTATGAGTACTTCCTTCGACAGTTGGTATACGAAAAATATGCAAAATAATCAAATAATTTTGTTTCCTTTCTATTATTATTATATATTTATATACACTTTATTTATTTGAATTATTTTTAAAATGACATAAGAATTTATTACAATTTTAAGTATAAATTTGTTTTTGATGCAAACATTATGTGTTTACATTAGATATTATTTTTGTTGTTTTATTTGTAAACAACAACGTCAATGGTAGGTACGTTCAGTGAAATGAAAACAAACGGAAATAATAAATCATATGGCCGATTAAAAAACAGAAATATGGTATTCCCATATTTAATAAAAAGTAAAGTCCAGAGTTTGAAGTTTTCCATGCATATGAAAATGCTCTCAATCACAATGCTGATTTGTTGACATGGCAATGCCTAGGTCGGAAATGCAACTTTGTTAGCGAAAATCTAAACCACATGCTTGAGACTTGTAATGAAATGTCAAATAGAAAAAGAGGATAAAAAGAGGAAGAGTATTTGCGTTCACGGTCTCTTTGCTTGTTAAAAATTCACTAATGAAAAGAGGCAAACAAAAAGAAATTACGCTTTAATAAATTTTGAAATTAATTAAAATAATTTTGACTTATTTAATTGGAGAAATAATGAATAAATAAATATTTGTTAAAGTAACTTTTTGTAAATGAAAATGGGGCCAAGTGAAAAAGACTTAACAAGGTGAAATTTTTCTCTACGTCGAAATAGCACAAACAACAACAAATAAATATAATAAGGCATATACACATACATACATGCATATGTATGCATGTAAAGAAACTGAAAAGAAAACTAACAGAAAGGACTGAAAAAATTGCGCGAAAAAAGAAGCATAGCAGACACTACCATAATACATGGCAGACATGTCTAGTGCGTGGTAAATCCATAAAGTTTTCGGCATTGATTTGAACTTAAACGAAACTGTGAAGGAATCATCATACTGAAATAAATTCAGACGAAAGCAGTGGTAAAGTGCGTACAACAGGCAGTTAGTTTGTTTTAAAGGCAGAAGTTCTCTTTTTCGCTTGTATGTAAGTAGATCTATGTACATGTTTAGAAAGGAGAAAAGGTTTATCGAAATATTCTAATACCGGTTACAGGTTTTTGTATAACAAACACTTTCTTTTTGTTGATGTTGGCCTTCATTTGGTGTAATTAAAAGGAAAGATTACAGGACGTTGTATTAATAAATAAAGCATGGTAAGTAAGTAGCTAATAACCTAATTTATTTATTTTTGATGATTTTCCTTTACCACTTTCATTTCCATTGAGAATACTTAATTTTTTGTCTTGTAATTTCCATGTGTAACGAGGTCAAGTACAATTTTATATTTCATTTGCACAATAATATTTTTTTAGTTTTTCGTTTTATTGCTTCTTTTTTTGTTTTGTTATGTTATGTTTAGTTTAATTTCTATTATAATTTTTTTTCATTTGTTTTTCCACTCTTTGTGTTTATGTTTTCGATTTTGTTTTCTTCTAGTTTTTTTTTTTATTATAATTATTTAAGATGGTGTTTGTTTTTCTTTGAAAAAAAAAATTGTTCATGCGACTTTTAAAAGTGGTTGTCAATCTTTTGTTTAATGAATAGAGTTGAAATTTTTCATTTGGTAAATTGTAATAAAATTCATTATAGGAATGAAAACAATTATCATTTCTAACATGTGCAGCATTGCAGCTAGAAAGATTTTTTGAGTATGTGTCCAGAATGGGTCTACAAATTTACAACAGACTTTATTTGGACTCAACATCTCCCTTTTTCCGCAATAAGGAATTTACTACAGTTTGCGTCAGAAAATATAATCCGTACATCAAAAGGATGTGGAATTAGAGTTGACTTAACGTCCTGATATGTATGCATCAGTTGCGTTTTTGTTTTGTAAATGGATACATACATTGTAAGCATGTAGGTACAGTAGGCCCTCATAAATTTTAATCACTTTGTTTTTAAGGCAATACTAATTTCTAAATTATCCTAATTTTTCTTTTTTTTTTTGTAAATAAAAGAAATGCGACTAAAGAATTTATGAAAGACGGAATAACGTATATATTTTGGTGAATCCCCATTCTAATTTTACAGAATAAAAAGAATTAGGGGATTTATTGTGTTTTTTTTTATTGTAATTAAATCTTTCTTAATGAAATTTTCAATAGTTTTCAAATCTTAAATCTAGTTTGAAAGAACCATCGTGTTTCTACAATATTATTTATTTTTATTTGTGGGCAATCTTGTTTTCTGAGTGTGAAGGTTACATGAGCACACTTGGATGGATTTAAGGACCTTTCGGGTCCTTGTTGACGCGGTGTTATATGCATATGTTGATGCGTATGTGTTAGGATTTGTGAGCATGTCTGATGTATAAATTAAAAATAGAATAGGGCCTAGTATGCTTCACTCGTGGAAACCCTTCAATTTGATCTTAAAATTTCTGTCAGTTAATAGCTTATACAGTAGTTTTGACTTACCTGCATTTTGCATTTAAGTGCACAAAATTTGTATTTCGTATATTTATTTTACCAAATCCATATAAATTTCTTAATTTAAGTGCATTCTTCATACCTGCACATTTAAGATACGTGCATAATATATATGATATGATTCCGTAAATCGACTTTCGAACATTCACCTTTTTTGTCTAAAAAGGTCAAAGTCGACTTTACACCCTATCATTAAAACTATTTGCTGTTAGCTGCTTTTTTGGGCAGTAAACTTAAATGCGCTTACTAGTACTAATGAGCAGGTAAGTGCATTAACGTTAGCTACCTTTTTGACTTACCTGAACAAAATATCGTGCAAAAGTTGGTTGTGCAGGTAAGTCAAAATTACTGTAATAAGTTTATATCTGTTCTCTACTGCAGTTAGTTTTTTTTTATTTTGTTTTGTTATGTCCTATTTCTCATTATCCTTTGAAAACACAAATTTTGCAATTTTTATTCAATTTGACTTATTTACTTGAGTAAAAACAAGGAATGTAGAAAAACTCATCAACTCAGTGGAGAATAGTGATATTTCATACAAAAAATTCAATTCAGTATTTAATTTGTCATCATTTTCATTTGGTAATTTTTCCTTAATTCTTTACCTTGCCTCATTACTCTTTATTATTGTTATTTTTCTTTTGTTAAATAACAATATTTATTATCACAAAATAACTAACAATACAGCGGCAGGACAACTGGGAATCTTGTATATCGAGAACGATCTGAATGGTTTAACAATTGAACACTCACCTAGTTAGCAAGTTTAAATATTCTTGTGTCTTTATTTTATAGAACAATATTGTAAAACATTTGCTGTATTAGTCTTGCTTCACAACCGATACAGGAACTCAGACTTAGAGGTTTGCATATTGAACTTTCCTAATCTATAAATATGCACACTTGTGCTCATATAATAAAGGCAAATATTAAAGTTTATTAACGGTGATGAAAAAATTTATAATGACAAGAAATACATTGTATGATTAAAACTTCGGTGCATCATATTGTGCAGAATTTGTTTTCTTCCACTCCAAGTAGTAACGTTGTAAATGATTGTTACATTAGAATTATCATTAGAATGCTGTTCATGACACCTTCACCACCATACTTAAGCGGTCTATAAAATTTCTTTGACAAAGTGGTTTACGTTGTGCAATACGCACATACAAGTTCTTCTAATTCATATTTAATTGTACTTGATCTTCAACAGCAGCTCTATAAATTAAGCTGTCCTCCCTAAGTATAGGTTATCGGGTTCTAGAGTACTGTTGTTGAGAGTATAATATCGCTTTATATGTTCCAGTGTGAAAAACTTGGATCTAAAACGTTTAAATGGTAATAATAAATGAAAATTCAGGTCGCCAAATTCAGTATGTAGTATGCTGGCTTATTATACGTAAAGACAAAAAGTATTTTTTGACTGATTCCTTCTCAGCAGATTTCTGGCAAAAACTCTGAGAGTAAATAAAATTGCCATGAAAAGTTTCTCAAATATTATGTATAAATGTATAAACTTATGTATAAAATTAACACATACAACATAAGTAGTGTGAGAAACTAGGTCAATAATCCTGACTGAAGGGTTGTAATGACTAATTATGTATTTATGTAATTGAAAATATCCATTACTGTTTTCCCATCAACATTCGTTTGTTGAATCAGCTTTTGTTCGACTTTTGAGCTCCTAGTGAATTATTTCTAACCAAATACTTTGTTGAATCCCAACAAAACAAGTGGAATAGAACATGTAATATTTGCGTTTTGGTTTCTAAAAAGTTTTAAATTCTTGTTCATATTCAAATGTAAAAACCAATAGCAACAAAATATGGAACCCAGGAAACTAAATAACGGTAATTTTTCTTCACTGAAATTTAAATATGATCTAATTTGATATTGCAGGGGTATAAAAATTAACGTAAATAAATTCGTTACATCTCACGTCTTAAATTCGTGGTCCCAACTGTAGATGGGCTAGCAATGCTAATCTAGTGTTAGGAACTTCTATTCCTATTTGAGTTATATTAAAATTCAGTCGATTATGAACACTTGGTCACTCTAGTGGATATTTAAAGTTCTTAAAATACAATATTTTTAATAAATTTATGCTGTTTTTATTTAAAATAATTATTTTCTTTTAAAAGAAATCCCATTTGACTTCATTTAATTTAACAAACAGATTTTATTAAGGCATACATTTATTATGTGGAAAGTATATAACGTATGCGTGAATTGTATTAATATTCACACCCTTATTTTAAGGGAGTATTTGATGTCTTTTAGATTATAAGAGAGGTTTCACATACTTGATCAATAGCATGAGAAATGAAAAAAATTTTTTGAAATTACCTCAGCAAGCTTCTAATATTATATATAAGGTAAGAAGTGAAAATTACATTCGACTAGAATATAAAAGCGTGCATTTTAATCTGTAGAAATATGAATTTTATACAAGTTATTTGATTTGATGAATGAAAAATGAACTGGTTTTTATTTGATGGAAGATAAATATTTCTGAAACGGGTCTAGTTTATCTTAATTGCTTAACATGTTACAACAATACAGATCTGAAAGTTCTTATCTGAATCAGATAAAGGACGTAAAGTTGAATAGAAATACCCTGTCATGTGGACTTTGTAATGGAGCTGGAAACAATGCTCTTCTGGTAAAGGTTAATGATACTGGATCAGACTAAACTCAAATGTGCTACATTTGTTACCCAGACGCATTCGGTCGCAATTCGGAGCCCGTTCATCAGTTAGGTGAGGAAAGGTCGTCAGAACAGGGGCAACGTAGGTTTATAATGTATTCACAACTGAAGGATGTATGTGTGTAATTGTGCTATAGGATTCCCTGAAACCAAATTGGTGTGAGTCAAGCGGGAAGTATTTCTTTAAGAGAGATTTAAAACTTTAATTATCCGTTTTACAGATAGTAATTTAAGGTGATTTACATTTTTTTGCATAGGGTGACATTTAGGGTCACTTGTACAATTCAATGGTGTAATGAGTACATAATTCAAATTATTCGATTGCACCACCACGTCTATTCTAATGAGGAAGTTCTTTATCCATATGTATATCTTTAAGCAAATGACAAAAGTTGTGTAATTCTGGTCGCCTGAGCAAACTCAATACTGTCGAAAATTTTTAGACTAAATTATGTTGGTCTGATTACGTTCAGAAACTTATTTAAACAGAAAAGAAATGTTTCGAAACATGCTAAAATAGAATTGGAAAATATTTTAAAAGAATTTAACGCGATAGAAAATATACCCAGGCGTATATGTATATAAAATGCCATAAACAACACGAAAACGTGCAAATAATTGCTGATAACATCAAGAATTCATTCTAAAATTCATAACATTCTGAACATGTCCCCATTTTGCTCACCAGTGTACACATGAGTTGCTAGATAGAAGATGACTTTGCCGACCAGTTGTATGTAAATGTTACTTTCTTAATACAATTTTTGAATAATCTTTTTAATTTTTTTAATCGTATTTTAGCTTTATCAGTAACTTCACTGAAAGAACATATTAAACAAATAAATAAGTTAGCCTTTAGAATGCTTTATTATTACAATTTAAATTAGTAGAGCCATGGTTCTTATCAACAATATTAATTTGTGTAATGAAATTTTTTTGTTTCTGTTTTTTTTTTTCAGACACTGCCAAAAATATCACTGGCATCGAGCAATTTTGTCAACTTTAACACAATGTCATTTGAAGCACCGAGCACAATTTCAACTACCAATTCATTATCACATCAAGAACAACAACAACAGCAACAGCAAACAGCACAAAATCAACATCAACCAATGGTAAATGCATTAAATGAGCAGCATACAACAACAATGGCATCATCATTGTCTCTAATACATAATGTTTCAAATATTGACACAAATTCAATGTTTGACTCTAATACTCACACAGCCGTATCACCACTACTACTATCTACTTCCGAAAATCGAGAACCCAAGCTATTAGTGGAATGTTTAATGCCTGGAATATATTTAACCAAAGACTTTATATCTTGTAAAGAAGAAGAATTGAGATCAAATCGTTTTACTCATATTATCATTATCGATAAACATATACAGGAACTTTACTATCCAAATCAACAGCCCGATATTTTTAAGATTTGTTCAAAGAATAATGAGAAAACTGAAAATTTACATGGAACAAGACATGACGATAGTTCCTCCTTAAATGCATTTGATTATTATTGTCCTCCTACTGCAAAAAATCATTTAAAGTTCGGTGAAGAATTTGAAGTGATCGAATTGAATTTTGGAGAAAAATCATATCTAACCACAGTTCTGCCAAACTGCTATAAAGCTGTTAAGTTTATTAATAAAGCCTTACAGGCAGGTGGCACTATTTTGGTGATCGACTGCAATGGTGGCGAACAAAAATGTATAACAATTATTGTTGCTTATTTAATGTATAAACATAATATTAATTTTAGGTAAGTTTAACTCATATTTACATACAATCGTTGTTTATTTTATTTAGTTTTTACAATACGATAAAAATCTTTAAAACAATTGGGACAGCAATCACTTTAGGATTATATTGGAATCCGTCTTAATATGTAGTCACATTTGATTTGACACACTGATACTTTAAAAATAAATATGTTGTTATTTTTATAGGAAACTAGCTAACCCGATGAACTTCGTCCAGCCCAAAATAGATTTTTTTTATTGTCCAATATGCTGCGTTAAACGCGCTAATGCAGTTATAGTTGTTATAATCACTTCAAAGCAAAAACTTAAATTTACTCACCAAATTCGATTCGTCTACTATCACTATGTCCCTAAATATTCACTTTTAAAGGTTTGCCACGCCTACTTTTTGCTATATCGATTTTTTTAAATCATCTAAACCTGATAAGTTTTCGGCCAAAAAAAAATAATGGTTAAAATCGGTTCAGTAGTTTAGGTGTTATAGGTATCCCCTTGAAGGGGAAGGGTTGTCACTCCCATTTTTGGTGGAATTGTCGGTATCGACTCTACGAACTTACCCACCAAATTCAATTCGTCTACGATCAATATGTACCTAAATATTAAATTCTAAAGTTTTACCAAACCCTCTTAATATATAGGGAAATGAAAAATAGATGTTTTCCGCTTCAGATTCAGACCCACTGATCGGTCGATCCGTTTCGAATTTTATATATTAGATTGTTTCAATATCTATTAACTGAATCAAATTATTGGTATCATGAACCCGGCTTGCTTTTGGAAGACCTATTAATGTCATTATATTTAGAATGCAATAACATCGTTCGAATGTTCTCCAGGACCTCACTATGTCGAACATATTCGAAATATTTATCCATGACACTGAGGCACAGAAGAAAAACTCTCATTGTACGATCTCGGTGGTCAGATCAAAACAACTTCTTGTAAGATAAACATGACAACAAATCTCTTGTGCAGAATATCCAATGGGTTATAAACTGTGTGCCACATAGCGCTATTCAAATGTTGAACATGACGCCGCCAGTCTAAACTTCACATCAAACAGTTAATTTTTCGTCCCAAAATCATTTAATTTTGTTGGTTCACGTAACTATTCCTTCATAAATGTACCTCATGGCTGAAGATTCTTCAATAAAATTTGTGGCCGTCAGTTCACAAAAATAGTGAGATATGAGAAAACGCTATTTTGTTATTCAATATATATAATGTAGAGAAAAATTAATTTCATTTATACATAATTGAGGAACTAATATCAGATCACTAATCAGATCACTATTTTCCCAATGTTTCGCAACAAATCAAAGTATCGCTTTTAAAACAAGCACTTTAGAATCGTTAAGGAGTTGGTTAGTAGCTCAAATAAAATTTATGTATTTATTCATTCCTAAATACAGTACTACAAGTTATCTTATTTAACAGTACTGTTAAATATTTCTTAAAAATAATTCCATTTCCCCCACATAATGGCAGCTACTGCAGTAGTCCTGATGGGGTAGATCAAGTCTGTCAGCAAAATTGCTAATAGCGCACTGTCCTATTAATATTCCTGTTCTGTTGTCGAACTCAAGTAGTTACTTGATTCTCCCTTTGTCCACAGCAGTTTTGAAAATCGGCAACGTGGTATGTTGAATCACCCACTGTTTGTTAAATTGCATACTTGACTGTCCTATTATATGATCATGTTCGAAGTCCTAAAAAATTTCACCTGAAATACGATTAGGTAATTTGTATGACCCGTTCATTGACAGATTATCGACACATTCCCATTATTGACCTATCGGTAAAGATCGTTCTTGCTGTGTGGGATTGTAAGTTTCGTATGTTCATCGGAAAATACTGTGGTACCATGTAGTCACATCTAAAATTTGGGGGATTCGGTTCTACTGTATATAGTATTTAAGCGCGGTCTACCGTACATGCCTAAACATATCTAAGCCACGTTTCGGAGGAAGATGTCCAACGGTTGTAGAGACAAGATTACATCGAGTCCAGCCTGCGGCATTAACTGCAGTGTACCCGTCATGCTCTGTATCCTATTCAGAGTAGCGAGATAGATTCTCTTCTGTCACCATACAACCGCTGTATACATCTAGTGCATGATATTAGACTGGAGACCCGGTCTACTCCTAAACGTTCTTTCATCGCATAGGCATTCCCTACTTCATCCTTTCCTCCGTGTTTCTTCACTAGGACATTCTGGAGTACAGAATATTGCCAAGTATATTCTGCACGCCTAGCTCTTATTAAATTGGCAACATTAAAAAGCCATAGACCAATGCGAAATATAATATTTTTATTGATCGTTGTTAGGGGCAATATAAGTATATTCCGAATTTAAATGAATAAGATATTATTCCACATTTCTTGGCAATTATTCTCACTTCAGTCTCATTTATAGAACTAACTATGGTGGTGCTGATCCGCTTAGAAGGATATGCAAGTTATTTGAACTTTTTGATTATTCTGTAGATCTGAATATATTGAAACACTTGATAATTGTGGCTCTAAACACATACAGTGCACTCGGGAAAACCTCGACTAATTAATGACGAGGGTGTTGACGTTTATGAATGTAAAAAATTTTAATAAATAACATATTGATAGTGTACTTTAAAACGGTGTGTGCTTAATACATTTAACACAGTTTGCATTAAACAATCTCACATTTTATTGTCTGCACATTTGTACTTGTATTTAAACCGTTGTCCTCATCATCAGTTACTTCTAACTCCTCAAGTTCACACGAATTAGAAACGTTACCCAGCAGAACTGATCAGATAGATTTCTTTTCTACTCTACATACTTATAAGGGGAATGCCGAATTTCTGAACTAATTTCATAAAATACATAAATGTGTATATGAACAAATCTGTGAATTTTAGCTGTTGCTAAATTCAAAATTTTCTTTTATTTAAAGTTGACGTGTAAGGACTTTGTAGTGTGGTTGACGTTTTAGAGTAAACAATGTAAAAAATTAAGGGTTGACGTTTTGGGATGTTGACGTTTACACGAGTACACTGTAATATTATACTTATAATATCACGTTTGTATTAAAATGTTTATTACCATTCGTATTTATTATTGCCATTAACTCGATGTTTTTGAAAAAGTGACTTATGCCACTTTCAAAATAAACGGCTCATAGGCTAATGGATGTTTTTTCTTGCTTCCTTTTTTTTATAAATTAACGTAAATAAAAGTGTCAAAAGAAAGTGTACAATATGGATAAAATTCTAACAACTAACTCAACTTTTACCAGTTGTAAGGAAATTTTAAAAACTGACAATGTAACAATTTTCAAATACAAATAACAATAATTTAATAATGTATAGTTTTTTTATGTACACTTTCTTTTCATGCTTATTGCACATATGTATTTTGAAAATGTCTGTAAGGCTAATACCATAAACTAAATAAATAATGAGTGAATAAAAAGTTTATATTCACTTTAAAAATTATCACAATATGCCTTATGAACAACCGCTTTCGGAATTCTGAATTTTTAAAAGTAAATTTTTTTTTTTTTTTAAATCTAATAATAATTTTGTATTCAAATTTCGTTAATAGTAATGCCTTTGCCCGCCTTAAAGAATTTTATAAGAAAGCTGATTTGGATCGTTTTTATATTAGTCAACTTTATGAGTATGAGCCTATACTTCAAGTTCAGCGTGCTCAGTCTCGGGGTCATAGTTGTTCTCGAGAACTTCATGCTGCCATTTTAAAGCGTAAAAAAACTCATGACGATGATGATTCTATACTCGATAACAGCTCATCATGTTCACTATCTTCGACCTGCTATGCAACTAATACAGCCACAACAACGTTTAGCAATGCAACAACTACAACAGAGCTATTGAACAATTGTAATCCACTTAATAGATTTAATAGTAAACAAATGGAAAATGGCCAAGAAATGAAATCGAATAATTATCCAATGGCACAACAGAATCACAATCTTCATACATTTACTCGTTTTATGAGTGGATCGACATCAACAACGGGTGGTTGGTATAATTGGGATGATTGTGCTATGGAATAATAAAATACATTTATAAAGAATTTATTATCGATAAACAATATGTTGTTATATGAATGTTTGTTTGTTCACCGTATGACTAATTTAATTAATTAATATCTTTGTAAGCCACTAAATTTTCGATAATAATTTCGAATATAGAGTAAACTCCCCGTACATATTGTCGTGTAACTTTATTGTATGTACACTGTGTGAAATAATTTTTAAGAAATGAAATTATTATTAATGATCCTTATGGCCGTTATGTTTGATTTGATTATGGTCGCGCAAGGATTATATGAAACAAGGAGCAACTTGTTGAGTTCGTACAATTACAATTGTTTATAACCACACTTCATACGGTTGCAACAGACTTAACGATATAGATTTACAAGTAAAGAACTGAATTTGTTATTCTTTTGGATAAGAAACTTTTCATTTATACCATAAAATAATACAATTACATACTTATTTAGATAAAAATGATTTCTTTTAAGTAATTTATATAATATCGTCGTCGAAAATTCAAAAGTACGTAACATCAATTTTTCGAATTTTCCAGCAGAAGCAAAAAACGTTGTGAAATAAAAAGTTATTGATATAAAAACGTTATTTTTGGTCGCAAAAATCTAAAAATTGGTAGAGATATGTTTAATAACCTTACGAATCAAATCAAAAACTCGATTTTGATTTTTCTTTTTTTCGATGATACATCAAATTTTCGAATTTTCCAGCAGAAGCAAAAAACGTTGTGAAATAAAAAGTTATTGATATAAAAACGTTATTTTTGGTCGCAAAAATCTAAAAATTGATAGAGATATGTTAAATAACCTTACGAATCAAATCAATAATCAATCAATCAAAAACTCGATTTTGATTTTTTTTTTTTTTCGATGATACGTACACTTTTGGATTTTCGACGACGATATGTAATTAGAATTTTTTTTTTATTTTTATGTATCAATGATTTCTTTTATCTTTTATTTTTTTTTAATATGATATACAAAATACACTTTTCGTTTTATAACTACAAATAAAGATTTAAATTTAAATTTTACTACTTATTACAGATAAAGACTCTGAACAGAAACTTAACAAATTTTGTAAAAAATTATATATAAAATTCTAAAGAATACATATATATATATATATATATATATATATATATAGATTATAACAAACATTAAATGAATGGTTAAGAAAATTTATTATACGTATTTGTAAATTTGTTTTCTATATAACAAAAATTAGTTCTGATAGTAGTTATTACATCAGATTAACATTTTTATACTTAGCTTGTATTGTAGTTACATTTTCACCATTGACACCATATTCTTTATACATTACATATCCATTTTATAAGTTTTTTGTACGTCCTTTAAAGCTCATCAGCTTTTATTATTCATTCATGCAATTCATGGAATTCATTTTCTATAAAATTTGTCTTTAAAAATATCAAAAATTCAAGTGTGATTTAAAAAGCAAACAAACAAGAAAGAATCTTTAATTTTAAAGTAACATATTGAAAATAATATTAAATGAAGTTAATTTTTTTTTTTAGATATAAAATAAATATTCGAATGAAGGAGACAGACTTGTGTAAAAATAAAGTACATCATACAACATACATTTTCTATATATGTTCGCAATTACAAAATGAATTTTGCTTCTGTTATCTTTCAGCAATTTTATTACAAATGTTTGAATTGTCGTAATACCTGTCCTGTCCATCACTGCGCTACATATTATGCGCATTATGTTCATAAATGCCAATCTTGGCAGCACTGCAGCTGTCAAATGTTCGTAAATGCAACATTAAAGCATATTTTGCGCAAATAAACAGAAAACTCTAATAATAAAAATGGCTGATGCATTGAATAAGTGAGTACAAACATTTTATATTTTTTTTATTATCATTTTTATCAATCAACCGTGACAATCAACCTTAAGCTGGCCCCTTATCCAGGCCCAGCAGTCAACCTGGTGTATTACTGACATCTAGAAACAAAACAACCCGATCCATTCCACCAACGCTTCTGCTCTTCCTCCCTTCCCATCTCCCATCGATGAGGCCATAGAAGTGGTAAACTGGGGGGGGGGGTCAGGATCAACTATCAAATAGCCTCCTGAAAGCGAACCTAACCTAGCGAGGGCATCCGCCGTCTCATTGCCCAGTATTCCGCTACGACCTGGAACTCAGCATAGACGAATACTATCTTTCTACACTCGTGAACAAGACGTGATTTGGCCCTAAGGGGAGCCTGACTGTCAACGTTGTTCGCTCGTTAATGTAAACAAATATATCAGCAAAAAAGAAGCATCAGCAACATGTGATTAGCATTTTGAGCGTAAAATAATCATATTATGCAGCGCAGTGATGCATTTACGAATCGGCCCATTGTTTTATCGTATTTTAAGTTTATCGAACTTCAGTTGAATTGCCAAAAAGGATATTTTTTAGAACAGTATTCTTCCCGTCAGAATCCTCTTTTATTGCCTAAACGATGAGTGTCATGTCATTATTCTAAGGATTGACAATTTCGTGCAAGTTTCGCACAACAAAGATATGGAAACCGAAAGGTGGAAGGTTGTATTCGGATAACACTTTTTGACCTTCCGATTAAATTTTTGAAATCAGCTCGTCAGATTTACTTTAGTATGAAGGAGAAAACATGAAGAGCTTAATACAATGAACTGGCGTGAAGCCATGTAGCCTGGTGATGATAATATAATGCTTTGGGGATGTGTATCGGCACCCGTTGTCGGTAATTTAGAATTTATTGAGAAAACAATGAACAAGACAGTATATTTAAACATTCTAGGGAATAGCATCAACTAAATTTCTCAGGAATTATGAATTCCAAGAGGGAATGGTGTTAACGTGAAGACGTCCCTTGACTCTATTATTCCTTAGTAGCCTAATAATCCTTCACAGTCTCGATATGACTCCTAGTAAGAATTTAGTGGATCACTCTAAAAACAGCTACCTAGTCATTGGTTCTATTTAGACGAGAACAATTTTTAGTCCTACAATTTTTGTCCTTTTCAAATCACACGTAATGAACATTAGTTTCTTTTTTTTTCATTCATTTGATGTTTTAAAAATGTGCATGTTTTAGCTTTATGCCGCTGATGCGGGGCTGTAGTTGGTAGAAACTTTACGCCACCGAAAAACCATTCTCTACACCCCTCTTGCCAATAAACGATCATTTTAGACCAGCACAATTGCTCTGTTAGGAATACACCCAAACTCAGTTGGAAGACTTGCTTGTGTAATTTATTTAATGCATTGGATCTTTGGTTGTTAAACTAATTTTCTATTCTTTTCAAGTGTATCTATACTATACAAATTTACCACCGGCCAGCAAATAAAACATTTTTATACTTTTTCACATGTAGCATATTGAGCTAATGTCGATTGCGAACAACAACCAAACATCAGTTCTACTTCCAGATGCCAAAAATGAAATTGCAGACTGCAACTAACAAACTATCAGGTCCGGCATCTAACGTTTTTTTTTTATTAGTGCTTATTTCGTCAATGGTAACACTTAGCTCATGTCTGATTTGACAGGTAATTAGTTTTATTCTTCCGCTGAACAAATATGGCTGTGCATACGCGTTTTCACTTCGCTAAGTGGGCCTGCGATCGACTTACAGAAGATGCCGATTTAGGCAAAAAAAAATCATCTTTTCAGATGAAGCTCATTTTGATCTTGGCAGATATGTAATCAAGCAAAATTGTCGCATTTGGGGCGCAGCAAACCCGCACGCATACATTGAAAAGCCGAATCACCCAAAACGAGTTGCTGTTTGGTGCGGATTTTGGTCCCAGATGCATAATGGGGCAATTTTTTTTTCGAAAATGAACAAGAAGTAGCCATGTGAACGAATTTTTGTTCACAAAAATTGAAGAGGAGGATATTGATCGAAACTACACTCAATGTTTTGCGCCCTGTTTTTGAAGATCGCATTATCAGCCGCAGAACTGATGTCGTTTGGCCACCTTGGAGTTGCGATTTGACACCGTTGGACTATTATTTGTGGGGTGCCGTCAAAGAAAAGTGCTACGCGGAGAAGTCAGACACTATTTACGCTTCAAAGGCCAATATTCATGAAGCCATTGGTGAAATACAACTGTACACAATCGATAATGTGCTTAAAAATTGGACCGATCGTGTAGGCTACTGCATGGCCAGTATGTGTGTACATCCCATATGGCCTAAAGATTGTTTGTAGAAAGAACTGATACAAAACTAAATATTCTAATATTCTTTCTAATTTTTTAGAGTTAAATGCAAAATAAAATAAAATAAAAAATATCCAAAATAAGTTTTAAAATTCAAATATTTTAAACACGATTAAATAGTAAAATAATCTTTATTCTAAATCTGATTCTACTACGAATGTTAGTTTTTACAAAATCCAGAAAGCCAAATTAATATGTATGGTATGGTATGTATGTAATCGAATGTTTTAGTATTGATTAATCGAATATAGGGTTCTCTATTGTATTTTAGCCGGTATTGAAACGCAAACAATATCTTCGCCGTTTTGATCTTGTAGTTCCCATTTTACAATAACATTAACTTTAGGATAAGCTTTCAACACGGGCAAAGTTGCGGTGTACTCGTAAGTTTCATCCTTCTCCAGGGGACATTTTAGGCCACTATCAACGCAAGCGTCTGGATTTTGTAAATGGAATGGCATTTCCACACCCAAAACTTTTCCATGAACTACTGTTTTAATTGCAGTTACATCTTCAGCTATAAAATAAATCAAAAATACATATAATAACTAGCAAATGATTGCGAACATTTCAATAATCTTACCCAAAGAGAAATCAATTGTAATAGAAACAGACGAATTACGCTTCAAGATGCATTCATTTTTAGTGGTGTCACAATCGGAGACAACGATTTTTGTGAATTTCCCTGTCTTGGAACCTAATAAATATTAAACGACAATTGTTATAAACTATTAATTTAATCAATAATAATTAAAATTCGCAATTGAACAATTAATATGTTTATACATATGTATGCATCTGCGAAAATTATTAAACAATAGCTGCAATATTCTTAATATGAATTACGTGATTTATCGTTTATATTGATTCGAACGCTTTAGATGGCATCATAAAATTAAAAACGGCAGAGTATTACCAACGATTATAAAGCAGATTAAAAATCTTACCTTTAAATTACAATAGAAGCTCACAAATTAGAACCTCCAGTAATTAGAAATTATACGCTCTAAAATTCGAATTTCTGAGCGTTTTTTTTTTCTCGCTATTTTAACACAAGAAATCCCCAAATTATTTTTATCTTGTAAAACTAAAAAGGGGAATCAACAAACGATTTTTTTGAAGCATTTATGTAAATATTTTGTGACTAGTTTATTTGTGAAATTTAATACGTCCGTACAAAAAAAAAAAAAAATGTACAGAAATTAGAATTGCCCCAAAAACAAAGCGGTTATAATTTGTGAGCGACTACTGTACCATTAAAATCATATTGCAATTAGTAGATATACGGTAATAAAGGTACTCGACTTACGACTATTCGAACTTACGACCATTTTTTTTTTTTCATAGAAAATACTTAAAGAAGAAAAATATGTAGTATTAGTACAGTATGTAATTTTTTCTTAATTTTTTTTAATGAAATTCGACTTACGACCACGAACCTAAATCGATCGAAAGTCGGGGGAATAGCTGTATTTGTTGTTAAATGTATTGACAATACATTAGAATTTTATTTCTTTTGCGTGTAACTTTGTGTTTGATTTTTTAAAAATAAATTAAGGAAATATTTATCTTTTTAAAAAGATAGGTTAGAGGACGTGCACCTGTCGGTCAAGACAAGCACAGTACCCGGAGGTCGAAATTGACCCATTGTACATTGACCTGAGGGGAGGAAGGAAATAGAGGATATAGGAATGTAAGGAAGGGGAGGGAGAATGGGAAACGGAGGAATTATATTTACAGAAACAGACACAAAACGAAAGGTGTTGAGAGTGCGACTACACTTATGAAGCCCTAGCACCTCTCAACCCGCCCAAGCTGCTAATGAATCTGTGGAGAGCCTTGATGTCGGCTCTCGACACAGAACTCAAGTCCTCAAAGAAGGCCCTCCCAAGGGTCCTTAACTTCAACCTACCAAGGGCTGGGAAGTTGCAGAGGAGATGTTCGACAGTCTCCAACTCCTCCTCATCGCAACATACCCTGCAATAGTCCGGCTGGGATCTGTTCCAGATCCCCGTCAGCGGTCTAATTTCTCAGTGCCCCGTGATAAAACCGACAACCACCCTTAAGCTGGCCTTAACCAAGCCCAGCAGCCACTCTGTCCTCTTGTTGTCCACAGCAGGCCATAGACTCCTAGAAACAGAACAACCCGATCCGTTCCCCCAACGACTCTGCTCTTCCCTCCTGGCCCATCTATACATTCATAAATATGAACAAAGAAAATAATATTCATATTTTCCTTTATAGTTTACAGTTTAAATTAATTTCAAAAATCAATCAATTTGAAGGAATGATTGATTATTTTTCGGGAATCGTTTTATCCGAATTACATATTATGATTACATACTTAGTATATATAAATGAATATTTTATACTTTACATTACATTGATGAAACAATTCATTAATGTTCATATATTACAGACGTGTTCGAAATAATAAGAATAGCCAAAGCGAAACAAACGATGGACGGCGCAATTGTCGGACCTAAATCCAATTGAATATGTTTGGATTGATGTAAAGAAAGGTGTTAGAGATGCAAGGCCCAAAAATATGCAGGAATTTTGGCTTGCAGCGAAGAAAACATGGGAAAACATGCTCATTTTCGACTTAGCTCAACATTACTGCCAGGACAAGAAAAATATTATGAGTTAGGACATAACTTTTAATATTTTTAAAAAGCTAAAGATGTCTACTATAAAAATAACAGAAAGCCATATTTTCAAATCTTTCTTAAAAATTTTTTTAAAACGATCATTTGTTTCGCTTTGGTTGTTCTTATTATTTCGAACACCTCTGTATACTCCTTTGTTTTAAAAGGCATCACCGATATCAGCAATCAGGTCTCATTGACTGCAGAGTTAATCGCATTGTCTGCTGTATACAAATTGTGAACGTAATTGAACTAATTTAACGTGCGATAAGTAGCAATTTTTTATTACATTACTAGCATATTGTACCCGGGTTATAAAAATAACAATAAATAAAACCCGGTTTATTAAAAAATTCAATTTTTCAAATTATTCGAAAACCGGTTTAACAAACAATATTTGAATATTCTAAGTCCTAAATAAAAATGCATTCAATTTGCCCGTTTTTCGCCCCTTTCCAACTTTATGGACCCTAATTGGGAAACTTAACCAAGCTAAATCGTAAAAAATATCTCTAAAACAGATAAAAAAAAAAAAGTACAAATTTTTCCATTTTTTCTTCCCTTTTGGTGCAAATTTTGAAAAGATTTATAGCCTATAACCTGCACCGACAAAAGCTCGATCTATATCCCAAATTTCAAGAAAATCAGTCCAGGCGATCAGGCGTGATTGGCTAACAAACAAGCAAAAAAAAACTGACTTGCAGAAAGATTTATAATATATATTAGGTTTCCAGAAATGTGCATATAACTTCGGCAATTAATGCTATCAAATCAAATGAAAGTGTCAGGTATTTCCTTAGAATACTACACTATTTAAAAGTGTTTTATATTCTTACTAGCTGACCCGGTGAACTTCATCCCCCACCCCAAAATTGATTTTTTTTTTATCGCCCAAAACAGGTCACATGATATATTTATTGTAATACGCTGCATAAAGCGCTGACGATGTTGTAGTTGTTGTAATTGGTCAAAAAAAAAACTAATGTAATATATGTATGTACATGTGTAGTTCCAAACTACCAAATTAGCCGACTTATAGGCATCTCTTAAAGGGAGATGATTGCCTCGCCTATTTTTGGTGAGTTTATCGATCACTATGTCTGTAAATATTCAATTTTAAAGGTATGCCACCACGCCTACTTTTTGCTATCTAAAACTTATATGCTTTCGAATAAAAAAACAATGTTTTAAATAGTTTCAGTAGTTTAAAAGTTATAGGTATCACTTGAAGGGAAAGGATTGCCACGCCCATTTTTTGTGGGTTTGTCGATATCACCTTCACGAACTTGCCCATCAAATTTTATTCGTCTACGATCAATATGTAGCTAAATATTCAGTTTTAACGATTTGCCACGCCCTCTTAACATTTAGGGATATGACAAATAGATGTTGTCCGATTCTCAGACCTACCCGATATCCAAAGAAAATTTCATGAAATTCGGTCGTTTCATTTCGGACACCGTGACACGAGTATTTTATATATTTGTGATTATAGAAATATTAAATATTTATGAGTACGTTATAGTACTTTGTTTTTGATTGCTGAGAACACTTTCTTATGTCACTCACTGTAATGTTTATAATTTCTATTCTTTCTTTGTTTTGTAGGAAACATATGCACACATATGTACATATACTATCTGTTCGCACAATACTATTAAATTATTACTATTATTATTATAATTTTTTTTTTCTTTTTTGTAAACAAAGAGGAAATATTTAATTAAAGTCAAATATTAAAACAATATCAAATTATTTAAATTTTAAAATTCTAAACCTTCAATATATACATCATACACTTGTATGTACATACTTCTTACATATGAATAATGCATGAAGAAGATGTAAGTAGAAAAGAGATCAGAGTTTAAGTTTAGGAGATGATCATCTTTATTGACAATTTTTAATTAAATTTAATTGAATTAAATTTGTACATAAAAAGCCAATTGCGACATTTTTATGTTTCTGTTTTTAAATTTTCTTTTTAAGAAATTATGTCTTTTTTTATATTATTTACCGCAATCCGTAAATTGTAATCCAAAAGTTGAACTTTGGAAAAATCCAGCTAATAAAGTAAATACTATTATAAATTGTCTCATTTTTAAATAATTTGATTTAATTTGTTAATTGTTTTTTTTTTTCTTTTCTTTAAAAGATTGTAAGAGAACAACCGTTCCTTAAGATAGATAAATAGCGACTAAATTTATAAAACTCAAACATTTCCAAACGAAGATTTCTTACTCGGAGAAATTCTCTTTTTCTCTATTGTTATTATTTTCTTAATTAAATAAACAACTAAATACAGTATCGAGCAAAAAAAAAAATTCAACAAATTCAACGCTAAGCCCTTATGGATTTATGCCCTCCAGACTGCAAACGATAATAGAAAATAAAGGCTATGCCAACCAATTAATAGTTTTAAGTATATTTTTAAGCAACATTTTGTAAGAATTTACATTTAATATAAAGTTGTCGAATAACATAGCGTTGCATTTTTATACTCGATAACATTTTCATTTTTTTCCTTAAATATTACAAAAAAAAAAAAAAAATTAGTAAAATAAAGATCAATCGGCTTTGCGTAACATTTTTTCTGCTCGGTACTGTACATTTTTAACCAAACGTACATGTATGAGAATTCTCGTATGTATATATTGTATTGCCAAGTGAACATTTCTTTTTTTGTAGGCTGTCCTTTGTTTATGGTTAAATGTGATTACTTTAAGAAATGAAATGTTTTCTAATATAAAATGCTATTACAGACCTATTTATTTTACAAAATAGCCAAGACTTATGTGATAATTTTATACATGAGTAGCGGAACCTATAGTTTAAAGTCTACTCCGAACGACAGATTTTTGAGAAAATTTTTAATGGCAGGTTTATTTACTCTCAAAGCTGTTGCCAGAAATCTGCTGAGAGAGGTAGTGCCGAAGAAATATTTTATAATATTACTAATTCAAATTTATGACCTAGCTTCTCACACTACCCATGTCATTTCAACGCCTCCGTTCTATAACATTCTAGGTCGAAAAAGTGTGTTTTGAGGTATAAGCTTTCAAAGTTTTCACGCGATAGGACTATATGTAAGTGTATGTTTTTCTTAACCAAATTTTGACAGTATTTAAGTTAGAGAACGTAGAATTTATAAATGCAAGGAGACGCCGATTTGTTAATTTTATCCATGAGCGGCAGGACTACAGTTAAATGTTGACTCCGCGCGACATATGTGAACATTATTTACTCTTAAAGATTTTGAAAGAACACTGCCTACTAGATAGACCACGACGACTTCCCACGGTTATAAATGTTGCACAAAATAAACCATCTCATTGCAAATGTTACATTTTTGGAAGCGATGGAAACGCTTTTTTTTTTAGGCTAGTAGCGACGTCAACCTATATTTCATTGAATATTGGCCATTTCATCTCTAATAATAGCGAGCGCTATAATTGATCGGCGATTATCTTCTTTTGGCCATAACCGTATGTTCCGTATAAACATGTAGTTTCAACAGTACCATTGGATCACGTTAGACATTTTATTGTAACGTTTTTTAAGCTGCTGGCGTATGCTTATAAGCCCAAACCACAACTGTCCCCAAAGACATTTAAAAGATTCCGTATAGATATATCAACAAATAAACCATATCGATGATATACCACATATTTACATTTTGTTTTATTTAACTTTAAAGATAGGAAGCGCTTAACAAAGGAACCCGTATATCTTTGTATAGAAAACCCGTATATCTTGTATTATTTATATACACATTATATGTGCATGTACTACTCTACATACATATATTTTTTTATAAGTCATATCTTTATATTGTATGTTTGCATATAGTTTTTAATGAGAGTCGATGAGTAGGTGGGAAATAAACAATATGAATTTCCGTTTTTTTTTATTTGCTTGAGTTTTCCTTTAATAATTTTTGTAATGCAATTAGTTAAATGCTTACTTTTATGCTGTGATACACTACATTACCGTTGTATTAGTCAGTTTTGCTGACTCGGCCTGTAGTATTCGGTTCGTCACCATATGAATTCTTATCAAATTTCTTGAAATATAATGAAGGCATATCAACTATACATTTGCATACAAAGGTGACCTTATTTTTACAATAAATAGACGAAAACTACGAATAGTTTTGTTTTTGATAACATTTTTGTTCTACGATAAAATATTTATTTGATACGGTCACCGATATACGAATTCGTGCCCAACATTTATTATGTAAATACATATATAATATATCTTAAGCGATATTATGACTGATTTATGTATTTGTGAAAATTTGGCATACATCATCTTGGCATGTGTACTATATTTTTCTTTTAGAGGGACTACTAAGCCGAAGAACAAACTTATTATTCCCAAATTTTTAGTTGAGCCCAAATATTTATTTAAATAAAAATAATTTACTTAAGAACTTGGGTTATAAGTTTTATTATTCCGTTATGAATTGAGACTTTTTTAGAAAAATATATTTTACGTCAACGATTTAGTGGTTGCCTTGTAAAGATCATAAGGATCACGTTAACACATTTTTAACGTTTCAAAATCTTATCACTAAGTGATCAGCTATTACGGCCACCTTGTATAGATAGTAAAATATAAATAAATATTTATCAATAAACAAATTTATTTCCCATAGCAGCATTTTGTTTTGGCTTTATATTCATTCTCAACTGTTGATAATTTCGCTCTGATACTAAACGTTATGAGATAATGAAAACGATTTTGTATCTCTTGCCAGTGAAAAATACTTATAACAGAAATATTTGATTGTGTTTAATTCTTCAAAAATAAAAATAAACAATTGCAATATTAGCATTACCATACCATACACTGATTTATCGTTTTCCAAATATAAAGTTACAGTGAGGCGGTTAGAAAATACGATTGAAAAAGTTACACCAGTAATCCTAATATATATCTTATCTTTCTGTAAGTCTGTTTTTTGTTTGTTTGTTAGTCAATCACGCCTGAACGCCTGGACCGATTTTTTTAGAAATTTGGGATATAGATCGGGCTTTTGTTGGTGCAGGTTATGGCAATAAATCTTTTCAAAATCTTGACCAAAAGACAAAAGGGGTCAAAAAAGCGGGAAAGGGGCCGAAAACGGGCAAATTGAGTGCAGATTATCCTAATCCTAATATATATTATAAATCTTTCTCTTAGTCTGTTTTTTTGTTTGTTAGTCAATCATGCCTGCACGCCTGGACCGATTTTCTGGAAATTTGGGATATAGATAGGGCTTTTGTTGGTGCAGGTTATAGGCCATAAATCTTTTCAAAATTTTTACCAAAAGGGGGTGAAAAAATGGGACAAAGGGACAAAAAATTTTAATAGTAATTTTTTACGATTTAGATTGTTGGTTAATATTCCTAAATAGCTCTTAGAGGTATTCCGTTTCTAAAGTTGGACCAAAATGGGTCCAAAAAGGAGGAAAGTGTGAAATACTTTTAATTAATTATTAATTAGTCAGGATTACAACCTAGCTTCTCACACTACTTACGATGGCTTAATATAGAAGGTTGTATCTTAAATTTTCAGCATTTTACAGAGGAGGAGAAGGAAACAACTTAATAAAATTAAAACGAAAATGTCATAAAAAAGTTTAAGTACAGTTTTTATTAAAAATAAATCAGGAATTCAGTCAGAAAATAACGGAAGATATATATATTCAAGTCTGCACTCGGCACAAAGACTCAAAAATATTTATTAAATTTTTTATATGAGTTAGGGTTTTTTCGTGTAACTCCTGTGAGTCAACTATTCGGCAAAAAGCTGAATTTTTCAGAGGATTGATGTGGGTTTTGTCTACCAGAATATTTAAAAATTCCGATTAGAAAAAAATGAGATAAACCTTTCACCGTCGATATATAGTTATGTATTTAAGCCATCGATATATATGTACATTGGTTGGTTGGTGTGTCAATTTTATTTATACTTGAGTAAATAAATAAAGTGGACTCCCAACGACATATTTTTCAGAGTGGACACACGGGATTTGACAGTTAACCCTGTATGGGGAAAAAGGGACATCAAATATTACTTTGTTTCCCTTTCTAATTGATAATATATCTGTGTTTTGTTAGTTTCCGGGATGGGTTATTTATTGTATTTTGGTGAAAATTGATCATATTTTTGCAAAGGAGATGGATGGAACCGATTTATTGGGGAAACGTAATTCGGAACTTAATGTATTTTTTATGATAACTTTGGAGAGAGGTATATTCGCAAATTCCTAACACATCAAAAAGTTATGTGTATATAGATAGATAGGTTAGGTTAGAGGACGTGTACCTGTCAATCAAGCCAAGTACATACAGTACCCGTAGGTCGAATTGACCCATTGCACAACGTCCTAAAAAGGAGGGAAGGATAATAGAGGGGGTAGGACGAAAGGAGGGAGGGAAGGATAATGAGCAGGTAGAACGAAATGAGGGTATATAGGAAAGGGGGGAGTGGGAAGCGGAGGAATCACACAAACCAGACACAACAAAAAGGGTGTAGGAGAGCGCGACTGCACCGATGAAGTCCTGTCGTTATTTTGTTATATTTTTATTAGTTTGTAACTTACCTTTTGCACACGAAACTTTTTACAGGGGAAAAATTACAGATTTTAACTTTTCCATTCAGGAAACTAAAAGCTGTATAACTAACACCTACAAGAAAAAATATTGTATCTTATTTTTGATCTTGATCTTCTTAACTTACTTTACCTATATCCTTTGCACACAAGCCACTCACTCATTCACTGCGACCAGAAAACCACACACATTTCGATTGATAATTAAATATTTACGAATTTTCTTTGAAGAATTAAAAAAATGTTAAAAAAAGCAATTTCGGAATAATTAATTAAAAATACTGTTGTTGCTATTAACAACAGCGTTGAAAAATATAGTACTTTTATATTTTTTTTCAGTACTTTTTCATTTCATATACCGCAGTACGTACCCCCCGCCAAGTACTATTTACATCAAATCTGGTTTTGTTCGTTCAAAAAATAAATATTTGAATTCGCACATTCTTTTTCCGTTTCCGGGTTTATATTTAAGTAAGAAATAACCGTTAGTTAATTACAATGTGTGTGGTCTGTCTGTCTAGTAGTTGTTTACACGTTGTTTATGGGGGCCCGCTGTTCGACTCCAGGTCAGGACGAAAAAAGGAAAACAAAAAAATTGTGTCCCGTGTGGGGGCAGGTGGTAGGTAGGTGGGGGATGGAAAGAGTGAGTGGGGGAGGGGAGGGAGGGAAGGATGGAGATGAACTCGGTACCCCCACCACACACCCACTGGTTCCGTTGGTTGGGAAAAACCACCCCCCACCACCGATCAAAAAAAATTTTTTTGAAGTGTGGTGAATGTTGTAGTGTGGTGAGTTTTTACAAAATGCGGTGAATTTAGCCGGGTGTGGTGAATAAAATCGAAACTCACCAAAGTGCCGTTACTCGAAATTGTACTGTATTACCATAAACATATGTACTGTATATCATTCTTTGTACGGGTTGTGTCTATAATAATAAATTGGCACCACTGTTAGTACAGGCATTCACCGATGTGTGAATTACTGCATTAAAAACAGTGTTGCCCTGCCATGTGTTTTTTAATTAAAATGTTAAAAAATTAAAATTAGAAAACTCAATTCAATCTCAATTAGTTACAATTAATTTTATGGTTTGTGCTTTTAACTTAATAAATTGGTAGCCAGAGGTATGTATAAACCCCATTTAGATTGCGAAAGCAATTCATTCGGATGAACCCGTTGCGTTGACATTTTTTACTGAATTCATTTCGAATCAACTGTTTTTGTTTTGTATAAAGCAACATGTAGTTTGTCCGTACGTAAAGTAAAAAAATAAATATAATTTTATAAAAACTACATTTAATGCAAAAAAGTACTTGAAAGTCTATTATTTCAAAATATCAATTTTGCAACACTGATTAACAATCGAATTTTATTAAACTTGGGAGTACTTTTACCATTCCAAACAAATCTCTTCAATTAGGAGATATCATTGATAAATAGATGGCGCCTTAAATATTATGTATAATTCTGCCACGTATAATTTGTCAATACAACACTTTTATTTCGTTTTAGCCGTTCATTCGTGTTAAATTTATTGCAACAGAAAGAAGGTGCGTGCGTGGTGTAGTACATTAATTAAGTGTTTTTCTTTTATATTAAATTATTAAACAAGTCATATTGAATTTATTCTTTAAAAAAGTAAAACTGCTTTCCAAAAATTAAATAATTTTTAAAAAGAAAAGTGGGTGGCGGTGAATGTGAATGAAAAAAGTCAAAAAATTTCTATCTAGAGTTAAAGAAGGATGTGTTATGTTAATTCAAAGTTTGACGAACACATTTATTGTAAATAAGTAAGATAAATTAAAAAAAGAAACGGGTCAGATGTTGTTCCAAAGGAGTTGTACTTTAGGGATTAATATTATGTTTTGATCGGTCTTAAAGCAAATTTGTGATCTTACGTGTGACGTATGCCACGAGTGCATACAAACAAGAGAAACCTACTTTTATCGCTTCCTCTTCTTTTATTCATTCACTTACCACCACCGTTGTTTGCTTGCTTGGCTCTTAAATTTTGGCAAGAGTTTCTAATTTATTTGTTTTCTCCTTATTTTAGCTACAAAAGTTGTATTAAAAACCCGCCATGGATAAAGTTGTTAAATTCTGTGAACCTGGTCGTGCTTTCGCCAAGGACTCTATTCGTTTGGTGAAACGTTGTACCAAGCCTGATCGTAAAGAATTCCAAAAGATTGCCATCGCTACAGCTATTGGTTTCTGCATTATGGGTTTTATTGGTTTCTTCGTCAAGCTGATCCACATTCCCATCAATAACATCATTGTGGGTTCATAAATTTTATAAAATAGACGTTTTAATACCTCGAAGCTGTATCAGCTAATGTTTGTATCATCATTGTCTATTTTAATATTATTCTTTTTTTTTCCTTTCTTTACGTATGTTAATAATTTTTAAGTTTCACATCCATAATATATAAAAAGAGAAAAACGATTAATATTTTGTGTATCTAATTTTAAACAAAATGAATAAATACATTGTATTTCTCATTAAATTCTTCTAGACTTGTAAGAGATTATTTTTGAAAAATGTCCGTAATAGCGCACACAGGCGCTATTTATTGATGACATTTTGCTAATTTTCCAATAATTATTTAACTCATGTTTTTAATTGTAAAAACCAATAAATTTCTACGATAAATTTATGCCACAAGCCTTTCTTATTACTCATACGATTTATGCTTTCTAATACTTATTCATTTAGCCTATAAACGTAGAGTTTAGGAATTATATTTGTTTTCTACGTAATCGTGTTTTTCTTCATTCTGCTTTAAAGTGAAAGTAACATAAAATCACCTCAATTTAAGACTCCAGCATACTAAACTTTAGTTTTTGGGTTTCATATTCAATTTTAGTTAAAACCTATGTAAGCTGCAAAAAACACGGTATAGTCTACGGCAGGATACCTATACCTTTTTAATGAGAATCTATAAACCATCCATTGTATTAACAATATACTGTAGGTCATTAATAAACAAAATTGAAAGTAAGATTTGTTTGTAACAATCAAAAGTTGATTGACCTACAAGTCATTAAACAGTTGACACCTTTGTCTATAGCTTTAAGTTTGAAAGTGTTGTTTGTCGAATAGGAGCACCAAGGGCTTAGTTTTATTCGGACATTTATAATTGACAAAAGAAGCTTCAGTGTCAATTCGACCTTAGGGTACTGTTATTGTCTTGATTGACAGGTACACGTCCTCTAACCTAAGCTTTAACTAAAGCTTATGTGTGGTGGTCAGGTTGTAAAAATTTAATAATTTTCAACTAGAAAAAAAAAAATAAGTGGTAATAGGTACGACAAAATTTTGTAGTATTCAACGTTATAGTATTCGAAAACATTAACTGATTAAATTGGAATATGGGCATAGATAAACAAAATTGAGTTGAACAGATTATTGATTGTAACAGGAAAACAAAATTGTTTTATACAAATAAAATGAAAAGAAATTGTTTCCGTATTCCGTACACAAATTATCATGAAGAAATTCTGTATCAAAAATACATAACCTTTTAGTTTTCTGTTTCAACTACTATGATAGTTATTTTGTTAGATATAGGCGGGAAGGAATTTTTAAAATTCATTTTAATTTTTAAAGACGCATAATATACCTCTAGTTTTTATTACATTGTAAAAATATCGATAAAATTTATAATAATCTATGTTTACTTTCTACGTACTACTATATAAACGATTGTGATGCCGCACATACATATCCTTATACTATGGTATACATTTGTGTGATAGTTTTAATAGTTGTTTTATGAAGCACCAGCTTCTTTTACATTCGATATGTTTAGAATTAATAAAATGTAAATAAAATAAAAAAACTACAATTCTTCAAAGAACGCAACGCGAGCTTTTGTCGACCCTGATTTTAATTTTTTAAGCGTAGAATACTTTGTTTCTCCAGCTTTTAATTGGGCTTCACTTAAAATATCTAGATTTGTTTGATTCTCTTCAATTTTCAAAAGTTCGATTTCTGATCTTAAAGTTTGTAGCTGTGTTTGCACCTGTTTGTGTTTTTTCAAATACTCTAAGCGACTTCGTTCAATTTCATTTGTGATTTGCTCCATTTCACTGTCTGTTAATATGAATTCTTTTGTTTCAAAATCATCATTTTCAGAGTCGTCGTCCGCACAATCATTTCCCTCAACTACCTGTCGTTGGTTTAAATTATTCAATTCGTTGTTGGTTAGTTCAACACCACCCGTTGATATATTTATATCGGCAGTGGAATTACTGTTTGTAAGAGAGGGAGTACTAACAGAATCGGCGATATTATTACTGGAACTAGAGGAGGAATTAACAACTATGTTCGGTGGCATAATACTATCTTGTGAATTTTTACGACCACGATTTAGAAAATTAAGTAAACGAGCTGTGGCTTCTCGTTCGGCTAGTTTGGCACAAATTAGTTCTTTTTTGAGTTTTTCAGCTTCGGCTTCACGTTTATCTTTTTCTACAGTGAGTTGATGTACATAAAAATCGGCATCACGGATCTTTTTTTCCAGTTCCATTTTTTCACGTTCAATTTTCATTTGACGTTCCCGTAAACGATCCATTTCACTTTTGAAATGATTTGCCTTACACTCAGTCAACTGCATTTGTTCTTCGTTAACACGACTCTTTTCAAAATATAGCTCTTTAGTTTCCTCCGAACGCCGCTGAAAATGGCAAATTGTAAATTAATATCATTTGAATTTTAGTTTAATGAGAATTTCCAATAAATCTGCTTGTATTTACCAAAGCATCACTAGCCATACGCATGTCCTCTTGTAAACGCTCTAAGCGGCTTTCTAATTCGTAGCGCTCTTGCTCAGCCTTTTCGCGTAATTTTTTTTCCCTAAGAAATTTTGTGCGTTCAATTTGTCGACGTTGTTTCTCTTCCTTGGCTTGTGCCTTCATTTGTTGTATTTCCATAGTATCTGGTTTTCGACGTCTCATATACAAATCATGATTACCTTTACAAAGGTCCAATATCTATTAAGGATCAAAAGTAAACAAAACGATTATTTGAAATAATTTCTGTAATATAAATTGATTTACCATTTTATTTATATGTAAATCCTGTGAATAAAAAATAAAACTAGAAACTTTTGCATCAACTAAACGTATGGTAAACTTCTTATCATCGAAACTGACATGCCGTATCTCATTCCATTGAAATGTTGTCTTGGGCGTTAGTTTATTGTGATAATCATATATATTAAGTCCAACAGCAGTTACACCAAGCCAAAGTTTTGTTTTGTTTTTATTCTAGAATTCAAAAAATAAAAAAAAACAATGAAATTAGTTCCTACACATACTGATTTAATTTATGTGCTAATTAAAAGAATTAATGGAGTTGTAAAAGTTTCAATAATTTTATGAGAAAAATTGTTAATAAATTATTAAAGGCACCGAAAAATTGATTACTTACTGTAATAGGAAAATAGTTGACTCCATACATATCTAGGTCTTGGGCAATTTTCAAATATTCCATTTCGACTTCATCGCGAGTCATCGGTTCGTGGTCCATGTACCTTAATGATTTGAGAGAGACAAATTGGATAAAGAATAATAAAAGCATGTGATGAAACAACTAGATAATGCTAAAATAAGACTATCATAAAGTCAAACTCAAAAAAGTTATTAGATGTGTGTAAAAATTAAGTCAAATTTAACTAGTGAAGACAAAAACTTTAAATATAGAAAATCGAAGCATAAAATCTGTATTCCACCCCTTAAAAATTATACCCAGCTCTGTTACATTAATCTGTAATGGATGACATTGATTGATTGCGCTTACCAGGTCTTTATGCGCTCTTCCCACATTTTCGGTGTCATTTGATACTGATCAGTTACGCCTTTGGGCAGTAAATCAACGCCCTGCAGCATGCCGTCCTTATAAGTTTCAGAATCGTAAGGACCATATTGAACGTGAACAGCATATGATGCCAACAAAACCGATGCTTCCGGCCGACAATAAATATCCATAGAAAGTATACTTTGCTTAACTTGCAAAAAGAATAAGTGTTGTGTGATCTCTTGTATTAATTCCTCACTAACATTTTCGGGAAAATATTTCGCATAGAAACTGAACACATAGAATCCATTGGGTTGCAGTTGTATACGCTGATCTTTGACTTTTTTGTCCATCTTCAGCCAGGTGACATTGCAGCGTGTATCCACATATTGTAATCCAAAGTACCAATACTCCCTTAAACCAATAGTACGACAGACCAAGTCAAAAAGGTCTTGACCACTGGCCCTCTGCTCCAATTCGAATTCTAATTCGGAATCAAAAGTAATGACCTTAACAGGAAATACCCTGGGCTTTTTGCTGCGAAACGGACTCATTTTCATTGGGGCTGTAGTATTTTTGTATTTATTTTTAATACACTCGCATAAACATTACCGGGTAGGTGACAATTTGTGATAGTTTTCAATGTATTTTTATTTTTGTTGTATTGTTTACAAAAGAATAAGAATTTGCTGATCCTCGTATTGGTGCAACATAATTTTTGGCACTTTGGTGGTATTCATGTAGTAAAAGGCACTCTAATCTTTATTGCATAACAAATATGGAATTTACAACATTTATACTATAATTTATTATTTAACGTAATAGTGAAGAAACAATATATTTTTTTTACATTAAACACTAAAAATAAAATTAATTAAAACAACAACAATTCAATAAGATTGTCAAAATTTGTAAAAGTAACAATTGATGTTTGTTGATGAGTGGCAGTGTTCATTAATGGGAAAAATTTGACACAAAGAAATCAACGAATGAATCCGACTATTCGTTGAAGTATTTAATGACAGATCCTGAAATATGTTAAACCACAATATAACTGTTAAACAATAAAAATGTTCAATGACAAAAACAAACAATTTAACAAATTTAAAATCATATCATAAATAATTTTTTTTTATATTAATAAATTCTGTAGTTGCGAAGGTGTTGTCTATCGCACGGATTTTTCTATAGAATAGTCGAAAGGATAGAAAAGTATCACAAGATTAAAATCAGTGTACCTCAGTGAATAGTATAACCCTTACTCTTCAATATTTATTTATCCAACATTCAAACTCCTTACAAGGATGTCAAATTAATATGTTACGCAGAAACCGCCCAATTTTGTGTCATGGTTAAGCACGAATGATATCTTCTACAAGATTTCACTTATTGCATACACATATGTATGTATACCCTATGGTCTAATGCAATTATCTGACCAGCAGCCTTAAAGCTTCTACCCATAAACGGATTCTAGGCCCAGTATACTTACAAAGTAGAAGACTATCGGAATACGGGTAATACGTTCCCTTGAAACATTTAAAGTAAAGGGATTTTATATAAGATTAAGAAAATCCCATTAAAACACAGTTTACAGCTTTTAATTTACTTAGAAATAAGTTCCGACCGCTGAATAATTTCTACCAAACCTTATTTCAACCATATATTCTTACAAGGCTGCCAATGAGACCCGTCATGAACAATGTCGACTTTAATACAATTCATTTCATTTATTTCTCATGTAAATAGGATATGTATTTCTTAATTTTACTTGCTACCACGCTCGGTTTAAAGTCCTTAGACCATCATTGACTATGTTATCGATGATCGTATTTAAACCATAATTGTGCGAAAGCTGCATCATTCTGACTTTGTTTCATTAGGATATGCAGAATGTGGAAATCACAATATGTCCTGCAATGCCTAACAATAACTTTTTGGACCCTAACTACAAAATGCTTTCTTCCATTATAATGCATTATATGTGAAACATTTAATTTTGTCAAACGTTATATAATAATTTTTTAGTTAGTTACAATTCTATTTTTAATTATTTCATTTTAATTTTAATTCATTTTGTTATTAATTTTTTAATAGTTTATTAGGATATTTTTATATATAAATATGTATGTATATAGTTCTATAATAAATACAGAGAAAAAGAGAACTTAGAGTATAGAAATTTACGCATAACATTTGTATTCCATTAAATCAAATTTATTAACCGACAATTCTGATTAGGAGCTGAAATACCATAGTGCAAATTTAAATTAAATATATATGTATTGTTTACACCGTACATCTTTTAAGACGTTCCAAGTGCAAGTCGTGCAGCAATTTATTTTTGAGGTAATAAAAAGGATTCTGAGATTCGTTCAACTCTGGTTCGTATAAATTCTTTTCGATTCCATAGGGAGTCAATGTCTTAAAGGCAGAAACATCTGCTGATGATGCGGTTATAACATCTTTGGCTAAATGTTGCAAGTGATTGTTATTGTTGCTATACTGGCCATTCGATTGCAGGTGTTGATTGTAATGTTGAGCCTCTTCAAAATTGGACAAATGCAAGTTGTTTATACGTTTAGACAAAGGTGTTGACTCACATAAGACATCATCTTCACGGCTGCGTTTCCTAAAAAATAATCATAAGATTATTGCGACTTTAATTTAGATAGCGAATTTTTTATTATTATGTCCCACTGTTAATCATTTAAACACACACATATATATATATATATACACATATATATATATATTCTCTGATCCCGTTTGACTTTGTGTTTTTTACCTTTTATCTATTAGCCCCGACATTGTCTTTTTATAACATTCCATTTAATTTTTGATGTTTTAGATAAAATAATACTTTAAATTAAATATTTATTTATTTGTGTACTTTTTCTATTGCAACAAAAGATTGATTGAATTCCCAGCTGTCATTGTTTTTATTTGAATTATTTTTCTTTTCCAACAATGACATATGCAGAGAATATATATTCTCTCCTTTCTATTTATATTTTTAATTCTCGACGAACAGTTGTATAAAAGAGGATTTATTACAAATATTTAAAATTTGCAACTGGATATAATCATTTTTAAAATACTTTGAAAATTAGTTAGACAAACTCTTTTTGCATTTTCTTTTAAACTTTGTTTAGTTTTTAAACTAGTTTGCAAAAGGCGTCATTAGATTATTATACAACAATTGTATCAATACATAAACAAACTGATTGCAGCTCTAACAATAGGATGAAAATATAATCAACTCTGCACCTTAATTGACCACAACGTTTGGAGGTGAATTTCTGTTAGTCATAATCAAGAAGCACAAAGCAAAGAACAGCAGAAAGAAAATTTATAGAAGGAAATTTTTTTTGTGAATACGAGCTGATCTGCCCAACCCATAAAATTTCTTGTTAAAAATGTAAGTAAATTAATGTATTTTTCATAAATAAATATTAAAAAATATTGACAATAAAAAGTGCCTTAAGTATATATTTAAAAAGTATGTGGCAATATCGAAATTTGTGATGCAAAAAAAGAAAATTCTAAAGTGAAAAGTTCAGACGATATGAAGAAAAAACTTTGAAACGAAGACAGAGAAGTAACGACGAGATGATGAAGTCGGCGAAGCAGTGCAACAAAGAGAAATATAGAATGAAATAATATGATGTTTTTTTTCGTCCAAACGGAGTGTGGGGAAAATGTCGCCTACAAATTAAAAAAAAAAAAAGAAAAAATGCGTGTTTGCTTATGTTCTTATGGCAACTTTAAATATTAAAGCTGAAAAGCAGCTGAACTTTGATAGAATTCGCTAAATATTTAGTCAGTGATTTTATGTCGTTTTGTTTTATGTGTGTCTATTTCCCGTTTGGGTTACTGATGAATTGTGGGTACTCAGCTCAAAAGGCAAATAGAAGGAAGCGACACAGCAATTGAGTCAACCAACCAACGCACAAACCAACTAATCCATAAAAAGAATTTGTGTAAATATTTCGAGCTTCTAACGCAACTAACTTGTACATATTTGCCATTCGTCTGTGAGTTTGTATGATTGTGTGGTGTTTCGTTGATGTAGTCATGATTTTAGCATTCCGAATTTACTTTATTCTTGTGCTAAATTCCTAAAAACAAGTTTGGAAATCAATGACTTTTTCTTTCTGGCGCAACTTGATGAAAACACTGACAAAAGCATATTTTTCTGCCCTGTATCCCAGTGCAATTTCGCTATATACATACATACATATGTATATATGAACTTCTTAAATTCGAACGGGCTGACAGACAGTATATTATAAGAAGAAACTGCAAACACTTGTAAATGGGGTATGTTGTACATATGTATATACATATTTATTGAAGTGTATATAAGTGTAGCAATACATGAATGAATGAATATTTGTTTTTTCGTTTCTACGTTTTTGTTTTCTATATTTTTTTTAAGTTTGTTTTTAACCATAATGATTGGCAGGTAAGTTAATAATTCTTATCACGTTATCACACAATAATTTCCCTGTAGAAAATGTGGGCAGTAACAGTAATTGAGTCATAAAACAAAAGTATCGGAGTTGTAATGTCTAGAAATATGTCAAATGGAAATGAAAAAGCTGAAGAGAAAATATTGCAAGTACCAACGCTGTCTATTCTGCAATTTAATTAAATCTCTGTTTTTTTTTACATGTATCATGTAATCTTAATTATGCATGTATGTATGTACATATATGCAATCCATGTTTGTACACCCTGGCAGATATCCGTCTGTCTTTATTTGGCTGTAGGGCGCGACTGCATTCTTTAAAAATTGATATTGTACGATAACTTCATTTGTGTGTGTGCAATATGAATGAATGCAGAACTTGACAATAATGCATTCTTTTTCAACGGCGATTTGTTACAATTTCTTTTGTACTTTTTTTTTACAAAAAAAATTATATTTCTGAACTATAAACACTATGGTACTTTTGTATTCTTCGTCTCTTCAAATATATAAAATCGAGAAAACTTGGACAAAAAAAAAATACTTTTCTGCGCTAAATCAACGTTCAATGAATTGAATATTCTCCAAAAAAAAATGTATACATACCTATGTATATATAATTAAGCACTTATTTTTTAGATCTTAGCTCTTTTGTGACGGGTGCCCTTTGCCGGCAGACACTTGGTGCATCATATGTACTGACGTCGCGTAGATACGGCAGTTACTGATGCCGCATACACACATCAGCCATTCCTTTGTTCACTTGCGTTTTCGCGAACGATGACACAGCATGGTCAGTTACACATATGCATAGCTGGTCATTAGAACTCATCAGTCAGGATTATTGACCTAGTTTCTCACACCACTTATGTTGTGTGTGTTAATTTTATACATGAGTAGTGGGACCTACAGTTTAAAGTCGACTTCGAACGACAGATTTTATGAGAAACTTTTCATGACAATTTTATTTATTCTCAGAGTTTTTGGCAGAAATCTGCTGAGAGGCAATCGCCGAACAAATAGTTTTTGTATTTTGTTTTGATCTTTGGCCTAGGACTCGAACTCTGGCTTTTACGTCTAATAAGCCAACACACTACCTACTAGACCACGGCGACTTCAGTTACACCGACGTGAAAATTTGTAAAGTATTGTACTGATGCGCCGTCGCGAAAGAAATAAGAAACTACAATTGCTTTTTGTTCTACAGTTGGTTCTAGGTTGGTATGACTAATTTCCGACAGGTGAAGCCACTGGAAATGACTAAAAATTACGTAGACTATGCATTTGATTATGTGTTGATTATTTATGATTCTAATAACATTTAATATAAGACAAACCCGAAAATTTTAGTTGGTGGCGTATCAACGCGCGCAGTGTGCAGCCAATTTGCTGTCGCTTATAAAATGACGGCAATATATTAGTTAATATACCAACGAATAAAGGCATCATTTCACAGAATATGTCCTTAATAGAGATGTAACCTGCTATTTAATTTTCATTCAATTTTCCTCGTTTTTCGTTTTTGCTTTGCAGTTACAATCCTCCCAGCTGATCTCTGTCTAGCACATATTATTTCATAGTTTAACATCGTTTTTCGCGGCCCGCACAAAATGCCCTGCTTACATTAGACGTTTCACTTTTAGCAAATTTACAATATTTCCTCGTTCCAACAGTTCAAACAGAATATCGCTGCTGTTCGCAGTGGATCAAAAATTTTTCACAGTCTTTTTGGTTAAAATTTTCTCCGATGGAGTGAGATGTTTGAAGAATATAAAGATTAACATGAATACCAAATTTTTAAAAACATAAAAACCTGTTTTTTTGTTGCTATAAAAAGGTTGCATTTTTGACAAAGAACAAATTTTAAATGCTATTCATGAAAATAGTGGTGTGTGTTTGCTCGTGACACTCCCTACAATGCCATAGGAAGATAAAAGAATAAATAACAACAAAAAATATACTACATGAAGATAAAATTTTGCTTTTCCTCGTAAGCGAGTGTTTAGAAGCAGCGGCAGGCGAGTTACTGCTCCTTGCTTCCATCTGAATTTTACTTTTGTTTCATTTTATGTTTATCACTTTATTTTGTTTATTGCTTCGTATATTATAAATAGACTAGAATATAGACAGGATTGAAAAGGGAAAAGTTTTTAAAGATAAATACATATACTTACATACATATGTATATCGTATATAGTTATGCATATGTACGTTTATAATACGAACATAAACATTTATTGTCGAAGATATATTTGCTACTAAATAATGTTGTTTTGTACTTTTAGCTTAATCAAAGGCAATGCAGACTATAAAGTGTGTTGTTGTTGGTGACGGTGCTGTTGGTAAGACATGCTTGCTTATTTCTTATACAACAAATAAGTTTCCATCGGAGTATGTGCCCACCGTATTCGATAATTATGCCGTAACGGTTATGATTGGTGGAGAGCCATACACATTGGGTTTATTCGATACAGCTGGTCAAGAGGATTATGATCGCTTGCGTCCTCTATCATATCCACAAACAGATGTGTTTTTGGTGTGTTTTTCAGTTGTCAGTCCTAGTTCATTCGAAAATGTAAAAGAAAAGGCAAGTCTATAGTTTAATGCGTTTAATTCATATATTTTTAATTAAAATTATTTTTTTTTATTCAACAACAGTGGGTACCCGAAATAACACATCATTGTCAAAAGACTCCTTTCTTATTAGTGGGAACACAGATTGATTTGCGCGATGAAACCAGTACTTTGGAAAAATTGGCTAAAAACAAGCAAAAGCCCATTGGAATTGAAATGGGAGAAAAGTTGGCTAAAGAATTGAAAGCTGTCAAATACGTTGAATGTTCAGCTTTAACACAAGTAAGTTCCTAGGACCATTTAATTTTCTATTTATAAACTTAAACTGTTTACGAATTTAATTTAATTTAATTAAATCATCTTCATTATTATTTATTCTCATACCAGCTTACATTGTCTATATAAAAATACCGACAAGACTATAGTATATGTCGCTTATGTGTAGGTAATATATCAACAATTTAGGTTCCTTATAAAATAAGACTTTCAATCCAAAGAAAAATGTTATAGTGATTCGACGTTTTTGATTGATAATCTGGATTTTATCATAATATCTTTCAATTATTTTCTTTGTCTTTGAATCATCAAATTCTATCTTGTCTCCCAACGCTTGAAAAAAGCTCATTAATATGTAAAACGCTTTTGAATATTAATTTCCTTTTTTATATTAAATTCGGTAGAACTTATTGTTCAGGTGAATTCAAAATAAACAACAATTTTTTTATAGGAACGCTTGCGCTTTTAGAATATCAAATATTCCTACAGTCTTAAAATCCAATTGTTCGGTCGATTTGAGCAGTTTTTTCACTTGGAGTTTTCAGTGATCATAGACGTTTGGACTAGAAATGAAATGTTTGTCGTCATCTGATCTATTTTTCTTATTTAAAATTATTTTTAGTTATGACAATTATTATTTACTTTTTGGATGTTGATATTCACTTTTTAAGATCGTATTTAATTACCAAGCACGTTACTCAAGTCTTACTCAAACATAACAATGTTCCTTTTCTAACTCTTAGTCTTTATATTCAATTCAATTTGTCGGTATGATTTTTCATCATTTAAAGGTTAAAGATATCAATTGATAAGTAACTTTGCACAATCATAAATGGGCAATATAGGCAATAGGAAACTACCCAGTGGTTTCTTATAACAACAACTTATAACGTGAAGATGTGAGACCTCTTCTCTACCTTTTGAAAGTTAATTATGTTTTTAGTCTGAGAGTTGCTATTATGATTGTTGTCTTTCTGTATGCATACGGAAATAAGATGTTCAAATTCCATAATAAAATTAAATAAATTAAATAAATATTCAATATAATTCATCATGGTATTTCGAATTAAAACGGAACGTATGTGTGAAACGATTCTTATTTATTTAGGGCATGCAAAATATTTAATATGTCCCATATGTATGATCCAAATTTTATATGTTTTGCACTAGCTCTATGTATTCGTAAACAGTTTGTGCTTTATTTTTATAAATAATCATAATACTAATGAAAAACAAAACAAACAAAAAAATTGTTTAAAAATATTGCAGAAAGGTCTTAAAAATGTCTTTGATGAAGCAATTTTAGCTGCGTTGGAACCACCAGAACCTACAAAGAAAAGGAAATGCAAATTCTTATAATTTTTGTGTGTATTATAATTTATTGAAAGCAACATAATAAACCAGTACACGCAATCAACAATTTCTAAAATACAAAAATTAGCATACCAAGATATTGGCTTATAAATGAAAAGGAAATAATAAAATAACTAAATAAAATTAAAAGCATTAAAATTCATTTATAATTATAAATACATAATAATAAAAAAAAAGCAAAAATGAATGAAATTGAAAAATAATTGAAAGTTGCGGCTTAATTTGAAAAGAAAAATGAACCAGTTAAACATTTTTAAAACAAAGTCTTAAATTATAATAAAAGAACACCAACATTTTTAATAATGTTAAACTATTTTATAGAATAACAAATGATAAAAAAATAAAATTAATATTAAAAAAAAAAAAAAAAACTATTACACAGCAGTAACAATAATTTATCTTTAATTGTAATGGAAAATAATATCTACATTTAAATTGAAAATTGAAAGAAAATAATAAAAATAATAATAATAAATAAAAAAAAAAATACAAAACAAACATTATAACTTATTTATCATTCAAGTTTCTATAAAATTAATATCATTTCAGTTTTTTTCCCCCGATTTGTTTATTTTTATATAATATTTATACCAACAAATTTTTCTATAAAGATTTTTATTGTTAACTGAAGTATACATTTCTTTTTATAATAATAATACACTCTCTATCTACCCACAACATTCTCTCTCTCTCTTCTACCCTCTTATCTTTTCTAAACTAATGCTTTGACTAAGACAAGGTGTTAAATTTAGTAAATAATAAATATTAAAAAAAAAATAATCTAAAAAATTAAACACAAAACAAGCATAAAGAAAAGATACAAGATACATACATACATAAAAAAAAAATTTACAAGTGAAAAGGAAAAGAAAAATGATTCTAGTTCGTCGCAATGAACTACTGCATTTTTTTTTTTTTTATTTAATTTAAATGAAAATTATATTAAAATATATTAATCATATAAATAATAAAAGTAAAAGTAAAAAAAAAAATATTTTTATATATACAATTATCAATTTTTACATTATATTTTAGTTTTAGACATTGTAATTATTGATTTCAGATATTATAATAATAAAGCATAAAAACCAAGAAATAATAAAAATTCCAAAATTTGCCGTTTCTCCTTTGTTCCTGTGGGCCCGATTTTATCAAGGACCCATAGTGTTTTGTGGTTGAATCATAATCTCGAAAAAAGTAACAAAGTTTGTAAGCTGGTCCGCCCTCTTTTATTATACCTTCAATAAAATCTATGAAAGAAAGTATAATAGATAGGTTAGGCTAGGTCGTAGTGGTAGCTCTGATATAACAAAGCTCACTTGAGCACGCATAGCGGCCTGTTGTGATGCCAAGGGCGAAACGCAGTCCCTGTACTAACGAAGTTCCTCCAAATCAGGGAAGGAAGAAGTTGATCAGCGCAAGGGCAGTATAATAGAATAGCTTATTAATTTAAATAAGGAAAGATTAAAACGTTTTCGTTTTGCCAACTGATATAAATAGCTATTAACTATTATTATTAAGTTCTTAAGGAGATATTCATCGAGCGCCAAAAGTTAGTAAAGACCACTGAAATAATTCATTTTCTTAGGATAACGAGAAAAGTAAACAAGAACTTTTATTTATCTCTAATATATAAAATTCTCGTGTCACGGTGTTAGTGGTTAAACTACTCCGATATGGATCAACCGATTTTCATGAAATTTTGTGAGCATAACGGGTAAGTCCGAGAATCGGACAACATCTTACATATCGACAAATGTTAAGAGGGCGTGGCAAATCGTTAAAATTGAATATTTAGGTACATATTGATCGAATTTGGTCGGTAAGTTCGTAGAGTCGATATCGACAATCCCACCACAACCACAAATGGGTCTGAAAACCTTCCCCCTTCCAGTGATACCTATAACTTTTAAATTACTGAACAAATTTTATCCATTCTCTTTTTGTTCAAAAGCTTATCAGGTTTAGATGGTTTACAAAAAAATTCGATATGTATAGCAAAAAGTAGGCGTGGCAAACCTTTAAAATTAAATATTTAGAAATATAGTGCTCGTAGACGAATACATTTTGGTGGTTAAGTTTGTAGACCCACTAAAAATGGGCATGGCATGGATATATATTTGCAACTTTTATAACTTCTTATTGTGATTTCTCTCTGTGTATGTTAAACAATAGCAGCTGTTATTCAGCTGTTCTATATACTCAGTGTTTTGTTACGTCGAAATCTATGGTGGAGGGAATTCTCTGTTGTTCCTATAGTACATTAACTTTTTATTTATTTGGGGTTGAAAATATAAAAAAAAATGTTACAAAAATGTAATAAATTAATCTACAACAAATCATTCAAATCTGTTGTAATGCCTCTGCATAGAAGAATTTGTGTTTTAGGCATTGAAACTTCTTGTGATGATACCGGCATCGCAATAGTTCGTCATGATGGAAGTGGAGACAACAAAGTGTTGGCAAACATTTTAAATTCACAACAAAGTTTTCATATTCGGTGAGTGATTGGCTTAATTAAAAACAAACGTAGCTTTCCAAGAGTAAAGCCAGTGAAATACACCCAGCTTTGCCTTTTACCTGCCTCTAATACTATGATATCCCTATAGGAGAAAGAGTGTAATCTTTTTTTTTTATTTTTAAGTTATGGTGGTATAATTCCACCTCGGGCCCAAGATCTTCATCGCTCAATAATTGCAAACACATTTGAACGCTGCCTGCAAGAATCGCAGCTTACAGTTGATGAAATAGACGCTATTGCTGTAACAACACGACCAGGTAACAGAGAGAATACATACATTTATAGTTTCATTAAATAAATTTAAATAAGAAATATTTTTTAGGTCTACCTTTAAGTTTATTAGTTGGCTTACGTTTTGCTCGTTATGTTGGGCGTCGTTTAAAGAAACCGTTAATTCCGGTGCATCACATGAAAGCGCATGCTCTACAGGCTCGCATGGAATTTGATATACCGTATCCATTTTTATGTCTCCTGATAAGCGGTGGCCATAGCCAATTGTGTTTCGTAAAAAATGCTGATGATTTTTTACTTTTGGGTGAAAGTTTGGATGATGCACCCGGTGAAGCATTCGATAAAATTGCTAGACGTTTGAGGCTTTATATAAATCCAAAATATCGTACATGGAATGGTGGCCGAATTGTAGAAGATGCTGCTAAAAATGCCACAAATCCCAATGCCTTTGAATTTCCCTTGCCTTTGGCCCGTATGCGGGATTGCAATTTTAGCTTTGCTGGCATAAAAAATAATTCTTTTAGAGCTATCAAACGTCAAGAACGCCTGGAAGGTATGAGGAAGAAAATTTATGACAAATTAATTATTTAAACTATGTATGTATGTACATATGTATGTATATTTCCCTAAAGTTTTATGTTTCTAATATTTAGGTTGTCCCGCGGATTCTGTTATTTCAAATTATTCAGATTTCTGCGCAGGTCTTTTAAATGCTGTAAGTCGACATCTAATGAATCGTACTCAAAGAGCTTTAGAATTTTGTATAGAACGTAATTTATTTGGATCAGGCCAACGTTCTCTTGTCGTTTCGGGAGGTGTAGCAAATAACGACACCATATATCGATATATTTCCTATTTATCAGAACAATTTGAATGTAAAACATATCGTCCGTCCAAAAAATATTGTTCAGATAATGGCGTTATGATAGCATGGAATGGGATTGAGCAAATATTAAAAGATAAATCCTGTTTAAGGTGGGACTATAATAATATAGATATTAATGGTAAAGCACATCTCGGTCAATCTTTAATAAACGATGTAACATCAGCAAGTATAAAATGCAAGTGGATACAGCCGCCTAGTAGCTAATGTATAAACATTATACATATTTAACATGTAAATATAATGAATGTTGATAAGTAATGTCATACATTACAAATATAAATATTACAATATTTTTTTTTTTATTGTTTTTTGTTGAACTCGTTACATTTATAAATGTTTTCTTATTTATTAAACATAAAAGTACATAATACAATAATAAATATTATTCAATAATAAATAATGAAATTTCAAGGGAATAAAAATAATAGAAAAAAAATGTTTCTTATGAAATTCAGTTAAAAAAAAAATTTCAACGCTCATAATAAACTCGATAGTAGAGTGTTTTTGAACGCCATATGCTATAGCTATTGTCAAATTTCAATAGGTAAACACCTTCGCCAGGATAAATGTGAGACCCTACATAAACCTCATTAAAACATTCTCGACGATAAATTGGTACGATTATTGAGATTGGTGGCTTTAAAGAAGAATTACTCGTTGAACTATTGCGATCATTTGTTAATGAACCACATTCTAAATCTTCATTTGTTGATAAATAATCTTCATCCAAAAATTCGTCATCATCATCGCTGTCGCTAACATGAACAGTAACTTCTTGTGTTAAAGGTTTGCTCCATTCAAAGTAAATGCCGAAGCCTATGTCATAGTTATCCGTGGCAAATTCCCAAAATATGGATTTACCATTAACATTAGTGGGTACACGCACCTTTGGGCGAATAGAAATAAATTATTATTATTGCTTGGAATTAACGATATAGTTCAATAACTTACTGTCACTGTATCGCCATGACCTATAGTTATTACACCATCGCCATCACCAGCCGATACCTCTGCTTTAAAAACGGCAATATCTGGCCGAGTCCATATTTTTGCTGGCTGTATTAATACATAGTCATCATCATCGTCATTATTATGAGTTTGTAGTTGTTGATGTTCATCATAGTGTTGTAGTTGTTGTTGTTGGTGCTGTTGCATATTGCCTATTGACAATTTTTCCAATTCCTTACTCAAATCGTTCTCATTCTGTTTAGAATTTGTAATAGGTTCTGTGCCATCGCCACTTTCATAAGACGATATATTATTATTTGAAATATTCGTATTATTATGATTTTGCATATGCAGTTGCTGCATATATTGATGATAATGTTCTTGCTGTAATTGATGTATAAGTACAGCCTGTTGTTCCGGATTGCCCGGAAATTGTTTCTCAGCATATTCCTGCAAATCAATAAATATTATTAACTTAAATAATTCAAAAAATTTAAAATTAATTTAAAAAGAAAAATGTCTAAAGCATTAAAATTAAAATAAAAAAATTGCAATAATTGATAAGAAATTCCAGTATTTCTTTTAAGTTGAATGAACAGTTTATTCCCAAGCCGTTTAATCCTGTGTTTAGGTATATAATGTGTATATTAGGTTGTTGAGAAGTTAAAGTAATTTAATTATAAAATTATTGCACTTTATATACACATGTGGTCATTAAAATAAGTTCGTCATTAAAATTTTTAAGAAAAATTTTTTATCTTAAAATTTTTTCCGCCTACGTGTTGACTGTTTTTTTTTTTTTTTGCAACAGGGGTGAAATTCTTTCCCCTTGGTCTTCTGACAATACGTCCTGCATCGTTTACAAATAAATTTATCTTAGCTTCATTGTTCCAGAAAATATGACATTTTTTGATTCCTTTTGGTTCACACCACGTCTTGTGATTTTGTGCAAACTGATTCCTCTTCTACAATTTTTTTTTCTGTGTAATGGAAGTCAAATGTTACATAGACGATGCCGCACTATTCTTGTCGGTATTTGATTATCTATTTCAACAGCGATCGCTTTCGAAGACTTAAAAGAATCACCGCGATGCAACCGCCCTTAATAGTGCACTGCACTGAATACGCCACGTTTTTCTACGCCTTTTTAAGGCTTGAGAGCATTAAAAGCGAAATTTTTAGATCGCCCAAGCGCATCAGCTATAAACTTCTACGATTTTTTCTGTTCTCGAAGCTTTTGAATGAGCCTTCTCTCCTCCAGTGTACAATGTTGCGTTCAACCCATCTATTGATAATATTAATATAAAAAGGTATTCTAATTACCTTGATATTAAATTTATTTTTGATAACAAACCTTAAAATGTTAATTTTATGACAAAATTTGCAAAAATCTCAAGGCGTTCCTAATTCAAAGCCCAGAAATTTTTCTTAATATTTTAAAAAACGTTTTCATAAAAAATAGCAAACATATTGAAAGTTAACAGAGATTGTTATGTCCAAAGAAAACAGTACTGAGAATTAAATAAACATAACTTTATTACAAAATTTTGGGATTGTAAAAAAAAAGCAATGAAATATCGTCCCTATTTTAATGGCCACATGTGCAGGAAACGAAATGAAATCCCATAACAAATCTTTTATGGTAACGCTTTATAAAGATTTGTAGAAATATATACGTTAGCTTTAAAATCCTAGTAGTACATTTAAAGTTCTAACACTTAAAAAGTAGAATAAAAAATAAATCTATAAATGATCTTAGCAACCTAAACAATGATTATTAAAAATTAAACATTATTGGTTTTACTACTTAAATTTTGTATAATTTTTAATGTTTAACAATGAAATGTTGTTTGTCTCATTACACCTATCAAACTGTATATGAATATAACTTTGAAAGTTATTGAAATGCAGGGGTTTTTTTTAAATATAATTAAAAAACTCAATTATTAAACAATTTAAAATTTTGTAGAGTTATTATCATGCTAAACAAAGAAAATAAAAAACAGACGATAGTTTCGATCTGAAACTCTGATACGAGTGGCAAACTTAATTAGGAAAATTCAAAACACCATATGTTAATTAATAGAAAATTTAACTCCTCAACATGTAAAATTTCTCTAAATCATTTCTCACATTCCTATACTATTAAAATTGAATTAATTTTAATAAGTTTGTTAATCAGCCAATATTCCTGTAAACTCCGATAACATTTGACTTACGACTATTTACACGATTATAAATATGCTAGTACATTATCATTATTTGTATTAAAAAGTGTGTTAAATAACGTCAAACATGTTAATTAGGTTAGAAGTAGTAAATAATTAATTAAAGATATGGGAAAAGAAACAATACCTCTAACATTACCCACTTAATAGTGTATTGAGTCAATGCTATTGATCCATTTAAATATATAGTCTAAACGATTATATTATTTTCCTTACCTTAAACTGTTGATATGTTTGCTTGTTGAGCGCATCCTGTAACAGTCGCCTTTGCATTTCTTCTTTATAACCCTCCTCTAAGAGTTCTTGCTGTTCCCGTTCCTTTCTTTCTTTCTCTAATTTTTCTTGTTCCATTCGTCGTAGTTCTTCTTTAAGAGTTTCATCACGATTTTTTTTCACTGCTTCTACATATGGACGAAAAGCACTGCACATGGTATCTAACAGATCTATAAAACCTTCCATAGCCTGTTCACGGCTAATGTTGCCTAACATTTGCCAATGTAGACGGCGATCTTTGCCAATTACGTCCAGAACACCCAGTGCGGGTGCTTCCTTTGAGTTAAAAGGTCCGCAAGAGGCCTGCTGTTTAAATGCAATTAATTTGAGATTATCTTCATACGAAAGATGAATAGCCTTTCCAGAATTTTCTAAAAATCACAAAAAAAAGACACACACACAAAACCCAAAAAGGATATTTATTTTGATTACTTTTTGTTTAAATTTTAATTCTTGCATACGTTTGTAAAATTGTAAAGCCATGCGATACAGCTCCTGTAATGGAAATCCCCATTTTTCCAATTCGGCTGCACTTCTTTCCATTTCTTTAATTTTTTTTTCAATTAAATTACTGCTCAATTACGTTCAATAACGAATTTTTTTGTTGAAAAATTATAAACAAATAATGAAACAATTTTTTCTTATCTACTGCCAGCAGTTCAGTGTTGTAATGAATACTTTCAAAGTAATTGATACCCGTTCATTTACAGTCCACAGTAGGAACTCAATAAGTTGACACAGGAAATCTAGAGTGACAAATATATACGTCAAAATCGATTATACTATGAATGAGAATTAAAAATAGTTTTGAACTAAATTTAATTAAAATTAATTACTAATCTATCAAAACATTGCCTAATTTATAGATAAACAAATAAAAGTTTTTTGCTTAATTCTATAATTCATACATAATGGCGTTATGAATGTGTTTTTTTTTAGTAACTGATATAAGGTCGATGTATTTATTTATTATTTAATTTGCATTTAATAGGGAATATCTAATAGTGTTTTCACACCAGAAGTTAAAACCTAATTTTAACATTAAAACCATAATCCGCTGATTTTGCGTTCACACTGCAACATTTCTTATATCCCTTTTTAAATTCATGACATTTATGACAGCGCAACAGCTGTTTTTGTTTTGATTTTGTTTTTTTCAGCTGTTCATGTTGGTAGCTCTGATTTAGTACATCGAAACCAAGGTTGTATATCATTGGACCTATTTAAAACCAATTAAATTAAGTGTGAACGCACTATTCACCTGTATCTCGATTTATGTGGAACTCGGATTATGAGGTTTCGAATTTACGCGGTTTTTAAAACGGAGAAAAACATTTTTTTTACTTATATTCTATTCAAAGAAATTCGTAAAAGAAGACTTCTTGATGAAATTCATAGCGATTAAGTTAGCTTAAAAATTGTATGTTGTGTGTATTGAGGTACATAGTATATGTATTTTTTAATTCAATAAATTTATGTTTTTTTTACTTAAATTATACTTTAATAAATTATTAACAATATATAACTATATTTATTTTCCAATGAAAAAGCTTTTTTGCAGTAGGTATTCGCTTTACGCAGTTTTTCCATACAAAAATGTAGATTTTGAGGTACAGGTGTAATATACTTTCCAATATACATTTTATCACACCTTAAAAAATACTTTGCAATCCGAAATATCTCATGTTTTCTTACGTCAAATAAAATAAATATAAAAATATAATAATTTTTGCATAGTCGCCGTAGCCTAGTAGGTAGGTGTGTTGGACGTTATTAGACTTAAAGTCAGGGTTCGAGTCCCAGACTAGACATCAAAACAAAGTACAAAAACTATTTCTTCGGAGAGAAAACTCTCAGCAGATTTCTGGCAAAAACTCTGAGAGTAAATAAAATTGCCATGAAAAGTTACTCAAAAATCTGTCGTTCGGAGGCGACTTTAAACTGTAGGTCCTGCCACTCATGTGTAAAATTAACGCACACAAAATAAGAGGTATGATATGGTAATGACCAATTATGTATGTATGTTATGTACATATCTATGTTATCTTGGCAATTTTATTTATTTTCAGAGATTTTCCAAGAAAGAAGTCGAATAGAAAAGCTAACGACTTATTTGTGTTTCTCATATACAAGACACGAACAACTGATTCGGAACGTAATAAAACGTAAAAGCCCTGTTTAGTCAATCGTCGAACGAACGTAATGGAACATACGTTCATTTTTAGCATATGAAAAGCAATGGAAATGCTTACCGAAACTACATTACGGTTCGGCCCAAGTTGTAAAATACCTATGCAATAATATATAAGTACTGAGAGCTTCTCGATATTTTTGAAATGAAAAAAAAACTGAAAAAAGTACAAAAGTACTGAGTTTTTTAACACTGTTACGAATTTTATTTATTAAAGCAGCAACAACAAATCAAAACAAATTTCCAATTACAACAACCTAAATAATTTGTCATACTACCCACTGTCAAACAAAATTAGGGAAATTTATATGATCCCTGTATTTGAAACTACCACCTCACCTATGTAAGTAAAGAAACTTTATTTTTTACTCACCCAATTTGCACTACATACGGAACTCCTTTTATGTGCGTTTTTAGTATGGCAAGCCATTCTACTTAATCGAAAATTTATGTGAAAAAAACACTCTAATACTCATGTATTCTTACTTGAGTAATTTTCATATAAATTTCCAATTGACCACAATCTCTTGCCGTATAAAAACAATTTCTTATGCATACAACACTTTTAACACACACACATACACAGACTTTTTGTTGAAACACTATTTTTTCTTTTCTTTTTCTATGGAGCACCCCCCTTATAAGCTTAATGAACATTTTTTCTTTTTAGATTTTCATGGCTTTCTTTTATTTTTTCATATAAAACTTATTTTTTTTTATAACTTATGAATTTAAGATAGTTTTTAATACAAAACTTTAATAAAAACGACCGAATTTAACAACAAATTTTTAATTTTCTTTTGCACTTTTATCAAAACAAAAAAAAAAAACTAAAAGTGTCGCCTTTTTATTTCACAATGTCCCAAACAAAAGCAAAAAATAAAATATCCCTTAACGCAATTTCGTTAATACACATGTAGTTATGCACAAACGAATACGAGGGGGTATTGTATGTTTTCATGTGTTTAATGTTGTTGTTTTTATTTTAATGTTTTCAATTGTTGGTAACCTTTGTTTACTCTCTTTCCTTTTATGTGTGATCACCCTTTGCTGTTGACATCGGCAAATGCTGTTGCTCATGCGTACGTAGTGTATGCGTATATTTTGTGGGCTTTTTTGCAATGCATTTCTCTTTGGGATATTTTTTTGATTTTTAAGTAAATAGTGCCTGTGTTGTTGCTATTGTATGTTAAGATTTGAAAATGTTTCTTTTTTTGTTGCCATGTTTAGTTTATGCAAGAACGCAATTAAAGGGATATTTTTTGTTCTAAAGTGGTGAAATAAAAAGGCGACATTTTTAGTTTCTTTCATAAAAGTGCAACAGGTCGGCTGTTACTTCCGTGTGTGAAAAAGAAAATTAAAATTTTATTGTTAAATTCGGTCGTTTTTATTAAAGTTTTGCGTTAAAAAGTATTTCAAGTTCATAAATTATAAGAAATCATAAGTTTTATATTAAAAAAAATAAAAAAAAGCCAATGAAAATTAAAAAAGAAAAAAGTTCATTAAGCTTTTGAGAGGTGCTTCCGGGAAAAAGAAAAAATGGTGTCTCAAAAAAGTGCGTGTGCGTGTGTGTGTGTTAAAATTGTTTTGAGGGAATAAAAAATTGTGATCAATGGGAATTTTGTATGAAAATAAATCAATTAGGAATACATAAGCAATTGTGTGTTTCTTCATATAAATTTTCGTTAGGTATATTGGCTTGCCTTACAGTAAACACTTTGTACAGAGGGGAGTTCCGTGTGTGGCGTATATAGGGTAAGTCATCATTGCTTTTATTTACTAGCTTAAGTTAGATGGTATATTTTTGTGTTACAAAACCATTACATGAGAGAAAGACTCTCAGCCATGTTGAGAATTGTTTTGTTGTTGTTTTAATAAATAAAATTCATAACACTGTACAGAAAGTAGCGTGTGTGGTGTTGTTACAAAATGTTTAGGGAACAAATCAATTTCATTTGTTTATCATGTTCTCTTTGTGTCGAAGCCTATTTATGAGTTAAAATGGAAGCGCGAATATTTATTAGAAATTTTTTGTAAGAAGTGATAGTTTCTAGTTTAATTAAGAAAATTGGATTATTTACGCCCTGTAACATGTTGGAGCTCTTACAATTTCCAATGGAATTATTATGGTTTTGAATCCCAATTGGAGTTATTTTTGAAAAATTCAAATTTTTCCTGAGATATCCTCTTTAACCGTGGGTGAAAATGTGGGCCAAAGTGATGTTGGCGAGAAACTTGATGGCAGCTTAACTATCTGAATAAAATAAGAAATTTTCAGATTCAAATCTCGCCTAACAAACATAACGTCCCTTTCAAAACAATCAACAATGACCTACGCTTCTAACATGCTTTTGAAGTCTGAACCCCTAATTTTCTAAATTAGTCGACTAAATTTTTACGAAAAACTCAACTCTTTTAACTTGAGTTTAATATGTTGCAGAATGAATGTTTGTTTTTAATTCAAAATTTATCTAATTTTTTTCTTTATTTAATTTTGCTAGAAACCATTTGTGAAGAATTCAATTTATAATAAACTTATTGAAAAACGAAAAAACCCAGGAAGTAAAAAATAACGTTCACAATGATTAAAGATTAAAAATTTAATAAAAACCAACAAAATTCAACCAGGAGTAGAAAAAATTACAATTTAATGCTTAATTGTATCGATTCATTTAAAAAATCTATAATAATGACAACTTATAGGTGCCGTTTCGTATTTTAAAAACGTTTGGCTAACTGGGGCTAAGGCCTAATTCTACTTTATCATTGCGTTAAACAAGTTGCTAATGCATTAATAATTGAAAACCGCAAGACATAAAATATGTAATAATAAAAAGTACTGGAAGCGTCGCGGAGGTACTGTGGGAAATGGTAAAGTAAATGGAAAAAAGTACTAATGTACTGAATTTTTCAACCTGTATAATACAGGTAATACTTAACAACTGTTTCCTATATTGGTTTTGGCGGTCCAATTTGTATCAGAATCGATATCCAATTGCGATAAATGAGAATTCTGTAGTTGAGCTATCTGTTGCCCGCAAATAGATATATTACAGATGACAACTTATGCTCTTGTCATTTAAAATTTCACATGTAATTTTCAGCAATTAATTCAAAAAATTCATAATTAATTATGAAAATTATCCAATTAATCAATTTTTTGGAACCTACTTGATAGGGACAAAAACAAAATGAAAAGTTACTTCTTTGTAAGGTATATGTATAGCATATAGTATTTTATTTATGATTAAATATATTTTTCGTGTAATTTTTGCGTTCGGATAACATTTAAAGTAATTTTTAATCAACTTACAATTGTATTTCGTGTTCAAAAACAAATGCAAGTTTTGAACGTAAACGATATTAAAATAACTGGTAAATATGCTTATTTGCAATCCCAAGGAATGTTTTTCTTTTAATGAGGAAAAATAGATCAAATTATAAATATGCTCTTATTATGAGTTTAAAAAAAAAAAAAAAAAAAAAATAATAAAAAGAGTAATTAAGATAAAATGTAAAAATACTTGTGATAATTTTTGTATCCGAATCTTAGATAAATGGATAGTTATACTTATATATTACTACGATTAAATTCAAATATATTATATTGGAGAGTTATATTTATTATTATTCCGTTGTATTTATGTGTGTAGTTGTTTCCATAATAATTCATGTTGAATGAATTTAAGGTGACCGTATGATAGCTTCGTAGGCAGCAAATATCATAGGTGCCACTTCAACAGAACGTGATTTTAAACTTAAGGTAGCATCTGGATTGCCAGGTTGCAATTTTAATTCAAGTAATACCCAGATATTGTTGGTTAGTTTTAATGATTGATATAACATATCCTGGCCTTCTACGTTGCGTTTGGCGATGGTGAAAACATTGTTGGTTGTCATTTTGGATGCAATGCCGTCAGTGGTGCCAACAACACCACTAAGTGAATATTGAACTTCGTTTGCAGCTGGTATTTCCTTCCAGGTATTTAGGAACACGCGTTTATCAAGCTGTCCATCTTCAGCGAATAGTACATTGCCATGTATTAAGCATGCAAAGTAGAAAATGTCAATGTTATTTTTGACAGCCACCTGAAGGTTGTTTAAAGGTTCCATACGCTGTACAGGACCATGTGTGGCCAGGGTCAAGCTAACTTCGGTAGATTGATTGGGAGGCAAAGGCGCTACTTGCAAAGGTTGTGCGGGAATCAAACCAAAACTATTCTTATTAAGTTGTATAGCAAAGCCACTCATTGGTTGCATTGCTTTGTTAGTCAATTTCATGTCCATGAATATTTCACCGTTACGACGGGAGAAACTACCTTGAATTTCGAGACCTTTGCCTTTTTCAGCTGGTAACCAAACAATTTTTGGAATCTGCACGCCAACATTGAGAGCAGCACCACCAAGGCCAAATATATCACCCAATAAGCTGGTTGCTCCACCGGCTGTGGCATCCGCGGGAGGACCACCAAGCTAAAAAATAAAAAAAAATATTTTAAGTCTGAGGTATTTGATTACTAACAAACAGTTATTTACCAAAATGTCTAATCCACCGCCTAGCAAATCAACATTGGTGGGAGCTGCTGCTGGCATAGATGGAGTATTTATATCCATGGATAATAAATCTCCAATAAGTGATTCTTGATTTGGTATAACCATAGCTTCACCACTTGGAGCCGCAACATTAGCATCACTATCGCCAGTGGCAGCAGCACGATTAGGTAAGGATTTACGTACGCCCGCTCCCCGTCCTTCGACAAATGCTGTGGGTGGTTTATGATAAACACTAGCAAGAGAGCTAATATGACAAATTAACTCATCTAACAAAGTGGGTTCTAGCAAATCTGTTTCTTCAGAAATCAAAGGTTTATCAGCTAGTACGACTTCTTTTGCTGCAGCTGGGTCAGTAGACAACAGACGCCAGTAAATAAAACCACGATCGCGTAAGTCAGGATTATCAGAGTCCTGGGTAGCCAATGACAAAACATGTTGCACCAATTCTTGTGTATCGGAAGGACGCTTCAAGAAAAGTTTCACAACAGCTGTCAACAGCTGCAACTGAACTTGAGCATTCTCATCTTGGAAGCCTTCCAAGAAGCTATCCAACAATTCGTCAGCATTATCGATTCGTTCAGCATATTCGCCAATAATCCAAACCATTGATGCTCTTGCCTCAGGTTCATCCAAGGTATCCAGATTTTCACAAAGAGTACTTATAATACTTTCATATTTATTAGGATATTTACGGAATATATCCTTAATGACAACAATGGCTTCTTGTACGACATAGTTGACTTTAGTCTGAATCAATTCTAGCAATGTGGAAACACATCGTTCGGCAGAAGTTTCTACCTGTTAAAACAAATACGATACAATCCAATACAAGATGCATATTATGAAATAAAATATTAAATGCTTACCTTAATAGCACAACGTCCAATGGCACGTACAGCTTTACGTACGAAATCTACATCAACCTCGGTAGCATATTCCTTCAATTCACTTAGAACTTGAGCAATGTTGCTTTGATTAGCCAAACGTATCATAATGTCCAGTTTTTCCAATTTTACGTATATTGGATCGTTGTATTTAACAAAGAAGACTTTCATCTCATGTTTGAGGATATCAGGACGTTTTTGAACTATTAAATTTATGTTACGCAAAGCGACATATTGCACCTCTGGTTCCGAAGACAGCAAAGTAACCAATGGTGGGGCCAACTTTTTAGTGAGCGTAGCACAAAAATCTCCATCGTTCGATAACATTTCCAAAAGTTTCATTAAGACTTTAACAGCGCTCAAAACAACAGCAGCGTTGGCATGAGCTAAACGTGGCGTAATACGTTCACAAATGGATTGAGCCTCCCGTTCATCTTTGGGACTATAGTTGGCCAAAGAGTCCAATATGAAAACCTGACCCCATTCGGTGCATTCGTTAAGAGCAGTTAGAAGTTTATTGATGGTGGCTGAATTCATTTCCACCAAAGGTTGACCCGATTGACTCGATTCATTAATCTCACTTAGCGCTGCCACAGCATTTGCTACTACCATAGGATTTGAGTCGGATAAAAGATCTTTCAACTGATCAAGGAAACCTTGATCCTCTACCATAGAAGACGAAATGTCATACAATTTGGCTACACAAACGGCAGCTGTTTTACGAACATAAGGATCTTCGTCCTTGAGACATTTACGCAACGGTTCACACAAATATTCAGTAATTTTGTCCACCCGAATGCAACCCATTGTGCGTACAGCTAAAGCTCTTATTAATGGATTTGAATCTTCACAATCTTTAACAAACGTATTCACGGCCATGATAGCCGCATCCGGTTGCGATTTGGCATAATTCATTAAGTATAGATAAACCAATTTCTTTAACTCGAGATTATCGGTTTGCATGCAGTTAACAACATCGGGAAAAAGAACTGAAACATCCTTGCCTACCGTCATGCTGGCAATAACCTAAAATGCAAATAAATTAATTTGTTATCTTAATGCAACTACTACCCACACGTAATTGCGAGAGTATGTGTTTTATGTGATTGCTTGGTTGGGTGCACTTGCCTTCTTGACAGCCTCCTTCTTTTTCTCTTTCTTATCATTGTTCAACTCGGACTTGAGTTCAAAAATTTCACCTTTCTTGGTGGTGGAAAAATATTTTGAATCGGTCATTTTCCAATAATATTATTTTTTTTTTCTATAAGAATAAACAAAATCAATTATTTTCACTAAAAAAAAAGTAAAGAATTCTTCTTATGTATGACAGCGCAAGTCTTTTTTCCGGGGCGTATACAAACACAGAATTTTCCATAAACTATTTCAATTTAAAAACTTATTGTAAATTTATTGAATTTTTTCTCTATTATTCATTACAAAATTATATAGGAAAGGAATTTACAATTTCTGTAAATATTTTACCTAATTTTATAATTAAAACTGCGATTATTTTCTAAGCTGACGAATAACTTTTCTTCACTTATTTCTTCTTGCAATAAAAATTTCGATATGTCAATACAGAGTTGCATAATAGTGGATAATAACTACGGAAGTGGTCGGAATAAAAATAAATGTTAGGAATTAAAAGAATTTACTAATACCCCATTTATGATTGCTTCTAATCATCCCTGTTTCGTATGGTGGTTTGCTTTAACTAAATGTCTTGGGTAATGGAGGGAAAATCGCTTATTCTAGACACACACCGATTCATTAACCATGAACAGTAGATTGATATATGGTAATACACTGCCCATTTCGGGTAACGGCGCTTTAGTGAATTTCAGTTTTATTCACCGCATCTGAAAAATTCACCTCACCACACTTCATAAATTCACCACACTAAAAAGTAACATTGAGGGATGGCAGCCGCCCGTCGTTCCCTTTCCTTGCGTTAAATCTTACTCAAAAATTCTAATACCCAACATACACATACTGTGATGGACGGGGTAACCCTACACAACCTTATGACCACCAACAACACCCCAACACACGCACACCGTTCACACTAACGGCCTTTTACTTCTACAACCGGAGAACAATCATAGGAACAAGTTCAGTATTCCCTCGATTTGCGTTGTAGAATGTTTCGGAAAAAGGCGACGTAAATCGAATTTTAAATAAATCGCACTATCAGATGCATTTATTTATGTACGTTAAAAGAAGCTAAAAACTAAAATTATTAAATTTTTATTATATGCATTGAATTTTTTTGAAAGAGGGAACTCCCCTGATTTTGTTTATAAACAACAGAGGTGACGTAAATTGAATGACGACGCAAATCGTAGTTGAAGGGAACAAAATTTATGACGACGAGGGAAATTGAGGGAATACTGAACTACTTTTCAAAATGCTGAAGCTGAATCAGCACGTACCCGACGTACATCTGTCCGACCATGGAAAGCACCCTCTTATCTTAACAATCATATGCGACATTAAGTGAGGGAGAATTGTTATAATTCTAAGTAGCCTAGAATTTGTGTGTACTCATGTATTATAATTCTTAGTAAGCATAGAAGTTTTATTTACTATTTTTTCATTCTTCTTTTGTCAAATTAATTGTTCAATATTAATTAATTACTAGCTGACCCGGCGAACTTCGTCCCGCACAAAAGTGATTTTTTTATTGCCCAAAACAGATCACATTATATATTTATTGTAATGCGCTACATAAAGCAGTGATGAAGTTGCAGTTGTTGTAATCACTCCAAACATAAACTAACAGACATACATACATACATGTTATATATGTACATATGTAGGTATAAACTATCGAATTAGCTGTCGGGTATCTTTTATAGGTGGGCCACGTTCATTTGTCGATATCGACTCTACGAACTTACCCAACAAATTGCATTCGTCTACGTTCACTATGTCCCTAAATATTAAATTTTGAAGGTTTTCCACGTCTACTTTTTGCAATATCAATTTTTTTAAACCATCTAAAGATTTCGAACTAAAAAAGAATGGTTAAAATCGGTTCAGTAGTTTAAGAGTTATAGGCATCACTTGAAGGTGGGCGGTTTTCACACACATTTGCGGTTGTGGTGGGATTCTCGATATCGACTCTACGGATATACCTACCATATTTTTTGATAGTCTACGATCAATATGTATCTAAATATTCAAATTCTAAATTAATCTAAATTTCAATTTAAAAATTAGCCATGCCCTCTTAACATTTAGGGATATGAAAAATAGATGTTGTACGATTCTCAGACCTACCCGATATGCACACATAATTTCATGAAAATCGATCGTTCCATTTCGGAGGAGTTTAACCACTAACATAGTGACAACAGTATTTAATATATTAGATAACTTTTATTTCTTTTTATAATATTTAAAATATGAAATATATACAGTTAAAGAATTACCAGAACAAATTTGTCCTTAAAAATATAACAGCTTATATGTAAATTCATATACATATAAATATTTAAATACAAATTTTTATAAAATATTTTTTATTTATTATTTATAGTTTGGCAACAATAACTTTTATTAAGCTAAAATAAGAAATTCTGGGATTTATATATATAAAATATAATAAAAAAAATATTTAAAAAAATATTAGTAAAAATTAATCAAATATTTATTTTAACAGTCGTTAGTTATAAAATATAATAAATAAAAAAAATATTTTATACAAATTTTTATTTAAATATTTATATGTTAATATATATATATATATATATATATAAGTTTTATATATATATACGTTATCTTATATATATTTATATATATTTTTATAATATATATATAATATTATACTTATATATATATTTACATATAAATTATAGCGTTTGGCAGAGAGCTGATAGTTTGGCGACATTGAATACTTTCTACCATCAAGACAGTATTCATCCTCAACTCAATGACACTATGCGTCAAAATAAAAAAAAATTTAATACACTCGGTTAATGACATAGTGTAGAGTGTGAGTTTTGTTGAGTAGATTTCAAAAATATTTTTTTATATTTCTCGAACCCTCCAAACTTTTTTTATTTTACAAAAACTATTTTTTTACCTTAAGCACAATTTTCTGGATTACTCAAACATTTCGGCCCCAATTTCCAAAACTTAAATCTTGTTGGAAAGGGGAAAATGTGCCAATGTTTGCGCAATGGGAAATAATAATCTTTACCAAAAACTCAAACATTAGCCGACTTCTGGTAATCTTTCAAACGTGAAAATGTCACATTTTGTGATAAGCAATCAAGATCCATCAAAAATTCTGAAAATTTTTTAACTAAAAGTTCATTTGATTAAATAACATTCATACAGTGTTCCGGAGAAAGGCGGCGTAAATCGAATTTCAAATAACTCATACCAACAGATGCATTTATTTATGTACATTAAAAAAAAAACAAAAATAATTAAATTTTTATTCCATGTATTGAATTTTTTTAAAAAGGAAATTCCCCTGATTATGTTTATAAGCAACAGAGGAGTCGTAAATCGAATGACAACGCAAATCGAAATTTTTGAGGACGTTAATCGAAACGACGTTAATCGAGGCGACGTAAATTGAGGGAATATTGCATATAAAAAATATCACTCGACTATTAGACTCTTAAAATAATAACTACTGTAGTTTTTGTAAAATTTGATCAAATGATGACTCAATGTCTTCACAAGAGAACAGACTTTAAGAATATTAATACTAATTTCATATTTTTTTTTATTAAAGTTTGCTGATATTCATAATCTATTATTCATCATCTCATAACATATTAATAGAATAATAGATATATGTATACCGTTTTAAAGGCCCATCTCTCCCCTTTTCAACAAAATTTTGGAAATGTTTGAGTAATCAAGAAATTTGTATGTAAAGTAAAAAAAAAAAAACGGTTTTGGTCAAATAAAACAAGTTTGGAGGGTTCGAGAAATATAAAACAGGGATTTTTAAGTTCCATTTAACTAACAACGTAGATTATGTAAAGGATCCGACAAATAACTTTTTTTTTTTGAAAATGCTTTAAAAAAAAAACTACTGAATATTTTCTCAAATTTCTTTTTTTATTTGAAAGTAGAATCCTTCCGGTTAATAATGGAAAATAATTTCATTCAAATGGCTGTTTCGGCTGGCCATGCAGTAGCCTACACGATCGGTGTAATATTTAAGAACATTATCGATTGTGTGCAGCTGTATTTCACCAATGGCTTCACGAATATTGTCAATTGTCTCTGGCTTGTCGGCTTAACACTTATCTTTGACGGCACCACTAGTCCAACGGTGTCTAATCGCAGCCCCGAGGTGGCCAAACGACATCTTCGACATCGACGATCTTCAAAAACAGGGCGCAAAACACTGAGTGCAGTTTCGGCTGTGTGGCACGTAGAGCCGTTTAAAACCAAATCTTGCCAACTTCATCCCCCTTAATTTTTGTGAACAAAAATTCGTTCAATATGGCCCGATAACGGTCGCCATTGACTGTAACGGCCACTACTTGCTCATTTTCAAAGAAAAATGGCCCAATTATGCCTCTGGACCAAAATCCGCACCAATGAGTGTCTCGTTTTGGGTGTCAATGTATACGTGCGTGTTTTCTGTGTCCCAAATGCGACAATTTTGTTTATTTACGTACCCGCCAAGATCAAAATGAGCTTCATCTGAAAAGATGTTTTTTTTTTTACCAAAATCGGCATCTTATACAAGTCGATCGCAGGCCCACTTAGCGAAGCGAAAACGCGTATACACAACCATATTCGTTCAGCGGAAGGACAAAACTAATTATCTGTGAAATCAGACATAAGCTAAATGTGACCATTCATGAAATTCGCGCACTAGTTGAAAAAAAATCGTCATATGCAAAACACCTTGGACATCAATTGCTATCAAATTCTTTGTGTCGCGCATGTAAATCCGTCATTAAAGACATATATGTAAAACACATACATATATATATATATATATATAAATATGTCACAGTATGAAATTTTGAATTGAATTTTTCAATTGAAACTACATTTTTTTTATTCGGTAGTATGAAAAACAAATAAATAACAATTCTTATTATGTAGTTAAATATGTATGTATGCATGGTAATATATAATATTAATCATTTAAAATATTAATTATTTATTTTTTTTGTATTTGTATTTCTATTTGTGAATATTTTTTAGCAAAGAAAATCTACCAGAAAGTCATAGTTAGTCTCCATATTCTGTAGTTAACTATCTGGTTAATAATCTTCACTTCATTAAGGTTTCATTTCTTTGGTATCAGTTGCGTACAGTTTTAATTTGTTTCTTAATTAAATTTATATATTGTTTATATTTCTTATTTGGTTTATTTACTTTTGTTTGTTATCATTTTATAATAATTTGGTTTAAAATAGTTTTCGTGTTTTTATTGTTTTCATGGTTTATTTTTTATTTTTTTGGTTTCTGGTTTCTTTAGTTTTTAAATATAAATTTATATTTTTAAAAGGTCATTCTTTTGTTTTTGTTTTTATTAAATTTAATTAAATATTCTATAATAAATATAACAGCAAATGGAAAAAGATTTATTTTTTTGTAATTTTTTTGTTTGTTTTCCCTTTCGTTTGTTTTTGTTTTAATACATATAAAGTATACAAAATGTAAATACAATTTTAAAAATAGGACAACATTTTTAAAATTAAAATTATTTAATCAATTAACATTTTTTATTTTGTTTTGTAAATCTCTTTTTAATTTAATTATACAATAGTACCATAATTAGAAAAAAATTACAGTTAGCCAAGAGGAATTAAAAAAAATTGAGTATACCATACCATACCATAGTCCATACCTGCAGTGAGCGTCAAAAGAAAGTGTACATAAAAAACTACTATTATTAAATTATTGTTATTTAAATTTTAAAATTGTTACATTGTCAGTTTTTAAAATGAAACAAAAAAAAAAAAAAAAATTACAAAAAATTTCAAAATATTATTAAATTTTTTCGGGCACTCTCCTTAAGTGGTAAAAGTGGTGAGTTTGGTGATTGTTAGAATTTTCTCCATAGTGTACACTTTCTTTTGACACTCTCTGTATATATCGAGAAAAATAAAGTAAATGTATGGTATGCTCAATTTGTTTTAATTACTCAATATGTATTTAATAATGTATTTATTTATAAAAATATTAAGGATATTCACAGATGTCTGTATGAAGTGGTATGTTTACTGATTGAATACCGAAGGGACCCAAGAAATATATCCGTAAAAGAGGATATTCACTTAGTTAAAATAATATAAAAAAATTCAATTAATTTTAAATCAAAACATAAGTATAAAAATTTATTCACAACAATATGGACAAAGCTTATGAAATAGCCGGATAAAATTCATATAAACACATGCGTAGTATGTGTATTATTTTAGCGTTTTGCACTGATATCTCGAAAATCTACTTTAGCAATTATAAAAAAATGTCAGAACAAATGTAAAGGTTTTGAGCAAAATCTTAGCCATTTCAATATCACTGTAAAATAAAAATTCAATCGTTTATTAACCATGTCTTAAAGCAAATTTAGTTTATTTTGAATATTAGTATCTATATTTGTATTTTCCTAAAATTTTATAATACTTTAATTACAAGCTGACAATTGTTATGATAAAAAAATTATTTTTGAAGGTTCGACTGAAAAATAACTTTTACTGCAGAGACTTAGTAAGGAACGATAACGGTTTTCTCTCTACACTTTTGATATAGTATTGCTAGCTTGTCCGAGTATAAAAGTTAAATTAGCGGAGTACACAGCTTTTTCACAACTCCTCTTCAAATGACTCGTCTGTTTTTTGTGGAAAATGTTAGAAAAAACGAAACGTAATAAATTATGTCAGGGAAAGTAGATGATTTAATTAGTTAGTAGTTGTTTGTATTCGTTCAAGTGATAAAATTGATTCAATTGTAATTGAAATAAAGTAATTTCTGTCCCAATTTTATTAGCCTTCGGTATACGAGTATACATATGTAGTATCATACGACAACAAACTGTGATAGTCCCTATTATTGGTGTAAATAAAATATATGTATAAATATATAGTATATACCTGAAAAGTGAACACTTAAAAGTTGAAAGCAAAAAATTAACTTATTATTTATTGAATATTATGAAGACATGCCGTTTTTTAGAAAAGCAGTATCCATTAGTAATGAATTTAGTCCTGTAGCCTATGATGTTTAGTTCTGCACCATATACTATTGCACTTTTGATATGTCATAATTTAAGTCTTCAACTTGTTTTGGATTGTTTCTTGTCAAATTTTGACATCTTAATCAAATCAGTATTATTCCAAAGATCTTTAATACTGGTTGGGAGATTATCATGGTTTAGCATTCGTCATTTTATAATCGAACATAAATTTTTAATTGGTTTAAGATCTGGACTGTTAGTTGGCCATGTCAATGTATATAGCTTTTCGTTTGGTCCATCGAAATTGTAAATTTTGGTTCAATATGTTTCGGTACATTTCTTTATACAGAAAACCGTCGAGCTAAATAGTTATCAACCCTCCAATCATGTTTCACTATCTTTATCACCTGATATTTATGCAAAAGTTTACCCGTATTGGTTCAGAAATAACTGGTGTCAGCTGAATTTAATCGAGTTATTTTGGATTTATTTGATCAGTCTAGTCTTCCTTGGTTTAGTAATGATGACGTCGATCAAATGGTAAACAAAGTGTAACATTTTTCGGTAATGGACACGGCTGAGATTTTTGTGTGGGAGATACATAACGTCCAAGAGTGCATATTTTTCATTTGATGCATTCATTGCTCTCAGCCTAATTTGGCGGTCACAAAAGACTGGCCCATTTGCCTTGTATCGCTTTCACAAATTTTTCGTGGCCGTTCATTTTTACCATGTTGATTATTTGAATTCATTTTAACTTTTCCACATTTATTTTGGTATTATTCAGCCGTACATACATACATAATTGGCCATTACAACTCTTCAGTCAGGATTACGACCTAGCTTCTCACACCACTTATGTTGTGTGCGTTAATTTTATAAATGAGTGGCGGGACCTACAGTTTAAAGTCGACTCCGAACGACAGATTTTTGAGAAGCTTTTCATGGCAATTTTTACTCTCAGAGTTTTTGCCAGAAATCTGCTGAGAGGAAGTCACCGAAGAAATATTTTCCGTTTTGATGTCTGACCTGGGATACGAACCCGGGCCTTTTGTCTAATAAGCCAACATACTACCCACTAGACCACGGCGACTTCAGCCTTACATTCAATAAAATTTATTATTTAACTGTTCAGAAAGGCCGCTCATAGAGGAAAGTTACAATTGAAAATTAACTCCAAATTGTTGATGGATTTGCATAAACAAATCTAATGATTTTTGGATAAATTGAAAAATATTTGAATGTGCAGGTGCAAAGTGAATGCTATAACTTTGTTTTAGTATATTACATATCGACGCCTACATTCTATAACGTTCTAAGGGTACTTACTTGCATTTTAAAATTCTACGTTCTCTAACTAAAATACTATCAAAATTTAGTTAAGATGCGCCGATCCGTTCCGAAGTTACAGGGGAAAATCTACTTAGAATACACATATGCTCGTATGTCGCGTGAAAGCCTTGAATTGACTTAGAATCTAATAGAACGGAGGCTGCGATATATACATATGTCGAAGGTTGTTAATTTTTTTTTCATTCTTAATATAATTTCTTACTAAACAGATGATTATTTACTCAAAAAAAAAAAAACAAAAAATTATGACGACAATTTTCAAGTGTTCACTTTTGATCTATACTGTATTAGATTATTTAGAATTTCGTATTTAATATTTAGTTTTTTAATGTAGCATTCATTATTTTACAATATTATATATGTGTGTGTATATATTGTTAATTTTTAATGTAACAATGTATGTATATGGTATAGGCATAATAACCAGAATTATAATAGTAATATTAATAATAATAATAATAATAATAATAATAATAATAAATATAATTATAATAAGTAGTGAGATGTTTGAAATATAAGTTGACTTTTTTTTGTATTTTATTTAATAAATATCCCATTTTTGTTTGTTTTATAGTTTTTTTTTTAATTTTTAATAAGAAGAAAGAAGAAAAAAATTCAAATGACTTAATTTAATTTAATAATTTCAATATATTTGGATTTGCATTATTTAATATTATAATTTAATAAATTTTATTTGTTTTAAATATATTTTTTTTATTAACAATATCTTTTGTTTGTCCCCATTATAATTTAATAATAATAATAATAATACATGTTAATTCTATTTGTAGGTTTTGCTAAATACAATGTGTACTTATGTTTGTAAAATATTAGAGAATTTATTAATATTGTAAAAGAAATTCTTTTTTTTTTTTTTGCAAAATTATTAAAATTTTATTTTAGGTCTCTTCAAATAAAAAATTTATTTTAACATGTGTAGTAAAAACGTGAATTTAAAGAAAAAAAAAGAGATAAATATGTAAATAAACAAATAAAAGTGGGAGAATCGCTTACACGTACGTGTAGCAAAAAGATACACAGGTCGACAATATTTTTAATCAAAAAACCAAATTATGCGTTGCTAAAGGTTTTCGGTGAACTCAATTCTGTACAACCTCAGGATTACTCCATCAAACTAGTTTTTGGAATGTTATAACCTAAAAATGCATAAACATGATTTAAAACAAACAAAGATATCGTACATATAGCTAACCCTCCCACAACGCGGGGAATAGGTTCCCAAAAAATGACGCGTTGTAAAAATCGTGTCGTAGAAAATATGACCTTCATACAAAAATCAGAGTGTAGTTCCAAAGTAAAAAATGTTTCCATAAAATATTGAAATTTGTATAGTTATATATATTTTTGTGTATCTATTTGTTGAGTACTAAGAATGTAATTTAATAGCACTACATTTATTTAAACAAAAACAAAATAAAATAAAATTTCAATTCTACGTCAAATATTCAACCGCGCGGAAACCTCTTTTTTAATTTTGTCGCTGTAGAACATTATTTTGACAGTTGGTGGACAATAGACTACACAATTACATATTTGATTGTCACTTTGTAAACACATGTTCGAGTGTAGGGTAGCAATGCTATAAAAAAGATAGATATCAAAATATGAACAAAATGCAAAGAATTTTATTTGGGCAAGAAAAGCTTTTTCAAATTCAATTTGTAAATGTTTGAAAAAAATACATAAAAATATTCGTAAAAATCGAGTTGTAAGAAAGTGTCCGTATTTTGGGAACCGCGTTGTAGCGAAAACGCGTTATAGGAATCCGCGTTGTAGGAGGGTTAACTGTACATTATTGCTCATTACAACCCTGACCACTATACCGTTTCTGATGTTTGTGTTCTTTTTATATGTACATGAGCAGCGAAACCTACAGTTCAAAGTCGACTCCGAACGACAGATTTCCGAGAAACCTTTCATGGCTAATTTTATTTAAGCTCAGAGTTTGTGCCAGAATTCTGCTAAGCGGAAGTTAGCAAAGTATTATTCTTTCATATTTCGTTTTGATGGAGATGTCTGAAATGTCGCAAAATTTCAATACTGCTTTGCAATATTCATATTAGTTCTTTTAGGGCCATTATTACAACTTGCCATTTACTAAAGGGAGGATTTTAACGGGCAGATGAAATATTTTTCATTATTATAAGTACCCAATAAGATAGAAGAGATCGTTCAGCTAAAGGGAAGATCATTCTACGTTTACCATTTAAAGCTCCCTTTATGCTTGAACTTGCCATATCATATACATACTATTTTCGATATGGCAACTTAAATTTTTTATTTTCAATATTACTAATTGGTGTGCCTCCACTAACTCTACCAACAAAACCTCTTCCTCCGCTGAATAATTTTTCGATCTTTTGCGGCAGGGTATTGACGTGCTTACTTTTGTTTATAAAAGGCACAAATATCACAATGTATAACAAAAATAAACTGAATTCACGAAACAAAAACTTAACAAACATAACAAATATAAAAGCATGTCGTTGCCACTGCATTTTTAAAGAACTTTTTTAAAGTGATAAAAGTTATCGATATTGCATCGGCATTGCCATATTTTTAATAAAGTTAATTTTGTTTTATATGAATATTGTAATAACGAAAATATGTTAAAGCTAACTTTGTCGTTCACTTTGGCTCAGAGTATCTTTAACTAACCCGAACTTTAACGGGAAGTTGAAATAAAGGGCCTTAGAAGCAATAACGAGATTTCAGGATTACTACCTAAAATTATGTTTATTGCACTTTTAGATTACGATGTGACAAAAACGCTCAAGTGATTCAGATTATTCAGTTATAATTGTCATTTAAATAGAATAACTAAAAAGGAATAAATAAATTAGAAAAAAATGTTCATTTAAATTATAAAAAATTAGCTATAAAAATGTATATGATATCTCCCTAGAAAAAAAAAAAAACATTGTGTGACAATTTTTTTTGTCACTTTTTTCCGTGTATTGCTTTTTAGTAATAATTCTCACTTTCTTTTTTTTTTTGTATTGTTAGTAATTATATATAATGCCAGACAAACAGTCATATAATCACAAACACTTTGAGTATCTGGTAGGAATCGAATCGAAAAAAAAGGATAGCAGGTTGTTTTTGGAAAATTTTGACAAATAATTCTTGTATATTTATCATTAATTGAAATAAATTATACTACGGCCGTTTAAAAAAATAAATAATTGAATTATGTATAATTAAACTAAGAATTGGTTATGTATGAACGTAATTTTTTTTTATTTCTTAAGTCGAAACATTTACATTATGTACATAGTATGTATGTGCATTTTTTACATACATTAATAGTAGTAGTTGCATATTTTAGGGCCTTCCTATGTAGTTTTCGAATAGCTAAAGGACTCATTGATGCTCATTGACGCTCATTTATAAATAAAAAGACCGTAAATAGAATTTAATTTTTTTTGAAAGGATTTCATGAAACAAAACATTACAATGAGGATAACTTAATTTATATACTTGTAGACATATGTACATATGTAACTTTGTTCTTGTTGTTGCTTTTTTTTTTTATAAATACATAAGCATGTATGTACGCATGGTATGTATACATAAGTAAATATGTATTAAATTTTTTTTTTATATATAACATGTAACTATTAATAATTATTTCTGTTTATGGTTTTTATGTAGGGTGTGTGTATAACTTGTATTTGTTGTATCGAGTAACTTGGTAAATTGCGGGTTAATTTAAAAATTTATACATAGTTTAGCATTACATTCTAGTTGTCCAGTTGTATGGTTAATTTGTTGAATCTCTCGTAATTATAATTCCTTTATTTTCTTTTTCTATTTTGTTTAATATTTATCCAATAATGAATGTATGTCATGTATGTAGATAATATTATTATATTATGTAATTATGTCTGTATGTATGTAGTTGTATAGTTTTGTGTGTTTGCTATGAAATTATAATTCAATAATAATAATAATAATAATTATTTACAATATCAGTGATTCGATATTAGAATCGAAAAACATTTTTTAATATTTACTTGTTTACACCCTTAAATAACCCTTTGCACTTGGTTTCGTTTCGTACGTTAACTACATTATAATTATAGAACCAAGTAAGGAATTGTAATAAAATTTGTTTCTATGAAATTGTGGACATTGATGGACTCATATTTACAAAATATATTAAAAAATTTATTATAATTACTTAGCACTGTGATAGTTAGTTTTAACCTTCCACGCAAGGAGATGTTATATTATTTTTTCTTTATGCCACACACCACTATCTTATTACTGCAGAGATCTTTTCTATTGAACGCTTCTGTACGAACTGAGATCTTTATTATCGGATTTCTTTATTATGGTAACAGAAAACTACAGGAGAACACGTGTTTCTTAAAAAATTGCGTTGGAATAATTTCATTGTCCGTAATACCTAACAAATTATCATGTACGCTCAGAGCAGACAAACGAGTGATATGCTGGACTTACGTTATCCCCTCAGAGGGGAGTAATTTCTGAATCAAATTTTCCATACAAATTTGGTATCATGCCTACGCTACTGTCGGTAGTGGCCGGTTATTTGAGAGGTTTGTAACATGTAATGTGGAAATGTTTAGGGTTTCTGGAACACTTTTTCCATACAAAATTTGGTGCCTGCGTACGCTGCAGTTGGGAGTGGTCGGTTAGTCGATAGATTTGTAACATGTAATGTATGTGATCGTTCTCTCGGGATAATAAATTCTTGTCACGTTTTACTCCTAATGATAGTGAAAATCATCATTACCACCATTTACACCATTATAATCATCGTCAGCATCAATAGTGTTGTTATATCCTTATACTAATCTTCAAGTTATCCAATCTGATTTATACTTGATCACAATCTGCTTGATGGCTTCTATCCATATTTTTTGATTTTAAGTATGATATATCGAGCTCTCTGCAAGCTGCATTCAAAAAATTTATTCCTTTGCCTACTTTTGCTAATCATTTTGAAGTTTTGTTCCTGGCCTACTGAACTGATAACCAGGTAGATGTAATTCAACAGGTAATTTGTTTATTAAGTTGATACCAGTAGGCTATACCAGCTGTATTAGCTATACAAGCCATCTATGCTAGGTATATCAACTTAATAAACAAATTACCTGTTAAATTACATCTACCTTATTATCAGTTTTGTGGACATGGTAAAAACTTCAAATACAATTAACAAGAGGAGACAAAGGAATACATTTATTGGATGCTGCTTGTAGGCAGCACGATATAGATATATAGACTCAAGACTTCAAGCAGATCGTGATCAGGTATAAATCAGATCGTGAACGGATACAAAACAGATTGTGAGCTGATATAAAGCAGATCATGAGCAGTTACAAAGCAGATAGTATCCAGATACAAAGCGGATCGTGAGCAGATGCAAATCAGATCGTGGCCAGATATAAAGCAGATAGCAAGCAGATCGTAACCAGATAGCAAGCAGATCGTAACCAGATACAAAGCAGATCGTAACCAGATACAAAGTAATTCCAAATCAATATCAAAAATTATTATAATGTTTAAAAATTATCATAATAAAATGTTAGAAGATTTTGTAAAGACAAGAGCTGTTCTAAAGGAAAAGTTAAAAAATACATATTAAACTGAATCAAATAGATAGCGTTAATTTCATAGAAGATACCATTCAACCAATAACAAAGCTATTTATAAAATCATCGGAAAACATAAAGATAAGCATAAGGATATAGACAATGATGATTATGATGGTGTGAATGGAGGTAATGATAATTTTCACTATAGCTAAAAAAATTATGAGGAATAAAACGTGACAAGAATTTATTATTCCAAGAAAACGATCATATATATTACATGTTATAAACCTATCGACTAACCGATTACTACCGACTGTAGCGTACGCTTGCATCAAATTTTGTATGGAATAAATATTCCTGAAACACCTAACATTTTCATTTATCGACTAACCGATCACTACCGATTGTAGCGCAGGCATGATTCCAAATTTGCATGGAAAATTTGATCCAGAAACCCCATAAACATACTACTGACAGCCGAGTGCAAAGGGTAAATATTTTTCGTTTTCATATATGTTTTCTGTTGTTATTATTTCTGATGTATTGAACAAAGAGAACAAGAGAGCAAGAGAGGAAGAGAAAGAGGAAACAAATTATATTGCCTTGTAATACATTATTCCTGTTCCTGTTCTGTTTATTATATGTACTTGCATGGGTTCTATTTCTATTCTATTTAATTTTATTACTTCATTAACATTGCTCACACATTTGTTGCATTTTTTCGTTATTTATAGTATGTACTGTCTGTATAGGTTTATTGGTTGCGGTTTCCATCATATTTTCCCCTTTTTTTTTCATTTTCTGTTTTTGTTGTTGTAAAACTAAAAATTAAATCTATAAATATATTAAAAGTAGTCGAATAAGATTTTAATCATCCCACGATGGAAATTGCGTTTCATCGACGAACATACTGAATGTTCCCGTATTGCCACTAGTTTGACCAATTGCTGGATTCCTTGCACTTGTTGTATTGTGAGTATTTGATGAGTTGTTCTCTTGTGTTTTGTAGGAAGGATTAGAGCGAGGTTCTGTAAGATTCATTTAAAGAAACTCTTTAGTAAATTAAACTATTCTCTTGAAATTGATAAAATTTTAAATATAAATTAAAAGTCGTGGCAATGGCATTCATTAATGGCAATTTTTTTTTTAAACGATAAAAATTTGCGATAAATTTGCCCATCTTGGTGAAATTCTGGTTAACCAAATTTAATAGTCTACATAGTCAGGATTATGATCATGCGTCTAGGAAAATTTATTTTAGTTAATTTTGTCCGTACAGTGAACTCGCGGTAATGTGAACATCCGATATAATGAACTATCTACTAATGTGAACACTAAGTTTTTTATATGGGCGTTCTAAATAGTGAACATTTTTATTTTTTTTTTTTTAATTTTTGGGGATTTCTTAATTTGTAAATTAATTTGCAATTATAATCACGAAACTTCATTACAGGAACAGTCTTCTGGCAACAATTAATGCAAAAGAAGAAGGAGTTTCTATTCTAGAGGCATTTACGTAAAGAGTCGTCCGACGTTGAAGGCGACTGTTTTATTGAAGCAACTGAACTGAAAACAACATTAAAACCAAAGAAGCTGTTGAAATTTTTAACAAAGCTATACAATGGGCTAAATTTCAAATGATCGTTCAAACTGACATTAAAGTATTGAAAAATATCAGGAAATTGACGGTAAATAAGCTGATCGAACAAAAGAAAAAACAGAAAATAATAACCGATTATTTTCATATGTATTTAATTATACATATACCTAAGAATAACTTAGTAATATACAGGCAAGGATAAAATTATATGGAACATGTGTTTTTTCTAAAAATCTCTTCGATTTTAAAGCTAATATATAAGTTTATATATTTTTTTATATTTAGTAAAGAGAAACAAAAAATTAAAGTAAATAATTTTCAGAATTTATTTTTTTTATTTAATATTTTTTATAATTAATTCAAATTCTTGAAGGAAATATTTACACGGTAAAAAATAAGAAAATATTCAAAACTGAAAGCTAATTTAATATATTTAAATAAGACATACATTTTAATAATGCGTGTGTCCTTCTCGATTTTTAATTACTTCATTTAACCGAAGTGGCGTAAAGTTTATTAATGTTTGTAACTTATCTTAGAGAATTTCGCCCCCAAGCTTTTTTATTAAAGCTCCTTTCAGCTCTTTTAAGGAGTTATAAGTCATTCCACTTTTGTATATTTCGGCACTTAAAATTCTCCAGAGGTTTTCGACAGGTATAGATCGGGACTAAGTGCTGGTCAGTCCAAAACAGCTATATCTTTTTCTTCAAAAAATGCGTTGGTCCTTTGGGGCGTTGTCTTGCTGACAAGGAAACTTATTTCCATAATTTTTTTCAGCAAGTTCAACGAGAACATTGTCCAGTAATCCCACATAGCTCTCCGCATTCATTTAAAAAAAAAAAAACATAACAGATTGGAGAGCATGCTTTATATCCAAAAGCAACCCATGACATTAAATATCCTCTCCGAAAATTACGTGCTATTCTGGTCCGTGTATCATCTCCTTTTTCTCTCCAATAATATTTGTATCCATCTGATTCATCAAGGCTGAATTTTTTTCATCAATAAATATAATACTAAGCCATTACTCTTCCCAAAATTTGTGTTTTTCAGCGAAAGCCAATCTGGCTGCCTTGTGTCTAGGGGCCAATCGTGGTTTGGGTATCATTTTTTGTTTTTTCACATCTAGATTTTCATTTAAAATTTGATTAATCCGTCTCTTGGTTGCGTTTAGTCCCAGCTCCGACTTTATTTGAGTACAACTTAAATTATTTGTGATAGCTAAGTGCATTATGGATCGTTTATCGCGGTCAGCCAGTATTAGCTTTCTACCACATCATTTTTTAGTGCCGTATGATTTTGGATCCCCCAAATAATTTTGAACGGTCGTCGTAGATTTCTCAATTCTGTTTGCTATCGACTTTATTGAATGCCCATTTACCCTCAACAATTCAATCTAGATACGTTTGCCTAACGCCAAATAATATATTTTACACTTAAAATTTTGTTTCAAATGTAATTTATTAGATAAATCTGTTTAAATTAATTTAACTTGTACCATAACTTTAACTTTCATATGAAAACAACATGATCAAAACAGAATATAAAAAAATAACGGTAAGTTCATGATGTCGATATCGGAGAAGTTATTATTTTTGGGAAGAGAATTTATGCAGCGTTGTAATAAGTAGGATTAAAAATTAAAGTTCCTGCTAATAATTAATCAAAACTTACATACATACATAATTGGTCATTAGAACCCATCAGTCAGGATTATTGACCTAGTTTCTCACACCACTTATGTTGTGTGTGTTAATTTTATACATGAGTAGCGGGACCTACAGTTTAAAGTCGACTCCGAACGGCAGATTTTATGAGAAACTTTTCATGGCAATTTATTTACTCTCAGAGTTTTTTCCAGAAATCTGCTGAGAGGAAATCGCCGAAAAAATACTTTTTGTATTTTGTTTTGATGTCTGGCCTGGGACTCGAACCCTGGCTTTTACGTCAAATGAGCCAACACACTACTTACTAGACCACGGCGACTTCAATGTCATAATCAAAACATGTAAAATAAATTTGTACCATAAAAAAATCGCAATCGAAAATGTGAATAAATATGAACTATCCAGATATTAATTAGTTCACATTATCGAGAGTTCACTGTATTTGGTACATATATACATATGTCTGTGCTGCCCATCTTTATAAAATTTGAAATTGTGTGAAATTTAAAATTAATGATGCAATAAACATCACTGTCTGGAAAAATTAAAACGAATGAAAGTTATAACACATCTTTGATTAGATTTTTTGTTTCCTCCGGTGTTAAGGGTAAATCATGTCCAAGATTAATTCAGTTATTCACGATTGCAGATCCAAATTTGATTTTAATTTTTTTAATGCGTACTCATGACAGTCATATTAAGTTTATAACTTTCAAGATTTATTCACTAAATATTGAATGCTCAAATAATCTCTAACAATCGATATTTGTTCGAAAGAAAATAAATTTATCTTCTTTAAAAGAGGCATCATTACACAATATACGTGTTCTATGTAAAGCATCGTGTTTCTGTGCTAATTACACGTATTATACTAATCTATTTAATACTATGTTCAGACATGCGTTTTTATTAAATTAATATTCGGTTTATTGAGAACAATATTTTCAGCGTTCAGACATATAATATTTGAAAATTTATTTCACAGCTGGTAAACAAAACAGCTGATTGTTTCAACAACATAAAGAAAATACAAACCTTTCTGCTGACCTTCCATTTTTTGTTTGTCGTTGTTTACATTTGAGTTGTCAAATATCAATAAAAAGTGTTCGGAAAAATGTAATATGCTCACTGAATGTACTTATGACAGTGTTGTATTTGAAGTTTTAATCAATATTATAACAATTTATGAATTTATTGACCAATGGTTAGGTTAGAGGACGTGCACCTGTCGGTCAAGACAAGCACAGTACCCGGAGGTCGAAATTGACCCATTGTACAAAATTTGAAAATATTAACCAATAATTAATTCAAATTTTATATGAAATATTGAGATCAATAATGGCGTTTATTGCGATTTTCTCAATATAAGTGCATGTCTGAACATAGCATAAGATAAAAATTTTCTAATTTTGTTTTTAACTTACTTGTTGTATTTTCCTTTGTATTATCTTTACTGGCCCAAACGGGTTCATGGTTTTGGTTCATGTAGGAAGGCTGATCCCACACAGCTTTTTCTTCTACATTTTTGCTCTGTGTTCCAAAAAAGACCCAGTAAATAAAGGTAAAAATTAAAGAAATTTTTATGACTGAAAAAAAAAAATGGAAATTACGTACATAATCTTTGTCCACTCTTAATTCCATGTCATCCGTAGCCTGCTCGAGGCTACTGTGCGTAATGCCATAGTAGAAGTACATGACGAGGCCCAATGACATCCAAATAGTAAATCTAACTAAGGTTAGTATGCTTAACTTAAATATTAAATAGATATTGACTGCAATTGCAATCGCTGGAATAAATGGAAGTCCAGGTGTAAGGAAAGCGAGCGCATATCTGAGAATAAGACAAATCGAAAAATTAATCATTTAAGATTGCAGGCTCATGGTTATCATCGAATACTATAATTATGCAAATTGTATACTTATTGTACATACACACATATATAGATATACAGACAAACCTCCTATAAGGCGGTATTCTTAAAACGCGGTTACCATATAATGCAGAGCTGAAATTCCAACAGTGGTTCCATAACGCGGTACTCTTTCAAAGCGGGTTCCGTTCAACAACATCAAATAAGTTCCTTCCGCACAGCCTGTAAATGACCTTGCAGTAGCCTACACGATCGGTCCAACTTCTAAGCACATTATCGATTGTGTGCAGCTGTATTTCACCAATGGCTTCACGAATATTGTCCTTTAAAGCGTCAATTGTCTCTGGCTTGTCGGCGTAACACTTATCTTTGACGACACGCCACAAATAACGGTGTCAAATCGCAGCTCCGAGGTGGCCAAACGACATCAGCTCTGCAGCTGATAAAGTGATCTTCAAAAACAGGGCGCAAAACATCAAGTGTAGCTTCGGCTGTGTGGCACGTTGCGCCATGTGTTGCCAACATCCTCCTCTTCAATATTTGTGAACAAAAGTTCGTTCAACATGGCCCGCTGCTTAAAAATTGGACCGATCGTGTAGGCTACGGCATGACCAACCGATGCAGCCATTTCAATGAAATTGTTTTCCATTATTAACCGGAAGGAAGTTTGAGAAAATATTCAGTAGTTTTTTTTAAAGCATTTTCAAAAAAAAAGTTATTTTGCGGACCCTTTATAAGCTGAAACTGACTAGAATTATCAGTGAAGGAGGTTATTCATCTGATCAGATTTTTAACGCTGTTGCGACGGCCTTATTTTGGAAAAACTACAATCTAGGACCTTCATTCCGAAAAAACAAAGTCGTACTCAGTCGTTCAAAAGAACGTATCACCCTTCATATGTGCAGCAATCTGCCAGGCAGCGTGATGATAAAACTAATGATAAGAAATCGTTATTCAACTCAAACTTTAATAAGACCCATTTTTCAGTATTCTGGCGATCTAATAAGAAAGCTTGGATGACTCAAGATTTTATTGGTTCTTTATAATATTGCTTGCCATAATATAGAACTGCATCACTTAAATTTGAAAATTGTCTTCCTTCCTTCTAACTACACATTTGGATCAAGGAGTCATTCAAAATTTTAAAATGTACTTTACGCTACGAATTACCCTGGTCTGTATGATTAAATCCGAGTTTCTTATAGCGCGGTTTCTTATTGCGCGGTCACCGCATTATAGGAGGGTTGACTGTATATATATGCATGTATGTATATATAGAATTAATTAATAAAGGATCTTTACCTATTTTGTGGTTGTCTTGAGATAATTAATAATATCACAAATATGCCGATAAATAAAATGAAATAAATGAATGCTGCGAAACCACCGGACCAGCCAATGGCCGCAAATAGATCCAAGAAGAATATGAGACCGAACATGATGCCAACAAGTTTGGTCACATACATGCCTGCGTAGGGGAGTGTGCGAAAATTTAGAATTTTGAACAAAAAAACAAAAACAATTTTAAAAATTGGAAATTTTGGTTAAAAATTGTTTGTTTATAAATTTTTATAATTTCTCAATAATACACAAACATTTTAAGCATGACAAAACTTACCGCTTTCCGAGGTGGCCTGGCCAGGATTTATCCAGGGGAAAAAACCAGGACACAGATATGAATAATCATGTAATTTACGCGATATAAAATTCAGACCCATTGTATCAAATGCGGTAGCCTGGCCCGTGGGCCCAGTAGGTGCTCCGTGAACGGCGCCATAGAATTTGTTTTCCGATCGGTCGGAAACTAAAAATTGATCGTCGCGACCTAAAAAACCATCAGGACTTTCATCGATGAATGAGTCATCCGAATCGGACATGCCTCGTGTGACACGTTTAATGGTCAACTTGTTCGACTCCAAAACCTCGGCTGTGGTCTTATGAGGATCATTTGTTGCACCCGCTGTTATAGGCGTACGCAGTTGTGCTGGTAGCAATTCTATGAGAGAAGTACTGTGCGGTTGATAACGCAGCACTAGTACACAGGTGGACACTAAAGTGTAGGCGAGCAGAGTACCGATTGACATCATTTCTACTAGAATTTCTAGACGCACTGATAGCGCTACCAAAGCAGCAGCTATGCCACTGCCTATTGTGGCTAAACCAGGTACATTAGTACGTTGCCATAATTGGGACAATTGTCTAAAATTGAATTAAAAATCAAATGATCAATGTTGTTATCGTCATAATGATGTTGTTTAACGTTATACTGACTTGAATATCAGACCATCTTGTGCCATGGCATAAATCACTCTGGGCATAGGAAACATGGAGCCAAACATAGCAACCGATAAACCGGCCGTTGCTCCAATCGCTACAATTGCCCGACACTTGGGAGCATTAACATATGACCACATTTGTACGAGAGCTGCTCCGGAATTGATGTGATCGTATGGCACTACTAGTGTTAGAACTAAACTTACAGTAACATAGGCCAATAGGACAATGACCAGTGAACCAACTATTGCTTTTGGAATACTTTTTTGAGGATTATGGGCTTCTTCACCCGTTGTGGCTATAATGTCGAAGCCAATAAATGCGTAAAAACATGTGGCAGCACCAGAAAATACCTAAAACGATAAAAAAAATTCGAAAAATATATTTCCTTTCAGATTTTTTGCAAGATGACGAAGCTAGAGCCAGATAATTACCCCACTCCATCCATATGGTAGAAATCCTTGATGTTCAGTCCATGTATTTGTGTCCACATAAAATAAGCCAGCAGACATAACAAATACCCACGTTGCAAGATTTATAGCATTTAAAGCATGATTAAATATTACCGATTTACTGGCGCCCATCGCCAGCACACTTGTCATAATGAGTGTAATGCCAAAGGCTATAAAATCGGGTGGTTTACCTGTAAATATATATTTTTCATTTATTACTTTACATATTTGAAATATTCAAAATGTATAAACGGTATTGTACTGTACTATACTGTACTGCAATTGCACTAATCTTACCAAATATGGTACCAATTGTATCGCCTATGGCTGTTGATATGGCACCGCCGGTTAAAGAATCAAAACTTGAACTTAGCGCACAAGCACAGGCACTTGTTCCTATATAAATAGAAATTTTTTGAATTATTTAAAGCAATTTTTAATAAAAACTACAAATATTTACTTTGGCAAACAAATTTCAATAAAAATAAAAAACGAAAACGTTTTAAAATTTTATTTCAAATTCTTTTTTTATTTTTACGCGCTATTTCGTAATTATGTATTTAAAATGATTTAACAAAAACGCTTTATTATGCTATATGTATTCGCTATATACAGTGGGTAGCACAAATGAAAAGGGACAAATTTTTAACATCAAAAAGAGCTTCTTTGGCAACCGCGATGTCGATGGACGGCAAGTATAACTCTTAAACACATTGGCAATATCTCATTGGACAGGGGATGAGTGGAAACATGTGATCTGGTCAGACGAATAGAAATTCAATCGATTTCAGTATTAATTACAAAGACACCATGTTAAGGAAATGCTTAAACACAGAGGAGGATATGTCATGGTATCCACATATTGCCTTGGACCACTTCAAAGAATCAATAATATTATGGAAAAAGAAAATTATTTGAGGATTTTACAGACCTATCTACCGGTTTTTGTTGACAAGAACGCCTATCCTGTGCAAGAAGTATTTTTCTAGCAGCATGGTGACCCCAAGCACATCTCCAAAATCGCTTAAGAATGGCTTAGTGAGCAAAATTTCCAATTAGTGCAGTGGCCAGCACAAAGTTCCGTCATATTGCTTAATATCTTTTAAGAAGTATTGTTGTTTATAGTAAAAGTCCGGCATAAGCTAACAATTTAGTGTAGCGCCATAACATGTAATCGAAAGCCGTTAAAGCTCACGAACAAGAGGCTTTACAAATCCCCACTCGTCTGTGCATGCGAGGTCATGCATAACCTTCTTTCACTTGGAAAGTGATCAATTTCGTTTCGGATGGATGTGTAGTTTTTTTAGAATATTTTTCTTTTCGTTAAAATCATTATAAATATAATCTTATAAGACCAAAAATTTTCGGATTCATTTAAATTGTGTTGAAATCATGTTTGATTTAGCATTTCAAAACCGCCCCAATAAACGATATTCATTTTTAATTTACTTTATATACAAATGTTTGTATATGACAGGTAAAGGTGTAGCAAAAAAATTAAAGCCTGAATTTAAAGCGTCTTCTTTTATATGTTCTTTATTCGTAATGTATTTGTACGTATGTACTTACCTATTAAATATTCCAAAATCATATTCCAACCAATAATAAATGCAACAAATTCGCCAACGGCAACGTATGAATACATATACGCGGATCCGGATGTATGTGGTACACGCACACCAAACTCAGCATAACAGGCGCCTAAAAACATATTTAAAAAATTGTTATTGACTAGAGTTTCCTTTTCTTTTGTATCAATAACACATGTTAATCTGTATGCATGTATGTATGTATGAATACAGTCGACAACAAAAGTCTTAGTATCCCTATATATTTTAGAAATTTCATGAGTTTTATGCAATAATATACTAAAGAGACTGCCAAATAACGTTTTTTTTGAAAAAAAGACTATTGAATATTTCTTTTTTTATTTGAGAGTACAATCCTTTCGATTAATAATGGAAAATAATTTCATTCAAATGGCTGCGTCGGTTGGTCATGCAGTAGCCTACACGATTGGTCCAATTTTTAAGCACATTATCGATTGTTAGCAGCTGTATTTCACCAATGGCTTCTTTAAAGCGTCAATTGTTTCTGATGCAAAACGACATCAGCTCTGCGTCTGATAATGCGATCTTCTAAAACAGGGCGCCAAACATCGAGTGTAGCTTCTGCTGTGTTTCACGTAGCGTCGTCCAAACCAAATGTTGCCAATATCCTCCTCTTCAATTTTTGTGAACAAAAATTCGTTCAACATGGCCCGATAACGATCGCCATTGACTGTAACGCCCACTTCTTGCTCCTTTTCGAAGAAAAATGGCCCAATTATGCCTCTGGACCAAAATCTGCATCTCGTTTTGAGTGCGTCGGCTTTTCAATGTATGCGTGCGTTTTTTCTTTGCCCTAAATGCGACAATTTTGATTGTTTATATACACGCCAAGATCAAAATGAGCTTCATCTGAAAAGATGATTTTTTTTTGCCAAATCGGTAATGTCGCAATATTTCTCAGCGTTGTTCAAGCGTATACACAACCATATTCGTTCAGCGGAAGGATAAAACAAACATGTCAAATCAAACATGAGATAAGTGTTACCATTCACGAAATAAGCACTAGTTGAAAAAAAAACATTAGATGACGGACCCGATATAAGTAAAATGATTTTTTTAAAATTATTTTATTAAAGTATTTGAATTTTTCTTTTGCTGTTGTCTAGTAGGCAGTGCGTTGTTCGTATCCCAGGTCAGATATCAAAACGAAATGTAAAAGAAAATATTTACTCGGCGACTTCCTCTTCTTAAATAAAATTGCCATTAGGAGCTTCTCAAAAATCTGTCGTTCGGAATGGACTTTAAACTGTAGGTCCCGCCAATCATGCATAAAATTAACGCACACAACATAAGTGGTGTGAGAAACTAGGCCCTAATCCTAACAGAAGGGTTGTAATGACCAATTATGTATGTATGTATTTGAATTTTATAATAAAATGAAAAACATTTAATGTTTCTCAGAAACTAAAAGGAAAATAATATAAAGTTTCTGATAACTCCATAAGTGTTGGAATGCCAAAGGAGTATCTCGGATTCGATTCCATTGAAATCGAATTAAAAATTATTTGATTGATTAACGATTTGAAAAAAAAAGTAGAAATGTTTGTCGTGCTTTTGATTTTTACTCAACATTTTATAGAGCAATGCTTTCAATTCATACGATTGTTTTTAAATAATAAGGCTCTTCACTGGCAATCGGAAGGGAAGAAGAGATTTGTGTTTCGTAAAGTAATTTAATGCAGTTTTTTTTTTTTTGCTATGGAGTGCACTAAGTCATTTTACTGACAATTCTTTACAATGTAATGCGAGGACGTCATCTACTTCTATTACCAACTGTACTCTATTGGTGTTACAATGCTTTTGTCTTTTCTCAGAGTGAGACTAATGCATTCTCACTTTCGATGGAATATTATAAAATTTTTTATACGATTTGTCGATTAGATTGGTTATATTACAGTCGTCTGTTTACTACCCATGTTGCCAAAGTGCAATGTTTGTTGAATTGGACTTGGTTTTGTTAAGAGGGATACGACATTAGTCAAATGGTGTTTTGGTGTTCGTCTAATATATTTAGAATTAAAACGGGGAACAGAATGATTTATCTAAATTCATCACTCCTAAGACCCTTGCAGCGGGAGTCACATGATTTTGTTTTAACCTCCGAAACGTTCTTATCGATAAAAATTTCGAAATTTTTATTTTCAATTATTTAACAAATTTAAATTGAATAATAATTACCTGAAAAAATACTGGCTATTGCAGCAATAATAAAACTAATTATCACACCAGGGCCGGCTATATTTTTGGCCACCATGCCGGCAACTAAATACATTCCGGTGCCACAACACGAACCAATGCCTAGAGATGTGAGATCTAAAGTGTTCAGGCATTTCTAGAAATAAAAAGAAATAAAAGGAGCATTTATTTATGGTTTTAACTTCATTACCATCACCATAACAAAAGTAACTCAGACAATGTTAAAATGTTAATTGTTGATAATTGAAACCATTGCAATACTTACCGTTAATTTTGGCTTTGAAGGTTGTGCATTACCATCCTGTAACTGTTTAACGTCTTTTGTTCGTATTAATTTTGGCAATAATGTGGCACTATTTACACCGGGCGGCAATGGAACTTTGAATTTCACCTAATCGAAAACACAGAAAAAAATTTTCATTTAATTTTATATTTTTTTTTTTTGCTCAATGTTATCACAATACGTGTATGAACATACAAAAAAAGAGAAAAGAAAAATTCAATTAATCTGTAATTAAAATTTCATTATATAACCGATTATCGATTTGTTTTTGTTTTGGTTTTAAAAGTAAAGTTGAATGGAACACACATAAAGCTATGATTTCAATGAAACGTTTGGATTTCGTTATAATAGCTGGACTAAATACCAAGTTATTTAAACTCACATAATATACATAATTGGTCAGCACAGCCCTTCAGTCACGATTACGACCTAGCGTCTCACACCACTTATGTTGTGTGCATTAATTTTATACATTTGGTGGCGGGACCTACAGTTTAAAGACGACTACGAAAGATCAATTTTTGAGAAACTTTACTCTTAGAGTTTTTGTTGCCGAATAAATATTTTCTTTTCATATTTTCGTTTTGATGTCTGACCTGGGATTTGAACTCGGGCCTTACGTCTAATAAGCCAACACACTACCTCTGCCTACTAGACTTTTACTGCCAATTGATTAACAGAAAAAGTGCTGTATACTATTATGTCACATTCTTGATGACCCGTAGTTGCTCAGAGTACTAGGCTAAGAAGTTTGATGCACTAAAATAAAAAATAATTAAATTTTCGCTCATTCTAAACGATTAAATTTTTTCGACATAATTTGTTTTTTTTTTAAACACACTGTGCCACAGTGAAAATATTCCCAAGTAACTGTATAGTCCATGTTGTTCAGTTAGTTGAGTAGAATTTTAAATACTTTTTTTTTATTTTTCGAACCCTCCAAACTTGTTTTATTTGCCAAAAACTGTTTTTTTTTTAACTTTACGCACAAATTTCTAAATTACTCAAACATTTCTGACCCGATTTTCAAAATTTAAATCTTGTTGGAAAGGGGAGAGATAGAAACGGAGATTTAAACGGTATACATACATATATCTATTAATTTTCTATAAGATTTGTTTAGGTAAACTTGGAATATTCGAATTTTTATAGTAGCAAACTTTAATAAAAAAAAAGAGAAGAGATTGAGCCATCATTTGATCAAATCGGACAAAAATTACCGTTATTATTATTTTAAGCGTCTAACAGCCGAGTGATATTTTTTATATAAGTATGTCATCTCATCAAATGAACTTTAAGTTCAAAAATTTTCACAATTTTTGACGGATCTTGAAGTTGGTTAACTTTTGTGTTTTTTGCAAATGTTATTATTTCCTATTGCGCAAATATTTACCAAATTCTGGTGGTCGCTCAAGCGTGAAATTGACACATTTTCCCCTTTCCAACAAGATTTAGATTTTGAAAATTGGGGCAGAAATGTTTGAGTAATCCTGAAATTTGTGCGTAAAGGAAAAAACCAGTTTTTGTCAAATAAAAAATGTTTGGAGGGTTCGAGAAATAAAAAAAAAATATTTTTTTTTTATTTTGTCGCATATTGCTCTTGTATGTTGGCCCTTTAATTAAAAATTATGGATATCTTAGACAATTGAAAGAATACAATACAATTTATACAATATTTATATCATATATGCATGAATGTATATCTATGTATACCTACATTTGCATATAAATTTTTTGTTTTTGTTTTATTATTTTTATTCACCAGGATATGTTTCCGCAAGTGCATGTATTGTTTGTTGAATGCCAGTAGATACATTCATACATGCACATGTGTTAGTTTGTATGTTTGAATGGGTAAAAGTATACACACATTCATGCATGTTCATGTTTTTCATTCACCATGCATGGTCAGTTGAATGCAAAAATAAACATGAAAAAAAACAAAAAGGAAGATAAATCAAAAGGGGTGAATGAGTGCAACAGTGAAAGAAAAATAAAATCAAGGCATTTTTCTTTGGCTTTAGAATAAACAATACAATAACGTAAATTGTGTATGCACAGCAAAAACATCTGTAACAACGGCAACTACAATATTATTGAGTTGCTCTCTGTTCTCGACATTGTATGGCAAATTGTAAGGAAACAATTGTTGATATCGCTGTGTCCGTGTGTGGTATATGTGTGTATACGTGTGAACGAAAACTCAACTTGCATTTTATCGTATGAACTTTCATACTCAATATCACACCCATTTAAAGAAAATGCTTCCATATGTGCGCAAACGGTGTTGCCATTGCATGTAAATGCAATGTGGTAAATAAACTTTTATAATATAATATTTTTATTAAGGCCTGATTAGTCAAACGTCCAGTGAACGTACATATGTTCGTTTACATAGTAAGTATGTATTTTGTGTGATGAAGTGGTACGAATGCCATTTTTTGGTACTTTTATATATATTAATCGTATATATTATTATGATTGCAATGATTCGAACATAATAAATAAATAATATATATTTTGAGTGGCAATGTAACGCAAATGCCCCTTTTTGGTACTTTCCTATTTATATATAATTCTTCTCGACTGTGTACTTAAATTCCAGATTAAGCCAAAGATGTTATATTCTATAATATGAAAATATATTATATTATTAAATAAATATTTGGAATAACATAAAGCTTAAGAAGCAAATATATAAATACATAATTGGTTATTACAATCCTCCAGTCAGGATTTCGATCTAGCTTCTCACACCACTTATGTTGTGTGTGTTAATTTTATACATAACTGGCAGGATCTTCAGTTTAAATTTGAAAAATTTTCTTTTTTATACTTCGTTTTGATGTCTGGCCTGTGCTACGAACCCGAGCTTTACGTCTAATAGCCTTAACAACATTCATCACTGTTCTGAGTAGAATGACTTCGTGTAAACGTCTGTTAATGAATTCGCTTTGCATTGTATCGTGTTCATGTGTATGTTTTACTTTGAATCTGTTTAATTTTTATTTACATCCATAGTTGACAGTTGTTACATTTATAACGAACGTTCCGTTTTTACGACATCTACGCTTGGCTAGCAGGACCTTTATACTTTATAAGGGAAATGATTAACAACAATAACATTTTGTTTCGTTGCAAATTTACAGATTTACGAGTATAGTTAATTAAGAAGATTAAGTTACCAATATTTCTAACAATTTTTATGTATATACTCCAATATACTTATTCGTTTTTAATCAAATTACAATAATATCCTTATAACCTCATGATTTTGGTTATCAGTTCAGAAATGTTTGCGTAATCAATAAATTTGTGCTTAAAATCTAAAAAAAAAACAGTTTTTGGAGGGTTCAAGAAATAAAAAGAAATATTTTTGGGTTCTACTCAATAAAACTTACATCTTACACTATGTTCATTTTCTTATTTTGTTGCATAGTGTAATATGTATTTATATGTATGCAGTGGAAAATATAGAAAAAATGTACAGCGCCAAATCCCTAAAGGCAGCATATTTAACTTAACAAGTATTCAAAAATCGAGATCATTTATCATTGTTATTAGTGAATCCCATTGAATATTAGTCAATCCTAATATCGAACCCTCCATTCTATAACGTTTCAAGGGTACACTTTTTCGCGCTTAGAATGTTATAGAACGGAGGCGACGATATGTATGATTGAAACCTGAAAAAAAAGCAGCATGAACCTTCTTTTTTAGAAGCTGACAGGCCAATTAATACATTTTTACTCTCTTTTTTTACGAAAATGATTGATCTTCGTGTCTTGTGTGTGTAAAAAATCGAATATGTTCGGCCCCCAAGGGCTATTCGTAAAGAACAAGTATTTTAAATTTTATATAAGAGATTAAACAGAATTGTGGCTTGAGAATATATAAAATTGCGATGAAAAGCTTCTCAAAAAATCTGCCGCTTATAGTCGACTTTAAACTGTAGGTCTCGCTACTCATGTATAAAATTAACGTACACAATGTAAGTGGTGTGAGCAGCTAGGTCGTAATCCTGACTGAAGGGTTGTAATGACCAATTAAGTATGTATGTAAAACACATGTTTCTGTTTTTGCACAAGAAAAAAATAAAAAAAACAGTAAAACAAACATAAAAACAAATTGAAATTAACATACATATAGATGTTTAAATGTAATTGACAGTATTTGAAAATGCCAGCTGTCGATTTTATTATGGGCCATCTTGTTTTTTAACAACGTTTATGCATGAGGTTACGGACCTATTCTGTTTCATCATTCATATTCTTTTTATTTATAACGAAATAACGCATTTTGCTATCCATCCTCTTATAATAAGAGTATGATTGTGCAGAATAAAATGGAATAAAAATATCTGTACAAACGAATACAAGGATCCAACAATAATTAAGAGTTCAGATCACGGTTGTACTTTCGGAAATCAATAATTGCAATAAGTACTTAGAGCCAGTGACGTCTTCAAAGATAAGAAGAACATAATAACACGAACATACAATAGCCATTAAAAAAAAGGATAATGTGGAAAATAAATAGGAAATTTCAACTCGTTTAGGCCAACAATCAAAATCAAGCAAAGGACACTCGTATACATACATATGTACAACAAAGATTACTGAAGAACAAAAAAGGAAACAACAAGGAAATAGGAAGAGGAATGTGAACATAAGAAATTATACAGTAAAACCTCACTTAACGAGGGTCATACCTTCCAATAAGTTCCAACGCTAAACGAAACATCGTTTAACGAGGCAACCTAACGCGTGCATATGTAAATACATTGCGAATTCGGAAAATACAATTGGAATCTTTATTCTGAACCGAATAACAAAAGAGAGTTGAAAAAGATACAGTGACGAGCAGAAGTGAGTGGATGTTCACAATACTGAGTTTCCTCATCCACAAAAACAAAACCATACAAGCAAATACAAAAAAAAAATTAATTTTAATTCTTTATTTTATTCTTCCCAAATAGCAGTCAAAAAACAATAATTAATGAAATGAATTCAATGAGTTTGAATGAAAAAACGAAAATAACCCACATAAACTCAATTTTGCACGTTTCAAGAAAATTCAAGAAACTAACCCAATTTCAATATTTTGTCCATAGAGCCTTATTAGAAATAGCTTGATTTACACGGTTTGAGATGCTTTCTACCAAATTTTCAATAAAATCTTTCGGAATTCGATTCCATTCCGCATTTATACGATCCCAAAGTTTGACCATGTTTGTTGGGGCTGTTTCGTACTGCCCTAGCCGGATTTTCACGAATAGCCAAAAATTTTGAATCGAAACGAAGTCGGAACTTTGTGCTGACCATTCCATCAATTGAAAGTTTTATTTCCCACTCCATATCTTTACAATTTTTGCGGTATGCTTCAGAACACCATCCTGTTGGAAAACAATTTCTTATTCGGGATAAGCACATTTGTCCATAAAATTCGGAAGATGGGTTTGCAGAATCTTTAAATAGTATTTTTTCACATGATACCATCTACTAAATATAGAAGGCCTACATGTCACCATATTAAGCATCCCCAAACCAAAATATTTTCACCGCCATTTTTAACAGTTTGCTTCATATGGTATCTTTGAACATTTTTCCCGGGTCTTCAACAGCGGTACTGCTTTCCATCTGATTGAAAACGTGTGATCTGGTCTGATGAGTCTAAATGTAACCACTTTCAGTAAGATGGAAAGCAGTACTCCTAGCGCAGAGCCAGGGAACGTGTTTTAGGGATTCCCCGCAACTATATATTTAAATATTTTCTATGAAAAAAATTGGAAGAAAAGTGGTCGTAAGTCGAGCGATCGTAATTCGGGGACCACCTGTATCAATACTGCGTGCGATTTACTGGTATCTCAATACTACCGCGTAATACTGAACCGAAACAGTATTAAGTGGAGCAGCGTTAAGCGGGGTCTTACTGTAGTTATAATCGCAATCAACAGCAGCAGTCGTAGGAGTAAAAACAAAACAATGACATTATATAAAATAGAATACGAAGGAATGAACCACAGCAATTAATGAACACTTCTTACATGCATACATACATACTACATTCGTACGTACGTATGTATGTACATTCAATTACTCATTTTTGTTTCTCTCTCTCAAACACACACACACTTTTTCATTTATGATGTTGTTTTTCAAACAATAATAGTATGTTCCACAAGTAGTTGCTGTTGCCTTAACCCTCATTCGGTTGCTTATTTAATTTAGGTTTGAACTGTTTGACAAGAGCGAGTGTCAGCCCCAGAAAGCGAGATATTATTTAATAAACCAATCATCTATCCTCAAGAAAAATTACAAAAATTCAAGAAAACTTCAATTAAAACAAACGAACTGGATATGTTAGCAACGAACACAATTACCACAATTACGGAACCCGGAGTATTGGGACCCTATTAAGGCCAAATCAACTAATCGATGATCTGATCAAATGGAAGGTCAAAAGTATGTTTAAATTTTTTGGTATACTCTTTCTGAACGGATAATTATTGCACATTTTTAATAACTCCCAAACACGGGGACCTCCAATTTGACCTTTATTTTACTCGTGATTGTAAAATTTTATCACACGGATAATATCAATAAGTACACATTGTTATCAGGTAAAGAACATCGGTTAAAAATGGGCCAAATATCGATGCTTCCACTTTATAGCGTTTTTAATGTTCTTGCATTTTTAAATTCCATCATCCTTTAACTTAAATGCTTTCAAAATTTGGTTAAGATGCGCCGATCCGTTCTGAAGTTATAGGGGAAAATCTACTTAGAATACACATATAGTCGTATGTCGCGTGAAAATTTTGAGAGCTCATAACTCAAAATATACTTTTTCGATTTAGAATGTTATAGAACGCGGAATCGTCGATATGATTAGTACTGAATGGATCATGAAATGATTGAAATCCATGAAGCTGAAAGTAAAAGTGGGAACTACGCCTTTCACACCACAGGCCAGAACAGTATAATTTCGAACACACTTTACAACTTAATGAGGCCTAATGGTGAATATATTCACCCCCAAACGGTTTACAACAGGGTGAATTTTGATAATATAAAAACTGGCGTAGAACACTACACTGAAAGTCTAAGCCAATATCATTCAGCAAAGAGTATATTGAAAATGATGGAAACAGACTGCTATGTATGAGAACCGATTCGTAAATACATTACTTCTCTGCATAATATGATTATTTTAGGCATACGAACGAAAAAACTCTGCAGAAATGGAAAAATGATTAGTAACTTTAATTTTTAAACTGGACAATAAAACAAATGACAAAATGTTGTTAAATGCACAAAAAAGAAGACATTTAAGGAAGAAGAAAATAATAAACTTTCTGTTAAAACTCTCATTCTCTCTCTCTATCTCACTCATTCAATGCATCAGCCATTTTTTGATTAGAGTTTTGTGTTTATTTGCGCATAATATGATTTAATGTTGCATTTATGAACATTTGACAGCTGCAGTGCTGCCAAGGTTTGGATTTATGGACATAATGCATATAATATGCATCGCAGTAAACTACATGAGGTTACTCAAAGAATTTGTTTTGCAAACAACTCTCTTCTTGGTGAAAACGATTTCATTTGTTTGGCATAATTGCCAACATCTGAAAGATAAATTTGAGGAAGATTTCGATGTCTACTGATTTACCTAAAGAGCTTAAAACAAGTTTACAGCATGGTTTGTGCAGGTTTACAGTGAAATCTGAGGCCTATCTTAAAGGCACTACACGGCGTCTACAAACATTGTTTACGGAGAGTGACCTCTGGGCAATATTGAGGTACAGCGTATTGCAAACCAAACACTAATCCAGCCTGTAAAGAAAATTTGCTAAAACCTTTCAAAGATTCATTAAAAAAAACCTTTATTTTTACTTTTTTATTTTGTAATTTCACGTGCATAGCACTTTCCACCAAAAGATAAAATCACTTTTATGGGTTAAATATGCCATTACCAGTCGTCCTCGTTATTTAACAAAAGTAAACTTGTTTGTGTTACTCGTGTATTGTCATAGTTTTTCTTTCGATTTTGTTTTCGTTATCCTTCTCGCTTTTGTTGCTCATGATGAAGGAAAATATGATTGAAAAATAAATAAGTGAACTAATAACCAACAACAACTATTGAATGAGCGTTATAAATGACTCTCACTTAATGTTGAAATGAATGAGCGGTTGACTGAATGAACGAATGAATGAATGAATGACAGCCAAGCTGTCAGCCAGCCTATTTATAGCATTTGAATAAATGTTGTGGTTTAGGTTCACACAACCGGAAATAAGTGAATGCATTTGTATTATTACACAATAAGAGTAATAGTTAATAGAAGTGAGAGAGAGAGAGAGAGAGAGCGAGAGTACAAGTGATCGAGTGTTTTTAAATACTTTGAATATGAGGAAAATGTTTTCGTGAAATTTCTGTTACTGAAGTGAAGTATCATTGCAAACAAATTAAAAAAATAGAGGATGATTTTATATTTCTTGTTAACTTCTTCTGCTTCTGTTATATTAATTTATTATAACATTAATTTAACTGTTCTATTGAAAACAACAATAATAAACACTTATGTCTGTATGTGTTCGTGAACTGAAGTGTTTTCACTTTGATGATTTAATGAAGAAGAAAAAGTTCAGTCAATTGAAGGACAAAAGGAATGGGAAAGGATAAACACAGCAAACCATTTATTAATTTAACGGAAAATTTTAAAAGAGCACAAATTTAATTAACTTTAATTGAACATAAGTAAAGTATAAACAAATTAAGAAAAATTAATTAAGAAGAACAAAAAAAAAAAAAAAATTAATATTCTAACATAATCAATAATACTCAGTAAACTCAGTAGATATTTTAATTCCTGCCCATGTCCGTTACTATTTATTGATCTATTCCGTCTATTCTATAACTTTTGATTAAACCATACTCGTCACATACATACATAATTGTTCATTTACAGCCCTTCAGTCAGGATTACGACCTAGCTTCTTACACTACTTATGTTGTGTGCGTTAATTTTATACATTGAGTGGTGGGACCTACAGTTTAAAGTCGACTCCGAACGACAGATTTTTGAGAAGCTTTTCATGGCAATTTTTATTTACTCTCAGAGTTTTTGCCAGAAATCTGCTAGGAGAGGAAGTCGCCGGTAAAATATTTTCGTTTTAATATCTGACCTGTGATTTGAACTCGGGCCTTACGTCTAATAAGCCAACACACTACCAACTAGGCCCCGGCGACTTCATAATCGACTTTAGTCTGAATTCTATGCACGCTCACTGGCATCTGAATAAGGTGAATTTTATGCCGCATCATTTCACTCACTCGATAGATGACAATATAACTCCAATGTTAACTGACTTATCTCTTATCATCTCAGGTATAGTTTATATATGACATGAAGCAATGGAGTATACGTATTATGATCTTTTAGAATTTTTTTAAATTGTTGCTGTTTGTTTTTTTTTTAAAAACTTTTGATTCGTCTGCAAAACGAATGCTGTCCTGTCTACAGTACTCTTTCTTCTTCTTACTCTTACACACAACCTTACTACTGTCGACTTTTATTAAATTGTACTAGAAAATGAAACTACAGAACTGTTTGTGCTAGACGAAATAAAGAAAAGTCATTATTCAATTAATGAATAAAATTTAGTTGGACAAGGCAAATGTGCGGCAAAATGTGATTCTCTAATTAAATTTTGTTTGTAATGAATTTCATGAATTGTGTGACGAAATAGAGCCAACATAGGCTTTTTACTTTCGTTAATGGCTTTCGTAGCTTGGAAAATTGGGTTTTTAAATTTTATCCGAAATATACAATTAAAATAAATTATTTTATTTTATGGCCTTGATATGTACCATAAATTCATTCGATCAGTTATGCGTTGCCATTATTTTTTGTTGAAACTTTAAATATTTGGAATATTTCAAATATTAATAAATATGAATCAATCATTTCCTTTCATCTGTTTCCTATTGGAATTTACACAACGCATACGCCACCATGGCAGTCAACTCTTCGTTACTCATTGAATTTGTCAGTGAGTCCGTCTCAACGGAATAGCAATTGAAATTCTTTTTTTTAGTTCTGAATAAAACTTTCTTACTTGAACTTTCATACACACTTACATACATACAGAGGTGTCCTAATAATTAGAAACGACTTAGCAACATATATGTTTGTGAATTTATTTTTGCATGTCTCAAAAAAAAAAAAAACGAAAATATTAAAAAGTGATTACAATTTGGGACTGAAATGTTTAAAAAAGATGCGTGTTTCTGGAACGGATTTTTTTGGAGTGACAAATCCAAGTTTAATTTGTTCTAATCTGATGGAAAAATTTGTGTAAGACGTCCTCCAAACAAAGCCTTTGATTACAGGTACACAGTGAAAACTGTAAAATATTGTTTCGGCTTTATTATGGTCTGGGGTGCTTTTTTTTGGCGTGGTGTGGGTCCAATTATAAGAATTGAAGGAATAATGGACCAATATCACTATTAAAGCATTTTAGAATTGACCTGTCAATTACATTTTTCAGCATGACAATGACTCAAAGCACACTTTATGGTTAGTGAAGTGTTGGCTTTCGGGTCAAAATATTGACCTGATCTTAATCTAACTGAAAATGTATGGGCAAAGGTTAAAAGAGATCTTAATGACAAAAACCCTCGAAATAAAGATGAATTGCAACAAAGCTGGCACAACATATCAGTACAAACTATGGACGCCAAACGGGATCGGTTTTTAAAAATCCCGGAATTCGGGATTTTGTAAATCCCTACCTTGGATCTATTTTACTAACAAATGTTGATTGCGAGAAGTGTTTTTCAACGGTAGTGTATGCTGACAACAAAATTCGTTCAAGCCTATTATATCACATGTTAGATGCTTTAATCTTTTTGTTGGAATTCAAAAAATTTTCTTAAAATTAATGCATTTGGATATTTCGGGATAATTCGGGATCCAAAAATCTCGAAATATCACGGGAAAAATCGCGATTTTCTCTTAATAATATAAATATTTTTTTTTTTAAAAAATCATTTCTATTCCAAATGCATTAATTTTAAGAAAATTATTTGACTTCCAACAAAAATATTAAAGCATCTAACATGTGATCTAATAGGCTTGAACGAATTTTGTTGTCAACATTCACTACCGTTGAAAAACACTTCTCGCAATCAACATTTGTTAGTAAAATAGTTCCAAGGTAGCTATATGCAGCTTGTAAATATTTACCTCACCACGTCCTGGTGTAAATAAATCTATTTCTTTGGACAGTTGAGTATCTAAATCAGTTACCCTATTAATTCGTTTGATATAGCTTTTGCATTCGTCGATGGCATCAAATAACTTTTTATCAATGGAAGTAGGGTTTTCCTCATCTGAGAAGCTGTTATTGAAGTCAAGCGATATAGAATTTTTTTTCAGGACCTTTTGTAGGATCAAAATACATATGAATTCACAATTCCGAAAATCCCGAAAAATCCCGGGACAAGTTTTTAAAAATCCTGGAATTCGGGATTTTATAAATTTCGAGATTTGGGATTTCCCGATTGGCATCCCTAGTACAAACATGCCAACGTTTAATACACAATTTATCGAAAAGACTTGCAAACGTTGTTCAAAACAGGGGCTATCCAACAAAATATTAAAAAATATACCCATTTAATGTGAATTTATTTTATTAAGATATTTTAAAGCTGTTTGTAACAATATTTTTTGTTTCTAATTATATGACCAACTTGAAATTGATATTTTTTGTCTTTTTTGCTAATTTTTTTAAAAATAATATTGATGCTGTGAATTTCTTTTATTTTAAACTTAAGCTAATTTGTTGTGCTGTCTTTTTTAATTTTTGATTTTAAAATGTATTTAAAAAGTTTTGAAAATAAATTAACCAACATACATGTTGATAAGTCGTTTCTAATTATAAGGCCACCACTGTACCATATGTACATACATTTATATTCAACATTCATTATCATTAATGTCTTTGGTTTAAAGAAATTCAAACTTTGTCAAAATATACTTACAAATAAAACATGAAAAACTAAAAAACTAAGAAAACTAAAACAAAACTTAATCGAATTTTATTGTCAAATTATACCTTCAATTAACCGAAGTGAAAAACTTATTACAAGGACAAGGGGGAAAATAAGTTAAAAGAGAAAGGACAAGCATGTGGTCTGACCATAGGCAAAAATAAATATCAGCGAAAATTTCAACTCCATCTACTTATTGGCAATCTAGTGAATATGTTCATATATTCACTGATCTAAAATGGTCACGAACACTATGAAACACACATACATTTGTACATACAAGTACGTATGTATGTATACGAGTGTTAGACAAGTAATAGAAAAAAAAAACTGACATAAAAAGTTTGTCAGTTTGGTAAAATTTGCCATGTAGAAGTGAATATATGTATGTACAGTCAAACCCGTTTATAACAAACTCTGTGGGACCAGAAAAACTAGTTCGTTATAGGCAAAGTTCGTAATAAACGGGGTGAAGTCATAGAAGAAAATATAAATTACAAATAATTTTTTTCATTTATTAAAAACAAAAAGTATTTTTTTTATTAAAAACCAAAAATATGTGTTAATTCTTTTTATCTACCAGCTGATTAAAGATGCTGAGATATAATTTATTACTGCCATGTTAAATAAAAGTAAAGACTATTTATTGCCACACTTCAAAGTTTTTTCTGAGGGTTCGTTATAAAAAAGATGAAATTTAATTACTGGGACCATTTAAAGTAGCTCCTTTTAACCGAGAATTCGTTATAAACGAGTTCGCAATAAATGAAGTTTTTTGTATTAAAATTTTTATTAAAACGTTATATATAGTCGTTATAACCGAGTTCGTTATAAACGAGTTTGACTGTATATGTAAGCCGATGTGTGTCGGCATATGTACCATGTGTGCATGTGTTTCATTTTGGCAGGTACTTTTTTATGATTTTAAATTTTAAACGGAAAACGGAAGTGAGCACATTTTGTAAAAAAAAGTATAAAAATTACAACAACAAAAAAAAAAAGGAATATCATGTATTTTTAATACGAAATATATACGATATTTCGTTATTTTAAATTTGTATTTTTTTTTTCGTTTTTAATGTAAACGCGTTTATTTTTTTAAAGTATTTAATACAAAAAAAAATTGGTAAAATAAAAATGAAATAGAATAAAAAAAAATTGTATTTATTGAATGATGATGTTGCTGCCATATAAACTTAGTTTGGCGTTTGCTCTGTGACACCATCCTATTCTTGAAATTAATAAATCCTTATATTACATACATAATTGGTCATTACAACCCTTCAGTCAGGATTACGATCTAGCTTCTCATACCACTCATGATGTGTGCGTTAATTTTGTACATTGGGTGGCGGGACCACTGAACATTTCCCTCATTAGTGCACTTCGAGGTTTTCTTGTGTTCGTACTGTTAGCCTAAACAAGTTCGAATATTTATTGTTCCCTGTATCACTAGCTTATTAAAGTTTACATAGGCACACACGTACGTTCAAAGAAGCAAAAAACCACGAATTCTACCTTATATATACCATTTGGTCTAGAAGCTAGTGTGTGGTCTTATTAGACTGAAGGTTTGAGGTCAAACCCTATGCAGATTTCTGGCAAAAACTCTGATAGTATATAAAATAAATCTGTCGTTTGGAGTTGACTTTAAACTGTAGGTCCCACCACTTAATGTATAAATTTAACGGACACAACATAAGTGTTGTGAGAAACTAGGTTGTAATCCTGACTGAAGGATTGTAATGACCAATTATGTATGTATGTATATAATGTGTTAATAGTCCTTAATACAATTATTGGTTTTTAAAAAGATGACACTCAAGAGAATGTGTTAAAACATTGGTTCAGTTGTGCACGTATGTATAGGTTTTTAAACTTTCAATTATTTTATCCATTTTATCATTTGATTTACAAATTCCATTCCTTGGTGTTTGGTTACTTTATGGAATCGAATTGCATGATGAAATGTGACTGTAGATATAAAAGTCCCTTTTCATGGAACACTCAGCAATTTGTATAGATTGTATAGGTTGTCTCGAGCATTAATCGACGATTCTAGTCAAATATCCATTTAAAGCTGTTCTATACAAGTGTATATTGTATTCGTCGTGAATCTTGGTTTATGGTTTATTTTTGTTATTTTCTACTTTCACTTTTTTTAAATTTAATTCAAATGAATGGCAAAAATAGATGAAAAAAATATTTCATAAACTTTTTCTGAAAATATTAGAATTCAGCAATTAGAACGTCTTGAAGCTATTTATGTACATGTATTAACATGTTGAGCTATGGCCTATGTTGGCTCTATTTCGTCACACAATTCATGAAATTCGTTACAAACAAATTTGCCTTGTCCAGCTAAATTTTATTCATTAATTGAATAATGACTTTTCCTTATTTCGTCTAGCACAGACAGTTCTGTAGTTTCATTTTCTAGTACAATTTAATAAAAGTCGACAGTAGTAAGGTTGTGTGTAAGAGTAAGAAGAAGAAAGAGTACTGTAGACAGGGCAGCATTCGTTTTGCAGACGAATCAAAAGTTTTTTAAAAAAACCAAGAAACAAACAGCAACAAGGTAAAAAAATTCTAAAAGATCATATTACGTATACTCGTATACTCCATTGCTTCATGTCATATATAAACTATACCTGAGATGATAAGAGATAAGTCAGTTAACATTGGAGTTATATTGTCATCTATCGAGCGAGTAAAAGGATGCGGCATAAAATTCACCTTATTCAGATGTCAGTGAGCCTGCATAGAATTCAGAATAAAGTCGATTATGAAGTCATCGTGGTCTAGGAAGTAGTGTGTTGACTTATTAGACGTAAAAGCCAGAGTTCGAGTCCCAGGCCAGACATCAAAACAAAATACAAAAAGTATTTTTTATTTATTTCTGGCAAAAACTCTAAATGTAAATAAAATTGCCATGAAAAGTTTCTCATAAAATCTGTCGTTCAGAGTCGACTTTAAACTGTTGGTTTCCGCTCCTCATGTATAAAATTAAAACACACAACATAAGTGGAAGGTCAATAATCCTGACTGATGGGTTCTAATCGCCGTGGTCTAGTTGGCAGTTCGTATCCCAGGTCAGACATCAAAACGAAAAATATTTCTTCGGCGACTTCCTCTCAGCAGATTTCTGGCAAAGACTCTGAGAGTAAAAACTGTCATGAAAAGCTTCTCAAAAAAATCTGTCGTTCGGAGTCGACTTTAAACTGTAGGTCCCGCCACTCATGTATAAAATTAATGCACACAAAATAAGTGGTGTGAGAAGCTAGGTCGTAATCCTGACTGAAGGGTTGTAATGGCCAATTATGTATGTATGTATGTATGATGGGTTCTAATGACCAATTATGTATGTATTAACACGTTGACTGTCAACAACGAGATAACTCGTAGATTGAGTTCCCGTCTAGGGTGCCAAAAAAATCATGCTATCGTCTTTGCGGCGACAGTCAACGTGTTAAAATACTGTTCCATTCTATTTACAGAGTTGTGCTCGATGATTCATAATTCAATGCATTCATACATGCAGCTCCGATACATTTGTTACCACAAGGAAGTGCAGATTAATTTTATATTCTGATAACGTATGAAATCATAAATCGAAAACCAAGTCTCTTGTTCAATTATGTTTCATGATATACGCAAAGGTAATTTTTGTTTAGTATTTTTTGATTAACAATGAAACAAAACGTATTTCCATCTTCACTTTACCATAAGGATAACACTGAAATAACACGGTGTTGAAATATATGTATGTTGCGTTTCATATTCCTTATATGGTAGCATGAATATAAGAAAATGTATAGGGTATTTATTGTTAAAAACAAAAACATTTATTTTTTGAATTTAAAACGATAAATAATAAGTTTATTTCAAGTACAAAAAGTCACGTTCATGTTCTTATTTTTATTTAAATAGAATGACAAATGTATGAACAAATATGCGAAATGAGTCATTTTGAAAATCATAAATACTCATGGGAAACTGTTCATCCTAATCAGCCTTGTATTTGTAATGCCATCAAGGAGCATCTGACATCGCCACAACAACTAAAACAAGTGGGACAGAATGATGTAAAAAGATTTTCTCCAAACAATATCATCCAAAAGCTAGGCATCTCTTTACCTCACTCTTACATACATAGATCGGAATTTATATTTTCTTTGTGTTTTTATTTATGTCCTCAATCATTGTTATCGAAATCCCACCCCCCACAGAAAACATAATGAAATGACAACGAAATTAAAGCTTATGTACGAAATAATGGTCGGGAGTACATTTAAACAATTTATTCACGTACTGTTGTGAAATGTGTATTATTTTTGTACCAGTTTTACAGTCATCCTGTCAGCTATTCAAATTCTAGTATTAGTATTTTTCATGTATACATATCGACATTGGTGATTGCGGGGATGATGCCGAATCGAATATTACTAACACCTACTTAAAAAACATTTGACAAGTAGGAGAACGGGGCTAGTGCACTCTGATCGAGTGACAGGGCGATTGGACTTCTTTCACAAAGGGAAAATGGTCTTACCGATTATTAGCAAACATAGAAGGAGATACGGCCAGGTAAATTGTTATCTTACTCTGTTCTTGACGGGCCATGGATGTTATAGGGAATACCTGTACAAGTACAGGCACGATGTCATAACAAAAGTGGGCCCGTGGTACGAATAGCGACGAAATATCATGGAGAGATCAATTGGACATTTTCAGGTGCCAGGCAGAAGAAAGCTTTATACGAGCATTGTTATCTGGATGAGGTCGATACATAGAGTTGGTTATCTCATTCATACTCCGTACGATAGATTTTTTAATAAGCTTTACACGGCAGGTTTTATTTACTTTCTGCTGAGAGGAAGTCGCCGAAGAAATATTTTTTTTTATATTTTCATTTTGATATCTCAATGTATGTTGAAGCAACAATTTTTTAATATTTACCATTTCCTAATTTCACACTTTTCATGCATTCAGTAGATTCTCTGTTCACATTTTCGTTTGTTTTAGCATTTCACGTTAAAAATCTACATGTAAAGTAAGAGTCCTTTGTCCAAAAACAACGATTACATGACAACCAGAAACAAAATGAAGAAAACCATTATCAGTTGGCCATGAGGACGAAAACGAGAACAGAAATACAATCAAAATAAAAAAAAAAAAAAAAAATTACAACAATTCCTCATTAATCATTAAGGAAATTTCGATTAATTTCCTTTTGCAAAATTAAACATTAGATATGTCGTAATGAAAATGGCGGTGTACACTGGTATTTTGTAGAAATTACAACAGGAAAATACTCAAAACAAAAACAACCTAAACTACCCTGTAGGAAGGCTGGTTTTCAGTGTCGCCAAGTCACGACTACATACATGTGTCGTGTAACTTGGTAATATCGTCAACAAATTGTCTACATTGTCTACATTTAAAATTCTACACGTACATATATAAACAGTTTGACAATGTTGCGTATTCAAATGCAAAACTAGACGAGCCGAAAACTAAACTATTTTTTTGTTTGTTTTATAAACAATAAGCCTGAATGCCTGTTGCATTTAAAACCCTGAAAAATTAAAAAAAAAATGAAACGCTAAATAAAAATGGCTGTACAAAAATAAAGGGTCCGCCAAATGACTTTTTTTTTTGAAAATGTTTTAAAAAAACTTGTGAACATTTTCTCAAATTTCTTTTATTATTTGAAAGTACAATCCTTGCGGTTAATAATGGAAAATAATTTCATTTAAATGGCTGCCTCCAATCGGCACAATCGGTCCAATTTTTAAACACATTATCGATTGTGTACGGCTGTATTTCACCAATGGCTTCACGAATATTCTCCTTTAAAGAGTCAATTGTCTCTGGCTTATCGGCGTAACACTTCTCTTTGACGGCACCCCACAAATAATAGTCCAACGACATCAGCTCTGCGGCTGATAATGCGATCTTCAAAAACAGGGCGCAAAACATTGAGTGTAGCTTCGGATGTGTGGTACGTAACGCGGTCCTGTTGAAACCAAATCTTGCCAATATCCTCCTCTTAAATTTTTGTGAACAAAAATTCGTTCAACATGGCCCGATAACGATCCTTGTTGACTGTAACGGCCACTCCTTACTCATTTTCGAAGAAACATGGCTCAATTATGCCTCTGGACCAAAATCCGCATCAAAAAGTGACTCGTTTTGGGTGCGTCGGCTTTTCAATGTATGCTTGCGGGTTTTCTCTGCCCTAAATGCAGCATTTTTGATTGTTTACAACAATCGATAATTTGCTTAAAAATTGGACCGATGGTGTACGCTACTGCATGGTCAGCCGAGCCAGCGATTTGAATGAAATTATTTTCCATTATTAACCGGAAGGCTTGTACTTTCAAATAAAAAAAAGAAATTAAAGAAAATATTCAATCGTTAAAAAAAATATATAGTTATTTAGCGGACCCTTTAGTAAAAATATCACTCGACTGTTAGACTCTTTAAATAATAACTGCGGTCATTTTTGTCCGATTTGATCAAATGATGACTCAATCTCTTTAAGAATATTATCTATTTTCATATATCTTTTTTATTAAAGTTTGCTGTTATAAATGGGCAAACTTGAAAAAATATGATAAACATACGAATTTTCCATGTTTATCTCATCAAATCTCATAGCATATTAAGTCGAACAATAGATATATGTATACCGTTTAAAAGGTTCGCCTCTCCTCTCTCTAACAAGATTTACAATTTGGATATCGGGTCAGAAATGTTTGTGTAATCCAGAAAAAAAAACAATTTTTGTTAAATAAAAAATATTTGGAGGGTTCGAGAAATAAAAAAAAAAATATTTTTGAGTTCTACTCAACAAAACTTACAACCTAGAGGTCGCCGTGGTCTAGTAGGTAGTGTGTTGGCTTATTAGACGAAAGACCCGAGTTCTAAACCCTGGTCAGACATCAAAACGAAAATTTTAAAATAATTTTTCGGTGACTTCCTCTCAGCAGTTTTCTGGCAAAAACTCTGGCAGTAGATAAAAATTGCCATGAAATGCTTCTCAAAAAATGTGTCGTTCGGAGTCGACTTTAAACTGTAGGTCCCGCCACTCATGTATAAAATTAACGCACACAACGTAAGTGATGTGAGAAGCTAGGACATAGTACAATGGGTCAATTCGACCACCGTGTACTGTACTTGTCAGAAGTACACGTCCTCTAACCTAACCTAACTTACAACCTACACTATGTCATTAGCCAGGAGTATTAAATTTTTTTTTATTTTGTCGCATAGTGTGATTATGATTATTTTTTTGTCATTTAAACAATTTAGCATAAATAGGCCAAATAACGGAATTCCTTTCATATTATTTTATAAAATAATATTTTTATCTTTTTTGAGAAATTTGCTACTTTTGTCACCAAGCATAACTTTTGATGTCATTCTGGGTACCAGTTGTGTACCTTGCATGCGAGTATTTACATAGTTTGACAATTGCTGTCAAAGAGATAAGTTACTCTGTGAATATGGGATATGTATGTATGTATGTACTCTGTAACACTTCCCACATACATATGTACACATAGTGATACATAAATGTGATGACTGACAATATCACAAACTTGTTTTAATGCATTTTAAATTTTCTAAATAAGTTTTTTTGTTTTTATTAAAAAGAAAAAATCATACAAGTTGTATGTGAAAAATTTAAACACATTGTGGGTGTCACATCACATTTTAGGAGTAGTTTAAATTGCGGTTTTTATCAAAAAAAAAAATTCTAAAAAATGTTGTTTATTGATACCGAAAGTAAAAGACAAGTTATTGATTTGTTTTCCTTGGTAATGTTATAGGTTCCCTACTGCTCGTATCAAATAATATCACATTCACCTGTAAATTTACAACATTTTTTTTTTTTAATCCAATACATATTATCGGGATTTGCATTTAATTCGTTGAGAATTTTGTACTTTCATTTCTGTATTTTACTTTTTATAACCTTGAACATTGAAGGACCTTCAAATTAATTTAAAGAGTTAAATGACAAAAAGAAAAGATAGAAAACAATACAAAAAAAAGTGGGCAGCATTGAGTAAAAGTACCGGACAGGACAACACACAACAAGTAAATTTGTCGTTTAACCCTCGCAAGTATCATTCGCAATGAATTGGCCCACATATGTACATATTTGGCCATTGTTTGTTGGTATACACACGTTTGTAATGAATTTTCATGTTTTCTTTTCATTTGAAAAATTCAAAAATAAAACAAACACGAACGAAAACGAGAAACGAGAAAGGAAAAGGAAAACTGAGCGACGAATGGCAATGAGAAAGACCAGGGATGTTGAAAAGAGGAATAGACACATCATTGAACAGACAAAAAATACTTGTCAGCCATTAAACCAGTTAGTCAGTCTGTCATTTAGTTCGACCGTTACTCACTCACCACCTATCGGCCAGAGAAGGCTATTATTATTCAGAGAAGGCAAAATCATTTAAAACACAACAATTTCTAAAGGAGTTTTTTTTTTGGGGGAGGGGGCCAGAGAGAAAAGAATGTTTTTATTTTTTATTTTACAAAATGTTAAATTATATTCAACAAAAATTTTCTTTAATACACTATCACATAACATACCTACGTATATATGTATGTACATACAGTGGGTAACAAAACAATGGAAACTTTTTCAAAATTGTACTAAAAATTAAAAATATTCTTAAGAAATATGCAAAATATTTGTGCTGTTTATTAATAAAAAACGATTTCAATGCTGAATTTCAGCAAAAAAGAACCAATATGTGATAAATATGTATTTAACAAATCAGAACTTTCAAAAAATTATCCAAAAAAATTATTTGAGTCGAGAACTGTAAATACACATCATTTTGGAGGAAGGCTTCAACTGTTTAATAATATAGCTTTTTTATATTTTTATTTTTTTAATTTTTTTCTTTCCAATTTTTGAAAAAGTTTCCAATGTTTTGTCACCCACTGTATATGTATTGTTTTATCGAATATTATTATTAAATTCATTACCCTTTCCAAAAGTAACAGCAATTCTGAAGGTTTCATTTTCAATTTCTTCTATTTTGTATTTCGTTTTCTGTAATTTCTTTATTTTGTTAAAAAAAAATTTTTTAATTTCTTGTTTTTTTCTCGTTTATTTTTGTTTGTTTGTGGAAAACTCGATTATGTTTGATTTCTTTTGTTTAATTATTTTGAAAATTTTGTTTGGAAGTTATTTCTTTTGACTAGGATTCTATATGTATAACGAAGAAAATTGATTTTATACCGTGTGTAAATGCAAAGTCAGACAATAACGACAAAAAGGACATTAACATACATTTTGCTGATACACACATACACACACGCATATGAAAATATTACAATATTTCAATGTTCAACAGTTTCGTTATTTCTGTTTAAATTTATCATTTTCTTGGGAATTTGTTTTCTTTTTCTGTATCGGTTTCAGGTTTCAGGTTTCGGGTTTTGGTTTTAATTATCTTATCTGATCTGTTGAGGAAGAATTTAAAATAATTTTTTAATTTGCAACTTTTTTTTTCTTATTTTTCTCGAAATAACTTCAAAATTTCTTGCTTTTTCTCGTTTCGTTTAATACACACACGCACAATAATTTTTTTCTATTTTCACTTTGTATTTTTTCTTTTCTTTTTGAAACTTTAGATTTCCTTTTAAACTAAATTTCTAAAATTAATAATAATTTTCTGCTTTTTTTTATTTAAAATTTCTTTTAAAATGTATGTTTCATTATCTTTATTTCCGTTTAATTTCAATTCTGTGATTTAAAATTCACGTTTGTCGTTTTGCAAGTGAAAAAACTGAATGGTTGCAATTTTCCTTGTGTATAACTTCAAAAAAACAAAAACCAAAAAAAAAAAAAACAACAACAAAAACACAGAAATTGTTCTTGCCTTTATTCCTTGAATAAAAATTACTCTCCTCTCATTACTTAATATGTTGTACGTTTCCTTTTTTTGACTGTTATTGTATTTGCTGTTGTAGTTATTGCTGTTGTTGTTATTGTTCATACCCATACAAATGAGAAAATGAGTAAAACAAACACCGTTTGCATTTGGGAGTGAAAGTTTTAATGCGTTGGTGTTTATTCCCATACAAATACACAATACAAACAGACACACAGTCGCAGACACACATACGTTAATACGTTAGCGTATAAAGGCGAAAGGTTAAAACATTAGAACATGTGCGTTTTATTCTCTTTTATAACAGTTTAACAGCAGAATAGTATTGCTATGGCCACATACTCGTATGTGTATACGCTCTCATACACAAGCATTTACATTTGCCCACGTTAGAATTGCGCAAAAGCTCCTTTTATTCTCATTTTCTATCCTTGCTCTCTCTCTCTCTCTCTCTCTTTTGCTCTCTTTCGCTCTGTTATCTATTACTTTATTTTCTTTAGTTATTTCTTTGTTTGTGTTTTGTTTCTATCCTATTAATCTTAATTATTGCTACCACAACTACCACTACTACTACGCCTATTATGCCTACTATTAACGGCTACTTAAAGTAATCGTTGCCAGATTTTATCAGGCCTAAGGAAAATTAACATATCAAAATATTATTTTGAAAGAACATACGCATAACAGAACGCCTGCGTACATTTGCAAATCCAGTTGACTTTAAACTGCTTTATAGTTTTAGTTTGAGTCTGCAATAAATTTTATTTCTAAGCTATAACAGCAGTATAAGCTTGTCAAAGCTCGTACAAGTAGAATGTGCTAACAGATAACGTCATAATCCAGTAAGACCCCGCTTACGTTTCAATAAATTCCAGTGCTAAACGAAACAGCGTGAAACTGGGCAACTAAACACGTACTTAGTGACTTAGGAAAATACTGTTGAAATCTTTTTTTTTTTTTTATTAAACCTGCACTCAGGGGATGATCCCTACTCATTCAGTGCATTATGCAGGTTTAGGAAAGGTGGAAAGAAGGAAAATGCGAACGGTAAGTCAGTGCTATACCTTCACCATTAGACAGTCTACGGCAATCGTCCCCAAGAAGCCCGCAGTTTCTCACATGTTGTGTGTGTTAATTTTATACAGAAGTGGCGGGACCTACAGTTCAAAGTCGACTTCGCCTGAAATTTTATACTTTTTATTATAAAAAATATACTTGCAGCTCAACAATAATGGAATTGTTGTTTTTGTTTTAACATTTTATACTTTATTTTCATTTACTTTCTTGCTATCCTAAGAAAATGAATTATTTCAATGGTGTTTACTCACTTTTGGCGCTTAGTGTATGTACATAGCATTTACCGTCAGTATATAGTGCCCGTCCGCTTTTGGCTGGTGTATGACCGTTTCATTTGCCCACATATACAATAAGTATCAATATGGTGTGCGATTTAGGGGACCCCAATACTACCGGGTATTACCGAAACACTTTTGAGCGGAGCAGCGTCAAGCCAGATCTTACTGTAATTGCAAGCAGCAAAAGTTCGTATCAACAGTAGATACGATTATATCGAATAAATTTTGTATATGGCATGCATCAACATTTAAAAAAGAAACAAAGGGTGTAAAGTAACACCAAAAAAATGTTACTAGACGGGCGAGAATAATTTCCGAATAAAGTATAGGACGGATCCATAGGACGTATTTAAACATCTGACTGATCGCTACTTTAGGTATACATGGGATAAATTGAAAATTGAACAATCGTGGTTAAATGGAATTTTTTATAGAGTGAAGCAAAAGCGTTATTCAGTTTGATTTTTACACAGCAGTTTATAGATTACTGTATTGTAGTCTTTCATTTGATAAAACGATGAATTTTTCACGCCAACACTCCTACATACATACATAATTGGCCATCACAACCCTTCAGTCTGGATTATTGACCTAGCTTCTCTTCTCACACCACCTATGTTGTGTGTGTGTTAATTTTATACATAAGTGGCAGGAACTACAGTTTAAAATTGACTCCGAACGGCAGATTTTTGAGAAGCCTTTCATGGCAATTTTATTTATTCTCAGAGATTTTGCCAGTAATCTGCTGAGATGAAGTCGCCGAAGAAATATTTTCTTCTTTTTGAGAAACTTTTATGGCAGCTTTTTTTTACTCTCAAAGTTTTTACCATCTGCTGAGCGGAAATCGCCAAAGAAACACTTTTTGTATTTTGTTTTGATGCCTGGTCTGAGGCTCGAACATTGACTTTACGTCTAATAAACCAGCACACTAACTACTAGGCCTACACTCTATGAATATTCTACTCGTTCTAAAGCAAAAAAAAAAAAATCTGGCAACACTCATTCGAAAGGTCTCTTCTTCAATAATTTTCTCATTTGTTGCTTCAAATTATACTCAAGTTTTACTCTCTTTTTCACTTCCTTTTCCGTCTTGTATATTACACTGATTTGTTTTCCGTTTTTCTGAGTGGGGTTTTTCAGAAAAATGTCATTGCGTTGTAGGTTTCGTTTGGTTTTTATGTGTTCATTTCGTAAACACCTGTTATCACACGTTTTTTTTTTGTTTTTTGAAAACTTTATTCTGTTTTTCTCGTCCCTTTATTTCATTCATTCGTGTTTTTACACTTTTTTTTTCTAAGTTTAGTCCAATAAAAGAAAAAAAATAAATAAAAAAAATAAACAACTACATACGTACAGTAAGGATTTAATAAGTTACGAGTGTCAATATAAAATATAAATGTCAGACTGCATTTGTGTGTGTATGCCTATGCCTATGCGTATGCGTATGCGTGTGCATGTTTTTACTTTTTAGTCACAAACTTTCACATGAATTCACATTTGCATGTGTATGTAGTGGTAGCTCTTGTGTGATGTACTCATTCATGTGTAGAGTTTACCTTATTTTTAGTAAAATTGTTGTCATTATGTTTCTTTGGTTTTGTTGTTGTTTGTTTATATTTTTTTTAATTTTTACCATTAATATCGTCTCCACACACACATCCATATGCATAAAATTACGACTTCTTTGCATGCTTTGACTAGAAATAAACAAACAAACACTTACACAAAAAATATATTAATTAAGTTGACATTTTTGTTTCTTTTTTTTTTTTTGTTTTGTTTTTTTAATGTAAGACCAACACTCAAGAGATAATTCCTACTTATGCAGTACATTGTGTTGGAATCACGGGAAGATAGTTATTAAAGAAAGGAAAGAAGGGCAGTGTGCGACAAGTTTTTTTGTTTAACTTTTTACTTAGCATTGCCGCCATTATTTAGTCCTGTGGGTCTTCCATTCATTATTTTCCAATCAATTGAACATTAAATTGCTGAGGCGTGTATTCGCTCGTTCGTTTCGTAAAAGGATTCAGTTTTCAAACCGGTATTTAACGATATTTTGTAATATTTCTTAGACGTTGAGAGGTGTTCTGTTGGTATTTTATTTTAATTTTTTTTGTTTTGTTTCTTTTATTTTTTTGTGAATTGAAAAGGTTCTCAAAAATCTGTCGTTCGGAGTTGACTTTAAACTGTAGATCCCGAGACTTATGTACAAAATTAACACACACAACATAAGTGGTGTGCCAAACTAGGTCGTAATCCTGACTGAAGAGCTGTAATGACCAATTATGTATGTATGTATGCAGTGTAGTAGATAGTGTGTTCCCAAGAACAAATCAATTTGCCAAAGGAGAAATGGCGAAATGTTTTATGGACGGACGTAAGTAAAATTGTTGTGTTTGGCGGAACTGGATCCAGCCAGTACGTTCGACATCTCCTGAACACAGCAAATGAAGTCCAGTATACATGATGGTGCGAAAGTATAGATATGGATATGCTTTTCATACAACGGTGTTGGTCCAATACACGAAATAAAAGGCTTTACGGACCAAAAACTGTACGTGAAAATTGAATTGAATAGCGTTATGCTGCCATATGCAGAGTGTTTTAAAAAGACAACGACCCAAAATTGGCCAAGGAGTGGTTTCGTATCAACGTTGAGGAGGTTATGTCAAGGCCTGCTCAATTCTCAGACTTGAACTCCATAAAACATCTATGGAGAGATGCTAAAAAATATGTTGCCGAGCGTCAAATGCAGCTAAGTTGTGGTCTGCAGTGCAAGATAAATAAAGGCTATTCCACCAAATACATACAAACATAATTGGCCATTACAACCCTTCAGTCAGGATTACAACCTAGCTTCTCACACCACTTATGTTGTGTGCGTTAATTTTATACATAAGTAGTGGGACCTACAGTTTAAAGTCGACTCCGAACGACAGATTTTTGAGAAGCTTTTCATGGCAATTTTTACTCTCGGAGTCTTTGTCAGAAACCTGCTGAGAGGAAGTCGCTGAAGAAATATTTTTCGTTTTGATGTCTAACCTGGTATTCGAACCCGGGCCTTTCGTCTAATAAGCCAACACACTACCTACTAGACCACGGCGACTACCATCAAATACTAATCGTATTTAAAGGTTCTGATTATAGTCATAAGCATTTTTAACTTCTTTAACAGTAAATCTTTACGAAAGCTGAAATACTACTATTTTTTTGAACAACACTTTTTAAGATATTTTTTTTAAACAGAGTTCTGAATCTTTTGGCCAACGTCAACGTTAAACTGGTGGTCCTGCCACTCATGGATAAAATTAACAAATACCAGTAGTATGGGTGGTGTAAAAAACCAGGTTGTAGTCCTAACTAAAACGTTGTAATGTAAAAGATTAAGTCGCCGAAAAAATATTTTCATATTTTAATTTTAATGTCTGACCCGGGGTTTGAACTCGAGGCTTTACTTCTGATAAACCAACACACTACCTACTAGACTACGGCGACTCCCTGGGAACTCAATTACGGAAAAATTTAGATAAAACGAAGTTTAAAGTGCTTATGATTTTATTGAGTTCCATGAGATCAATAATAAGCTTTCAGTCGGAAATGCCTCTGATTGCAGAACGAACTCAATAAATTCGAACACGACTCTGTCTTGTTCTATTCTGTTATTCATATTTTACCAGCCATTAGATTCTCGTCTATTCTCCTTGTTAGCCAAACAGAATAGACAATTAGTTTCGCAGACCCAAATACATATAACAAATTTGATAATTTTGGAAACATAAAACATTGGAGCAATTAATTTAATATAATCTCGATTTTTAACATACAGTGGGTGGCAAAACAATGGACACTTTTTCAAAATTGCACTAAAAATTATAAATATTCTTAAGAAATTCGCAAAATATTTGTGCTGTTTATTAATGAAAAACGATTTCAATGCTAAATTTCAGCAAAAAAATGATAAATATGGACTTAACTAATCAGAACTTTCAGAAATGACTCATCATTTTGGAGGAATGGTTCAACACTTCAATAATATAGGGGTTTTTTATATTTTAATGCATACTAATGAACTGCAATTTCCAATTTTTTCTTTCCAATTTCCTATTTTGTCTGATTAGAACACGTAAATAAATTTTTGAAAAACTTTCCATTGTTTTGTCACCCACTGTATAGTCATACAGTATATCCTGTATTTTTCTTCGAATTTTCGTTTAGTATTGCCATTAATCCATTGTTAAATATATGTGAGGCGTTTAAAGGGTTAATTGCTTTGGAATATTTAAATCTTTACTCTCATTAATACTAATATAAGAACCAGCCAGCCGTCCGACAAATCAACAGTTACTATAATTTGAAATTTATCAGCCGAATAGACTCTGATGAATTTACCATAAAAACAGTTGTATTCAATAGGAGAACTTCTTGTATGATTACAGTGTGGTGTGGTGTAATAGTATGAGTATGTATGGGTGGGGAGTTTCGTAAGTGTAAATCTAGGTTAAAAAGGCCACAACTGAGATCATGAGAAAAGGAAAAGTGTGTGTATATGAGTATTTGTGTTTATGCTTGTACTTGCTCAAATGTTAATAAACTCTCTCTCTCTCTCTCTCTCTCAAATAATATCATATAACCTTTGTTGTTGTTTTCTTTTTTAAATTTTATTTTTAATGTTTTTGTTACTTTTTGTCGGATGTGCACATTTTATTTTTATTCCCCATGTTTATAGTCAACCAGATGATCATGATCATGATGATGATGATGCTCTCTTACTGTGTAAGTATATATTATTGTATGTATGTATGTATGTACGTTCTATATTGTCGTTGTTGTTGTTTATATTATTGTTGTTGCACAATGTCTACGAATATTTTTGGTACGACTATGACTCTGGCTGCTGTTATTATTTGAAAATGTGTAGACCAAGAGTTATTTTTAGAATAAATGTTTTACTCACAGAATTTCTTAAAAGAATTGTTCGTTTAACTTTTAAACACAACAACGCTAACAACAACAACAACAACAGCAACAAATAACATCTCCATCATGTTGTACATAAGATTGTATATACGTATACGTATACACATATGTGTACTTTCACACTCATGCACAAATAAGTGTGTAAACATTACTTTAATATTTTGTAGTAAATACGAGTAGAATTACAACAATTTTCATTATTTTAGCAGCTAGGGGTGTACAGACGTTTCGAAAATTCATTTTCTTTATACAATACCTACATACATTCATACTAACATATTCGAATTCTATTCTTTTCAAACTTAGTTTGTACATGAATGTTGACTGACTATGTAAATTTAATTACGCACATACTTATACACAAACTTACTACAGTAAACTCACAAAAACATGAACAAATTTTTTCAAAATGGTGCTCATGTTTTCCATTTTGGCTGGCTAAGGCAAAATGAAACTGTGCCCAGAGGGGCATTTTGTCTGAAAACCTGGCCAAAATTAATAAAAGTGTTTTATAAGTTAATGGCTGGAATTTTTGTTGATAGTGTTAGTGATAATTAGGCCATAGGACGAACCCAACTGATTTTGGTTCAAATCGGTCCGTGATTTCACCTAGCCCCCATACAAATTTACCTTGAAATTGCATTTATTTACACATAATTATGGTAATTATGCAACAAACATGATAAAATTTAGCGTGGATCAGTTTTGAGTACTAGTTTGGTGGAAATCGAATCACGTTTGACCCTAGTCCCCATATAAAGTCCCCTTTAGAAATTCACGGTTACGCTTATAAATGGCTTAAAAACATCGGTATCGTGATGAAATTCGGTAGGAACGTGTATTTGGCAAATCTAAATCATATTACCAAATTTTGTTATGGTAGGTCCACAATTGCCCATGGTTTAAAATAGGACCCCTTAAAAAATATGTAAAAATTTTATTACCACGGTGAAATTCGACATGAACATGTTTCATATGAATGTGAATCATTTACCTGATTTTTTTGTGATCGGATCATAAGTGCCCCTAGGTAACACATACGATTTAGTAAGGAAATCAAACATACATCTCATATTGTGGTTGTCCTGAACACGACTTGGTATTGCCGCAGCCATTTAGAATATGTTTTTAAAAATCGGTCATCTTTTCGTTGTGCTAAACTCCAGTATCTTCTAAAATAATTACTGAAATTAGTTAAACATAGCTTTACTGCTAATATATCGACATCCCTTTGACATTTTGAAATATTGCACAATTTCCTGAGTAAAAACTGCAATTTCTCGTCAATGGTTATGGCATTCCATTCCTTCACAATTTGGAATAACTGTAATCTTTTATAAGTATTTTCCATCTTATATCTGAAAGTTACGGAAACAGTTATGATTAAAAATTTTGTAATCACCCACAAATATATGCATATGTTTCAATAACGGGGCACATGAGTGCCCTATATATTTTCAAAAAATTGCCAAAAATAATCGCGCAAATTGGCGCAAACTTTTTTTTTTAATCCTGAATGTAAAGAGTTCATATTTTCTTGTGGTATTTAACATTAAACTACTAAAAACTACTTTCACCTTTAAAATGCTAATTTTTTGTTTTTTTGGGTAGGGTAAAAAAATGTGGATTTTTTGTTTAGTTTTAAATTTTGAACGAATAATATATATGCGATATATACATATATATAGCAGTTGCTTATACCTTTCAAATAAAAACAAAATCAATATAAAAGCTCCATTCGTTTAGCCACAAAAAAATATCTTTTATAAACCTATTATAATTTCAAAAAAACATCAAAAACACATTTAATTTTCTCCATTTTCCTTACTTTGGTACCGTCTCAAATCTACAAATCGCAACTTAAAGTCGTGAAAATTTACTATATAATGCAGAATTTTGTTGTCTATCGAACTGCATACTCAGTTTCTTTAAATTAATTTTTACCTTTTTGGCCAGCTTTTCAGGCTAAATGCCTCTTAGTGCGGCGATAAGTTTTATGCGGGAATTCCCAAAATTTATAGGTTTAATCATCAATAAAAAATTGCTTAAAAATTTCAATTCACATTTTAGGATAATCAATGTAACAAAAAGTGTTCATAGTTCTGAAGTGTTCATGTTTCTGGATATTCAAGTTTTCGTGAATTCATTCATTCGAAAAACCCGGGTTTGTAACGCAGATTAGACATCAAAACGAAATAAAGAATATAGAAAATATTTCATCGGCAGCAGATTTCTGACAAAAACTCTGGGAGTAAGTAAAAATTGCCATGAAAAGCTTCTCAAGAAATCTGTCGTTTGGAGTCGACTTTAAACTGTAGGTCCCGCCACTCATGTATAAAAATTATCGTACACAACATAAGTGGTGTGAGATGCTGGGACGTAGCACAATGGGATAATTCGACCACCGAGTACTGTACTTGTCAGAATTGACAAGTACACGTCCTCTAACCTAACCTAACATGCATAAAAATTAAAAGAAAAACCATATTATTGAAGTGTAGTTCTCGGCTCAAATAATTTTTTAATAAATTTTGAAAGTTCTGATTTGTTAAGTCCATATTTATTAGACATTGTTTGTTTCTTTTTTTTTTTGCTGAAATTCGGCTTTGAAATCGTTTTTCATTAATTAACCGCACAAATATTTTGCGAATTTCTTAAAAATATTTTTAATTTTTAGTCCAATTTTGAAAAAATTTCCACTGTTTTGTCAAGCACTGTATGTAGATCGTTGCAGTAATCCATATAACGATTTTTCTCTTATAATCTTGCTGATTTTGTTAAATGCAATTTGAAATAGATAAATAGAAATAGATAATAGAAATAGATAGATTGATAACGGCGATTCTTGAGAGATATCATTCGAAGACATGGAGTCTAATTCTATCAAACGCCTTTTCAAAGTCTATCGACAGAATTATTATGTGATTCCTTGCAGACAGGGTCTTTGTGTTGCAGTAGTCTATATGTAGAAGAATCGTCGTCTCAACCCTTTTAGTTCAGCGATCCTAACTTCCTTACAGAATTTAGCGTTATCTTTTTTGTAACGTATAAAATTGTCTTGTGTTGGTTTGGTGGTTAAGTGTTGCCAATTTTTAATTTTTTTGTTTCGAAAAATAGATATCGATGGACTCCACCATAGTACTGGTGAACGATTCGTTTTAAATTTTGGTTTTGATTGATCAAAATGAAATATGAAAAGGAAATTATTCTGCGGCGACTTCCTCTCATCAGATTTTCAGCATTCAGCAAATTCTGAGAGTAAATAAAAATTGCCATGAAACGCTTGTGGTTCGGAGTTTAAAATTAACACACACAATAATACTTAACTGGTTTAAAATAAATTTTGAAGAAATATTTCATCTTTGTTTGTTATTAGCAAAAACGTTGTATAGATGGTTGGGCAAATTATAAGGCCACCACTGTAAATATAAAATTCTCGTATCACGTTGCTAGTGGTTAAACTTCTCCGAAATGGATCGACCGATTTTCATGAAATTTTGTATGCATATCGAGTAGGTCTGAGAATCGGAAAACATGGCATGGCAAATCGTTAAAATTGAATATTTAGGTACATATTGATTATAGGCGAATAAAATTCTGTAGGCAAGTTCCTAAAGTCGATATCGATAATCCCACACAAAAATGGGCGTGGCAACCCTTTAGGTGATACTTATAACTTTTAAACTACTGAACCGATTTTAATCATTATTCTTTTATTCGAAAGCTTATCAGGTTTAAATGGTTTAAAAAATTTCGATATAGCAAAAAGTAGGCGTGGCAAACCTTTAAAATTTAATATTTTGGAACATAGTGATCGTAAACGAATGCAATTTGGTGGGTAAGTTCGTGGAGTCGATATCGACAAACTCAATAAAAATGGGCGTGGCAATCCTCCCTCACATCGATATACCCATAAAACGGGTAATTCGTTGTTTTATAACTACATTTGTACATATATAATACGTATATCTGTTAGTTTTTGTTTTTTTATGTAGCATATTACAATAAATATGTATATGTGACCTGTTTTAGGGCAATAAAAAAATTTACTTTTGGGCGGGGCGAAGTTCGCCGGGTCGGCTAATTACATATATGTATACGCTATAGGTATACTGTAAATTTGAACCTACGTAAATGTACTGCAATTTCTTTGAATATCGAAAATTGTTGTTACGTACAATAGTGAAATAAATTGTGAATTTTTCTAAGAAACGTTAATATTTACTCTAAGACAATTCACACGATATATGTACATACATACATATGTATGTAAGTGTAAACTATTATTAGACGTGTTTTTTTTCTTTTTAATTTGAATTTTTTACATTAGATTTTACAGACGTTTTATTTTAGCTCAGTGAACTTCAATGACCTCATGAAAGTAGAGGAAGAAACAACCAACGACTACAGTCATAATCACAGTCAGAATCAGAATCAGAATTTTATTCAGCATCAGTTGTCGAATCTCAACAGTATGTATGTTTTTATTTTCATTTTTAAACATTTGTTGCCGTTGGTATTATTATTTCGTTCAATTCGACAATATGTATTGCCAACTCAATATAAAAAAAAAAAACAAAACCAAACACAAATCGAAAAATCTTAAAACAAAAAAACAAAAAAAAAAACTATAAATTTTTCATTACTGACTAAACGAAATACGAATATGAAAAACAGTATTTACGAATCTACAGTCGTCAATCAGTCAACCAACCAGTCAGTGAGTGAGTCAGACGAACCGATAAGGAATATTCATAATATTCGGATAAGTAAATACATATTCACAGATTTTAAGCATACGGACCAACAGAGATAGTCAAACGTACATATCGTATGTAATTATACACATGCATGTATATGCATATGTTTGTATGTGTTTATTTATACGAACAACAACATACCTATAGTATTGTATAGTATACATACATACACACATATTTGAAACTATTTTTGAATTTTCAATACTTGAATATTTCAAAATTCTAGTAGATTTTCCATTATTTCCCAACGTTAAAGTGTAGGCAACAAACGAAACAAACTCTCCTCACATGTTGCACAAGTTACTCTCGATTAATACGATCTTATTTTATTCTTTTTTTTTTTGCTTCGTTTCGATTCGTTTCTATATGTAAATATATATGTATGTCTGTATGTTTGTTGTTTTGTTCGATATTTTTGTTTTTGTTCTTGTTCTTGTAAATAACACAACGCAACGCAACTGAACTGAACTGAAATCAACTTAATTCAGCTCAAAATTCAGTTAAAAATGGCTCTGTGACCGACCATTTATTCTACGACTTTTGTTTTATTTATTATTATTATTGTTATTATTGTTGTTGTTGTTAGTATTATTCTTGTTCTTTCTGTTGTTTATAATAATATTCCTTTACTTTTGTATTATGGATGATAATATGTCTCTATATAATGTTGTATATGTTCATACAGATATTCCTTATACAGTGAATCCCGATTATAACGAACTCCGTGGGACCAGAAAAAATAGATGAAAAATATTTCTTCGGCGACATCCTCCCAGCAGATTTCTGGCAAAGACTGTGAGAGTAAAAATTGCCATCAAAAGCTTCTCAAAAATCTGTCGTTCGGAGTCGACTTTAAACTGTAGGTTCCGGCACTCATGTATAAAATTAACGCAGGAGAAGCTAGGTCGTAATCCTGACTGAAGGGTTGTAATGTCCAATTATGTATGTTATGTATGTACAGTGACGAGCAGAGGTGAGTGCATGTTCACAATACTGAGTTTCGTCATCCACAAAAACAAAACCATGCAAGCAAATACAAAAAAAAAAAATAATTTTAATTCTTTATTTTATTCTTAACAAATAGCAGTAAAAAAACAAAAATTAATGAAATGAATTCAATGAGTTTGAATGAAAAAACGAAAACAACCCACATAAACTCAATTTTGCACGTTTCAAGAAAATTCAAGAAACTAGCCCAATTTCAATATTTGGTCCTAGACCCTTATTAGAAATAGCATGATTTACGCGGTTTGAGATGCTTTCTACCAAATGATCAAAAAAATCTTTCGGAATTCGATGCCATTTCGCATTTATACGATCCCAAAGTTTGAGCATGTTTGTTGGGGCTGTTTCGTACTGTCGGAGCCAGATTTTCACGAATGGCCAAAAATTTTTAGTCGGATTGAGGTCGGGACTTTGTGCGGCCATTCTAGCAATTGAAAATTTTGTTTCCTATCCCATATCTTTACAATTTTTGCTGTGTGCTTCGGATCACCATCCTGTTGGAAAATAATTTCTTATTCGGGATAAGCACATTTGTCCATAAAATTCGGAAGATGAGCTTGCAGAACCTTTAGATAGCTTTTTTTCACATAATACCATCTACCAAATGTAGAGGGCCAACATGCCACCATATTAAGCATCCTCAAACCAAAATATTTTCACCACTATGTTAAACAGTTTGCTTCACATGATATCTTTGAACACGTTCCCTGGATAGCGAAGATCCAGGGAACGTGTTCAAAGACCAAATATCGAAATTGGGCTAGTTTCTTGAATTTTCTTGAAACGTGCAAAATTGAGTTTATGTGGGTTGTTTTCGTTTTTTCATTCAAACTCATTGAATTCATTTCATTAATTTTTGTTTTTTTACTGCTATTTGTTAAGAATAAAATAAAGAATTAAAATTATTTTTTTTTTTTTGTATTTGCTTGCATGGTTTTGTTTTTGTGGATGACGAAACTCAGTATTGTGAACATGCACTCACCTCTGCTCGTCACTGTATGTAGTTACTTAAGCAAAACTACTCTTTTAGACCTTCTGTACATGTTGAAAAAAAATCAGTTTTATATCCCAAGCTGAACCGAAGTTATAGCAAAAAGGACTTATAGGACTCATAGGACTTATGTCTTGAAAACTTAAATCGCATTTTCCCAAGTTCAAGTGAGATATGACTATATTGCAATAAAGGAGCGATATACATCATACATATTTACGTAGATATGTATGTTTAAATGCTTTTATAATATTTCTTTGAATACAATGTTAGAGGTAATGACATGATCACCGTTAATTTTTTGCCCGTACGAATTCTTAATACAAACCAAGATATCTTTAAACGTACGCACTCGCACTGGTAAATACAATCCTACGTTTTGAATTGTTTTCGTGTCAATCGGAAAGGTACAATTGGATCAGAAGGTGTAAGGTTGATTCGGGGTATGAGTACAGTTTTATCGATATGAATAATTTTTGCTGATATGATGTGCTCTCCAAAGCTTGTTGCGATTAGCCTGATATCATTTATTAACCCCTGTTTAACATTAATATTTCTGATTAACATTATAATTGCATTTGGCTTTTCAAATGCACGTTATTTATATTCTTACGTTGCACGTTATTTTTATTCATATTTTTCTTTAAACCTTTTTAACTGTTAAATATCAGCTGACACTATATACATATATGTATATATTAAAAGACATCGTATTACTACACTTCATAAAATAAACAATGCCATGACAATAAAGACATTACCAAAATGGATTTTACAACTTTATATATTATTATGTGGTATAGCATTACAATTAAGCTACCCTGTTTATCGCACTTGATCTAACAACTACTGCAAAGTATTGCCATTACAGCTTTTTACAACTTAATATGCATATTATATATAACTGACTTAGTAATAAACGGCATTATAGTACATACTATATTATATAGAACTGCATTACTATTAAGCAACCCTGTATTAGCACACTTGAACAAAACAGTATTATTATGGAGTTCTATATAAAATATAATTTTTATGAATGAAAATATTAATTTTTCAATGTCTAATTATTTTTTGCCATTAGTGTTAGAAATAAGCTTTAAAATGAAATATCATTCATTAAATTTGATGCGGTGGTATGGGAGATATTTGCAACCGACAAAAAAAAGTGCTTTAGAAATAATATATATGAACCGTTTTCATCTATCAGGTGATTAAAGATGCTGAGTTATAATTTAGTGCTGCCATGTTAAATAAAATTAAAGACTATTGCCACATTTCAAAGTTATTTCTGAGGGTTCGTTATAAAAAAGGTGAAATGTATGAAATTTAATTACTGGGATCATTTAAAGTAGTTCCTTTTAACCAAGAATTTGTTACAAACGAGTTGGCAATAAATGAAGTTTTTGTAGGAAAATTGTTATTAAAACGTTGGCACTTGAAAATATGTACTTAATCACCAAGAATTCGTTATAAGGGAGTTCGTTATAAACGAGTTTGACTGTATATGTATGTATGTGCATTTAGAATATATTATATTACTAAATACGAATTTAGTTTAGTTGTAATATATTTGTTGTAGTTTTTTAGTTTTTTGTATTTGTTTTTTTATTTATTCTTTTTGTTTTTGTCTTCAACTAAAAGAAGAGTAGAGTATAAGTGATGACATTTAAACTAAACGAAAAGAAAAAAACGAAAAAAAAACAAAAAGAGAATAACGGGAAAAATAAAGAGCATCTATGGTTTTCGATCGGTATTATACTGTTAAGTGTTGCCAATTAAATTTCTAATATTTTTATCCCTATTTCATAAACTAGAAATCTCTTCGTATAATTACAATTAATATCAATTGGACTTTAATTATTGCCATTTAAAAAGGCTCTAAGTGACACAGCCGACACCGCTGTTCAAAGTTATAAAAGAGGCACCTTACTTCTGTTAAGGACACAAAACAAGCACACACGCTTAATAATCCTATCAAAACTAATATAAGCACTGCTCGAAGTTTTATAGCAATAAAATCATATATTTTATATACGAACACAATAAAAATTACCATCATTTCCAGATGTTATTTTAATATTTGGTTAAAGCACATTTCATTTTTATTACCTTCTGACAGCGACGATTCATAGATCCCACAAGATTCGCGCAGACGTCTTGAAATTTTTAACACAATTCCTGTTTATTTTTTGATTTAAATTTGCCGATTTTAATTTTGATGACTTCACTCAATTACAGGCACATTATTCTGTTGAAACCACAATTTGACACTTATAGGATCATTGTCTTGCACAAATTCCCATTTAAGTGGCTTTTCGACCTCGGCAAACGGTAACCTTTTAATTCAATTCCCCCTGACGTCTATCGAATATTGTACGATCTATGAATCATTGCAGTCAGGAGGTAATAAAATTGAAAGGTGCTTCAATTAAATATTGAAATAATATCTGGAAATGATAGTAATGTTTAACAAAATATCCATATAGTGTCCGTGTTATTTTTTCCACGCCCTTTTCAAATAAGTGATATTTTTTTAAGAATTTTCCAGAACTAGTCATTTATTTTTATGTTATTAATTAAACTATTTGAATACCTTTAATTTAATGTATATAATTTGTAATATTTACGGAAAAGTAAATAAAAATATATTGAAAAATTTAAGTGTCCCTATTATATTTCCCAACACTATGTTTATGATAAAAATATAAAGCTACACATTTTTTTACAGCCGTTAATAACCTTTATAACGATAGGCAAAGTCTGAATACTTTATAATGCCAGTTCGCAACTTTTAGAGATTTTTCTTCTATGCATTTGTTTAATCTGACCTATGTTGCGTCTCTTTTTCAGCTAGGTTGTCTTTGTATATACTAGGCATAGTCTTTGTATAAGTTTGTATTGATTCAATATCCAAAGAAGGAAGATCGTCTTCGGTTGTTTACACACATAGGGCACGAATATCAACAATGTTCGCTAAAAAGAGCGTAAAAATACGTGCTGTTGATTGAAAGAAGAAGGTTCATGTTGCTTTTTTTTCAGGTTTGACTTATACACCCACAGAAATATTCACAAATTCACAAATATTCAATGAGATTCACTAATAACAATTAGAAATTATTTGGATTTTTGGATGGATATTTATCAAGTGAAATACGTAGTCTTTAGGGAGTTGGCGCTATTTTATTAAATAAAGGTTACACTTGAAAATATTACTAAGAATTTTCCTCTGAGTTATACACATGAGGCATGACCCTATTAAGAACTGATGCAGCAGTCTTGAGAGTATTCGAGGGAAAAGTCCTACATAAGATCTTCAGTCCAGTGCGAGTTGGCTATGATTTCCGCATCCGATCCAGCAGTGGGCTGTATGAGCTCCGCAACAACATACACGTGGTGAAGCATAGTAACATCCAGCGGCTACACTGACTCGGCCACGTCTTTCGACTGGAATAGGATGCTCTGGCGAGACGGGTATTTGATGTGAGGATCTGTGGAAGTCGGCGACGAGGACTACCTTGCATCCGTTGGAAGGACCAAGTCTAGGAAGCCTTGTCGATTGCTGTGACCAACTGGCATAGGCTCACAAGAACCAGAGGCGCTTGAAAGGATGTGTTCCGGCAGGCCGAATTCCGTTAATCGGGTTGTTAATGGCCAATTAAGTAAGAAAACAAGTAAAGTTATACACATACTTCCCACAACTCCAGTCATATTTTTATCATGTTCTCTTTATGCCGATGTCTGCTTATAATTTCTGATACTTATACGCTTTCATACTTATTTTAATATCATACTCATACTACTAATATTCAAAGTTTGAAATACTCATACTTAACATACATATGAAATTATTGATTTCGACTCTCCTTGATTCAGCATATACACGAAGCACAAAATAAGAATGATTCGAGTACGAACACCAAGATACTCGCTAGAAGGTTGCGTGTTTACTTTGCTTGCTGACTTTGTCTTTTCCTTCTTTTTTGAATGATTCGAATCACTCGAATCATTTATATTTTCATTATATGAATCTGAATGAGTAGGCGTATGAATCAAACATATTTCGGATGTTATGAGTTTGATGTCAACGTTGTACTCATACTCATTGCAACCTGTATTTATAAATCAATGTTGTACTGAGTATGAATAAATCAGAGTACATAGTTGAATTTCAATACTGTTGACTTACTCATACTCAAAACTTCATGAGTACTTTTGAGCAGCGAAAAAACAAATCATTGCTGATCTCTGGTATGTATGTATATTTGAAACTCTTTTTTTTTTAAATAATCAAATCAGTTTTCCAATAACTTCTTTCTAAAATCGATAAATGTGAGTGAAAAAACAGGATCCACAACCCCTTTAAGAAAAGAAACGAAACGAAAGTGAAAAGCACAACCCCTTTGTCTGGCAACAATTGCGATTAGCGATGAGAGTAAATGTTGTTGGTTTCCATCGTTGGTTTTCCATCGCTGTTCGAAATGGCTGCCATTGTGTGAGTGAGTGAGTGAGTGTAGTCTTCCTCTTGTTATTTCATAATGTGTTTTTGTTATTTTATAACGATCAACGATCATCGGTATGGTTTAGTGTGGTTTGATTTTGGTTGGGTTTTAATTTCTTTGTACAATTTTATTTTCTTTACTATAAAATCTTAATGGTTGGCATAAATAAAATATACGTACATACGAGTATATGCATACGTATCCACAGCACCTCACACTCGCATACATACAAACACATACAGTCATTCTTGCTCTCTGTCGCTCGCTCTCGGTCTCTCTCTCTCTCTTTCAGTAGCTGTTGCTTTAGCTCTCACCGTATGTTTGTGAAATAATAAAAGTTTGTAATACTATTTTTAAAACACAACACTCAACAACGTTCGTAAACCGATGTAGAATCTTCATAGGCACTCAGGAAAGTACGAATACATAAACGTACATACACATATGTATACATACATAGATACGTGTACAAGAAGCAACACATGTAGTGTAGAACAACAATAATAAGAGCAACTGGCGAACAAAACGGAAAAATATTGAAACAAACTGAATTCGAATAAATTTTTAGAAGAAAAACAGAGCAACAACGGCCGACATACGGTTGGGTGGACGGACATACAGATATACGGACCGGACGGAGAGCGTGTAAAATGAAGAAAATTAATGTGCAGGGGATTATTTTTGGGATACACTTTTTTTTTGAGTCTTCTTCTTCTTCTTTTTTCAACGTCTTGTAGTATATTTTGTTGGCTGTTGGTGCTAATGCTGATGCTGATGCTGCTGCTGCTGTAGTTATTTTGTGTTGTTCGAAAATATAAATTTCTGTTGTGTTTTTATTTTCGTTAGCACAAAACAATAATAACGACAACAACATTAACATCATCATCATCATCACCAACAATAACAACAACAACAACAATAGCAATGAATAATAACAATATTAAGAGCAGTCAGTAAAATGTACGAGAAGTAGTAGTAGCCTAGCAAAAGTAGTGGTAGACGACAACGATTATTTTGTTGCCAGTCACAGTCGATAGATATGTGAGCTAACGATCGTTACGTTACGTATCACGTACTCACACTCACTCTCGCTCTCTCTCTTTCTTCTTTTGCTATTATTTTTATAATTTTAGTTAAAATATTTTAAAAATCAAAAACGTAAAAACGTAAAATCGTTAAAAAGCAAAAAAAAAAAGAAAATATCATCTATTGCGGTTACTTTTGGAATACATATTAAAAACCAATCTAGTTTTGATTTGAATAAAAATAAAAATAAAAAATAAATCAAGAAAAATTAAAATAAAAAAAACAAAAGCAATTACCTATAATTTATAACTTATAACTTGTGCTAAACCAAGATTTAAAAAAAAAATGAAAAAAGATAAACAAAAAATGATTTAATAAATTAAAGAAGATCTAGTCTCACAGCGTACAAATTATCAGATTTAAAACCTCCTATCATCATCGATAATACAGCACCGTCAACGTTCACTTTTTCTATTCTGTTCTGATCTATTCTAAATACAAACCTATGTACATACATACATACATATGTATGTACATGCATAAATATGTAAATGTCTACGACATTCTCTTTAAAAGTTTAACGAATAATAATAAAAATAATGAATATTTGAAAATATTCTATAAAATAAAATCTTCAATATATAAAATAAACGATTCTAAACAAATTAAAAACAGTAACCAAAAAAAAGCAAAAAAACGCAATTAAAAAGCAACATCATCAGTTTATTTATTTTTTATTTTATTTTATTTGTTGCCTTATATTCAAAAAAAAAAAAAAAAGAAATAAAATCAAAAAATAAAAAAGAAAAGAAAAACATGTGTTCGATGCATTTTTCGTACTTAAAGAATTTGAATTTGTTAAAACCAGGAATTGCCATTTCAAGTCTCAAATGTAAGAAAAAGCTCTCTTCATTTTCAAATAGAAAATAAGGAAACTAAAACTCAATAATTATCTCAAAGTACAGTGAACTCGCGATAATGTGAATATCCAAAATATGAACACTTTAGAAATACAATTTTTGTTTGCAAGCATAAGTTTCCATTCTTTTGTCACCCACTGTTTGTACGTATTTACAATATGGATAATTAAGTTTATAAATTTTTGGAATCCCTGCTCGCTACGCACATCACTCTTTAGTTTACAGGAAACGTAATGGAAAAGTAAACAAAATTCGAAAGCATAAACATCTTTTGTAAAAATTGGTTCACATTTCTGCGAGTTTACTGTATAATAAAATTATTCTCACTGTTTAGTAAAATTAACAACAACAACACCAGTAACGACAATAGTTACAATAATCTTATATGTATAGTATATGTTATAATATTAATATGTAATTCTAAATTTACTTATTCTCCCTCTCTCTACAACTCTCTCCCTCTGTTCGATCTCCCACTCACTCTCTCTCTCTCTCGTTCGATCTGTCTGTGTATGTTTATTTGGTATCGCACGCGTTTCATCTCTTTATTTTCTGTTCTGTACTGCCTCTCTTTAATAATTTGTTAATTTTGGCACATGTGAATTGTAATGTTTATGGTGTAAAATCAACCACAACACCAAGAGAATTGCATTTATTCAATGGCTTATTCAAATTCGCAAGCACTTAAATACGTACTCACAATAATAATGTACACTTTACACAAATGTATACATCTGTATGCACATTCATACTAAAAACGGCAGATACATTAGGGTCGCCTTACTCAAACGGAATAATAAAAAACAAAACAACTTATTAAAATGCACTATAAACGCATTTAAACTAAATACGAGTACAGTGGACAGTAAAAGTCAAGGTATCCCAATATATTTACACAAATTTTTAGGAATATTAAGTGTTAACAGCATATTTATTTAATTAACTCTTATTTTTTATAATGAAACACAAAATTTATTAACGTATTCAACAAAACAAAAGCAAACAAGAAAAAATGTCTGATGACAATATATCATGGGTACACATATTTATGTTGTCTACTGTATATAGTAATCGTATTGAGAAATAATCAGTCACGGACCCGTCGCACGCTGTGAACGCCCGCCAGACCTGCCCACTCACCCCCTTCCACTTTTGTGTCAGTGCCAGTGTCGCCCTTTCAAAAAATACCATAGGACCCCCCCGCGACACTTTCAATATTTTTTTATTATTACATATTTTACGTCTTGCGCTTTTTTCAACTATTAATGCATTAATAACGTAATGCGAAACGTATAATTCGTTTTTAGCCCTGGTTAGCCAAACGTCCACGAAACATACGTTCGCTTTTAGTATACGATAAGCAATGAGAAGTCTGTCCAAACGGAAATGTGATTTCCGTAAGCATCATCATATGCTTCAAACGAAAGTATATTCCATAACGCTTCGTCGAACGTTTGACTATTTCAACTATTAATGCATTAATAACGTAATGCGAAACGTAGAATTCGTTTTTAGCCCTGGTTAGCCAAACGTCCACGAAACATACGTTCGCTTTTAGTATACGATAAGCAATGAGAAGTCTGTCCAAACGGAAATGTGACTTCCGTAACCATCATCATATGTTTCAAACGAAAATATATTCAATAACGCTACGTCAACGTTTGACTACACGAATCTGTTACGTTTTGGTACGTTTAGAATAAGCAGTTTTTGTTTTATATGTGAGGAACACGTATAAGTCGTTAGTTTTCCTGTTTCGTACCGTACGTGTATTATAATATAAACAAATAAATAGTCATGCAGGTAGTGAGCTGCCTTACTGGATATGATCCTCATGTTTATACCCCATGTCAGATATCTCCAACATAACGAAAAAATTTCTCAAAAATTTATCGTGCGGAGGAGACGTTAAACTATCGATCCCGCCACTCATGTATAAAATTAACGCACACAACTTAAGTGGCGTGAGAAGATAGATCATAATCCATATTGAAGGGTTGTAATGTATGTATTTTTTTTTACAAAAGTACCATTTGATGCAAAAAAGTACACTTTCAGTGATAGTTCAGTACCATTTCAAAATTTAAATTTTTCAACACTGGTCAGTGCTATTTGCATCTGATTTGTCATCATTGCCGTCAATTGTATTAATGAAACTTTCCTCAATTATACAGTTCTTCATTTTAGAGGACAGTAGCGGGCACGTCGCGCGCTCACTCACCCTCCCTTCGACATCTTCTATCATATTTTTCAACACTTGACAATGGTAACTAATTCTTTTGACAATTTGTAACCGTAACTCTGTTTTTTTTATATATTAAACCTGCGCTCAGGGGATGACCCCTACTCATGCAGTGCATTGTGCAGGTTTTAGGAAAGATGGAAAGAGGGAAAATGCGAACAGTAAGGTTATGGTGTTATTGCCTATGGCTTTATTACACTGCGTCATTTCTATATACAAAGTTTTTGTCATTATAAACACTCTAGAACTAGTGCAGCAGATCTTAAGATTGGACAGATAGCATGTGATGTTGGTCAACCATGCTTATTTAATTCTGTCATCATTTTATGACTTCCACTGTATTTAACTGTTCTGTATTAAGTAAGTTCACTATGTACAAGACCAAATGTCATCGATTCCTAACTAACTTTAAAACGACTCTTTCAAGTTATCCCTTAAATTGGGTAAATCAATTCTTATAACAGGACCAACAATATGTAACACTCAAAATGTGTAAACATAAGTCCTAACAAAATTAGACATTTGACCAAGATTACATATCCTAATGATTCCACTGTTTACAGTGGATGTTTAAACAAAAATTATTGTTTCTGAAAAGTATTCCTAGCTTATATATTTGTAATACATGTGATTAATACATCATATTCGCACTTACCTGATAGAGATGAATAAATTTTCTCATACTTATGTTTGTTTTGAGTAAGAATATTAACGCTCTTCAAAATGCAACACTTACAAATGCATACATTCATTCATTCATTCATTTATACGTACATACATACATACATTCATCTTAAGTAGCATGGCCACGATCAAACTGAACTGATCAATTTGCCATTTTTGCGATTATATTGGTAAAGCTGTACTCACACGTACAGAAAACTGTCATCACACGTATAGGCTGAGATGAGTTTGAAGTACATTAAAATACTTTTGATTTTTGCTGCCTGCATAGTATAAACCACACGTTTTTTCCTACTTCACAACAACAATGCTATTAGACCCTGCGTAATGCGGGGAAAACTGCGTTAAAAGAGGCAACTTAACACGTACATATGTATGTAAATACATTGTAACTTCTGAAAGTATAGTTGGAATCTTTATTTTGGACAGGGTAACAAAAGAGCATTGTACATAGTATACACCAGAGATCAGCAATGAATCGTTTTTCCACTACTCATAAGCACTCATGCAGTTTTGAGTTTTAATGAATCAACAGAATTGAAATTCAACCACTCTGATTCATTCGTACTCGCTACAACATTGACTTATAAGTATAAGTAGCAATGAGTATGAGTACAACGTTGACATCAAACTCACAACATTCGAAATTTGTTTGATTCATATGCCTACTCAATCTGATTTATAAATTTAGAAAAAGATTTATAATACTCATGAATGATTCGAATCATTCATCAAAATTTACAGTCTTAGTTGTTGGTACATTTACTAAAAAAGAAGAAAGAAAAACACAAAGGCAGCAAGCAAAGCAAACACACACAACCTTTTAGCGAGTATTGTAGTATTCGTACGCGAATTATTTACGTACTTATTTTGTGCTTCGTGTAAATGTTAAATAGAGACGAGTTGAATTCAATAACATCATGCGCATTTTTAAGTATGAATACGACGAGTACTTCTATCATTGAGTATGAGTAGTATGAGTACGATATCAAAATAAGTATGAATGCGTGTAAGTATCTAAAATCATAAGTATGACTCAAACCTACTCATCGTTTTGAACACTTATTGCTGATCTCTGGTATAAACCGTCGCTAAATAGTGCACCACAAGTATCAACACAATGTGCGATTTAGGGGAATCCCAATACTATCGCGTTAAACGGGGCAGCGTTAAGCGGGGTTTTACTGTGCAAGCAGTTTAAAGGTTTAATTTTGATGTGTTGCTGTACTAAACAAAACAAATATTACCAACACATATGCAAAAGTTGATTAATTCAGTTTGATCGTGGCCATGCATCATTATAAAAAATTCATTAACAATCAGAAAGAGAGAGATACATATACATAGAGAACGTACCTGTCTATTACTCTTGTTCTATACTGTTTATCGCAGTAGCTAAGAAAACGTAAAGTAGACAACAACAGCAACTATAACACGATTATAATGGAATTGAAAAGTGTCGCACACAAAACATAAAGAAATGCAAATACATTCATACCATATACATATTCTAGTATATATACACATACATACATACATACATATATATGTAGAAACATACACACATGCATATACACATACATGCATACTCGCTTAAAGAGACAAACAAACAACGACGATATTTAGCAACAAATAAGTAAAAGAAATGATTGAAATACACATACACATACACGCGTGTGTAGAACCTACATATGTATATATTCACTGAGCGCTAAAAGTGAGTATACACCACTGAAATAATTAATTTTCTTAGGATAGCGAGAAAAGTAAATGAGAATAGTCGAATAAATTCAGCGATTCAGGCTGCCAATGTCAATCCTCGACAGTTCCTTCCGATCATCCATGTATTAAGTACCCAAGTACCTTCTTCTCCTTTGGAAAAGAGCCGGGCATGTACCCAGTAGGTGAGGGATAGTCTCCTTTTCTTTTTCATATCTGCAGCTTCTGCAGAAGTCGTTAGCAAGGCGTCCAAGACCAAGGCGCCTCGCATGTGTTCCCATAATGGAATGCGCCCGCAATGACACCGACAGCTACACTGAGCACGCCTTTTTGGAGTTTAAGTAGAATCATTGTGCGCCCCTCATCCAACCTTGGCCAGATTTTACAATCCGTTCTACTCGTGTCCGAGGCCGCCCACCTGTGGTTGACGGGATCAATGATCGCATTATCAATTATGAGCTTGTGGGTCTTCAGAGGGATGCCCAGATTCGAGAACTCATCAGAGAATTTGATGGTCGAGCCCCGTCTTACAAGTTCATCAGCTCTGCAGTTACCCAAAATACCATTGTGCCCCTGTACCCATAGGATACGGATATCATATTGTTCTGCTATCTTGTTGAGATATCTGTGACAGCCGTACACTGTCTTATAGTTCATCACGTTAGAACTTAGATTCTTGATAGCCGCCTGGCTATCCGAAAGTATGGCAACGTTCCGTTTGGAGATCCTTCCGTTCTCAATAATTCTCACCGCAGCATGTATTGCCACTACCTAGATCTGCAAGACACTACAGAGGTCTGGCAGTCTTATAGACTGGGCTATTCCAACCGATTCGGAAAAAATTCACCTACCAACAGCACCATTCAGCTTTACTCCCTTAAAAGTTGGGTTTCGCTATCCTTCCAGACCCCGTTGTCTGGAACTGATGTCTTGAATATCCTCGTGAAGCCGTACCGCGGTGCCATGTAGTCAATGTTACTTATAAGATGTTAAAACAAAAAAACAAAATTATTGTTGTGCTACAAGTATAGTTTTTATAATAGAAAATTTAAAATTATAGTGGGTGTTGACTCACTTTTGGCGCTTAGTGTATGTAGGTACCTCCGACTATATAAAACTATCGCATACACATACATTTATATCATACATATTTACATATGTTTCCAAATGCATTACAATACCAATTTTAGGACGCGTCCTCATACTGCTAAACAGGTACATACATACATACATACATACATACATATCTATGTACATACTTTTGAACTATACTGCTTACATACAACACAAGTTTTTTTTTTGCCTTGAGCCGGAGGTGGTTAATCTTCAAAAGATAATTTTGTTCCGACAAAAGCATGCACGATTCACCATCACTAGTATGTATGTACGTACTAACCCACCCGCAACACACTTCAACCACTCTCCCTCCGCGGAACAGCCGTAAGGTATTACTTCGCGGAGGGCTGGTTAGCTCGAAAGCTTTATCACATCGTCTCAAATTCCGCCTTCGTTTCACCAACCTTCGGAGTACCATATGACTTCAGCCATTTTCTGGTTGTATTGGCTCCATAGCGTCCTAGAATTCAACAGGTCCTCCATGAGCCGGTTTGGTCGTAATCTAGTTTCTCCGGGCCAATCATATAAGGATTGATAAAAATAAAAATGAAATAGAAACTAAAATAATAGACTTGTAAAATTATGTAATTTTTCAGCATTCATTTTCACTGTCAGCTATTAGTTGAAGAAAATTTTTAGAAAGACGTATGTACTGTGAAAGAGCTCTAAGATGACTAAAACCGATGACTATGAGATAAGCAGGCACTTGCGTCAAAAATATAGCTTTTGCTTTTGCGTCAAAAAAAGCCGAAATTAAATCCTCTTACAATATCTAGATACTAGAGACATTCTTAGGTTTTGCGATAGGAACTCTTGGGATATTGTTGAACGGAAGCCGCTCTGTAAGAGCATCGCGTTGTTGGAGGACTGCCGCAATTTCAGCTCTGCGTTATATGGAAACTGCGCTCTGATCGTATCGCATTATTGGAGGATTGACTGTACTAGTATTCCCAGACCGTTTCCTTATGATGTCACTTCGATATTAAGAAGTTTATTGCATTCCACCGATATGCGTTTTATATATTATATCCATAAAGCAATATTCTTAACTTTACTTTCTTTCTTACTTAATTGGTCATTACAACTCTTTAGTCAGGATTGCGAATTAGCTACTCACACCACCCATGTTGTGTGTTAATTTTGTCCATAAGTGAGGAAAACTACAGTTTAAAAGGGACTAAGAACGATAGGTTTGTGAAAGGTTTTTAAAATAGATTTTATTTATTCTCAGAGTTTATGCCAGAAAATGGCTGAGATTTGAACAACGGTTTCTGGTCTAATAAGGCAACGCGTTACTTATTAGACTACGAAGCTACTATTATTAATATTACATACATAATTGGCCATTACAACGCTTCAGTCAGGATTACGACCTAGCTTCTCACACCACTTATGTTGTGTACGTCAATTTAATACATTGAGTGGTGGGACCTACAGTTTAAAGTCGACTCCGAACGACAGATTTTTGAGGTGCTTTTTCATGGCAATTTTTACTCTCAGAGTCTTTACCAGAAATCTGCTGAGAGGAAGTCGCCGAAGAAATATTTTTCGTTTTGATGTCTGACTTGGGATTCGAACCCGGGTCTTTTGTCTAATAAGCCAACACACGACCCACTAGACCACGGCGACTTCATTATTAATATTACTGAATTAATATTCGTATCTTAATTTCGAAAGAGAATTGGAAGGAGCTCCCTTTTGTTACAACGTTATGCGTTGTATCGCAGCGTTATTAGACATAACGGTGTGTGGCTATGTAAAAGTTATGTTATGCCATATTTTCTAGAAGATTATCGAACAGCAAAAAGAGTAGATTGCCTTCTGATATACCATACGAGTACGAATGTAAATTCAATTCAATCTTATTTGCATCATTAATGCGTTAATAAATTGGAAGGCATAAAAATGATTTTTTTTTCAGCAATTGACAAGTCAAGACAATTGACTGTCTTGATCGTAAACGGCTATTGAATATTTATAAATCGAATCAATTTGAATATGAACTCAGGTGCTAAAAGGCACCAATACCCTTATATTTATTGATACCACCAAGCAATTGTCTGGGAAAATAACAAAATATTGCTACTTGTTTTAATGCATTATTCGTTATTTAAATATACATATGGTGGTATACAGTTATGTGAAAAATAATAGACACAGCAGCACATCTTCTAAGCATTGAGTCGGCCAACTTTTGATAAACATGTAGCGGTATTGCGTTTCACGCATGCTGTATAAGATTCAAAAGACTGTCGCAATTTTTTATTGGGTTCATATCAGAGAATAACAAGAGAATGTCTCCCTTACCATGATGTTACCACCACCATGGTTAAACATGTTTGTTATGATGTGAGTCCTCTATATCGTATCTAGAATATAATGAAATCGGCTAATTATACAGAAATTTTACCGTATGCCGAAGAACAAATGCCACTCAAATGGGTCTTCCAGCAGGATAATGACTAAAAGCATACGGCTAAGTACACAAAAAAGTGGCTCGAGGACAAAAAAAATCAATGTTTTAGATATGAACCCAGTAGAAAATTTATGGAAGGAAGTTATAAGGGGAAAGTATCAAACAAAAACCGCACCAAACAGTAAGTCGTTTTCAATGTATGCTTGCAGGTTTTCTGTACCCCAAATGCGACAATTTTGCTTGTTTACATACCCGCCAAGATCAAAATGAGCTTCTTCTGAAAAGATGATTTTTTTTTTTGCCAGAATCGGCATCTTCTATAAGTCGATCGCAGGCCCACTTAGCGAAGCGAAAACGCATTGGATGGTCAATATTCGTTCAGCGGAAGGATAAAACTAATAATCCGTCAAATCAGATATGATCTAAGTGTTACCATTCACGAAATAAGCACTAGTTGAAAAAAGATGGCGAACCCGATATTTAGTTATATTTAAATTAATTATAGCTTTAAGATTTCATGAGGAATAGGAATTTTATTTTAAATCTTTTTTCTACCGTTTTTCGATTTTTTATTCGTTTGTAAACATAATGAAAGTTTGAGTGTGCACTGTCCCTATTATTTTTCACATAACTGTATGTGTACAAACATACATACGCATACAGATATGCTAATATTGTACAATGAATAAACGGTTTAAATAGGGCCATTCTAAGGCACTCACAACAAATAAAAAAAATTCTTTGAATTTTTCACCGTGATTTTTAACTTTTGCCATAATTTTTCTTAAATAATAATATCGTTTAATTCAATAATTAAATTAATAAATAATTTCTCTTTTAAAACTTTAGTTTAAAACTTAAATAGGTAGTTTCAAATAGATAATTTTTTGTTAAACAGAATCCCCAAAAAACCACAAAACCAAGTTGTAAAAAATGAAATGCCTTTAGGAGAAAATTTTTATCAATCACATTGAGCTCTAAGCTATGACTTACACTAGATTCAGACATACACCTTTATTGCGTAAATCGCAATAAACGGCATTATTGATCTCAATATTTCATATAAATTTTCAATTAATTATTGATCAATAAGTTCAGAAATTGTTATAAAATTGATTAAAACTTTAAATACAACACTGCAATAAGCACGTTCAGTAAGCATATTACAGTTTTCCGAACACTTTCTTTTGATATTTGACAACCCAAATGTAAACAACGATAGCGCCATAAGCAAAAGTTTTCTATTCTGCTAGCTATCCAATATTATCAAATTTGTATGTCTCATCCTTCTGAGGAAAGCCACTTTGCAGTCACAAGTAGTTCCTATTAACTGCAACAGCTCGGCGTTTCGGTTAATCATTAACAATACCTTTTCCAATGTTAAATTGTTTTCCATTTTTTCTAAAAAACTTTTGGCACTAATTTTCGCGATTCAATTAAATACAATGTTATTGAAGCAATCAGCTGTCGAATAAATGTTCGCATATTATATGTCTGAACGCTAAAAATATTGTTCTCAATAAAACGAATATTGATTTAATAAAAGTACATCTGAACATAGTATTAGGAAATGTAGTATTACTTTAAGGCCCATTATTATAACTTGCTGTTAAACTTGGGTTTAGTTATAGGTACCTTTAGCCTAAAGGGAACTGTAAAATTGCCATTAACTGATTTTCGTTATAAGCCGGATAAAACTGCTCAATTAAACTAAGTTTTTTATTAATGCAGTGACAACAACGGACTTTGTTTATTTTGTAGGATATTTTGAAGGATATGCTCATTTTGTTTAAATTTGAAGTTGCTATTTTGAATATATGATATGACAAGTTCAAAGTTAAAGTGAACTTTAAATGTTAAAGGTAGGATGATTTTATTTACTCTCAGAGTTTTTGCCAGAAATCTGCTGAGAGGAAATCGCCGAAAAAATACTTTTTGTATTTTGTTTTGATGTCTGGCCTTGGACTCGAACCTTGGCTTTTACGTCTAATAAGCCAGCACACTACCTACTAGACCACGACGACTTTTAACACATAATTGGTCATTAAAACCCTTCAGTCTGGAATATTGACCTAGTTTCTCACACCACTTATGTTGTGTGTGCTAATTTTATACATAAGTGGCGGGACCTACAGTTTAAAGTCTACTCCGAACGACAGATTTTTGTTTTTTTTGAGAAACTTTTCCTGGCAGGTTTTTTTTTTACCCTCAGAGTTTTTGCCAGAAATCTGCTCAGCTAACTGAACAACTTAGACTAGGAGTTACTTGGGTGTATTTCGATGCCTCCGTTGTTTTGAGTTATGAGCTCTCAAAGTTTTCACGCGACACAATCTAAGTCGATTTTTGCCTATAACTTCGAAACGGATGGGCGCATCATAACCAAATTGTGACAGTATTTAGGTTAGAGAATGTAAAATTTAAAAATGCAAGAACATTAAAATTATAGAATGGAGGTGTCGATTTAATCTTTTGTATTTTGTCGCATAGTGTAATATAAAATATTTTAAAGATTAAAAGATTGTGTTGTTAGATCGTGATTTCCAAACGTTTTTATTTCATAATCGTATAATCTCGGTATTTATTGTTGTCCAAACTCTGAATACCCTTATTATTATTTATTTTTATTGTTATTGTTGCTATATATATTTACTATTTGTACTAAAACCAACGTAACAATGTACATACATACGTATGCACATTCGTATATATTTCAAGAATGCTATGGTTTTTTTCCAATTCTGTCTAGGTTTCATAGAATTATTAGAAAAAAAAATTTTTTTTTAACAAAAATACAAAATAATATGAAATGTACAGTAAAGAGGCTAAAAGGTTAACTTCTAAATATTAATAGATTCTTATTCAATTTTATTTTCATTTTATAATTCTTTTTCTTTCTTTTGTTTTTGTTTTGTTTTGTTTTGAGTGTTATTTATTATTCTTATTCTAATTTCTTTCTTTTTTTTCTTCTTGTTTTATAAACGATTTTAAATTTTAGCTGACAACGTAGTATATACCGCCATATCATCATTTATTATCACCATCATCGTCGCTAACACTTTTGAATCATCATCAATCGAAAGCGTTTCAAACGTTCCAAACACAGTAATCGATTTAAAATACCAATCAACGTGGCAGCAGAAACGTATTATAGTTCCGATAATAATTCCTATTTTAATCTAAATTGTTATCAGAGCGAGGATTTAACGTTTAAAAACAAAATAGAAATAACAATAACAAAATAAATAAAAAAAAAACGTAAAAAACAAAAATACAACAGCAACAGCAACAAATTTAATGTGATTAAAAACGGCTTTCTTATTGGAATTTTTCAAAACCGAAGGCGTTTATTATTGCAAAAAATGGTAAGTCAAACAAATACAGTAGCGAGCATAAAAATTTAAAATACTTTTTTACATAAACCTGCCGGTAAAAATTTATCTCGTCTTTCATTTTTTGATTCCTTTAATACACTGAGGTCAGCAATGAATCCTTTTTTCGCTACTTATAAGTACTCATGAAGTTTTGAGTATGAATGAGTCAACAGTATTGAAATTCAATCACTCTGATTTATTTATACTCAGTACAACATTGATTTATAATTACAGGCTAGGTTAGGTCGGAGTGGTATCTCTGATATCACAAAGCTCACTTGAGCACGCATGGCAGCACGTTGTGATGCCACAGAAGAACGCAGTCCCTGTACTGACCAAGTTCCTCCCAAAATCAGGGAAAAGGAAGAAGCTGGTCAGCGCAAGGACTGCACAACAAAAGCACGACTACCCCGCATTGGAAAATCATCCAAAAAGTTTGATAAACGAAGCTATATCCTGACCGTCAAGCTGGCGAGGAATTGGGAGCCAAATAACCTATATCTACACCTAGCAAGACACGGCCACTGACAAAGAAAGTGGGCAACAGTCCTCCTCCTTCTCAGCAGATCCGCATCCACGGCAGAAGTCGTTAAATGTCTACCCATAAGGCATTGACCTGTAAGCACGGCCACTGTAGTCAAGATGACGTCACGACCAAGAGCAAGTATTTGGTTGGTACTCCTTGTATCCATCAAGGGCCAGATGAGAGTCTAGCGGAGGAATTTCCGCGCAATATCCAACTTGATCGAGGCAAGTTACATGCCCAATTCAATAGAAGAGGATTTCGGAAGAAGGACACCAACTCTAGCGATCTCGCCGGCCCTACAATTTCCCGGAATATCACTGTGCCCGGGTAACCACACCAATGAGACGCTGTTGAAGCGCCCAGAAAGAAGGTTGAGACAGTGGCGACATTCCCTAACGATCCCAGCGTTATTCACGAAACCCGGCAGAGATCTTATTGCGGCCTGACTATCACAAAAGACCGAGACGCAATTGAAACGAACATCGTTGACAAGAATCCATTGAGGGGCCCGTTAAATTACCATCACTTCCACCTGAAACACGCTGCAGTAGTCCGGCAGACGGAGAGAAATGTTCACCGCTTCCAACCCTATTATCGAGTTTAGAGCCATCCAGGACTTTCAGGTCGACGACCGTATAAGAATTCCAGTCATCCCTATTCGGAATCAGAAGATGGAAACTTCTGTGAAGACAATATTCAACAGGGATATAGTCTACGTTCACAGGGGCCACTAGATCAACCCCCAGAATAGTGGAGTGCCCGAAAGGCACAATATGCCAACGAGACAAAGCATTAAGTCTGGTTGCAGAAGACTTGTCCGCCTGCTTAGCGAGAAGCACAGTAGGAAGCCAGTTGAGCATTGCGAACAAGGTTTTTGTGGGTGTGGTTTGTAGAGCACCAGTTATATAAATAGCCGCAGACCTTCGGACCTTGTCAAGATGTCAACTGTTGTGTTGTTTATCCAGAGCAGTCTACCAGAAAGCAACACCGTCTAAGAGGTTAGTTTTCATGACCATACAATATATCCAACGCATGATCCTTGGGCGAAGACCCCACCTGGTTCAGACCGCTCTATTACAGCAGTAAACAGCACATGCCGCCTTACGTGCCCTAGCAGCTAGGTTCGCTCTCCAGTTTAGCTTGGGATCGAGGATCAGGCTCAGATATTTGGCCTCGTTACTCAACGTGAATCTGGTCCCGCATATGCTGGGAAGGGAAAAGGTCGGAATTTTATATCTCCTAACGAAAAGAATCGTATCGGTCTTAAAGGAGTTAACAAACAGTCCTGAATCCCTGCACAAGTCCAGTACAATTGACAGCGCCAAGTTCAACTTATCCCACAGCGTCTGTGAACATTTCCCGACGCGACAATGTCAATGTTGACAGCGTAAGATATGACGTCATTGCCAGAGTGTTCCAGCCCCCTCAAGAGTGAGTTAACTGCAAAGTTCCAGAGAAGTGGTGACAGCACGTCTTGCGGTGTGCCTCTACGAACAATTATCTGACAATTTGTGGCCCCCACTGTGGAGGTTACTATCCTCGACTTGAGGAGAAGCTCGATGAACCTGACCAGATTCTGTGCGAGGTTCAGAGAACCAAGAGTCCTAACTATGCCCTCCGAGTCGACGTTATTGAATGAACCTTCAATGTCCAGAACAATGGCCAAAGTGTATTCCGAAACGTGTATGGACTTTTCCACCCAAGAGATAAGAAAGTGTAGTGCGGTCTCCACTTATTTACTTGTCGTATGCGTATGTTTGGAAGCGGATAGAAGCGTTGGGTGAATCGAGTCACTAATATGAACAGCAAGGACTCTTTCCAGTGTCTTCAGAAGAAAGGAACACAAACTTTTGGGTCTGTAATCATTCGCCCTAGTGTGGGACGGTTTCCCAGCCTTGGGAATGAAGATAACCCTAGATATTCTCCAGCTCCAAGGATATAAAGGAGCCTGAGACTAGCGTTGTAGATGGCAAGCAACCAAGAAAGGTTGCTCCCCATGTTGAATGTCACCCGGGATAATACCATCCGGCCCTGGCGACGAATGGTTTGAAAGACCTAACAGCCCACTGCACTTGACCAAGGGTGAGAGTCAGAGGGGAGTAGTTTCCAGATGGTGGTTAATTAAACTGATAAAAGTCCTGACCGCCGAGAGTGACACTTCCTGGAAAGTGAGTGTCAAGGAGGAACTCAAGCATCTTCAAACTGGATGTAGTCCAAGCCGTCAAGTCTTCGGATACAGTCGAGGGATTTGTGTGTGGAACCTAGAATTTTACGAAATTTCGGCAGAGGATTCTACGCTACCATCTGTAACTGCAAATAGAATTGCTTAACTCCCTAGCATGGGTGTCAATTATTCCCCGGTTCCTTCAAGAGGTCCTCTTCGCTTGCCTTACAGCGTATTTAAGTTCCCTCTTCTTGGCATTATTGATAGTCCATCCGCCCCCTGTCCCCTTCGCCCTATTAAAGAGCCTGGCACAAGATCGGTGTAGATCATCGATCGGAGTCGACGTTAGACTGTAGGTCCCGCCACTCACGTATAAAATTAACGCACACAACTCGAGTGGTGTGAGAAGCCAGGTAGTAATCCTGACTGAAGGGTTGTAATGCCAATTATATATGTAGTAGGGGTGGTGGTCAGAAAATTTATATTTCTCCAGTTTCCTGTACTTTTCGAGAAATTTAAAGAGGACAAATTTATATCAAGGATGTTAGTCCGTTTATGTGCCATATGTTTCATGTTAAAAACAGTATTACATATGCTTGCCCAAGAATTTCCGTTTTGAATAAATAACACTGTGCGACAGTGAAAATATACCCGAGTAACTACATAGTTCACGTTCTTCACTTAGTTGAGTAGAACTCAAAAATACCTTTTTTATATTTCGTGAACCCTCCAAACTTATTTTATTTGACAAAAAACTTTATTTTTTATTTTACGCACAAATTTCTGGATTACTCAAATATTTCTGACGCGATTTCCAAAATTTAAATCTTGTTTTGAAGAGGACAGATGGACCTTTAAAACGGTATACATATATCTCGACTTAATATGCTATGATATTTGATGAGGAAAACTTGGAAAATACGAATTTTTTTTTATATTTTTCAAGTTTGTCCATTCATAGTAGCAAAACTATAATAAAAGACATGTAGGATAAGTGACAATATTCTTAAGATCTGTTCTCTTGTGAAGAGATTGAGTCATAATTTGATCAAATCGGACAAAAATTACCGTAGTTATTATTTAGAGAGCCTAACAGTCGAGTGATATTTTTATATTTCATGTCATCAAATGAACTTTTTTGATGTATCTTGATTGTTTATCACAAAATGTGTCAATTTAACGTTTGAGCGACCACCAGAAATAGGGTGACAAATGTTTGCGTAATCCAAAAGTTTGTACGTGAAGTAAAAAAAAACTGTTTTTGTCAAATAAAAAAAAGTTTAAAGCGTTCGAGAAATATAAAAAAAATATTTTTGTAGTCTACTTACTACTTAAACTATGTCATTAGCCGATTGTAGTTATTATTTTGTCGCACAGTGTAATGTGTAGGCAGTAATACCAGTTATTGTATGTTATACCAATTAACCACAGTAGCGAAATATTAAGAATATTAAAGAAATTTTCACTTGAGAATAAATTTAGCTGCTCCTTGCAATGCTTCAACGTTTTCCTGATTATGAAAATCTTATTCGGTAGGATTTAAATAAGTTTTGTTTTTTGTTTTTAATTTTTTTATTTTCCCTCGGCTGTAGTTAAATTTATAAAATCCGTCAAGGTGTGTAATCGTAAAGTTTTTATAACACAACACTGCAGATATGGTTGGTTGGCTGATTGGATAGTCGCTAACAGATATGAATGAATATCGTTCGCTCCTTCTATGGCTCTGTATTGTTCTAATACGCGATACACTGTTATACCATATTATTTTAATACGTACGTATGAGCATCGGGCAATAAACAATAACAATCAAAATCATCTTTGTATGCGATGTACATACATATATACACGTTTAATGTTATTGTTGAAAACACATAATAATTGTTATTGTACTAGTATTAGTAATAGAAGTAGTAGTAGTTGTAATAAATAGTCGATAGTAAAATTATAAAAAATTTTATATGTATGTATGTATGTATTAGTAATTATTCACCGGCTGTACTCCGAGCACAGAGCACATGCACAGTTATATTTATAGACAATCGAACAAATACAACAAAACCAACTATATACATACATCGATAACTAAGAGAAAGAATAAGTGCTGTTGTTTAAATTTTTATTATTTTCCACGAAGATGACGATGACGACGACAATGACGAACTCTAGTCGCCAATAAGACTTACTGATGACGCCTACAATTACGGTATGTGATCCTTTGTAAAAAGATCCAAATCGTACAATGATATACAGCTAGAGAAGTAGTAGTAGAGGTATAATACATGAGCATACATTGTTGTACATATTATATGTGAGCGTACAGTACAACGATAATAGAAATAAAATTTTTCAACTCACAGTTAATTATGGTGTTTTTCACGAGACGAGTTATTTTTAGTTTTTTTTTTGTGTTTTGTTGGTCTATATGCTATTTTGATTTCATCAACTTTGAAAAATTTGGTTTCATTTTCTTAAAATTTACTTGATATTTTCAAAACTTCAAACATTTTTGATAGGGTATGATGTGAAAGTTTTTTTTTTTATATCTGGAGTTAGCTCTCTAGACTTGAAAGTGAGACACTTTAAAAATTTTACTTAATTTTTCATAAAATTCTTTTTTTATTTAAATTTGCATTATTAATAGTAATTTAATTTTTTTTTATTGGTTTCCTTTTTGTTTTTTTTTTTTCTTTAATAATTTTCAGGAAACTCGAACACCGACCAGTGTATATCACCATCATCGCGCTCCTCGCACACCTGAAAGTTATTTCAATGTACCCGAATCAATAGCTCTGCTTAATATTGTAAAATCAGAACGAATACAGAATGCATTTCAATCGAATCGAAAAAATCATGCCAGTGTATGGGAGATGGTAGCCGAAGTACTGAATCGTTATAGCGCAAGGAAACGTTCAGCTAAACAGTGTTGTAATCGTTATGAAAATTTGAAAAAAATTTATACTCAACTTAAGAAGAATCCGGAAAGACACGTTCGCCGCAATTGGCCATATATGTTTCTATTTAAAGAGATCGAAGAACAAAGAGGTGAATGTTGGGGTTCAAATAGCAAGCGTATGGCTTTAATAGCGAAAAATCAAAATGAATTATCGTACTATCATCGGAGAAGGCAAGCGGCCGAATATGGTGCATTACTGGACAAACAAACACAGGCTGCTGTTGTAGCCCAACACAATTTGTTTCAAAGTTTGGCAGCTGTCCATTCCAATGACTCAAACAGTAATAGTAAGCTGGAACGATTTCTACCCAATCATTTTGTTGAGGCTCAATTAGGTAATGACACAAGTAATGCAGATGGAGTGAGTGGCTGTAATGTGGTTTATGATGGCTCACCTTCTTTGCCCCTGCAAACAACACGAAAAGATGAAACCCATGATATAGCCGATGACTTGCCCGATGCTTCAGCGGCGGCAGCAGCTGCAGCTGCAGCAGTTGCACATAATTTATTACAAGCTCATGTGAACGGAGTTGCGGCAGTTAACACGAATGGCCTAAAGGATTCCTTAAACCAAGAGTATGAAAAAGACTGCAATGGTGTCCTTAATCTGCAAACCAGTGATAATAATAATGTCTTAATGAAGTAAGTGTGTGTGTGTGTGTGTTAAACAATGTGAAATGTTATTGCAATTTTAATAATGCCAGTCTCTCCAACTCCCCTAGATCAGAACCGATGTCCGATGGTGAATTCAATCCAGACGATATACAGTTGATGCAAACAAACTATAATGGGTATGTAGTAATCGAATCATGATTAATTATAAAACACTTACATTAAAAATGAATTTATTTGATTACTATTTGATTAGGTCACAAAACTACTATTCAAATAATATGGAGCATAATATTTTACATCCGGACGTCATAGTCGATACAGATAATCTGTCTGAATGCAGCAGTGGAGGATCACCGAAAAGCAAACGTAAATTATCGACCTCAACCGATGGCGATAGTACAAACTATGAATTGATCGAATATTTAAAGAGGCGCGAGAAACGTGACGAGGAACTTCTTAGGCGCATGGATGCCCGCGAAGAAAGACTAGTCAATTTACTCGAAAGAACCGTTGTGGCCATAGAGGCTTTAGCACATCAAAAGTGTACTCATCACACAATATCGTTTGACAAAAAAGAGGTTATGGAGAAACCTCTAAAAATTTGCAATGGAAGTATTTCAAACGCTGAGAATCGCTCAGGCACTGGCTCTGGCTTAACACTAGCCTCAGCTTCCGAGGTTATAAGTCTTGATGAAACTAACGTAAAGAATTGAAAACTTTTCAATTTAATAAAACGAAACCAAATCGAATCAAATGAAATCAAATCCAAATACTCAAATGACTCAAAACACTCAACCAAAGATTAAAAAGTTTCTACGAGATTTCTTTTTAAAAATTAACTGATAACTTACTTAGGCTTATACATTTAATATATTTTAGATTTTTTTTTTATTCAACTGTGTGCCAAAAATTTACTTAATTATTTATAGTTCTCAATTTGTTTTTTTTTTTTAATTTTAATTTAAATTTTATTTTTTTTTTAATAATTTTTAATTTTTTGTGTTTTTTTTTTTATAAGTTAGTCTTAAAGTTGATTTTTATTTGTTTTTTATACACTGCTTGCTATTTACTTAAGTTCTCTCAATTGTGTTGTCATACTTTTAATTGTAATTTGTGTACTTGTAATTTGAATTTAATTTAAATTAAATTAATTTAGTTTTACTTTTTTCTTTATGTGTAATACTCTCAACTTAAGTGCCTTAATAATATTAAAATAAAAACAAATTATATAGTAAATATGTATATATATTTATATACATACAGACATATATACATTTATAAAGAAGAAGAAAAAAAACAAATCCATAAAAACACATTTACGATAATTTCATAAATTTCATACATTTTTTATACAAAATAAAACAGAAATGAATTAAAAAAAAACAAAAATGTTGTACCATTTTATTTGCCACCAGCACTATACTCGTCTTTTTACCCTTTTGCGCATAGGCTGTGTAACCGTAGGTTAGGTTAGAGGACAAGTACAGTACCCGGAGGTCGAATTGACCCATTGTACAACGCCCTAAAAGAAGGAATGCTAATAGAGGGCATAGGATGAAAGGAGGATATGTAGGAAAGGGGGAGTGGGAAGCGGAGGAATCACACATACCAGACACAACAAAAAAGGTGGGAGAGCTCGACTACACTGATGAAGTCCAAGCACCTCTAATCCAGCATAAGCTACTAATGAATCTATGGAGAGACTTGATGTCGGCTCTCGAAACTGAATTCAAGCTCGCAAGAGGTGTTCGATAGTCTCCAACCCCTCCTCATCGCAACAATCTCTGCAATAATCCGGCAGGGATCTGTTGCAGACGCTCGTCAGCGATCTAAGCTCGCAGTGCCCCGTGATAAAACCGACAAATAACCTTAAGCTGGCCTTATAAAAGCCCAGCAGCCAACCTGCTCTTTTACTGTCTACAGCAGACCATAGACACCTAGAAACAAAACAACCCGATCCGTTCTCCCAACGCCTCTGCTCTTTCCCCAAAACCCATCCATTAATGAGGCCCTAGAGGTGGCAGACTGGGGGGTCAGAACCAACTATCAAATCGCTCCCTGAAAGCGAACTTAGCTTAGCAAGGGCATCCACCGTCTCATTGCCCAGTATTCCGATATGACCCGGAACCCAGCATGGACGGATACAGTCTGGTCCAAAAACCCTCAGCGACTCCTTGCACTAGCGAACAAGCCGTGATTTGCACCAGGCCGACGCAATGGCCCTAAGGGCAGCCTGACTGTCAACGAAGATAATTTAAGATTCGGAATTCGAAACTGGGCTGACCGTAATAACGTTGGAGATTTCATGCCCTATTTACAAATGGTTCCTTAACTGTAACAGTCCCGATAACATTAAGACTATCAGGTCAGGTTACAGTCTATTACTACTTAATTTCAACTAATTCATTCTTCATTGACCATTGCCATTTTCGCACAGATCTTCTTGCTTTAGCTCTATGCATAGTTAGTCTTTAAGCTTTGATACTACATCTCGATCATTACACTTATCACAATGTCTATGGGAATAATTTCTGCCACAATATTTCTAACCGCTACCAATGATATCCAGATAATATCCATTATACAGCTCCTTCTTAAAATTCCATTCTATAATAGTGAAGGAGTACAGTAACTCTGAGTTAGTTAACATCGACAGTAGTGATTAGTTTTCTGCTTAGGTCGTTTCTGTATATGAACTTTCTCTGCCTTTGGTTAAACATAGTCCATATTAATCTTATTTAAAAAAAATTATCAATTATTACGCCTTGACAATTGTTGTACGGTGACGTAAACCTTCAGGATATTACTCTTCTGCTTTCGACTTATAAGGATATCTCATACACTTCGTCTATTGAGGTTTTAATTCACTATCGGCCTCTTTTGCATGAAGTTATACGTCGACCAAGTGCAACAAGCAACCAACTGAAGCAATATCATCTGGGAGCACCAAATGAATATCTATGTAAAGTTTCATTATAATTGTCACAATACAGTATTATCTTCGAGAAATAGTTCCTGACTATTCGCATCCAGTAAATGTGATCCATTCTGTTGAGTTAAAAATATTTTTTGAGAAACTTTTCACTGCAATTTTAATTTACCAGAAATATGCTGAGAGGAACTCGCCCAAGAGGCGACCTAAAATTTAATGTCGTCTCCGAAAGACAGATGTTTTGAGAAACTTTTCGTGGCATTTTTTATTTACTCTCAGAGTTATTGGCAGAAATCTGCTGAGGGGAAAATGCCTATGTAATATTTTTGTTTTGATGCATGGCCTGGGATTTGAGCCGTGTTGCTAGAATCACATTTAATATATTTATTTTAGCTGATTATAGTGATCTTGACTGTCGAGGAAAAAATACTAACGTTACGCTGACACTTACTGCTTATATGGTGGCAATAGCGGTCAAGCAGCTTATCAAATAGAATCTGATGATACAGACTCGTGATGATATCTCTCGTTTTGTCTATAGAGATTCAAAACCCACTCACCAAAGAATTAAAATAGTAGATGTGGGTTTCCCGATATAATATGATCAGAGAATTTTAATTCTCAGGTAGAAACTAATTCTTCGACCACCGGCAATTTCTTTTCAAAATAAATGTCAATCAAAATGTCGAGCACTGTTCTGAATATCACTTTGCAAAACTCTCCAGTTATGAATATGCAAAAAGCTGTTAAGAACAGGGCGAAAAAGCTTTAAAAACCTCTTATGTTATGCTAAGTCTTGACGATATTGTTGTGGCTAAATAGAAAAAGTTGGTAATACTACCAGACTCCGTAAAATTTAAACCTGATATAGAATAATTCTCTATCTAATCAACTCAGAATGTCTATTAATTCGACGTTTTAAGCATCGTCTCACTGTGCCAGTAAGAGGGACAGATCTGTAAATACCACATTACTCACTTTTTATCGAAACAGTTGAAAGCTTCCAATGTCCGTCGGTGAGGGAGCCTCCCAAAGCCACTAATTAAGTATTTCGCCAACAGACATCTGTAGTTTACACAAAATAATTTATTTACTTATTTTAGATTTGTATATAAATGATTTATTTCTTTAGTTGGTATTTATTTATTTGCTTTTCTTTTTCCTTTATAGCCGGCATTTGCTAAATTCTTTTTCGTTTTGGTTATTTTCGTTTTTATCAACAGCTTTAAACGATTTCGAACTTCTTCGTAATTTTCAGGTGTAGCATCATCAGTCTTCTTGAAGATAAAGAATTTTGCGCCTTCTAAAAAGAACAACCAAAAATATTCACGCAATTAATAGAAATTTTTATTAATAAATTAAAACCACAAAGGGAAAACTAAACATACCTTTTAATCGGATATCATTTTTGGGTATAAAAAATGTTTCCGAAACAATTTTATTCTTTTTCTTAGAATTTTTTACTGTTGTGGTATCTGTTTCAGCCTTCGGAGTAATATTTTCCTGATCATTTGTAACTTCCTCTTCATCCGATTCAGATGAAGAATCATATGAAAATGGATTTATGGCAAATGATTTTTCCAATTTATTATTTACTAAAATCTTCTCATTCCCCATCATTTTTAATTGTTCGTCACGTTTTTCTAGCTGTTCACTTCTACCAAACATATTCAATAGGCTGAAACCTTCACCTCGAGTTCGTAATGACTCTTGCAAAGTATCGGTCACTACATAGAATACGTCTTTAGATACTTCCGTGGGATTAACATCATTTTTACTTTCATCTTTAGCTTCATTCAATTTAGATTTGTTTTTTCGATTTTCAGTTTCTAATGTCCGCTCGAATTTTTGATGATCATCTTTTGATGGATCATAGCGTAACATCTTCATATTTTTGTGAGTTTTATCTCCACTTTTGCCACCGCCTATTTTCGTTCCTACCACTTGTTCCAATATATTCATTTGCCATTGCCTTTCGTCATCAACAGCACCACTTTCTTCGTTTTGTTCCTCTCCGATAAGTTCTTCATCATCTTCGTCGACAAATTTTTCATCTATTCTAAAACGTGGATCTAAACTTTGCTCGGCTCGCATTTTAGCTAATTTTTCTCCCTTTTTGCCTAAGGGCACAGGTCTGAAACTAATATCATCATCACCATGTTCGTTCTCATCGTCAGAACCGAAAATATTTGTTTTTGCTATAGGCTTATTGTCTTCCTGGTCACTTTCAGCGTCACTGAACTTTATTTTTTTCGATGAAACATTATTAGAGCCCTTAGAACGAAAAAAGATTTTCTCAGTTAATAGTATGAATTTAACTACATATGTATGTATAAAAAAGTTTTCCAAAGGTTTCGAAACATTTGATATTCCGTTAATATATTGTTACGTTTTTTCCTTTCGTAGATTGGAAATAAAATAAAAATAAATATGTCTTTAACTTTAGATAAATTCTTTATTGTTTGCACAATTTCGTGTGCCGCCTTTAGAAATTGATTTACACATTAACCATTTACTTTAATTGCTATTCTTCTTTCACACTCTTCCGCGTACGCAATAACACCTGTTCGTTATTCTTCACTGCTTACAACCTTTTTGTAAGCAACACTACAATATTCTCTTCACACCCAACGTCCCTTCACACAAGACTGACTGAATTCTTTCTCAAGGATTGCTCACTTTGTCTTGCCTTTGTCTTATCTTAGTCACAAAGAAGAATGACCGTGTTCGGAAAATATTCAAAAGTGTAAACAATTTTTTTTCATTATTGTTGTTTGTGGATCTTGTTTACTGTTATCCGCTCTCTTCTTTTTTATACTGCATTTCGTTGTTGGTTGTTTACATCTTTATCCCTTAAATATTTTTTACTTCGTGACGTTGTTGTTATATTCTTATTTATTCCTTGGTCATGTAAAGAAGTCCATTGTTTTTGTTGCTATTTTTATACTTATTCGTTGATCACGTGAACAAGTCCATTGTTTTGTTTTTATGGGTGTGAAGATATATGCCTTTTTTATTCTTTTTTTACAGTGAATGCTAAGTCAAATTAACAGAATGTTAAATTAACAGACACTGTTGACATAATTAAAAAATTTGGAAAGGGAGGAAAGAAAATCGCTTTAAAATCGGGATAATAGGGATAAATTAGAGAAAAAATGAAAGGAAGATAAAGCCAAACCATTGAACTTTACAAAAAACCAAAATCTGTGAAAATAACAATTTGTCGACTATATCTCCGTTCCCAGTCGTGACCCTACCATAACGAAAACTGTTTTGGAATCCTTGATCCAATAGTTATTCAGGCCAATAGGTCAGAAAACCGCACCTTTTTAAATTATAACGAATTTTTCACGATTTATATAGAGCATTGTGTTTGCTCGTATAAAAAAGATAGCTTTGTCGACCATATCCCAGTCGTGTTCCGATCATAACAAAAACTGTTTTGGAATCCTTGATCCAATAGCCATCTGGGCCAATAGGTCAGAAAACCGTGCCTTTTTAAATTTTATCGAATTTTTCACGATTTATAGAGGGCATATGTGGTAAAAATATTTGATTTTTCAACTTTATTATCTCCAATAAACAAACTGTTATTTTCATACATTTTGGGTTTTTTATTAAGTTCAAAGGTTTATCTTTGTCTTTCTTTGATTTTTTCTCTAATTTATCCCTATTTTCCCGTTTTTTATGCGATTTTCTTTCCTCCCATTCCATTTTTTCATTATGTTAAGTTAAACGACACTGTTAACTTAACATTCTGTTAACTTAACTGAAAAAAAAAGAATATAAAAAAGAATTTAACTTCACACACATTTTGTTTTTGGAGCTTTTGTTTATCATTTTAATAACACCATTGCCGTAACAATATATAACTAGCTCGTAATAAGATTGATATTTACAATAAAGCATTTGAGAGATAATACTTTTTAGTGAACCATCAGACAGTTATTGAGATCTGTCGTTTACGAGAATATATTTGTGAAGAAAATGTCAAAATGATTAGACATTAGCCTGAATCCAACACACACCCCTTAAGTCATATTAAACATATTACAACGTCATTAAGAGAATACAAATTCATATATGTTAGTAAAAAAAAGTTCGAATTTTTAATCCGACTTATCCAACCAATTTTTTTTTCTTTTTTCTTATTGCTTGAAGAATATTGTATGTAGACGAAGTAAATAATTTAAAAAATCATACAAATAAATCTTGTCTACATATAAAGTTATTATATAGATTAGAATAAAAAAAAAAATGTTTCAGTACTGTATTGATAGTATAAATGCATTTTCAATAAAATGTCAATCTCTGTTAATAGGTGGAAACTTTAAATAAATTTTGGTAAGATGTAAACGACAATACAACAACAATAAATTAATGTAAAGAAAATTTATGTGATTCAGGAAATTTAGAACATTAAAGCAGATTTCCAGTATAGCACATTTGTCTAAAACTTACCATTTCTTGTAACGCCTGTTGAATAGCATTTTTCTTCTGTTCGTATTGATTTTTCATCTTATTCAGCGATTCCTTACGTTTTTGATCTGCACTGTTCGATTTTGTGTCCAGAGGATTTTTCTTTTTATGTTTATTTTCTATAATATGTATGGGTTCGACATCGTGTGCCTGTATTACAATTTTACCATTATGCATTGAACTGGCAGCACGTTTCTTTGTAATCATTAATTCTGGCGCCACCTCATCATCATCAAGTTCGGCATCGACATCAAATGTTTTGCGTTTATTTTCCTTTGGCACATTTAGCAAATCCGAGTGTTGTTCAAATGATTGTTTAGATTCATGGAATGTTGATACAACATCATTGCCTGATTTGGCTTCTTCCCTTTCACGTTTTAAACGTTCGAGAAAGGATTCTTTAGCCAATGAAACTTTGATATTTTCACCGTGAATTTTTTGCCAATTCAAATCATTTAAACCTGAAACAGTAAGGCGATTAAATGACGATTAACTTCACTAAATATTTATGAGAGTCATTTAATACTCACAATATTGGGCATCCTCTTTTCCAATGTTCAATGTAACGAAGGCTATAATTCTAATGTCGTTTGGATCGACGAGACTTTCTTTAGTCTTTAATTCAATATTTTTTACTTCTCCATAATCCTGAAATAAATTTTGCAAATCTTTTTCGGTGGTATTGACTGGCAAATTTGCCACAAAAAACCTTGAACTTTCCATTAAAAAATCTCACAAGATATTAAAAACAAAATTGTTATTATATTTATTTTCTAATTACAAAAATCTACACGTGCATGTCTTAAGAAGTGTTTAATGTTTGTTTACAAAATTTGACAATCAGATGGTTTGAACCTTCGAACAGGGTGTATCAGTGTTTGGTACTTTTTTCAGTACATTTTTATTATAAAAAAATACCGCAGTACCCTTGCTATGCTTTTAGTGCTTTTTTATTATTACGTATTTTTTGGTATTTCTTGCGCTTTTCAACACAATGCCAAAGTTTTTTCCATTGGAAGTGCTTTGCTGCGGAATTGATGGCTGTTGTTGTAATTGTGGTTGTTTTCGTGTTGTTGTTGCACCCGCTCTTCGTTGTTGTTGGAGTTTGGGTCCATATGACGGACGGAGGGAAAAGACAAATTTTAATTTTTTTAAGTGTGGTGAATTTGTTGTTGTGGTGTGGTGAATAAAATCCCAACCTACTAAAGTGTCATTATTCATTAGATAAATGTATTGTACATATCCTAATTTTGGACAGTGTATGTCTAGAATAAGTAATTTTTACCTTTGTTATCGGAGACATTCACCAATATGTGAGATTGCAATATAAACTGCATTACCAACAGTGAGTTTTGTCCTTGAATTAAGGATCAATTAATTTCGATTAGGAAACTCTGAAAAGTACACTCAACGAATGAGTTAGGTAGTGTTGCCATTGTGTCATTCTATTTAAAATTCTAAAAAATTAAAAAAGAAAACTGCATACAAAATAAGTAAATTAAAATTATTTTGTAAATGAATTTTTAAATAATTTCTTTCTTTTATTACATTTTATCCAAAATCAGTGTACCACACAAACTCAAACCATACCGTTGGTAATGCAGTGCATATTTGTAAAGCTTATAACGAGAAGAAAGTATTTTTATTAGATACTGTACACCCACTTTAAATAGCTAAATGCAACAAATGCATGAATTCGAACAAGTATATCTACTTCAATTAGTAATTCTAATAAAAGCGCTTAATAGAGGCACAATATGTTCTCAACACATATAACACAACTCTGCTCTTAGAATACAACTCTGGACAGTCCGTTTAGTTAAGTTTCATTACTCGTCAAAATTTGCACTGTCTTTCGTTGAATCAATTTTTTTTTATTAATTTCGCTGTGAAAAAGTGACGAATTAGTTTTTTTTCAACTGATACCAATTTTCATAAATTTGTGTGATTTTATTGTTAAAGAAAAAAATACTTTCTTTAATTAAGAGATTTCGCAAAACAAGAGAGAAATTCACATTAAAAACAAATTAATTTAGAATATATAAGTGAGGTTTGTGTAACTAAATAAACAAGATGGCAGAAGGTGGTAACCGAAGAATTGTAGTAAATGTTAAAACACCAAAAGATAAAAAAGTAATTGAAGTCGATGAAGACGCCGCAATTAAGGATGTAAGTTTAAGTTGGTCAGCGAAAGTGAAAAATTTGTGATGAAATTATTTGGAAAAATTTTAAATTCATAAAGCATTTGTAATTACATGAGACAGCACGTTGGGTTTTCAATTGAACTTTTATTTTTTTAGAGTGAGGGGGGAGAACTAAATTATGAATGTTGTTTTTATTAGTGGCTGTAGTTGATGTGACGACGAAAAAGGTGGCGGTAACTGAGTGCTAAAGTACAGTGCAACTATTGGATTACCTCTGTGCCCGCTGCTGCTGTCTCAGTCGCTGCTGCAGCAGCCTACAATCATCTGATACATATTTACTACAATTAATTACAATAACAGAAAAGAAGGGGGGAAAATGATGAATAAATTGGAAAAAAACGTCCTATTTATTATTCATGCAGTTGAATATTGAAAATATGACGTGTTCTTGTAAACTATAAATATATTTCCCTAAGTTTATTTTAACTTTGTTTCCTTCTTCCTTTACTTTATTTTTGTTGCTTTAGTTCAAAGCTCTTGTTGCTGAAAAGTTTGAAGCTGAACCGGAGCAATTAGTATTGATTTTTGCCGGTAAACTTTTAAAAGATACAGATACTCTTAAGACGTACAACATTAAGGATGGATTAACGGTGCATTTGGTAATTAAGGCCAAGACTAGATCTAGCGAAACGGCTCAACGTCCACCTGCTGATGTAAGACAGACTCCGTTTGGTCTAAATACAATGGGTGGTCTCTCTGGTGTTGAGGCACTGGGTGCAGGTTCTGGATCATTTATGGATTTACAAGCCCGAATGCAGAATGAACTTCTCAACAATGGAGATATGTTGCGTACCATGTTGGATAATCCGTTGGTCCAACAAATGATGAATAATCCGGATGTGATGCGTCAGCTAATAACTTCAAATCCCCAAATGCAGGATTTAATGCAACGCAACCCTGAAATATCGCATATGTTAAATAATCCTGAGCTACTACGTCAAACTATGGAATTGGCTAGAAATCCGTCTATGCTGCAGGAACTAATGCGTTCGCACGATCGTGCTTTATCCAATTTGGAATCGGTGCCCGGTGGTTATAATGCATTACAGCGTATTTATCGCGATATTCAAGAACCTATGATGAATGCTGCCACGGAATCACTATCACGCAATCCTTTCGCAGGTCTTGTTGACAATGGTGGAGGTAAGATAAAATAATTATATGAACGACGTACTTACCAGAATCTTTAATGATCAATTATTGCCTTTCAAATTTAAACAACGAATAATGTAGTATTTTGATAACAAAATTCCATGTAAAATGTTAGCAATTGCTTCGCATTGTGACAGGTGATATATGCAAAAAATTCAAAGAGAGTAGCGAACGTGAACATGAAATTAACACAAAATTTTTCCATAAAAACAATCATATTTTTTATAGTATTTTATATTTATTTACAAAAAGTTTTAGCCATGAAAACTTAATATGCATACTGTTTAAAAAAAAAAACCAAAAATTTTAACGAAATTGCTAATCGTTTTGTTCATTAATACCTGCAACATATCAATCGCTAAATTTTAGCTGGACTGTAAAATAGCACAAACTAAAATTTCTGGAATAGAAACAATATATTTTAATAAAGAGTAAAAATATTAATGTTTTCAATTTACTTGATCAGCATTTAGTAGAGTAGCCTTTATTTTCAAGCACTGCGTGATCGTTTTCTGTGTACATTCCTATATCCTCTATTTCCATCCCTCCCTAAGGATAATATACAATGGGTCAATTTCGACCTCCGGGTACGAATAATTACAATCGACAAGTACACGTCCTCTAACCAAACCTAATCTTTGAGAATCGAGTACCAAGTGTTCCAATTCCAATCCACAAATCGTTCTAGTTTTTGTATTTTTTATTGAGCAATAGTACTTTTAACATCGTTCCAATGGTTTTCATTCGGGTTTAAGTGAAGACTTTCAGCCAGAAAGTCTAAAATGGGAATGTACATTTTATAAAACCATAAATATGAATCAAATTGGCATGTATTCAAAAGAATATGGTGCCAATTTGTCTTTAGAACGTCCAAAAACTGATAACGATACATTTTGCCATTCATTTTGAATATTGGACCCACAATGTGTCATAAAATTCCCACACCATGGTGTTTCCTCCCCTATGCTTTTAGTGTAGCAATGATTTAATGCTTGGCATTTTGACCGATGAAGAAGCACACTACCATAGGGTACAGCGAGCAAACGTTAAACACTTGACTATATTGTTTTGATAGTAGTGGTTCCTTTCAACTAGAGCGACTAAAGAACTTCACGTCATTAAGACATCGTCTTATGAACCTGTCAAATAAATTTAACTAAAATTGGGAGTTAATGTCATTCGAAATACCGTGTAAAATTGTTTAAAAAATATTGATGGCTTACAAATTAGCTACTATTTGCATAGTGCTTATATCTCTTGGCCTATTAGTCTTTTTTGTGTTGTGAATTATTGTTATATTAACTATTTGTTTATTTCTATTTTAAAAGTTTTAATTTTGTCTATACAATATCTATATACACTGAAGTGAAGCAAATATTCTTTTTATCGTTATCCTCAAGCAAACAACCAAATATAATGCTTTCAGATGAAGTAGAATATACATACATACATTGTGCAACGAATAGTAAACATGATTTTAGGATTGTAATATAATATAACCTAATGCAAGAGCCATATAATATGGTCAACCTGCTTTGTACACTGAGCCTTGTAACTTGTCTTTTTTGAGCGTAAGCACCATAACAACCATAGCAGTGTTTTGTAGAGAACTCTAGCTTAAATCACTTTTAATTCGTAATCTCCTAACAGCCTAATTCCGAATATAACATCGAAAACATAGGCTAGTATAATGCCTATGCTCTACGACCATTCTTAAAGCGTAATGCCAGAGGTAAGGTATATTGTGATACCATATATCAATATCCAACCCAGCGATCGAACAGTCCCTCTAAAGTAAATCTCACAATTGTCAAGATATCAATCAAAGATGACAGGCAATGAGAGGTTTTCTCCTCAGATCCAAATCTCACGCTCGATTCATTCTAGGAAATGTCAAATATATCCATCCGAAAGTCAAATTATTACTTGTTCACGTTCAACCAGATATAAATTGAAACCAGAAAAATATACTAAATGCAATATAATATGCAACATTATCTTATCGTTTGGGGTTTGATTGAGAATGGGAGGCGATCAATCCTTTTCTTTTATTTCTGTATTCACATTCCACATATAAGCGTATTTACAGTACATACTAAATTCTATTAACACAAGATTAGGGTGACCAGTGTAAACACAACATTCGCATAAAATATTATGAAAGAAAAATGGACGCATAAATCCTTTTGCAATAAAAACCTTCAGATTCTGGTCAGAATTAAAATTTCGCTGTTAAGTTTCTTTGAAGATTAAAAGAAATAGTTTCCATTGAAATGTAAATCGTCTTATGATCAAGGACTGTATATTTATAGCAATAATTGCGAAAAATGAATTTATTTTATTTAATATACGCATGTATTTAACATATTTATTTATTAGCTTCAAATCCTCAAATGGGTACGGAAAATCGTGAACCATTACCTAACCCATGGGGTGCGCGTAGTAATACTAATGGTACTGGATCATCTGGTGCTAATCCGGACTTGCCACCTCGCGGTGTTCTCAATACACCAGCAATGCAAAGTCTTATGCAACAAATGGCAGAGAATCCTTCATTAATGCAAAATCTTTTAAATGCACCCTATACCCGATCAATGTTTGAAGCTATGAATCAAGATCCTGACATGGCGTCGCGTCTTTTAAGTACCAGTCCATTGCTGGCGAATAATCCACAATTGCAAGAACAGGTCCGAAATATGATGCCGCAATTTTTGGCCCAAATGCAAAATCCGGAAGTGATGAATTTATTAACTAATCCCGAGGCCATAAATGCGATCATGCAAATTCAACAAGGTATGGAACAATTGAGATCCGCAGCTCCAGGATTGGTGGGCTCTTTGGGTGTGCCACCACCACCAACAGGCAATACAAATACAGACACCAATACTACAAATACAACAACTAATACAACATCACAGAGCAATCCCGCGACAGCACCCGGAGGTGGACCGAATGCTCAATTGTTTAATGACTTTATGACTCGCATGCTAAATGGTATGGCCACTACAGCGGATAACTCCCAACCACCCGAAGTTCGCTATCAATCACAACTAGAACAGTTAGCCGCTATGGGTTTCGGAAATCGTGAAGCTAACTTACAAGGTAATTTACAACACACGTATTGTATATCAAAGTACCATAACAATAGATAGAAATTTATTTAACCCCTAAAGGGTTTTGATTTGTGATAAAAATAAAATTTCTTCAATTACTATGTATTTATCTGTCATATTTTGTATGTATTTTCAGCACTAATTGCAACTTTTGGCGATATAAATGCTGCTGTTGAACGGTTGCTATCGTTAAATCAATTATCTTTAAGTTAACATACCTAAACCCCTTTCAATGCGTATCTGTGTGTTTTCTTCTTTAACTAATTATTTTATAAATATTAAATACAATATGAAATACTATACAAAAAGCATATAAAGCGTATAAAAAAATTACAAAAAAAAATTACAAAAAAATAAACAAAACAAAGAATGATTCTCTTGGATTGAGGTAAATGATTATAACGAAATAGTTTGTTGAAAACAAAAACAAAAAGATAAAAATTAAATGGAAAAATGAAATAATAAATAAATATTAATTGTTTGAAAGTGAGAATAGTAATTAAAACCAAAACTCCAATTTAAATTTGACGGTATATAGTATATGGTACATAGTATTTTCAGCTTCCTTTACTAAAAGAAAAAAAATACTGGGTTTAAAATATATTCTTCATCTTTTATTCTTATTTGCGTGAAATATCAACTTTTTATGATTAATAAAACATGTTTGTTTTCCCCTAACAAATAAAAACGTTCCATTTTTTATTTTTAATAATTTTATTCCAAATGAAACACATTGTTAGTTTATTTAACATAAAAAATAATTCCTAAAACATTAAAGGCATACAAATTAAAACTAATAAACGACTACAAAAAATATAATGATATAATTTTTATTTTCTTCATTTTTATTATTATTATTATTACAATTATTTAATTATATGTCTCTTACTATTAAAACTTACTTGAATTAATGGAAAAAGAATCGTTTTTGATACATTAATCATCGTATCAATACTCGTATCATTTTATATTCACCACAGGTTTACGATATGAGCATGTGTCAAGTGTACGTTTTCTTTAATTACTAGATTGTATGCGAGTAAAAAAAAAAAGAAGCAAAAATAAAAACAATTTATAAAAGGAAACTATCTATAATATACACAAACGTTATAAGATCAAAGGTGGTTACATATAAGATTATAAATAAGGAACAATTCAACGTAGAAGCAACAAAACACAATAAAGTTCGTTCTTTATTTTTAAATTAAATTCAAATTGTTTCATTTACAATAACATTTTACACAATTAAAAATTTTATTAAACAATCAGTCAAGGAGTCGTGAGCGCTGCATATTATGCGCCTTATGTTCATAAATGCAAACCTTGTCTAATAGAAAACTTGTAATCATAAAAATGGCTGCTGCGTTAAATGAGTGAGTAAAAACATTTCCTACCTATTTTTTTTATTTATTGTTATTTATTTTACTCTTTCTTTTATCATTTGTTTTAACGTCCAGTTTGAAAATAAAATTTGTTAATAATTTTTCCATTTCACATGATTAGCAGTGTGAACGCAAAATAATCATATTATGCAGTGTAGTGATGCATTTACGTTTACGAACAACCCCTATAGCATATTACGGCATCTTGTTGACTTCGATAGCGGAAATGATGAAAATATCCTTGTGACTTTTGTCTGAAAATTTTAAATTCGTATTCCTCTCGTGTTTTTAAAGGTTGTAGTTGCTTTGAGTTTCCCTTGGGTTCCACCTTTACTTCATCTTTTGCTAGTGCATTTGCAACTGTTTCTATAGAAACGATTTGCTGATGATCTTTAATTATTTCCTCTTTATATATATGCCGATAAGCAAGCTCCGTAGCTATATCAAGAATGGGAGAAATATGGCCGGGCGCCAAATTAGAGGTGGTATCGAAGGACGCCGTCCCTAGTCGGGACTTGGATACCATTGAATCAAAAGGAGCCAATAAAGATCTTAAGGATGTTCAAGATGTGCTATCCGAAGGTACCAACTCATAATTGGAAAATTGCTAAACTGGAGAAGTGCCACGGATCTCGATGTGCGACTATTATAGTCAATCAAGAATCACTGTTTTGGCTTATTTGAACATATCATCCTAAAATCAACCGTTCCATAAAGTCCGGGGATAGTGTCCTGCAGGGAGAAATATCGCTGAACGAACATATGGACGTCACGGATCAGAAAAAGGATAAGGAGGACCTATCGACAACCTCGACACAGATCCGGAGCTAGTTCCTTTTCTTCCATTGCATCGGTTTTTGGGATGTTGTCCGAGCTCCTAGAAGAGGACAAATAAGAGCCAGACGACCAATGTCTAGATGCAACGATGGTGGAGGAAAAAATAGATGAGTAATCCCGATAAATCTCCACCACTCTAAAGTGGCGCCTGCCGCACTACATCTTCAACTGGCGAACAGAGGAGAAGACATTGCGCTAATCCAAGAACCATGGTCCAAAGCCAACAAGGTTTGTGGATTAGGGCACAAAAATTATAGGCTCGTCCATGCCAAATGCGTAGGTAGGGCCAGATTCTGTATACTTATTAAGAATAACTTAATGGAATATTTGATTCCTAATTTCAGCAATGAAGACCTAACCACGGTAACGGCGGGGATCAATGGTAAACAATACTGGATCTCCTCCAGTTACATGCCGCATGACCTAAGCGGTCACTCACCACCAAATCCAGTGAAGAGACTGGTTATAGAAGCTAAGTGCGCAAACGTTGGCCTGCTGATCGGCTGTGATGCCAACTCTCATCAAACAATATGGGCCAGCACGGACGTCAATGAACGGGGTGAGTCACTTTTTGATTTTATTATCTCTAATAACTTAATGGTTATTATTATGTAACACGGGTAATAAGTCCACATTTATAACAAAAAACAAAAGAGAGGTTTTGTACATAATCCTTACCTCTGCAAATATTTACGATAGATCAGAGATTTGAGGGTCTCGGAGGAGCACTCCTTTCTGATCATAAGTTTATTAAGTTTAATCTTTTTAACACCTTGTCAGTCTGCGCTTGGACCCACTCATGCGCTTTAGAATATATGGGATTTCTGAACTTACAGTGGCTGAATTCTGAATTCGGGTGGGACCGGAAGCTGAACCTGCTTGAAAGGAGTTACGACGAATTTTCAATGTGGCGCGAAAATCCTGTAATGCGGATCATTGGAGGGACTATAAAGTGCCTCTTGGAAATTACAAGAGAGGTTTGAGACGCGCTAATAGCGACTCGTGGAGAAATTTCTGTGGCAACATGGAAACTATCAACGAAACTTTAAGGCTAACGAGAATTCTCTCGACAACATTCTTTATACCTAGTGTGCTGCAAACGGAGGATGGCTCATGGACCAACTCGGAGAAGGAAACTTTGTGGTGGACACCCACTTTCTACCGGGACAGGGTTCGGATACGCGGACAACTGTTTCGGCGAGCGAATCACAGTGGTACTACTGTTCGATCATGTCTGTGAAAGCAATAAAATGGGCTGTAGACAGATTTAGACCGTTTAATCTCCGGAACCGGAGGGAATATATTCAGCCCTCTTGAAACGTCTAAAAATGGCCGATGCTTGAGGCGATGTTTGTAGCCAGTATTCGGATGTAACATATACCGTCGAAATGGCGTAGAGTGGCGGTAGTCTCTAGACCAAAGGCTGGAAGAAACTCTCATACCCATACCCATAAGTCTATTCTCCTTCTTATTGAAGACCATGGAGAGAATAGAGGATGTGAATCTGCGTCAGACATTGGATGAAAATTTCATTTCCACGGGACATCACGCATACAATTTAGGAAGGTCTGTGGAGTCTGCCGTGCATACCCTAGTGTGCAGATTAGAGAAATTGCTGGCACAAAAGGAATACACTGTAGCTACTTTCTTGGACATCTAAAGAGCTTTCAATAATGTGGAGCTTTTGTGAAATCAGATGATGAATGAGCTACTAGTGATACTGAAATAAAATGGATGTGAGGCAATTGCCTATGCGGACGGCATTGTGATGGTGATCTCCGGTTTTTTAAGTTTGCTTTTATTGAACTAAGTCAACGGATTAGTATGTCATGTTTTCAATGTTAGTTTGGTTCATCGTCTTTTATTATGCACACGAGTATATTGTTGATAACAAACACTTTTCTTATTCGCTTACAGTATGATAGAGGACGTTAGTTTAAAATAATCATCTACATTTTACAATATTTGGACAAATATTTCGCCCAACAATCAAATAAACAACTAAACAATCTAGAAAGTCCTTAAATTCAGCTAAAAGTTCAAGAGCCAAACTGTCAACAGTTCAATTCGAACTCAAACCTTAAAAATGCTTGCTACAACGAACCTCGTTGGATACCTTTGTTGTCTCTGCCACTATTGTCGATGTTCATTCAGTCACTCAATAACATTGCAAGAGATGGGAGCTAAAAAACTTTCAATTGAACGCGTACTTATTTAGTCATGTTGGAAACACGATCGTGAATAAACGCCAGAAAAAACGGGACAGCGCGCGTCCAATATCGCGGAAAGTGTGCAGAGAGAATAATTTTAAAAAAACCAAATGAATTTATAAAAAAAAAGTGGTTTCAACGGCAAGGGAAAACAGAGAGTGTAACAAGGAGATCAGTTGTTTAAACTGTATACACCAAAATATTTTTAAACAAAAGTAAGCAGTTAAAAAGGCTTCTAAATCCAATCGCATTGGATTCTTTTTGATTTTAGTGTCAGGTATCGTTGTGGATATTCACACAGAAGAGAGAGGAAGAGAAAAAGAGAGATAGAGAGAAAAAAATTCCAATGAAAAATTCGCTTAACGTGTAAATAAAGTGGAAAATATTAAAATTTTATTTGGATATGCTGCTCGTGTCCCATATTCGAAATAAATAACAACAACAAAAACAAAATAAAAATAATGCAAATGTTTAAGTGTATGTATTGGCGAATATAATATCCGACATAAATCCACATGTTTGGGTATTTTTCTTTTAAATATTTCAACGAAATTGCCGAAAATATTGCAAAAAAAACAACAACAAAACATAACATAAACATGTCTGGATTATTGAATTACTAAAATTCATTCATTTAGTACTTAAAGGTAATTTAGAATGTAGTTTTTTATTAATCGCTCAAATTATAAACAAAAGATCATCAGAAGTAAATATTAGCATTCATATTTGAATAGATACATAGGCACACCTGAGAGTTAGATTTCATTTTGTAGTGTATAGGACTAGATGAGTTTAAATGGATATGTCCGAACAGATATTCTCTCATACATGATACGTAATACATACATATTAAATCCTTAGACTCGAGTATTCTGTGAATATTTAAAAATTCGAAATGCAAAAAATGAAATACTAATATATTAACTTTGACCATTGGTAACGATTTCCATGATTTTGTAAAGTTTTGCCTTTTTATTCAGTGGGATATCCCGCAGCAGCCTCTTGTCACAAAAGCTGCCAAAATTAACTTTTCAAATTTGGTATTCGGTTCCATGATTTTGTAACAATTAAATTAAAAATTTTGAAAGTAGCAATTTAAACAATTGCTCTGACCTCTCAAAATGAAATTTTTGAATTTTTAAAGCTTTGCATTTTTATTCAGCGGGGATGTCTCGCAGCAGTCTTCTGGTAAAAGTTGCCATGATAAACTTTTGAAATCTGATATTCGGACTCGACGTTAAACTGTAGTTCCCGCCATTAATAAAATTAACACACAAAAATAAATAGAACCGCTTAGAATCTAGGGTTTAATCGTGACTAAAGAATTGTAATAGCCTTAGACAGAGTTAGGCCTCTAATGCCTAAAGTCGAGTTTAGTGAAATTTTCATGAAACGTAATGTAAAGCATGTATGTACGGAAATGCTCGGCCACTACTTTTGGCTAACCAGGGCTTAACCTGCAAGCAAATCATTGTCTTAATACAAATGTTGAAAGGTCCTGACCAGTAATTTATTTTTTATATTCAATGTATATTTGTATTGTACAATGGGTCAATTCGACCATCGGGTACTGTACTTGTCAAAATTGACAAGTACACGTCCTCTAACCTATATTTGTATACTTCAATAGTTGATCATACGATTGATTATGTATGAATTTTTATAATAAAATTAAATAATTTGAAGCATTTTACGTGCGTTAGTCTATTTATACTAAAACGACAAACTATACTGAGAGTTTTTGGCATTCTAAATTTTTTTTTTTTGTATTAGAACATTTCATTTTAAAACCAAATAGTAAAACTCACCCATTATGAATAGATTTGTTCAAATTAATTGTATTAAAAACTTCTAAAAAAATCTTCACAAATTAAATTTGCGATAATAAATTAATTAACAACTACCCCAGTATCTCGAATTATGACTTTTTATTAATTATTTTAATAAATTTCTACACAAAATTTGGTAATATAAAACAATCCTTTTTTAGGTATAAACCTAAATAAATTCAGAAAAATTAAAAAATGTTCAAAGTTTTAACATCATTTCAAAAAGTTTAGTTCGGTTTTAATGGCTTAGCATATGTACACCCAACTCTTTTTTTACACGGTTTGTTTTTACACGGCTGAAAAAAAATGTTTGATTTTTTAATAAAAAACCGACAGTTCAAAACTCTATTATCGGACAAAAGTCACCATTGGATAATATGATGGATATCTCCAGTGATGATACCGACTTTAGTCTAGTTCGTCGCAAACAATTCCGCTTCTTATCAAGTAACGACGAATAATTATGTAGCTATGAAAATATTTTTTCTTTATTTCTATTCTAATTCTTCTATTCTTAATTCTGGTTTATTTTTGACCTCTGTGAATTTTTATTTTAAGTTTTAATTCTAAATAAAATGCCATATGAACTTACAATTTGTATGCATTTCTGAAATTTTATAGTTTTCAACATTTTTAAACGGTTTTTCGAAGTAAATATAGTTCTTTATTTCATCTTGCAAGGTTTTCAGATGGCAAGGAACGTATCCCCTATTTTACTATAGGAAACGCCTCTTTTTTTACACGGATTTCTGAGGAACGTATCTACCGTGTAAAAACAAAAGAGTTGGGTGTATTACATTTTCAGTTTTTGTAAAATTTCAATTAAAACAATTGTTTAAAATAATATTTTCTGTTCTCTACTTAGCTATGAAATAATGGTATGGATGTGATAAAAAGAAAACAAAACAAAAATAACAAATGATTTTTGATTTTAGAAAACTAAACCAAATAAATTGGTCGACAGGTGTTTTTACAAATTATGAACATTCTTCATCATCGTCATTCTTCAAACAAAATGTTTTTTTAATAATTTTTTTTTATTATTTTCTTCATTTACTACTGATAAACAATTTTACAAACTGCCTTTTGATATTTTCGGTATTGGGATAATGATGATAATAATAATGAGTTTTACCTTTGATTAAAATTGTGTTTGTATCTGTAAGTAAGCCGTCTTTAGAGATTTTTACAAATCAAGAATTTAAAAAGATGAAAAAAAAAAAGAAAAAAATCATACGAAACTAGTTTTCTCTTTGTAAAGTGCTCGCTTGTCTTAAAAATCACCGAAAGGCCAAAAATAAAAACTATTTTTATTATAAATTTTTTATACATACATTCGGATATAAAAATGATCTTTAAGAGCTCTTTAAATAAATTCTTAAATACAAATACAAAATTTGTCTTTTGCAAATTGTTAACAAACAAATCGGAATAATGTTTGCTCTCTGAAACTCATTTAAGTTGAAGTGTACAAATTAATAGAAAAAAATAAAAATTCCTCTGGTTTCAATTACATCTCTCTGTAGTTACAAAGGGTATGGTTTATACTCATACATATATTAGTGATGGGAAAATCATAATTTAATTCAAGCACTGTACCAGTGAGATCGGCGAATAATACAACACTGATGATATGCTTTGATATTATCCGAATGTATTTAGGAGTGTGTTATATGTAAAGCATCATATAATTGACCGTGCACGAAAAAAAATTGAACGAACTGTCAACAGTAACTGTTATGGCTACTATCATTATCATGGTAATGGTTATTATTGTAACGTTACCTTTAAGGAAGAATAAAATTTTTTTACAGAATTTAAATGTATCGTATGTAGTTAAATATTTCTGACACTCGTTCAGTTTATATGTATAGTGATATATTTTTATTGCTCATTGTTGGAAAAAATAATAGGGACACTTAAATTTTTCAATATATTCTTATACTTTTATTTACTTTTCCATAAATATTACAAAGTATATGCATAAAATTAAAGGCATTCAAATATTTTAACTAATAAAATAAAAATAAATGGCTAGTTCTGCCAAATTCTTAAAAAAAAAATATTTTAATTGAAAAGGGCGTGGAAAATATAATAGGGACACTTTATGTTATGCTAAAAATATGTATATTTTATTAAACATTACCATTATTTCTAGATATTATTTCAATATTTGGTTGAAGCATCTATCATTTTTATTACCTCCTGACAGCAACGATTCATAGATCCCATAAGGTTCGCACAGACGTCAGGGGGAATTGAATACCATGTCTCCTGAGCTTTTTTTCCACAGTTCTTGTTTATTTTTTGATTTAAATTTGGCGATTTTATTTTTTAGGACTCCCTAGAGGTGTTCAATGGGCTTTAAGTCTGATGATTGAGAAGGCCACTCCATTACAGGCACCTCATTCTGTTGAAACCACAATTTGACGCTTCTAGCGTAATACTTCGGATGCTTGTCTTGCATAAATTCCCATTTAAGTGATATTTCTTCCTTAGCAATCCAAACAATATGGCTAATGCCAGTTGCCGAAAAACACCCCCATATCATTATCGACTCTCCACCATGTTTGACTGTCTTTTTTGTATATTTTGGGTTAAATTCTATATTTACAGGACAATGTACGAACAATTTTCCGTCCGAACCAAACAAATTAACTTTTGTTTTTACGACACAGATGCCGTCTGGTAAAAATCCAGCCTTCTTTTGTATATTTCTTTGCACAACAGTGATACTTTTCTGGGACTACGTCCGATTAATCTAATTTTCTGCAGTCTATTTCTTATTGTTCGACTTTTCACTGGAGCATACAATTCATTTTTAAGGCAATTTGACGACGTAAAGGGAAATGCAAATGGGAATTTATGCAAGACAATGATCCCAAGTATACCGATAGAAGCGTCATATTGTTGATTCAACAGAATGAGGTGCCATCGGACTTAAAGCCCTTTAAACACCTGTGGGGAGCCCTTACAAATAATATCGACAACTTTAAATCAAAAAATAAATAGAAACTGTGGGAATTTTTGTTAAAATGTTTGCAGTTTTAAATTCTAAATTCATTACTCAGTAGTACTCAGTACTCGTAAGTAAAAGTTTCAAAAAAGTGTTTGCGACATTTCTCAAGTCAAAAATTATTATCAAGAGGAAAACTGTGTCTTCTTAAATGCTATGCCAAGCATCTGATACCTACCTGTCTATCGTATTGTCGTATTGATGAAGACGAATTTAACTTAAAAATGACTTTTTGTATGTAATTTGATTTTAAATTTAAATATTACTTATACATGCTTACACGTTTGTACGTATGTACATATACAAAATGGTATTTTGTATATAGAGCTGTATGAATGAGCTAACAACGCTCATGGCTTCCTCAACTGGTTTTAATGAAATTCCTGACCACATAAAATTTGAGATAAATTGTTGAGAGAATGCCATACAATGAGATGTGTTAACGTGGTCAAAAGAAATAACTTTTTCATTAACCTACCATAAAATGAAGTGTATTTAGTATGTATGTAATTGGAAAAATATTCTGAATCTGAAAGTTGTTGAAATTCGTGAGATGCAAACAATCAGGTGTGTGTGCGTGCGAATTTTGGAAAGAGTTTTTATGTGCATATTCTTCTCTTTCGTATGTATTCTCGTCGGAAATTTCATTTTCTAAATTTAATCATTACGAATGTAAAAGGATCTTATGGATATTTTAAAAGCTAACGATAGATCCATCAACAATACATAATAATAACACCAAATGAAACTAAATTGAATGCAGTTATAACAACGGTAACACAGCATAGAACAACAACAAAAACAAAAACACCATCAATAATAAGAGAAATATTTTAAAACTCAATAAAAAGAAGAAAAAAAAAAGCAATTTTACTGGGATAGTTGGATGGCTGGATGGCTTGATGGATGGACGGACGGTCGGTCGGATGTATCCGAGCGAATATTGTGTATAATTGAAATTCCAATTGCTGGTTTTTCAAGTTGTTCTAAAGTAGTTTGGTCGGTTGATTGGTTAGTTCGTTCCTAGGCAGATTTATATCAGGTAAGAATAATAGAACAGCTGATGCAAGTAATAATGTCAAAAAATTTTGGTTTTTTGTTTTGATAATTAATTTCGTCTTTTCTTATTATGTCAAAAGTTTGTATATTTTTCTTCTTTTTCTTTTAAAATCATTTTCGTGTTTTCTTATTATGTCAAAAGTTTGTATATTTTTCTTCTTTTTCTTTTAAAACCATTTTCGTGTTTTCTTATTATGTCAGAAGTTTGTATATTTTTCTTCTTTTTCTTTTAAAACCATTTCCCATCGTCATTCTTTAGTCAGCTGTTTTTGACAAGATAATAAAATCGAAACAACAAATAATGCCTGTTGTTTTTGTAGTGTTGTACTTATTGTAATAAAGCGCCTACCTGATATAAATCTGCCTAGGTTCGTTCGTTCATTAACTTGCTCTCCCGGTCGCTTGTTCGATTAAATTGTTGTTACATGTTCGGTGTTCGATTACCAAAGGTTTTCTCTCAAACATCTTGACTGCCTTGCAACTAAGATGGATGTGTGATGGTTCACCCAAATATCATAAAATAAACAAATGAACAATCGTTTGTTTGTCTGTTTGTATTAAGCGTGTGTTGTATGGTTTTGAACGAGTTGCAATTCAAATATTTTTATTTTCCTGAGTTCAGTTCTCCCTGATTAAAGTAAACAAACAAACCACAAGCAAACACCACTCAAAACACGTTTGCAGATACAAATCCTGTGTCGAAATAAAGAATAAATAAATAAAAAAAAAAACGAGAAAAAAAGTCAAATTTGAATGGAAATAAGTTCGCGCGCGCATTTTTATTTTGAGCGTCTGCCAACGTACTAGTAAAATTCTTTCATTCAAAATTTTAACACACCCCAAAAACGATCGTTACGAATGCTCTAAATGACATCTGTATGTTTATAAAATGTTTTGAACATGTGACAATATGTGTTTGTATATACGCAAGTATATCATTCAGACATACCATACATGAATGCATTTATTTAATTGCATATGGTGAGGTGAGTTCACTTAATTTCTTCCTTCCCTTTAATATCATTTTACAAAGAATGGTGGTTGAAATATGTATAGTAATACAATACATTAGTACAATCTAACAAAATTCAACAAATATTTAGAAATAAAAACAAAAACCATATGCACCTTACACCATATGCACCTTGCATTTACCGCTTAAAAAGTCCTTCTGCAATACATTCTTAATTATCTTTTCAGTTGTTTTTTTTTTCATATTGTTTCTACAATTTAGTTCTGTAGACCTCTTTTTACTATCCTTCTCTTACAGTAAGTCCGCTTGTCTTGTTTGATTCTTGATGACTTGTAATATTTTAAATAAAATGTTTTGTTGCGTACATCATTTTAATCCAAAACTTTTCCTTTAATTTGTTTCTTATTATGTAATTGGCCAGTAATAAGATTAACTTAACATAACAGTCCCTACACATATTTTGGTACCTTGATTATTTATCACAAAATGTGTCAATTTCACGTTTGAACGACTACCAGAAGTCGGCTAATGTTTACGTTTTTTGCAAATATTATTATTTCCCTTTGCGCAAACATTAACCAAGTTCTGATGGTTACTCAAACGTGCAATGAACACATTTTGTGATAAACAATCAAGATCCATCAAAAATTCTGAAAAATTTTGAACTAAAAGTTCATTTGATCGGATGACATATATAAAAACTATCACTCGACTTGTAGACTCTTTAAAAAATAACTACGGTTCGATTTGATCAAATGATCAATCTCTTCACAAGAGAGCAGACTTTAAGAATTTTATATATGTATCAGACATCAAAACGCAAAAATATTTCTTCGGCGACTTCCTCTCAGCAAATTTCTGGCAAAGACTCTGAGAGTAAAAAATTGCCATTAAGAAGTTTCTCAAAAATCTGTCGTTCGGAGTCGACTTTAAACTGTAGGTCCCGCCACTCAAGTATAAAATTATCGCACACAGCATAAGTGGTGTGAGAAGCTAGGTCGTAATCCTGACTGAAGGGTTGTAATGGCCAATTATGTATGTATGTATCCTTATTCTGGAGAGACTATCAAAAGGGCGTTGAAAAAGATATGTAGGTATAGTATACACCGTCGCTATATAGTACATGGCCGTTTCATTTGCCCACATATGTATACAACAAGTATCAATACAGTGTGCGATTTGGGGAAATCCCAATACTACCGCATAATACTGGAACACCGTTATGAAATGATTCGAATATAACAGGTTAAGATGCGCCTATTCGTTCCGAAGTTATAGGGAAAAATCTACTTAGATTGTGGCGCGTGAAAACTGTGAGAGCTCATAACTCAAAACACATTTTTTCGACTTAAAACGTTATAGAACGGAGGCGTCGATATGTACCACATAGAGGTTTTTGGTTTTTTTTTTTTCAGCATAAATTTTTACTTTTCTTTTGAAGGTCATTAAACCAAGAAAGAATGCTAAAAATATGTATAGTAAGTAGGTATGTTCCTTTTGTTATGTGAATGTATTTGTTCAGTAAAAATTTTCCCATATTCTTTCATCAAGTCAAAGTTAAAAATTACCGTTATTTCAACCTGTACCATTTCGTTTATATTCGTTTGTCGTTGTGTTTAATAAATACCTGCAACCGTTGCAAACTTTCAAACCCAGTGAACACTTGATTTGCACTTTTTCTCTTCGAATGTATTTTCTTTGCTTTAGTTTTTATTTTTATTTTTTCTTTAAATTTAATTTTTTTTTTTTCATTTATTTTCTTAAATTTCTATTTCTATTCACGATATACAGCATCGTGTAATAATGGCAGCAATTATAGTCATTTGCTGTTTTCTGTTTTATGTTTATATATAATGTTGCATGCAGTAAATATCTACATACACTGTGCGCCAAAAGTAAGTAAACACCACTGAAGTAATTCATTTTCATAGGATAGTGAATAAAAATAAAAACATTTATTTACTATGTACTTATAAAATGTTAAAACAGAAGCAAATAACAACAAAACAAATATTGTTGTGCTACATGTGCTATTTTTTTATAATAGAAAATTTAAAAATTATAGTAGGTGTTGACTCATTTATGGCGCTCAGTGTATGTGTGTAGGAAGATGTATAAAAGCTTGATAATTTCACTGAAAAGAAAAAACCTTTAAGCCGGCAAATTTAGTTGAGTTTCAGACGTTTTAATTAACTTTATTTAAGTGCTATTGCCTGTTGGCTGTATGACGCTTTACACATCTACACATTCTGCCTACTGTTTTCAGTTTCTTATAATTCGTTTTTTTTTTTTTACTATTACTAGTGAAATCTTAAAGCTTTTCAATAGACATTAAATAGACCCTAAGCTCTCCATTACGTAATAAAGTTGTATAGGGTTTAGAAGAAACATCGCATCAATAACATGTAATCATTGAAGGTCTTTTACATATTGACAAATGTCTGTAAAACTCCAAGTTACCTAAGGTCACATAATATAACCGCAAACTACAGTTTCAGCCTGTTCATCATATTTATATCACCTGCTATAGTCACCAGACAGACAGTACAAACATATCGACTTTAACACACACATCAGATTTAACTTTTTAAAACTGCCAGTAACACTTTGATTCCAAATATGACAACAGACTTCTACATCATCTTCCATAGCTATTAATCAGCAAAAAAAAATTAAAGATTCGTGCTGTGCTATCTACTTATTACTTCAATAAATCCAATGTTTACTGATCAGTCTAATCATATACCACAAATATTTATCTGCCTAGAAATATAAAGTTTATATTGTAATATGTATTATATCGACGCCTCCGTCTTAAAACATTCTAAGTCGAAAATGTGTGTTTTGTGTTTTTCTAAATAGATTTTTCCCTATAACTTGGGAACGGATCGGCGTATCTCAACCAAATTGTTACAGTATTTAAGATAATGAAAGAACATTAAAACTGGCTAAGTGTACTTAGAACATTATAGAATGGAGACGTCGATATAATTCTTTTTATTTCTTTGGAGAATCACAATCCTTCAGTCAGGATTACGACCTAGCTTCTCACACCACTTATATTATGTGCGTTAATTTTATACGAGAGTGGCGGGACTTCCAGTTTAAAGTCTCTCTTCATGGCAATTTTATTTACTTTTAGATTTATAATCGTAATTTTAATAATTTCGTTTTCATGTTTGACCTGGGGTTTGAACCGAAGCCTTATGTCTAATAAGCCCTAGGCTACAGCAACTAGCAACATCTCTCTCGCCCCCGTTTATTATTTGCTTTGCCTGAAGTTGCATTAATAAAGTTTTCCAGTTTAGCGGATAATTAAACTACTGTAGCAGGTTGTAAGTTGATAAATTTCCCTTCTGTCGTTACCAAGAAACGATGCCCTCTGTGAGTATTGTATGATGTATGAATCCATTTTATAATTTCGAAAATTATGATGAATATCTGAATATCTTAGATTTGTTGTCGAACACTCTAACTTCTAAACCACGCAAATACTGTGGATGTACATACTTTTGTCATACTTATTTATTACACATCAGTCAGGATTACGACCTAGCTTCTCACACTACTTATGTTCTGTGCGTTAATTTTATACATGAGTGGTTTAAAGTCGATTCCGAACGACAGATTTTTGAGAAGCTTTTCATGGCAATTTTTACTCTCAGAGTCTTTGCCAGATATCTGCTGAGAGGAAGTCACCGAAGAAATATTTTTCGTTTTGATGTCTGACCTGGGATACGAACCCGGGCCTTTTGTCTAATAAGTCAACACACTACCCACTAGACCACGGCGACTTTTTATTATACAAGCTGGAATAGGAGAGTGTAGAGTATCTTGTGAGCATTTAGTTCGTACTTACGTACTAGGCTAGGACCACAAACGTAGAGTCTTGTAAAGATTCAAACGTGCCATTGCTGCAGTATCTCCAACAGCTTCAGAGTAGGTAATATTATTTCCAGTAGACAATGAAAGATCAATTGACTCCAATTACTATATAATACATTATTTTTTTTATTTTTGTTCTAATTTTAAGTGTTATACTATAAACAAAATAAACGCAACGTAACGCAATAAATCTGCAATTTTGCAATTGCAGCCTGAGTAACTTTTCATGCGGATTAATTATAATAGAGGCAGCAAATCATTTATCAATGGTGCAACTAAAATGTATTTGCAACATAGAAGTATATTTACTTGTTGCTGCGTTGCCTTTAAAATAATCGCTTTCATATAAACCCACGTATTCTATTTTTGAGAGATTGCTGCGTTACGTTTATTGTGTTTATAACATTAGTTATACATACGTTAGCATTTTATTTTTAATTATTTATGCCTGTAAATGTAATAAAATTTTCTTAATTATTTTTTTTTTGCCTAGTTGAAGTAAAAACTTGGTCACTATGTAAGAGCGATAATATTGATTTCATCATTGATGCTGATCGTGTACGTCTAAATGTTGAAACATACATCAAATGCTGGTGGGCCAGCGAACGGTCAAGTTCGAAATAATTCAGCAACAAGTACTGCACGCAACATACATTTAAGGCCACAACAACCATTGAATATATCAACGCTTAACGCCTCCAATCTGCAGACGTCATCGACGACAACAGCAAACGTATCAACGCTTGCCGTTAATGGGGGCCCACGTTTAACAACCCTACTGAATATTGCATCACCCTCAACAAATGTTACAAATCAACAACAACAACAAGCACAAGTACAAACACAACCACCACCGTTACCTTTACCATTGCCACCGACCGGAAATGGCAATACAACAAATACCACCACTACACCAGTAACGCCAATTGTAAATCATCTGACACCAAATGGCGTACACGGTATCGGCAATAATTTACACACATACACAAATCATCATATAGCCTTGGCCCATGCGGCAGCTGCAACTGCCAATGCTAGTGCTACAAATGTCTCAACAAACGGAAATTTAGTTAATAGCGCCGTTTTAAATGCAAATAACAACACGAATCTCACCAACTATACAAACTATACAAATCCCATCGGTACTATAATCAATCAATCCAAACACGGTCCAGGCCCTAGAGAAGCATTAACCAGTTTAGGTTTATTATGTCTGGGTAAGTACAGATTTATCAAAGAAGTTTAAAACAAAATCTTATCGCTTAATTAATTAAGACCATCCCACTGGATTTCCCATGTATCTCAATATGTTGCTTAATTTGGTATTTAATGTACAACTACAGTACTTTCACTTTACCACGTTATCATTTATTTCAACAAGCGAATTGTAAAGCCTATTTATTATCTTGGAACCTGTTTTTACACAATTTTTAAGAATATTTTCTATTCTAATAGAAAGGCAGTCGCCGTGGTCTAATAGGTAGTGTGTTGGCTTATTAGACGTAAAAGCCAGGGTTCGAGTCCCAGGCCAACATAACATAAGTGGTGTGAGAAACTAGGTCCATAAACCTGACTGATGGGTTCTAATGACCAATTATGTAATAGAATGAGAGGTTATTGGTCCGGACCCCCCAGTCTGCCACCTCTATGGCCTCATCGATGGATGGGTCAGGAGGGAAGAGCAGAGGCGTTGGGGGAACGGATCGGGTTGTTCTGTTTCTAGGCGTCTATGGCCTGCTGTGGACAGCAAGAGGACAGAGTGGCTGCTGGGCTTGGTTAAGGCCAGCTTAAGGTTGGTTGTCGGTTTTATCATGGGGCACTGCGAGATTAGGTCGCTGACGGGGATCTGGAACAGATCCCAGTCGGACTATTGCAGGGTATGTTGAGATGAGGAGGAGTTGGAGACTTTCGAACATCTCCTCTGCAACTGCCCAGCCCTTGGTAGGGCTCTCAACCTCTTTTGTTTTGTGTCTGTTTCTTTACATTCCTCCGTTTCTCATTCTCCCACCCATCCCCTACTTTCCTATATCCTCCATTTCCTACAGGAAGTCTACAAAATTAGTCGTTTTTTAAGGACTCACAATGATACAATGTTTCGACTTATACTTTTAAATGGTGTGTTGGTTGGGTAGCTAACTCTTAATAAAAAACATCACAGAATTCCTGAGAAAGTGGTAAAATCATTTGACCTTGTTATGGTATGCTTAGAACAACTCATATTGGCATAGTCGAATGAAACAGTAGTCGCCGTAGTCTAGTAGGTAGTGTGTCGGATTATTAGACGTAAGGTCAGGATTCAAACCCCAGGTCAGACATCAAAACGAAATCGTGAAAGAATATTTCTTCGGCGACTGCCTCTTAGCAAATTTCTGGCAAAAACTCTGAGAGTAAATAAAATTGCTATGAAGAGCTTCTCAAAAAATCTGTCGTTCGGAGTCGACTTTAAACTATAGGTTCCGCCACTCATGTATAAAATTAACGCACACAATATAAGTGTGACGAACTAGGTCGTAATACTGACTGAAGCGTTGTAATAACCAATTACGTTTGTATGAATGAAAGAGCAGCCCTAAGTTTATATAATAGAAGAAAGACTTTTGCTCCTAACCTTTATTAATTTCAAATTTTAACATAACATAGTATGACTTCGGACCTACCTACAGTAATACCCCGCTTAACGCTGGTTCAGTATTGCGCGGTAGTATTGGAATTTCCCTAAATCGCACGTTGAACTAATACTTGTTGTATATGTGGGCAAATGAAACGGCCATGCGTCAACCAAAAGCGGAGTACTACTATACAGCAACGGTGTATTCTATGTACATATCTTTTTCAACGCTATTTTGTTAATCGCTCTAGAATAAAGATTCCAACTGTATTTTCCGAAGTCGCAATGTATTTACATATGTACGTGTTAAGTTGCCTCGTTCAACGCTGTTTCACTTAGCGCTGTAACTTATCGGAACGTATCCCGCGCATTAAGCGGGGTCTTACTGTATTAGGTGTTCTTTAAAAATGTTCAATAAAATGTAATTTACCGACACCAGCAGCAGGTTATGTAAATTGCCAACGAATCTTTTTATTTCTTTTGTTTGCCAATGGATTCTTGAATGGAATTCTGCCGTTGAAATCATTTCTTCGGAGAAAATGACGTATTGCTTCAGCAGTATGTCACAATTATTCTTTTTTTGCAATGATTTCCTTTTAATTTAATCGCAAGTATTTTTAATATTTTTTTTGTTTTTGTTTATTTTCAGTTTCCTTACTGTTGGCATTGTTGTCTTTGTTATTTTTGCTTAAAATATCGCCAAATGCCCGCGAAGATGCCTTAACACGCAGTTCTCCAGAAGACTTTATTATAGTTTACGATGTAACTTTAGCGTTATGTGCCCTATCCCTCTCTCTAAATCTATGTTGCTTGTTAGTATGTGCAATTCAGTTCCTTTTTGCAGTCAAATTGGTACGATCACCAATGTTCGATGGACGGTAGGTATTGCAACTGCATTTTAATGTTAAAGTACCAAAAAAAAAAATCATTTCAGAGTCTGGCTCTGATATGACATATCACAAAAAAACCTCTGTTCTTAAACACTTTAATTTAATTTGTTCGGAAAGTAATTTCGTTTTTTCCTAACACAGGATTTAACTGTATTTTTTGCATCCAGCTTCACACTTAAGCCGTTTAATTTTTATAGGCTTTGAGAGCCTATATAGTAAGGCTTGTGTGTGAAAAATTTCAATTAATTCTACGCATTAGTTTTTGGTTGGTGCCCTTTTAAATATGGAGAGTGGTAGTAAGCGGCATTTTTGACTTACTTACTCTTATATTACAGAAAAGATAAAAATGCTGTTCAAGCCAGAAAGAACTTGACCGATGTGTATGGGGCAGGTGTGACTTCACGAGGGGATTCTAGACATCGGTTCCGGCCAACCGGGTCTGGAAGGGTAGTGTAACCCAACTGTTAAGGGACTCAGTACAAATCTACACCGACGGTTCGAAACTGAATGGAGCTTGCCAGTGGAATTTTTTGGGAATCTATAAGACTCCCAGACTACTGCAGTGTCTTTCAGGTGGAAATGGTGGCAATACAGGCTGCGCCGAGAATTATTAGGGACGGCAGGGTCTCCAAGCGGAACGTCACAATACTTTCGGATAGCTAGCTAGTTCTAACATAATGAACTCTAAGACGGTGTACGCCTGTCACAGATATCTCGACAAGATAGCGGAACGATATGATATCAATATCATATAGGTACCGTAGCACAGTAATATTTCGGGTAACCGCAGAGCTAATGAACTTGCCTAGCAGGGAATTGAACTCTCCGATGAGTTCTTGAATCTGGGCATCCCTATGAGGACCTGCAAGCTCGTAACTGATAATGCGATCGTCGATTCCGTTAACGACAGGTGGGCGGCCTTAGGCACGGGTAAAACGGCTAGTAAAATCTGGTCAAGACTAGATGAGAGGCGCACAATAAGTCTACTTAAACTCCAAAGAGACATGCTCAGTGTAATTGTCGGTGTCATTACGTAGCATTGCATTATGGGTACGCAAGCGAAGCGCGTTGGTCTTGGACAACTTAGTAACAAATTCTGCAGAAGAGGCTGCCCCTCACCTACTGGGTACATGTACATCTCTTTGCCAAAGGAGAAAAAGTACTTGAGTACTTATACATGGATGATCTTCAGGAACTGTCGAGGATTGACATTGGCAGCCTGAATCGCTTCATCAGGAGCTCCGAGTGGTTTCGAGACTAGGTGATAGTGAATAACTGTGGTAGCACAATAGGTCTAATGCGGCCTAAGTGCGTCCATCTAAAATTTTTTCTTGGATGGGCTGTCACACCTACCTACCTACCATGGAGAAGGTGTGTTGACCGTACGCCAGTGCCCTAAACTGGTTCGCTAAATTTCATGGCGGAAATTTTAATGTGGAAGATGCAGCACGTTTGGGAAGACCGGCTAGAGCTGATAAAGACACGATAAAGGCATATAACGTCACATGAGATCGGATTAAGGTTAAATTTATCAAATTCAACAGTCTATGAACACTTGAAAGGCCTGGGATTGTACTCAAAGCGTGATGTATGTTCTCACAGAGAGAAATCTGTATCATGATAATGACGTCTGTGATTCGCTTTTCAAATGTCACGAAAATGATCCGTTTGATCGCTGTGGACAAAAAATGGTTTGTATACAACAACGTCAAACGCAAGAGGTCATGGAGCAAAAAAAAGATGAAACGGGTCAAACCGGTTCCAAAGCCGATATTTACAAATTGAAAAAGGTGATACTGTTTGTTTAGTGGAATTGTAAAGGAATTGTTTTTTTTTTCTTTGAGCATTTACCGGATAACACAACGATTAATTCGAAAATCAATTGTTATCAGCTGGACAAACTGAATGATGCACTTCAAGAGAAAAGGCCAGAACTAATCAATAGGAAAGGTGTAGTATTTCACCAAGACAACGCGCAACCTCACACAAGTTCTGTCTCACGCCAAAAGCTTTTACAGCTTGATAAGGATACAATGCCACACCCACCATGTTCTTCAGACCTGGCATTATCGGATTATTATTTCTTCTGGTCACTTCAAAATTTTTTAGACGTAAAAATCTTCACCACAAATGAGGAGCTCAAAAACGATTTCGGTCAGTTTTTTTAACAGCAAAGACCAACAATTTTATGAGCGTAGAATTATGTTACTACCAGGACGATGGCAAAAGTTGTTGAACCAGAACGGCCATTATATAATTTAATAAAGTAGGAAAACTGTTTTTCATTTTCACAAAAAATTAAATTACTTTCCGAACAACACAATACTATTTTTGCATGGATATTCAATTTAAGTAGAAGGATACGGCCAAATATCTGAATAAAAATGATGCACATACATATTTCGAATGAAATTAAATGGATCGATTATGGATGCCAACAAACTTACAGTTGAGTTGTCAGTTGTCTAGAAAATTTTATTTCTTGGCAACATAAATTTTTCACTTGCTAGAATAAAATACAATTGGTGTTTAGTTTGCATTCCTAAACGATTCTTAAAATATTTTTTTTTTTAATTTTCTATTCAATTTTTATATTTTCAGTGATAATCGTTATTTGGAAAAGTCTAGCACTAGTCGAACTTGTGCTGTTGGCGGTTTTTTTATATCCATACCAATATTTTTAACAGGTATTAAATAAAAGTTGTAAATTTTAATTAATTATTTAACGGAGCCTTATTATTGTTTTAAAATTTTAGGCATTATTTTATATACGTTTAATCATTTTCATTCGACACCTGCCATAATAACAAGCGTTTTAATTGGTATTGGGATTGTATTTTGTGGTGCTGCCATGGTTCACAATGTATTTGTTTGGCAAAAGGAGAAGACCATTAGCTATCGCAGTGCTCCTGTCAATCGCATGTCAATGGTATCTCAAGTTGGACCCATAACACCACCAATTCAATTTCTAAATCATCATTCTCTTCCAATGACTCCGCCCCATCTAAACTTTAATCAGTCAAATATGTCAACTGCTTTGCATCCTACGTCAATAACGCCAGTCTCGCCAAACCATTCACATGGCAGTTTTAATCCACTGACAGCTTTAAGTTCATCATTTATGATGCGACCATCGACGGCCACTCCACCAACTCCAAAACCTATAGCCAACGGTGGTTGTTTATCTTTAGGCGGCGGGACAACACGTGAAGCCAGTGGCTCTGTGAGTCCTGGTATACCACCCACCTTGGATATGAGTAACGTTACTAGCAATTCGTTACACGAATTATCAACTTTAGTCTAAATGTACATAACATTATACATATTTTCATTTTATTTTTTATTATTATAATTTCTGTTATTGTAAATGTAAATTATCGTATATTACATATGGCGTCTCCAGTGTTTCTTAATTTGTAAGTTAGAATAAGTTTAAATAAAATTAAGAACAAACAAATCGAACAATTGAACAATCGAAAAATAATGAAATTTCTTGTCTAATCTATATAATTGGTATTAATAATGCAAGGTATTTCTCGACTTACGACCGAGATCGGTTCCTGGTCATCGATCATAAGTCGTAAGTCGAATTTTATATATTTTTATTTTATTTTTACTAATTTTACTAGTTCCAGCCGTTTTTGGGGATGTATAAAATTATTCCCTTAAAAAAATTTGGACTTAGCTAATGTTATGTATTATCTATACTCAAATAGTTATGCAAATCGAATTTTTTTTACTTTGTTTTTTCTTTTAATTTTTCTACATATTTGTCTTATTTAAGTCTATTCTATGCAAAAAAAATGGTCGTAGGTCTGAATAGTCGTAAGTCGAACGATCGTAAGTCGGGGACTACCTGTATCGAATTCGTCAGTTGTAGTGTATGTATATACACAATACGGTGATTTCCCTAAAACTGACACTGTATTGATACTTGTTATACAACAAACGGCTATGCATCAACCAAAAGCGATGCACTATATAGCAACAGTGTATTCTATATACATATATTTTTCAACGCTCCTTTGTTAGTCTGTTCAGAATAAAGATTCCAACTGTATTTTCCAAAGTAGTGAGTTGGTTGATATCGACTCTACGAACTTGCCTACTAAATTGCATTCGTCTACGATCACTATGTCCCTAAATATTCAATTTTAAAGGTTTGCCACGCCTACTTTTTGCTATATCAAATTTTTTTAACCATCTAAACCTGATAAGCTTTCGAACAAAAAAAGAATGTTTAAAAGATGGTTAATAAAGACTATTATGTATTGTAGTTTTCTGCATTTTCATAATAAAAAAAAAAGTTGTAGTTTTCCACTTTGCATAACTTTAAATGGATCCACTTTGATTCTAAAGATACAATGAAATGAAAAACAATAACGACACCAATGTGACCTTACAGATTTGATGATAAGGTAAGTAAAATTTTGACAAAGAACGTAGAATTTAAAAATGCAAGAACATTCAAAACGTTCTAAGTACTCTTAAACGTTATAAATTGAATGGAGGTGTCTATATTATGTATTAAGTTGTAATTTTTGTAGTATTAAAACTATTTTCATTTCGATTACCTTGCAGTTCAGCTAACGTCTGGACTCTTTTAAGAACTTAATTAAATCTATCGATTCCAATTCACTAATTTTTTCAGAACATGATGTAATATCTTCACAAATTTGGGTTCAATACGGTTGGAACACTTTTCTTATAATATCGTAGATTGGTTCAATATTTTGTTTCTGGCTACCAAATATATTGTCCCTGCTCCTCAATTTTGCTTCTTCCACACACATCTTTTTAGAGCTCCAAGAGCTCTTATTGCAAACTTTTTTGATTTTTCCGGCGTAACTCCTTAAAGAGTCTCTTCCTGGTACTCCTGTATTTTCGTCTCTATTACATGTTTCCAATTTACCTTTGACCTTTATTTAATTTTTGGAAATTTGATTCTAGAGAACGAAAACAAAAAAATTATTGACTCTTTATAAAATTTATTAAATCCAAATAAATCTTGACATTGATTTTACCTTTTTTACTATTTTAATTAATTTTAATTTTTAACTAGATTTTATTCGGATTTTGATTAAGATTTGCATTTATTTTCTATGCATTTTCGTCTATGCTTGTTCTGTTTTATTCTGGCATTGTTCTAACTCGTTCACGAAAGTCATTTGGATGTTTTGCTTCACAGCGTCAAGCGTAACAGTGAGTCAACGCAAGGCCTGTCACTGGTGTAAGCTGCATATCGGTGCTAAGTTCATTTGGGACAGTCGTAACCAGGATATGGATTATAAGCACAGAATTAGAAAACATTTCTAATGGCTCTTCCAACTATTAGCAAAAGAATTGACCAGTATAATTAATATAATTTTAAATTTATAGTTTGAGTATTATTTTATTATTATTCACTCTGATCATTAAGACCATTAATTAGCAGTTTTATTCAAAGTTTTTTTTTTTCAAATTTAATATATATTTATGAACAGTTTTGTCTTTTATTGAAAAATTTTCATTGCAGATACAAGAAAAATAAAAAAAAAGTAAAATGAATTTCTGATTGTATTGTGTAACAAAATAAAATCCTTAAATATGGCTGCAGATTTTAAATCTTCGTTGAACGTCCACTTTTTTTGGTATCCAAAGGAGCTAAAATTAGATAAAAATTCTTCATAAGCATACAATGCAACAAGTTTTTATTAAATAAGTAAAAAAAAAACCCGATTGGAGGCAGAAATAGAAAAATACGATTTATGATAATAATAGTAATACCGAAAATAATAATTTAATTTGATTGCCTTTAAAAGTACCAAAATTAATGAATTTAATAAAATAATAATTACCATCCTCTGGTATAGCAGTTAATGTTGTTTTAGGTGAAGTTTTATCTTTTGAACGACGAAGTCTCTGAGATTTTTCGCTTCCTACGGAACTCGCAACGCTGGCAGCTTCATCGTCGGCTTCGTCCTAAAAATATGTAAATAGTATTAGTTTTTATAAATTTTATAGAACTCATTTGGTAGTACCTTCTCTTTAATAGATCTTCGTGTTACTCGGCGTTTAGTCGCTGTAGCACTTGATGTGGCGCTTATTTTTGAAGACACTGACTCAGTATCATCACTGTCTTGTGCAGAAGTAGTTAGGCGAGAGTATCTTGTTTTCTTGTTGCGTTTGTTTGGTGGGGGACTAATAGTTTTTGATTCTTTGGACATTTTATCTTGAGCCATTGCTTGTGATAAAGCAGCAGATTTTTCCATTACGGCCAACTGTGTGCGTGTCAGACGTCGAGTAGTAGAATATGATGTTTCAGACAGGGCCGAAATATCGCTTTTTGGTGAAATTTGCTCAGATTGTTCTTTATTTTCGGTGATTTGTTCGTCTGAAATATTTTTTTTGCGTTTTGTACCAATTGCTTTGTTCAATTTTGTTTTGGGCGAATCCGGAATGCTTTCGGACTCTTCCTCCTGTAGAGATACAACACTTCGAGCCCTTAGAGAGCGTGGTGTAAGAGAGATTACTTCTGTCTGAGAACTATTGCTATTACGTCGTGTTCTCTTTGGCGTGAGTTGTGATTCAGAAACGTTGCTGGTTACTGATCGCCTGCGGGTACGTTTAGCTGGGATTGAATGATCTGAAGCACTAATAATCGGTGATTCAATTTCACTATCTATTGAATTAAGACGAGTCCTCAAACGAGTTCTACTTGAGGGAGAGTCTAATACTGAAACATCTTCGTTAATTGCATCCAATAATGCGGAACGTCTACGTGTTGTTATTTTCCTAGATGTCACACCGGATGGATCAATGGCTTCTCCTGTAGATTTGGTTTTCTCCTTTGAATCGTTTTCGTCTAACACTTTTTTAAAATTGTCATCAATTTTGTAATTTGGCTGCAAAGAGCTTGCTCTTGAAGTTTTTTGAATTCGAGGCTTTTGAGTAGAAAACTCTTCTGACTCTACGTTAGTTTGTGGTGGAACAGATATTCCTCTAGTACGTCTACGATTAGAAAAAATTTCTAAATCCTTAGTTTCTATCTCTTCAAGGCATGTGGGCGAAGAACCGCTTAACACCTGTTGTTTGTGTTGTGGGATAGAAATATCAGGAGTTTCTTTGATTTGTTCCTCTTGTAGATCGGTTTCTTTTTCATAATCACTATTAGATTTATTCTTCGCGTTATTTGACGTTTCCTTTTGAGTAGGTTTACTTTCTAGTCGTTCGTCTGCTTTAGAATCGGAACAGTCCATTGAATCCTCTACGGTTAAGGTGATCGATTCTTTTTCTTCACATATTGTAGCTAAATTTTCGTTGTCAACATTATCTATAATTGTTTTTGATTTATTTTCGAATTCAATAATTTGCGAATTTTCTTCTTCTTTATTCATTTCATTTTTTTCATCCTTTAAATAGGTTTCCTTTGTAGGTACATCTTCACATTTCGATTCATCTATTTCCTTTGTAATAATTGTTGTCGTAGATGTTCCCATATTTTCACTGATTAGATTGCCAGTGCCTGAACTTGAATTTTTACATTCCAATGGTAATTTGCCAAAATTTTCTTCAATATGTTCTTCGACTTTGCTGTTAATTGCTTCCACAACATGGACGTGATCATCTTCCTCTTCGTAATTACGAACATTTGAAATCGATGCGTAATCAGTTATAATTTCCCTAGATTCTGATATTTGCTTGTTTTCTAATAATTTATCATCGGCGTTTTCAGCAAGATAATCAGTATCCTCAACCACTTTTACGTCATCACTATCGCTTTCATCATAATTAGCATTAGCTTGTTCTTGTCTTATATCCGATGAAGAGTCCTCGAGTAGCTGTATAACCTCTTCACTTTCGTTATCGCTTAGAGTGTTCCTATTGTATCTTTCATTTTCATCTTCATTTTCATCTTCACTTTCATTTTCTGATGCACCCGCTGATAGTTCTTCATCAATATTAAATTCGAAGTTTTCATTATCACCATCGCTTTCATCTTCCTCTTCTTCATCACACTGACTACTTTCGTTTGAATCGTCATAAGCTTCTTGATTTTTAGGCGACGATGAAGAAGATGAAGAGGACAACAAAACTATACAATCATATTTGGTAGTTTCTTTATCAGTATTAATATTCGTACTGATTTCTTCATTTGTAATTGAATCTTTTCCGTGCACTTGCTTACAATCTATTTGATTTTCTGGATTCTCTTTAATATTTTCTTTTTCCATATGCTTCGCGTTATCCTCTAAAGAAGTTTTCATTTGGACAGAAGAATCTTTTGAAGCTATGATCGAAGAAGATTTGATCTGCTGCAATGATGTTGATTCTAATATTGACGAATCATAAGAACTCATATCTAATGTTGTTTCTAGCATTCGACGCTTTTGCTCCTCAGTTGGTTTGTCTAAAAATGAAAACGACTTTATTTCAGGAGAAGGTAAACTCGGCATACTAAAAATATTTTTTTGTCCTCGATTAGTGCTTTCAAAAGTTCCTAAAGATCCTTCAACTGTACTACATTCGAATAATTTAGCCGGTGATTGTTGTCTATCCTCCTCCACAGCACTCTTAAACGGTGTAAAACCAACTTTAGATGACGATATTTTTGGTACAAATTCACTAATTTTACTACTAGCAACAGTTGTTTGGAAGGCAATGCCTCCATCAGAGTTGTTTGCTTGGGTAACTTCGGATTTTGCTGTCAATGTAGTTAATGCGGTCAAATATGCAACATTACTATATTCTTTGCTAGATACAATCTTTGGTTCCCCACAAACATCCAAATATTCAGAAGTAGCCCTTTCTATGGATCTCCTTGGCGAAATTCCTTTGTTCTTTGATGTTTCAGTAGCAGTTGCATAACCTGAAGTACTGGATTTGAAAATAGATGAACACTCCAATGTTGCTGTTTTAGATTCTACTTCCGGAAATGATGATTTTTCTGAACGTTCAACAACAGATAAATGAGACAATGGTTTTCGAGGTTGTGGGCCACTTATGAAACTGTCTTTACTTAGATTAGAACAATCAAGTTTTGAATTATTTTGTGATGACATTGGAGAGTAAAAATTTTCTTCTGATTGATTGCTTGAGCTGCCAGAACTTTTGATTGATTCTTCAGACACAGTCCTTGCAATTCGTCTGTATTTAGGCACATTCTTCAGGTCTACTTCTTGTGTTATATCCATTTCATTAGCCAGGGCTTCTTGATCGATTGTAGTCTCGGTACGGGTATTATCCATGTTGCTAATAGAAGGTAGCTTGAAACGTAAACTTTTTTCCTCTTCCGCAATTAATTCTCGATTTTCCAATCCAACTTCAGGTATATTTGTTTTAAGAATGCCATGTATTTCTGGTGGTAATGTTCTTATCTTTTCTTCAGTATCTTTACTACTTTTAGTTTGTTTGGTCAATAAAGGTCGTGTGAGTAAAGAGTTTTGGTTCTCCTCTACAGGTGTTTCAGTTGCGCATTCAGGTTCCAATTGAAATCCTGTAGCATTCAAGTTAGTTGATGTCTTATTTATTTTCATAAAGTGTGTTAACTCATTTACAATTTCCTGCCCTAACAAACGCCTTTTCTTTTTGGGATTTAGTTTATTTTCAATTTGTTGTTTTTCAACGTCTTCCTCATTTTCAATATCCAGCAATCCACTTACCATTAACGTCCGCTTGTCAGCGGCTTTGTATGGTTTAGGGTATGACATTTTATTTATCTCAACATAATCAACACAATTCGTATCTATTTGGGGACGTCTTAAAAATGGTGCGTTGTTTGAACTTAGCAAGTGATTAGCTTGTTTAGTTTCTTCTTCCATTTCACCCCAGTAGTATGTGGCAAAGTGTGCGCTTAATGCTGAACTATGGTAAATACCGCCTAAAAGGCCATTGGCATTTTGCTTAATCAATTGACAACTTAGTGGAACAGGTGAGTTGTTGTCCACTTCCTTCTTTTTAATTTTATTTTTTATACGAAAATAAACATCAGTTAATCCCTGGGTTACAGGCGTCATCGTCGTATTGAAGGCAGACAATACTAAATTTGGAGTTTCCATTTGCGATGTTTGATTAAGAGAACTCTTCTTAATTTTTGATTTACTAGACAATTCATCCATATAAGAAACAGCCTCAATATATTTCGATTTTTGAAGTAAATAAACAAAATGTAAACTTTCAGCGCACGGAGCTTTTGTGTTTTTTAAAATGTTCTGCAATATTAAACCTTCTCTTTCACTAAAAGCAAGATCTCTTATAACGCCAAATTGGCCATTGTTGAGGCAAGAAGAAAAAAATGCTTCTAAAAGCAAATCATCATCTTTCGAACGCACGAAATGAAATGCTTCAGGAATTAATTCGTTTGCCAATAAAGTTTTCAATTTAAGGAGTGGCGATACGAGGGATGCTTGTGATTCTAAAGTCCTTAACGCTAAATTATTAGCATTTTTATTCAAAAGGACTTCAATTAATAATTCTACCTGCCATTGTGGGTAAGATTGATTTTTATTAAACGGTGAAATGAACTCATCAACCGCTGGCTAAAACAAAAATATAAATTAATAGCAAAATATAGTCTGTTTTTAGTGAATTTAATTAAAGGTAATTACTTACTAAATAATGATCATGATCCAGATTCCAAAAAGCCTGTACAGTCTTAATTAAGGAGGCAGAAAGTTTAAAAACACTTGGAAATTTAATAAAATTTGCCACGACATCCTTGTAAGCCTCTTCGTCAATTGAAATATTTAAGTCCAAAAAGAAGTACAACAAAATGGCGTACTTGTTATCAAAACTCAAGTCCGGCACCAACATAATACGAAGCATAGCTTCTAACGAACTGGGCGGATACAGTCCATCTCCATCATTCTCCAACCAGTATTCATACAAAGTATTCCCTTTACATACGTGCTCAATAAAGGAGTCGATATATAATAGTTTGCAACTGCCAGTTTTTTTCGATATGAAGGAGTCGTTGAGTTTTGCGAAGAGATTTCTTTTGTTTTTATAAAATTCCTTAAGTTCTTTGTAAGGATAAGGTACTAAATCATTTGCAACGTTCATATTATTGTTATATGGAGTAGCTTCAGGAAGAAGGCCAATATTAAATAACCACAACAATATATCCTGATAACTGGAAGCCATGCACAAGGAATTATATTTGCTTTCCAAATCGAAAAAAACTAAAAACCATTTGAAATTAAAATTTAAAAAAAGTCTTATTCTTGATTAATTGTACCTCTCTCTGGAATTTGCTTTTTCGCGTATATTAAAATTTCTTTAAAAAGATCTGATAATAGTTTGAGTTGTCTTGTAATAAAACCTAATTCCTTTTGTTCTCTATTATCCAATGGATATCCTCCAAATTCAAAAAGACATTTGCAAAGATCATTGCATCTTTCCTTGATGGAAGCAGCTCTTTTCCATATCCAATCGGTTATTGTTGAGAGAGACAAACCAGTCGAAGCGGCAAAATTTCCCATAAAGCTGCCATCAATCCATGATTTAGAGCAATCACGCAACAAACTAATACAATTATGCTCCAAAGCAGTTGAGAGTAAAATCTCACACTTGGCATTCTAATCGGAAATTAATTAAAACATTCAATATGTTGTTAAGATCATTAATAATCACTGACCTACCCTTGAAAATGTTGCATTCATATTCAATTCACAAAATTGTGGCATTAATCGCGTTCTCATAACTTCATTAAAGTAAAAGTTTGGTTCCAAAAATATTGCAGCATTGCTTGATCTCAATAGATTAATCACCCTGTTCTGAACACCTTCCCACTTATAACGTCTACATCCATCGGTATGAAGTAGCAAACATTCTACAAAGCAGAAAAATTAATTGCAATATATTCTACTATAATGGGTTTATTATAAACTTACCAAAACTCAATGAGTTTGGGTAAAAATGTTCTTCAAATCTTTGCATGGAATTGAAATGGGAGATGGAGTCTGATTTTAAAAGAGTATGCAATCCAACGCATTCTCCATTGAATATATAGCCAGCCAGATAATTCGGTTGCCTCCCGTACTCTAGTATTGCAGGCATTTCTTCTTTGTACCATTGATTTAAATCAAATATTAACAATTTATTTTTGCCCTCGAGCTCTGACAGCCATGATATGATGCAAAGGCAATTTGAATCGTCTTCTCCATGAGAGGACAATGTTGAAATAGCTTCACATGATAAGGCTACGCTTTTTGTTGCCTCTAGAGGCAATTGTAAACGTACCGAACTGCACTGAAATGTCTATAGAGAAAATAATCAGAATATTATAAATATACTCGTCTGCTTAAAGTTTAACTTATTACTTCAAAGTATGGACCATTCATATTCTTCCATGAGTCGTTTTTCATACATTAAACTATGAAGAACAGCATGTAAATTTTCACCATTTTCATGGAGTGTCCATATATAAAGGCATGGTCGGGGATCATCTGGTGGCACAAGAAAAGCCATTTTCACTATTGACGACAATGTAACCTCCGTCCTAGGTAGGACAACATTGAATATTTGCAATTCAGTAAGATCGTACAGAGCCAAACGTCCATCTTCTAGACCAACTGCAATGCCTAATATTATGTCTATAGGCAAAATGCACTGTATCGAGCTGGCATTTTCAATAACTGAAAATATATTTATAATAAAAAACATTATTTATTATATTATTTATATACATAAATGATTTGAAAGGATTTTAATTTATAAAATAATAATTTAAAATCAATGTGAGCGGAAGGAAATCTCATTGCCATCATTGATACAGGCATTGATATTATCGTGCGGGGGGTCTTTGTTGTTTTTTTTTTTAAGATTTGATCGCATTTATTATACTTGTTCTGTGACGTTGGTGGATACACGCCTCTTTAGCTAAGTTTCATCGACTTTCAAAAGCCGTTCGACACTACTTAAATACTAAGCAATACCGCAAGTCTTTGTATGCAAAGGCATCCCTGGAAAAATCATTACTCTCGTGATACAGAAACTGTATTCAGCTGCTTCCTGCTAAATGAAACATGCGTACAGTACTCGGTGGTCGAATTGACCCATTGTACTACGTCCTAGCTTCTCACAGCACTTATGTTGTGTGTGTTAATTTTTATACATGAGTGGCGGGACCTACAGTTTAAAGTCGACTCCGAACGACACATTTTTTTTTTTTTTTTGAGAAGCATTCCATGGCAACTTTTTTACTCTCAGAGCTTTTGCCAGAAATCTGCTGAGAGGAAGTCACCGAAAAATTATTTTCAAATTTTCGTTTTTGATGTCTGACCTGGGATTCGAACTCGGGTCCTTCGTCTATTAAGCCAACACACTACCTACTAGACCACGGCGACCTCCAACGATGTGTACTATCTGAGTAGATGTTATAAACAATGTTGAATTTAGGATGCGACCAACCTAATAAATAAATACCCTCAGCATCAGTCCATAAAGAAATCTAGCACCATAAGTGGAGATGGATCAAACATACGTGGTGCAAGCCCCAAGACGAAATCAAGAGAATAATGCTGGAGTGGAATCCCCAAAGAAATCGCAGGCATAAGAGACCAGCCTACACTTGAAGGCAATAATTCGAAAATGTTATTCCTGGAGTCATGTTCATGTTTATGTTCCTATTAAATGACTTAAAAATAATGTATCAAAATAGTAATAAATTGGGCCTTTTAAATAAACTACCCCCGAAAGTATATTTGGAGTTCAGCACTAAATTTGTTTTTCTTTCTGAGTTAAGGATGTACGTCCCGGACAGGATTTTGTGAACCCACACTGTCTAACTTCTTCTAACACGGATTCTTATGTTACTTTCGTTGAGTATCTCGTGAAGAGTTCGTGACTACAAGGACTCAAAAGGAACCTTTTATTCGGAGTTGTTTTTTTTCAGCCTATTTATGAACTGCATTGTATTGGAATACAAGAAAGACAGTTTAGGGTGGAAGGAAATTGGAGTACTGTGCGACAAATTAATGTTTTAAACCTTGTTTTATTTGGCTTTTAATAACCAGCGTGTAAAACTTTCGTAACTTTTTTCTCGAGAATTATACTTTGTGATAATTTTCACTTTCTTTTTTCTATTGAAGTTCTTCACATATAATGGCATAAAAACACTTAGACGAACACAAATACCCCGAGTCGCTAGTAGAAACCGAATCCACGACCTCGACATTACCAACTAGACCATCGGGGATCAAGGAGTCAGTTGCTGTTCTGTGGGTTCTGAGGTATAGTATTATTTGCTGACAAGATGGGTTCATTAGGCAAGTTTTATAGTTAGGAGCATTTGGCCACATATTCACTGTGATAAAAGAGGGAACTTGGCTCCTTCAGGATATCTACGATAGAAGCCCATCAAATGTCTGTAGAGTATGTAGATATGAGAAGTTGGAGGCAATAAAAAATTTTATTTGTGACTATCCAGATTTTTGTCGAAGAAAGTTGAATGCCGTAAGAGAGGGTTTTATTGAAGGTTTACGCAATCTGTCAGGAGCCGTATTCAGGCTCTCCAGATCTTCAGAAAAAGCCTCTGATTATATTGTGTCTTAGGCTGTGTTCCTGCCTAGTTTGAGGATACTTATAGCGGATAAGGCACAATGGAATAGTGTGATACTTCAGAAGCAGAGAGGTAGATGTACAGGTGCTGGGATTTTCTGTATGGAAATCGGTATTGAACTCCACTTCAGGTTGAATGATGACTGCAGCGTCTTTCAGGCGGAGATTTTTCCAATCTTGAAGGCTATTGAGGCCATAGCTGGCGGCCCAGCGTCGATTTCCGAATTCTTCGTTGACAGTCAGGCTGCCTTTAGGGCCATTGCGTCGGTCTGGTGCTAATCACGGCTCGTTCGCGAGTACAAAGAGTCGTTGAGGACTTTTGGACCAGACTGTATCCGCCTAAGCATGTTTCCGGGTCATAACGGAACACTGAAGAAAGAGACGGCGGATGCTCTCGCAAGGTTAGGTTCGCTTTCAGAGGGCGATTTGATAGCAGGTCCTGACTCCCCAGTCTGCCACCTCTACAGTCTCATCAAAAGATGGGTCTTGGAGGAAGAGCAGAGGCGTTGGGGGACCGGATTTGTTTTGTTTCTAAATGTCTAGGACAAGTTGAATGTTGGGCTTGGATAAGGTTGGTTATCGGTTTTATCACGGGGTACTGCGAGATTAGGTCGCTGATGGGGATCTAGAACAGATTCCAGCCGGACTATTGCAGGCCATGTTGCGATGCGAAGGAGTTGGAGACTATCCCTTTGTAGGTTGAGGACCTTTGGCAGGCCTTTCTTTGGGAGCTTGAATTTAGTGTCGAGAGCCGACACCAAGGCTCTCCACAGATTCATTAGTAGCTTGGTCAGGTTGAGAGGTGCTAGGACTTCATCAGTGTAGTCGCGCTCTCCCCCAACCCTTTTTTTGTAGTGTCTGGTCTCGTGTGATTCTTCCCCTACCCATTCCCCCCTTCTATTATCCTTCCCTCTTTAAGGACGTTGTACAATGGGTCAATTCGACCTCCGGGTTCTGTACTTCTCTTAATTGACAAATGCACGTCCTCTAACCTAACAAATTTTACAAATTTCTGAAGCAATCCAAAAGACCGTCTTAAAATCGAGGAAAGTTGTCACTCAATTATAAAGATTTCAACGAAAGCGGATTGGTTAACAAATTTCTGAATTATGTTAACCGTATGTATACTTTTGTGGCTGAGTGTATATTCAGAATTTAATGCGTTACACATTAAAAAGCAATAAAAAAAAAGATAAAACATTAACTCAAATGTCCAAGACATTTTTCACCTTTATTTTTTGTCATAAGAAAGTGTATGTTTTTGAGATACATATATTTATATTCATGAAGTTTTTTACGTTTAAATAATTTGTTATTCCTTGTTAATTCAGGTCCATCATTTGTTTGAAATTAGTATTATGGCAGCCCTAACACTTTGCATTTCAAGTTTTTAGTACACACGCCCAAATTATACAACAAGGTAGATTAAGTTTTATGTACGTACAAGGGTTGCTGCGAAGTCAACATAACGTTACACTTTGAGAAATTTTTGAAAATGAAAACATTACAATTGAAAACTACACTTAATAATTTCAAATAATTAATTATAAACAAATAATCAAATCACAAACTATAGTTGAACAAATTCATTCGAACATTAATTAAATATAGAATTCGACCATAATTTTTTTAAGTGGACTAAAAACTTTTTTTAACTACTCTCTGAATGCAACCATGTGCTCAAGTAAAGAATTTGTAAAAATTAAAAAGGTAGTGTGTTTGTGTCAAGCAGAGGCGCTGTGTCTATTTCATCTTTCTCCCATAAGCGGATAATTGTTTTTGTTATTATTTTTTTTTTCTTTCACAAAGTCAAACATTGCCGATTGTCATTTATTTTGACAGTTTTCTTTTATTTTGATAAAAAGAAAAAAGCAATACGATATTTATGAAATGTTTAAATAATTAAAGTGAATGAAAGTATACAAATTTCTCATCATAATTTTCCATTGGTAAAATTTTTTTTTCCATTTTTGTCGCTTGTAATTGTGTGCATTTTCTTATGCTTGTGTTAGTGTATTTAAAACTTAAAATTTATGTCAGAAAGGCAAACTGCTGGGTAAAAATGTACTGTGGTCATATTAAAACAAAAATATGTTTTTCATTGAAAAGGAAGATGTTTACATTCACTAGTGTTTTATTGTTTAATACAAAAAAAATTCCAAAGAAAAAAATAATTATTCATTTAGAATTTAATAAAAAGAAATTATTTTTAGTAAATAAATATATTCCAAAAACAAACCCAAATATACATTTTACTAATCGAGAGGAGTGTTGTGTATCTTTTCATACAAAAAAAAAGTTTCTTTTGAAATACTCAATATGTAATTTTGACAACTGTCAAAATGTTAAATTTTGATTAGAATTTTGAATCTATTCTATTTTTCTATTTTCTTATTTATAATAAGCAAGCAAATTGATTTTCTTATCTAATTACTGTACCCAACCCAACATAGAACATATAGTTTTATGTCTTCCGTTCTGAGAGAATGTAAACAGATCAAGCATTTATTAAAAACCTGGTTCACAGGTAGCCGATTTCGTCTATACAATCACATTTTTACACTCTACTTTGGTAGATACATTTTGTGCATCAGAACCACTGTTTAACGCCAGCAAAATTAAGCAACATACCACTTTGGCTTTTTAACTAATGAGAAAAAATTTATAAAATGAGGATGAATAATTTCTTTTCCAAAATTTTACTTCTTTTTACCAATTTTATACTGAAGTACATACTTTTTACAGCCGTACACTTCCTTTAATTAATTAAATTATTACTTTTTTTTTTAATTAAATCCAAATAGGAATTTGAAGGTACTAATTTTATTTGAGTTCTTATTCTTAAAAAAAAAAAAAATAATAGTGTAGCTTCCTAAGAAAATTCGTGACGTCAAATAGTACCAACATGGCTTGCACAACATTGGTTTGTATAGCGTTACAATAAATCTAGAGGCAACTGGCTGAACATAAATATTTCAGAATACATACATGTGTATGAAGGAAAAATTTTGAATGTTAAAAATTAAATGAGTTCCAAAATATTATTAGTTAAGTTGCTTAATTTTGTTCAAATATTAGGTATTTGGTTTCCTGCAGTATGCATTCAGACAAATAATCTAAGACTGGTTGGTCTCTGTTAGGTGTTTAGCTAATTAAAACCATAATTATTTGATATTTTTAAATAGAAGAATGTAATCAATTATTTAAATGAAGAAATTTCATTGTTGAGTATGCATTAATATTTAGAAGAAGATTTTAATGAAGGAAATAAAGAAAGAAAGAAGAGTACGATATTACATTATTTGCTCCTGTTTAAAACTGGTTTTGGTATTGTGTTAAATTAAATTAACCTTAATAGAAATGTTACGAGTTTAACATTTTATATGCTTTTTAGGTAATAAGATGCTTTATAACTAATAAAATGAATCCAGTTAATGAGAAATTGTCTGAAAAGGATTCTAATGTTACAGACGAAATTAAGGATACTTGTTTGCAAAGTCAAAATCGGACAGCTAAAGACCATAGCATTATGGAGAAAAAAGAAAATATTAACTCCGAAACCAACCATGACGATAATAAAGAACATTTAAAAGACAACATTGATAAAGATGTTTCCTTAGATGGTCCACAAGATGGCCATGTGGATGAGGAAAAAAACGACAATTCAACAAATAATGATTTGGTTAAATATGATGAACCCGCTGATTTTGAAGAAGTAATTCCAGAAGAATATACAGGCGAAATAATAGTTCCCGACGTAACCCAACCTGAAGATTTGACAGAGGACACGAAAGAAGATTATCGTTTTGTAAATGAGGAAGAGGAGGAAACGACTAAAGATAGCGACGCCGAGGAGACTGAAGTTAACACATCGATTCATGAAGAATCAACAAAAAGTAGCGATTTTGGCGTAATATATGAAAATGAGAGTAAAAGTGATAAATCATCATTAAGCGAAGAGCTGAGGGATGAAAATTCCAAAGATTCAGATGACTGCGATCTTGATAACATGCCAGTTGAATCTGAACTGATTGCTATAGAAGATGGCATGAAAGAAACATTAGCTTGTAGTTTGGATGATAGTACAAACGATGAACAGCACCTAAACAGCAATTCTAACAGAAATACTTCAGACGATCCTCTGAATTGTATTGAAATTAGAGATGATGATGAAGAGAAATTCGACAAGCAAACAAATACTCCTCAGCATTCTTTGGAAAGCAATTCGAATGATAAATATATAGAAGATGATGAAGTCCAATTTGTAGAAACACGTAATTCACCTATTTGCATAGAATCTGATGAAGACGATACTGTGGAGAATTCAAAAAGCTCTGGAAATGGTGCAGAAATTATAAATCTGGAAAATTTATCTGTTACATCAGCAAAAAATGTAACTGTAACACGCACAAGCGCAAGGAAATCAACAGCTAGACCACAGCAACAAATACAGAAGCGTACTATTGCCAATAAAAGTCCATCGACAGTGCCTCATATACAAAGCAAATCAAAAAACTTTGGCTATTTGCAAACGGCGACTAACAATAGGCGTTTTACATCAATAGCATCAACACAACAGATTGTAGACTGTATTGATCTTTTGGATAGTTCAGACGAAGAATGTACACCATCTTTTTACAGATCACCTCAACAACAACAACAGCAACAGACTAAAACGCCGCAAAAACGTACGCTGCTGGCAGCTAAGGGAAATTATTATAAAAGCTGCAGTAAAAATTCAACAAGTAATAGGAATTGTGTACCTAATAATTTTTCGTACAATGTAAAGCAACAAGTTAAAAAACCTGCACCTCCACCTTTACCCCCACCTACGCCACAATCAAATTTTCTTAATGCTGTTCAACTTCAGCCAGCCGTTGTATCAGGAATTAATCCGCCTGCATTCTCTGCTTTGCTTTCAAATAAAAACGTGATTATTCCGAACGCATTTTATGGTAATCCTCCAAGTGTAAGGGCTACTCCTGACACCGATCTTGATCGCCGTTATGCTAGATGGTTGGAAAATTTTTTAAATCAATTTTGTAAACCCCAATTTCTTCCCACACACTCGTGTTACGTATTTTTGCAAAGAGCCCTCAAATATAAGGACTTTATTCGCATTAAATCATTACGCTCTAATATGAATATACATGATCAACGAGATCAGATTAATAATCAGTTGATGACAGATTTAAGGACTATTCTTTTAAAAAACACAAAGAAAATAACTAATTACGGTCGCCGCTTCTGCGAACTGACGTGTTCTTCAGTTCATGGTAAAGCTTTAACTCTTATGGCAAACAGTATCACTGGAAAAGTTACATTAAAAACTTGCAATATGGATATTCCTAAAGCATCGGCGACATTATCTATCGCAACATCGTCTTCCAGCTGCAGTACAAATGCTTTAACTCGAAAGAGACAGGTAGACGAAGATGAAGATGAATACACACCTGATAAGTCGAAGCCTAAGTCTAAAGCGAAAACACCAACAGAAAACAACGATAGGGATAGTGGAGAAATTGGTGAAGATAGAAAGCGCACTTTACGTACTAAGCGAACGAAGCGCTTAGATAATAGTTTTAGCTATAATGAAGACGATTTATTGGCCGAATATGAAATCGACGATGAAGAGGAAGCCGAAAAATTAGCACAAGCTGAAATTCAACGCAAGATTGAACAAAAACGTATGGAAGCCCAAAAGCAAAGGCAGCAACAAGTTAAATCATTTGAAAGTGCTTTTATACAAGCGTTCGCCAAAAGCATAGATGGACCAACATCTTCCGTTACGGCGAAAAATTGTATGTAGATTAATTTTTATTGGATAGATAACCTAATTAATCAAATCTCTCTCTTTTACATTTCAGTTGCCAATCAAGGTATACGTTTAAAAAATAATACACCTTCTACCTCTTCTAGTATCAGGCAGTATGCAGTAGCTAACAACGATGCTGAAGATCACCTGAAAGCTACATGGATTGAAAATGTCGAAAACGAGGATACTCAAATTATATCTGATGATGATGAACCTAAAGAGCATCGTATATATAAACAACAACAAGTAATCCAATTCCAGAACCAACAAAATTATCAAACTTCTACAAAGTCATCAAGTCGGTTGAATATGAATTCCAGTTTAAAAATTAACAAGTTTTCGAAACGACTTCAAGAGGAAATAATTACTAATGAAGATAAAAATTATAATGAAAACAATAACAGTTCTGCCCCACTGTACTGGCCTAAAAACGTTGATCCACAGATGTATGTTAATGGCAAACATAAAGATAGATGCATCATCTGTAATCTAAGTTGTCAAAGATTGGTTCATCACTATGTAAACGAACATCGCGGATGTGAAGTATACAATTCACGTCTGTCATCATTGCAATTGCAGCTACTCAAACAGGGTAATTATAATTCTAATGTTAGTTTATACAAAAATGGACAGTACCAATATGAAGCGTACTGCATATTTTGTGAGAAACAGTCACGATTCATGTTACCTTACTGGTATCAACATTTTACAATGCATACGGGAGAGTATGCTTATAGATGTACAGGATGTGGAGTTCGCAAACCAACACGTTCGCTTCTTACGCAACATCATGCTCAGGGATGTCCAGAAAATGGTAACGTAGCACAAGATTATGCGTACGATTCGAAAACTATGCAAATTGAAGCCAGAATTTGTACTCTATGCAACTTTGTACAATTGCATAGAAGTAATATTGTCAAGCATTTACATCAACAGCACAATATTAAACAAATTCTACCAAAACATATACAGACAATAGTACTTTTAAAGGCATCAACTATTCCAGCATCATTAGCCAGCTCGACGTCGTCAATATCTTCCAGTAGGGGACACGGAAACCGTAACTGCCTCGATCATGTATCGTCTTATGACCACGATACATACATCATAGATGATGATGACACGGATCATGGAAGCGATGTTATTTTAGATGATGTGGAAAGAGAAGATCCTAATAATTCTGAAAATCACTACTATAACTATATACCACCGTATATGCAAGCAGCTGTAAACTCTGGTAATTTTCCATTTGCAAACGTTGACGCTGGCGATGATTTGTCTTTTATGATTTGTGGAATGCTAGATGTACAGATGAATACCGATTAAGGCGATCAAGTATTTTAAAAGCAGTGTTATGAAATCACACAATCACACAACAATTTACTAAAGTGACTTTATCGGATTAATTCCTAAGAGTTCATGTAGTTTTATACATATTTCTCTAGTAATGTAATTTGTAAAACTTGTAATTATTAAAGTTCTGTTACATATAAAATAAACAATTTTATAATTAGACTAAAACAGTATATATGTTATACATGTGTATTATATTATTTAAGTTTATTCTAAAATATAATAGTTTAACGTACTGTTAAAAAAATATATTAACCATCATTTTACAAATTTTAATTCTGATAATATTCTAAAGAAAACAGACCTTAAGAATTTTTCTGTGTAGCTTATGACGATAAAGTTATCACTTTAATGTTTAATATTCAATAGTTGTAATAATTTGTAAAGTTTGATTATCACAGGAAACTTTTGGCGGCAAATTAGTGAAAATTAATTTCCATTGCAAAGGAATACAATAAAACTATGTTTTATTAACATCGTTTTTGATTCTTTTGAACTATGTCGTTCCTAAATTAAATTGAGAATATTTATGAAATATCTGTGCACAAGTTTAAATTTTAATATTTTTTCAAATGTTTAGAAGAGTAACCGAAGTGCATTATGTTCGATGCATTAGGATTTTACCGAGAACATAATAGTACTATAGTTTTTAAATTAGTAATTTGATCTGAATATCCTAGAATTATTCAGCTATATCAACTTTTAATCACAATTTTATTTACTCTCAGAGCTTTTGCTAGAGGACTGCAGAGAGGAATACGCTAAAGAAAATAGTTTTCATGAGCTGGTGTTTGAACCACGAACTCCCGTCGAATACATACATAATTGGTCATTACAACCCTTCAGTCAGGATTTCGACGTAGCTTCTCACACCACTAATGTTGTGTGAGTTAATTTGATACATGAGTGGCGAGAGCTACAGTTTCACGGCAATTTTATTTACTCTCAGAATTTTTGCCAAAAATCTACTGAGTGGAAGTCGCCGAAGAAATATTTTTTCATATTTCGTTCTGTTCGATATGTCTGTCCTGGGATTTAAACTCGGGCCTTACGTCTACTAATAAGCCAACGCACTACCTACTAGACTACGGCGACTTCAAATATTTCAAACTTAAATTTACGGTATAGCAAATAGCATTATTATTAAAGCGCATTAGAAAATAAAAGAAGTAAAATCTTTAAACTGATTTACAAGAAAAAAAAGCAAACTAAAGTTATCTCGAAAAAAGATAAGTATTAAAAATGAATGGCAGTACATCATAAAGCGTTCTTCATGATTAAACTGAAGAAGGGCAGTGATTTGAAATGTATAGACAATTTTAGCTATTACACATGAACACATCAGCACAGTGACGTGGATGCTGTGATGTGGAATTTAGAGCCGTGAATTGTGGAATGATAGATCAATATAGTTTTTTTTTATTTTTTTGTGTTTAATTTCAAAGTATTTGCATATTTTTAAAGAGCACCCTTTTCGTTATGCTTTTATGCAATTTTTAACATAAAATTTATTAGTTTAGATTTGGGGCACATAGTAGGACTATTGTTATTTCTATCAAAATTATTTAGCATTTCCAAAAAAAAATTATAAAATTAAATAAACATACCTTCCATTTGTAATCCAAAGTGAATTCCATCTTGTTGGCATTGACGAAAATTACGATGTATTTCTGTTAAAGGCAAATTATACTCCACAATATGGCATGGCGCAAAAGTGTCTTGTTGCATTTCAAGTTGTTTGGTGTTAACTTTATGTATATTCAAATCCAATAAAACAACAACACCCTCCTGGCTTCCAACAGCTAAACAACCATCAAAATTTTGTAAAAGCGTCCGACGACATACAGATGATTCCATAAATCGAGCGCAAGTAATGTGTAGACTTAATTCAATAATATTTAAAACACAACTCTCTTCTACCGAATACAGCGCAATATAACTACAGTCATTTGTGGGCCCGCTATAGTTTTCCAAAACAACTGCTAAAAGCATCATTTCGGGGTTATTAGGAAATATTTCCTCAACACATTTGATACAGCATCGTTCATATCCTTTTGATTCACAAAATTCATAACTTGAAATCGTTTGGCCATTGCGCAATGAAATAATTTGCAGCACTGAACCTCTGGCCTGCCAAGCCCATTCCCCATTCCGTATGATTCCGCCCTGTTTTTGGCCTATAAAAAAGACAAATACTTAGACAACATATCCACAGTAAACTCAAAATGGGACAAATCTTGGGAACTAACCACTAATACGTTCCTCGCCATCAGGCGACTGTGGAGGACTTGTTAACGGAACATACGAAAAATCTGAAAATTTAACCGTGTGCCGGCCATCAACTTCAATGTCATGCCATTCCATAATTATTTTCAAATTTCTTTTTATATATGCGTTTTACTACGAATATTGAAAAACTATAATTTATGTACAATGAAGCAGTCTACCACACTTTAATTTCCTCAGCTATTTATTTATATATTTCACACAAAAATTTTCACGTTTCGCGGCGGACTCATTTATGTTTTCTTTTCCTTTCTTAAATTCAACGTATGGTATGTTCAGGTAAAGACACTTTTTATTTTGACATTCGTTTGTAAAACTCTATTGCTAAGAAAGATTTAACTAACGGATTTCTAAAACAGAATTTCAATATTGAAGATTAGCTATTGAATTGGAGAGTAAAATTGAATGTTGAAATTCCAGATATTATCTATATAATAGAAAAGTAACTTTTACACCACATTAATGAAAAACATTAATTGTTTCAAATGTATGAAAGATTTTTCTAAACACACTGTTCAAGCGTACTCAATTTCTTTCTGTTTATTTTTTTAAAGTGTAAAAAAATTCAATTGGTTCACTGAACATACTGCATACACATAAACAATCAAATTGCCGGCAAAATATTCATCACGTTTCAAGTTTTGTATTAATTTCGTAATAAGTATGTTTTAACTTAAATTATAATTAAATAGAAACTTTGTTTAATTAAGAACATTAAGGTCATATATATATATATGAAAGAGGTATATATATATATATATTATTGGTTTAAAAAAATCCTTAAATATTTCTGTTCAAGAAAATTGGCAACCCTTTGATGTAAACTTCATTTTCTACGAAAAAGACAATTTGCCTGCTACACACATTTTTTGCTGCTAGTGAAGTTGGTATTCTCTTTATGAAAAATTTGTACGAGAAAATTTTTGCATAAAAATTAATTTTAAAATATAAAACAAGTGAAATAACTTTAAAGAAAACATTAAAAAAAATATATAAAACTTTTGTATTAGAATAATAACAGAGATATCGGTTTTAAAGGAAGAAGCAGCAGTACACCACAATAAGTTAGCACGCGTCTAAATATTTGTAATATTATAAGGAACTGCCGACATTATTAATTAATTTTAAAAGAATCACAAAGATTGTTTACATATGGCACAGCATGCAACAGTTTCAGCCTTGGCTGATGAACTATCTAAGGCCATAGAACTGATCATGCACCCACAGACAACGCAGCATGCACGCATGGAAGCCTATATGGCGTGTGAGAGATTTAAAGAAGAAAGCCCGCTATGCGCTCAAGTTGGTTTATTTCTTGCCAGTGGCCAATATACACAGAATGTAAAACATTTTGGCTTACAGCTTATGGAGTATACAATCAAATTTAAATGGAATTGTATATCACAGGAAGAGAAACTTTTTATTAAGGAACATGCAATGAAATTGCTACTAATGGGTGTCGGTCCGGCGGAAGATCGCTCTCTCTCACATCTTAAGGATGCTGTTTCCCGTATTATAGTGGAGATGATTAAACGAGAATGGCCTCAGCAGTGGACAACATTGTTGTCGGAGCTGTCTGACGCATGCACGAAAGGCGAATCACAAACGGAATTAGTTTTATTAGTATTTCTTCGTTTGGTTGAAGATGTGGCACTTTTACAAACGATTGAATCTAATCAGAGACGTAAGGATATGTATCAAGCTCTTACTAATAATATGAATGATATTTTTGAGTTTTTCTTGCGTTTAATTGAGCTTCATGTTACATCATTTCGTGAAGCCACTGGTCAAGCCGAATTTCAGAAAGCAAATGCACATAGTCGAGTTGTGGAAGTAGTGCTATTAACGTTAACTGGATTTGTGGAGTGGGTCTCTATAAATCATATTACCTGTAATAATGGAAAACTCTTGCAAATATTATGCATTCTTTTAAACGACAAGGCTTTTCAATGTAATGCGGCAGAATGTCTTTCGCAAATAACAAATCGCAAAGGCCAAGTCAAAGAAAGAAAGCCATTGTTACTACTCTTTGGAGAAGAGCCGATGCGTTACATATTTTCATCATCACAAATGATACCAGTAGATAGTAGTAGTGTTGGTAGTTTGGAGCAAAATCATCAGTTTCTGAAAAAGTTGGTTCAAGCCCTCAGCGGTATGGCTCAGCAATTAATATTGCTTTGGGGCAAAGAAGAAGGCGCTATACAAAGACCCCCGCATTTTGAAATATTTTTAGAGTGTTTGCTGTATTTGGTGCGTCATTCCTCATTGAATGTGGCTCACGGTGCTGCTTTAATATGGAGTGTTTTATTAAAACATGACGCTATATCCAAGGATCCGGGCCTTGTTTTATACATTCCGAAAATAATCGAAGCTGTTGCACCTAGAATAGTTAAAATTCCTTATCCAACCGAAAGATGTCTTACTGGCAGAGGTGTAAATATAGGTTCAACCGCTTCTTATATCTGCCTAGAATATGATTCTGAAGAAGAATTTGCAGTTTTTTTTTATAGATGTCGCACAGATTTTCTAGAGATCTTTCGACAATCAACTTTAGTACAACCTTTAGTTACATTTGCATATTGTGAACAATGGTTAAATGTTCGTTTAACAAAAGCTCATTCGGAAAGAGGAAACATCCAATGCAGTGTTTTGGATCCCATTTACCTAGAATGGGAGGCATTGGTATCCGTTCTTGATGGAGTCCTTAGCCGCATTTTAATGGTTGCTGAACGACCTTCTGTACAGACAGGTCTACGCTTGCTTGAAGACTGTTTGAAATTGGAAACGGACAATCCACTGACACTCTCCATACTGCTGTCGTGCATTTCAGCCCTATTTGTATTTCTAAGCATGTCATCGTGTCAAATAACACCTAACAATTGTGTGGCTATGAGTGGAGTGTCTTTGCTACCTAGAGTGTTGGAAAAAATTTTTAATGCTTTGATATTTCGTGATCCTAATGAACCTAATCCATCGGCGCAACAAGCTCTTACACCACGAGCACAGGCGTGCAAAAATCTGCGACGTCATGCTGCTTCTTTAATTGTAAAATTAGGCCACAAATACCCTTTGCTATTGCTTCCCGTATTTGAGCAGATCAACTCTCATGTGAAATCTTTATTCCAGCAACCTCAACATCCCATAAGCAAAATGGATCGAATTACATTACAAGAAGCTTTACTTTTAATTTCGAATCATTTCTGTGACTACGAAAGACAATATGCATTTATTGGAGAAATAATGCGCGATAGTTTACCCCATTGGTCTGCATTTTCACATGCCTTTAAATCAGCACTTGATTTTATGCATTTTGTTGGGCTAGATCGGCCACCTTTTTATCCAATAGAAAATGATCCTTGTGGACCTCATCGAAGTACACTAATCGATGCTTTATATATTGTACTAGGTGTGATCAAACGCTGCACATGGCCAGATGATCCCGATAGAGCCTCAAGAGGTGGTTTTGTAGTTGGATTTACAGAACTGGGAAATCCAATATGCAGGAATCCTGCATCACCTCACGTCATACCATTGCTGCCGCACATCTTGTCGCTTCTTCGAGTTTTGAATGAACTTTTTAAACATGAAGCTGTTGCCGGACTCTCTGAGGGTTACCGTAATATACATACTATGCTGGAGCATGAGAAGAAAGTGTTGATGGGAGTTTGTGCAGTCCCAACAGATCCACTGGACTCCTCTGTAAAGAAACCACCAACACCATTTGATAAAATGCAACAATTTATGACTCTACTCTACGAGGGTTGCTACCATATGATGGGTTCGGCAGGTCCGTCCCTTGGTCGCGATCTTTATCAGCTTGAGGGTGTCGCAGATGCTTTAATTAATAGCGCATTTGCCTGTTTAGATGATTTGCCAGACTACAGACTTCGTCCAATTGTTCGTGTGTTCCTCAAACCTTTTGTTTATTCCTGCCCGCCAGCATTTTATGACACTGTATTATTGCCAATTTTTGCGCATATATCGCCAATCATGTTTAACCGGTTGACTACCAGATGGGTTTACATATCATCTTTGTACGAGTCTGGCCAACTTAATGACGAGGAACAGTCCAACGATACTCAAGAAGTTCTGGAAGATATGCTTAATCGTTCACTCACTAGAGAATATTTGGATGTTCTAAAAGTGGCTTTGGTGGGTGGTCAAATTGGCCCTGATAATAGCTCAGTTAATGCCACAGCAACATCCAACTTACCGTCAGATGTTACTATGGATGCTGAAGAACATTCCATGGATGGTGTAGCCCATACCAGGGCTGCCCAAGCTGCTCTACTTTCTGATATTATAAGTGATCTCGGTGCCAAACTTCTACGTAATCCAGCAACCACTAATTATATATTAATGACACTACTCGGTGCTCTTTCCTGGAATGATGGCACTTGCAATCTTAAAGCTGTAAATGTCTCAGCTCCAGTTATGCGTTTTCTTGCAGCTGAACAACTTATGGATGCAAACAAGGCGGTTACTGCTTTTACAGCCGTTTTACGGGGTCTACAGGTGCATGGTCAACATGAAGCGAATCAAGCTGGTCTTATTACACTGGGTGTGCAATTTTATGAACTTTTACGACCGAAATTCCCTGCCCTTTCTGATGTGCTGCAAAGTATACCGAACGTTTCATCAGCCGATGTTCAAAAGTTTGACGAAAAAATTGCAGTTGCTCCAGTTAAAGGAAATAAAGTGGATAAGGCTAAAAAGGACTTGTTCAAAAAACTAACAGCTCCACTTGTTGGCTGTAGCATCAATCAATTATTTCGCCACGAAGTCAAAATAGCGAATTTACCACCGATGCCATCACAGAAACTGAAGAATCCTTCATCTGATTTAATTGACACAAATCAAAATTCTGGACTAACCAGTCTATTTCAGACTTCAAGTAATAAATGATAGCCTTAGTAAAATATATAAAAATTATATGTGAGTATTTGGCGAAAGCTTATTCTATTATAAATATATGCGAAATATGTTTGGCTTGATTGAGTCGTTTATATACCCTCTTGAGAGTTCAATTTTTTTTTTGCTTGAGCAATTAAATATTTGTAGTGCAAATTTAGCTGAATAATTTTTTTTAGTATGTCAATATCTGAAAATTGTTGTTGATAAATGCTAAGAAATTAAATGTTTTATTCACTTTATGAGTATTATAAAAGCTCGACTTAAACGCTTTAAAATCGTAGTATTAAATAAAAAGAAGGCTGATTGTGAATTGTTTTCCGATTTAAATTTTAATTGTGTTTATATACTTTTATTTTAAATATATTTAGTTTTTGTAACTCTTATTGGGGGCATATAAACCATTGAAATTTTCTAAATATATTCAATTTATGCATTTTTATATTTATTTCAGATAAAATAAATAATTTTGGTATTTAAATATATTATACTGAATATTTGATATACATATTCAGCATTTATAATCTGATATAGTATAGAAGTAATACTAATTTCGAATACTGCATTATTACGAAATTACGGGCCTGCAACAACCTACAACAACCTTAAAATTCCTGAGTATAACTCTTACTAAGAAAAGTAACTCTGTACTACATACCTTCTAATTAAATATATTTAACTGATATTTAAGTTATTCTATTTATATTCAAGAAGTAACAATTGTGGTGATTATTCAAAAAAAAAAAAAAAAAACAGCAAATTCTTGTTGATAATATTTTTTTTGACACCTTTCGTTAATTTGGTTTTAATTTAATAATTTTATTGAAGTTTTTTTATTTTTGATTTTGTAACTTTTAATGTGTAATTTTTATTGGGAATTTTATTATAAAAATTTCATGAATAGAATTAAATTATAAAACTAATGAATATTTAAAATTAATAATGTTATATTAAGATTTTTTATTATAATTGTAAACTTCTGAAATAAGAAACAAATATAAAGCAAACAGAATAATAAAACTATCGTGGAAATTAAAACAGCATTTCCTCTTAATAATTATTAATAATAAGAGGTCTACAAATCGAGTAAGCTGACTTATTCATTCAAATACATACATATTATGTATACACCGAACTCTTTTTTTACACGGTAGATACGTTCCTCAGAAATGCGTGTAAAAAATAGGCGTTTTCTATAATAAAATGGGGGATACGTTCCATGTCATCTGGAAACCGTGTAAGATGTTGAGAACTATAAAATTTCAGAAATGCATACAAATTGTATGTTCATATGACATGAGCATCAAAACTTAAAATATATAATTTGTACAGGTGAAAAATTGGTGGAGCAAGCCAAAAACAAAAAGGAATAGGAATAAAGAAAAAATATTTACATAGCTACATGATTATTCTTCGCTACTTCATAACAAGCGCAATTGTTTGCGACGAACGGGACTAAAATCGGTATCATCACTGGAGATATCCATCAAATTATCCAATGGTGACTTTCGTCCAGTAATAGAGTTTTGAACTGTCGGACAGTGATTTTGAAACCGTACTAGATTAAAAATTTTTTTCAAAAAAACCTTTTTTTCAGCCGTGTAACTTCAATACCGTGTAGAAAAAGAGTTTGGTGTATATGATCAATAAGAATTTTTTTTATTTTTATTCTAATATTTCATAAATTTGAGATATCAGTAGGAGGGGAGATACGCGCAGTAAAATAATAAGAATGACAAATGAAGCTTTTCACAGAGATTGCCTCAAACTTACCGGGAAGTTTCCTGGGAGCATTATGATATGGGGTTGCATGTCCGCAAAGGGCTTCGCGGTAAATAAATCCTAATATATATTATAAATCTTTCTGTAAGTCTGTTTTTTTGTTTGTTTGTTTGTTAGCCAATCACGTCTGGACCGATTTTCTTGAAATTTGGGATATAGATCGAACTTTTGCCGGTGCGGGTTATAGGCTATAAATCTTTTCAAAATTTTGACCAAAAGGGGAGAAAAAATGAGACAAATGGGGAAAAATCGTAATAAGTAAATTTTTACGATTTAGCTTGGTTAAGTTTCGCAAATAGCTTTAGGAGGTGTTCCGTTTCTAAAGTTAAACCGAAAGTGGTTCAAAAACAGACAAATTGCATGTGATTTATATTTAGGACTTAGAGTATTAAAAAAACTGGGTTGTTTGGGTTTGAAAAATTGAATTTTTTAAGAAGCCGGTTTCGAAACCGAATTTTTATTTATTGTTATATTTATAACCGGCGCAACGCCGGGTACAATCTGCTAGTATTTTATAAAATTGTTTAGACCCATCAGTACAAACTTTAATTACTTTTGTCTAATACATATTTCAGCACGACGGAGTTCCTGCTCATTCCTACAAAAAACGGCTCCAGGATATAACATCAATGCTTTAGAATGGTCATCGTCAAGTCCTGACTTGAATCCTATCGAGTCGGTCAGGGTTATTATGAAAAGACGGCTTAAAGGTAATCCCCAAACAACCACGACTGGCCTTACATGAAAGATACGGGAAATATGATATTAAATGAGTCCTCAAGAATGCCTAAACTTGATAGATTGCAAGCGATAGGTGATGTTTTTAAGCTTTTATTGCTTTGAAATAGTTAAATGATTGAATTAAACTCTAAATTTCTGAATTATTTCTTGTTTTAAAAAATGTTCACATTTGTTTGTGTCAGTCCCATAACATTGTAAATACGAAATAAAAAAGAGTGTTAATTAACTGTAATGCTAGCCATATAAAAATGTATTATTTTATTGTGAAATATCCAAGGCACGTGCATACTGAAAGCTTTTCTAATGCAGTTGTGACTCGCTTATGACGAAACAGTAATTGAATTATAAATGTGAACATTCTAATTTAAGACTGCAAAAAAAAAAATTACTTTTAATGACGTGCATCATTATGTATGTATAATTTACTTATATGTTGTTGTAATGATTTGTAACTTACAATATTTTTTTTTTTTTCCTAAATAACACATGCATCATTATTATTATTGTCACTGCACAAGAATTTATTTTGTAATCAAAAACATACTTCTGTACATATGTATGTTAGTTAAGTTCAAGGTAGAAACGTACTTACTGTTAGAAAAACTTAAGATGCTTGGATCAGATAACTTGGAAGCAACTAAATGGGCATTAGGAACCTGTACAATTGCGCTTACCAGTTCTTCTTAACACAATCGGAGTTTGTATGTCATATTGATATATTAAATAGTCTTTCGAAATCGAATTTTAAATGATCTTACTTAATGTAAGTAATGATAAGTTGTGCTAAATTAAAAGTCGATATTTACATTTTTCAAAATATACGATTTTTTTTTATTTTAAAAATAATTAAAACAATTATAAGATTTATTTTGTTTTACAAAAAATGTAAGGCCGCACTCAAAAATTAAACGACTATCTTTTGTTCATTTGTTAAAAAAAAATACAAATAATATATAATAATAAAAATAAGTACATAGCTTTTGAAAATACATAGTTAATAATACAGATAATAAACATGATTAAGATGCAGATAATGATGAGTAATAAAATGAAATAAAATAAAATACGAATGAAATGTTGTAATGAGTATTAACCTAATAAACGGTGGTATTAAAAATAAAATCACATTAGATAAAAAGAAATAGTAATAAAGAGATTTGCACGATTACACTCCTACTTTTTTTTTAAGAACTAGTTCTAACAATTATAAATTTTGATCTTAATCAATAGAAGAACTTAACTTATATAAATAAAATACTTTTTGTTATATCTTATCTGCTGTTAGATTATTGAATTGTAACTTGAGAAAAGCAAAATAAGTCGATCTAAAGTTACGGTAGATGATAAATTTACGTCGTTTTGTCGATCTGTTAGTTAACAGCTCTGTTTATGGTTGCTGTATACATGTCTATATACAATATATTTACTTAAGGTGAAGTAAGCTTCTTTCCACTTAATATTGTCATAACTTCATATAAATTAAAGTCAATAACTAAATTTAAAAATAAATGCTGTTTAACCAAATTTAATAATTTTGCTGATGTTGAGCAAATAAATTCAAATCGTGTTGTGTAACATATCCTGAAATACTGCTGGACTTAACATCTCCGCCACTATCCACACCACTAACGTCTACACATGTTTGTGAAGCGTTTGGATTTACTGATTGATTATGTTCATTATGATTTCTTTCAGTATGCGGAGCTTCTGATGAGTTTATATTTAATTTTGATAAATTATCTAGAGTAGTGTAACCATTGCTATTGATTTGTGGAGTATTTGCTTGTTTGTGAGTTTGTTCTGGCGGTGGCATATCCGCAGTTCTATTGAAAAGATTCTGTAAGTCTTGTTGCAAAACATAGCCGCTATTGTTTAATGAAAAGTCGAAAGTACTGTTGGGTTTAAGAAGGTTGGAATTTAAACTTTGTGCGGTAATGTATCCACCTGTAGTCATTGGAACAATTGGTAAGTCGGCATTGTCATCATATTGATCATTAAATGTTTGCCAGGGCTGTACCATTGACTGCTTTATGTATCCATTACTGTTTGGCAATATGTTTTGGCAGTCGGATCCTTCTGTACTTTCAACCAAAGAATCTCCTGATAACGAGGATGCATTCGAGCATACCTTTGCTATGTTTTTGCTGTATGCCTGTATGTAGTCATCCTTGGGTAAAATATCTTCAGATATATCAGAAGCTTCCAGCGCATCTCTATTCGTGATATTAACTCCAGATTCTACTCCTCCGCCTAAATAACCCGAATCGTTACCAAGTGATGCCAACAAATGATGATGTTGTTCGTTGCGAAAATTAAATTCTTGCATACGAGCTGCACTAATCCATTGATCTTCAACAGCTCTATCTTTAAATGTTTCATTACCACTTCCAAAATCTACATGGAATCCTGTACTTGTTTCTTTCGTTAAATACGTTTCCAAGCCCGCTGGTAGAGTACAGTTAATATTTGCCATTTTGTTATATTTTTTTCTTGCCATATACAAGGCAGCCATTACTCCTAATGACATGGCCACTACCACCAAAGCTATCGTTGTTATTTTACTTAAGCGGCTAGTGGAACAAGAATACATCGTCGATGTTTGCCAGGGTGACTTATAAAATTCGTATAATGAACTATTTAAATATTTCTTAGTTTTTTCTAAATATTCCGCTGTGTACGATGAACTTGTAAAACATTCCAAATCTTCATTGCCACTATAGTCATCCAAATTTTCCTTGCTGTACGGATAAAAACTAGGCTTATCAGTCAATGGAACAACGTTTACGGCACGAACTTCCACAGAAGTTTTATAATCGGCTCCTATGCAGGATGGTACTTTTACGAACGTGCAAGCAGTTGCACCTGTAACAATGCTTATACGTCGCCTTATTACATCTGCTTTGTGTACTTGTTTTACTAGAACTTCATAATATTCAATGGGACCGCGAGGTTTAACAGGTTTAATCCACTGTATTGTACTAGCAATATTATTAGTTGCTATACCGGGTGGGGATGGTACTGCAATTAGAAAACATATTTCCAAATATAAATTAACATGTTTTGCAATAACGAATAAATACTTAATATTAACAATGAAAATAGTAATTTATTTCAAAATTGTCATATTATATATAACTATATAGATGTATATTGTATATTCTTTATTCTTAACATTACTTACTTCCGATCGCAGTTGTAAAATGAACATCATTGCTTGTCTCAGATCTCTTTATAGTCTCAGCCAAAACATATACTTTGTAGGCTGTAAAACTCTCCAAATTCTCTAATTTATACGTTAACGTTGAAGAATTAACTTCAATTTGATCGTTATTTAACATTATAATATATTTTCGTATGTTACCATTAGGATGGCTGGGTTCATACCATTTTATAATTGCACTAGTATTTGTTATACCGTCTACACGTAGTTGCCTAGGTGGTGAGGGTGCACCTTCTAAAGTACGAACAACTTGTGGTTCACTGGGCTTACCTTTCTTAGTGCGGGAAAACATGTACATACTGACTTTATACATTGTAAATGGTTTAAGGTTATTTAAATAATACTTTTTATCATTCTTTCTCGCCAATGTATGATTTAATTTATTTTGCAGACAAGTTGCATTTTCGGATACTGCATTATTTGCAACTTCACAGAATGTTATATTAAAGCCATCCAATATTGAAGGACAAACGGGCCCGACACTCCATTGTACTTTAATTGAATTTGCTAAAACAATTAATTCAGGATCCAATTTCACCAAATCGTAAGTAACATCCATTGTACAATCGGTCCAATGGAGACCCGTATTAAATTTGTCGTAATTAGCAGAAACAGCTAGGTTGAGGGTATGCTCTGCATTTTGTGGTTTTGTTGTAAAATTAAGTTGTTCTGCGGGAATTTCATGGAAATGCATTGATTCCTTAAAAGTAGAAATGATATGAAATTAATGTTGTTTTTATCACCATAAACGTTAAATTTAACCTACTTTACATTCATTGGGTAAAGCACGTTTCGGATAACACCAATATACAGTAAAGCTGAGCAAACCTGTTGAATTTTTTGGTTTTGACCAAGTTAACGTGTATGTCCGATTATTTGCGTGATAAACATTATGTATGGATTGTGGAGTAAAATCTTTTGCATTTCTTCGATGCGTTGGATAAATTATTAATCGACTAACTTCTACAGATTCACCTATATGATTGCGACTACGTATTTCAAATTCATAATGTGAATCCTTCCGCCATGAAAATTTTGCCAGATTTTTCTCCTGTCGCAATGGTTTTAAATCTCTGAAAGTAAGCATTGCATAAATATCGTACAAATGAGGATACATAAATATAGTCTGATGTATAAGACCTAAGAGATCGCTGTATATGTATTAGAATTGAAATACAAATAGGGTATTTATTCACACTTGTCCAATGATACTTTAAATTTTTTAATTATTTTAGATAACTGATGATAATTTATTCATATAATTAGATTAAGAAAATACCTATATGGGAGTGTTCTAAGCATATACAAATGAAGATGTTTAGCTTAACTTTTTAAAAATTTTTCTTAGTTACAAAAAAACTATTTATTCTTTGATTATACAAAGTTATTATATACTTACACCAATTTGCCTTGAGAGTCAACCGGAGTTACAACATAAGTAAAATTGGCACCATTATATTCGACTGGCAAAAGTTCTTCCCAATAAATCGTTATTCGCGTTTCGGTCGAGTCAATATAGAAACTACCCGGCTGGACCAAGGGTGGACGTTGTGGTAGGCGGGCCTTTGTACGAAATGTGTACATGAACTGTTCACTCCAAATAGCATTCGGGCTTTTGACGCGGACTCGTACCAATAGCTTATAACGCCAATACGCATGTGGTAGATTATTCAGCCGTAAACGTATTTCATTATGCTCTCTCACAGGTCCCTCACATTGTATTATCGTTAAATTTTCCGGATGTAGTAAAACTTCCCATTGCAATCCTTTTGGACGATACTTTTCCCAATTAGGCATTTGCCATGATAACTTAATACTGTCCACAAAAACATTTTCAATACGTATATTCTCGCCGGGCTTGGATGGCACCATCACATCAAAGTTATTAATATCGAAATGTTGTATTAGGGGCAGTTCATTTGGCTCAACAAGTGCATTGCGCGACTCAATTATGAAATGATACATCTCTTGATAACGATCTTTTAAAGAAATATTACAAACCACTACATTACGATCATCATAATTACATTGGGGCATATAAATGTAGTTGGGAAGATCATTGTAATAAGATACATTGTATACAGTCAGTATTGGATTTGGTGGTTTTGTGAAATTACATATCATATGATCGAAATCAAAGCTACGACATGAAAAATCCTTGACGGGTCTGGGTCGAGAGCCCACATATACTTTTGTCTCCATTATAGCGCTTGTACCGCATTTACAAAGATACTGGGCTTGTATTTCACTAGCATTGTGTACCATGTAGACCACAGTAGTGCTATTTATCGTAACGTGGTTGTGCGGAGGCAGTTCTTTATTTGTTCGACTAATAACGAAATGTAAACAAGTGGAATTTTCCCCAGGAAATTTTTTTAAATTCATACTGCATGTTATATTAAAATCTGTACCAATTGCAGCTTCCACAGTGTCGGGATGTGTTTCTCCGATAAGATCATATGTATTTTTATTGGCACCAGCTTCAATATGTCTTCTACATGATACTAGACTTATTGAAATCACGAAAATAAGTATTATATGCTCTGCTGTAAAATTCGTCATTCTCATAATGTTTTGTTATTATTTTATTGGGTTCTGTTAATATATTTGCGCAAAATTTTATATTTTGCAATACTCCTTGGCCTTTTAAAAAGTCCTTTACGCAGATCCTATGAAATTTCTTTTCTCTTCATTTCTCTATATGCAGTGGTAGTTTGAATTTGTTTTTCCAGGAAATCCGTTTAATTTTAGTGTGTTGTTTTTCTTGGAATTCAAATTTTTACTGTCAGGTATTTTCACAATTTTCCTTTAATATTTGTTGAAATCTATGAATTTTCTAACTGAATATACGTTTTTATGTTAAAAGTTTTTCTTTAAGATCACTTAAAATATATTTTTCAATTAAATGTTATTCTTTAATGAAGCACTTCAATTTTCAAAATTCTTGGAAATTTGTATTTAATTTTGTATCATTGTTGTTGGTTTTCCTACAGTCCTCTGCCGTGTTTACTAACATGCGATGTATACGAGAGATGTGCTTGAACTGTTGCCACACTGAATCACGTTCAGCAAAATATACTATTTCCATCACAATTTCTGTAAAAATATGGCCAAATTTCCACTGTTATGTTACAGCAAACATTATTCCCATGTTACTCTTAAGTAGATACTCAGTATGGCATCTCTTTTCCCTTATAAAGTAAGGTATATTTGTTTCTCTAGAAAAGAAATCTTAATTGTAAATATGAAAATAAAGATAAAATTTTCCATTAAGAATATATAACATCAATACAATTTTTACATTAGAAAAAATAATTTAATCATTTTATTGAGTGCTCTTTAACTTATATGTAAAGTGGATAGATAGTAGTTACATTGGAGCAGCCGTTTGGTTGAATTGTGTAAAAAATACCCCGGGTGAGATGGAAAACAGAAATAATTAGATCAGTCAGGAAAACATAAAATGCAGTAAAAATATTAAACCTAAACTGTAGGTCACTAAAACGAGCGTTCTAACTGCCAATATCTATAATTAATATATAGTCAGATATAACAGATTCAATTTAGTGGTTTACAAAAAATCTTTAATCAGATACTATCATAAACTATGTACAGTCAAATTCGGTTATAACGAATTCCGTGGGACCAGAAAAAATAGTTCGTAGTAAACGAGTTGAAGTCATAGAAGAAAATATGAAATGCAAATAATTTTTTTCATGTATTAAAAACAAAAAATATTGTTTTTACTAAAAACCAAAAATATGTTTTAATTGTTTTATCTATCAGCTAATTAAAGGTGTTGAGTTATAATTTATTGCTGCCATTTTAAATAAAAGTGAAGACTACTACCACACTTCTAAGTTATTTCTAAGTGTTCGTTATAAAAAGACAAAATGTATAAAATTTAATTAAAACCGAGAATTCGTTATAAACGATGTTTGAAAATATGTACGTAATAGCCAAAATTTTGTTATAATCGTAGTAGTTAAATTGGAGCAGCCGTTTGGTGGAATTGTGTAAAAAACACCCCGGTTGAGATGTTCGTGAAAACGTGTTCGTTATAAACGAGTTTGACTGTAGTTTGCTTCACTCTGACGCGTTGCCAGACAGTTGGTTTTGTAAAACAGGCAGGCTCACTTAAAAATAATTTGAATACATTTTAGTTCAATTTTGTAATAAGAACAGAAATATTTATACTTGATTCACCTTGTAAACAGACGTTTTGTTTTTTGTAAAGTTCATAACGTTAGTAGAATCGCAAACGCAAATTTCTGCATTGTTTACATTAAGTGTTTATTATTATTTTTATTAAATTGAAATTATTACGAAAAAAAAAATTACTAATTAATTATCATAATGCCATTGTACGAGACGGTAATGCAAGAAAAACCTCCTGTGGTATTAGACATTGGAACTGCCTATACAAAGTATGATTAATTATGTTTCAAGTGACGTCATATACATAGTTAATGTTTTTTTTTTATTCTTTATGTAGGCTAGGCTTTGCGTCGGAGGCATATCCGCGTAAAATAATACCATCAGAAGTCATTTTTTCGATTAACGGAAAAACTATAAACATTTTTGACTATGGCGAGACACAAGACTTCTACGATCAAATGATTGAATTTCTACAAACCATATTTTTTAAGTAAAATTGAGAAGTAACATATTCCTTTTGTGGATGCTTATCACATACATACATATTTGCATTTCAGGTATTTGCTTGTAAGTCCCAAGGAACGAAAAATAGTAATAGTGGAAAACGTTTTCGGTCCGACTGTAGTGCGTGAAACATTGGCAAAAGCATTGTTTCGCCATTTTGAAGTTTCATCCATTCTATATGTTCCATCTCATATGATTGCACTGTCAACATTGGCGATTCCACATGGAGTGGTAATAGATATGGGTTTTGCTGAGACTACGGTGATGCCAGTTTTTAGTGGCGTTCAAATTATGCAAGCATTTCAAGATCAAAAGTACGGTGGACGTGCTGTCCATGATGAAATTAAAAGACAGTTACTTGCGGAAGGTGTAAATGAAGAACTTCTTACAGAAACAGTATTAGAGGATATTAAAGTTCGTACATGTTTCGTTACAACACTAAAGAGGGCCCAAGATTATGTTAACAACACACCTCCAACACCACCTCCAAGTGTTGATTATCCTATAGCCGATAGTGAAATAATAACAATCCCTGGAAGAGTGAGAGAAACTGCTTTTGAAATATTCTTTGAGCAAAATAATGATCGCGACAGTCTGCCACACATAATTATTAAGGCAATCCTTTGTTGCTCGATCGATATTCGACGCGTGCTAACGGAAAATATATTTTTAGTAGGCGGAAGTTCAATAATAATGGGCCTATTGCCCCGCCTCAAAGAAGAACTACAACATTTATTAATAACGGATAAGGAGTATATCGAAAAATTTCATGGAGAGATTACATTTAAATTCCATAAATCTATTGGGCGAGGTAATATAGTGAATTGGATGGGTGGTTCACTTTGCGGTGGTACCGATTTGGTTAATACCCGATCTCTTACAAAAGAGGCATATGTAAAGTCAGAGCGTGTACCTGATTGGATTTGTTTGGACGACAATCGTATGTCAGGATAAAATATTTTCAATGAATAATGAAATATTTCAAATTTAAGCTTATTGCTAACCAAAAAACTGTTTGCTTATTTTGAACGAGTTTTACATGATAAATAAATTCGTTATATAATGTAGCATTACATAAAATTTTATTTATAATTGGAATATTTTTTAGATCATTCTAACCTACTTTTAACTTTGGTTTTTGCAGCATTTTAGCGCTCCAAAAGTAACGTTCTTCACCATTACAACACCACCAACACATTTTCACAGAGACCGACTTGAGTAGACCGTAAACCTGCTTAGCTAAAAAAACTTCATAATTAACTTTGCAAAGTAGAAAAAAATACTTTTAATACCTGTAACTCCAAACCAGTTTATTTCTCTGAAAAATAATTTTCCATCAATTTCTATTTAATATTGTTTTTTAGTTTCCAACAAACTGTTATTAAGCGATATACATATAGATATTTGCTATACGTTTGCTTCAAAGTTTTAAGTTGTATACATTAAGGCTAACACTTAGTATAACCCAATGTAGAAATTATAATTTAGTTTTAAAACTTTTCATTTAAATGTGTGTTCACTCTTATTCACCTTATGTAACCGATGATTTTATTATTCTATAAAGATCTTATTCGTCTAGTTGGGATGCCATGTATTTTGTTTTATTGACACTTTACAATACCAAATTTTAGTTGAATTCTTTGCTCTTCATCCTTTAGAGCTTGTAAATTTCGTACTCTAGTTTCTTCATCGTCATTCTTATGAGTATAAAAATGGGCTCTCAAGTCACCCTGTAAACGAAATCCTTGTGGACATAAATCACATTTGTAAACGTTATCGCCTAGATGTCCACGCAAATGTTTAATTAAGTCGTTGCTTTGGGCAAAGGCTCTTTCGCAATATTTACATTTATAAGGTTTTTCCCCAGTATGTGTACGCATATGCCTTCGGCATTGATCGGCTAAAACGAACCTAATGCGTACAAAATCTGTATATTATTGTTATATAATATCCTGATAACAAATATTTACCTCATTTCACAGTAATCACATTTATGATTTTTTTCACCCGTATGATACATTTTATGCTTTTTTAAAAGGTATGGTTTAGCAAAGCCTGCACTGCAAATATCACATACATGAGATTTTTTCTTATTATGTACAACTTTATGTGATGCCAAATCACTTAAACAAGGAAAGCGTTTCGGGCAGTCTGGACACGCATAGGGTCTATCTGTACCGTGACGTAAAAAATGTTGTTTCATATTGCTTAGGCTCTTAAATGCTTTTCCACATTCTGAACAAAGATAAGGTTGTTCGCCTGTATGTATTCTTAAATGATCCTTCAATGAACTTGATTGCTGAAAAACTATGTAAATCAAATATCTAGTAAACTCTACTTTTATGTATGTATGTAGTTCATATATGTTTATTTGAACGATACTGATACCTTTTTTGCAAAATTCACACTCATATTTGGTTTTAGTTGGATTAATTTTTTGATCTCCTGAAGATTTCGTATGCATCTTTTTGTGTCTTTTTAAAATCCTTTGTGTTTTTAAGCAGCTTCCACACTCGTCACATACGAAGTTTTTACACTCGTCATCTTCATTAGAACCGTTGCGGTGTTTCTTTTTCCTTCTCTCTTTTCCCTCCTTCAAGGCTTTATCACATATTTCGTCAGAATTCTGTTCAGCGCTGTTGGGACTATTGCAAGAGAATTCCTTTACTTTTTTTTCCGCAGTTTTAGACATTTTTCTACTAGCATTGAAAAAAAAAATACTTATTACATATGTACATACGTATGTATATAACAGCAGCAAATAAATCACAAACTTACGTTTTCGGAATGTAACTGGTGCCAAATTCCCAATCGCTGTCTTTATCGGTGCTAATATCATCTTCAAATTGCTCACTACTTCCACTGTCCCATTGATTATTCTCGGTTTCAAATTTCACATCTTTCTCCTCATCATTATCAACTAACGATACTTCGTTGTCCGCTATTGGTTCATCCATTTCCACTTTCAATATGTTGGTTAAATCATTTATAGCTTGATTCACAGCGCTACTGTCATTTAAAGGATCTGTGATTATTTGCGACTTCAAAGCTATTCGCTCTTCAAACATTTGCCGGAGCTTCTCTTCTACTTTTATGCACATTTTCTGGAATTCATGAACGTTTATAAGTTTTTCAAGGCAGTTTTCGCATAATACTTTGGGCAACATATCGTTCGTTTCAATTCTTAATTTTGGAGTGGTTAACAAAAGTAATTCCATAATAGTTATACTTTTGTTTCCTAAGCGATCAGTACCATCAAAAATGGAAATAATTTTGTTCTCATTGCCGTCCACCATACATGTTCTACACAGATTTTCTAACAACGTTTCAGTTGTAAAATTCATAATTGAATTATTTATTCAGAATAATATAAAACAATTTTTTACAAAGATCCTCTTTTGCCTCTTTTGCACTTTTAGAAAAACAAATTTATGTTTACAGTGTGTTACCAACTTAAAATTATGTAAAACAAATTGCCAATTGTTTTACATCTAAAATAAGATACACTGAAAAACCAAGAGTAATCGCAATGCTATATTAAACCGTTAAGTATTTTTGAGCAGGCACATGGAACGTCCGCGCTCTTCACAGGGTAAACGCTTCAGCCCAGCTGGCAGATGACTTAATAAAATGCATACTTTCAGAGGTCCAAATATCGACTCGGACCACTACCTTATCGCAACCAAAGTTCGAATGTGTATTAGCTCTTCGAGGTCTGCGCGTTCAAGTACATTGCGAAAGATGGACGTCAAGAAGTGGCGATCACGAAGAACAGCTGAGGTTTTCTCCGCTCAACTCTCGAATAAGCTCTGTCGATTTCCGTTCATCTCTCGAATAAGCTCCGTCATTCCCCAGCTAATCTCGGTGACGTAGGTGGACTGTGGGCCAACATCTCGTACTACTTGTGCGCCCACCTCAACAAAATAAATGTTAGGAGGAGTGTTGCTAGGCAGCGGCAGCGAAAAACGCAAGATACAAGAAAACGTTGCAGTCCCCTCTACACGAGCTGTTGTCGAGAACTATAGAGAGACGCCTTTTCGGACGCAAGAAGGAAAGTTGAGAGCGTGAAGAAGTCGAGATGTATAGATGTAGAAATGACGCTCGGGAATTGTAATAAAAAAATTGGGCTTCTAACCGAAGGTTTAAGCTCGGAGCGAGGTCCTGCAGAGATGATAATAGAAAAGGTGTGTTGAGGAAACACTTCTTTACTCTGCAACGAGGCGATGATGGCCCCATAACTTTTTTAGAGACGATGCACCGAACCCAATCGATGATGACGGCGTGGAGATACTGCCGCATAGCAATAACGAGGTCAAAGTCGCTGTTACCGCCGCCACTGTTTTATTTAAAATTTATTTACTTCTTTTATTAGTTATCACATTTTGTCTTCTACTGCAGTGAGAGTAAGAGCATATACATATATGCTTGTATTTATTACAAAGTATATATGTACGTATGTTTCTGCATTTACTTATTCTTTTGCTCTTGCTTAATAACGGTTCTATCTACTGATCATCTACTTCTTTAAAAAGCATTGTATATGATGACCAGTGGCTTTTATGAGTTTGCGAAGGGAAGAGTGAAAACAAATTGTTTTAAAGCGAATATTAAATATTAAACATTGTTAAATTCTCAGTTAATGAAATAAATCGGAATTAATACTTGTTGCTTTTAAAAGTTGTTTTTTAATCAAACTCTGAAGCCACAGTTCTTTAAAACAATTTATGTGTTTTTAATTAAAATAAAATAAATTTTGTGCATTTTTACAAAAAATTAATCGTGTTAAATTAGACAAAATAAAATGTCGCAAACCGATTTTAATTGTAATAAATGTGATCTAAAAGACACCGAACGCATGGTGCAATGCGACTCTTGCGACAAGTGGTTTCATTTTGAGTGCGTTGGAGTAAATAGTGACGTCGCCAATATTAGCTGGAATTGCTCCTGTGATACTAATCAGCCTGTCGCGATTAAAAATAGTGCATCCACCGCCACATCGCAAACCATGCCACCAGTTAATGCTGGTGCTGAGTTTACTGCAGGTTTACGAGCAGCCTCATCCTCTGCAGGCCAAATGTCCACACCACTTACAGATGTGCCCGGTCCATCGTTAAGAGGAAATACTGTACAACCACAAACTAATGTTGGCCCTAATAAAGGTGCATATAAAAAAGCACAAATGCAGTCAATGCAAATACAGGGAAACAGCAATGTACAATGTGAAACAACAACGGCCCCAGCAAAGGAAGTGTCAACAATTTTAAGTGGTCTATATATGCAAAACAATTTTGCAAGCCAGTGTGGCCCGCAAACGTCGTCCAGTTTTTTGTCATCTCATACTCAACTTCAGTTGCAGATGCTGGAAGAAGAAAAGGAGCTACAAAGGAAATATTTGGAGAAGAAATATACTATCCTGGCTCAAGGTGATGTAAGCCAAGCTTCAAATTCCTTTTTTAATACTTCTTCTTTCCAGCCAACGTCATCTCAAATTGCTGCAAGGCAGGTAATACCTAAAGAGTTGCCCAATTTCGACGGTAATCCAGAAGACTGGCCGCTGTTTATCAGTAACTATAGAAACAGTACTGAGATAGCAGGCTACACTGATGGTGAAAACCTAATGCGATTACAGTCGTGTCTACGTGGTCGTGCAAAGGAGCTGGTGAAAAGCAAATTACTCATCCCGTCTATGGTGAATGAAATTATTCAAACCCTTGAGATGTGTTTCGGTCGTCCAGAGCATATTCTTGACAGCATGATAGAAAAAGCAACAAAAATCCCTCCACTTAAGGACAGGCTTGATAGCATAATCGAATATGCACTCACCGTACGAAATATTTGCTCAACGATGGAGGCGTGTAATTTAGTGGCCCATTTAAATAATCCGTTGCTGGTGAAAACTTTGGTGGATAAATTACCTAACAACCATAAGCTAAGTTGGGCGATGCACGTAAAGGATGACAAGGTTCCTGTGGTGAAATCTTTCAGCGATTGGATATACAATATAGCAGCCGCCGCGAGCCAAGTCGTGTCCCCAATAGGTAGCAAAAAGACTGCCTCAGTAAATAATCATTCGGCTCAAGCACACAGCAGCAAATTACTTTGTGTCGTTTGTAAAAGTGAGGAGCATAAAATTCAAAATTGTGGTGAATTCCAGTCCTTAAATTTAGATGCCAAATGGAATGTTGTAAAGGAAAATAAATTGTGCCGTCAGTGTTTAAATTCTCATCGCCGTAAGTGTTTCTCTAAAAAAGTGTGTGATATAAATAATTGTGGCTCAAAGCATCACCCTTTATTGCATAAATACACAATAACGGTAAACCCTGTTAAACTACCAGCACCGTCGCGAAGTGGGAGTGTAAATGCTCACAACGACCGTCATAAAGATAGACAGTGTTTCAGAATTCTCCCAATTCGTATTTACTGCAAGAGTGGCTCTGTAGCAACGTTCGCATTTTTAGATGAGGGTTCATCAGTGACCCTAATTGAGCAAAGCCTTTTTAACCAATTGGGACTTACCGGCAAGCAAGAACCTTTGGAACTACGGTGGACTGGCGATACTACTCGATCTGAAAACAACTCAGTCAGAATTAATATTGAAGTGTCTAGCTCCGAAGGTGATAGCAGGTTCACACTTTATGATGTTCATACAGTGGGTAATCTTGGTCTGCCCATACAGTCTTTGAAATTTGAGGAGATAGTGAGAGACAACGCCCATCTTAAAGGTTTGCCAATACAGTCGTACTCAAACGCTAAACCGATGGTTCTAATTGGGCTTAACAATTGGAGACTGGCAGTTCCTTTAAAAATAAGAGAAGGTGCACGCGATCAGCCCATTGCCACAAAGACTCGCCTAGGATGGACCCTTCAAGGTAGTGGTACAGATCCAAGAAATATTTCGTCCCTAAATATTCATACATGCGAATGCGAGAATCGGTATAGAACGCTACACAATGAAGTTAAGGAATACTTTGGCCTCGAGGCGCCTGAGGAGAAAAATATTTTGTCGCCCGAGAACAACAAGGCTATGAAAATACTTAAATCTACAGCCATAAAGAAGAATCAACAATTTGAAGTCGCTCTGCTCTGGAAGGATGAGGTCCCACAATTGCCCGAAAGTTATGAGGTAGCCCGCCATCGTTTAACGTGTCTCCAGAAGAAATTCAAAAAGGATCCCCAGTTACAACAGACTATGCAAGCGGAAATCGATAAACTTATTTCTAAAGGCTACGCCCGAAGGGTGTCAGAAGGTGAAATGTTTTCATATGTAGGTCGCACCTGGTATTTACCTATTTTTGTTGCCCTTAATCCGAATAAACCCGGTAAAGTTCGTCTAGTCTGGGACGCAGCTGCAAAGTCGCACAATAAATCTTTAAATGACTTTTTAATTTGTGGTCCTGATTTACTTACGTCACTTTTCAACATTCTAATAGAGTTTCGAGTGGGACAAATAGCAATCTGTGGTGATATAGCTGAAATGTTCCATCGTATCAATGTTAAAGACGAGGACATGCACGCTCAGCGATTTTTGTGGCTCGAAAATGGGGACTTATGCGTTTACGTAATGAAAGCCCTGACCTTTGGTATCAGCTGCGCACCCTGTATCGCTCACTTTGTGCGAAATAGAAACGCGGATGATTTTTTAAATTTGTATCCCCGAGCCGTAAGATCTATACAATGGTACCACTACATGGACGATTTTATTGATAGTGTAGACAGCGAGGAAGAAGCGAGGGAGCTAGCGGTTCAGGTTCGTTTGATTCACTCAGCTGGTGGGTTTCATATGAGAAACTGGGTCACCAATTCTGCCAAAGTAAGGCAGCACCTGTCTGATGATGGTTCAACAACTCAAGCCTCGTTTAAAGCCATTGAAAAAATCCTTGGTATGTATTGGGAATCTAATAATGACGTTTTCCAGTATAATTCTAGATTTTCGAGGCTTCGAAGAGACGTGTTCCAACCCCATGTGCTCCCAACTAAAAGAGAAGTTCTTCAAGTCCTCATGTCTATTTTCGATCCACTGGGATTCGTTTCCCATTACACCATTGGCCTGAAAATACTTCTACAGGACATATGGCGATCAGGCATAAAATGGGACGACGAATTAAACGAAGATCTTTTCCCGAAATGGTCCTCATGGTTGTCCAACTTGACCAAGATTTCATCAATCATCATCCCCCGTTGCTACTCTGGGCTCCTGAAAGCTACTAAAAATGTCCAGCTGCACACATTTGTCGACGCCGGTGAAAATGCATATGCTGCGGTATGCTACTTTAGAGTCCAGAGTAATGACAGCATCGATGTACGAATTGTAGCGGCCAAAACAAAAGTCACCCCATTAAAGCCTATATCCATACCTCGGCTAGAACTTCAAGCGGCATTAATTGGCTCCAGACTGGCATCTAAAATTCGTAACGCAACACGTCTTAATTGTGAGGAATGCTTCTATTGGTCCGATTCTAAAACAGTTCTTAAATGGCTCTCAATGGATCCTAAAAACTTCAAGGCTTTTGTCATGTACCGAGTTGGAGAAATACTGGAATTTACTAATGTCACACAATGGAGTTGGGTGCCGTCCAAATTGAACCCGGCCGATTATGCAACAAAAATCTGTACACCAGATGACGATATGTGGCTCAACGGACCTGTGTTTTTAAAAAGCAGTAAAAATATGTGGCCCAAATGTCCAGACTTAGGTAGCTCTAACAATGAAGAAGTGCGAAATCATTTACTGGTTATTGATAAATCAAGCGGCTTCACAATCAACGTAGAATATTTCTCAAATTGGAAGCGACTTTACATGGCCCTCTCTCAATTTCTACTATATATTGAAAAATTAAAATTTAAGGCCCGAGGAAGTAAAACTCCAGATGGTATGAACTTTGAATACATACAAAGAGCCAAAAATATATTATTTAAGTACGCTCAAGCCAGTGAATTTTCAGAGGAAATTTGGTGTCTACAACATAATAGGAAAATACACCCTGGAAGTAAGCTTAAACAACTTAATGTTTTTCTCGACGAAAATGGAATTATACGCGCTTGCGGACGAGTTGAATCGTTAAATTGTAACAACGCCATTATATTACCGCATAGCCATTATATTACCTTTTTGTTGGTCCGAAATTACCACGAGAATTTTCATCATTGTCTTCACGAGGCTACAATATGCAAAATAAAATCCAGATTTTATATTCCCAAATTGAGAACTATTTATAAAAGTGTGCGAGCAAAATGTCAAAGATGTAAAAATCAACTTATCGTTCCCCAACCACCATTAATGGCAGCTTTACCAGCAGCAAGACTTGCCAGCTTCGAACGTCCATTTACTTACGTCGGTATAGACTTTTTTGGGCCGTTATATGTGGCAGTAGGCAGGCGTAGAGAGAAAAGGTGGGGTGTTTTATTTACATGCTTGACGGTTCGAGCCATTCATATTGAGGTCGCTCACAGCCTTGACACTAGCTCTTGTATCATGTGTATTCAAAATTTCATAAGTCGCCGTGGCTCTCCAAGGGAGGTATACACCGAAATGGAACTATACTATTTCAAATCTGTTGAGAGAGCTCATACGTGAGAAAAAGAAAAGATCGACCTACACCAAGTGTTCCATAAACACGACGAACGAAATAAAGTGTGAGATTAATCCCCCTGCAGCACCGCATATGGGGCGGCGGTGGTGATACGGTTAGTGCGTACAGTGAAGTCCAATTTCTATACGCCATGTTTCCCGCATTTAAGTTTAATGATGAGACATTGAAAAGTGCCTGTGTGAAATTGAATTTATTATTAACTCTCGGCCTTTAACTTTTTGGGGCTCTAGACTCCGCCGAAGACGATCCTTTTACACTCCAAACCATCTACTACTGGGATCTGCGATGGGTACAAACCATTATGTGATAGTTTAATTACGATCTGTGCGACAGCGTTGGCATCAAACCAGAAGTTCGCAAACCATTTTTGGAGAAGAAGTGGGTCGTGAATATGGTCCTAACTTAGTCCGTCGTAGCAAGTGGTTCCGAAAGGTGAAGCCACCATCCGTTGGCGATATAGTTATAATAGTAGACGACACACTTCCCGTAATCAAACTGCCTACAAAGGTGTAAGACCGACCCCATAGTCACCGCAAAAGATGGTCAAGTACGTCGTGTTAAAGTCAGAACCAGCACCAGCACATATGAGAGGCCTGTAACAAAGATTGCTATACTAGACGTCGGTAATACTCAGGAAAGCAAGCTCATCAAGCCCTATTCGCCTACCAAGGGGGGGAATGTTCACCGCCGCCGCCACTGTTTTATTTAAAATTTATTTTACTTCTTTTATTAGTTATCAGCATTTATTGTCTCTACTGCAGTGAGAGTTAAGAGCATATACATATATGCTTGTATTTATTACAAAGTATATATGTACGTATGGTTTCCTGCATTTTACTTTATTCTTTTTGCTCTTTGCTAATAACGGTTCTATCTACTGATCATCTACTTCTTTAAAAGCATTGTATATGATGACCAGTGGCTTTTATGAGTTTGCCAAGGAAGAAGAGTGGAACAAATTGTTTTAAGGGCGAATATTAAATATTACACATTGTTAAATTCTCAGTTAATGAAATAAATCGGAATTGATACTTGTTGCTTTTAAAAGTTGAGTTTTTAATCAAACTCTGAAGCCACAGTCGCGATGATGCGTCATAAAACAATAAAGTTACAGCTCCTGACGGCTATATCCCGCTGAATTGTATTAGTGAGCGGAGTAATGAGTTTGGTACAGCGCATGGCCCCAGTTTATTTTACGAAATATGGCTAGTATGCATACCAAGGGAAACCTCACTGTTTTCTTATTAATTTCCTGAAAAAAGGAGATCCCATGATATAGCCGCCAACTAACTATCCCAAAATAGGTTCTTACGAGCGCATTGCGTGAACATTTTGAACCACTCGTCAAAACAGTGATTGGATCTAATCAGAGTGGCTTCAAATCCTGCAAGTCCACCATCCACCAGATCTTCGCACCACGTCAAATCCTGAAGAAGACCCACGAGAAACAGGCTGACTCACACCTATCAGGCTTAGCAGAGTAATGTTGAGCGATTTCTGCAACTTCGTAAAGGTAGGAATAGACCTCTCCAACTTCTGATACCCTGCGAGGTTTCAGACAACGCGATACCTTATATGATTTAAAGTTCTCAGGTATGGATATTAATGTTTTTATTGACAGTCGGCCTTTCATATAATAATACATAAAATTTTAAACTGTAAGGGTGCGCAATGAGTGATTTCTAACCGCCAGGAGTTAAAGAGGCGAATGATATCGATAACAAAGCTGGGCATAGCATGACGTAAACATGAAGAATCCAAAGAATTATTTATTGAAGACAGAGCTGCAGCAATAGTCTTATAAAGTCTTATATTTTACATACAATTGTAGTGTTTGTTCGCAAATATGTAAATAAGATAGACAGCATTTCTTTTGTATCAGACTGCATTTCGAAGGCCATTATTAAATAAATAAATAAACATTTATTTTATTATGTATATATATATACATATATAAACAAAATTTTTATCTACAATAAATTCCTTTCAATTCGACAGCATTTAATTCGATCAAATTACGTGTTTTAGTTTCTTCGTCATCATTTTTATGCGTTGAATAGTGTTCACGAACTATTTTAACTGTTGGAAATCTTAAAGGGCATAACTCACACTGGTATACGTTATCGCCCAGATGATTTCTCAAGTGTTTAGTCAATTCATTAGATTGGCAGTAGGCTCTTTCACAATAATTGCATTTGTAGGGTTTTTCACCAGTATGAATACGTACATGTCGCTGCAGCTTCTCATTAGTAATAAAAACTATAAAGAATATTCGAGGTTGTTGTAAGTATGTAGATATCTTTGCAAGAGCAAATAAATTTTGTCTTACCGTTTATCGCAATATTCGCAAGAAAATGGCCGATCATTAGTGTGATACATTTTATGTTTTTTAATAAAAATGGTTTCGGAAAGCCACGCCCACAATATCACAAATATGGGTTCTTGGTCTTGCGTTATGCACATCCGAATGAGAAGCCAAATCTGTTTTAGTTGGAAACATTTTAGGACAGTCGGGACATGGAAATTGCTTTGATTCAAATGGCGATAAGAGTGTTGCTTTAAACTTCCAGATGATGTAAATGATTTACCACATTCTGAACATAAGAATGGTTTTTCACCTTCAATAATCGAAACAAATAACATTTTGTTATAATATTCATGAATTAAAGAAAAAACATTTTTTTTATGGAACTTACCACTATGAGCGCGTAAATGATCCTTTAACATATAACTTTGTGAGAACACTGGAAGTAATTAATTAATTTCTTCTACAATATGTGATTCTATTTAAAGAATATATGTATGTATTTACCTCTATCACATATCTGACAAACAAACTTAGGTTCCTCATTATCCCGTTTGGCATGTAGTTCTAGATGTTTTTTCAGTGCTAAATTCGATTTTAATTTTCTTCTGCATTTGTTGCATGGATAAATTTGTTGGCTTTCAATTGTTTGTTTGTTGTCTGAGATTGACATTTTTTGCTAGTTGGTTTAATATGAATTTCATTAACAACGTAATCATCATCTTTAACATCTTCATCGTCGTCATATGAATATGTTTCAAAATATTTCATCATCAAATTCTTCTCTTTGCGAATCGTAGTCTTAGATTTTCTTGAACTTCAAAAGAATAAATTAAATGTAGATTAGTTTTAAGCATACACTATACATTCGTAAATAGAAAAATGTATCAAAGCGAACTAGGGCATTCATTAAGTAAAACAAAAATAAAATATTTGTGGATATTGACAACAGATACATGTTTATTACATTTTAATATAAACGATACTTACATATGATTTGATTATGAGCTACATAAATATATTAATTATTTATAGTATATACTTATTATTATTACTACGAATATTTATTTGAAAAAAACACCCTTCATATCCAGTGCATTCAATTCATTCATATTACGAGCCTTAGTTTCTTCATCATCATTTTTGTGTGTTGAAAATGTATACGTAAAATTTTTACAGTTTTAAAAGCGTAACGGACACATTTCGCATTGGTAGACGTTTTCGCCTAATGAGATCGTAAGTGTTTAATTAGTTCACTTGACTGACAGTAAGCATTTTGCAATAATTGCATTTATAAGGTTTTTCGCCCGTGGGAATTCGAGTATGGCGTTTTAGTTTTTCATTTGTTACAAAACTATAAAGAAGATTAAAGCCATGAATAAATATCACCTGGTTTGGTATAGTATTTTATTTTTTTCTATCTTACCGTTTATCACAGAATTCACAGGCAAATGGTCTATCGTTATTGTGGTTACATTTTGTGTTTCTTCAGTAAGAACCGGCTTGTGAAATCCTCTTCCACAAATATCACCGATATGATTTTTTGGTTTTGCTTTATGTATTATATGATGCGATACAGGTCTGTTTTTTGTTGTAAACGAGCGCGGACAATCTGGACATGAAAATTTTTTTTCGTTTAAATGACGATAAGAATGCTTTTAAACCTCCCGCTGTTGGTATAGCCTTTTCCGCATTGAGAACATAGAAAGACCTTTTCGCCTATTATCAATAGAAATGGAATATAATAAGGGAGGTGAAATTAAAAAAAAAAGTGAATATTATATGTATGTACATATGTATATAACATACCAACATGTGATCGCATATGTTCTTTTAGTGTGGATTTATCGCTAAAAACTAAAACAAATTTTCCATTTTCATTAAACTTATAATAACTTTAAGTTTTATTATTTATTAATTATTTACCTTCTTTACATACATGGCAATTATGAGATGGTCTTTGCTATCGTGCATTTCTTGGTGTTTCTTAATGATTACATCCGATTTTAATTTCTTTTGCATTTATCACAGGGATAGTATTCGGTTGGACTTCGAATGATTTTTCGGCTTTGTCTCTTTTTTCTTTATATTCCTTTTTATGGCGCTTTTGCTCTTCATATAATTTCCTTCATCCATTAACTGTTCTTTGTTGTTCTGCTCACTTGAGTGATTTCTTTTTTTAGATTTACTCAAATACAAAAAATTAAGTGAAATTGTTTGTTTTTTAAAACTTGCAACACCACAGTATATTTAAAAAACGCGATTTATAATTTTAAAACTAATTTTTAAAAACATACATCAATATGTACACATATGTATGTATGTAGATATTAAAAATATCTTTTAAATTTCGCAATTAAATTCCTATAAGAGTTCTTATAAAATAATTTCGAACAATGAAAAAAATAATGTATGGGATGGATATTGAAATATCGAAGAAATGTTTACATTCAATACTTTGTTGTTGTTATTTATTCCTTTTTTTAATTCTTTATTTAAACTGAAAATTAAATGTTATAAGACAATATATCTATATATCGCTCCTTTATTGCAACATAGTCATATCTCAAAAAATTAAATATTTGTAGTTACTTAGGCAAAACTGCTCTTTTAGACCTTCTGTACATGTTGAAATAAATCAGATTTATATTCCAAGCTGAACCGAAGTTATAGTAAAAAGTCTTTGCGGCAATTAGATCGTAGGACTTATGTCTTGAAAACTTAAATCGCATTTTGCCAACTTCTAGTTTTTTTGAGATAAGGCTATGTTGCAATAAAGGAGCGATATGTATTTATGTTTTATTCCAATCAACCCTAGGAATAAATATAGCGATAATTTTTCCATATATTTGCATGGGAACGAGGGCTATAATGTTCCTCTTTTTTAATAGAAGATGACCACGGCTGTCGAGGGTTTGTGGAATACAAGCTTTTACATGTATTTCTCACAATATTTCTTAAACTATGCCTTAACCAGACATATAGTATGTTTTCAACGTACTAGGATACAACTATAGGAATACTAAGGACTTTGTTTTGGCCACCTCTTTCCATGTGAGGATCACAGGCTATTGCTTAACACCATATTGGTTTTGGAACTCATTCTACAGTATGCGTTTTCAACCGAACTTCAAACCTTAGTTTCTATCAATTAACCAATACTAATTATTTTATAAATGTGTAAGTTACTATATTTTATTTTCAAGTATTGGAACATCCCGTACTGATTTGATTAAAGGCACATCTTTCATTTTGTAACGTGGATGCTACTATGTGCTCACATTTTTGTTCTTTAACCTTTATGCTCTATAGATTTAAACACTTCTGTAGCTGTAAAATTTTTTTGCTGAAGTATCAAGGCACTGGCATATCTGACATGTGCATTAAATATATGTAAGACGGATTCCAATGTACTAACTTGTAACATATCTGACTGAAATCGCCTGAGGAACACTTTTAACTTATGTATTATACTTTCGAGCCAAACTTTGTCGTCAACAAAACGAGATGAACGGTATTTCTTATCTACGATTCTTCTCCCCTTCTCATAACTTGAAGCCAAATTGAAGGTATGGAATGTATATTTCGAATGCTGTAGTCACTTGCAAAAAGTTAAACAACTCTGTTGGTAATAAACACGTATGACTATAAGACTCCGCTTTTGCATCATTCTTATCACCATACATGTTCTACACAGATTTTCTAACAACGTTTCAGTTGTAAAATTCATAATTGAATTATTTATTCAGAATAATATAAAACAATTTTTTACAAAGATCCTCTTTTGCCTCTTTTGCACTTTTAGAAAAACAAATTTATGTTTACAGTGTGTTACCAACTTAAAATTATGTAAAACAAATTGCCAATTGTTTTACATCTAAAATAAGATACACTGAAAAACCAAGAGTAATCGCAATGCTATATTAAACCGTTAAGTATTTTTGAGCAGGCACATGGAACGTCCGCGCTCTTCACAGGGTAAACGCTTCAGCCCAGCTGGGAGATGACTTAATAAAATGCATACTTTCAGAGGTCCAAATATCGACTCGGACCACTACCTTATCGCAACCAAAGTTCGAATGTGTATTAGCTCTTCGAGGTCTGCGCGTTCAAGTACATTGCGAAAGATGGACGTCAAGAAGTGGCGATCACGAAGAACAGCTGAGGTTTTCTCCGCTCAACTCTCGAATAAGCTCTGTCGATTTCCGTTCATCTCTCGAATAAGCTCCGTCATTCCCCAGCTAATCTCGGTGACGTAGGTGGACTGTGGGCCAACATCTCGTACTACTTGTGCGCCCACCTCAACAAAATAAATGTTAGGAGGAGTGTTACTAGGCAGCGGCAGCGAAAAACGCAAGATACAAGAAAACGTTGCAGTCCCCTCTACACGAGCTGTTGTCGAGAACTATAGAGAAACGCCTTTTCGGACGCAAGAAGGAAAGTTGAGAGCGTGAAGAAATCGAGATGTATATACATATGTAGAAGTGGCGCTCGGGAATTCTAATAAAAAAAAATTACTCTTCTAACCGGAGGTTTAAGCTCGGAGCGAGGTCATGCAAAGATGATAATAGAAAGAGTGTGTTGAGGAAACACTTCTCTACTCTGCAACGAGGCGATGAGGGCCCCATAACTCTTTTAGAGGCGATGCACCGAATCCAATCGATGTTGACAGCGTGGAGATACCGCCGCATAGCAATGACGAGGTCAAAGTCGTGATGATGCGTCTTAAAACAATAAAGTTACAGTTCCTGACGGCTATCCCGCTGAATTGATTAGGAGCGGAAGTAATGAGTTGGTACAGCGCATGCACCAGTTATTTACGAAATATGGCTAGTATGCATACCAATTGGAACCTCAATGTTTTCTATTATTTCCTGAAAAAAGGAGATCCCATGATATGCGCCAACTAACTATCCCAAAATAGGTTCTTACGAGCGCATTGCGTGAACATTTGAAGCCACTCGTCAAAACAGTGATTGGATCTTATCAGAGTGGCTTCAAATCCTGCAAGTCCACCATTTACTAGATCTTCGCACTACGTCAAATCCTGAAGAAGACCCACGAGAAACAGGCTGACTCACACCTATAAGGCTATGCAGAGTAATGTTGAGCGATTTCTGCAACTTCGTAAAGGTAGGAATAGACCTCTCCAAACTTCTGATACCCTGCGAGGTTTCAGACAACGCGATACCTTATATGATTTGAAGTTCTCTGGTATGGATATTAATGTTTTTTTTGACAGTCGGCCTGTCATATAATAATACATAAAATTTTAAACTGTAAGGGTGCCCAATGAGTGATTTCTAACCGCCAGGAGTTAAAGAGGCGAATGATATCGATAACAAAGCTGGGCTTAGAATGACGTAAACATAAGAATCCAAAGAATTATTTATTGAAGACAGAGCTGCAGCAATAGTCTTATAAAGTCTTATATTTTACATACAATTGTAGTGTTTGTTCGCAAATATGTAAATAAGATAGACAGCATTTCTTTTGTATCAGACTGCATTTCGAAGGCCATTATTAAATAAATAAATAAACATTTATTTTATTATGTATATATACATACATATATAAACAAAATTTTTATCTACAATAAATTCCTTTCAATTCGACAGCATTTAATTCGATCAAATTACGTGTTTTAGTTTCTTCGTCATCATTTTTATGCGTTGAATAGTGTTCACGAACTATTTTAACTGTTGGAAATCTTAAAGGGCATAACTCACACTGGTATACGTTATCGCCCAGATGATTTCTCAAGTGTTTAGTCAATTCATTAGATTGGCAGTAGGCTCTTTCACAATAATTGCATTTGTAGGGTTTTTCACCAGTATGAATACGTACATGTCGCTGCAGCTTCTCATTAGTAATAAAACTATAAAGAATATTCGAGGTTGTTGTAAGTATGTAGATATCTTTGCAAGAGCAAATAAATTTTGTCTTACCGTTTATCGCAATATTCGCAAGAAAATGGCCGATCATTAGTGTGATACATTTTATGTTTTTTTAATAAAAATGGTTTCGGAAAGCCACGCCCACAAATATCACAAATATGGGTTCTTGGTCTTGCGTTATGCACATCCGAATGAGAAGCCAAATCTGTTTTAGTTGGAAACATTTTAGGACAGTCGGGACATGGAAATTGCTTTTGATTCAAATGGCGATAAGAGTGTTGCTTTAAACTTCCAGATGATGTAAATGATTTACCACATTCTGAACATAAGAATGGTTTTTCACCTTCAATAATCGAAACAAATAACATTTTGTTATAATATTCATGAATTAAAGAAAAAACATTTTTTTTATGGAACTTACCACTATGAGCGCGTAAATGATCCTTTAACATATAACTTTGTGAGAACACTGGAAGTAATTAATTAATTTCTTCTACAATATGTGATTCTATTTAAAGAATATATGTATGTATTTACCTCTATCACATATCTGACAAACAAACTTAGGTTCCTCATTATCCCGTTTGGCATGTAGTTCTAGATGTTTTTTCAGTGCTAAATTCGATTTTAATTTTCTTCTGCATTTGTTGCATGGATAAATTTGTTGGCTTTCAATTGTTTGTTTGTTGTCTGAGATTGACATTTTTTTGCTAGTTGGTTTAATATGAATTTCATTAACAACGTAATCATCATCTTTAACATCTTCATCGTCGTCATATGAATATGTTTCAAATATTTCATCATCAAATTCTTCTCTTTTGCGAATCGTAGTCTTAGATTTTCTTGAACTTCAAAAAGAATAAATTAAATGTAGATTAGTTTTAAGCATACACTATACATTCGTAAATAGAAAAATGTATCAAAGCGAACTAGGGCATTCATTAAGTAAAACAAAAATAAAATATTTGTGGATATTGACAACAGATACATGTTTATTACATTTTAATATAAACGATACTTACATATGATTTGATTATGAGCTACATAAATATATTAATTATTTATAGTATATACTTATTATTATTACTACGAATATTTATTTGAAAAAAACACCCTTCATATCCAGTGCATTCAATTCATTCATATTACGAGCCTTAGTTTCTTCATCATCATTTTTGTGTGTTGAAAAATGTATACGTAAAATTTTTACAGTTTTAAAGCGTAACGGACACATTTCGCATTGGTAGACGTTTTCGCCTAAATGAGATCGTAAGTGTTTAATTAGTTCACTTGACTGACAGTAAGCATTTTTGCAATAATTGCATTTATAAGGTTTTTCGCCCGTGTGAATTCGAGTATGGCGTTTTAGTTTTTCATTTGTTACAAAACTATAAAGAAGCATTAAAGCCATGAATAAATATCACCTGGTTTGGTATAGTATTTTATTTTTTTCTATCTTACCGTTTATCACAGAATTCACAGGCAAATGGTCTATCGTTATTGTGGTACATTTTGTGTTTCTTCAGTAAGAACGGCTTGTGAAATCCTCTTCCACAAATATCACAGATATGATTTTTTGGTTTTGCTTTATGTATTATATGATGCGATACAAGGTCTGTTTTTGTTGTAAACGAGCGCGGACAATCTGGACATGAAAATTTTTTTTCGTTTAAATGACGATAAGAATGCTCTTTTAAACCTCCCGCTGTTGTATAGCCTTTTCCGCATTGAGAACATAGAAAGACCTTTTCGCCTATTATCAATAGAAATGGAATATAATAAGGAGGTGAAATTAAAAAAAAAAGTGAATATTATATGTATGTACATATGTATATAACATACCAACATGTGATCGCATATGTTCTTTTAGTGTGGATTTATCGCTAAAAACTAAAACAAATTTTCATTTTCATTAAACTTATAATAACTTTAAGTTTTATTATTTATTAATTATTTACCTTCTTTACATACATGGCAATTATGAGATTGTTCTTTGCTATCGTGCATTTCTTGGTGTTTCTTAAATGATAACTCCGATTTTAATTTTCTTTTGCATTTATCACAGGGATAGTATTCCGGTTGGACTTCGAATGATTTTTTCGGCTTTGTCTTTTTTTCTTTATATTCCTTTTTATGGCGCTTTTTGCTCTTCATATAATTTCCCTCATCCATTAACTGTTCTTTGTTGTTCTGCTCACTTGAGTGATTTCTTTTTTTAGATTTACTTCAAATAACAAAAAATTAAGTGAAATTGTTTGTTTTTTAAAACTTGCAACACCACAGTAATATTTAAAAAACGCGATTTATAATTTTAAAACTAATTTTTAAAAACATACATCAATATGTACACATATGTATGTATGTAGATATTAAAAATATCTTTTTAAATTTCGCAATTAAATTCCTATAAGAGTTCTTATAAAATAATTTCGAACAATGAAAAAAATAATGTATGGGATGGATATTGAAATATCGAAGAAATGTTTACATTCAATACTTTGTTGTTGTTATTTATTCCTTTTTTTAATTCTTTATTTAAACTGAAAATTAAATGTTATAAGACAATATATCTATATATCGCTCCTTTATTGCAACATAGTCATATCTCAAAAAATTAAATATTTGTAGTTACTTAGGCAAAACTGCTCTTTTAGACCTTCTGTACATGTTGAAATAAATCAGATTTATATTCCAAGCTGAACCGAAGTTATAGTAAAAAGTCTTTGCGGCAATTAGATCGTAGGACTTATGTCTTGAAAACTTAAATCGCATTTTGCCAACTTCTAGTTTTTTTGAGATAAGGCTATGTTGCAATAAAGGAGCGATATGTATTTATGTTTTATTCCAATCAACCCTAGGAATAAATATAGCGATAATTTTTCCATATATTTGCATGGGAACGAGGGCTATAATGTTCCTCTTTTTTAATAGAAGATGACCACGGCTGTCGAGGGTTTGTGGAATACAAGCTTTTACATGTATTTCTCACAATATTTCTTAAACTATGCCTTAACCAGACATATAGTATGTTTTCAACGTACTAGGATACAACTATAGGAATACTAAGGACTTTGTTTTGGCCACCTCTTTCCATGTGAGGATCACAGGCTATTGCTTAACACCATATTGGTTTTGGAACTCATTCTACAGTATGCGTTTTCAACCGAACTTCAAACCTTAGTTTCTATCAATTAACCAATACTAATTATTTTATAAATGTGTAAGTTACTATATTTTATTTTCAAGTATTGGAACATCCTGTACTGATTTGATTAAAGGCACATCTTTCCTTTTGTAACGTGGATGCTACTATGTGCTCACATTTTTGTTCTTTAACCTTTATGCTCTATAGATTTAAACACTTCTGTAGCTGTAAAATTTTTTTGCTGAAGTATCAAGGCATTGGCATATCTGACATGTGCATTAAATATATGTAAGACGGATTCCAATGTACTAACTTGTGACATATCTGACTGAAACCGCCTGAGGAACACTTTCAACTTATGTATCATACTTTCGAGTCAAACTTTGTCGTCAACAAAACGAGATGAACGGTGTTTCTTATCTACGATTCTTCTCCTCTTCTCATAACTTGAAGCCAAATTGAAGGTATGGAATGTATATTTGGAATGCTGTAGTCACTTGCAAAAAGTTAAACAACTCTGTTGGTAATAAACACGTATGACTATAAGACTCCGCTTTTGCATCATTCTTATTAATTTTAGACAAGCGGTCAAATAGTACAAAAAAAGAAAAGTAGAATCCCCTATAAACATCCCGTTACTGACTTTATCAATACCTATTTTCAGATAGTGACTCCAACTCTAATATGAGGCGTGGTGTATCTACAATAGTAGCAGGTAGCAAACAGATACAGTCATTGCTGAAATTGTGGGTAAAGATGGTCCCCAAGTGGATAAAAATATATTATGTTCTCAGCAAAATTTCCTTTAAAGTTCTTAGTCGTAAGCTCGAACGGAATATTTATCGATAGATGCTTTTTTTGAAATCCTTGGAGTCCACGCATTTTCTAAACTTTGTTTATTGCTGAAATGATCTTTTCATACATAATTGGTCATTACAACCCTTCAGTCAGGATTATTGACCTAGTTTCTCACACCATTCATGTTGTGTGTGTTAATTTTATACATAAACGGCGGGACCTACGGTTTAAAGTCGACTCCGAACAACAGATTTTTGAGAAACTTTTCATGGCAATTTTATTTACTCTCAGAGTTTTTTCCCAGAAATCTGCTAAGGAAATCTCTGAAGAAATACTTTTTGTATGTATTTTGTTGATGTCTGGCCTGGGGCTCGAACCTTGGCTTTACGTTTATTAAGCCAACACACTACCTACTAGACTACGGCGTTTAGGTTTACTGATAATATAAAGTTCTATATCTTCTGATATTTTAACTCGTTTATTTTCCGTGCAATAAGATTTGAGACGTAGCAATTGTAGATTCAAGACGAGCAAAATCATTACTGGTTTTAATAGTTGATAGTATGAGTAGGAGCTACTGAAGGATAAATCACATGATCCACATTGCCTGTCTGAGTAGCAGGCAAACTAGTTTTCCGTATCAGTGTCTTTCCGCAAAGTGTATGGTGGACACTCTCTCCAATTTGCGGTTTGTTTATCACCATAGTTATTACATTTGTTCTGAGGTGTTTCGCCTTTAGGCTTCCCACCTGTAGTGGCTTCAGTGTATGCAACTTATATCGCGGAAACTTGCAGTGTCTTGGGCCCTGATCGTTACTAGAGTTCCTCAATAGTGCTTTTAACACGTAATGGGTACATCTATTTCGATTATTTTTATTCGAAACAATAAATATACTATAGAACAATAATCGCAATGAGAACATTAAAAAAAGTTTTGAACAGACTTGTGTTTGGTTCAGTAGACTTGTTCAAATTGCACTTAAATTTGAGGTCGACAAATCCGATTAAATATATACCCATATAGTCTTCATTTCTGATGCATAGGAATCTTAAATGCGTTTAAGATATGCTCCACTCCCACTGTTCGGAATTGTTGGTTTGAATTAATGCACTAAAATGCAGTGGTACATAATACAATTCTATTATTTATTTACTAGGTTTTGATATATATTTTTTGAAGAAATAACAAATATTTAGATCTTTAAGAGTTGTTATCCTTTGTTTTAAATCCATCAAATCCACTTTGGTTGTCACAATTTATAATAATACTCGCGCAACTATATACAACGGTCAAACAGGAAATAAGATAATGAAATATGAATGATAAATAAAATGAAATATTTATTATGTACAATAAATGATAAACATTAACAAAAATTACTTCTGTCTACTCTATTTATTTAACAAACATTCCTTTCATTTCCATTTCGTTAAGGGCTGCTAAATTACGGGCTTTTGTTTCTTCGTCGTCATTTTTGTGGGATGAAAAATGGGTACGTAAAATTTTTACTGTTTTAAACTTAAGAGGGCACAAGTCACATTGATAGACATTTTCTCCCAAGTGTAGGCGCAAATGTTTAATTAATTCACTTGACTGGCAATAAGATTTTTCGCAAAAGTTACACTTATATGGTTTCTCACCAGTATGTATACGGGTATGTCGTTTTACTTTTTCACTCGTAACGAATCTACAAAAAGAAAACTGTATTTAATTTTTTTTGCTGTCAATAAGGTGAGTACATTGTTGTCCTGACCGCTTATCACAAAATTCACAGGCAAATGGTCTGTCGTTGTTATGATACATTTTGTGCTGCTTTAATAAGTATGGTTTATAGAATCCGCGACCGCAAACGTCACAAATGTGGTTTCTTGGCTTTGCTTTATGAATATCATAGTGCGACAGCATATCGGTTTTTGTAGGAAAAGATCGCGGGCAATCGGGGCAAGGGAATAATTTTTCATCTAAATGACGAAATGAATGTTGTTTCAAACTTCCCGCTGACGTGAATCCCTTACCACATTCTGAACACAAAAACGGCCGTTCTCCTAGGTTCAATAATCAAAATTAAATACAATTAAACAATTTTTTAATTTTTTTTATTACCTATGTGCGACCGTTGATGCTCCTTTAACAATGAATTTTCTGTAAATGCTTTAATTTTAAATCGAATTAGTTTGTATAACCTGAACTGTAATGAATGCGTTTACCTTTATTGCATATGTTACACTCAAATATACGTCCTTCTTTATCTCTTTTATCGTGCATTTTTTGATGATTTATAAATGAGAGTTTTGATTTCAATTTTCTTTTGCATCTATTACATGGATATATTCCTTTAGAGCTGTTCTCTGCTATTGGTACTGAACGTTTTGTTGGTTCCGATTTCAATTTGTCAATATCATCATTGAAAACGTTGAATATTTCATCACTGACCAGATCGTTTTTTCGTTTCATTGTTTTTTTATTCATTTTTAATTTACTTTAAATAATAAAAAATAAAGTAAAATTTTTTTCAACTTTTTGAAACTTTACTTCACAAAAATTATTATAATTATGAAATTTTTAAATCGCGGAAATATATGTACAATAAATATAATTATCACTTTTTGTAAATTATTTATTTTTTTTGTTGTTTATCAAACCACACCGTATGTTAAATGATTATTTGTTTTATTATTACTAAACTGTCTGTTCAAACTAGACCTGATTTAAATTCCTTCATATGTTTATTTAACAATGTACAGATTTACAAAGCTGCATGTAATCACAATCAGAATTTATATGCTCTTGAAATCTTTTATTAGGAATAACATGTTGTTGAGAAATACTAACTTTCAATATTGCAATTAGATTACATCGAAATCTAGAACTTACAAGATTTCATCAAAAGTTAGTAGAATAAATAGGAAGCAACAAAAAAATGGTAATAATATTTTCAAATTTTTTAGAATAAAATAAGTATTGCATATGAAATAAAATTGGACGTAAGTTATTTTAACCTTTATTTAAATTAATGAAAATAATGTTTAAGTTTAAAACGTATTAAGTTTTTAATAGCTTCTCAATAGGTGGGAGCCGATTTTGAATTTTAAACGGCTTAGGGCACGCTTGTCTTTTAAATTTTCGAACAAAAAATTCGAAACATTTACTTTACAGGTCAGTTTTCTTGAAGAGATGTTAATGTCTTTTCTCAAAATTCTTATTATTTTGTTTTCCTTCATATCTACAAGTTCTCACTTTTTTCCACTTACATATACCTTTTTATAAATACTCGTGAGCTCTTTATATATTTTTATAACTAGTCAAACTGATTTGGATGAAAATTTAAACTCTTTTCAAAAACTGGTCTCATCAAAGCTCATTTAAAAATTGAGCGAATAATGAAACTGTTAACCGATGCGAACTAACGGTAACTATTTTTTAATCATAAAATGTAAGCCTAGAAGTATGCTCAAATTTTTTTCATGCTAATTTCTTGGAGAGAATTGTGTATAGGTTGGTCAGAGAACATCTACTACAAGAACATTCTATCAAAATCGCGGAAAAATTCAAAAGTGGAGAAGAAATTTTTTGGATAAAATCTATTCGAGACTGCACTACCCCGATGAACAAAATACTAAAAAAAATTAGTAAAAATTTTTTTTTTTTTCGAAACTTTATGATGTTTTAAATATATGTCTAGTATCCTATTGCTGATATGTTTGATACATAATAGCCTATACGTTCAGTAGGCCAATTGTTCCCCTCAACAACAATTGTGATTTAACAGCGGGATATAGAGGAAAATTTCGGCTACCAAACCATAATATATGAATTATAAAAGGAATCCTAAATGATAACAGCACGAGATGGACGAGGTGAATTCCGGGGCCTTTCATAGTCAGCTAAGTGGATGACACTGCAGCTGTAACAAAAACCATGACCATAGAAATCATGGATGGGAAATTCATTCATTTCCCATCATGACAAAAAAATATGTTATCTATTTATGCAAAAGATGTAAAAATTAATTGAACAGTTTTGTTTTCTTCTTAACAAATAAATATATGTTTTATATTGCAATTAGTTGCAATGCGTATTTATTACATTACTAAGTGCAATATTCAAACTAAGTAAAGCACAATATTAAAATACTTGTAATTCGGAAGGTATGAATTGTACATTGCCTATCATTACTTTTTATGAGAAAATACCGGATTAAACCAAACATAGCAATCAAAAACAGAAGTAACTCCAATTAAAATTGTATATGTAGTATGATTGTATATGTAACAAAATAAAAAAAAAGTATTTCCATTTACTCAAACTGCCTTCTTTATCTAAGAATATTAAAAGACTGGACTGGTTACCCAGATTAATAAAGTCACATACAGACAATATGTATAACAATCTTTAAATAACATTATAAAAATTTATTATTTCAAAAGCGATTTTTCAGTCTGTGGTTTTGAGAATCTTTTGACTTTGAAATATTTCGTTTTATTCTGAAATTACTAAAATAGGGAAATAAGATTCGTACTTTCAATGGGTATGTATAAAACAGACTGAATAAACCAAGGCATATCTAAAATCAAATCAATTGTTATTGCATTGGAATAGAAATTATATTCATTCTGTTCGTACTACAGTTAATTTTCTTTGATTTGAAGGCTTTTTTCTTTAAATGTATTTACAAAAATTTTTTTTACTAAGCTCAACTTGCTTAATAGTCATAATATATTTGTTTGAATTACCTTCGCATGTTTTTTCGATCCCATTCAGTATCACTTTTATCATCCCAAATTAAATCAATGCTCCAATCGCTACAACTTTCAATAAATTCTTCTTTAGCCATTGCCGCCTCATTAATTTCTTCCTCCATAATTGCTTCTTCTTTAGAATTCAAAGAATTTTCATCGATAAAGGAATCATCAAATTCAGTCTTGAATACTTCATCATCTTGTTCATCAGTTTCATGGAATGCCTTTACCGAATCCTCCTGTTCTAGCATTTTATAGAATTTCCGTTCAACATCTATACAGCTCTGTTGAAAACTATAAATTTCTTTAATTTTATCTGAACATTCTAAACAGATATGTTTCGGCAATTCATCATTTTTCTCTATCTTTAACTGTGGTATTGTAGTCTTTATCAGTTCCACTAAATTAAGTTTTTCTTTGGCTTCCTCCGGCACATCAAATATTGGTACCATTCGTGTGACTTTCATTTTAACTTTAGTTTTATTTTCTCTTTCTTGTCGTTTTGTTTCATTTAGCATACATGTTCGACACATTTTCTCAATAGAAGTTTGCATTTTTATAAATTCTATTTAATTTTTAATGCTTATTCAAAAAAAACTATCTCCCTTTAAAATATAACAAAACAAAATATTTTATTTTTGACGTTTTGTTCTTACTCTGTTGTGAAAATTTGTATTTTTTCAGTGATGCCGTATTTACACATATTAACTTTGGGATTTGTGTGACCAGGTCAGCTTTTTAGAATTAAATTGAGCTTAATTTTCTCGGTTTGGATTCAAATTATTCCATTTATTGGCCATTACAATACTTCATCCAGGATTACGAACAAGCTTCTCACACCACCTATGTTATGTGTGTTAATTTCATGGTGAAATACGTAAATAATTCACCTCGTATCAATCAATTGCAAAGACAGAGCTGTAAATGAAACGTACTATTTCGCGGATATGTTTATATTATGGTTACAAGACGTCATTGTTCAAACCGTTAAATTTAAATTCTTATGTTGCCTAGCCACACATTCCGCTTTTTTGTTATTGTTAATGATGGTAGCACCATTCGGAATAACATTCTTGGAATGCTGTTTTTGTTTGCACGATTATCTTCTAACAAATACTACGATCAGTCGGAGGCGCGCCCACATGATTAGGTCCACGGAAGATTTATAGACGGTAGCCTCAAGTGAACAGCTGATGAGGCTTAAAATGTCAAAATGTTGTTGTTTTTTTAGTGTTTGTTGTAACCATTTTTATAAATTTTTTAACATTTTTCTTTCTATTGTTATTCGTCAGTCAGTGATGAATACACTTGGTCAGCTGTTTTTGACATTAGGCATACTTTTTACAAAAACAAAATCCCTGTTGTTTTTGCATTGTTGTATTGTTGTAGAGACGTTCCTACCTCTTATATAAATCTACCTTGATTAGGTCGTAATCATGACTGAAGGGTTGTGATAACCTATTAAGTATGTAACAAAATGTCAGAAAGAAATTATCTAGGTTAGGTTAGAGGACGTGAACTTGTTTACTGTGACAAGTACAGTACCCAGAGGTCGAATTGACCCATTGTACAACGTCCTAGATTCTCACACCACTCTTGTGTACGTTAATTTATGACATGACTGGCGGGACCTACAGTTTAAATTCGTCTCCAAAAGACAGATTTTTTGAGAAGCTTTTCATGGCAATTTTTACTCTCAGAGTTTTTGCCAGAAATCTGCTGATTGGAAGTCGTCGAAGAAATATTTTCATATTTTTGTTTGGATGTCTGACCTGGGATTCTAACTCGGGCCTTTCGTCTAATAAGCAAACACACTACCTACTAGACCACGGCGACTTCAAGAAATTATCTAAAGTAATTTGAAATTTTACACTTTTCACAAATTATCTGTGGGGTGTTATAAAGAGCCTAATGGGCTGAGAATGAATCCAGTTATGACTTGATTCTATTCTTTCATAAATATTTTCTAAAATAACATTTACAGTTATAAAGACTTACAGATTAAAGATAAATATTGCGAAATTATGTATACTCGTCTTGGGAGTGCGGAATACCCTGTCGAAGACGAGTATACTCTTCCTTGGCAGCGAATGTGTAAACCTGTGATGTACTTACCTTCTGATGGTTTCCGTTTCTGACATTCACTACAATAAAACTTGTTCAGCAATTAATTTAAAAATGATTCATGTCATCAAAAGTTTATTAATAATATACTATATATATAAAAAGATATTTTAAGGATTTAGAATGAGTAGAATAATGTAAAAAATCAAATAACAGAAGATTAAAACAAATTTATTTTCAATAGAGTTTAGAAAAAATTAATCAAATATACCCATTGTATTTCCTTTTTTTTTTTTGAATTGATAACTCATTAACAATTTAGTTCGGTCCTTGTCCATACATGTTATAGCCCATCTGTTGAGGCATGCCAAAACCTTGCATCCCAAACTGTTGCATATTTTGTGGTGGCATATGCTGGGGTGCAGCTTGTCCCCATTGTTGATAGTTATCGTAGGGATTTTGATTATATCCGCTACCCATTGAATTGTAATAATTAGCTTGAGCTGATGGATTCATTTGATTATATTGGCCCCCATAAGCGGCTTGTTGTTGCTGTTGCTGCTGCTGTTGATAGAAGGCCATTGAATTGACTTGCGGTTGTGGTAACATTCTTTGCTGTTGCGGCTGTGCTTGTTCTATTGGTGGCACCGGTTTTGGTACAGGCTTTGCAGAAGACGTCGAAGCTGATGATTTATTGGCCGAACCTAAAGAATTTGAATTGCTTTGCTGTAACGAGCCCATTAGGTTAGCTATCAAATTGTGCGTATCATTCAGCGAACTCTTGAGACCAGCAGGATTAAAGGTTAAAGCACTGGGGGAGGATGACACCGGTACTATAGGTGATTTGGTGTTCTTCCTTGACTGGCGTGAGTGTTCTTCGGACAAGCGATTTACATTGCTTGAGGCAGCTTTGAATACTTCATCAAAATTATAATCATCATCTTCGTCGTCATCCAAACTAAATTTGTTAGGATTAACACGATTCCGACCGACATCATTGTCATCATCTTCTGTGCCGGGTGGGCCAGCATTCTTATTTCTTCTACTAGCAGAGGGCGGGGAATCATCAAAACGTGTCTTAGAACGCGAAGAACTTGATGATTTGGTTGGCGTATTATCAGAGGTATTATGTGATTCTTTTGGACCTGTCAAATCAGAAATATTTACGAATTTTCTTAGCTTTTCTACGCGCGCTGGATCGGCTGATTCCAATTTTTTAAGATGCGCAATTAGATGATGTTGCTCTTCGCTCGATAAATGTTTGAAATTTTGCAACAAAGTTTGCAGATCGGAATCAGTCAATGACTCTAACATACTGCTGTTATTATCATTTTTAATTTCTTTATCATTGGTTACTGTTTCCATTTCATCCTCGACGCCTTGCACCAAAGCGTTTACCTCACTCTCTAGAAATTCGTCAACAAGAGTCGGCAGAACAGCTAGCGAAACTCCGGCTGTTGGTTTACGTGCTAAGCCTAATGGCGGTAAAATATCATTGCAATATAAAGGCTTACCATCCTCTTCTCGTTTTGTTTTCGATAGCTTAACCATTAGAATAAACATAAAAATCAATTTGTCCATATCGGCTGTTGAGACATCTTCACGGCCTTGTATTACCAAAGCGGCCGCCAGTTTAGCGGCAACAGTTTGTCGATCAAATGGTAAATCTTTAATATTGGGACCTGAAGAAGTTTTTGTTGTCGTTTTAGCTGCAGTCAAAGACTCATTATTAGTCTCATCTTTTTCTTTAGCTGTGTCCGCAGTATTGGCTGCAAGGGGGATTGGGAGAAATATTCAAACGATTTTTTATTAAAATTTTTGTTACTGTTTTAAATCAGTATATAAATGAGAGTACTTATTTATTTGGAAAATTAGTCATACGATATTATTTTTTTGTAATCCTTTCATTGATACAAATACAAATGTTTCACACTTTTAGTTCATTTTACTTTTAATATCGTACGCAATGATCAGATCAGTTCGCGATATTGCAATATACTTAAACTCAAAATTCGAATATATACATACATACCGCGTTAAATGTTTTCAAACTTTGCCAACATAGCCGTATTACAATTACCTCCTATGAGAGCACACTAGGTTAGGTTATTGTGAAAGCACACAATAAAATGGAACGCTTTTTTTCCGATATTTTCGTTATTTTGGGAAGTAAAAAAATGTTTTTCTTTAAATTTGATTACAAACGTTTTGTGAATATAATTATACAAACGCACATGAATTATCTGAATCCACACTGTGAAACAAATTTGTATTGTCAGTCATTTAACTATTGCTTAATCGTGGGTTTAACCCATTACAAAAAGATTCAAATCCAATGAACATAATAAGATTGACTCTTATTATCAGTGGTACACACAATAAAGCGAACAAACTTCCTTTTCTGATAATCAAGAAGTCATTCATTAATTTTTATCTCTTTTAGTAACGGGTTTTCTTTTGTTCAAAAGTTTATTTATTTATTTTTATTGTATATTGAAATAGCTTACTTGTAAATATTTTTGATTAGCAAGTGAATACAATTGTACTCAACAACCTACTGATATGCAGTTTATAAAAACCGCAGCTTAAAGGCAAAATGGTTGAAGAATTTCAACTGCACTCTATTGTCAATGCACAGGGAAAATCAAACAGAGGATGGTTAAAGACTACATGATATGGCCAATACCTAAGAAAACATCCACATCCTTTGCGGAACATTATATTACCCGGTACATGGGTCTCAAATGTAATACTGTTTTACATTTTTATTATAGAAGAGGTAAGAATGCATAGCAGGCTCTAGAAAATATTTGTAAAGTTTACGCAAACGATGCTGTAACTAGAATAACAATAGCGAAATGGTTAGTTTGTTTTCGATGTTAACAATTCATTTCGCTCTGGTCTAACAATCGCTAGAAAACTTAATAGATATTTGGAAAGACTACCACTATCATTTGAAAGGAATTCGATATTTGGATGCCATATGAACTAGCAGTGAAAATTTTTGTGAACTGAGTTTTCATTTCGAATTTTAGTAGTGGACGAAATCAATTGAATTACGTAAGCTAACAGCTAGAATTTTTTTATGACAAAGCCAAATCATACTTTTTGACATTCACTTCCAAAAATATAAAATCTGGGAAAATAAAATAAATTTTGAAAAGAAATCTAGACAATGAGAATTAAATTTTTCATGTCTTTATCGATTACCTTCCCTAAGGAAGGCATTCACAATGGAACTTTTTTTCTTGTTCTGTGTGCGATGTAAAATTTTAAGAATTCATAATTTTAATTTTTTTTTTATTACTTTTGTTTTTAATTTTTTTCTTACCATAGACATGTAGTTACTTAAGATTTGTTGTTTTATTTTGAACGAACACTTCTATTTAAAACACAAACCAAAGGGAACCGTATGATAACACGAAAAGTTTACGCAATATACCCGCCGAACACCTCGAAACGTTAACTTAAACTAACTTAGGGGATCAATAATTATAAAACAAAGCATACTTACTTTTCCTTAAAATTAAAATCTAAACATTTGAAATGTAAGTTTTAAAGCTTACAAATAAACATATACATACATACATATGTACAATAAACTCTTACCTCTGGTAGTCACTTGATGTATAACAGCGGCAATATTTTTAATGGCTTTTTTAACGGCACGCACTTTTTGCTGATCGTCAACGACATCGGCAATCAACAAACCTTTTAATTTCTCTTTAATTGTTTCAAAGAAAACGCAATGATCTTCGTTCAATAGAAGATCATCTGATGAATTACCTTTAACCTTTTCTAAGGCTAAGGCTTTGCCCAATAGATCAACAACTTTGGGTCCCAAACTGCCCAAATGCTCCTCGAGAGCTGTCAATAAACGAAGTACAGCAACAACTGTAAGGGGGCCCTCGGGCTCTTCCTCTTTGGGATCTTCTTTAGAATCTTTAGTGGATCTAGAGTCAGATTCTTCATATTTAGGTATCTTGCTGGGATCTAAGATGCGATAATGATGACTGGAGGGCGGATAATGAGGTACAGGTGGACCGACCGGTGGATATCGCGATGGACGTCCGTATGCATAATAATCGCCCGCAGTGCCTTCCATGTTATATGGCCTCATAGGATTGTGATGCTTTTTGTGTAAATGATGCTTGCCGGCTGGACTTGTAACTCCGAATTCATCATCTGAAAACGGAGAAAGCGAACGGGAGCGTGAACGCGAACGTGTACGTCTATAATCGCGTTGGCGATTGGCTCTTGGCGAACGTGAGCGGGATCTTGACCGAGTGCGCCTGGATCTTGAGTAACGTGTAGTATGCGGAGAATCATCATCACTGATATCGATAACATCTGAAGCTGCATTTGCTCTAGAATTGGATTTACTGGAAGAGCCCACACGATTTACTGGCACCTTATACTTTTCTTTCAGTTGATCAACTTTTTCCTCAGCATCTTCGGGTAGACCCAGTTTAATCTTTAGTTCTTTTTTCTTTTTCTCTATTTCATTATTAAACAACTCCTTCATGCGCTTAGTCCAGAAAACTATCCATTCAGGTTTGTAATCGTATTTATTGGGATCAACTTTCTTTTCGGCCTGTAATTCTTTGTAACGGCGATTCCAAAACTTTTTCCACTCCTCTGGATAGTGGGGGTGCTTTTCTGGAGCTTTCTCATAGTCACTTTGGACTTTTTCCATTTGTTTTACTTGAATTTCTAACATACAACGATACTTTTCCCACTTATAGCGCTCTTGGGCAATGTGAGAAGCCTGCAAAGACAATTCTTTAGGTGTAGGCAACTTTTTTTCAGGCTCTTCATTTTTAACAGGAGCATTTCGTGTTTTAGCTGTGAATGCTGGTTCCTGTACTTTAGATTGTTTCGGTTTTTTGGGGGTTCCCTGGCTATCAGAATCGGAAGATATTTCATCCAAATCATTTTTATCATCAGCAGCTGATGTTTTCTTATTGGTGCCTTTCGACGTGGTTGCATTAGTGTTAAGACGCTTTGGTGCCTTGATAATCATGTTAGTATCTTTCTTTTTAAAGGGTGCTTTTTGTTCCCACAATGTACGATCAATAGCGTTTAGAAAATTTGGTCCATTCTTTTCGTCATAGTGGTGCTTTTGAATAATCTGTTCTGTTATAAGAGTTTTACGTTTACGAAACTCATCGGCATTCATTACGGCTACTTTTAGGCGACCATGATGATCTTCTATAGCTTCAGCTAAACTCTGTACAATAAGTATCATTATATTGTGGGAATTCGGTTTATATTTAACAGGTTGGAATTCCCTTACAGCGGAGGGATAGTGTTTCTCTAAATATTTCATGCGGTGATTAAATGAACACCAGTGATTAATAATGGTACGTGGATCGCCACGCTTATCACACAAAAGACACAAGTAGCCCGGTTGATGACGATCGTCCTCATGTAATTCGACGGTGTATTCAATGCCTATTAAGGCATTACCTTTATACTGGTCCACTGAAGACTGTATTTGAGGTTCACGATTGACCTCATCTTCGAAACCGGGTGGTATGGGTTCACCGGGTGTGACGTTCATTGTTTGTGATTCTTTTTACAATAACTTCACGATTTTTTTTTTTTCTTTTTTTCAACACACTTTTAAACTTTTTTTGTTTACTTTAAACAAATGCCCGACAATTTCGATTAACGCAATTTTTTCATTAACTTTTATTATTTTTTAATTATTTAAACTTTAAAACCTAAAACAAAAGTTGAAAACTGAACATTATTTATTAAAATGCTTCCAAGGAATTCAAGAGGGTACTTACCGCCACTTGAAAATTGCAAACGCTGTCGTAACACAAAATTTTTCAACAAAAATTGCTGAAACAATAACACCAAACACTTTTTGTTGTGCTATTTATTTTTCCCAATTGTTCTTTTCTTGAGGAGTGTATATATACAGAGTGTTTGCTGCTGTAAAAATTTCAACAACAAAAATTGTACGAATTAAGTACAAATAACTGTTAAAGTTTCACTTTATTTATACTTTAATTGTGTTGAATTTATATATTTCTTTATTTTAAATAATAAAATTCTACACAAAAATTATTTTACAGAAAAATGTATGCGTTGTTACCTGTCAAATAAAATTTGGCTTGTGTTTACGGTGTTGCCAATGCTATTAGAAAATCAATTACAAAGAGAATAAATAACATGGCTGCTTTAAGTAGTAGAAAAATATAATAAATTCGGATCAATTTGACGGACGTTAAATTGAATTTTATTTTAAAATTTGGTCTTATTGAGCTTAAAGAGTACTTGAAGGATAACTATCATGGATATGTTAGGACAAACTCCAAATTAATATTGTATACACAAAATATATATCTGCGTATATAGACGCAGCATATCTTTTCAGACATTAGAGATTTAATTCCTATCACGACATCGTAGCTATTGCGATTCATCTTGGGCCCTTCTTTTCTTTTTAATGTATACTTTTATATTTTGCTCTTTTTTATATTTCTATCTTTATTTTTGACAACTACCGCCAGGAATTACCTCTAGAATAAAATATGATGCTCCCGTTTATAGAAAATACAATTGTTTATTTATTTTTTAGAATAGAATTACAAATTATATTGCAATTATTACAAGCTGAGTAAACTAGACCTTATGCTTAATGCAATAGGCCAGAGTTCTGGTGTAATTCGATCCCACGACACTTGCACTAATAGCCTCGCTCACTACACTACCAGGGCTTTGTTTGCATACTTACTTACTTACTTAATTAGTCATAACAAACCGATTAACGGATTTCGGCCTGCCGCAACACATCCTTCCAGGAGCCTCTGCTTCTTGCGCACTTACGCCAGTTGGTCACACCAATCGATGACAGGGCTTCCTCGACTTGGTCCTTCGAACGGATACAAGGTCGTTCTCTTCGCCGGAGCATCCTCTTCCATTCGAACGACATGGCCGAGCCAGCGCAGCCGCTTTATATTAATACGCTGCACAACGTCTATGTCGTTGAGGAGCTCATACAGCTCACTGTTAGATCGGATGCGGAAATCATCGCCAACTCGCACAGGACCGAAAATCTTACGTAGGACTTTCCTCTCGAATACCCTCAAGGCCGCTGCATCAGTTCTTAATAGGGTCCATGTCTCTGCGCCATAAAGAAGCACGGGTAATATAAGCGTCTTGTAGAGTATTAATTTTGTTGCACGAGAGAGATCTCTGCTACTCAATTGCCTATTGAGACCATAGTAGCTCCTGTTGGCAAGAGTAATCCTGCGTTTGATCTCCAGACTGACATCATTTTTGGTGGTAACGGCGGAGCCAAGATAAATAAATTCCTTGACTGTATCAAAAGTATAATTATCGGCCGTAATCTGAGAATCAATACGCCGCACGTCTCTACTTGTCGATAACATATACTTTGTTTTGCCCTCATTTGCTGCACATTTTTACATTTTGTTTGCATAACTTGTATTTAATCAATCGTTAATAATTTTCTTTACAACTTCCAGAAAAGTAACATCTTGTGAAATATGAAATTAACGCTGCCCGTGGAGTAATCACAAAGTATTGTCTGCAAGTACAGGTTCATTACAGTAGCCTCCTCCTAGTAAGGTAGATTTCGCTGAATGCTATAACTAATATAACAAAAAACTATTATATATAAGGTGGTTATTTAACATAAACAAAATACATACTTACAACAGAATATCGAAATGAAAAAGTTGTTTTTAACTCACACTGCTCACAATATATTTACGCTGAATTCATGTATGAGGAAGTCATATTTAATTGAGTTATAAAATTCTAATGCAATATATTTACTGGTTACGCGATACGCTCTCATACATTTTGCTTCAATCTGCGGTCACGAAAGGTTTAGGTGGGTAGAGATGCCGCATAGGTTCTCAATGAACACCCTCCTGTAATTCCGGATATAATATAGAGAGACAACTGCGCAGTCAAATCCATAAAACCTAGTACTATTGCATTTGCCATAGCTTTCTAAAGAATTACCAATGGAGCGTTGCTTTCCGTTTCATTTGTCGTTGTCCTGGCAATCCACCAACATCATAATAAATATTTTTATGTTTTTCAGGAAAAACTTCAATCAAAAACAAAGCAGTTACAGTAACTCAATTAAGTCTAAATAAGTGATTTTAAATAAAATATATATTTTTCTTAATTTTTTATATCCAATTTATTTTTTTAAATCTAGTACATACACAGAAGTAATTCCTTTATTATTTTATTTCATTATTATTTTTTGTTTTCTTTTGTATCTTTTGCTAAAACAATTCATAACTAAAAAATATTAATTACATTCTTTATTATTTAATTTCTCATTTCTTTTTAGTAATTTTCTAATAATTAATTTCTTTTAACTATTAATATAAACAAATTCTAAAAAATGTAAAAAAGAAAATAAAATCAATTTAATAATTAACACAGCTTAAGAGAAATATATGCTGAGATTCGCTTAAGGTATTTCTGTTTTTAAATAAAAATAAACCATAAATTTTGAAACTATTTTCCTTTTTTTTTTCTTAAAAAAATATAAAAAATGAATTCTTAAAAATAAACAATACTTAACTAACACTAACACTTACACTAATAAAATGTTTAAATGTTTTTTTTTTATTTTTTTTTAATTTACCTGCGAGTAGGGGAGGAGATGGTGGGAATAGGTTTTTATTGTATTCATTTTAATCAGGTAAATCAATACTTATTATTGGTACAACCGGCTTCATGCTATCATTTTTAGCTGATTTTTTACTTTTCTTATCATGTTTATCAAAATCACCCATGTGTACGGTACTTGACGTTGAACTACCATCCAATGGCTGTGATTGTTGTGCATTACTATTGTCAGCATGATACGATATATTGCCATACTCTTGCAGGAATGGCATGGCGGAAAGTAGGAATTGACTAAAGGATTTGCGTATGCCAAACCACCATTTATTGCCACCCTTAGCACTGAAACTCAAGACTACAAGAGCAAAAATTGACGCCAACAGGGGAGAGAATATAACAATATAGGGGAATTTCAATTCACCTTCCAATTTATCGCATATCACCACCTGAAACAAAAAACACAGTATAAGAGTAAATGAATAGTGTAAAAAGTGTTTAGTAAGATGTCTTAAAATTAAGAGCGATAATCCATCAGGATTTATTGCCATACGATAAACACTTCATTTAACGTGCATACGACAGAATTAACTGACTTTCATGCCTAAAAATTCTTTCACTGTCAGACTGAATTATGGTCAGATTTCACTAAAGATCAATGATTACGGGTACGTGTCGTCCTATATAGCCAGGCTGACATATTGATATTAGAGTCTAATAAACTGTGATGGGGCATCATTTCGGATATTAATTAGTATTAGAACCTTTTGTCTCATTTTCTTTTTTTTTTACACATCCTGCAATCTCACTCTCTCTCTCTCTCTTCATATAGTCTTATTTAGTCAATTAAACTTACTTGAAAGAACAACAAGGGCAGCACCGTACATATATTACCCACTGCTGCATTTAGAGCGGCCTTTTTCTGCTGCAATGATATTTCAGGCGTACGCATCATAATGCCACAAAATATAATATTGTACAAAACACCTTAAACAAATATATATAATAAATTAATATTAGCATGTATTCAGTACTCCAGGTAAAGTCAACTTACTAACTAAACTTAGACATATAACAATCCACATGGGTACAAATACCACTTCCCAGTTCCATGTCACAAACTGATCCAGTTTTAAAGGTAACGAAACAAATTGCAAAGCATTCACGGCTAAAAACAATTCCAATTCAAAAGAACGATCATGTTTAACAGCCCACACACAAGCACCCACACTGGCAACTGAACCAAATATTAATGGTATAAATACTAATACCCACAAGTGACGTTTCGAGGTTAAATTATCGCAGGCCAATAGTTCAAACATTAATAAAATCAAATGCAATGACAAGGATATCAGCATGGCCTTGAATTGCGTATAGGAATCACCTTCAAGTCTGATAAAGAAAACAGTATTACAGTTATAAGAAGAGATGGAGCTGTAAAGGAAAAGAATGCAACCTGTAATGAGGATAACGACACCATACAATGGCTCCTACTGTGGCACCCAAAGCGGCTATTGTTTTCCATATCCATAGTGGTGTAAATATTGCCCACCAAGGCCAATCTTGAGAAATAATATTACGAAAACTTTATTAATAAGCAAATATTGAAGAGTTATTAAATGTATAAGCATTACCTATATAACCATCTAGACGAAGGGCAAATAGTGTAACGAAAGTAAATAGACTGCAGTGAACAATAAATTTGCTGCAAAACAAAAAAAAAAAAAAAAACAACAACAACAACAATAATAAAATGACATTAATGGTAATATTGTCATCAATTTTTATTTTTATACATATTTTGCATGTACATATGTATATACAAAACTAAATATGTATATATTAGCATACCTGGGATTAAAATCTCGAAATAAAGATTGTAAATTCATTTTAGTTTCTTTCTTTTAGTTTGATTTACTCAATAATACATTGATATTGATGTAACTCCTCTCAGGTTTACTTTGGTGCTCACCACCAGTTGCTTTAGGAAATTTTATTCTTTCTTTTCTTATTTCACAGTTTGTCTTTTCATTTTATTTAATTGTTTTAGTTCGTAAATATTTATTATATTTTCATTTACAATTTTCATTATTTAGATGCATTTTTGTTGATTTTTAATATATATATTGTTTTAATAGAATAATAAAAATGTAATTCTTTCAGGTGTAAAATTTTTACACAAATAATGTGAGCAAAAAATAAAATGTCAAACAATAACAGTAATGACAATTCAGTACTGTTACTAAACCATTTAGCGATTTTTAAAACGCTACCAGCAGAATATGACGAATGCCATGAGAATGATGTGGAATTGGTATTGAAATATTTATTTTGTAGAATATGTAGTATTAATTTGGCGGTTTTAAATAAAGAAACGATTGCCATCACTGAATTGTACCATTACCACATTGTCCACATCGATTAAAATAAAAAATACTACGGTTAGGATTAGTTTGCGTCCATTTGTTAAACGAAAAGTGCTGTGTTGTTATAAAGTGTAAATTAAAAGTGAATTAGAAAATTTCATTACTAAATGGATGATGTGAATGAAAGTGATTGTTGCGGCAATGGCTGTGCAAATTGTGTGCTGGACATTAAGCCAGATAAATCTCTTAAAGTCGATAAAAGTGGCAAAGAAAATATACTGAACAAGTATTCGACATTTTATTTAATAAATAAAACTTTACACCTGCCTAACCTTGATACAGTGTGGGAGTTACATTTTAAATCAAAACTTTATGGAAATGAAGGTTTTATATTGGATATTGATCCTGGTTATCATGTAATGATGAGGAAAGCGTTAACGGCTGGCGCCAAAGTGAAAGGGAATGATGCGGAATTAAGACAGAAATATTTATTACGTCCTTATTCACCATATTGGTGGGATGATATGGCAATGGAATTTAAAATTTTAGTGCATTTAATACCAAATGGACCCATGTCTAACTATATAAATAAATTACAAATAAATGATGAAGTCGAGTTTCGTGGGCCCATAGGCACATTTAAGCACCACAGTGACGCTAACGGTGAGAAATGTTTGTTAATCCTAAGCCAAGGAGTGGCAGTGGCACCTGTCATACCCATTATAAAGGATATATTAAACAATGAAGCTGATATGACTAGAATTGTACATATAGCCTGCTACAAGGATCTGAGCCATTTATATTTTAGGGATACTTTATATAATTTTACTAAATATTGGAACTACAAGAATTATATATTTTTATCTCGACAAATGTGCTGCAATACGGAATGTTCAGAAAATGCGAAATGCTTGGAAATATGTCCGGATTTTAAAACAAAACTGAAATATAAAGAAAACATAAAACCATTACGTTTATCCTCTCAAGAATTGCAAACTATAGTTTCTCATATCAATTGTAAAAAGGAAAACACCTTTATAACCTTAGCCGGTACGGGAAAATTTCAAAATGATTTTAAGGAATTATTGCAAACAGAAAACAATGGCTTTTTGGAAGATAAAATTTACTTGTTATAATAAAATTAAAGTATAATTGTATACTATGTATATATTATAATTAAATGTTCGTTCGTTATTTATTAAATTCATTTTTCAATTCGCAGGTTTGCAGTTCTTTTAAAAACTGCCTTAAAGGTAAACGTCACTGGCATTGATGCTTATGGGAGCAATGGTTTTGTGGTGGATTGTGGTGATTAAGAAATGGTGTTAGCAAATCCATGGGCAAAGGAAATATTATAGTGGAATTTTTCTCGGCTGATATGTTGCTCAATGTTTGCAAATAGCGCAGCTGTAAAGTAAAATACAATTATTGCAAGAAATAAAACTTTCAAAAAGTAAAAACTTCACAAACCTGCAAAGCCGAAGGGCTGGCTGATATAATTTCGGAGGCTTCCCTTAAAGCTCTTGATGACTTCATTTCTCCTTCCGCAGCAATAACTTTAGCCCGTGCCTCTCTGGCTGCTTCGGCCTCAGCTGCCATGGCTCTTTGCAAAGCAGTGGGTAAAGAGACATCTTTTCTAAAATTCAAACAATATCTGTAAATCAATAGTTGTTTGAAATTTAATTCAATACTTACATTTCCACTCTCTCTACTTTAACACCCCATGGATCTGTGGCTTCATCTAAAGACATTTGCATTGTATGTGATATTGTTTCTCTTTCTGTTAATAATTCTGAGAGATTGCGGGTACCTAAAACATTGCGCAATGTAGTGGCTGCCAATAGACGTGTGGAATGACTGTAATTAGATACTTGTATAACAGCTTTTAAAGGATCACTTATACGATAATATACAACCGCATCTACTGTAACAGTCACTGAATCTTTTGATAAAACCTCTTGTGGTGGCACATCAAAAGATACCGTACGCAGATCGACTTTGCAATAATCATCAACACAAGGCAAAACAAAGAATACGCCAGGGCCTGAGAATGTTACAGGAGAATAAGGCTATAACTATAAAAATGCACAATTTTTTTTAACAATAAATGTACTTGCCTCTTGCACCTCCACTGCGCAAACGGCCCATACGAAATATCACGGCTCTTTCATATTCGGATACAACTTTAAAGCATATAAAGACTGATATTGGAAATGTTAGCACCATGATTATAACTGATATTGTGGTTGCTAAAATTTCCACGCAATTCATTTCTTCATTTTCGGCTGAAACACGCAAACATAATGCATTAATGCTTTTATTTGAAAAATATTGCATAAGAATAAAAATGATTCCGTGACCTAAAATCGCATGAAGTGTTAAAAATATATTTGGAAACGTTAAACATTTCACAGTTTCATATAAACCGATATGTGTCACTTGCACATGGTCGGCTGCTCAGCCAAATATCATTAACAGAAAGTTCATTTTCGAGCCATTTGGGAATGGACCGAGCAATAAAATTGACTTCACATCTATTCAACTGATCAGGTAACACTCGAAATGGTTTATGACCATAAACAGCCTGTAACATTTTTAATTCATTTGATTTTAAGCATAACAGTATCTCCAAGATTTCCATGCATCCAACAAAATCAATTTCTCATGGAATACACACTGCAGCTATAACAATGATAATATGTTCGAAAGTCTACTTTTGCTAAATCAACTGAGTTAATTCGCACATGCAGCGTAAAGTGAGTAATATTTTCAATTTACTGTAGAGGATATACTTGTTTTCAGTAGTTAGAAGTAGCTAGTAATAAAACCTATCTTATTGCCACTCACAGTTCCTCAGACTTGTGGTGAACTAGAATGTGTTATAAATATAAGACCAGGGGACGGTAACAATCAGACCCTAAGCTAAGTCTTTTCGGGTCTTAAACTGACTAATGGCGGTGTTAACAAATGAAATATTCATTCCATAGTTTTATTATTCACTACTTACATACTGCACGTCTTGATGCATTTTCTAATGACATTTTTTGGCACTTTGTTTTCTTAAAAATTTTCTATATTAAACAAAATTGCATCAAAACTTCCGCTGTAGATTCTGCCTATGAAACTATTAAACTGAAATGAAAAGTTGTAGTGCATTTTTTGTTGGAAAAATAAATCCAAACAATGATATTTTGTTACGAAATATTAAAAAAAATATTTATATATATATATAATTGCACATTATTTTTGATTTATTTTACAAATTCACAACCATATGAAGTCATTAAATCGATAAGAATTACGATAAAAATTATAAAAAAGAAAATATTAACGAAAATCTATTGAGTCTTTTAAAACATGTACATATCCAGGAGACTCTACAGTCTGGAAATAAGCATTCTCAGTTTATTTAGCAATTTTATATTGCTTTTCCTACAGAGGAAATTTAAAACTTTGAGTTTTTTTGTTGATACATTCATTTGTTTACAAGTTTCAAAATTCTCAAATCTTTTGCTATACACTTATAATTTCCTTTCCTCTTGTAAAATCAGGTTTTTTTTTGAAAAGAAAAAATCGATTCAATTTCCAAAAGCAACGTTATGATGGCTTTCAAATCCTCGTAATGTAATTAAACGAACAAATTTTCTTAATCTTGCTATTGCCCCTCAGTTGATGAAAATATTCTGTTTCTCTTTCTTGTTCTGAAAGTTCTTATAGAAGTTATCACTTATAAACCTCATGCTCTAAACTTAATACCAAAACCAGATAGTGGTTTAAGCATATTATCATTGATATAGAAAATGTTACAACCTCCATTGCTATAATATCCACACAATTCATTGGCGGAGACAGATGAACTCAGAGATTCGGAGATCAATCTAGAACTCTTAATAATAACAGGATTGGATCAAACGCCGTATGAAATATCGAAGGTGATATGTACTTCGAGATTAGATTTTGGTTTACACTATCAAATATCGACGGAAAAATATACATCGTAGTTCGAAAGATTCGAAGATAAAACTAGAACTCATAATGATCAATTTACAATGAATCCCATATCGCATCCCAAGCCTTTTCAATGAAAAGACTGCATCAAACGGTCTATCACATATCATCGAATGAGAAATATACATCGTGATTAGGTTTTGGTTTACAGTTAAAATAATCGATGTCCGGTCCCTTGTACACTCGAGTCTTGATAGTTGCCTAACGTTGTTATTGCATATATAGACTGGTATACAGGATAATATTGTAGACTTAGTCGCTATTGATTTAGAGATGCTAAATTACTCTCTATATCCTGTTTAGGATCTAAACATGGATGTGCTTATTCTCAGTCTTATTTTAATAAATCTAGTATCGAATGGTATCGAACCAAGCGATTAGCTTGCCTTGCATGATTGCGTAGAAATACTAAAGTAATGTGACCAATTGATATATTGTACTGCCCTCATTCTATATACGGTTCCCCAATAAGATCTGCCTTAACCCGATGTATAGGTGCCAAGTATATGTTCTAATGATTCGTTTGTTGGAACGATTCCTCTTCTGTACAAATATTGCTTGAGTTTTCAATGCTCAGTCCGAAAGCCGGGTATAATTCCCAAGCTGGCTAGATAGCTTTATGAACTATTCAAACGTCTTCGTGCTATAATTGCCTAGTAAAAGTTTGGATTATCTTAAACTTGTATCCTCTCTCCGAATCAGCACTTCGCAACTTCTCTTACTATTCTACAGAAAGGTTTTAACCCTTAAGTTTCCCCGATCTAGCAAGTTCTTTTGTTACGGAAGGTAGTATGGGCACGAGTACTTTAAAAAGGTTTTTAAGTCTTGGGCTTAGTACCGAAATGATTGTCATGTGCTTGAAGTGGGTAATAGGAGAATTCAAATTCAACATGCCCGTTAGCCTGTTTCCATTCTGACGAGGCAGTCCAGTTTTATATTATGATGAGATATGATATTTCCTATCAAAAGTGCAGTATATATTCAAGGTATTTTTTTTTTAAAAAGACTTGAACGTCCTTCTCAAATTATCAGAAAATTGGGAATTATTATTCCTTTCCCGCCTTTTGTTTAATGATAATTATAACTAGAACACTGCTACTTCCTTGATCTCGAATCTTGGTGGATATCACTGTGGATGTAGTCACCATAGTCGGATGTAGTCACCGTAGTAGGTACTGCCATGAAAAAGTTTCTTAAAAAAATATGTTGTCGACTTTAAACTGTAGTTCCCATCATTTTTGTATAAAATTAACACACAGAACAAAAGTGGGGTGAGCAACTAGATCATGGATGGTACAACCAATTCATAATTCTTTGTAAAAAAAAATTATGTCTGTATGGTGTTCCTTGTATCCAATTCTTCAGAATCAATAATTCATACATACGTATGCATATGAAATGTGAAGAGTGTTTAAAATTCGTTATGTTTGTACGCCCTGTTCAATTGTAGAATTTTTTGCGTATGTTTTGTTAAACTTTAATGTTTTCTTTATATTTATTTTAATGAAATAATGAACATACACTGAAATTTAAAGCCAAATAAAAAAAATTATTGATTTATTTTTATAGTATGATAAATTATAATGTTGATATTAAAACAAACAATTAAAACAACCTTATAAATAAACACACAAACACGTACATAAATAAATTGGTAATTGAAAAACATAAAAAGAATTAAAAGAAAATGAAAAATATTAAATAAAAACATTACGAACAATTCAGTTTTTTAATAAACTTGTAGCAGAAGCAAAAAAAACAAAATTATTGCTTTTCTTTAATTGTTTTTCAATAAATAAGTTTTTGGTTTTTTTTTAAACCATCTACATATGTACATACAAACATTCATACCAACTGTTGAATGACAAATTTACTTTTAAATATCAATAATTAACACAAAGAATTATTTGTTTATTTAAATAAAAACAAAAATACTGATTTTAAGTTATAAATTTGAAATTTCCACCTTTTCTTTGCCACCTGCCCTGCCACACAAAGAGAGATTTTCATGGAGCATGAATTTTGTTTACTTTACCATTAAATGAACCCGAAACAAAGAAAATCCACTACTCCAACTAGAATATTAAATACAGTGTGCTAAAAATAATTTCTAACACAAATTGATTCCTTTCAGAAATTTGAAAGAATATTTACTTTTCAAGGCCTTATGTTCTTTCACTCTCATACTTTATTGTTTTCGTAATAATTCTCCTATTTTTCTGAACTATAATTTTATAACTACTAATCAGTGATGATCTTGGTTGTTGATATTATACGATCTGAATTACCACGAATTATTTCCTTAAACGGTTACAAATATCGTTGAAAAAATATATTCATATTTTCATTTTGATGACTGATCCGTGATTCGAACTCGAGCCTTTCGTCTAAGAAGCCAACACACCACCTACCAGACCACGGCGTCACTCTAAATTTGGGCAACATATTGACATCCTTCTTTGCCATCGTGCAACCATTGCAAATTTAATAAGAACTTTCTACTCACTACTCGAATTTTGCTTTGGTCTTAGCCAGAGTTTAATCGTCGTTTTCATAGTGGTGCACATCTCTCAAATCTCATCCCATCTTTGTTGTATCCACATACGAAATATAATGTCATTAATAAGATTTAACAATAGAGCTCCTAAAAAACAGTACTTTAAAATTCTGCTGTAATAAAATCTCTATTATCGAATGCGGAACACATGATGGTCTCTGACTAGTAGGATAAGATATTCGGAAACATTAAGTTTTCATGACGATAGCGAGTTTGAAGCAGTAGTCTAGTAGGTATGTGTTGGCTTATAAGACGTAAAGCCGGGATTCGAGTCTTACGCTAGAAATCAAAACAAAATACACAACGTACGATTTTCTCTCAGCAGATTTCTGGCAAAAACTCTGAGAGAATATAAAATTGTCATGAAAAGTTTCTCAAAACAATCTGTCGTTCGAAGTCAATTTTAAACGGTAGGTCCCGCCCACTTATGTATAAAATTAATACACACAATATAAGTGGTGTGAGAAACTAAGTCAATAATCCTGATTGAAGGGTTGTAATGTATGTATGTAGAAAAATATTACTAAAATCATTCTATTACGAATATTGTCAGTAAGTCAATTAGAGTAAAGAGCTTACAATCCGATCAGGATAAAGGGCTTACTGATAATAATAATACGCAGAGTTATGTGAATTAATCGCACCTTCCTGGCATCCCCAATCATTACATGCAGTTAGTTACATATTGCTCAGGCTGTAGTTCGAAAGAGTATTGTTTTTATAATTACTTAAAATTTCTATCAAAATTTAACCTCCCATAGTATTGTTGGAATCGCTTAAATTTAAACAAATATCGTCCTATGTCTCTATGGTGGTCTACTGTATATTTTTTTGGAATTTGGATTTCCTACGTAAAATGTATATCGTTTTGCATTGATTTCAACATTTCAATTTTTGAATTGTTTATTTATTTTGTTGTTGTTGTTAATGTTGTTTTGTTATCTTTTAGTAAATTTGTTTATTATTCTAACTGTAAAGTTGTATGTTTTTATTTAGAAAGTTTATCTATTTGGGGATTCCAACGTTTCTCTCGGTGGTCTCATTGAACATTTTTTTACACAATACATATGTATGTACCTACTACATCTTACACCATAAATTTCTTATTGCTCTCATGTACATGATTAAGATTTTGTCGTTGTCCGTAAGAGATCCCCCCATTTTAATGGGGAAGTTTTGCGATAAAAACAATATTCAATATTAATTTGCTATTTAAAATATGAATTTATTATGATATTAACTGCAAATCAATGACACAGTTTGAACAATTTTTTTTGGCGACTGTAAACATTTTAATTTAGACAAAGAAGGAATAATTTATTCGGTATTAATATTTAATTATGGTCACGTACCATAGATTTGATTTACAGTTGTAAAGTATAAGAAAAATTATCACTAAGAGATAATAACGATTCAATGGCCTTAATTGCTAGAAAAGTAAAAACATGGAAATTAGCAGTTTAAATCGTCAACTGCAAAACATATGTATGATCCTAGCGGTGCGCATTTAGTTGTTATCCTTCACTGGGCACAACGACCAAAGGACAACAAATCTCTTGAAATGTTTCCATTGTTCCATTAACACTGAAATATTTGCATTGTGTCATAATACTGTACAATTAACAACTGAAAACAAGTTATTTAATTAGAGACGAATGTAAAATAACTCGTTTTAAGACAGATTGTATCAAATATTTTTAATCTAATTTCTGAGAAATTTATGTCAAGCTTACACTCTTTATTCATCTTCAATTTCCCTCAATTTTTTCTGTGGCTTTCAAAAAATCAGATTTGTTTAGTTTTTTCAAAATAGATATCCTTGGAAGGTAATTTTATAACAGAATACAAGTCTCTTGTTTAATGAACTATTTCTTCGGGTTTGGAAAGAATAAACCGAACTACACTTAGGAGTTGACTGTTGACAACTGTTAACAATAACAATATTTCTCTTCCAAGTAAGAGACGAGAAATTTATAAAATCAGTGAAAAAAAGTCCCAATTTCAGCAAAATGAAGATTTGGATATTATGAAATAGCTTCAAATATTGAAATTTTTCAGGAAGAAGTTCCAATGAAAAAGTAAACTTCTTTTCGAAGTACCTAATACCGTTCTTACTATATTGTAATGTCTTCTTTCCTACAACCTACTTCAACAGTGCTAACGTAAAAAACTGCATGAGTAGGGATCATACCCTGAGTGTTGGTCGTTTTCAAGTAAAGTAATAATTCCTAAAGGGTCCCCAAATAACTACTGAATATTTTCTTAAATTTATTTTTTAATTTGAAAGTAAAATCCTTCCAGTTTCATTCAAGAAGTCGCCGTGGTCTAGTAGGTAGTGTGCTGACTTATTAGACGCAAAGCCAGACTTCGAGTCCCAGGCGATTTCTTTTCAGCTGATTTCTGGCAAAAATTCTGAGTAAATAAAATTACCATGAAAAGTTTCTCAAAAATCTGTCGTTCGGAGTCGACTTTAAACTGTAGGTCCCGCCACTTATGTATAAAATTAACATACACAACATAAGTAGTGTGAGAAACTAGGTCAATAATCCTGACTGGAGGGGCTGTAATTACCAATTGTGTATGTATGTAATTTCATTCAAATGGCTGCCTCGGCTGGCCATCCAGTAACCTATACGATCGGTCCAATTTTTAAGCACATTATCGATTGTGTGCAGCTGTATTTCAGCGTTAATTGTCTCTGGCTTGTCGGGGTACCACTTATCTTTGACGGCACCCCACAAATAATAGTCCAACGGTGTCAAATCGCAGCTCCGAAGTTTCCAAACGACATCAGCTCAGAGGCTGATAATGCGATCTTCAAAAATATGGCGCAAAACATTGAGTGTAGCTTCGGATGTGTGGCACGTAGCGTCGTCCTGTTGAAACCAAATGTTGCCAATATCCTCCTCTTAAATTTTTGTGAAAAAAAAATTCGTTCAACATGGCCCGATAATGATCCCCATTAACTGTCACGGCAACTCCCTTGCTCATTTTCGAAGAATTACGCTTATGAACCAAAATTCGAACCAAACGGTGACTCGTTTTGGGTGGGCCGGCTTTTCAATGTATGCTTGCGGGGTATCTATGCTATAAATGCGACATTTTTTGAATGAAATTATTTTCCATTATTAACCGGAAGGATTGTGCTTTCAAATAAATAAAGAAATTTGAGAAAGTATTCAGTAGTTTTTTTTAAGTATTTTTCAAAAAAAAAAAGTTATTTGCCGGACAATTTATTTTTGCGTATTTATCCGGCCCTTGTTTTGTTCCAAATAAGCGGGTTTGCACTTGTACTATATAAATCAATACTATAATTTTCTCAAGTATACTGCAATATTATTATGTTTAAATTTAAATTTTTAATTTTAAAAAGTTAAAGAATCGAATAAAGGAAATTTCATTAGTCTTTTCAAATCTTTTTATCAAAATTTTTTGAAAATGAATATTGCTTTTATTTAATTTTTCTTTTCATTATTCATTTAAAAATTCCTATTTAAAGAAAAAACACTTTTTATTTTTCACTCAGATTCTAATCGGAATTTTCTTGTTAAACCTACAAGTTTTTAATCCTTGATAAGTACGATTTATATGTTGACCCAATGCCGGTGGTATATTTATAGTATGTGAGGTACGTATATCCGTTGTAGGATAACGTGTCACAACTTCTGGTGGTGCAACAGCAATACGAGCCCGATTTAAACGTGGCGAATTAGTATTCATTTTCAAATAAACTTCTGAAAATATCCGTTTTTTTCAATTTTATTTTTCGCTTCTCCCGTTTCTATTACGAACTTAATCCGCGTACAACTGAACAGCAACTGAACATGTTTAACGTCAAAATTTATATTTTCATTTGCATCGTTCCAAACGGAGATAAGTAAAATTCACGGCTTTTGCAAATAACAAGTACAGAGAAAAAAACAATTTGAAATTTTATTTAGTTTATAAAACATTACCTTTCAGTCCATCCATTATACGCTAACTGGAGAGATTAATATAAACAACAACAAAAGAAAATTTTCTCGTTATTTTTTTCAATATTATGTAGTAAAACGTCTGGCAGATTAGGCAAACGGTCAGACAGACGGCGAATTTTTACAAAATGTATTAAATATAGAACAAGTCTACATTTTTTTTTTGCTTCCAGCATGATATTTTGGAAATTGTTTACTTAAAGTTTAATAAATTCTTTTTTTTTTTTCTTGTACATAATTATTATTTTGTTTACACCATTTTCAATTAGATTAAAGAATTGAATTTTTATAATATCCACATAAATTGGTCTTTACAACCCTTCAGTCAGGATTTCAGGATTACGATCTAATTTCTTGCACCATTATGTTATGTGTATTAATTTTATACATGAGTAGAAATTTTATTTACTCTCAGAGTTTTCGTTAGAAATCTCCTGAGAGGAAATTATCAAAGAAATATGGAGTTCGCACCGTGGTCTCACGTCGCATACTTTGCACAAATCCGGTGGTGATATATCCCAGATCCCCGACACATTTCTGTCTAAGCAGTAAAAGAAAAGCTTATTTAATAATACAATTTTTAATGTAAATGGAAATGGTGTAACATGTGCAGTATTTTGTTTAGATTTTTAAACTTTGTCTATTTGTTCCAAAAAAAGTTTATTTTTTCTTTGAAGGTAAATATTTCCAAAACAAATTTCAAAACTGTTTCGAATTCGAAACATCATGGATATTAATGTTTGCCGCTGAGGATGCACTAATTAAATCTTTACGTTGCATAAAGTTTAGTTTTTAGAATTGTTTTTTTGTTTTCATTTTATTATTTAAGATGATTTTAATTATTTACACAAAACGGTGTAACAAATGAAAATATTTTTGTATTCTAAAAAGAAAATCGATCCCTATAGACACATATAAACTCTCGTTAATATGTGATTGGTTGGTTCGTTTATTTTAGAACAGTTCACATGATTTAAAACATAATCAATGACGTGTGCCTGATATAGGTTCGCATAAAGAAGTATTTTTCATAAGTACACGACGAATTTTTCTACACCCTGCAAACTCAATAAGCTATATTTCGACTATAAATTTAGAAGTTGAAAGAAAAACTTAACTTCCATTAGAATAATTACGTAAACGTAACCGTAACTTGGTTACAACATGTCAGGCGAAGGACACTATATACATTATTATAAAAAATCAACTCCAGACGGAAATCTCTGCAAGAGGAAAGTTTACTCGTTCATAGAGATTGATTACGTTTGGTAAACTTAGAATTACGATCAGATGTACAATCGAACTGGCATATTTACTCCAACATTCCGGCTTATTGTGTTATTTTGTAATATTTCCTGAAGTATTTAATGCAATGATTTAATATTCTAAGATTTTTCGGTTTTGAAGACGGAAATTGCACTATTTCTTTGTATCTGACTGGCTTCATATGACTTATTTCAGTTTACAGTCAATTCAGTTATAGTTTAGAACAAAAAAAATCTAAAAAATTCCGGCAAGTGCCGAAATGGAGCAGTATTCACAACAAAATACCCAGAAAGAGGAGATTTGGCAAAAACACTGTAAAGTATTGTGGTGAAGATGTTGAAATGGGCATTTTCTAGAAGAATATTTATTCTTCACAATCTATTGTTTCTCTTTTTTTGTATAAAACAATTGTGCAATGCAGTGTATTGAATCCTAAAACTTAAATAGTTTTTTTGGTCGACCTGGATTTCAGTTTTCTAGATAATACCATTTTAAAACCATTCTAGGGGTGCTAGGCTGGTTAAGGATTTCTATTCCCAATTTTTTTACAATTGTGTCTTCTATTGTGAAACTATGTTGAATTCGAGCATTTGCGCAATGTTTAGGTCTGGGCGATAATAACAGTTCTTATATGGCAACCGTACTTGGCGTTTTCGACTTTTTTTATGTCACTATGCGATCGCTGCACTTGATCTGTCGAAAGCATTTGTTATTTCAGATTTTCAGAATTTAAGAAGAATAATGAAGTTAAAAATTGTTGTTTCCCATGGTAAAGTTCTTTCCGCAATATCTTTTAAAAGCACAGTTTTTGGCACTGTAACTAGGATTCCTTTAAGACATCTACTTACAAATTATTATTGTCAGATCAGATATTCTGTACTACCGTGCACCGCAACACAAAATATTCTGAGAAATTTTTAAACATCATGTTGCCGTTGTAGTCTAGTAGGTAGTGTGTTGGCTAATTAGACAACTCAAATCCCAAGACATGTCCAACAAAACGAAATATTTCATGGGCTACTTCTTCTCATCAGATTTCTGACAAACATGAAAAGTTTCTCAAAAAATCTGTCGTTCAGGTTCGACTGAGAGAGAGAGAAACTAGGTCGTAATCGTGACACAAGGGTTGTAATAACGAATTGGTGGATATGTATTTCCATCTGCTTTCATGTAAAGCGAAATAAGAATTACGTTTAAAAATTCCGTTAATCAATTTTTAAAGTTTAAATTTCCATGAATTGGGTTTAAGAGCTCTTATTAGAGTGCAGCTGTCGATGCTATTCATTAAATTAAACACAATGGCACCAGATATAATTACTTTTTGAATAATTTTTATTAAAATAAATTCATATACAGTATAATAAAGATCATTTTGTCTTTTTTTAATTTTATAATACAAAAATATTACTTCAGGTGTTTAATAATTTTTTTCTTCTCAATCCAAATGCTTATAAAGGACTATAATAAACTAGAAAAAGTAATATAAGGGATATATTATTGTAAAGAAAACCTCTATATTTTCAAAATACTATCGTTTCATGTTTTTCGTTTTAAGTTTTTGTAACAAAATGTGACTTAAAGGCTAAGAAAAATTATTTATTGACCGATATAACAAACAAAATGACTGCAAACAAGACGTAGTAACAATTTTGGCATCGAAAATTAGTCTTTTCTTCAAAGTGGAAAAATGAAAAAGGATATTTTTCAACTTAAATATTGCTTTTTTGCGTTTCTTTTCTTTCTTCTTCAATTATGTATACCAATTGAATATAAAAATTATTATTTTTTCTTTTAAATATATTCTATATAATAATAAATGTTTTATGTATAAAAATGGGGGGAAGTTGTAAGGTTTGTTTTATTATAATTCTCACTCTTTTAATTTTAAATAATGAGGATCTCTTTGATTTGTTTTGTGAAAAAATTCTGTCAAATTATTCTTGCAATAGCAAAATGACTAATTTTTCAATTTCCAAATGAATAAGACTCAGAATATTTGTTGCATGAATTAGTATCTTAGTGCTAAGCAATTTCAGATAAATTCCAAACATCATCATCATCACCATTATCATCGTTCTCTGTAAAATTATGTTCCTCTTCATCCCCATTATTTGTTTGAGCCAATAATTGCTGTCTTAACTGATTGCGATGACGTCAGTCATTGTACATGCCGTCGACTAAAAAATCCATGCGACGGTAATGACGTGTTGACCAACAATCACGGAAACGTCTATAGGATGTTATCATAATACCAATAACCAGTGGTATTATGAAAATCATAGAAACTATGGGTAATATAAAGTCACGACCACGGCGGAAGGAATTATTTGTAAATTCTTGAGAGGGTTGAGCATATGGTCCATCCGAAGCTGATGCCGATGATTGCAATAGAGTATTCAATTCGGGATTGTCTTTTTCCAAATCGGGAAAGTCGGGTATGCTATAGGTTATGGTGGGTTTTTTGGGTTTGGGTGTAGTAGTAGTAGTGGTGGTGGTGGTGGTAGTAGTAGTAGTTGTGGTGGTAGTTGTAGTAGTGGTTGGTTTCGTGCTGGTAGTACTACTTGTACTGTTCAAGCTTACTGTAGAAGTTGTTGGTTTAATTGTTGTGCTGACGTTATTGGCTTTAGTTGCATTAGTATTTTGAAATCTAGCTGTTGTTATAGGGCTTGCAGTTGTTGATGTTGTTGTGGTTGTAGTAGGCGTTGTTATGTTTGTAGTGCTATTGACATTCGTTTGTTTATTTAATTCATTGCTGTTCTTGGAATTAATTATTGTTGTCTCTGTTTTGTTGACTTCGCTAATAATGTTGGGCTTTAGCTCCGGCAAAGTCTTTTCCGTTGCATTCTTATTCTCAGTTGCTGCGACTGTTACCTTTTCGGTGTCATTTTGTGCAGGCTTTTCCAAGACAATCGTTCCACCGCCTTCTGCTAAAATTTGCGTTACTTGTGTAGGTGCCTGGGTAGTGGTGGTAGTTGTTGTCGTCGTTATAGTGACATTTGCAACTGTACTATTCACCCCATTTGCTTTCACCTGATTGTCTTCCAAACTTTCATTGTCAACGGGTGTTACTTTACGTACTTTGGGCTTAAAGGAGGCTTCCGTACCTTTTAGCTGAGACAATGTCTTATCCAAATTTAGACCTGTATTAACTGTTATATCTTTATTGAGTTCAATTACAGTTTTATTTTCCTTGACATTCGAAGGCGTAGATACAATTGTGGTATTTCCATTATTTTCCAAAGGCTTCGTTAACTCTGCGTGGGTCTCTTGGTAACCGCCTACGATAAGGCCTATGCATAGCACCACAAATTTTGCAAATTTCATTTTATTTAAGCTCGTAATTTAGCAAATTTTTTCTGTTTAAAACGCTTTAATTGTGCATTATATTGAGAAAGTTATTGTTTGTTTTTTTTTTTTTATTTCACACTATTTTGCGTGTTTTTATTTGTAATTTAATGCTTTTGCCTGCCTGCCTTGTTTTATTTTGTGTATAGAAACATCTGACAACGTTGCAATAACATAGTATGTGTGCGTGCATGAGTATTTTGTATGAGAGTTGTTGTTTTCTCATTTTTCATTTTTGTTTTTATCTCCATATGTGTTGACATTTTTCATATTCCAGAAGGCAGTTATTTTAGGAAGTGTTAGGAAAACTAAAACATTAGAGTTGCCAGGAGTTATAATTTCTTAGCAATATTCACTTTTTAATTTTTTCGTCGATTTTCTGGTACATACTATTGATCTGTATATCTGAACCGATTATACATTTTAGTATTTACTGCAAAAATAAACTAACACAAAGTCAGGATCAATTTACAAATCGAATGGAATTTAGGTACTGGTAGCGAAAAAAGCTTCTTATATTATAGCCATATTCTATTCAAATAGTTCAGCTGATGGCCTTAGCAGCTAGTGCTCTTTAACTATATATAATCCTTGGATCAATTCCTTGATTTATATGAATAAATAATAATAATAATATTCAGACAGTGAGTGATAACGTAACGTAACGTTCTTGACCAATGCAAATATGTTATTAGACGTCTTTTGCGCGTTTAAAATTTACTTTGCAAAGTTTTCAGTTTATAGGGGAAACTAAAAAAAACGATTGGGGATGAATATACACTTTGGTGTTCTCTCAAAAATTCGGTTTGTCTTTTAAAAATGTACGTAAAAAATTATTTGTCAACAGATTTTTAGTTTTTGATCTGGAAATATCTTTCAAGACTTATTATAAATCGAATAAGTTCCCATAGGCCATTTTTAATAAAATGGAGTTGTGGAGTCTTGCCTTGCGAATCTGTGCAATGTTCTGTAGGAGAACCAGAGCTATGCAGAATATGGTTATGCAAATGAATGACTATTTTGAAACGAAGTATAAAAAAACATCCTAGCCTGACCAATCGTAGAGAGTACTTGCTTTTACTACATAGAAGTGCAATGTTCTGTAGGAGAACCAAAGCTATGCAGAATATGGTTATGCAAATGAATGACTATTTTGAAACGAAGTATAAAAAAACATCCTAGCCTGACCAATCGTAGAGAGTACTTGCTTTTAAAGTGATGTTAATGCATCTCTCAAGAAAGCATCTCGGCGCTTATTGAATATTAGGTAGGCAGTTCCCTGCTCACTGACGATGCAAAACATCCTGAATGAAGTTTGTCAGAGCAACAGAGCTGAGGCAGGTGCTATAATAGGGATGAAACTTAATAGCTATTATTTATAATATCTAATCGGCTCCAAGGAATGTTTTCTCTTTTAAATGATCAAATTTATACAACATAACATTAATTTATTTAAACAGAGCATTGAACAAAAGAAACTGAAACTGTCTACTGTATTAAAAGAAAAATTAAAGTAATTAAGTTTTGTTTAAAGTTTTTATTTTCTTGCCTTAAATGTAATTATTTTTTCGATTTAGATTTTGATTTTTTGCCAACTTTTTTATTTATTTCGAATCCACCGCCTATTTTCTTATCCTCTCTGTAAGTGCCATGGAACTTATCAAACCAGCCAAAAACGCCAAAATTATAATTGAATCTGAAAGTAAATTTTAAAAAATTCATAAGTTAAGTAAGGCTCCAAGTTTTTTTTTTTTTTTAATAAAATTCAAGAAATAAAAATAGTTGGCAATGAGAACAAACGGGGCCTTTTAAATCCTTAGATATACTTGCAAAAAAAAAAAAAAAACTGGAAATCTGTATATCTTGTAATTTCGAAAACATTTTAATAATATCTATAAATACTATACTTAGTTGGTCTAGTTTTGCTTTCATTGCCTTAAATTCAAATTAAAAAAAAAGGTAGAGAAAAATTATAATAAAAGATATTCACTTACTTGGCATGATGTAAATCGTGGAATAACACCGAATCCTTGCCTATATATGGAAAATAGTAACCCGTGTGATCTGTCATTGAATTGATCACGGCTAGCACGGCAAATAGCCAGCCAAGAAGAATATGTCCATTCAAAAGAGCCGCTAATAAAGCAATGGGACCAACATTACTGACAACATGTTCCACTGGATGACAATAGAATGTCATGGCAGCAACCGGTGCTGTCCATTCATGATGTTTCTTATGGAAATATTTGTAAATCGAACGATGATGCAACATACGATGGGCATAATAGAAGAGAGGTTCTTCGAATATAACCATTAGGCCAAATTTCATAACAAAACTTTTCATTGTTGGCAATTGACGTATAGACTCGACATTCCAAGTACGGGACATGATCAGGTAGCTTACGTAAAGAGTAACGGTGGTCACAACCAGCTGATTAAAAAGAACTTGTACGACGGACTAAATAGAAAGAGAATATACAATTTGGTATTATTAATGTAAATTTGAAAAGATATTTGAGTATCATTAATAAAATAAAATTAAATTTTGTACGCGAGAAAGGAGAAGACTAGTCGTACTTTTTGCTATATCGGCAAACTTGTAATTTCTGTTGTTGTATAGAGGAATGATATGAAATTCTGGACAAATTTAATAAGTTAACTATTTTGAGTCGAATATTTTAAATTCATTCTTTAAAAATGGTCGTAAAGCCAATATTGCAATGGCACATCATATTTTACTAGACTGCATTAGATTTGCTCGATTCTTTCGAAATGAACACTAGAAATTTAAAGTTTCCATACATTCACTCTGAGTTGGAATATTTCGAAAATATTCGTCGTAAATTTGCATGAAATTGTAGCTTATAACAGATTTACACTATTCAGCATTCCGGGGATCAAGATGTATTCAAGTTAAATTTTTAGAAGCAGAGCCATATTTTCCAGCTATTATGGCAAAGAGTTTGTTTTTATCTTAATTCCAATTGGTATTAGAAAAATTATATATTTTACCGTATAACGTTGTAAAAAGGATCAAATTAAGATCAAGATTTTGTTACGAGTCCTGGTATCATGTTGTTCAACTCTCCATTAACTCTGAGCGATTATTTCTAACCTTTGTTATTTGAAATTTGGGTCTTGAAAAGGTTTTTTAATTCTTTATAAGTTTTCGTCTAGCGAAGATAGTTATTAAACACAAGTTTACTGGTCTTTTCTACGGTTTGGCCCGTTCCGGATTTTCTAGATTTTTTTTCAGGCGCTTGGGGCTTGTAAAGTAAATTATTGAAATGTTATTGGACTCTTGGACAATGTTACAGAATTTAGAATGTTACAGAAAATAGAATAAAATAGTGGTTTCTACTTCAAGGTTTTTATTTTCATTTAAAACTTAGGTTTTAGAATGATTATTGATCTTCTGAATAAGATAAGTTCTTGAAATTTGGCTTGAAACTTGAGCAGAGGTTATGGATCTTCTGCATAAGATAATTGTTTTTACTTGAAACTTGGCTTGAAACTTGAGCTTTGAAAAAAGCGCATTACTCACAGGTTACTGGCCTACCGGAATAGATGCCAGATTTCATTTTTAAATGGATCTACCGTGGCGTTTCAGAATTCCTAGTTAAAATTGTTAATATTATCTGGTCTTAGGTATTGGAATAAAACTTTTTTATATTCTTTTTCGTTCCTCTAGGGAACATGGGGCTGTCACTTATATTTAGATGATTTCGCTTGCCGGGAATCAAAGCACTGTGTGAATGTAGTTCTAACGAACTTTTACTAATTGAATTTACTCTTCCTGAAGATGTGGCGTTTCATTGCAGTCCTATGATGCTTGCAGCTGTTGATTTAAGTTAGGTTAAGTTTAAACCTGCTATTGAGTCTGGTTAACCTAAGTTATTTTTCTATTAAACTGGCCCTGATGGACACTTGTTTATAGTGAATTTCTAACTGGGCCTTCAGTTGCTAAACAAGATAGTTTTTATTAAAAAAAAAAAATATTTCTGCTCGTGTAGAGCATGATTTAATGGAACTGTTTAGCATATCACTTTCGAGATTGCATTTTAAAAAATATATTTAAATTAAAACACGAAAAAATAAAAGTTTCAAAGGTCAAATTCAAAACTTATAAATTTTGGAGCATGAAATTTAAATTTTTTTGATAAGAATTGAACTTTAAACAAACATAACAGCAAAGCAAGCATATCTTGCGTTTTGTTTTTGTCCATTCTAGCATGGAAATATCTTAAATGAATACCTTGGGAAAGCCATATTTCGATTTTCTTTAACCAAGAAATTAAAAAATGAAAAATTTTCCTGCAGTGCCCTTACGTTATTCTAAGTTGTTGTTGTTACAAAATTGTATTGCAATATGTTACAATTCTAGGCATTGACGGCTCTTCTAAGGAACAGTAACACCTGAAAACAAACTGCCATGAAGATAATTATATGATCCTGATAGAGTTTGCGAATTAATTTGTTTTCTCCTTTAAATAATAAAGGAATACCTACGGGTACGCAAAGTATTTCTTACCTTCCATAATTTCTTTCTATCCACTGGTACATTTTGATCAGGTTGAATTTTGTATTTTATGACCCATTTTGGTTTACTGTAGACATCAACAAAGGTGAAAAACAGTGCATAACCCCAATAAACCAAAAAAATTAACGACGTTGTGCCAAAAACCCATGCTATTAGGGGATCGTCAGCTTTAAAAAATAAACAAAATTTAAAATTATAATTTAAAGAATTGATTTTACGTCAAATTATTGCAATAATTAACTTACTTGTTGAGTCCAGCAAGCGTTCCCATGTCTGTTGACAAACTTCACCGCCATAATTCCAATATTCTTGAAAACGACTCAAGAAATCTGCCGCTAATGCTGCCATCTTCAGAATTCGCTGGTCACTAAATTTTATGCCACTTTATAATGAATGGTTTGAGTTCTTTTTTTATTGAATTCAATAGGCATTAATTTGTATTATGGATTGTGTTTGAATTTTAGTTATTTTTTTTTTTAACAAATCTTATCTATCTTTCTATGTGGTATTATGGATTTCCATTATCAGTTCCCCTAGTAGTTTTTTGTTTTTTATTCTCATAATAATTTTTGATAGCACAAGCACCTACACGCAGTTTTTAGTGTTGTTAGGCAATTAGGTTTAGTTAGGCGATAGGTAGCATTCCGGAAAAATGTATGGGAAAAGTTGGGTTAAATGAATTGCTCTCAATTTAGACTTTTTCCAAGTTGGTTAGTTTTACAGTCATACTAATTGAAAATACCGATATTAGGCGCAATCTTACTGATTATTAGTCTGTTAAAATTTCAATAACAATAAAGTTTCTTAAAAAATCTGCCACTTATGTAGCATTAATACACACAACTTAAATGGTGTGTGAAACTAGGTCAATAATCCTGACTGAACGATTGTAAGGACTAATTATGTATGTAAGTAAGTACACCACTTATAGCAAAACTTAGGATAAGGCCAGCCAATTTCTTCAGCTAGATAAAAATCACCACCAACACAATAATTAAAGGTTACTAGAACAGATACGTATATTTCAACCATTCCCAAAAATATGAAAAATATTTCATTCTTCTTGCTGTACAGCCTAGACATTGTTCTTTCTGACTAAACAGACTAAGAAGCATGGTCCAGATTCGATTCTTAAATCCGAGAAAAGGTTTGCAAAGCGAAGGACAATCATAAATTGTCAGAAAGATTGTTAATTTCATAAATACTTTAATTTTAATTACGTTAAGCGTATTTAATAATCGACCATACCTTTCGTGTAACCTTTTTAAGTACATGACACTTGTATGCAAAAAAAAAAAAGATTATCTGCGCCCATATGTACGTACGTAAGCCATACTAGTTTTCGATTAACTAATTAGTATTTGTTAGCACAACTATTAAATTAGAATTATTAAGTTTTTTTTATTGTTGTTGTGCTTATTAATACTAGCGATAATCATGAAATACCTGAGCACTGAAACTATGAACCTAAACAAGAATAATTATGATGATAATTACATATACGTATTACTAGCATAAAATAATAAAACAAGAGGTGTCTTAGGGACATCCAGCTGAAAAGAATTTTGATTCAACAAATTCATATTCACAAATGGCTTTATTTCTAGATAACGAAAGATGAGAACCCTATCTCCTTAGCAAATAAAAAGTAGAAGAAGTGCTTTACTGAAGAAACTTTAATATAATATTAGACCCAGAAGATTTAATTATGTTGGGCTCTGCACAATTAATGAAACTGTTGAAGTTGGGCAATTAACTCCTGTATTTAATTTAAAAATTTCTTTATTTATAATTTTAAGAACATTAATATTTCATAAGGCGACTCGGTTAGAAATTTTTCTAGTCATCAGCTAACAACACTATATAGTTCACAAATAGCCCCAAAATTTAGCAAATATGTACCGATCCTTATCAAATCTTTAATCTTTTTAACGATCGATAAGACATATTAACAAAAGACCAAACTATTTTTTTTTAGAATGTAAGAAGAATTGTATTTTACTTTAAAATGATTTTGAATCAGAATTGTATTACCCTCGATAATGTATTTGAAAAAAACTTTCTTTTGTTTTTAATCGTAATACATACTAAGTAAAACCTTTGATACCCATATAAATGATATATTGCCACCAACAAATGGATAATTCCAATAATTTAATTAAATTTTTCATTCCATTGTTTTGTGTACACAAACGTGCCCACGTAAAATGCATGTCATTAATAAAATTGATTATTTTTTAAATCGTATGATTTGCTTATAAATCCATTATAAAGTATTATAGATAATTTTGAACGTTTATCAATTATTGTTAAAATAAACAGAAGCAAAAATTTATTCAAATTTATAAATTGAGAGAGTTTGTCAAACTAATTTTCAAAATAGTTTGCACGTGCAAAAGGCGTCTTACTTAATTAGTCATTACAACCCTAGCTTTTCACATCACACACATTTGTTTTACAAATTCTTTTTGCCCAAATGTCTGAGTTGGGTTTTAAACCATCGGCTCTCATCCAATGCCGATTTAACGACCAAATTAAAAAATTCCATAAAAATTTTCTCCTCAGGAATTACATTTGTTGAAACCATATACAGTAAGATCCCGCTTCATGTGGGGGATACGTCCCAAAAAGTTGCAGCGCTAAACGAAACAGCATTAAACGAGGCAGCTTAACACGTACATATTTAAATACATTGCAACTTCGGCAAATACAGTTGGAATCTTTATTCTGGAAAGGGTAACAAAAGAGCGCTGAAAAAAATACATAGTTTACACCGTCGCTATATAGTGTACCACAAGTATACGCGATTTAGGGGAATCCCAATACTACCACGTAATACTGAAACAGTGTTAAACGGGGTCTTATTGTATACCATATCACGTTATTGTAATTTTTAAACGGTAGACATATTTATATCAGCATTTTGAAGAGTCCAAGGTTTAGCGACTCTACTAGATTAAAATAGGTATCAAACAGCAATACCAGCTAAATGCAAAGGTATCGTTTAAAACAAATTTTATCTGCCATGAGATTAACAAGTTATTGGTGTTATTACGAGTCTAGTGTCGGGGCAGTGTGACATACTAGTGTTTTGCATTGCATCAGGTCTTAATTCTTTCGTAATAAATTGTAATTGTATTGTAATAAATAATAATAATGACCTTTCTTCAATTTTTATTTCATTTCTGACACTAAATGCATTTTGTAAAATAATGGTAGTTGCACAAAGATCCAATTGCAAACTTTAATCTTCTTAAATCTTTCTTACAAGGTCGATATTTTTAGTCGAAGTGACAGAGCCAATTGATTTCGTTTAACTTTCTTATTCTAGCCTTAGTTGGAGGATTATTGCAACTAATAATATTCTCAATTTTATCGAAATGCAAGTTTTATATATTCAGCGATTGGAGACTAAATTTTAATTACTCCTATAATCTATCAATAATACATAATCTATTCAGGAAGATTACTGTCTTTAAATAGGCGATATCAGCAAATGCACGAACCGTAGAAAAGTCTTGATATGATGAGCAAAATACATTTAGAACTATTATCTCAAAACCTACTACAGAAGAGGAATCATCTGTTAGTAGAGGCTGAAGAAATTTTATGATATTTTTTGTATTCCTTTAAAGGAAAGAAAAAAAGTTTTTTCTCAAGATAGTTGCCAGTTTTGACCAATTTAAGAGGTGGTTTGTTTGAAATTGTCTGACCAAAGTGAACCCAATCTGTCTAAAGGGTCATTCATCAATAAAGAAGCTTGAAAATTTTAATTTAATTCTAATTCTAAAGGTAATCACAATGTCAACAAGAAGAATATTTCAAAAAGATTTAAAATCGGTTGGCATGGATGACATTGTCTAAAACAGTTCATATATTTATTCTGTGCAGTTAATGATTACATGTCTTGAAGAGTGCTTCAGTGTACAGGCATCTGTCTGTTGATTATTGTCAAAATTTAAACAGAGCATTTAAATTTATTAAAATCAAGCAACCAAGTTTTAGAACGAATAGACTTAATCCATAGAGTATGTGTGATTTTGAATTTACAACTTATAGTTTTACAATAGTTTTTAAGTCATATAACTTGAAAAGATTTGTATTTTTAATTCCAATAAGCCATTTTACAAGAATTGTGCCCCACATTGTACTGAAACTATATAAACATGTGTATATAAATCAAAACTGCATGTATAAATACGCCTTTTGTATAATTTTTAAGGCTCTTGGAATGATATTTCATTAAGTAACAAGACTTTATAAATGGGTAATAAATAAAAGGTCACAACCGTTACTTTATAGAAAAAACTTTTTGGCTTTGTTGGCTTTATTGGTTTCCCATTGAAATATGGAAAATTTTATTTGCGATATTTGCAATTACTAGGCTTACTTAAAATGTCAATAGTTGTATCAATAAAGCAATTATCATTGTATCATATGTAGGTATTAGATAAAATTATTCCGATAACTTCAGACACCTATAACTTGGTTATTGTTTTTATATAAAAACATTTGTTTTAAATATTAAAATATACTTTATTTCGTAATTTCTTTTTTTTACATGAATTTTTTTTCTTTTATAACATTTTGTACATACAATATGAAGGTGACTAATAAGAAGTATGCCTTGTATAGTTGTTGTATAGTATAACCATTTTATAAAACATTACATCTACAATTATATTTACGTCTACAGATTACACACTTTCCGAGTGTTTGTCTTTAACAAACATATTCCATTTTCATTGTCGTTTCAATAACATTGCACAAGAAATTTTATCAAAAGTCTTCCACTAATCCATCTATAATTTATCTCTTATCACACTACATTAATGTGGCTGTTTAGTTTCATTTTGTGTTGGTTTCTTAAAACCGATTTAAAGCTTTTCTTTAGTGTTTCTTAGTGTTTCTTTCTTGGATATTTAAAATCACTTTGTGCTCGAATCAGGAAAAGCATCACGCGGTGGTACAAAGCTTAGCATCATAAGATGACGAGCATAGCATTTGGTGGCACGGAACAAAGTGTCAGTACCATGTAAACGATCCAGTACGCCCAAGACACCAAAACAGTTGTTGAATCTGTAAAAAAAAAAGAAAAAAATCAAAAATATTAAAAAGAAAGAAATTTTATATTTTATTTCTTAACAAACATACTTGAGATGATGAAAATCATGAGCCTCTGGACTTGGAAAGAAAGGCAAATGATAGCCAGAGTGGGCATTTAAAGTTGAGAGTATGGCCAAAGCAAACCATAACCATGCTGTGGCCACATGACTGCCCATGAGAAATACTCCCAGAAATGGAGGCAATAAATTACTAAAAATATGCTCAATAGGATGGCAATAGAGAGCTGTAACAGCTATCGGTGCCGTCCATTCGTGATGCTGTTTGTGTATAAATTTATAGATATTCTTATGATGCAGCAGACGATGCGAATAGTAGAAACCCAATTCTTCCATTAATATACAGACAGTCAATTCAACGCATACCCAATGGAATGTCGGCAGTTCGCGTATTGAACTTAAACCCCGTAGTTGCATTAATTTATAGGAAAGAAATGATATTGGCACTCCAATAAATATTTGATTGCTCACCACTTTAGAAATGACCTATTATTAGCAAATAAGAATGTTAAGTGATAACGAAAGAAATCAATTGTTCATAATATTATACACTAACCTTTAGTAAACGTGTTGTCTCTACGGGTTCATTTGTACCCGGTTGTATTTTGTATTTGCGTAAAAAAGCTGGTCGATTTGTCAGATCCATAAATGTGTAAATACCGCCAACTAGCCAATAGACCAACATGGTAAATATATTGGTGCCAATTACCCAAAACATTAGGGGATCATCGCCTGAAGTACAAAAAGAAAAGAATTTTATTGAAAGACAGATTAATTCATAATTATTCGGTATGTATAAAGATTACATAAAATGCAGTGTGCCTATCCTACAAGGAAACTAGCTGATCTTGATAAATTCCGAATTTTTGAAAACCTTTTTAATACACGTATATCGTTGACCACTTTCAGTGATGCAACATGGATTTGTTCAGTTTAGTATGATCGAACAAAGCATCTTAAGCCTTGAGATTTAATTCAATCTCTATTCTTATGGTAGTAACCGTTTTTAAAGTTTGATTTGTTTCTTATTGAGGGTATAAAAAACACTCCTGTTTATAGCATAAGATTTTACCGTCATACACAACTGTAGACATATTAATTCCAAAACTTCTAGCTCTTCAGCTTTGTATGTTTGTATATATTTTAATATATATATGTACATATATTTATAAATTAATAAAATTTTTAATACGACTTATTTTCACCGATACTGTTTTCCACTTAGACAAGAGTGAGAGAAAGAGAGCATTTTTGTCAATAAAAATCAATAATAACTGAACTCTGCTCATACATGAGTAATTTAATAATTCTCATTATTTACATATGCATAAACTAACAAAAATTACCTAAAATAATTAAATTAATAATGTAGTAGAATTATTTATAAAAAAAGCAATAAATTTGGAAAACAAATCAACAATATTTTTTATAAAACCTAATCCATAACAAAATCCCTTAAATACTTAAATTATTGGGAAATGAGAAATGAAAACAATTCCATTCAGATAATGGTTACCCAACCGGCATAAGTGATGCCAACTCTTGATACTGAAAACTTTGAGCACATAAAGTTTCTTTAAGTCCGTAGTGAAACCTTTATGAGTAGCGAAACTTAAAAAATTGACGCACACATCATGAGTAGTGTGAGAAGTTAGGTCGTAGTCCTGACTGAAGGGTTCCAATGACCAATTATGTATGTATGTACCTTTCATAAACTCGATAATATTAGAACCCTTTGTTTACTAATTAGATTGTTTCGTTAAGCACATTTTTCAGAATGGCTTATATGACATATGCCAATTCGTAAAGCTGAAATTAGTCGTGACTTAACCATAACCATATAAATCAGCTGTTTTAACCAACTTTATGGACATCACTGTTTTCGAATATAGGTGACTTATCATAATGCCATAGTCGTAACCATAACCATATGTACCAATTGAATTTTGGTTTTTTGCCATAACCATAAACAGCTGTTTGCTAAATTTACTTACAGGTATACACATTTTTTTTGTTTACTTTTGTATTTTTGAAAAATACATATGTGCAATTAACGTAAACAGCTGTTTATGGCTATGGCAGCACTGATTACTACTAATAGTAAATATACAGTTATACTATGTTCAGACATGTACTTTTATTCACAATATAATCAGTATAGAAAGCAGTGACATTTGAAAAATACTCTTAAGATAAAAGCATAGGCCAAACTAGAGGGAGAAAAAAAATGTTAAAAGTTTTTGTGAAGCAAGTGTGTTAGAAGCAACAGATATACATGTTGAAAACTGGCGGATAAAGTGGAAAAATTAAATGTAAATAAATATTTATTTTGTGTTAAAAAAGGGAAAATTTGGGATATTTTTTAATTTCTTCAATGAAAATTTTAAAAATTCGTAAATAAAATTAATTATTAATTGAAATTTGTATTGTTTTTGGTCGCAATGAATATAGTTTCTTGTGAAAAAGGTATGTAAGAAACTAAATATATTAAAATCAAATAAGTCATATTGCTCATAAAACTTTTTTCTTGCAGAACTTTATGTATATTACCCGTATTTATTCATTTCTTGAATGAAAAATTTAAAATTCCGTAATTTTTTTATTATTAATCGAACTCTTAGCAATTTCTCTTCACAATGAAACAAATTTCAAGTGTAAAAGATAAGTAAAAAGAAAAATATAACACAATATATTCTCATAACTTTTTGTTTCAGTAGTTTATGAATATACCTCTCAATTGGTTAAATACTAAGTTAGTGACGATCAATGAATGGTGACACCAAATACAATAGTTCTGTATTACGTTTCCCCAATAAAACAGATCATTTGCTTTGCAAACTATTCTGTTATTCTACAAAAATATCATAAATTTCTACCAAAATAGAAAATAAATACCCACCCTAAAAATTAACAAACATAAATAAACAAAACAGAGAAAATTAGACAGAGACAGAAATACTTTTTGGTAATATTTGTTGTCTCTTTCAAATTTGGCCTATGCTCCTGTCAAATTCGATTCGTTTCTGTGTTTCTGTGCTTTTATTAAATCAATATTCGTTTTATTGAGAACAATATTTTTGGTGTTCAGACATATAATATAGGAAAATTTATTTGACAGCTGGTAAACAAAACAGCTGATTTCTTCAACAACATTGCTTTTAATTTAATCGCGAAAATAAGTGCCAAAACAGTAGATAAAAAATGGAAAACAATTTAACATTGCAAAAGGTATTGCTAGTGATTAAACGAAACGCCGAGCTGTTGCGGTTAGTAGAGGCTACATTTGACTCCAAAGTGGCTTAATTCAGAAGGATAAGAAAGAAAAATACGTTAATAGTGAATAGCTTGCAGAAAAGAAAGCTTTTGCTTATGGCACTGTTAGCGGAAAATGAAACAAGAAGGTCTTTATGGAAATTGGTAAGTAAAATATAAACAATATTTATCAAATCAATAATATTTCCAATTTTCAGAACCGCCCATCGACATTTTGGGAAGTCAATTGTCAATGCAACGATGACCAATTTTTTAAAATGCATTTTCGCATGACTCGAAACAGTTTTGATGTACTCTGTGGATTACTCGCGAATTTGAGCAAGGATGACACAAGGTGGCGAAAGGCAATAACGTTAGAAAAGAGCGTAGCCATTGCTTTGTTCACACTAAGTTCATCTGGGGAGTATAGAGTGGTTTCCGAGGTTTTTAGTGTCGGTAAATCTACTGTGTGCACAATCGTAATTGAGTCTTGTGAGGAAGTGTGGCAGGTTTTGTCTACAATTTATATGAAGAAATTGCATCCAACGCAAGAACTGGTAAATGAATGCGTTAACGGATTCCAAGGGCTTGGTTTTCCACAATGTCTTGAGGCCATCGGTAAGTTTAAAATTTTTGATATTTCGTACAATTTTATATGCCTTCATAAATAAAAGAATCTTCACATGACAAGCAATTCCAATTTATATTTACAGATGGGTGCCATATTGAAGTCAAACCCAGCCAAAACGATGCCACTGACTACTATAACTATAAGGGATGGTATTCTATGGTACTTATGACAGTGTTGTATTTAAAGTTTTTATCAATATTATAACAATTTGAATTTATTGATCAATAATTAATTGAAATTTTATATGAAATGTTGAGATCAATAACGCCGTTTATTGAGATTTTCTCAATATAAGTGCATGTCTGAACATAGTATTATGGATTATGTTCCGACTTCAGCGTTATTGCAAAGTCAGCACTGATTGAACCTTAAGGCGAATGTGTTACCGTTTATGACAAAACATCTCAACAATTCGTCTACTTAAATTAAATTTACAAGTTAGAGGTTTTTGATGGAAAGCAAAAAACGGCTATCTTGCCATCACTGTTTGCGTACAGATGTAAACAATAACTGCATGTTAATTGAATACACATACACACGGATGCCTTTGTTTGCGATTGGGGGAGATAATTGTTGTATGGAGGGTATTTGTTTTGTTTTGAAATGTTTTTTGTTGTGTTTGTGATTGATAAACAAACTATACATATTATACTCTTTGTTTCTCTTTGTTATTTCGCATTACAGAAATTAATTTTAAAGATCATATAATTTGCAATGATTTTACTTTTAATTTTGTAACGGTTTTAGTATTTTATTTCATTGCATTATAATGCAAATGAAAATATATTAGAGTAGAGAAAAGTTACACTCACCTGTAATATCGATAAATTTATCCCATTGGGCTTGCCAGAAATCACCTGAAGCTCCCCAGAAACTTTGTAAATGCCTGGCGGGGAATAAAGGCACATTTGTTAATTTTTCCATTACAATGAAATTGCTTTTTAAATATATTTAAATTTTATAAACTTTTTTTTTATTCTTTTACTGAACGCTCCATTCGTGTGTATCGTTAAAAATCTACTGAGTGACTAAACTGCGTCATACACATTTGCTGTATGGTGGGCATCGTTTCCATTACTGAGTACGATCGCAAAGCAGATACAATATAAAAAAGAACGACCTGTAATACTGTAGTTACGGGTACGCGTAAAATTTGTAGATACGAGTAGAAACATACATATTTTTCAAATTGCCTTTTTGTTAGTATGTATATTTGTACATATGTACATACATGAGTACGTGCATGTATAATAATAATAACAGTTGGTTGATATCGGTTTCTAAGTGAAAAAATGTAAGCTCTTAAATAAGCTTGAGTTTAAATACAAAATGAGTAAGTAAGACCAAATGAGGATATTTTGGCTCTTTGAATTTGTGGTGGATAGGAATAAATTGACTAGTTAACTTAGCCTGCTTATGGCTACATATCGGTTGAGGATTACTTTGATAATGACCTACTTTATCACTCTTTATGGATTATGCAGGCACTTTCAGAAAGAAACGATGTTAGAAGTAAATGACATTCTTTCGAATATCAATGAACTTTAAGATGGAAATTCTAGATGATCATCAAAATCCATTCATAAATACGATAACAATATCAGTTTATTTGATGACTCACATTGTTTCTAGAGACAAATCTGATCCAGAATTTGTGGATTATATTAGAATTAGTGGAGGGTATTCATGAAACTGTGTGGTATAATATACCGAATTCTTTACGTAATTTGTTGAGATATTCCACGACCATCTGGTCAGGGATTCCGTGACATACTTGCATTTATGGAGATCAGATTGAAATCAGTTTAGAAAAGAACAATTTGCAAACACTCCTGACTGTTGTGTTAAAGGAACAAGGACTGTGACAAAACAGATAGGCCCGAACATTTGTCTCCCAGGAATTTAAGTCGTACGATTCTTAGTAGATCACAACAGGATTCCTTAACACATTTTAAATTAGATCGGCAATTGGCTTGATCCTACTCCTGATAAGATTGGATATTATTCAGTTTGTGTATCATTAGCAGAGTAAGTTTTATTATTCTATTTCAGTTGTAACAATGAAACAACTTTAGGATCAATTATGGACTTTTATATTTCACGAATTTAGCAGGATTAGTTTGTAGCATGGGTATTATGAATTAGGTAGACTGCATGTCTGTTCTAAGGTCTGCATCCTTTAAGTTAACCAACATGCGGACCATACTATTATTAAAAGCTGAAGATACTTCCATAGTACATCTTTATTTTTTTTTTTATATGTATTTTTTTTAATACTTTTATACTTACCAGGTAAGGACATTACGAAAAACTATGAATACAGCCAAAGCACAGGTAATAATGAAAATAACACTGTGCAGTGATGACAACCAACGCGGTTTTTGGGGTTCATTTAATGTCATCGCTGGCCCATATGCATCAAACGGTGTTTCTACATTTTTTTCGTTTAATATCGTTTCAGAAACAAACGTCGTTTTACTCTCTAGCAATTTTTGTTGTTGCAAATAACTGTCAGCAGCACCAGTAGCAGCAACAGTAGTTGTAGAACAACAAATTTTCTTTTGCTCCTTTTCGTTTGAAGAATTGCCAATGGTATGATAGGGTGGTGGTGATGTTGGGGATGGCGTTTTAGGTGTAATGGAATGTAGCGTTGTTGGTGTTATCGTTGTGACTACATTTGAATTTTCGATTAAAAATCCATTTGCGACTACATTTCCTGAACTTAACTTTGGTTGCAACGTTGGTGTAGGCGACGACAGTATAGTCGTTGCAGTGGTTGACGATAACACTGTAGATGTTGATGAGAAAGATAAAGACGATGACGCTAAAGATGTTGTTTCAGTAATATACGTTGGCGTTGACGTTATCGTCGTTGGATTTGTTGTTCTTGCATTATAATCAAAATTAGCCATGTTTTGTTTTTGTTTCTTGTTAATTTATTTATTAAATTGTTAATTTTATTATTTTACTCTCTATGGGGAGAAAATTCCAGGACACTGAAGAAATCAAAAGCTAGAGCTCTAACAGCAATAAAATTTATCTATTTTCGGGGATGTAAGTTTGTAGTATAAGCAGCAGTTGAATTAAATCGTATTGTATGTATTGTATGATTTCGTTGACGTTGTTGGTTTGTTTTCCTATTAAAATCTTTTAACCTTGACATTTAATGAACTTCGATTTTTCATAAGAAAATAATTGTCTCTTTTGATGAGAGTTTTAAGTAAAAAACGTCTTTTCTTTAATTCTTTATTGTATATTTATCCGTTTTTTTACTCTTTTATTATTTCAATTACTTAATAATTTGCTTTCAAACTTTCCCTTTTTAATTTTTGCCCTTTTGAAACAAAATTATCGATTTTTATTGGTTTTATAATTTTTCTTTTTAAATTATTTATAATAAAACACACCGTAAATCAATACTTTTTCAATTTTGAAGGCTTTTTATAATTATTTTAATTCAATTTGTAATTTTAATCACTTGTTTTTAGACAGCGACGTAACTTTTTTGAATGCGTATCTGTTTTAATGGCGTTTAATAAATATCCTTTTGTTTACGTTCCTTGTTACCGCGTTACGATATTTCAACTCGTTTGAATGGTAAGTGGGGTGGGAGTGAAGTTAAGCTTTTAAATCATGAAAGCTCTCTAAAAAATATTATATGTTAACATGTGTTATATAAAAAAAAATATATATATAAATATGTCATCACTATAGATGATAGTCGTATATCGGTCTTTTGCTAGTGTTGTTAATGGGCCTTTAGTTTTACTACAAATCATTAGTTATAGGAATTAGTTTTTTCATGTCAACTTTGTGACAGCTATTTTAAGACAATTTGATAAAAGTATTTCTATTTTCATTCATCTTTATAGTAAAAAAAATGTTTTTCATACTTATAATCCATTCATCTCTTTTGGATATAAATTTAAGCAAGCTCCTTATCCCCACAACTGTGTTAAGAATACCTAAAAGGCTGTTACAAAATTGAAAAGCATCTTTCATTTGATCAGGTTTAATTTTTGTTGTGACGATAGATTTCAATTACTTTTAATGTACGTGGCTTTGTTCACGAGAAAAAAAGGATTTAAAATATGTTCGGAACACAGACTTTAATTAAATGTACTTGAATTGGGCAATCTTTATTTATTTTGTTACGTTATTTATTTTACATAGAAGTCGCCGTGGTCTAGTGGGCAGTATGTTGGCTTATTAGACGAAAGGCCCGGGTTCGAATCCCAGGTCAGACATCAAAACGAAAAATATTTCTTTGGCGACTTCCTCTCAACAGATTTCTGGCAAAGACTCTGAGAGTAAAAATTGCCATGAAAAGCACCTCAAAAATCTGTCGTACGGAGTCGACTTTAAACTGTAGGTCTCGCCACTCATGTATAAAATTAACGCACACAACATAAGTGGTGTGAGAAGCTAGGTCGTAATCCTGACTGAAGCGTTGTAATGGCCAATTATGTATGTATTTATTATACATTTTTTTTTTTAGTTTATATGTTATATTTATTTATATATAAGTTTATCTATTCTAAATAGATTCTTTAATAACTTAATAACATTTTAAATATAACTGCGCTTTAACCTACCACCACTATTATCATCACGTTAAAAACATTGAAAAAAAGCGTTTTTGTTAAACTCACCACACAAACAAATTCATGGTTGCAATTAATGTACTTAAATAGAAATAAAAAAACTTTTAAATAACACGATTTTATAAAAATAAATTTTAATTCCATATCATTTAATTAATAAAATTAGAATGAATAAATATTTGTTAATATTCAATTCAGATTATATTTAATAATCTAATATCTAATACTTATACACCTTTTAAGCACTTTTGAAACAACTTTGTTATTATTCTTCTCTTCTTTTTGTCTCAGTTCTACTTTGTGCTTCAACTTGTTCAGTTTATTTTTTGATAGTGGGAAACGAGAACCTTTTATTGTTATATTTTTTTTTAACTAAATAATTATAATTATTTTGTATATGATTGCGATAATGTCGTTTCGCAATACAATAATTATAATTAAAAGAGAATTAACAACAGAAAAGTAAAACGAAGTGAAAAATAATTACAATTAAACAAAATTAAAAGAAAACTAAAAGTTTAAAGAAATTTCCTGTTTCAAAAATTAGATACGCAAAAAAGAGAAAAAGTATTAAAATTTTAATAATTATTGTTTCATTCACATGCATACATAACAAAACGGGATGTGCAATATTTAGGAAATTGATATTAAAGAAGAAAGTAAATTTTCTTAAAAAAAAAATTTGCCAAATGGAAAAATAATAAAATATATAATAAAAAAGTGGTGCCTGCATAAGCCTGTCTGTCTATAGCTGGTAGTGCTGTCGTTGTGTCGACAATGAACGTAGGCAACATAACCCCAAAAAAATTATTGTAAAAAAAATTTGGAAAATTTTCATTTGAGTGTACAAAAAAAGAGAATAAGTGATGACTTTGTGAAAATGAATTTATTTATTTATTAAAGAAGGAAATTAATTTTTTTCAAACACAAAGGCTTATAAACAAAGAATTTTCCGTTTGTTATTGTTGTAAAAATTTTACGTGGAATTTAAAATTAAATTTTTGTTTAAACACATTGACGTCTAAAAGGAAAAACTGCAGTAAATAGGAAAAATAAAAATACAATAAAACAAAAACAAATTTCTATATATTATAACAAAATATTTGAAAAGTGAAAAGTTAAATACCTATTGTATTGGCATTTGATATTGTGCGTGAGGGGTGATAATAACGTGATAAAAATAACAGCAAAACAAAAATAATGATTTAAAAATAAAAAGCAATAACAATACCCTCTTCAATAATTGTGGGTTAATGACAATTTTTTTCGAGCACGATCTTTTACAATATGAATCACGACCTTCATTAGTTTGTTTTCATTGTTATTGTTGTTGTTTTGAAAGAACCTGTTTTTATTTATTAAAATGACAAAAAAGAAGTTGTCTTTTTATTTGTTTTGTTTTTATAAATAAGCATTTTTGATTTTGCATAAGTGTTTGTGTTTTTGTGTGTTTTTCTTGCTATATCAGAACGACTAGTCGTATGTTTGTTTTGTATAACAACAGCTGCGCTGTTGACGTCAGCTGAGTGTGGCGGTGTATTGAATTAAAAATTAATTTTTGCAGAATAATTTTAGTAAAATAACTAATAACAATTGTTTTCATATGTTGTTCGATAAGTTAAATTTGTTTATTTAAATATTTTGCGAGAAAATTTACTGGGATTTTTGTTATGCGTGTTTTATAATTATAAAAGAAAAAAATTATTTGTGTTATCATTTCACTAAGCAAAGAAATGTCAAATTTGCGATCCAATAAGAAGAAGAACTGTATTGAAGAATCCTTTTTACTTCTCAGAGAAACAGTGTTGCCAAAATTTGATTTTTTTACTTATATGATTGTTTCAAGTGTGGATACTTCTAAATTGAATGAATCTTTTCCTTATATGGTGTAAAGAAGTGAAAAAAGGGAAATACAATTTATTCAAGGTGTTTTCGCTTACTCTTAACCATAAAATTTATCCGTTTGGAAATAAAAATTTCCTTTTGATGAACCCTTAGTTCAGTTATATTCTTTAAAAAGTGGATAACGTTACTTAGCCCGCAAAGGTAAACTTTATTCAATAAAATATTTCTGTTGCGATTTCAAAAACATTAAATTAAAACTAATTGCGAGTAGATCAAAACTTTTACTACTTGTTCCTATATGAAAAAGGTATATAAAAGATTCAGAAATACATCAGCATTGATCGTTTTCTAATTTCACAAGTAATCTACAAAATTTCCATTAAAAATTATCATTTTTCAGTGTATTAAAACCAATTTTTAAAATTTTACGGACAATAATTTTTATAATATATTTTATATGAAATTGAATTGTAACATTATACGTATTAATCTCGTTTCATGGATTACATTTACAAATTTGTTAACATTTCACATTCAACTACGAAAGTGTTGATTAGACGGAAATTTTATTATCACAATAATTAATGCTGCGAAAAAAGCATTTATCGCCAACAAATTCAATTTTATTTAAACTTGCAAGTAATATATACATATATATAATCGCTTTATTATATACAGGAATGTGTTTCACTATACTTAGTATATTAAGTATTAATTTTTCAATTTGTGCACATAACTGTATATAAATTATTTGCTTTTAACACGTTTTCAAACGAAATTAGATTGATTTCGTATGGTAGATGGTGCTCAGGTGCGAATATAATGCTGTAGTACATCCCGAATGATGCTTGCTATCTCGAAATTATTCTACACTCTAAGAGCAGAAAGTGTTAAGCAGGCCGTATCCGGTGTAGTTTATCGGTTCATGTGTCAACGACACTCCGCCTTAAGAAAAAAATGTATCTAACCTATAGCACTGTATTCCATTTAGAAGCAAAATCAAATTTTAAACTATTTTATTTCACAGACCTTTTTATTAAATTCAAATAGAAATATAATTTGTCTAACTTCCGCGAAAAACCACAAAAATGTTCTGATTTCAACTCACTGTACTTGTCTTTCTCCCATGACACCTACACATAGACAAAATGTAATTTTGGCAACACTGTTTAACTGACATCTTCGTTTGGCATCCTCTCTCTGTGCATTTATTTTCATTTTAATTTTCTCTTCTGATTACAGCTGCCCAAGAAAAAAAATTCTATAGGAACGCAAGAAAAAATTTGTAGATAAAAATAATATTGTGTGAATAATTTTTAAACAATTGAAAAAGAAAGAGAATAACATTAATAATTAACAACAAAAATAAATGCACAAAGCATAATATTAAACAAATAAAAAACAAACTTAAAAAATATTAAGAAACAAAAGGAATAGCAGCCTGCATAGACATAGAAACAGACAAAGAGGAAAGGAAAATTTATATAAAAACGTTGTTGTTGTATTTGTTGCAAAACTGAAATCAATATGGATAGTTTTGCGGATGATGTTGTTGCTCCACCAACTCCCGTCGCCGAATCACCCCTAAAGGATTGGCGTGTTAAACATTTGGCCGGCACATTGGAGAATAAGGATTTCATTGACTTTTTTCAAAAAGAATCAAGAAAATATTTCGAATTTCAACATGATAATGGAGGTGTGGGTAAGTACCGTTAGAATTGTTCCAATCAATTAAATAAGTTTTTTATGTTCAAGTTAACATATAAATTATAGAAGAGTAGTATTACCGTTACTTTTTAAATCTTGTTATATGCAGTAAATTGTTGATGTTAATGATGAATGCCGTCTGCTGTTGCTGCTGCCGCTGTTGTGTGGTGAAGTGTAGTAGATGTGCGTTCGAAAGTAACGACAATTCAACGAAAGAGAACGTGGTCTAAACCACAATTTTTATGTTTATTGAACTTGATATAGATTTGAGGTTGAAGCAATAGATTGATTTCATTTATATTGAACTTGCCATTTGTCATGAATTGTGGTTTTTGGAGCTCATATGTTGATTAATCAGCGATGCATCGTTAGAAAGAGAAAACTGTTAGTTTTGCAAAAATATGAAATGAAAAATTGTTACCACGGATTTAATCTAAGATTTGTGTTATCCAAAACCCTAAATCTCTATTGACGCCGCTAAAGTATTCAACACTCTGATGGATAATAGAGAATTTTTAAAACTTAAGCCATATAGCTCTGTTATGTAATATAATTGATGGAAGTACTGGTGTCCGGAAGGACTGCTCTTACATCGTACCGACTACTTTAAGTAGCACGCAACGTTCATTTGAAAACTCGAAACATTGGATATGCGTGAGCCTTAGTTTAAAATCTAATTTCTGAATTATACTTAAACCGACATATGTACATACATTCACTGCATTAAACAATGTGTGACCAAATAGTACATGTCCATACTTTCCAAAAAAAAAACGAACAATAACAATAATTAAATTGATTCGAGAAAGATTTATTAAGAAGCGCACTTATCACTATTACCTAAGGATACAGTATCACCTTAGCTTGGGTACAGTTTAGAGGAGAAAACTTTTTCCAAAGCACTATAATAGGTCAGCCGTACTTTTGGCCTTCCATTTACCATTTGAGCTCAGTTTAATTTGATAAGTATAGAAAATAATATGCCAGTGATATGTAAAAGTTGGACTTTCCACTATATGGTCTTCGTTAATATACATGCAATATACCCATTTAAATTATTTTCCAAATTTTCTCAGGTGTCCTTTCAAAATTTTTTAAAATTTAGACTGAGTTGATGATAATTTTCTTGAATTATCGTTCATCCACGGGTATTCATTTGTAGGTTTGTTTAATTTTTATTTTAACTGGGGACAACCTGGGCTGGTTGTTTTCCTACAGGCTATTCCACAACTGAATTCAAATCTTGTTATCATTGCAATCTGAAGTTATGGTTTTGTGTATTGTCTATTGCTGTAGCGTCAACGAAAGGATTATAAAATCCATAAAGTCCATGTATCCGATCTCAATCCTTTCGAAATATTATGAAATACTAACCTTAAATCCTCTAATTAATTAATTATGGGGCACCAATGGATGGTAGTTGAGTTGTATATTGGGGAACAAAAGTGTTATAAATAAAAACGGACAATAATTATTTTATAATTTCACTTGTAAATATTTTTGTTACCAACGAAGACTTTTTATTTTAATTTTGTATTAATAATATTGTAAAATTTCACTATTCCAACGAGCTCTTTAATCATGTAAATTGTTAATAAGTGCTTTTTTAAAATAAATAAATTGTTTGTCTTATGCATTTATTTAACTTGAGATTTTATGCAACACCTGTGTCCTACTTTGTTCTAAACGTTAACATGCGTTTTGTTTTGCAATGTTTTCAAATAACCACCACCTTTAAGTCATGGTTTAGCTACCATTGAAAAAATTAAAAATTCAAATTATTTCGCTTTCAATGGTGGTGAATTTGAAACACATCTTTATTAAACTTGAAAATTAAAAAAAAAAACAAGAATATAAAGTAACAATTACTATTTTTTATACAGTTACTCTTTGGTTTTCCACAACAACTAAACTATAAAAACAAAAAAATATAATAATATTAATAATATATATATATTATATAATTGTATAAAATAATAATACATACATACTCTTAAATAAATAATAGCAAGTCATTGTTGAATGTTTTATTTATTCATTCAATTTATTTTATTTATGCGGCTTAAGTTTTGTGGTTTAAAACTCGTTTGCTATTTTTTTTTTACTATTTTTCTTTGTTGTTATTTTTGTCTAGTACTTGTTGCATGTTATTGCAGCAAAAAAAAAAAAACGAACAATAACAATAATTAAATTGATTCGAGAAAGATTTATTAAGAAGCGCACTTATCACTATTACCTAAGGATACAGTATCACCTTAGCTTGGGTACAGTTTAGAGGAGAAAACTTTTTCCAAAGCACTATAATAGGTCAGCCGTACTTTTGGCCTTCCATTTACCATTTGAGCTCAGTTTAATTTGATAAGTATAGAAAATAATATGCCAGTGATATGTAAAAGTTGGACTTTCCACTATATGGTCTTCGTTAATATACATGCAATATACCCATTTAAATTATTTTCCAAATTTTCTCAGGTGTCCTTTCAAAATTTTTTAAAATTTAGACTGAGTTGATGATAATTTTCTTGAATTATCGTTCATCCACGGGTATTCATTTGTAGGTTTGTTTAATTTTTATTTTAACTGGGGACAACCTGGGCTGGTTGTTTTCCTACAGGCTATTCCACAACTGAATTCAAATCTTGTTATCATTGCAATCTGAAGTTATGCTTTTGTGTATTGTCTATTGCTGTAGCGTCAACGAAAGGATTATAAAATCCATAAAGTCCATGTATCCGATCTCAATCCTTTCGAAATATTATGAAATACTAACCTTAAATCCTCTAATTAATTAATTATGGGGCACCAATGGATGGTAGTTGAGTTGTATATTGGGGAACAAAAGTGTTATAAATAAAAACGGACAATAATTATTTTATAATTTCACTTGTAAATATTTTTGTTACCAACGAAGACTTTTTATTTTAATTTTGTATTAATAATATTGTAAAATTTCACTATTCCAACGAGCTCTTTAATCATGTAAATTGTTAATAAGTGCTTTTTTTAAAATAAATAAATTGTTTGTCTTATGCATTTATTTAACTTGAGATTTTATGCAACACCTGTGTCCTACTTTGTTCTAAACGTTAACATGCGTTTTGTTTTGCAATGTTTTCAAATAACCACCACCTTTAAGTCATGGTTTAGCTACCATTGAAAAAATTAAAAATTCAAATTATTTCGCTTTCAATGGTGGTGAATTTGAAACACATCTTTATTAAACTTGAAAATTAAAAAAAAAAACAAGAATATAAAGTAACAATTACTATTTTTTATACAGTTACTCTTTGGTTTTCCACAACAACTAAACTATAAAAACAAAAAAATATAATAATATTAATAATATATATATTATATAATTGTATAAAATAATAATACATACATACTCTTAAATAAATAATAGCAAGTCATTGTTGAATGTTTTATTTATTCATTCAATTTATTTTATTTATGCGGCTTAAGTTTTGTGGTTTAAAACTCGTTTGCTATTTTTTTTTTACTATTTTTCTTTGTTGTTATTTTTGTCTAGTACTTGTTGCATGTTATTGCAGCAAAAAAAAAAAAAAAACAAAAAGAGATACTGTAATGAGTTGTTTTATAATATCTGAAGGATTTTCCGCCAACACCATAAATAGCCATGAATTTCCGTATATTATATACATACTACCATACATACTAGTACACATAATAATTTATTTTTATTAACAATGACGTTTTCTGTTTCTTTTATTAATTTTTTCTGTTCTTTTTTTTATTTTTTTGCTTTTTATTGTTTAATTAGAGTCTTATTAGAAGTTTTTTTGTCTAGATTTTGCAATCAGTTTTTGAAAAAAAAAGAACAACAGATAATAAATAAAATTGAGACAAAACAATAAACCAAATAATACTATGACGTAGTTCTAATACAATGCAAGATTTTTTGAAGTGTAAATTAAAATGTAAATGAAAACAAAAAAAAAAAAGAAAAATGTATAAAAATAATACATAATATTAAATTAATACTACTTACTACTGTATTCTGTTGTGACTTTGTTTGTTTTATTTTTTAAAGGCATTGAATTTCATAATGTTCTTTCATTAGACATGCTTTTCTGAGTATATAGAGTTTCCGAATCCCTGACAGAGGTTGTTTTCATCTTTATAAATTATTTTATTATTGTATTACATGTTTAAGGCTTTTTTCTGTTTGAGGAAACATGTTGCGTTCGTTAAATAAGCGACCGTCAAATGTTGAAACAAAAAATTTGAATTGTAGTGAATTGTATTTCGTAACTTCAAGACACCGTAGTCTAGTAAGTTGTATGTTGGTTTATTAAACGTGAGGCCATAGTTCAGATATCTCTAACAAAACAAAATATGAAAAAATATTTCTTCAGTGGCTTCTTTGCAGCAGATTTCTGGCAAAACTCTGTGTGTAAAAAAAATTGTCATGAAAAGTTTCTCAAATAAATTCTGTCTTCGGCGTCCACTTTAAACTGTTGGTGCCGCCACTCATGTATAAAATTAACATACACATCATTGTTTCATTCAAGAAGTCGCGTGGTCTAGTAGGTAGTGTGTTGGCTTATTTGACGTAAAAGCCAGGGTTCGAGTCCCAGGCCAGACATCAAAACAAAATACAAAAATAGCCATGAAAAGTTTCTCATAAAATCTGTCGTTCGGAGTCGACTTTATACTCCAGGTCCCGCTACTTATGTATAAAATTAACACACACAACATAAGTGGTGTGAGAAACTAGGTCAATAATCCTGACTGATGGGTTCTAATGACCAATTATATATGTGTATACACATCAGAAACGGTGTAAGAAGCTAGTCTGTGATCCTGACTAATGTACATTTCGTAATCGTAAGTAAGTTTTGTTTATAAAATGTTAGTTGCTTCAGCTAATCTAGTGAGTATTTTCTGATTTAACACGTTGAGAAAATATCTTCTTCAGCGAGATTTCTTCACTGCTTTTTTTACTTTTTTTTTTGCAATATTAATCTGCTCTTTTAGTTCATTTGAGTATAGCGATCGAGTTCCTTGTATTTTATTGTTTTATTAAATGTTATTATAACAAATAATCCATGTTTATCTGTCGGAGACGCCGAATAAATGTTCATTTTTGAATCTATAAAATCAAAAAACTTATTTTGCATTTGTCCTAACCCCAGGTCATATAACAAAACGAAATATGAAAAAATATTTCTTTGCCGACTGCATCCCACCAGATCTCTGGTAAAAACACTGAGCGTAAATAAAATTGCAATGATAAAGCTCCTCAAAAATCTATTGTTCATTCGGAGTCGACTTTAAACTGTACTAAAATAAACAAATTAACACACACAACATAGGTGGTGTGAGAAGCAAGATCGTAATCTTAACTGAAGGCTTGTAGTGCATTGAAGATACCATCTGTAATGAGCTGAATAGGGACACAAGGCAGTGCTATCTAATAATTGGATAGTTGTAGATCAAATACTCCTTGAGCTGTTGAAATTTGATTCACGAAACTGAAATGAAATAAAGAAATATTAAAGCATATAACGGAAATGCTTTGTTTCTGAAAGAAGTGAAAAGAAAAACAATTTTAAAATCTTATAAGATAAGGAGACTTGTTTCCGTTTTACTATTAAATTTTATGCAGTATTTTTCGCTTTCATCAAACACATCTGTTTGTGGCCGATTAACGACCCGATCACCCATTTTAAGTGAATTGTTTATATTTTAACGAAATGCTTTGTTTGTTATACATATTTATTCATTGCTTTCTGATTATTTATTTTATTTATTTTGAATTTTATCTTTTGTTCCATTGTTTAAATAGAATTATTTCTATTTGATTTAAAAGTGATTTTCGGTAAAAAAAAAAATAAGTGAAATTAAGTACAGTTTTTTAGATAGATTTTGCCTTTAAATTCTCAGATAGTTTTTAGGGTGTATAATAAATATTGTATCGGGAACATGTTAATAAATTCAAAATTCTTTTAAAGGAATAATGAAAGTAAATATGTACGTTTTATATTTTTTCTTTGCTGTGGATTTATATTTATTTTTTTTAACATCATGCACAACCTGATGATATTTTTTATATTCATATGTCATGCTCTTATTTAATAACAAATAATTGTGTAAATGTGATAAAGATTATAAATATTACTGGGATCTTATTCATGCGACAGCATCAGAAATGGGTCGTTTCTTATTATATATGTACATACATATGTACATATACTATATATTGTACACATGTATTCATATAAAACAATAATAATAAAACATTTGCATTATATTGTAAAAAAAAGGAGAAAAAAAAATTAAAATAATGCAAATTATTATTAAAAAAAAAAAAATAATAATAATAAAGAAAAGAGAACATTATTTGTTTTCCTTTTAGTTGATTTTTTATTTTATCTTTATGGATAAGGAAATATGCATAAAAGAATATTACCCAGCGACATTTTTTATTTGAATTGATGTATTTATTTGATTGGAAGATTATGTTTACATGGTTGGAAGCTTTATTTAATACAAACATTACTTTCATACAACAAACATATTGTATTATGTATACATATATACTTCAATAGCAGTCCTTACATTGAACTATATTAAATTACTAGCCCTTATCAACTCTGACATGTACATATTTGTAATGACTCTAAGAAAATTAGTTATTGCCCGGCTAATACAAATCTAAAAATTACGAAATCTCTTTAGTTAATAACTCTAATACTATACAACATTAACATTGAACAAGCGGTGAAACATTTGATTCTCCCACTGATCTTTTAGAGAATTTTCATATGTTTTTGAACCAAAAATCGATTTTTTCAAAATACATTCTCTCAAATCCCATAACCATTAAACATATCCCACTTCCTTGGTTTGAAAGAAAACTCCCTGGACTACCATTTGCATATAGTCGGCTAGATGTACTATTTCCCATGTGTTCCAAAATGGCCAATGATCTTCTAGAGAATTTTAAGGCATTATGTGTCTATATTGCTGATTATATTAAGAAGCCTTGAAAGCTTCACTTGAATATGGTATGGTACTCATAGACCTAGTGTATGTTCTAAAATTAGCTCCTAAAAAAATGGGTTTGTTCTGATGAATACAGTTAAATAGCTAACAGTGCTCTGTTAACGTCAAATGTGGTGCTGCTAAAATTTATTGATTGTGTAATTACATAATTGGTCATTACAACCTTTTAGCCAGGATTACGACCTAGTTTCTCACACCACTTATGTTGTGTGCGTTAATTTTTATACATGAGTGGTGGAACCTACAGCTTAAAGTCTGAGATTGTTTGATCTGTTGAGAGAAAGTTGCTGAAGAAAATTTTTATAATATTTGTATTTCGTTTAGTTGGAGAAGTCTGATCTGTTATTTGAACCGAGGCCTCATGTCTAATAAGCCAACATGTATTTACATACATAAGTATTTATGTATTCCTCTTAACGGGTCACTTTTCTTCTGGAAACGTTGGATATTTTGGAAAAATTCTTGTTAATTTGATTTGATGGGTGGCACATAACTGCGGTCACAGTTTCACCCAAAGATCAGTTGGTACATAAATGAAAAAAAAAAATAATAATGAAAAGGGGAATAGGATAGGTGAAAGAGAAGAGAAAGGAGAAGAAGGGGAAATTCAAGAAGATAACAACTAGCCATTATGGGAGCTATTAAGTCGTCAAGTTTATAGCCCTTCAGATCTAGTAGTTTCCAATCGATTACCTAGCCATCTCTGTCTACGCATCTGCAAACAAAAACAATGGCATGATCGGCTTACTTGCTTACTCTGATCATTCATATAGCTACAGGAATCTGCTAATTGTATATCTAATTAGGATATGTCTTGTTAGCACCACTTTAATATATCTCACCTGTCGAATTGAGTTTTAATCAGAATGCGCTTACAATCCTACAGTTCGTTCTACATACCCATTTGCAGTTTAGGAGTAAAGAAAACTTTTCTTTTCTAAAGATGGTCTCATCAACTTTTCCTAAGGGACTAAGGTCCAGCTTTGGAGCTGTAGCAGTCTTTTTATCTTGCCAATTCATACGCAACTTCGAAAGTAAAGAAAATTTTTCTGTATTTTGAAACCAATTTTTTAAAAGATAAAACGATATAAAAAAAAATAATTTAAATTAAAACGATAAATATTTGTGTTGGGTTGTGTTGGGGGTTATCCACACTGTTTTGTATGATTTGATTTTTGTTTTGTTGTTTGTTTTATGATGAAATTTTTTCGATATTATTGAATCATCACTCTCCAACAAAGATTTTTAAAAAATATTTATAAAATGTTTTCGTTGTCGTTGTAGTTGACGTTGACGTTGAAGTCGCCGTTGTTGTTTTTCTTTTTGTTGTTGCTGTTTTCATCATGAAGCCAGCGGTAACAGTAAATAATTTATAAACGCCATTGGCGACGTTATAACATCGTAACAAAAAGGATAATTAATGCTCTTTTTTAAACAAAAGGAGCTGACAAACAAACAAAGGAAAATGCAACAATGAGAATAAAATCCACTTTTATGTTGTTTTGTTGTTGATTTTATTCGCTTTTTGTCGTTTCTTTTTTTTTTACTTTTATTACAATTGAAATTAAAGTTAGTAGAACAACAGTTCAATGAACTTTAGCTAAATAATTGCCATTTAAAAATGAATTAATTTTTATTTATTTTTTTTTTGTAAATAGAAAAACAAAAAAGAAATAGAAATTATTGAAACTCTTAAATCATTTAGAATATAATTGAATTTCTACGTGATTATGATTGTGGTAACAAATTTGTGTGTACATATTGGACGTATTGTATTTTATTTTCTATGTCTTTTTATTGTTATTGTTTCTATTTGTTATGGCATATATTCTTATACTGACATTTTCTAAAATTAGTTAATTATTTAAGGAAACAATTAAAACCACGACTTACAATTTCATAATTGTTTATCGTATAGTAAAGTAAGCAATTATTATACAATATAACACAACACAGATAGATTATAATAAATATACATCCATATGAACATATGTATCAACGCTAATAAAAGTCTTAAATGTAATTGCTTTGCTGCGTTTTATAGTATTTGCTTTAGAAATTTAAATAGAATTTATTTTTATTCATATCGTTTAAGAATGAGATAAAAAAATCTTAAATTTGTGAAAGGTCATGGATATCATCACATTCAACCGCAACTGCTATGTATAAAACTTTTCTACATGCAATACAAGTTAAGTAGAAGTGAATTGTCACCAAAGCATACCACTGTAACTCGTTGTGAAACCACAATGAATCAATTCCCCTAACCTTAGGACATAATAAAACGGTTAAGTGTGCCCAGACCACTCAGTGAGTTCAACTGCCTGGTAGCTTGCCTAGTATTTTTTTTCTTTTTCCGTATAAATCCTCATTTTTTCATCTCTGCACGTACTGCATTGGTTAGAAAGAAATAGGAAAATAAGTACTTTGTTACTTTAAGAATTATTCTCTACAAGGCTTGCTTCCTTTATCCACCAACCAATTCTTGCGTGGAAGTATCGTATTCTTCAAGACCAATTCCAACTATTTTTCTGTAATTTTATTCAAACAAATCTATCCGTTACAGAAAGTATATCCGGCGAAGAAGAACGGTACACTTATTTAGAAAATGAATATTGATAGAAATTTTGATGTATTACAATGGTGACAAAACCACACTCCAGAATATCCTCGTTTACACAAAATTTTGAATATTTCCACAAGCAGTGCGATTTTCGAACGCGTATTTTTCGCGGCAGGAATGCTTAATCGCATTAGTAACTTCTTCTTTTTTCATAATATAAGTAATCAAATAAATAAATTTTGCATTAATAAAAAATATTAATGTTGCAGTAAATTTTAAAATAAAACTCCTCGGCTCACTTGAGAAGAGTTTTTTAAAAAGTATTCAAAACACTCATACTGATTCGTTCCTTTTGAATTTTTTTTTGTTGATATCTTTCACTTTTTTGGCCTATGAATATGGCCATTGTGAGATCTCTAAAGTTCTTACAGACTTGCCATGAATTTTAAAATCTCTTCATAATATTGATTTTGTTTCCACTGTACCAGATTAAGGTGTATTGTTTTGCAGTGGAATTTTCATCTCATCAAACATTCATTGCTCTGGGCAGGCGTGATGGATGCTAAGAGAATGTAGCTTGGCTTTTCGTAAATGTGAAGGAAAATTCGTTCCATTACATCGCATCAGAAACCAAGCAACTATAAAAAGCGGAGGTCTTTTCGAAATGAATTTTCGTCAGAGAATGGCAAGATGTATTTGACAGTTAATAAAATCATGGCATAAAAACAAGAAACGAAAGCATTTGATTAAGTAAAAAAGTTCTTTTGCATTAGGACAATGTAAGAGTGTATACATGTACATTTTTCAATGCAAAACCCCATAAATTAATCTGCTAATTACTTTCTTTGCAGCTTCTATTCCCCGAATTAAGTGCCAAGTTTTTATATGTTTAATGATTGAACTGAATCATTTCACACTTTTATAAACAATTGTTATAAAAATGGTTTATCTTTAGATCCATTAAAATCATTTCGTGTTCCTATACACACACATATGTATGAACAGTATTCCTTCGATTTACGTTGTTTCGATTTACTTCGCCTCTGTGGTTTATAAACCAAATCAGCGGAATTCCCTATTTAAAAAAATTCAATACATAGAGTAAAAATTTAATTATCAGGGAAAGAGTTATCTTAGTTTTTTGCATCTGTTAGTATGAGTTATTTGAAATTCGATTTACTTCGCCTTTTTCCGGAACATTCTACCACGTAAATTGAGGGAATACTGTATATATTAATTGCAATTTAAATCTTAACAATTATAAACAAAATGTAAAATTTTGTAAAAAGAAATTAAAATTTCGTTAACCTTGAACTATATGGCAGGGATGTAAATATTTAGTCCAGACTTGAGAAATTTTTTATTTTCATTAAATTTGGTTTCGAATACTTTATAAGACATGCGTGTGAAATGATTTTTTTGTTGTTTTTTTTTTTTTTTAATTTCATCTTATTTTGTAAGCGTGTTTTCAAATGAAATCAAAAGCAAACACGTTATTTACTTGAATTTTTCCATAAAATAATAAAAAAAATATTGTACTGAGGAAACCGGTCGGTATCTCTGTTAGGTTATTGCATGATAAATATTAAGAAAATAAAAATTAAAAATTATTTACTGCTTATATCACCACTACACAACTCAACTCAAGTGTTTCGAAATATTAAATATTTACCTGAGGAGGTGTTTTTTTTCTTCGTAAACGAAATATTTCGAATAATTTTCCTTATTTTCTTTCATCATAAATTTAGAATTTGTTAGGTTAACATTAGGGTTGACAGCGAAAGTGAATTTATAATCTAATAACAAAAATATCTCCAAATTTTTTTTTTTATCAGATATCTGACAATATTGTTGCAGCTGTTGCTCTGACAATTTAGTGTTTTTTTGGCAGCACATTTTATAGATAATATCGAAGCCTACATTCTATAACGTTTTAAGTACACTTAATGTTCTTGCATTACATAATTATAGGGAAAAACTGTACTTAGAATACACAATATAGTCGTATGGCGCGTGAAAACTTTGAGAGCTCACAATTCAAAACACACTTTTTCGACTCAGAATGTTATAGAACGAAGGCATCGCTATTGTAACAAAGAGCAATGATATCAGGGTGGTGTACCGCTGTTTACGGTATGACAAAGATCACGATTATTGTGTTTGTATATTGGAATTGTAATTACGGGTATTATAGATAATTTTGTTTGTTTTTCTAATCAGCCTGTTGGAGTTCATAATCAATTTATGTTTAACCGTTTGATTGCCAAGCTATTTTGGTGAGAATGTTCGAAAATTGTTCGAAAACTACAATTAATTATTATAATAAAAATTGCCATGAAAAGCTTCTCAAAAATCTGTCGTTCGGAGTCGACTTTAAACTGTAGGTCCCGCCACTCATGTATAAAATTAACGCACACAGCATAAGTGGTGTGAGAAGCTAGGTCGTAATCCTGACTGAAGGGTTGTAATGGCCAATTATGTATGTATGTATGTAATAAAAATTCTACAACATTGTTTAAAAGATTTTAAGATTTATATTCTTTTACATTTATTTTAGTTTTTTAAATAAATTTTCAATCTGAAAATCACAGCGCAAATGCAATTTTTGTAACAAATGAAACGGTTAAATAAACTGAAAATTTACCCTTTTTTTCAACTATTTCTAATCAGTTTTAATATATTTTGGATCGGTATATCTAAATTTACAATTGTTTTCATAACGTTTAGGCATAAATATACAGTGCACGAGCGCTAATGTGAACATCGCATTATATGAACACCGACCGCTTAATATGAAGATTTTTTTGCTTACTCCTCTTAAAGCTGAAAAAAAAAAAAAAATAAAAAGGCCTATAATTTGAACTGATTTTTTTTTTAAATTAAAACGCTAAAATCCTGTTAATCCCCGTTTTAGGTGTACATTTACATGCATATGTATGCGTGTATTAGTACATTTGCTTGCATACTTATTCCTCATTTCCTATTTAGATACTGTGAAGAAAGATTGTGAAGATAAAATTAAAAAAAAATTCATAAATAATGACTTTTGTTTAAAAGATATTATAATTCTGTTTTAAAATTTTCGGTATTCGAAAATGTGAACAATTCGCAAAAGTGAACAACGCCAGTTTTAATTAGTTCCCATTAGCGCGTGTTCGCTGTAGTTGATATTGTAATGTTTCTCAAACATTTGAATTGTTACAATGATACGCAGAAATATGTATACCCAGTAGATCTCGTAATTTTACTAACTTTTGCTTTAAATACTTTTAAATATTTTTAAAAACCTACCATTAAACAATACAACTTCAAAGAATAATTTTTATAATATTTTTCCCTTATCTTTATTTCAGATTCTGCACGAAGTTGTAAGTATTACACACATTTTTTCAATAAAACATTACCAGCTATTTTCGGGAAAGCATGTATTATCGCTAATTCATATAGTACAGTATTCGTATCATTTATTTTGATTAGAATTTTGTTTTTATAAACATTTAATAGAAAATAGATTGTAAAATTCATACAACATTATCGTTCTCTTATCGTTCTTCGACGTCAAAATTTGGAATTTTTTGTATCTACAGTTTGAAATATCATCACTGTCATATCATATTTGCTTAGTTTGTTCTTTGAAAATGTCTACAATCTTCAAATAAAAATTCAAAGAGTTTAAATGAAATGTTATTAATGAAGGGCATTAATGAAAATATGTTTGTTACAACTACTTGTCACTAATGTTTGAAAGTAATTTCTGGCTAAAGGACCTTTAGTTTGGCTAGAGGTCTCGCCTATTTCTTTAATCATATGGTTCAATTCTTTGGTTAAGTATCAACGGTACCTACCAGAGATCAGCAACGAGTATTCGAAACGATAAATAGATTCGAGTCATACTTATAATTTCTGATACTTATACGCATTCATACTTATTTTAATATGATACTCATACTACTCATACTTAAAGTTGGAAATACTCGTCGTATTCATACTTAACAATATGCATGATGTTATTGACTTTGACTCGTCTCTACTTAAGGATGATTCGGGTACGAAAACTGCAATACTCACAAGAAGACTGTGTGTATGCTTTGCTTGTTGTCTTTGTCTTTCCTTTCTTCTTTGTTTGTATATGCAACAACAACCAAAGGCTGTAAATTTTGATGAATGATTCGAATCACTCGAGTCACTTATAAGAATTTTTATAAACGTTGTACACATACTCATTGTAACCTGTACTTATAAATCAATGTTTTAGGAGAACGAATGAATCAGAGTAGTTGAAATTCAATTCTGTTGATCCGCTCAGACTCAAAATTGCATGATGAGTACTTATGAGTAGCGGAAAAACGATTCATTGTTGATCTCTAGTACCTACAATTTATGCCATTCGTGCGAAATATCTATTATTTGGTACATTTCCTGTACTTATAAATCAATGTTGTAGTGAGTACAAATGAATCAGAGTAGTTGAATTGCAATTCTGTTGATCCATTCGTACTCAAAATTGCATGATGAGTACTTATGAGTAGCGGAGAAAGGATTAATTGCTGATCTCTGGTACATACAATTTACGCCATTCGTGCGAAATATCTATTATTTGGTACATTTCCGATTAAATATACAGTAGAAGTGAAAAAAGGGACAAGCTGTACTTATGGAGACTATATTTACATGTTTTAGAGGCTCTGGTTAATATATGAAAGTGGCTTTCCATTTTTGTTTGCTTGTAAGTGGGGTGTAGATTGTATAAAGGTTAGATAAAGTGAAATATTTCTTGGATATTAAAAAAACGAATGTCCTACTATGCACGTAAAACTCTTTTCTAAATCTCTAGAAACGTATTTGACTGTCTCCAAAGGAGACCAGTGAAGATTGTTGTGATACGGCAATGCATCATTTCCTCTAATCCTCGATCTTTCCGGAGCTCATAATAAAATTACTAAGTTTTCCAAAACCTGCAACCGGCAAGTCAGTGAGTTTAATAGAATGGTAAAAGCACACTGATCCACATGTAACGTTTCCTATGACCCACATACATTATATATCAGGATTACGAACTAGCTTCTAGTACTACTTATGTTGAGTGCTTGTTAATTTTATCCATAAACTCAACTCCAAACTATAGATTTTTGAGAAAGTTTTCATGGCAATTTTATTTACTCTCACAAAGTTTTTGCCGAAAATATGCTGAGAGAAAGTTGTCAAAGGAATATGTTTTCATATTTGGTTTTAATAGAGATATCTGATCTGGGGCTTGAACCGTGGCCGCGCGACTAATAAGCTAACACACTACCTGCTAGACTTCGGCTTCTTCAACGTTCCCAGTAATAACCCCAGCACTACGTGTGTATTTGAGTAGACTTTCCCTAAGTAGATTATGCAAATTTGACCTAATTTGATGCACCATATTGCGTGTATCATAAGGTGTACATGCGTCGCCAACAAATTCGCCGTAAATTCGGTGACCTGGTAGACTTATGTGAATATTATGCTCGTTTTAAAATGTACAAAGTTCTTAAGCTTTAACACCCACTACTTGGCTATCCGGAACTATGTTGATATCTCTCTTGGTGGTATCAATTTTTCCAATCTTAATCCTAATATATATTATAAATCTTTCTGAAAGTCTGTATTTTTGTTTGTTAGGCAATCACGCCTGAACGCCTTGACCAATTTTCTTGAAATTTGGGATATAGATCGAGATTTTGTCTTTTCAAAATTTTGACCGAAATTAATACTTTTATGTATAAATGTTGTATTTTATCAGTTTTAAAGGTAATTTTTACGATTTAGCTTGGTTAAGTTTCCCAAATAGCTATTGGCGGTATTCCGTTTATAAAGCTGGACCAAAAGGGGTCCGAAAAGGGGGAAAGGGTCGAAAAACGGGCAAATTGCATGCATTTATATTTAGGACTGGGTTATTTGATAAACCGGTTTCCGAATAATTTGAAAATAAGAAGCCGGTTTCAAAACCGTTGTTATTTTTATAACCTGCGCAACGCCGGGTACAATCTGCTAGTGATCTATAATGCTTGGCTCAAGAGTTGAACAACATATTGGATTTAGTGAATATCAAATTACATTATTTTACTAGGACATCAAGAAGTCGTAAATGTACTGTTGCTATACAATTCAGAACAACAGATCATACATCATTAATTGACAACATTAGACCTCGTACATATCGGAACACTATTCGGAAATTACCTGGTCTTCCAGCAAATACAATACAATTTGTTTTATTTTATTAATTTTCTGGCATTAGTACTGGGCTTTAATAATTGTTGTTGTCTTACAAATATAAACGATCTTTCGTATATATTTGCTTACAATAAGTAAATATAAATATATAGGCACTATGTACTCGTATATGTATATTAAATATTCCTTTGTTCATTCGTTCAGAAACAAAGAAAGAACTACGTTTCATTAAATGCATTTATTAAGTACATAGAATTACTCATTTATAGTCTCTTGAAAGTCGTATGAACTTAATCCGGGAATATAAAACCTTTAGGTTTATTGGCCAATGTAACTTTACTATGACTACTACAACACTTTGCTGTAAATTTTATGACTATTTATTTCAAATAAAAAAGATAAAATGCCTTCTAGTATTTACAACCGTTTCTTACATTAAATTTACAATTTCGAATAAATACGCTCTTTTATAAAATTTAGAATTTAATAGGCACTAATATATAGTAAATAGCGAAATCAAGAGTTGTACTCAAAACAAACCCATGCTATTTATTCTTTTTCGTTTCTTTAAGAAAAAAATAGGGTTGTTAACTGGTTAATGAGGCCTTCTCGAATGAATAACTGCTAGAAAAGCGGAAGTGTTTTAATTTTTCAAAATTCACAATGTTCGGGATTGTCGATTATCAGATATTTGACATCTGCTGTTTTTATCTGCTAATTTTGAAATATTTATACTGGCTAAATTGTCAGTCAAACATTGGCAGTACGAAATGTTTTTTTTTTACATACAACTGACAATATTATAGGATACTAGCTGACTCGATGAATTTCGTCCCGCCCAAATTGGATTTATTGTAATACGCTGCATAAAGCGCTGATGAAGTTGTAGTTGTTGTAATCGCTCCAAAACAAAAACTAACAGACATACATGCTATATACGTACATATGTAGTTAAGAACTATTGAATTACCCGACTTATAGGTATCATTTAAAGGGGGTAGATTGCCACGTCCATTTTTGGTGAGTTTGTCGATATCAACTCTACAAACTTACCCACCAAATTGCATTCATCTAAGATCATTATGTCCCTAAATATTCAATTTTAAACCATTTCATCCTGATAAGCTTTCGGACAAAAAAATACTGGTTAAAATCAGTTTAGTAGTTTAAGAGTTATAGGTATCACTTGAAGGGGGAGGGTTGTTACGCCCATTTTTGGTGGTATCGTCGATATCGATTCTACGAACTTAACCACCAAATTTTATTCGTCTAAGATCAATATGTACCTAAATATTAAATTTTAACGATTTCCCCCAGCCTCTTAACATTTAGGGATATGAAAAATAGATGTTATACGATTCTCAGACCTACCCAATATGCATACAAAATTTCATGAAAGTCGGTTAATTCATTTCCAAAGAGCTTAACTACACGAGAATTTTATGTATTAGATTACAACCGTGTGACAAGAACTTCTTAGTGTTGAAAGCGATACATAACCATGTTGAAATTTGTGGCCAATAAATAGTACTGTTCTGGAGATATGCTCTTAAAGACAGGAGAAAGAGGATCTAAAGGCTCGCAGGCGTATTCATATCGGGTTATTTATTTAGTGGTTTCCAAACTAACGTCGCCATAGTCTAGAAGGCAGTGTGTTGGTTTATTAGACATGAGTTTAAACCCCAGGTCAGACTTCTCCAATTAGCTTTTTTATTCAGAGCACTAAGGCCGTTTGATAATCAGTTTTTTGCCTTTTAACATTTGAAATTTAAAAGTGGATATAGGGCCGTATTCAAAGGAGTCTTCCAAGGCTTCTTAATAAAATCAGCAATATAATCACATATGGATATGTATATAAAGTGATATCGTATTGAGAAAATTGACTTTGAAACTATCAATTTTATTGGTTGAAAATTCTCTAGAAGATCGGTGGCAATTTTGGACCCCGTTTAACGCTGTTTCAGTATTAGACGGTAGTATTGGGATTTCTCTAAATCGCACACTGTATTGCTACCTGTTGTATATGTGTGCAAATGAAACAGCCATCCATCAATCAAAAGCGGTACACTACATATATAGCGACGCTGTATACTAATCATGTATCTTTTTGAGCGTTCTTTTCGAAGTCTGACCAGACTAAATATTCCAACTGTATTTCCCGAAGTCGCAATGTATTTACATACTATGTACGTGTTAAGTTGTCTCGTTTAACGCTGTTTCGTTTAGCTCTGGAACTTATTAAAACGTATCGCCCGAGTTAAGCGGCGGGGTCTTACTGTAGTACACTACTTATATGCAATTAGTAGTCCAGGGGAGGTCCCCTTTTGAACCGTGGTGGTGGTATAGCGTGATTAAGTTTGGAATTTGAGAAAATTAGGCCTTTCCATCCCCCAATATTTCAATACTATTATTTATCTCAATAGCCTGCAATAATTGCAAAGTAGAAGATTAATTTACTTGCTGTCACTGTTAAACGGTTAACAGTGCTATGTTAATAGCAGATTTTCCACTGTTAAAGCTAAAAAAGTGTACTTGTATAGGTGTGGGTTTACATGTTTAGTTATCAAATTCGAATTGATCTTCAAGTTCTCATCTCTAAAGTAAACACTTTTACGGAACAAAGATTATCTACAGCTAGAGCCGTTTTTATCTTTTTTACATAAGAAATTAAAAGGAAAATTTAAAACAAATCTAGGTTAGGTTAGAGGACGTGCTCCTATGGGTCAAGACAAGCATAGTACCCGGAGGTCGAAATTGACCCATTGTACATTGTCCTTAGGGGAGGAAGGAAATAGAGGATATAGGAATGTAGGGAAGGGGAAGGAGAATGGGAAAATGGAGGAATTACATGTAAAGAAACAGACACAAAACAAAAGAGGTTGAGAGTGCGACTACACTTATGAAGCCCTAGCACCTCTCAACCAGCCCAAGCTACTAATGAATCTGTGGGGAGCCTTGATGTCGGCTCTCGACACAGAACTCAAGCTCTCAAAGAAGGCCCTGCCAAGGGTCCTCAACCTCAACCTACCAAGGGCTGGGCAGTTGCAGAGGAGATGTTCGACAGTCTCCAATTCCTCCTCATCGCAACATACCCTGCAATAGTCCGACTGGGATCTGTTCCAGATCCCCGTCAACGACCTAATTTCGCAGTGCCCCGTGATAAAACCGACAACCAACCTTAAACAAATCTATGTAATCTTCAATTTTATGTTTCGCTTTTAAATGATAATCCCTATTAAAGCATCATCAATTCATTTCATCCATTCATCATAGCCATATTAATTATTATTATTGCCAATTATTATGTATTTTATTTCATTAGAGAATTTTCTCATTTCGTTTCGCATTATTCTGAAATGTTATAATTTTTGTTTTTTATTTGCACATTATCAAACAAATGCGTTCGTTCGTTTGTTTCCTCTTCATCGTTAAGGGCGAGATGTTCTGTCAGAATTTAAAAATATGAAAAATAATAGACGTCGCTTTGATGGTTCTTGTAAGTTTTTTTTTTTGTTAATTTTGACTCGATTTGATTTTAAACAAAATTTTTATTTAACTTTTATTTTTGTTTATTGTTTTTTATGTTTTATGTTTCATTTTTATTATGTATTATTATTATTATTTTTTAATTGGCTTTTATTGTTTATTATTATTGTTTTAAAATTCTTAAAAGACAAAACACAATCAAACAATCGATCATCGATTAAATATAAATAACCAATCTGTAAGTAATGGCTTTAGCTTTACTCTACTATTTCTTTATGTTACTAGAGAAATCTTTTCAAATAATTTTCATTAACAAAAAAACTACAATAAAAATCGTTTTAAACTCTTCTTCTTCTTCGTTGTCATCATCAATTTAATTTAATTTAATTTAATTTTTTTTGTTAATTTTAAAAATTCAATAAATTTTATTGTTAAACTTAATGCTTCTCTCTTTGCAGTGAAATGTATGTTCAAAGAGGCTGGTGCTAAAGAAGGCATTATCGATGTCCTGCTCGAATTTATGTTGGGCGATAATGCCAATACATTTTTGAAAAAATTACGTCTAGAGGGCGCAACATCAGCTGTATGCGGTAAAGTGTTTAAAATCGGTGAGCCCACCTACAGTTGTAGGGAGTGTGGCATGGATCCCACCTGTGTGTTGTGTGTCAATTGTTTTAAACAGTCGGCTCATCGTTATCACAAATATAAAATGTCCACCTCAGGCGGCGGTGGTTGCTGTGATTGTGGCGATGAGGAGGCCTGGAAGAAGGACCATTACTGTGAAGAACACTTGGTAATTAATTACAATTTTAAATTAGAAGTTTTTAAAATTTAATTTATAACACTCATGCATCATGCATCTCTTTTGTAGCGTGGCAAGGAGAACAATTCGAACAGTACTATTATAACAGATGCCATTAAAGTACGCTGTGAAATAGCTTTTGTAGCCATTTTATCATTTTGTGTTAATTATTTGGAAATTGAATCAAAAGCTAGTCTTCAATGTTTAGATGGCGATGGTGTGGGTGATGATTATTTCTGTACCGTTCTCTATAACGATGAATCTCATACATTTGATCAGGTCATACAGACACTAACGAAAATCGCCAAAGTCCAACATAAGGAAGCCACAGAAATTGTGGCGAGCATTGATCGTGAAGGACGGGCCGTTGTCAAGTGCGACTCTTTTAGTGAATGTAATGCATTGAAAGATGCAATTGAAAATCAAATGATGCCTATGAATATTCCCATACCAAATAGTCGCGCTAATCAATCGTTACGAGTGTCAGTGCTGCACATTAGAGCTGTGGCCTGTCAGCAATTTGCCTTGCAATTGCTTACCTGGTTTCAGGAGTTTCTTGTATACCATAGTACGTTTAGACAGATATTTGCCCGCATTATATTGGATAAAAAGGCCCCATATTGTATACGTCATATATTGGAGTATGATGTGGAACTGTGGAAAACGGCACGAACCTGTTGGCATCGGCTTTTAATATCAGGCATGCTAATGGAGTACGACAATAAAATGGCTTTGGCTCAAGAGTTCTCTAAGAATTATGCTACAATTGTACAGGATTTTATAAGTGACGATCATGATCACTCCTTCTCAATAGTATCACTGAGTGTCCAGCTGTTTACGGTGCCCAGTATTGCTCATTTCTTAATTGCCCGTGAAGGCATATTCTATAAGCTGTTGCATACCTTCTATCACAAGTCCATAGAGCACTTCATACAAAACAAGACTCTGCACTTTTCCAAGAGTGTGTCCACTTTAAGTCATTTTAAAAGAGCCGCTTATATTCTCTACGATTTGCGTTATATACTCAGTTTCAAGCCAGATGTGTGGACCAGTGATTTGCGTGAGGGTTTCATTGAAGGCTGTAAAGGCTTATTGCGTGTATTGAATGCTATGCAAGGCATGGAATCAGTTACCCGACAAACTGGCCAACATATGGACTATGAACCCGAATGGGAGTGCGCTTTCAATTTGCATATAAAGCTTGCTAGCACCATTTCCTTGGTATTGGAATGGTGTGCCACCGATAAGGAGGTTCTAGTGAAATTGTATCAAATGGTTATGCGAAATCTGTTGCAAAATGGCTTCATAGTCAGTCAGGCCAAAATAGAGCCACGATGTGTAGCTGGCCACATAGCGAAATGTTTAATTTATGATGTAGCCTCGAAGCCAGTGTCTATACATTTGCCTCTGTCCCGTTTCTTTGCTGGCATATACTTACATTTGGGACAATATGGTTTACATTTTGATTTAGTGAACACCCAGAAAAAGTCACCCGAGGAAATTATGGAACCCATATTATGCACTCAGGTTATGATAGCTCAGGTAGATGCTTAAAGAATTTTTGTTTTTTTTTGTTTGTTTTGTATTAATCTTAAGAAATTCTCAGGTTCATTCGGGTATGTGGCGCCGCAATGGTTATTCTTTGCTGCATCAACTCTATTTCTATCGTAATGTACGTTGTCGCACAGAAATGTTAGATCGTGATATTGTAGGCATGCAAATTGGTGCTTCCCTAATTGAAAGCAATCAATACATAATACATCTCTTGAATAAATTCAATCTTATGGAATGGATACAACCGGAATATGAAGATACGACAACTGAGCCTGCCACCGACGATGACTTTATACGTCAGCTGTCTATGATTGATGAATTCTTAGAACTATTGATCGTTGTCATTGGTGAACGTTATATGCCTGGCGTAGCCGAAGTAACTGAAGAGGATCGTACTAAGAAGGAAATTATACAACTGTTGTGTATCAAATCGTATTCGCATTCGGAACTGAGCCGAGCCTTGCCTGATTCAAATAATGACACTGCTTTAGAGGATGTCATTGATTCGGTGGCTGTTTTTAAGAAACCCCAAAAAACCGATGCCAAGGGTGTTTATGAGCTCAAAGAAGAGTTGTATGATGATTATAACATGTACTTCTATCACTATACCAAGGAAGATAAATCAAAATCGGAAGAATCCCAACGTACGAGACGTAAACATAAAGGCGAATTAGTTTGTTGTCCACCGCCTAAATTGCCTAAATTAACGGATGCTTTTGTGTAAGTTGCCGAAATTACGAAAAAAAAAAATATGTTTTCCAGGTCATATTTCTTATATTATATTTGCTTATATTTTTGTTTAGGACAATTGCTAACTTGTTACAATGTGGCGTTATGATGCATCTTATAAATACTATTTTGGACAGAGCTTTAGATCTGAAAACAAAAAGTTTCCAAGAAAATCACCTTCAAAAGGTTACCTTTAATATTGTTTTCCCCAATTGATCTCATATAATTTGCTGTCTTACAAATTACCATTTCAGATTTTACATCTTATAGGCTATGGTTTGCAAGAAGAAGAATCGGAAAATTATCCCTTCTTATCGTTCTATCAATGCTCACAAAAATACAAGATACAACAAAAGTTAGAAGAACTATCACGCAGTCCTAGAGTATGTTTTTTGTTTATTTTTTAATTGCTTTCTCTGAAATGTTTGTTTTTAATAAATTGTTATCCTTTTGGAACAGGTGGAGGCGCATCGTGATTTTATATTGTGGACAATTAAGAAATTCAAGGATCTTCAAGCCAAACAACCTGTGGAAGGTGGTGGCGAACGTATGCAAAGCGATGATATGGAATTAGCTACTGGCTCTGCATCTAATGATGAGTCTAATGCGGCCAACGATACCACAACATCTGTCGAACAAGAGAAACGTGAAAAAGAAGAACGTTCCCGCTTGGCTGCCGAAAGACGTGCTAAAATTCTAGCACAAATGCAAAAAGCCCAAAATCAATTTATGACCTCAAATGCTGAAATGTTTGCCAATGCCAATGATGTTGCCGGTGATGCTAATGCCGGTTCCGTTATGGAATGGCAAGATGACAATTGTATGGAAGGAGCTGTAGCATATAATTCAATAGCTTGTTTAGGTGTAGAACGACGTTTGCAACAGCCCGAGGACGAAAAATACAATTGTATACTGTGTTTCGAGGAGGCGACTGTGTGTAAGGATGGTCCCACTTTAGTGTATTCGGCATTTGTACAAAAGTCAAAGGTTAGAACATATGTTCTTAGTTTGTAAAACGTATTGTTTTCTAAATATTTTTAAATTTATTTTCTAGGTTTTGAAACCTGAATCGAATTTTCCATTCTCCATACACACTAGTAGCTGTGGTCATGTTATGCATGTCAACTGCTGGCAAGAGTACTATAATAACGAAGAATCAAAAGAATTACGACGTCCCAGGCGTCATCCTTTGCAAATTTTCCCCTCGGCACCAAGCACCGAATTCCAGTGCCCATACTGTCGTTGTCTAAGCAACACAGTATTGCCGTTAACAGCCCCTCTATCGAAATACTCTGTTCCCAATGTCATACATACGGGCGATGAAATGTTTCCCATTGATTTGTGGATCGAAGGAATACGTGTTTTTAGTGATAAACTCAATAATTTGGTCATAAGCGAGGACTCGAATTTATGGAAATTCAATTTACCTGAATGGTATCCGACGCTGAAAGAGGCTCACATTATAGCCGATCCCAAACAATTTGAAAAAATGGCACAGCCAATATCCCGTCCAGAATTACAATCGAGTTGGATTAATTTCGTTCAACACTATATAAAAACTTTGAAACGCAATGAAGAAGACGGCCTCCTCAACATGTGGCATTCTTGCGTTTATACTGTGCAATCATTGGAAGTTTATTTGCGTGCCGTAGGCAAGCCATTAAAGGATGAAATGTCCATACGTCATAAAAGCTGTTTAAGTGGTCTAATACGGGCCTGTTGCCTGTATGGAGCACATTTAACGCAAACAGATCTTGAAAGTCTAATAAAACCGGTAGCTGAGCTATTAAATGTGGTTTTCAAACATAATGGCGATTCAGTGTTGGAATGGAATTGTTTTAGCAAAATGGTGTCGACTATAATGATGGTGCCCAACATACTATTCTCCCGTGAACGTGAGTACAATTTTTGATTTTGTTCTTATACATTTTAATTTAAAACGAAATTTAAATTGAAATTTGTTGTGATTTAAACAATTCTTTTCAAATAACTCCTCTCCTGCTGAATGTATACAATGAGAATTATTTTTCGAAAATATTTTAATAGTTTCAGTGTCAGGACCATAAAAAATATTCACGTTTTACGGTCCACAAATTTGTGTATTTGACTGTTCATTCTACTTTGCTATTAAATTCGTACAGTTTAAGTGACAATCTAAGATTCAGCTTTTCCGAGTAATCCATTTCCAACATTATTTTGCTTTATCTGTAGTCCTCAGTGAATTGTTTAGACGTCCTTAGGGAAATATGGATTTAGAAGTCGCCGTAGTTTTAAAGGTAATGTGTTGACTTTGTAGATGTGAAACCATGGTTCAAACCGCAGGTCAGACCTCAAAACGAAATGTAAAAAAAAATATTTCTTCAACAACTTCTTCGCAGATTTCTGGCAAAAAGTTGTTGAGTAAATAAAATTGTCATGAAAAGTTTCTTACAAATCTGTCGTTCTGACTACTCTTGTATAAATTTAACACATTCAACTTAAGTGATGGGAGAAGACTGATCGTAATCCTGACTAAAGGGTTCTAATGACGAATTACGTATATATGTATTAGGGAGATGATGTAAACCATTGTTATAATAGCATCTATCCGGTGTTTTTGTTATAAAATCAATATGGAAAGTGATTATAGGTGTTACGTAGTCAAAGAAGCGATTCAGATCAATCATATCTTCGATTTTATCATAATGATTTTATGTTTAAGCCGTTGTGGGGTTAAGTGTTCACAGTTACTTATTTATCTAGTCGCCGTAGTCAGTCGGGGAGAGTAAACAATGCTTTAGATAATGTATTTTTAAGATCACCTGTTATCATGAGCATATTCTGAGTATAATATGTTCAAATTAGGTTTGATTTTAACCACCAAACTATGTTACTGTACTGTAGAGTGAGTTTGATTACAAATTCGTGTAGCTAGTGGAAGCTTTCAAAATGAATACACCAGTTTAGGTCTGTTGTCTACTTGCAATAGAGAGCAATTACTAACGCCTTAGGGGTTCTGAGCAAATTAATCATATCCTAGTTTAGTTTACATTCCAATATATTGTTAAGACTTTCGAATATATATTTGGCGTTATCAATTGGAGTAAGGGTTAGGCGTTGGCAATTGCTGTAGTTTACTAGGTAGTTTGTGTTGATAGGCATTGTAGTGAATGAGGCCACGGTTCAAATTCCAGGTCAGAGAGTAAAATAAAAACTGCCGCTAAAACTTGATTAAATTTTTCGTTCGAAGTAAATGTTAAACTATAGCTTCCGCCATTCATGTATAAACCTAACACACACAACATAAGTGGTTTGTGATCCTGGGTATGTATGTGGTTAGAGTGAGATATTTTCCAATTGATATACAGGCACATGATTCAAACTCCAGGTCAGAGAGTAAAATAAAAATTGTCTATAGAACTTAATCAAATTAGTCGTTCGAAGTCGAGTGTCGTCCTAACAATTGAGGCAGTAGAATTGGTTAATATTCAATTCTGACTTAGTATTACCATTCAACGTTGTTAAGAAGTTGTGTTAAGTTATTATAACTTCATAATCTTTCTAAAACTTTTTGAAGCTTCCATCGCAATTGTGCAGCTCGAGATATAAATTACTAAAGCCTACTGAAAACATTTTAGATGAGGATTGTAAAAAGAGTGTGGTTTTAAGCCGCACGGTTTAATAAACAGCTGCTATGTAGCAATAAAGTGTTGTGTTATTGAAAGTGATTGCAGAGTGTTTAGTCAAGATTTGTGTCAAGTGTTTAGTCTAAATTGTTTTTCCATCTTCAGATTGATCGTTTTGAGTGAAAATAATTGAGAGTATTTTTTTTTAATCGGATAACCTGTTGTGTGTTTTATTTTTTTATTTTTTTTTTTTTAATTTTTTTTTAATCGGATAACCTGTTGTGTGTTTTATTTTTTTTTTTAATTTTTGTTTGTCCCTTTTTAAGCGAATTGTTTTTTTTTTAAATTAAAACCGAATTTAATTTTCCCTTCTATTCAGGCGACATTTCTGTTGTAGCCAATGGCAGCTTAATGGACTTTTATACGCTACAAGTTTTCTTCCTTGCGAATGTTGTTAAAGCTTTAGTGTTATTCGAATTGCCAAGTGAAGGTCTAATGGATGTCGAAGAAGAGGATTACTGTTGTCTAACCGAAAAATCACTAGAGAATATATCAGCATTCTTTAACAAATACAATGTACAGGCTAGACAACAAAAACAACAGCAGCAGCAGCAAGCAGAAAAGGAAAAAGCCAACAAACAACAAATGCCATCATCACGACAACCGGAAGAGCAAAATGATACAGACAGTGGCATGACAGATGTTACACAACAGCCGGCGGAAAAGCGAGAAGAACAACAGCAATTGGATGAACAAGCAGCTGCTGATGAGGAGCAGCGAAAGGAAATTTTATCTGCTCAAATGGTATACACGATTTTGGATCATATCAAAATGGAAATGCGTGAATTTTTACGCTGCTGCTGTTTGTTCTTTCATTTTGTTACCGATGTGGAATTTCCGGAGTTTCTATCGACCACCGAAAGTGATACCTACGAGAATATGTGTAAATATTTGGGTTTAAATACTCAATTGGAAAGCTATTTCGATAATGCTTCACCCTTTGCCACTATTATGGAAATGTTTGCCTCGCATCATGACATAACCAACCTAGAAGTAGTCACTACAAAATTGAAACGTACCGGTGATCCTTTGGTTATAGTGCCCTGTACCAGGCCGGTGCCACAACTTGTATCGTTGCCCGAGGACTATAGTGATTTGATAAACAGTGTCTCCGATTTCAGTTGTCCCAATAACGAACGGGAGGAAATGAAAACCCCTACTATGTGTCTGATGTGTGGTGAGATATTGTGCGCTCAATCGTATTGCTGTCAGCCAGACTTGGACGGTCGCAATGTGGGAGCCTGCACGTATCATGCTTACTTTTGTGGTGCCGAGATTGCTCCTTTCCTGCGTATACGTGATTGTCAGATTGTCTATTTAGGTAAGAATAAGGGCTGTTTCGTACAACCACCATATCTGGACGAGTATGGTGAAACGGATCAGGGCTTAAGACGTGGCAATCCGCTTAGATTGTGCCCGGCACGCTATAGTAAAATACACTTGAATTGGCTGGGCCATGGACTGCACGAAGAAATTGCTCGTCTAAACGAACTTACGTCAACCATGACAACACAGTGGCATCATATGTAGTTGACGACGACGACGACAATGAAAACAATACCTATGGCGACAACAAAAGCCGCAAATCAAATAGAAATAGAAACGTACTAAAAATTAAAACAAACAGCACTTAATGTGATTTATAAGCTAAACAATACAAAATAAAATTAATTGAAATAATATTAAAAAAAAAAGAAAAAAGAAAAAAAAAACTGGAATAATTAATATGTTATTTAAACTAATCATAATTATTACTTCTATACACAAAATACAACAATAAGAAGAACTAATAAAACTACTCTCAAAACTTAAAACAAACAAAAACGAAATAAAACTCCCTCCTTTGCAAACAAAAATTAAAACAAAAAATTGGGAAAAAAAACGTAAACAAATTTTCAATTTCTCTACTAACTAACTGTCTGTCTGTCTATCATACACACCCAGTAAATGTTTTATTCAGAAAATTTATTAGAATACAATGAAAATGAAAAGAGAAAAATTTACTTAATAATGACAAATAAAAATAAAATTACAAAAAAAAAAAAAAACAAAAACAAAAAGAAATTCAATCAATGTAACATAAAAATAAGAGTAGCATTTTTAAAATATCACTTCATTAAAAACACTTTATTTTTAATAATTTTTTTTTTTTTCAATTGATTCAATTGATTTCCAATAAGAAAAATCCAAATTCTTAAAGGCAAAAGCCCCCAGACTATGTTGTTTATTAATATTATTTCTCTAAATTTAATATCATTATAATATATGCTATAAGAAGAGACATATGAGTACGAGTACATAGGAAATATTGAATAATGGTTGTAGTTTTTAAGCAACTTTATTTCGTTTTCCTTTATTTTTTAGCTCCTTAACTTTAGTACACATACGATACATACACGTAAACATATAAATTTATTTAAAAAAAAAGAAAAACAAAAACGTTTAATTACAATATGCTTTCAATGATGCAGCAGCTATATAATAATTATTATTTTCTATATTGTTGTGTTATCCGTTGATTTAGTTTTCTTTTAAATAAAATTGTCATCATCTCTGTTCTCCTCTACTTCCCGCATGCAATAAATTTTTAAATATTGTTTCATTTTTTTATATTTTATTTAATTTAAATTTTTCATTCACTCATTTGCTCTCTATATTTCCGTTCTATACCTTATTGCTATACCACCCACCTTAAAACCAGCTTTAAATTGTTTTTGTTCTCACTCACCCATAAATGCCATTTGAAGAAGGTTTTTCACAAAATCTTTCTCCTCTTTTTTCTTTCCTTTAAACTCTTTGTTTTTTGCTTTCAATTTTTTTTTTGCCCCCACTTCATTACATAGACATACATACTATCTCCTACTATATAATATTAAATTAATAGTTCTACACAATATAATTTATTTAAATTACTTTTATTGTAATATTTTATTCTTATTATTTTTTAATTTCCTTTTTTTTTTGTTTGTTTATTAAATGAATAAAAAAATACTTGTAATTTACGCAAAAGAAAAACAATATTCTTGAAACAAAGAAAACTTAAATAAAAATGTTTGTTTAAAATTATTATAAAAACAAAAAATTTAATTTTAATTTATTTTTTAAATACTAACAAAAAATAAGAAAAAAAAAACAAATACAAAAACACAAAGATTTTTACGTAACGCAAAGAGTTGTACGTTATCTTCCGTTGTGATACCAATATGAATATGACACCTTCAACGCCGAAGTGAATTCGGGTCTGTTCGTAAATGAATTTCTCCTCTGCATATTATACGCATTATGTTCATAAATATAAACCTTGACAGCACAGCAGCAGAGAGAGAGAAAGCGAGAGAGAGAAAGAGAGAGATAGAGAGAAAGAGAGAGATAGAGAGAAAGAGAGAGAGAGAGAGAAAGAGAGAGATAGAGAGAAAGAGAGAGATAGAGAGAAAGAGAGAGAATGAGAGTTTTAACAGAAAGCTTCTCTTTTTTTTCTTCGTTAACAGGTTGACTGCCGTGGCAATTTTAGGAAGAATTGCCAAAAATACCAGAAGAGAATACAATCTCCGAGTTATGTCGTAGTCGGCAGTGAACGTGTTAAATGCCTTCTTTTTGGTGTATTTAACAACATTTTGCCATTTGTTTTATTGTAAAGTTCAAAAATCAAATTTATTACTAATTTCTCCATTTCTATAAACCATCAAATGGAAGCATCAGCAATGCAGTAATGCGTTTACAAACAGGCCCTTCTTCCGAGTTACTATGCTGAGAATGTACCCATTATTTGTCGTAACATTGGCGATACATATAAGCAAGGCTAGAACGTCTTACATGAGTGCAAATGATATAATGTCCGGTAATAGGATTGAGCGTACTCTCTTGAAGACGACTGATCAAGAGTTTAAGTGAACTCTTTATCTGGCTTTTGTTAGGTTATTTTTTCCTATTCGAATTCATACGGGGTGAAAGATAATAAGTAATGATAGAAGACGCCGGTGTCTAGTAGGTAGTGTGACCGTTTATTAAATGTGAGGTCACGGTTCAATAGTAACGAAATATGAACGAAATATTCCTTCCTAGAATTCCACTCTAGGCAAAAACTCTAGAGTAAAAAAGGCTTTTAAAAATCTGTCCATCAGAGTCGACTTTAAAGATCCCACCACTCATGTATAAAATTGACAGACACAACATAAAGGATTGTAATGATCAATTATTTATGTGTACATGTAAATACGAAATTTGTTTACAAAACATCTACCTGCTCATTGTTATTAATTCTCACTCTCAGTGTGAACCAGCGTTCGCAGATGCTTCCCCATGCTAGTTAAATTAAGCACATCTTTTGTTAGTGTAGACTTTTCCTTTTTATTGCTTTATTTGACCTTTACCCATTCATATACCTCTATTAAAATAGTTCGTAACTTTAAAATTCACTTGCATTGCGTTTTCTTTTCTTGTTCTTAATCTTTTTATTTAATGCCAATACGTGCAACTTGAAACTAAAGAACAAATTCACCACTGACTTCTTAAAGGTCGTAGAGTTTTATCAGAATAGTAGTTGGTTGAGTAGATTGATTATACTGTCATGGTATAAAGTGTACGTACATAACATCGATGGAATGGCATACATATGTATGTAGAATACAAGCGATATGCGGTATGGAGTTACTTACAGAGCTTCCTTTGTTAAAAACATCAGCAACGCTAATTGCGATGTGGAAAATGGAGTTGGATCATCTATAATATCAAGGGGAAGAATTAAGGTATCACAAGAATGGCGGTAGTAGAGTGGAATCGTCAAGAAGGGGCGCTTGACCAAAGAAGGTGCAGAATATACGCAAGATAAGGATTAGGTTGGAGGGGATGCCTGTCATTATATTCACCATACCATCTCTTTATTCAGAGGCCTATTGTTGTATTGTGTCACTCCGTAAAAAAAAATGAATGAAAGAGAAGACTGTGTGGAGTCAATGCCTGACATGGTCTTAGGATTGCTGCTGTGGATATCAAAACGTATATTATTAGGCATATCCATTAGAAAATCCCAAAGTCGTCCGGTCAGATATCACAATGTGCTACATACAGAATGTCATCAGTGGTGTTGTCGAGCCGGAACGATCCGGAACGTTGTTTTGGAACTAAAGATGATTTCTGATAACGAGAATTGGCTGACGTTTTGAAAAAAAAAAATAATTAAAAAGAATTTTTGATTTTTTTTTCTTATTTTTAACGAATTCTTATGCATTTTTATTAACAAGGGTTTGAACCGAACCGGCTTGTTTTTCCGAACCATGAAACGTAGTCCGGAACGTTTTTTTCTGCTGAACCGAAACTTGACCCGAACCGAAACAAATACGTGAACCCGAACTAATTACTACTTAAGAATTTGAGGATTTAAAACCTTTATATACTGGGCCGATCATAGAGGCGGGTGAAAATTGGGAGAAATCTCCATCTCCACCTTCGACAAATTTGGGACATGAGACTTAAAAAAAAAAATCGCCCTGGTTTACATAATTATATATACGCGTTCCGGTAAAAGAAAAAACAGCACAACACCACTGAATGTCATCCATCTAGGTGTGGGTTTATTTCCTCTCAACAGTCTTCTGGCAAAGAATTCTGAGAGTAAAATAGAATTGCTAAGGAAAGTTTCTCAAAACATGTGTTGTTCCGAGTTGATATTAAAACTGTAGGTCCTGCCACTCATGGATAAAATTAACACACACAATATCAGGGCTGTAACAAGTCGGGTCGTAATCCTGATTTAAATGTTTTAATGATCAAATTATGTAAGTACCCTGCAGCAGATCTGCCACAACAATAAGAATGTAGGATGCTTCATAAAGGGGTAAGAAAAAAAGCAACGCATGTTTTCCCACATACAGTAAGCGTCAAAAGAAAGTGTACATAAACAAAACTATACATTATTAAATTATAGTTATTTGTAATTTTTGTTACATTGCCAGTTTTTAAAATTGAAAAAAAAGTTCCAAAAAAATTTCAAAATATTAAATTTTTTCAGGCACCTCCTTAAGTGGTAAAAGTGGTGAGTTTGGTGATTGTTAGAATTTTATCCATAGTGTACACTTTCTTTTGTCGCTCTCTGTACATTTACGAATTTGACGTAAAGATTGACGTCAAAATTTTTTACGCTAAACTGCAGAATCCGCTTATCTCAAAAGACCAGGTAATTTTGATAATAGCATATCCGAAAGAAGGGGCCATGAGAAGGCAAAAAATGTCGTTTTTTGTATTTAAAACAATACTCATACTGTTGATTAATTTGTTTCATTTTTTTTCCAATTATTATTGTTTTATTGTGTTTTTTTTTACTTTTTAAAAATATATTTTTAAAACCATACTTAAAACAAATAAAGCCAGATATTTACAATATAATTTAATTAAAACTAAGAATACTTTGTTAAAAGGTAGTATATCAATTAGTGTAGATATATTATAATCGTTTTAATAATTAAAAATTTAATTTATTTTATACAAATACATAATAATAAATGAAACCATATGTATATTTATATATGTACGTATATATTTATATATAAAATATATAAATTTATATAATAATTATTAAGTAGTTTATTACATATTATATTATGTAGATTTGGACTAGATACTTGAATTATTTTATTTTTGTTTTTACATTTTCATTTTGTATTTTAAAAATATTTTTTTTTATTTTTTTTAATGAAAGCATTCATTTGCTGGCTGACTTATGTACAAACTTATTTAATTCTTTAAAATTAAATTATTTAAATAATGGAAAAAGCTATTTATTGTAGAGAATAACAATATTTTATTACTTAAATAAGTTTTGTTTTTTTTTTAATAATATTTTAAGAAATATTAATTTCGTTGTATTTTTCTTTTTTTTGAAGCCAATTTTGTTTCTAAATTTTTTAAACTTTTTAAAACTTAACAAAAGGCTTTGCCTTGACTCATTTCCATCAAGATATGTTTTTTTTTTGTTGGTTGTTATACAATGTAATTTCTGTTAAATGCTTATCCTGCAATATTTAGCTGCTTAATTAGCATTTTTTTTGTTTTGTTTTGTTTTGCATTAAAGAAATATTTTGTTTAACAAAATTATTTCAATCTCTTTTCAAATCTCTCTCCCTGGTTATTTATTGGCATCCCCAATACTGTGCTTTACATGTGTACCGTTGAGCTGCTCGTTGATACTGTGGGTTTATCCTCAGTTTCGGGTTCATCTTTACATTGTTCCATATCGATGACAAGGCAATCATAGGGTGGTGGCGGTATATCGAATTTGACCACACTATCATAGCTGGGTGGCAGTGAGTCCACTATTCTTAGAATATCATTTTGGGAATTGATCTGAAAAGACAAAATAAAGATCAGTAATCATATTGACAGTGGTCAATCTAAAATTTATTATATTTAAACAGAATTTTATAAACCCTTTCGAAATTTTTTTTCTTTTTTTTTTAATCGATAACGCATTACAAATTATACATTACAACCCTTTAGTTAGGATTATGACCTAGCTTCTCATACCACTTATGTTGTGTTGTGTTAATTTATTACATATTATACTCTTAACTACTACAACCTGAGTAACTGAGCAACTGAGCGACTTATGTTAGCTGTAGTATAATAGACCAGAGCCTCTGGTTGGCATCGAACATACAACTTTCTCGGCAATAGACCAGCAAACTACCAAAGGATCCAAACAACTTTAGTTCTTAAAGCATAATAAAACTAAACTTTGCGTATGTAGATAGCCTTGATTTGATTTTAATGTCAGATCAAAGCAAATGTGAAGAAGAAATTTCGGAAAGGGAATGATAAAGGATTATTTTGCTCTAAAAAATAATTTGTGGACAAAACTTACTGCTTTAGTTGGAACTGTACTAACGAATGCATCATTAATTTGATGGAATACTGCTTCGAGAGAACCATAGATGTGTTATACTATGTTCAGACAGGCATATTTATTGCGTAAATCCCAATAAACGCCATTATTGAGCTCAATATTTCAAATAAAGTTTCAATTAATTATTGCGCAATAAATACACAAATTGTTATAATATTGAGCAAAACTTAAAATACAGCACTGTCATAAGTATGTTCAGTGAACATATTACAATTTTCCGAATACTTTCAATTGATATCTGATTTCAAATTTCAATGATTTCAATAATTTACAAACATAACAACAAAGATGTCAAAAAAATAATACGTATATTATGTGTCTCATTAAAAATGCCTGTCTGACCGTAGTATTAGTTGCATGCAATGATAGTTAGAACTACTAGTTTGGTGGAGATCCCTAGTCCTCTGAGTAAAATTCACAAATTAATCCTTCTTGATATGATGCAAACAGTGAAATTTATTCCACTGATTTATTTGAAACGTCTGATTGTCTGTATTAGAAACGCCTTCCACACTCCGAGAGATAAATTGCACAATTAGACTGAATAATTGTAATGTAAAATCTTAGTGAATAGATCTTGTATAAATTCAAGCTTACAGTTTATGGACTTTGATAAACCTTTGTATATAAATGGCCTTTAGAAGAGACTAGTTTGTTTCACGGTCGAATTGTATGGGAACGTTTGGTTTGGTTTTTCTTTCCTGAATGAGACCCATTTCTAGATGAATGGGTAGGTACTCAAACAAAATTGTCGAATTCACCACGCTACCAGTCCACATGAGGTCCACGAGTATCAAATGCGTTATAAAGTCTCTGTCTGTTTGAAGTAGAGTTTCAGCTGGCGGCATCAATGTCAACGGCGACCACTATAGATCGATGATTACCATTTTCTTTTGGTGTGAATTGTATAATCTGGACAGAAACGATATGTGATTTCAATAGGACAACGCTACGTGCCACATAGCTTCTGCCACATTGCGATTTGAGAACATGATATTCTCACCGAGAGGTGATATGAACCGTGCGATTATCAAAGCCAGCACAACCTATATCATCGGTCAAATTCAACCTGATTTATGCGCCAGAGTTGCAGAAAAATGAACATTTTGGAAGAGCTCTACCTAAAGAAGCTGTGGAAGACATTTTATCGATGTTTTATTTAGACGTCAGCACAAAGAGGCATGTGAGTGGCATGTTTATAACCCAGAATAAAATTGTTAGTAATATTTTCAAGTGTAACCTAATAATATTTTCATGTGAAATGTACAGTGCCAAACCCCTAAAGAGTGCGTATTTAACTTGACAAATATTCTTCCAAAAATGGAGATCATTTCTCATTGTTATTAGTGAATCTCACTACAAAATAGTGAATCCTATTGTAATTTTTCTTTGGGTGTATAATTGATGTACAAAAAAATTTCAATAAGAAGCAACGAGAATGAATGCATTATTACGCTCTTTTCAATGAACATTATTGATGTTCGTGCCCTATGTGTGTAAAAAGCCAAAGATAATCTTCCCTTGAGACAATAGTTCTTTCAAACAAATAAAAATTTTCGATGGTATCTCATACAAAAGTCGCCGTAGTCTATTAGATAGTGTATTGGCTTATTAGATGTAAAGTCCGGGTTCGTATCCCAGGTCAGGCATCAAAACGAAATATGAAAAAAAATGTTTCTTCGACGATTTCCTCTCAGCAGATTTCTGGCAAAAAACTCTAAAAGTAAATAAACCTGCCATGAAAAAGTTTCTCAAAAAAATCTGTCGTTCAGAGTCGACGTTAAACTGTATGTCTTCCTAATCACGTATAAAATTAACACACACAATATGAGTGGTGTTAGAATCTAGGTCGTAATCCTGGCTGAAGGGTTGTAATGGCCAATTATGTATGTTTCTCGTACACATACATATGTACATGAACACATACATATGTACATGAACACATACATAATTGATCATTGCAACTTATCATTCTGAATTACGATCTAACTCCTTTTGCTAAATTTAGTCGACTCGGAACAACAGATTTTTATGGCATGGTATTTCAGACACAATTTATTTTCTTTAGATTTAAAGATAGGAAGTGCTATGCTGCCTCTGTTATAATCTTGAAGGTGAACCTATCTTCTTGAGGGCAAACATTTTTTTTAACTTAATTATGTATGCACGTGAAGTCGCCGTGGTCTAATAGGTAGTGTGTTGGCTTATTAGAGAATAGGGCCGGGTTCGAATCCCAGGTCAGACATAAAAACGAAAAAATATTTCTTCGGCGACTTCCTCTCAGCAGATTTCTGGCAAAGACTCTGAGAGTAAAAATTGCTATGAAAAGCTTCTCAAAAATCTGTCGTTCGGAGTCGAGTTTAAACTGTAGGTCCCGCCACTCATGTATAAAATTAACGCACACAACATAAGTGGTGTGATAAGTTAGGTCGTAATCCTGACGGAAGGGTTGTAATGGCCAATTGTGTATGTATGTATGTATGTACGTTATGGTAATCGGTAATTAAGTAAGTAGTACTTACATGTGTTGCACTCCTGCCGTTGTTTGTGCGATTGCCCACTTCATCTATGGGTCCAGCCCAAATGCAGACGCCCATTCGATGCGTAACATAACCGCAAATGATAACACTAACGATTAGCATGCCAATGCCTAAGGCAAACACCAGCCATCTACTCTCGGGACTATTGGCCATGTCGTGAAGATTTTTCTCCAACTGTAGGGCACACAATATTAATATGGGTACGGCAATCATGGCCACCAATAGATCAACAATGGGCCGTTGTTGTGACATTCTGTAGACGGCAGTGCTGGTGGTACCTATCGAATCTGCTGCTGTTGTTGTAGTGGCAGTATTATTGCTATTGTTGGCAGTATTTCCTGAATTATTTGTTGCTGCTGCTAACGTACGTGCTGCTATTGTATTGTGATTTTGCAGTACCATACTAAAAGTAAATGAAGATTAAAATAAAATCAAAAGGCGTTAATATACTACGTATTTATTTATTTATTTTTTTTATTTTTAATTGTTTTTTTTTTTAATTGTTTTTTTTTTAATTGTTTTTATTTATTTTGTTAAAATGTTTATCAAATTAAAAAATTTATTTTGTTTGTCGGCTATTTTGCCATTATTTGTATGCATGTATTGCAATAAATTATAATAAAAAAATTAAATTAAATTAAATAAAAAACTATTCATATTTAAATAAATAAATAAGTTAATAAATATAACCATGCAACTAACTACGTATTTACATTTCTATATACATACATACGTATTGTATATATGTAGAGTATAATTTTTCTAATTATAATTCATTAATATCACGTTTATAACTTTTATCATTCACTTCAATTGCGAGCCTTATTTAGAAATATAAAACTAAAAACAAAAACAAAATTGAGGGCGTAAATACAAGCCTTGAGTTCTAAGTTGTAGTTTTTGCGACATGATTTATTATTATCGTTAAAGTGATACACAAACACCCAAAGTGTCTCGCAATTGGCCTAAACACGTGGCATTCCTGTTGTTCTGCAGTGGTAGAAAACTATTGTTAATCACTGTATTTTTTCTCATTGAGCATGGCAATTAGCAAACATGGTATCTGACCTATAGAGATCCATTTAATATAAAATGTAATTACGATTCTCAACATAAATAAAATATTTAAGATGGAAGCATATTTTGGCAGTTTGAGCTGGATACACTTTCCCCATCAATATTCCATAGGCTTGAAAGTGTATTCATAATAAAAACTATTGGCCATTAAAATGCTTTAATCAGGATGACGACCTATTTAGGTTCTCACACCATCCATATTGTGTGGGTTAATTTTTCGAACAACAGATTTGAGAAACTTTTGCATTTATTTTCATAGCTTTTGCCAGAAGATTGTTGAGAGGAAGTCACTCACATAAAATGTGTTGCATCGATTCCATTTCCTCCATATCATGGCAACTTCTGCTGTAATCATGGTTGTAATAGACAAAGTCTACACAGAAACTGGTAATGGCGCAGTGACCCGTTAGAATTTCGGAATCTCTCGCTGTTTATTGCTCGACACAGTGGTTTGGTAATTCGACCATTCTAAAAGGTTTTACCGAATAAGGTTTAGCAGATTGTCTCCTTGGGTACAACAGAAATGAGGAGGAAGTGTCCGCGACTATTCTTAACAATATTCTCTGCAAATTTTTACTAAACGTTACTTAATCTTACGTTTATCAATTTTTCTATCGATTTAGAATGTTGTCCCAGGAATAGGTTTCACTTAAGAACAAATTATTAGAAAACAACTTGACGGAGCACTGAAGGTTTATTGAAGGTGAAATTACTTTTTCTGAAAACTTCTCTTACAATAAAGCCAAATTTGTTTTGTAGCATTGTCTTGTTGAAATCCCATACCGTTTACCATTCATCTTCAGCCTTCAATTGCAGGCCAAACAAAGCTGGTTGTCATACTCTTAAGAGTCTGAATTAATTGTAACAGTTGTTCCAGGTTTGCCGTTGTCATGAGGTCACGGTTCAAACCCCAAATAAGAGATCTCCAATGAAACGAAATATGAAGAAATATTTTTTTCTTGCAAAAACTCTGAGAGTGAATAAAATTACTATGAAAAGTATCTCAAAAATCTTTTGTTCGGAGCTGAATTTAAATTGTAGGACACGCTACTCATATATAAAATTATCAACATAGCAAAAGTCCATAATGTCCATGTAATGGGTTCTCTGAGCAACCAATACAATGGTTGTCATTTAAAGTCATTGTACTTTATACAGTTAATCACTGTGAAAATGACCCACCAAATAACGTTTTTTTATTTTTAATATTTTATAGGAAACCTGTTTTGACTTATTACCGATTTTAAACGATTAGGAATGGATTCCTCCAAACTTTTTTTTGTAATTTTATTTTAAACAAAAATATTTATTTTATTTTTTTTCTTTTTAATAAAAATTAATCAAATATGGATTAATTTTATGGTGGCCCATTTTCTCTGTGATTCACTGTACATATTAGCAAGGTCCAAGCATTAAAATCATAGCTGCATGTGTGTTTAATTTAACTTTAATTTTGAAATTAAAATATCTCTTGTGGATATGTAATGCTAACCAAAAATGCTTTTCTAAAAATATGGTTTTTGTCTTTGCTAGATATATTACAAGAACATAAAGTTTACATATTTATTTATTAATTTATTTTATGTTTGCACTTAAATTATTAAAAAAAAAAGAAAAAGTAATGAATTGTTATTAAATACTACTACCTTGTATCGAATACAGTTGACATTAGTAAATCCCCTGGCAAACTGACACGCATTTTGATTGATTGTTTGTTTTGAATTGTTACTTATTAAACGATTTATTGTTATTATTTTGTTGTTGTTAATATTTAATGTATTTAAATAACTTTAATTGTGTTTAGTTTAGTTGATAAATTGTTATAAATTGCTGCAAGCTTTAAAGCCTAAAACACTTGTAATTTCGTTGTTCAATTGCTATTGTTAGTTGCACGAAACGGAAAAAAAAAATTAAAAAAAATTCCCAGAATCTGTTCGCTATAGCGTAAGTAATGTAAACGACCTTTAAATTTTTGTGTTTTTATTTAAAAAAATTTCACAAATTTTTCTTTTTAATTAAAAACACCTTCACTTTCAATCATTAACGCAAAATAAAAATGCGTCTGTTTCGTTAAAAATCCGTTACAAATCTGGGTCAAAATTTAGACTCTCTATTTTCTTTAAAACGAAAAAAAAAAAATCTTTTTTTTTTGGTTTAAATTTCTACTTTAAGTCTGTAATTATTTAAACAATTTACGAACAAATGAGAAAAAAAAAACAGATACCGAAAAAGTAACATGTGTTGTATTAAAAACAAAAAAGTATTTACTTGTGCCACGTAATAAATCATGATAAATTGACAGACGTAAATTTAACAGACTTATGATACACACTTTTCACAGACACTCCGGCTAAATTAATTTGTTTAATTAACAAATTCTGATTATTTGCCTTTATTTGGCAGGAAAATGAATAACATTTAAGCCGTTGTCAAATAATACAATAAAATTCGTGACACGTTTTTAAAATAAATTGCCGCAATACTCCGGGACACGTTCTTCTCTAGGGTAATATTTCAAATGAGAGCATATCTCCTTAATGAAATTTAAGATAACTTTATAAAAATGTTATCTGACTAAGCGTGCATACTCGAACATATATGGTATTACACGTTATAAATTCTCCGAAAAATTAGTATAAAATTGCCTACAAGTCCTCCACTGCTTCGTGTAATTTGTAGTCAACGGGTTTATCACCTAGAATTTTTTTGTGAAAGTGTTAAAGTTTTCTTTAATTATTATTAGAATATCATTGCAGAAAGTATCGCAAATCATTTAACAGCCACTTATACTCCCCTATCTACAAGGCATATAAAGAATGTTGTATAGATAGACTCAAATCAAAAAACCGGCCTGATTTCAAAAGAAGTATTTAACATCAACCCTTTTCGTTGGGCCTTTAATAGCGATACATAAATATAGTCGTAATGTAGTTGCCGTAATCTAAATGGAAGTGTGTTGGCTTATTAGACGAAAACCCCGGGTTTGTATCCCAGGTCAGCCATCCGAATTGAATTTGAAAAAAAAAAAAATATATTTGATCGGCGACCGCCTCTCAGCAGATTTCTGGCGAAAACTCTGAGAGTAAATAAAATTGCAATAAAAAGCCTCTCAACAATCTGTCGTTCGGAGTTGACTTTAAACTGCAGCTCCCGGCACTCATATATAAAATTAATGCACACTACATAAGTGGTGTGAATAGCTAGGTTGAAATCCTGACTGAAGGGTTGTAATGACCAATTATGTATGCATGCATGTAAATAATTTCACAAACTCTCATCCTTTTTCGTTGGGCTTAGGTCCATAAATACTCAACCTTTTAGCTGACCCTTCAATAGCGACACCTGGATAACTCTTAATAGACTCTCAAGACTTGCAACGAAGGCTATTTTAACGATCCCGTAGAAAGGCAAAGTCCTGTAGGTATAGGTATAGCTCGAAGTGTGTGATTATCAAAGCACATTTCACAACGCATATAGTCTCGTTCTAGTGTGCCCATATTTCAAGCCGCAAATGAAGCATCTCGAATAAAAACCGAAATATTAAAAAATATTTCTGTTTTCGCGAGTTGCTACCAGCGCAGTCTTCTGACCAAAACTCTTAAGAGGCAAATAAAATTGTTATGAAAAGATTCCCAAATCTGTTGTACAGAGTCAAGGGAAAGTCGCTCGTGGTTTGAACTGGCACAGTCAACAAGGGTGGTGTGAGAAGCTAAGTTGTAATGCTCACCAATTAAAAAGGTAATACATCGTAAGACTGTAGTCACAGCACCTGATATAACAGAAAAGCCTATATTTTGTCAATCTAGCTCCTCTTTTACGGTAATTATTTAGTAAGGATTAAAATCTAGCTTTTCACATCACGAATATTGTGTGTTTTCTATCTAAGTGCGTCGGGACCTAAAGTTTAATGTCGCCTTTGGACAATAGATTTGAGAAACTTTTCATGGAAATTTATTTGGTTCTCAGTGTTTTTATCAGCAGACTGCTGAGAGGAAGTCGTCTAAATATTTTTTATTTTTCGTTTTGTTTGAGATATCTGAGCTGAAGTTTAAACCACGCCTAAAAAGCCAGAAGGTAGACGCCTTAGTCTAGTAGGTAGTGTGTTGGCTTATTAGACTGAAGACCGGAAAATATGAAAATATTTTTTCGGCGACTTGTTCTCAGCAGATTTCTGGCAAAAACTCTGAAAGTATATTACAATTGCACTGAAAAATTTCTCAAAAACTGTCGTTCGGAGTCGACTTTAAACTGTAGGGCCCGCCACTTATGTATAAAATTAACACACACATCATAAGTAGTGTGAGAAGTTAGGTTGAAATCCTAACTAAAGTGTTGTAATGCCCAATTATATATGTATTTAAGTATTGTGGCAATGTGGTGTAGTGGTCTAAACAGATTGTCTGCAAGTCGATTAGCCCAGGTTCGTTTGAATTCCATTGGAGTTGAAAAAAAAGGAAAATCATTCATCATGGTTTTCGAATTTCAAAATGAAGTGGCTTTACTCCCTCCAATATCCATCAATAATTCATCTAGGATGCTTCCGCACCATCTGATAATGGAAAAAGGATAACATCACAGGAAGGTTGGCAATGCCTTCACCTAGTGCGAAAAAGGAGGTAGGAATTAACAAGATACTTTACCTCTATACCAAATACCCGGCGGGCGTTGGTTCTAGGTATGCCCCATTATGCTAGGTCTACAGTAAACCAATCACCTGTTTAGCTGGAACCACAAAAACAGATTAAAAAAGCGGAAATAAGGCAGAAATGTGGAAGCCATATGTTTTCAAGAGGGATTATTGGAAAAAATTCGATTAAGTTCCGAATACTCGTATACTCGAATAGTGCAATTATTATTCAGTCTGAAGCAAATGCCGTTTTCTTTTATATTGGCAAAGCCTTCCTCCGAATGGATTTATCGATATACATATGTGTGTACATCCATTTGCTTATATGTATCTCCAATCGATCAATTACATTTTATGGTGAATACAGTAAGACCCCTCTTAACGCCGGGGTTATGTTTCAATAAGTTTCAGCGCTAAACGTAATTTACCATGACGTTGGAAATCACAGTTGGAAACTTCATTCTGAACAGAATAACAAAAAAGGGTTGAAAAAGATACGTAGTATACACCGTCCCTATATGGTGCACCGCTTTTGGTTGGTGCATAGCCTTTTATTTTGCATACATATGTAACGAGTATCAATACAGTGTGCAATTTAGGGAAATCCCAATACTACCGCGTAATACTAAAACAGCGTTAAATGGGATAGCGTTAAGCGGGGTTTTACTGTATGCAGAATAAGGAAAATTGTCGTTTGTGATAAATATTACAAGAAATTTCCTAGAATCCCGATCGCTATTCATATTATCCAATGTTACGGAAATAATCCTCATTAGAGCAACTTTAAATTTGCTTTATGCCTACCGTCAGTAAAATTTTCACTTGTAGTTTCCAATCCATTAACCAAAATTTAATCACCAGTTAAGTTAACATTCCATTTGAAATTGAATCTTAAAAAATATTTACATTGTTTTGCGTTATAAACTAATATGACTAATTCATTTTCTTTGAGTGTACAATTTCCTTACAATCGTTCTTTCAACGTCTTTTATGGCGTTACTGATATGAACGATGGGATTTAGTGTCTGTAGGTGATTAAGCAAGATAACAATCTCTGCTGCGCTACTATTTCAGACATAGTGTTCCAGAAAATTGCTTGAATGCAGTCATAGGCAGTAATTATAAATTATGTTGTTGTTGATAAGATTTTTTTTTATTGTTGTTGTTACACTTTTTTGTCGCCTAAATGATAAGAAAAGGTCATTTGACGTTGTGCGATTAAGTCGAAGGAGAGAAAGAATAATAAAAGTGTTGCAACGAACGCAACGGTTATTTAAATAATGAAAGGATTTTTGTTTTTTAATTACCGACAATAACAATAACAAGAAGATGAAGGTTTAAATATTTTTTTTTTTTATTTTATTGACTCACACACTGACTAACAAGCAGAGGAGAATGACTTTTGTACAGGGTTTAAATAACCTGCAATTAACAATGCACAATGAGTGCACAGTGAGACGGATTGTTAATATCTGAGAAAATGTTTATTTCGTGGAAATTTCCTTAGGTTCACTAACATTAACAGAGATTGTGTGTGAAAATCAAGGACGTATTGAGTTCAAAAGATTCCCGTAGTATTTGAGAATTTTTTTTTTCGAATTTTAAGATTAGTTTTACACTTCACCTATGTAGGATGTGTTAAATTTATTCATCCAAGAAACCTGCAGTTTAATGTAGACTCCCTACGACATATTTGATAAGTTTTTCAAGGCAATTTTATTTTCTCTGGTAGTATGCCATACAAAAAGAAATGAAACCATAAACAGTTCTTTGCAGCCAACTTCACTCTTTAATGCTTAGTCAAAATGTTATTTTGATTTGCTTCATATAATTTGTATGGTGCATGACCATCTTTTGATAGACAAACAAGGCTTAGTGTTCGGATTTAGGTTTGGCAATCCGAAAGCCTCAATAATTATATTTAAATCTAAAGCTTTAGGAGTTTTCAACCTGATTTGTTTGAAACAAAAGGCGGGATATCTGCCTGAGGAAGGAATTAATACTAGATTAAAAAACAAAACATCCATTCTGTGTATAATAATAATAGGTGTCGGAAAATTTATTGATGGGCCAATGTACACTGAGCAACATAAGTGAGTCAACACTCACTATAATATTAAATTTTCTATTATAAAGAATAAACTTGTAGCACAACAATAATTTTGTTTCTTGTTTTTGTTTTAACATTTTATAAATAAAAAAATAAACGTTTTTATTTTTGAAAATTTATTCGATAGTTTTATGTAAGGAGTATACCACCTATACAAGTGCAGCCCTAGCGCTGCGCTGACCAGCTTCTTCCTTTTCCATGATTTTGGGGGAACTTGGTCAGTACAGGCACTGCTATGCGTGCTCAAGTGAGCTTTGTAATATCAGAGCTACCACTCCGATCTAACCTAACCTATACGTATACAAATTTACTCTTCTAGGGTCTTTTTAACACTTATGCGTATATAGTCTGTCTCATTTTTTTTTCGTAAAAGTATTGCACGATGTCGCCCTAATCTATTAGATTGAGTTTTAACTTACTAGACGTAAAGCCTCGATTAAAAACCCAAGTCAGACCTCATCCAACAAACGAAATATGAAAAAAATATTTCTACGGCGACTTACTCTCAAAAGATTTCTGGCAAAAACCCTGTGGATAAATAAAATTGCTATGAAAAATTTCTCAAAAATTTGTCGTTAGGAGTCGTTTTTAAATTGTGGGTTCCATCAGTCATGATCTTTAATTTGCTGAGTTGATAGGATAAGTAGAAAATGGAGTCACTGGATCCGGATTTTCGTTTGACTGCCTGCTAATCGAATTATGTTTTATATTTGAAACCACGCTCTAAGGACGTAAATCTATGCCGAGTTGTCCAGCAAAATGGTGTCAATTTTGCTCCACTGTAAATTTTAATAAATTTTCGATAATCATGTCGCTCTATAGTTTTAACTTTGACAACAAAAGCTTGAAGGATAGCATTGTAACCATAGGTTTGACCATCTTTTCACAACCCATACAAACATCCCGAAAAACTTTTTCCATTTAAATTGTTTTATTTTTATTTTTATTTCGATGCCTCCGTTCTACAATATTCTAAGTCGATAAAGTGTGTTTTGAGTTATTTGCTCTCAAAGTTTTCACGCGACATACGACTATATGTGTATTCTAAGTACATTTTCCCCTATAACTTCGGAACGGATCGGCGCACCTTAATCAAATTTTGACAGTACTTAAGTTAGGGAACGTAGAATTTAAAAATACAAGAACATTAAAAATGTTCTATGTGCACTTAGAACATTTTAGAATGGATCCGTCGATTTGATTTTTCTGCATAGAATTTCTGTTTCTGATTCCACTGTATTCAGTATGCCAAGATATTTATTACATTTCAGTTACTGTTGTTGACACTTTTACTATTGCTGACATGTCTGTTATTGTCGTTGTTATTGTTGTAACTATTCTATGTTGTTACTAATGAAATATTATTATTATTGTTGTTGTTATTGTTGTTTTATTATTTATTTATTTATAGAATCTATTTGAAATGCAAATTTCAGAGGATGAATGATAAGAAAATGCAAAATAAAATATAACAACAACAACAACAAGATTATCAACAAATATTGTAAATTTGTTTACATGATTTTTGTTGTTGTTGTTTATTTTAAATTGTTGTCATTAAAAGGTTTTTTTTTTATTTTTTATTAAATCATGTGACTAAAAAAAATTCTGTTTAAAGTAGAGATTAAGCGAGTGCACAAGCAAAGGGTGCACCAAGTCATCCCTACGGGGAGGGGAGGGTGATTGAATAAATAAATTAATTAATGCTTGAAAATGCAAAATATTTTTAATTTTTTTAAACAATCTGATTTTATTAAAATTGTATACCGGCTAGCAACAGCAATTGTTTAAATGCTTGCAATAAATCAATTTCAATTTTGATTTTCATTTTAATTTACTGGTGATAAATGGCACTGTTGTTGTTACATTTTTTTTTTTTTGTTCTGAAAGTGTTGAAAAAAATCTTCATGAAATTTATTTTGAGAATATTTAAACATTAAGCGGGTTAATACGGTTTTTAAAAAATTCCAGCAATTTTTATTTGTCAGTGAGTGAGATCTCAGAGAGGTTGATTAATTATTTTGAATAGAAAAAATGTTACAGAATTAAAAGGAAATAAAATTGACACTTTAACACGTTGGCTGCGGACTACGAGATACCTTGCAGTTAGAAGGGAACGCAATCTACGAGTTATCTCGTACTCATTAGTGTGAAAAATCCAAAATGGTGTTTTTTTTTGGCAAGTTTTTTGGAAATTGCTGCAGCAGTCAACGTGTTAAAATAGGCCACGATGGAAGGTTTAGTTGTCAGTGTGCTATACTTCAAGTATTGAGGCCATTGGTTCGATACCCATCAGAGCCTTTGGGTATTTGTGATTACCTTGTTGTTTGTCTGACATTATATCTGATTACTTCTATCGAAGAAAAGGAAGTGAGAATTAGTAGAAGTATTTCGCGAAGGAAAGAGTCACTACCTACACCTCTTACCTTTCAACCATCAACTATCTGTCAATGCACTGCATGATTAGGGATTATCTCCTGAATGTTGATCTCATCAAAAAAAAAAAAAAAAAGCAGTACTGATAGTACAGTGCAATAGGAGTCTAGATTATGTCGTCTTGCTATAAGTTCCCGCGTGTTGAATTACGAGTGTGCTAAATGTGGGTCTCAATATCCGGAAACCCAGAAATCTCAAATGAATTTAAACTTCACCACAGTTTAGAGGTGACATACCTACATAATTGGCCATTACAGCCCTTCAGTTAGGATTTCGGCCTAGCTTTTCACACGATTCATGTTGTGTGCGTTAATTTTATACGTAAGCGCCAGGACTTTTAATTTAAAAGTGACCCCGAATGACAGATTTTTGAGAAAATTTTTCATGGCAAGTTTATTTACTCTTATGAGGTTTTGCTATAAATCTGCTGTTCTGTTCTCATATTTCGTTTTGATGCCTGTCCTAGGATACGAAGCCGGGCTTTACGTCTCTATAAGCCAGTACACTACCTACTAGACTACGGCGACTACTTGGAACCTAAGCAGCATTAATACATTCTAGGATATTCTATATGTATTGAGGAGAGCATAATAGTATCTTATGAACGCAGTGGCCCCATCTACATGACAAATACAATAAAAAAAAAATGCAAAACAAACTATCGATTGGAATCAGTACACTTGAGTGGTAATGAGTTTACGATGAAATTTCTTTTAGCAAATTAGAAGAATGTTATTGCGGAGGAGGCTGGGTCGTATGAAAATTGAGAAAGTTAGGAGAATACTATATGACATGGAGAGAAAAAGAATGTCCGTATAAAGATTGATTCATCTAGAACAAGGTACGATAGACTATGTGCTTGAAACAAAATAAAAATCTTTGCCAAATTTTGCAAGTCTAGCTTATATGGCTGATAGCGGTTTTAAGATGATCGGTAATATTTGAAAATGCCTTTCAAACACATTCCATATGTTCATGTGTGATGATGAAGGAAGTACCAGAAGAAATGTCATTGCATTAATTAAAAAATTTCAAGTCAACAGAAATAAATAACAGAAAAAAATTCTTTTCTTTCTTACAAACATTCTCCATATGCTGCGATTATGATGTTGCTGACAATGAAAACAAAATATCTTATGGTTACTGCTGCTTCTGCTTGTGCTGCTGATGATGTTGCTCATGATGATCGTGAACGTGATCGTGATCGTGACGTTGACAACAATGACGATGGCAAATTGATTAACAATAAAAAGAGCACTTCTTTTTTGTTCTTGTTGTTGTTATTGTTGTTGTAATTGCTATAAATATTTCCGCAATTTCCAACAACATAAAGAATGATTAAATAAATAACACAAGCAATAAATAAACTCACACCCTTACATACTCATACTCATTTGCATTCATTTATTATATAAAAATTAAATAATAATTTAACAACAACACAAACCAACCGCCAACAACAAGTTCACATCACAAATGACTTTTTATGCCTGGCCTGTTCACAGCTGTTTAAAAGACAGAGAGAGAGAGAGAGAAAACGTTGTCGCATTGATGAATAATTCATTGATTCAATTAACACATTAATTACCATAAAAGGCATGCATTTCATTTAAAACATTTGACTTTTTTTCAATGCTTGCAAATGTTAGTTTAAGTTTGTTTAGAAACTAGAAATTGCATTTTGGATACACGAGTACCCAGAATAGAATGTCAGAGGGTTGTAATATTAATAAAAATAAATCATATTAAATCAAACAATTAAAAAAGTTGTTCTATTGAATATTATTGATGAATTCAATTGAATTAAACACGTTGTTATTTACGTGGCAATGACCTGCTAAGAATTTTTCAAAAGTAGGTAGGTTTTCTACTGAAGGCTAAAATGGCCAGGAAGCAAGGGCGTTATTTCTCTATAAATATCACAGTAATTGGCAGCACATTAAACTTGCATCATTTGTTTTTTCTAAAAGATGGCTTAAGTCATTTGTATCTTATGTTGTTTATAAGTGGGATTGGCGTTAAAAACTAAGATTTGGAAATTTTTTCTGTAATCAATACTTGAAATTATTTTCTTTTCATGCCGTAAAGTGTATTGAAATGCTGAAATTAAATATGAGAGTAGAGGAGTAGAGTGTCTTGTACATACATACATAATTGGTCATTATAAGCCTTCAGTCAGGATTACAACCTAGCTTTTCACACCACTTATGTTGTGCGTGTTAATTTTATACATGAGTGGCGGACCTACGGTTTTATAAATGGACTCCGAACGACAGATTTTTTTTAGAAGCTCTTTATGGCAATTTTATTTACTTTCAGAGTTTTTGCCCGAAATCCGCCGAGAGGAAGTTGCCGAAGAAATATTTTCATATTTTCGTTTTGATGTCTGAACTGGAGTTTGAACTCGTGCCTTCAGTCTAATAAGCCAACACACTACCTACTAGACTACGGCAACTTCCGTACTGTTGTTTACTTAGTGTTAATCGTTCCTTTAAATAAACGTGGTTTAAGCATCATTTCTTGATATGGCGTAGTCTAGTAGGTAGTGAGTTGGCTTATGGCTTCACAAAAGATTGTGGCCTCCTCAGCCTGTTCGCAAGCTAATCTGGCAGCTTATTACACTATTCACATAACCTGGGATCTAGCAGAAAGTGTATCTATCTCTCTCCTCTCTATTACCGTAAATTTTCACATGACTGGAATCCAGCTGAGAGTGACTCTATTTCTCCTTCCTAACTGATTTAGACTTCCATTTTAATTTCGAATCATACTGATAAGATGGTGGACTTACTGTCCAAGTTGAATTGAGCACATCTTTCAGTGGCGTTAACTTTTGCTTGGAAGAATCCCGCGACTTTCGCCAGAAGCTGTAAATATTGTTGCTCAAAATTGCCTTTAGATTGTGCGTTAAATGTATTAGAATCCCATTTTGAATACAGACGTCGAAGAGACTGGTTGATAGTGGGTATGATAAATTAAGAAACTAAGTGAACAAAGTAAGGAAAATGAGGGGGATTAATCCTACTTAGTGTTTTCACTTTACCACATTTCTGTGTCTGGTCAATAAGGAATAGATGAAATTTCCTGAACAATGTCTTTTTAGTCGTTGCAATTGAAACTACCATGGAAATGTCACTAAAGATTCAAGACATTTAGGTTAGCTAAGGTGCAGAGCCGCCTTAAAGGAAATGAGTCCCACCTAAGTCTTGTGATTTCCAAGACAATTGCATTTAGTTAAGCTTATAGATAGTTTAGAAATAAAAGAAATTATAGAATACATTGCCGTAGTCTAGTAGGTAGTGTGTTGGCTTATTAGACTTTGAAACCTCTGTTTAAACCCCATATCAGACATTGAAACGAAAATATGAAAATATTTCTTCGGCGATTTCCTCTCAGCAGATTCCTGGCAATAACTCTGAGAGTAAATAAAATTACAATGAAAAGTTTCTCAAAAAACTGTCGTTCTGAATCGACTTTAAACTGTAGATCCCGCCACTCTTGTATAAAATTAACATCCACAGAATCAGTAAGAAACTTTTCATGACAATTTTACTTACTTCCAGAGTGAGCGGTAAAGATGTCTGACCAGGGGTTTGAACGGTGTACTCACGTCTATAAGTCACTACAGTACCTATTACGGGGAAGCTAGGGCGTAATCCTGATTAGAGGGTTGTAATGACCAATTATGTATGAAATATTTATGTAAACAACTCTCTATATTTTATCTCTTTTAAATCGGATGCTTAATTTTTTTTTTTTGGTGCGCACTCCTTATTTCTACCTTCATTTCATTAAATTGTTAAAAAAAAAATAAAGAAAATACAGTCGAACTTCTATAATTTGAACTTCTATTACTTGAAGTTTCTATAAATTGAAGAATATCTCGTGCCAACATCATCTAGATTATTTGTAAGTTTACTTCCCAAAATTGAAGTTTCTATAAATTGAAGTTTATTTTTCTGGATAATGGTGATTCAATTTATAGAAGTTTGACTGTAATTTAAGAATTATTTGATAACGGAGGAAATAATTTTGTATTGAAAATAATGTTTTGTTTTTAAAATATTCTTAAAAGTTATTAGTGCATAACGATCAATGCTACAGATCAACATTTGGGAATTAAAAAAAAAATTTTTTTTTAATTTTTTGTTTTATTATAAATACTAATTTATTTATTTTAAATTGTTTGTTTTATTTTATTTTTAAAGAGTTTATAAAACAAATTCCCTTTCAAACGACGTTTTTTTATAAACCTTTTATAAATCGATAAAAATAATTTTTTTAATGAATGTGTTCATTAAATTTCGATTTTTTTTTTTTGTTAACAAACTTTTTCGTGTTTTTTTTTTGGGGGGGGGGGGGTAAATAATTTTAAATAACTTTTAATATTTAATTTAATTTGTTTTTAATTTTAATTTTTAACAACTTCTTTTAAAACACAAACATTCCAAATTTTAATTATTTTTTGCGATTTGTTGACGAGTGTGTATTTAAAAAAAATTTTTTTTGATAAAATTATTTAAATTTGTCGGGTTAACGGTTTTTGTGCATTTTTTTTTTGTTTTATTTCTGCCCGAAACGATTTAAACAACAAACAGTCGCCGTTAAAAATGTGAAACCTTTTGCAACAAACGTTGTTGATTGACTGTTAAAATTTACATTAAACTTAAAAGAAATTTTTTTAAATTATTATTCTGGTTGTTGTTGTTGTTGCTGCTGCTGCAGTTATTATTTGCAACTTAATTTTTTATTATTTTTTTTTTTTAATTTTTTTTGCTCAACCAACGACATTAAGTTTTTACTTACAAAACCCTTAGTAAACCAGCAAACAAACTAACGACACAGTATTGCAAAGACAGAGAGGCAGACGGACAGACCGTCAAACTAAACCAACCAACCTACAATCATGTTGATGTTGATGATGATGATGATATTCTACTTTATTTTTCTTGTTTTTTATTTTTATTTTTTTGATTTTTTTTTTGTAAGACCGAAACGTCTCTCCCTTTAATTGAATATCAAATGCAATTCTTAAATGCAATATTTGTTGCTTACTGCCATTGTGCTTGTAACTGCAGTCATTTTGCAGGAACTGTTTACTGTTGATCACTGTGTTATTGAAACCCCGTCCGTCAATAGATCTTTTTTAAAATGATTCAGAAATAGTGAGTGATAGTGTGAGTTTATTTTCGGTTTGACTCATTACTTCTCTTGGTTTTTGTTTTTAGTTTTTGGTTTTTATTGTTGTATTCATTTATTCTTTTATTCCCATTACAATTTTAATTTTTTTTAGTGTGGTTTTATTAATAATATTTCCTTATATTTTGTTATTGTTGTTGTTGTTGCATATTTTGTGTTGCTGATTTGGTAGATTTTGGGCTCTTATTTAATTTCATTGGACTTTAAACTAAAAAACGTGACGGTAGCAGCTGGCTGGGTTTTTATTCACCCATTTTTTGTTTTCTTTTTTTTTATTCTTATTGTTTTCGGGCAAAAACAAAACATAAAAAATGTATTGTAAACAGTCTTAAAGGCAATGAAAAATTTGTAACGGTTTCTGCTTTTTAAAAAAGGCTATCTTATGCTATTTAAAAAAAAATACTAAAATTTAGGAAAAAATTTAAAATCAAATTTGTAATTCCTATAGAGAGTTTTAAACCTGCTAAGCTGTATTAACTTTCAAAATTTTCAAATCATAATTACCACTACCACATAATTACCAATCGTCCTACTTCTAAGGGGAAAATTCTTCGAAAAAAAAACACATAAAATTAAGAAAAATGCATGAAATCTTTATTTGAATTGATAGTACGGTCCATTTAATTTAGTGTTTAAGATTATTTCATGCAAATATTGACCGCGACTGCGCCTCAAATGGTCCATCCGCTTAATCCAATTTTGGTATACTCTTTTCAATATTTCGACACCTATCTCACGAATAAATGCTTAAAATGCGACAATTGAAGCGGGCTTGTGTGTATAGACATGAGCTTTAATATAGACCCACAAAAAATAGTCTAAAGGCGTTAAATCGCATGCTCTAGGAGGCCGAACGTGAAATAAAATGTTCATCGAACTCGCCTCTCAATAAGTCCATTGTTACAAAAAGTATTTTTTGGGCGATTTCTTCTTAGCAGATTTCTGGCAAAAACTCTGAGAATAAAAATAAAACTGCCATGAAAAGTTTCTCAAAAATCTGTCGTTCGGAGTCGACTTTAAACTATAGGTCTCGCCACTTATGTATAAAATTAACGCACACAACATAAGTAGTGTGAGAAGCTAGGTTAATAATCCTGACTGAAGGGTTGTAATGACCAATTACGTACGTGCTGTGTGGCATGTGGCCACATGTTATGCAAGTCTTTTAAAAGGCTTCAAACCTAAATCCTTCCGCAAAATTTTTCACGTTTGTGCGTAACAGAGGTACAACAATGTAAATTTGGTGTGAAATTTAGTCACAATAGCCCGAATAGCCGCTTTATGGGGTCGCTTAAACTGACCATAAAATGGAAGAAGCGCGTGATGAAATTTCTTAACAGAACACGCATTTTGATAATAAAATTCAATGATTTGCAAGCGTTGTTCGTTTGTATGACGATTCATGGTTAAATTATAGACCAAACTGAAGATGCTTGACAGTGAAACAAAATACGAAACGTGCGTAAGCTGTTTAAACCAGTGCTGCCAAAAAGATAATGCTTAAAAAATCACCCTATATTACTAAAGTTTTGAAAAACCTTTGCACCACGAAATCGTTTACTAATGTTTACTCCATGTTTGTATTTTCAACAGTGCCATGCCATGATTACCAAGTTCGCATAGAAGAAAATACTCCTGATTTTATACAAAATCTAGTAGAAAACTCTCTCTCTCTCTCTCCAGCTCTTAATCAAGCCCTAGAGTGTTATCTATTGGATGTTTATCCCCCTTGTGGTGTTTGTAAGTTCAAATTTGATTGATCATTGTAGGGTGCTGAAATAGTCTAGCCAGTATTGAGTATAGAATACTTAACGGAGTTACCAGGAACTCTATTTTTTTTAGCAAATGCGAATTTTTTGCCACAGTTTGTATTAAAAAAAAATAAAAGAATCAAAACTATGCCAAATATCAAATTTCAATTGGGTTATGGTATGTTCGTTTCCATTTTATTTTATTTCCTTATTAACAATATACATAAGACCTCAGGGAATTAAAAATTATTTTCAATTCCTATACGATGGAGTTTCGTTAATAAAAAAAAATAATTACTGGAACCAATTAATTGTAGAAATTTCATTTTAAAAGGAAGAACAAAAATCGAAAACATTTTTTTGTTTTTCGTTTAAATTTTCATTTGTTTTTTTGCATTGAAATAAAATTGTCTCGTCTGGCTTTTTAGTTTTTATGAATATTAATGAGTATCAAAAAAATTTCTTTTCTTTTGTAGTTTTATTGTAAAAAAATTCCATTGATTATGGGCAGGAAGTGTCTTTAAAATTTCATTAGTAAACAATTTTATACACTCACCCGTGCAATATACAATACGTTAGTGGGTGCATATTTTTTTAGTTCAGTATATGTATGTATGTACACATTTATCTTAAATGTATTATTTTCAATTCCAACTAATATGTCTTAGTTTTGCTTTAAAGGATCAAATTCAACAATGAATTCTAAACGTGAGCGATAGTTGCAGATATTTTTGCTGAGTGCCTAATATTTGGAACATGCAACACAAGTACGTTGCCTTAATCCCTTGACTCAAAAACACATTCACACATAATTAGTCATTACAACCCTTCAGTCAGGATTACGTCCTAGCTTCTCTATACTAGGTACTGTGTTGGCTTATAGGCGTGAGGACATCGTTCAAACCCCAGGTAACGCATCTCTTTCAGATTTGTGCCAAAAACTCTGCGAGTAAGTAAAATTGCCATGAAAATTTTCTCAAAAAAATATGTCGTTCGGAAGCAACTTTAAGCACACACAACATAAGTGATATGAGTGGTTAGGACTGTTTCTTAATAAAGGCATGATTTCATTGAAACGTTAGACATAATACCCGAGCTTTGGTATCATGTACGACATAGAGTGTTGCATTGTAATGATCATCTTTGAACTGATCGACCACTTTTCGATTTATTTCGAATGGGTTTTCCATGAGTTTTTGCCAGAAATCTGATTTTTCATATTTCTTTTATATGAGATGTCTGACCTGAACAGCGTTCCCAGTAATTTAAAAAAAAAGTTTTTGTTTTCCAGAAATAATAAATAATCCGGTTTCGAAACCGGCTTTTTAAAAAATGCAATTTTTCAAATTATTTGGAAACCGGTTTATCAAACAACTCGATTTTTTGAATACTCTAAGTCCTAAATTTAAATGCATGCAACTTGCTCGTTTTTCGTCCCTTTTCCCCTTTTTTTGGCCCAACTTTTTAAACAGAACAACTCCAATAGCTATTTGTGAAACTTAACCTAGCTAAATCGTAAAAAATACTTTTAAAACCCATAAAATACAATATTTATGCATAAAGTACTAATTTTTGCCCTTTTTTTCCCTTTGCGCCATTTTTTTCCCATTGGTTAAAATTTTTTAAAAGATTTATAGCCTATAATCTGCACCGACAAAAGCTCGATTAATATCCCAAATTTCAAGAAAATTGGTTCTAGCGTTCAGGCGTGATTCGATATGCACTCAATTTGCCCGTTTTTTGGCCCCTTTCCCCCTTTTTGGACCCCTTTGGTTCAACTTTAGAAACATAAATTACAGCATTTATGCATTAAAGTATTAATTTTTGCCCATTTTTTCTCCCTTTGTCCCATTTTTTCTCCCGTTTTGGTCATAATTTTTAAAAGATTTGTAGCCTATAACCTGCACCGACAAAAGCTCGATCTATATCGCAAATTTCAAGAAAATCGGTCTAGATGTTCAGACGTGATTGGCTAATAAACAAACAAAAAACAGACTTACAGGAAAATTTATAATATATATTAGGATTAGGATAACCTGCACTCAATTTGCCCATTTTCAGCCCCTTTCCTCCTTTTTGGATCCCTTTTGGTTCTACTTTAGAAACGGAATAGCTCTAAAAGCTATTTGGGAAACTTAACTAAGCTAAATCGAAAAAAAAACACCTATTACCATTTTTCCCCATTTGTCCCATTTTTTCTCCCCTTTAGGTCAAAATTTTAAAAAGTTTTATAGCCTATAACGTGCACCGACAAAAGTCCGACCTATATCCCAAATTTCAAGAAAATCGGTCCAGGCGTGATTGGCTAACGAACAAACCAATAAATATTTTGGAAACTTAACCAAGCTAAGTCGTAAAAAATTGCCTATTACCATTTTTTCACCCATTTGTCCCATTTTTCCCCCTTTTGGTCAAATTTTTAAAAAGATTTATAGCCTATAACCTCCACGGACAAAAGCCCGATCTATATCCCAAATTTCAAGAAAATCGGTCCAAGCGTTCAGGCGTGATTGGCTAACAAACAAACAAAAAAACAGACTTACAGAGAGATTTCTAATATATGTTAGGATTGTAATACGCTGTATAAAGCGCTGATGAAGATGTAGTTGTTGTAATCGCTCCAAAACAAAAACTAACCGACATCCATGTTATATACTTATATATGTAGTTATAAACCATCGAATTAGCCGACTTATAGCTATCTCTTAAAGGGGGATTGCCACGCCCCTTTGTCAGATAAGTTTGTCGATATCGTCTCTACGAACTTACCCACCAAATTGCATTCGTCTACGATCATTATGTTTCTAAATATTCAATTTTAAAGCTTTGCCGCGCGTACTTTTTGCTATATCGAATTTTTTTTTTAAGCCATCGTAACCTGATAACCTTTTGAACAAAAAAAGAATGATTAAAAGCCGTTCAGTAGTTTAAGAGTTATAGGTATTACTTGAAGAGGGAGGGTTATCACGTTCATATTTGGTGGGATAGTCGATATCGACTATACGAACTTAACCACCAAATTTTATTCGTCTAAGATCAATATGAACCTAAATATTCAATTTAAACGATTTGCTACGCCCTCTTAACATTTATGGATATGAAAAATAGATGTTATCCGATTTTCAGACTTACCCGATATGCATACAAAATTTCATGAAAATCGGTCGATCGGCCGTGACAAGAGGATTTTATATATTAGATGTAAAAATTTCTTGTTAATATTATTGAATTCAATGAAAAACAATTATAAATTGAATTTTGTCGAAAAAACTTGTTTTGTTAAAAAACAAATTTGTAAAAAAAAAGGAAAAACTTGACAAATGGCAGCGTTTTAAACTTGAAGCTTAATAAGCCATACCTCTCCCTACAAGACTACGGCGACCACAAGTTAGGAACCACAGTTCAAAATGAGCAAATACTGATCAAAATTTTTCAGAATATAAAACCAGTCACCATCTTACCGCATGTTACGCGGTTTGACTACTTTTTAAGTAATTTTTTTTTCATATTTTTACTACAATGTTTGTCGTCAGTTTGCCACTCAATTAGAATGAATATTTTTATTATTTTCAAATAAAAACATTTTATAGTCGTTAGTAAGTGTTTATTGTGGTTATACTACTGGGTCTTTAATTAACTATTATCGTATTAAATAATCTCATTATTGCTTATATTAAAATTAAAATTATTGTTTTTTTTTAAAAATTTTTTATAAAAAATTTTTTGGATTTATAAGAGAGATGTTAGGGAGAGTGTAAAGGATTTTTAGAAACAAGTTATTATGCAACGATTTTTTTCCGTTAGAAGTTTATTACGAAAAAATTAATAAATTTCCAGTAAATTTTTATTGAATTTACATTACAAAATTAATTTTAATCGATAACTTACATTAAAAACCAAACGTATGCATTACAAAGTGGATTTAAAAATAATTCCCCTGAAATTCCATGTCACATGATAACACAATTAAAATTTTTCGATAACTGTGAAGTTATTTTGTAGAAATGATTGCTTGCTATGACTTTACTGTTTTTCTGGTTGATATATTAAAAAAAATTTAAGAAGAATAATTAATTGCATAAGTAGTCTCTCTAGCCTCTAGAGTGAGTAATACTATGTTCACGTATGCACCATTATTGCGTAAAATATTTCAATATTAATTATTGCTTAATAAAATGCTAATTGTTATAATATTGAGTAAAACTTTAAATACAACACTGTTATAAGTCTATTTAGTGAGCATATTATAAGCAACCGAACACTTCCTGTAGATATTTGACAACTCATATACCAACAACGACAACCAAAAAAAAAAAAAAATAAAAAACCAAACAAAAACAATGTTTTTGAAACAAGCAGCTGTTTTGTTTACCAGCTGTTAAATGAATATTGAGTAAGCTGAATATTGCGTATATTTATTATATCTGAACGGTTAAAATACTGTTCTCAATTAACCGAATATTGAATTAATTAAATTGCATACGGGAACATAGTAAAAGGACAATTAAGCTTCTTTAATATAATAAAATAATAATCGGTTAACAAACATAATAAGTCTCCATTTGAAATAATCCCAATGTGATAAACACTTATAAACAAAACTAGCAGATTGTACCCGGCGTTGCGCGGGTTATAATAATAACAATAAATAAAAATTCGGTTTCGAAACCGGCTTCTTAAAAAATGCAATTTTTCAAATTATTTGGAAACCGGTTTATTAAACAACCCAGTTTTTTGAATACTCTAAGTCCTAAATATAAATGCATGCAATTTGCCCATTTTTCGCACTTTTCCCCCTTCCTGGTCCCCTTTTGGTCCAACTTTATAAACGAAACACCTCCAATAGCTATTCGGGAAACTTAACCAAGCTAAATCGTAAAAAAATACCTTTAAAACAAATAAAATACATCATTTATGAATAAAATACTAATTTTTGCCCTTTTTTCTCTCTATGTCCCATTTTTTTCCCTTTGGTTCAAAATTTTTAAAAGATTTATAGCCCATAACCTGTACCGACAAAAGCTCGATCAATATCCCAAATTTCAAGAAAATCGGTTGAAGCGGTCAGGGGTGATTGGTTATGCTCTTAATTTTCCCGTTTTTTGCCCCTTTCCCCCTTTTTGGACCCCTTTTTCAACTTTAGAAACGGAACACCTCTAACAGCTATTTGGGAAACTTAACCAAGCTAAAGCGTAAAAAATACCTATTACCATTTTTTCTCTCTCTATCCCATTTCTTCTCCCCTTTTGATCAAAATTTTGAAAAGATTTATAGCCTATAACCTGCACCGACAAAAGTTAGATCTATATCCCAAATTTCAAGAAAATCGGTCCAGGCGTGATTGGGTAACAAACAAAACAATAAACATTTGGGAAACTTAACTAAGTTAAATCGTAAAAGTACCTATTACTATTTTTTCCCCATTTTTCCCATTTTATCTCCCCTTTTTGTCAAAATTTTAAAAAGATTTATAGCCTATAACCTCCACGGACAAAAGCCCGATCTATATCCCAAATTTCAAGAAAATCGGTCCAGGCGTTCAGGCGTGATTGGCTAACAAAAACATACAAAAAAACGGACTTACAGACAGATTTATAATATATATTAGGATTATTCTTACACACTATGCAAGTTGGTAACTCATTAGTGGCGGCACTTATAGTTTAAAGTCAACTTCGAATGGCAGATATTTGTACCAGAAATCTGCTGCGAGGAAGACGCCTAATAAAAATTTGTTTCATAGATTTAAATGCTTGACCTGGGGTTTTAACTGTGGCCTCATGTCTAATAATAAACCACTCTATCTACTAAACGACGGCTACTACAAAAAGCAAAATAAATGAAAATGCATGTTTCATTAGTTATGGTTTGTGTCTTTAATAACTTATACAGCATTTTGAAGAACGAAATTGTATGGAGAAAGAATATGGAGTATGGTTTTCGAAAACTGTTTATTGCTGACTGACAGATAGTCTATTAGAGTTTAAACTTGTAAATAACGGAAGGGCTAGGAAATTTTTATATAAAGTTGGTTCAGCACCAAGCTAAACAATCATATTATGTATAGCTGTACATCATATAATAAATTTCAATTCATTCTATATCGTATTATATCTAAAGCTAGTGGTGTACTTCCCACTTAGTTTGTATACGTGACGTTTAGCACACTGGCTGAACTGAATTGAATTGTATTTCAAGTAAAATTTCTAAATCATATTCGAAGAATAATAATTCTAGAATTGTTTTTATTGTAGTATATATATTAAAATACATATGTATGTACATACTATACATAAATACTATTTGTTTTTAATAATTTGTTGATTTTTTATTTTGCGCATCTGTGCGGATGACCTACATAAAGTCCAAGTCCAGAAAATAACACAAAAAAAAAACTGCTGAGGTGATAGATAATAATTAAAATTTTTATTTTCATTTTTTTTTTGCTTACGTTTGTTGGAAGATTAATTTAAGAAATGTCTTGTCATATGAAATTAATAGTTTAATTAAATTATAATATTAATCAACAAGTATTTCTCTTTTTTTATTTTATTTAAAAAATTTATTTTCAAATTCAATTATCAAGTTCAAGGCATTTTCACAAAAAATGTAGCGCCATCAGGTATTAATTTATTTAATTATAAGCAATTATATTTAATTATTATAAAGTAATTAAACTCATTATTGATTGATAATAAAGATTAATATGATTAATATCATTAAACATGAGAATAAGCTAGGGGGAAACAATACAGAAGGCTCTCTTACATTCTTGGCAACAAAGTCGAGTCGAGACAAAAAAATAAGAAGAAAATTGTTTAAAAGGAAATGAAGAAAGCAGACCAGAATATTCAACTGTTCAAGGTAGTAAAAGCAGTTCGTGACATTGCAATGGCAGAACCCTTGCCTTAAGATAACTCATCACTGGTTATAACACTGAGAATATAAAGCAATGAAATTGCTTTCCTTGGTAAATCAATCGAATCTTTAAGCGGATTTTTACATTGACATGCCTAGCATTATTTGTCACATTCCTAATATCAGTAGCCACTATGTTGAGCTTCATGATGATTCCTACAAATCCTTGTCGCCGTTGTCTAGTAGGTAGTATGTTGACCTATTAGACGTGAGGCAAAAGTTCAAACGCCAGATCAGACTTCTACAATAAAACGTAATATGAAAAAATATTTATATGGCGACTACTTCCTAGCAGATTTCTGGGGAAAACTCTGAAAAAATTAGCATGAAAAAGTTTCTCAAAAATCTGTCGTTCGGAGTGGATTTTAAACTGTAGATCCCACCACTCACATATAAAAAAAATTAACACACACAACATAAGTGGTGTGAGAAAGCGACTGTGTGACTGACCAACAAAATGTAAAAAAAATACTTAAAATTGCAGCGGAGTTTTTAAAGACAGCCCCCCATATACATGTGCTAACACTCTTCCAGTTTTTCTTAAGCAAATGAAAGTCTGGTAAAGCGAACCTTAAAAATCGCAATAATCGAATTCGCGTGAGTCTATTGTGTATAGGAAAATAATCCAAAAAAAGGTAAAAGGTCAAATCTATGGTATGTCGTATGCCATTTTACTCAGCTTGTCTGATATCCAGAAACAGAAATTGAGCCATTAGTTCATTTGATGAGAACTTTGATGTCTCAAGCAAATGCTACTTATTAGATTCGTTTACCAGAAACTAAAATTCCAAGTTATGTTCCCTTGATAGTTTAGAATACAATTAGCTAGACTAACTATACAAAGTCGAGTAATATCTGGGACTTGAGTTGGCATACAATTCAAACGTAAAATTAATCGTGGTAGGTAGAAGTAGCTATACCGCCCCCCCCATGGAGTCATTAGCGGACATACTTAGGCCACATACAGGGCCCTTTGTAATACCACAGTTTCCCATTCTCTCTTATTCCAGGAACAACTTGGAGCTTCCGATGAAGCGATTCAGACTGTCAATATCCATGTCCTCCATCTAATAGTCATCCAGGTGTCTCTTTCTCCTCTGACCAAGTGCCGGGTATAGTTTCATCCTCATCCTCATCTCCACAGCTTCTACAGAAAACATTCGCGAGGTGTTCAAGACCAATACGTCTCGCATGCGTTCCTATAATACAATGCCCTGTAATAACATCGATAACATCACTGAGTTTGCTTCTTCTAGTTTAAGCAGAGTCGCCGTGCTCCTGCTATCCAGTCTTGGCCAGATTATTTGCGCCGTTCTGCCTTTATTTTAGGGTTTCAATGCAAATTTAAAGTACACAGCACACAGACTTCTAGCGTCAAATTGATCGTTTTATTAAGTTCCAATTTAGAAGACCAATAAAATGGTTTCGTCAAATATTATTTCCATAATTTTTTTTTACCGGATCTTGCGAAATAAAATCTTTTTTTCTTTCAATTTTATTAGTCATGGTTTTTCCATGATTTAATTCCTTCATTTTTAAGAAAAAAAAAAAATAAATAAAACAACAACAAATTCGAAATAAAAAACAAATTTTAATTCATTTTCAAATAATTATGTCGTATATTGGGAAGAAAAGTTTAAAAAAAATTTTTTTTTTTAAAAGACGTGTGGGCGACAATTGTGGAAAATATTTTTGTGATGTTTTTGTCTGTTTAAAAGGGAATTTTGTTTATTTTAGAGACGAAAATAAATTCAAACACTGTGAAACAAAACAAAGGCGCAACTGTTTGTTAAATAAAATTTTCAAAAACAAAAATAAATTTTTTGCTTGGAAAATGTGGAACTTTGGGGCCACAAAATATCATTTGATGTGGGATTTGTTTATTCTTGCAATGTGAGAAAAGTGTGCTCCTATTCCATTGATTTTACCGTGGGAGTGTTGACAATAATATGGAATAAATAGATCGGTTAGGTCAGGTAAAGAACAACAATGATTTATAGATAGTATGTTGGATTATCAGACGATAGCCCATAGTTCATAACCTAGCTCAGACATCTCAAACCAAACGAAATATAAAAGAAATATTTCTTTCGGCGACTTCCCCTCGGGGATGGAATGCATGCAAGCAAGGTACAGTTTCTGATTGTGGCGATCACCAGGATGATCCTCGTTTTGCTGTATTCAAGTTGACACACAGCCTCCTCATGGCCCCTCCTAGATGGCATTCTAGCACCCGCTAGATGTTAACAAGTGCGTGCAGCGAAGTCCAATCCCATGGACGTTAAATTTGGGTTGTGCGTAGGGCTTGGAATCCACTACGTAAAAACCTCATCCAATGAAAACCACAACAATAGATCCCCTCAAAAGTTGATGACCACGGCAAGCGTTTAAAGGACAACGATTTAAAATAGCTACTTGGTACGTCCGCATCCTTTACAGGGCGAATGCTCTCAAAAAATGTAGGATGGACATCACTGCCATACAGGAAATGCGATGGATAGGACAAGGATGCAAAAGGCTGCCATTGTGGGTGTGTGTATTACAGCTGCCGTGTTGATAAGTTCGAATTCCGATGCGGATTTGTGATTAATAAAAGTCTTCGTCACCTTGTCTCTGGGTTCACGCCTGTGAACGAAAGGACACGCAAAATCAGGGAAAAATTCAACGACATCAGCATCTCAACATTCACAAAGCCAATTGGATGTCCCCCGATCAATCAACATCCAACCAGATCGATCATATTGTGACTGACGGAAGGCACGTATTCAGTGCACTAGCTGTGTGCACATTGAGAGGTCCAAACATCGACTCGAACGACTACTTTGCCGCAGCCAGGTTTCGATTGCGCATTAGCGCTTCGAGGTCTGCTCGCTCTAGTTCATTGCGAAAGCTGGACGTTAAGAAGCTGCGATCACAAAGGCCAACTGAGGCGTTCTCCTCTCAACTCTAGAAGCAAGTAAGTAAGTTCGGACTCATCACTAAACTTTCATGGTCATGGATAAAATTCGACACAACATGGATTATATGAATAGCTTAGGTTATAAAGTCTGGAAGAACTTGCAAAATTAGAATTAAATTATTGGAAAGAAAGAAATCGTGTGTAAAGAACGCACAACATTAATTGGAGATCCATGGCAGGCGCATTGATTGCAGGCAGGAGCCCATAATTAAAAACGAAATGTTCCATGCCTTATCGGCATGTGCACATCTAAGAACTTGGGTCTTTCTGTTATGCTATCACCAACGTAAGCCTTTTATAAGTGGACCCAATAGTAGCTCTATTGATAAGGCATAAGAGTTTGATATCTGGCCAACGATTACTGAAGATCTGCAATGAAAATGTTTGATTTGTATGCAGTGGGAATTGACCAATAAAAACATTTGGAATATGTGATTAGATTTAAAATTGTAATTTTTTAACATGACTATGCTGAACGAAAACTATTTAAAAACTAGAAGTTAACAACTCCTTCATAGCCTAGACCCTGCTCTGTTCCATTACAAATTGATACGTTCGTTTCGCCTAGGAAAGCAGAATACTGGGTAAAATATTAAAAAAAATCTACAGTCATAGACCTGGTCTATTTGTCTCATTTATGCCGCATGCAGGCTACATTAATTCAATAACTATGAGAACACTTTTCTTCTCCACTGTATCACGTAACAGGTGGTTTTTCGCGTCAACATTTTTTTTTTTTGCGTAATTTGGATTGGCAAAAGGAATATACTTTTAATTATTAATGGACTGATAAATCTAACTGAGAAATAATTCCAGAAAATATTAATTTATCGTGTGGTAAATGGTAAATATTTCAACAATCCCGATCACAACGAATGAAATTTTGAATGTGCGAAGCTCTAAATAAAAATAGAAGACGTAAAAATTTCATTTTCATTCAAGGTAAAATTCACCTTGAAAACATAAGAAGAAAGAAAGCAAAATAAAATAAGAAAACAAACATTTTGTTTAATTAAAAATAAATAAAAAATAAAATAAAATAAAAAAAAAAAAACAAAAATATTATTATCAGCGCGATCTTTTTATATTTAATAAAAAAATTACTAGGTACAACAAAAGTACAACAGTCAACCCTCCTATAACGTGGTTCTTTCAGAATGCGGTTTCCAAATAACGCGGGGCTGAAATTGCGACAGCCCTCCAATAACGCGGTACTCTTATAGCGCGGTTTGCCTTTAACTTTATCCCATAAGTTCATTCCGCACAGCCAATGGATGAATAGTAACTAGATATTGTAAGACGGTTTAAAATAAGTTATATTTTTCGAAAAAAGCTCAGCTGAGATACAGTACCGTGCAAAATAATAGCAGTTGGATTTTCAATTTAAAAAAAAAAAAAAACTATGAATGAAGATGAACCAAGCAGGGATAAATATTAAAAAATTACATTATTTTACAAATCGTTCTTAATTTTGTTGGAAACAACCAGTCTTCTAGTTTCGTTTTTATTTCATTTTTTAACAATCCTTATATGAACTCTTGAATTCAATAAAAATAATTTATAATTTATCTTGCCTTTTGTATTTCTTGGTCTCCATATAATGCGATACGAATGATGTGATTTGTATTAATTCTGTGTTTATTATAGCGCGGTTTCCATATAACGCGGTAGACGGTTTCCATAGAACGCGCTACGAATTAGTCTGGTTTGTACCTGAAGTCCGAGTTTCTTATAGCGCGGTTTCCATATAACGCGGTACGCACATACCGCGTTATAGGAGGGTTTACTGTACTTCTTTGCATTCATACTGCAGCCAATTTTTGGTTTCTTGTGAGACTAACACCTATCTTTTGCGAAATCTAAAATCATTAGTCTTATAAGATGCAAACAAATGATCCCGTCTGTACTATAATTTATTCGTTAAGAAAAGATGATAAAATTAATCCATGGGTACAGCGATCAATATGTATATGTACATAACTGTCTTACTAAAAATAACCGGAACTTATAACTTAAACCGTCATCTATGTGAGCTGTAATGCTGCGAAAAAAGAATACCGCTCTAAACATTTTCTCTGTCTACGGAAACTTATCTACCTACCAACAAGGGAAGCTAATTGCGAAATCCCGAAATCCCGGGAAATTTTTAAAACCTTGTGCCGGGATTTTTTGGGATTTTCGGGATTGTGAATTCATATGTATTTTGACCCTTCAAAAGATCCTGAAAAAAATTCTATACCACTCGACATCGGTAATAGAATCTCAGATGAGGAAAACCCTACTTGCATTGATAAAAAGATATTTGACGTCATCGAAGAATGCAAAAGCTCTATTAAATTAATTAATAGGGTAACTGATTTAGATACACAACTGTCCAAAGAAATAGATTTACTTACAGCAAGAGGTGGTAGAGGTGAATATTTACAAGGTGCATACGGCTATCTTGGAATTATGTTACCCCAACAAATGTTGATTGCGAGATCATATGTTAGATGCTATGTTAGATGCTTTAATCTTTTTTTGGAATTCAGATAATTTTCTTAAAACTAATGCATTTGCTTATGTGTGAATAATTTTTATATTTGTTAATTTACGCTTTTTTTGTATTACTTTTTGTCTTGCTTTTTTATATTTTATTTTTAATGACATAATTCTGATATTATTGGTATATAAATGATTTTGTTAAAAAAAATAATTTTTTCAATTTTATTATATATTAAGAGATAATCGCGATTATTCCCGTGATTTTTTGGAATTTTTGGATCCCGAATTATTCTGAAATATCTCGGGATTTCGGGATCGGGATTACCAAAATCTAGAATCTCGGGATTTTTAAAAATCAGTCCCATTTGGCATCCCTAGTATACACCGTCGCTATATAGGTCACCCATTCATTTCGGTTGGTGCATGACCGTTTCATTTGCACACATATGTAACAGAACTCAATACAGTGTACGATTTAGAGGAATCCCAATACTACAATGTAATACAGAAACAGCGTTAAGCGGGGTCTTACTGTATGTATTTCACAATTCTGGATAATTGAAATGTTTAGTTTTATTTGTTTTTTTTTGTTTTTTATAATGCAGTCGTTCTCTTTTTTTATTATTCTGTTTTCATAATTATTTCTGACCTAGAATTGGGTGAAGCAAGAAATTTGGGTCAAATTTCCCTTTTTTTCTTTATAAAAATGAAATAAAAACTCAAATGCCCGAATAGAAAAGACTTTTAAAGAAGAAAAACAATTTTTTTTTGTGTTGCTAGCAATAAACTGAAAAGTTTAGATTCAGGGCCTTTTAACAAAATATTTTATTTGTTGACCTTCTTTTCTTTTCATTTGGATTACCTTTCCATATCACTTCACATGTAGAAGGGCTTTTAAACAAATATTAGGTGAAGTCAACTTCGGTTTTTCTTTTCTTGTTTTTTTTTATTCGTTTGTAAATAAATAAAAAAGAAAAACAAAAAAAATTCATGGTAACTGGTAAATTAATAATAATTTTAAAGAAATTATTATTTAAATAACTTTTTTCACGTTAACATTTTTATGTTATGATGGCCATTAATTTAAGTTGGAAAAAAACAAAAAAGAAAAAACAAAGAAAAGATTTATAATCCAATGAAATTTTCCACAAAGTTAGTCTGTTTGCCACACGCATTTTATTAAAATTAATGAGACCCACTAATTAAAATTTTTTCTAAAGTATAAAACGCTTGCAAATATCTGATCTGTCAGAGATAATTCGTATATCTAATCTTTAGTTAAGACATAACGGATTAAAGATATTTAACTTAAAACTTTTAATGACACTCCATTAAAACTATATTTAAAAATAATTAAAATAAAATAAAATAAAGAAAATAATAAAACTAATGACAGTTTCTAGAAAAATTTAAAATATTAGATGATTTTTATCTGAATTTTAATAAACAAGCGTGGAACCAGAAAAGCTTTGTTTTAGACAAACATTTTTTTAATTTCTGACTGGTAATTTTATGTCTTTACCATGGAATTTTTATCAATACAGTAAGACACCGCTTAACTCAGGGTATACGTTCCAATAAGTTCCAGTGCTAAACGAAACAGCCTTAAACGAGGCAACTTACCATGTACAAATGTAAATATATTGCAATTTCAGAAAATACAATTGGAATCTCTATTCTGCATAGAATTAGCAAAGAGCGTTGAAAAAGGTACATAGTATGCACCGCTTTTGGTTACTGTATGGACATTTCTTACCACACATACGCAACAAGTATCAATACAATGTGCGCTTAAAGGAATTCCCAATATTACCGTGTAATATTGAAACAAATTTAAGCTTAGCAGCGTTAAGCGGGGCTTACTGTATTTTCAGTTTTTCAAAATATCTACCATAATGTACATTACGATCTACCTTTATAATTTTAATGTCAATGAAATTTTACTTTTTTCCATCATGTCTTCAAATCTCTTCCATTATCTCTTCAAATTACCTTCAAAATTCGTGAAAATTTTTGTGGTCAAGATTCTTTACCGCATGAGTTCCAATAGTACCGCAACAATACGATTTGGTATATTGCTCGTAATCTTTATTCCTATAATGTCTCTTCCAATACTGTCGCCCGAACATTACATTTTTTAAATGTTTTTTTGGTGTCCGTAAGCAACCCAATTGTTATCATACACCTAGCTGTACCAAATACCATAAGTGTTCTGATGTTTTATTCTTCCCATTACTGAATCTACTTATTGGACTCGAAACGTTTTGTATTCTGAACAAATGTTCCTTGAATCTACAGAGTCTGGTCGATAGGCCAGTTACTATCTTCAGAATATTTTTGGGTAATCGAATGCGTGAATTACACCGCTTCTTATTATTTAACAAAATTATAGATTATCTCGAACCTATTAAGCTTAAGAAGGGTCTCTTGCCTTTTGCCAAGTTTTCTCTTATAAACGTGGATTCCCACTCTACACTCTACTTTCACTTCTCCCAAACTCATCTGCTTGAAACCTGACCCTATTTCAACTTGCTTAGACTGCATGACTGTTATACTATGTTTACGTATGCAATTTAATTGAGAACAATATTTAAATCGTTCAGGTATAATAAACATACGGAATGTTCAGTTCGCTCAATATTCATTTAACAGCTGGTAAACAAAACAGCTTAGCTTAAACAGACTTATGACAGTGCTGCATTTAAAGTTTTACTTAATATTATAGCAATTACTATTTAATTGAGCAATAATTAATTGAGATTTTGAATGAAATATTGAGATCAATATTTGGGGTTAATTGCGATTTACGCAATAACGGTGCATACGTGAACATGGTATTAGTTGTCCGGTTTTTTGTATTTCCTCTCCAGATTGTCCAGATTGTATTGCGTACATCTTTTAAATTTCCCCATGAGTTCGATAGATCCATTTTTACACATTGTAAGGGAACATGATTAAGTCTTGCATCAAAATTCTCAGAAAAGACAGCCTATTGAAATCTAATTGTATTGCACATCGTTTGGAGATACATCGGTGCCTTAGGATCTTTTGCGACATTTTTAATCATGACAGGGATTTGTTATTTGGCCAATGAAATCAAAACAATTTAACCATGTTCCGCAGAAGTACTTGTCTTATCAAAGTGGATTTTATTTACTTCACATATTTATGTACATTCAAGCAGAACTTAAACTTACTGCCTTTTGCAAAAATTATCACCATCCGATATTTTAAGTGGATAGGCCTATACGTTAATTACTTATTTAATTGTCCGCCTTTTAAACGTCAACACTACAACTGTCAACAGTGTCATCTGTCAGTTGAATTTGAACAACCTTCTCTAACTAGTTTCAATTTGACAGCCACTGATAGTACAGTAGCCACAATCAAAATTGTTCCCCTACCTTAACTGAAAATAAAAAAATACTGAAATTCAATCATATTTCATAATTGGCCATTACAACCCTTCAGTCAGGATTACGATCTAGCTTCTCACACCACTTATGTTATGTTTGTTAATTTTATACATGAGTGGCGGGACCTACAGTTTAGAGTCGACTCCGAACGATAGATTTTTGAGAAGCTTTTCATAGCAATTTTTACTCTCAGAGTCTTTGCCAGAAATCTGCTGAGATGAAGTCGCCGAAGAAATATTTCCTCTCAGCAGGCTTTTGGTAAAAAAAAATCTAAGAGTAAATAAAATTGTCATGAAAAGCTTCTCAAAATTCTGTCGTTTCTGACAATCATGTATAAAAATTAACGCACATAAGTGGTGTGAGAAGCTAGATCGTAATACCTAGTCATCTATGTAGTTATCTATGAGTTGTTTAAGTGCTCAAAGAGAATATTCGTAGGAGTTTCGAATACCGGACGGAAATTCTCATAATTCGAGCTCTTTATGGTCAATCTAAAAATTAAAAATGCTTCTTCATCTGTGTGCCAAATAATTTGGGACTCTCTGGCTTTTCTAATGACCTAATTGCGGTTGTCTGAATACAATACAAAAGTTTGGAAAAGTTTTTAAAGAAAGTTGAATTCAAATAATTTTATATTGTGTGATGTAGATTTAGACTGTGAATAATTAATTTAAAAATTTATTTTTATTTTTAAAAATATATTAAAACCGTTATATTTTTAACGGTTAAAAGTGAAATTTAAAAATTTTTTTTTTCAATGAATAGAAGAGAATTATTTTTTTGTTTTCTTTTATTTAAATATTTAAATTTAATTTTATTTGGCAAACTAACTTTGTATATCACCTGTGTGTATAATTCTTTTTCTTCTTTATTTTTTTTTTATTTGCTTTTCTTTTTCAAGTTCAAATGAAGTATGTTTTCTGTTTTTTGTTTGTGTATAATAATTTCGATGTTTTTAATTTTATTTTTTTTTTTTATTCTTAAATTGTTTATTTTATTTATCTGCTCATCATTATTTATTTTTTTTATATGTATATTTATTGTTGTTAATTTTTTTTTTTTCCTTTATCAAATCAATATTTATTCGCTCATAAGTGAAAACGATCAGTTCGATATACAGCAAAGAAAAAAAGTCAACATATAGCGGTGATTTCTATAAAATTGAAAATGATGCTGTAGCATTGTGTCGAGCAAGAATGTTTTGAAACAAAAACGAATATAAAGATATGACCTAGAAATTATTAGAAAAATACTGCGCTATATGTATACTTTTTTCATTAACTGTATATTGTGCTCGTATTTGCAGGTTCCCTCAGGTTTTTCTTTTGTTTGTTTGCAAGCCAACGAATCTTGTGAATATTTTATTGCCGGCATGGTGCACACTTTTAAGCAAAAATAAACACAATATTATGCAGGAAAATTATAACAAAAAAAAGTTGAACTGATTTGAAATGTTGAATGAACTTAAAAACAAAACGAAATACAAAACTTTTTAAAGCCTTTTTCCTGTGCTGGTTTTATCTTGTATTAGGCGCCTTCATTTAGTTGTTGAGATTTATCGAAGAATGGTAATTAACACGTTGACTGCCGACTGCGAGATAACTCGTCTCTTCTAGGACGCCAAACTACGAGTTATCTCGTACTTACTTAATCAAATTGTCGTTTTTTTTGCCGAGTTTTCTGAAAATTGCCGTTATATTCAGTCAACGTGTTAATTATCTTCTCATTTGTTGGAGAATCGAACGACATAAGTTTGAATAAAAAGAAGTTGAATTCATGATCTATAGATAGTCATCGTATTTTTACATATATAATTGGTCATTATAATCCTAGCTAGGCTTACGAACTAGCTTCTCATACCATTTATGTTGTGTGCGTTAATTTTATACATGAGTGACGGGACCTATAGTCTAAAATCGACTCCGAACGACAGATTTTTGAGAAGCTCTTCACGGCAATTTTATTTACTCTCAGAATTTTTGACAGAAATCTGCTGACAGGCAGTCGCCTTTTGATGTCTGAACTGGGGTTTGAACCCTGGTCTTACGTCAAATAAACCGACGCATTAGTTATGGTAATTAGTTATCTTCTCATTTGAATATTTTCATTTGAAAGAGACTCTAGCCACATAAGCTTGAATATATAATAGTTAAATGCATGATTTATAGGTAAACATTGTCTATTTACATAATTGGTCATTATAATCCTAGCTAGGTTTACGAACTAGCTTCTCCTACCGTTTATATTGTGTATATGTTAATTTCATACATGAATGGCGGGAGCTATAATTTAAAATCGACTCCAAACGATAGATTTTTAGAGAAACTTTTTCATGGCAGACACTTGCTTTTAGAGTTTTTATCAGAAATCTCCTGAGAAACAGTCGCCGAAAAAATATTTTTTTTCATATTTCGTTTTGATGCCTGACCTGGGATACGAACCCGGCCTCTACGTATAATAAGCCAACACATTACCTACTACACTACGTCGACTTGTGTGTGGGATACCATCGAAAACTTGTATTTGTTTGAAAGAACTGTTGCCGTTATGCGTGGAATATAATATTGCGAAAATGTCTTCCACAGATTCTTTGGGCAGAGGTCTTCCAAAATGTCCATTTCTCCACAACTCTGGCACATAAATCAGGTTGAATTTGACCGATGGCATGGGTTATATTGGCTTTGATAATCGCACAGTTCACATCACCCTTCAGTGAGAATACCATGTTCTCAAATCACAATATGGCAGAAGCTATGTGACATGTAGTGTTGTCCTATTGGAATCACATGCCGTTGTTGTCCAGATTATACAAATCACACCAAAAGAAGATGGTAATCATCGATCTATTGTAGTCGCTGTTGATAGTGATGCCGCCAGTTTAAAATCCACTCCAAACAGAGACTTTTTTAAGCATTTGACACTCTTGAGTCTCATGTGGTTTGGAAGCGTCATAAAATCAACAATTTTGATTGAGTACCTAACCATTCATCTAGAAATGGACCTCTTTCAGGAAAGATAAGATCAAACGTTCCTATTCAAATCGACCCTGAAGGTAGCATTAATGTGATAACAAAGTCAAACTAAGCTCTTCTAGAGGGCATTTATATAGTACAAAGGTTTATTAAAGTCCATAAACTGTAAGATTTAGCATAGAGGAAGTGGTACCCTAAAAATATTTTTTCATACTTCGTTTTGTTGGAGATGTCTGACGTGCCCACCTACTACTAGACCATGGCGACTTTTTGATATACTTCAGGAATAAATAGATTTTTATTGAGATTCTTCCAATGATTCACTACATGTTTCATATTCAGTCTTTTAGGGATTTAAATAAAAACAATATAAATGCTGCTCTATGAGAACAGCAGCGAAGCTTAGCAGGTATTTTGGTTTTGTAATTTAAATGTAAACACAATTCAACTTAAAAATAATTATTCAAAAAACCCCTACTATTCGATGGAAATGCTTTTTTCCGATAAATAAATTCCGTTTAATATTATATCGTATTTTTTCTTTATAAATATTGTAATTAATTTATTAACAAGAAAGTGATTTATGGCTGATAATATTTAAACAAAACTTGATAAATAATTTTAAAAAAGTTCCCCTTCATTGAAAGAATACATATTTTCCCCTTAATTTGTTAACAAATTTTTATTTTTGCTGCTACAAAGACAGGGTGTTTAAACAATTTTAAGCACGTTTGGAATTGCCGTTTTTATTTTCAACAATTAATTTATATTCTTTTAATAAATTATTATAAAAATACTTCCTCTAAATATAAACAAAAATTAATAATAAAATAAAATACAAAAAAAAAAAACATGTGATGTCGTTAAAACACCCAACAATGATAAGCAACGAGAGGTGCCGTAAGAACACGGGGCTGGAAAAACATTTATTCGATGTAATTTTTTATATACGAAATAAAACAAAATTTTAATGATTTGCACTCTGAACATTGGAGATATGGTGACACCATAATGGTGTTATAGTTGGTTGGTTTTCGGTCTTGTGAGTGATTCAAACCCCTGGTCGCAAATCTCCAAACAGAACGAAATACAAAAAAACTATTCTACGGCGTCTTCTTCTCAGCAGATTTCTGACAAAAAGTTTAAGAGTTAAACTCATGAATGTAATGAAAAGTTTCTCAAAAATCTGTCGTTCGGAATCGACTTTAAACTGTAGGTATCGCCTCTCATATAAAAAATTAGCACACACAACATCAGGGGCGTGAGAAGCTAGATCGTAATCCTCGCTAAAACGTTGTGCTGACAAATTATGTATGTTATGTAAATATCGTTAAAGCCCATGAAGCAAGCTATCGTGCTTGATTACTGGATTTATTTTTAACCAAAACTGAAAGAATTGTGTTGCCATGAATTTGCTAAGAGATTAGCAGTCTAATGGGACCAAAAATTATGCCATTTGACCCTACTAAAATAACTTTTTGTGCGAACAAAACAACTCCAACCTTGAAAGACAACATTAAAGTTGCAATTGGTGAGATAACCCTACCGAAATGCTGAAGAAAAGTATGTCCATAACCGATTTCGGAGCTAAAGATCAGGAGAATAGCTTCGGTACCCTTGCACCTCGAATGTGCATGATTGGCGGTGGTTGTATATTTTTTTATGGGTTTTGATGTTAAATATTGTTATAGGTTGGCTGATCAAGAAAAGATCGTAATGTAATCCAAGAAAAGATCGTAATGTTTCCCAAGCAGTTTGTTGTGTGTCTAGATCTTCCCTGAATAGCTTTTGATTTAAATGTACAGGCAGGCAAACAGCCAGGCTGCGATTAAGTTCCTAATAAACGTAGTTTCAATATCCAACAGTGTCCCTGTTTGACTCATTCAAAGGTAACTTTAATATCTGTTCTGGGACATAGGAATAGCGATGGAAGTTGAATTGCTGATGAGCTGTCCAGGGCGGGGAAGAAACTCGCAATCAGCATCAAATTACTGGGCATAGGTAATACGAATGGATATTATACATTCGTTTTACAGAGAGGTTCAATTCCATTGGCAACAGAAGGGTACGTGCAATATTGCTACGACTATGCTGGCATATTTTTATTCTTAAATCGCTTGGACATCCATTGCATAACAGCATTTCTCTTAGGCCTCTTTCTTTTTATTCTGAGAAATGATTTCTGCAGTAGCTGTGGGTTCGGGGACAAGGAAGAAACTGTATTTTACCTTATGTGTCAGTGCCCTATTCTTGTCATGAATATGTGGAGGATTTTAATTTCTAACTTTCAAACATCCTTCTGATCACTCCAATATAAAGATTGCTGCAATAGCAAGATTTACAGTCGAACTTCTTTAAGTGGAATCTTTATTATCCTGAAAAAAACTTCAATTTATAGAAATTTCAAGTTAAAAAAGCAAAACTTGTTAGAATTTCTCTCCAAAATGCTGTTCCAGTGCTTCAAATTATAGTAAATTCAAGTAATAGAAGTTCAAATTATAAAAGTTCCACTGTATTTTGAACGTGAAGTAGTTTCCTCTAGGGGAGATTTAATTCCCAGTTCGAATATTGATTGTGGGGAATGCTTATATAGTGCTTCTATTCTGAATATAAAAACCAAAAATTAATGAATAACAGCTATGTAAAAAAACTTGTTGGAAACTTATTCCGTATGACTTTTTTTACTTATTTTATTTTGAAAACGATAAAAAACGAAAGTGTCGGTAAGATAATGTCGCTTGCAGTAACTCATTTGTAACCTTCAGCCAACAACACATGGTTTTAATAATACAATAATAAAAAAAAGCAAAAAAACTATTGTAAAAAATTAATTTAAAATACATACAATATAAACTAAACAAAATACACTGATACCCGGGTTTGCGTCGCCTCGTTCTGGATCTGCTTCGAAGTTGCGTCTTTTTAAAATTTCTGTGATTTCGAAGCTGCGCCGTTTTTATTTCAGTTTACGTCGCATGTTTCGAAGTTGCGTCGTTAGTGCTTCGATTTGCGTCGTTAATACGAAAATGTTTGCACAAAAATAAAACAGAAAAAGGGGATTTCCCGTTTAAATATAGTGCAAATTGGAAGTTGTGTCTTTTTAAAATTTCTGTAACTTCGAAGTTGGACGCCTTTTGCACGTTGAAATTTGTTTCGAAACAAATTTCAACACTCTTGAGTTTGTAGGAGAGAGGGGAAAAACGAGCGGGGGTGATTTTAGAATTTCATGTACTCAGAAATTTGCTTTGTTCTTTGTTCGTATATAGACAGAGTTGTATTTGATTTCACATTTTCTTTTATTTTTTGTTCCGCATAGAGAAGTTAACATCTTGACTGCCGTGGCAACTTTCAGAAAACTGGCCAATAACGACAATTTGATTTTTCACATTATAGGGAAAAAAGGGAAAAATTATGTTTTTTAGGAGAAAAAGTGGGTAAGAGATGACTCGTAGTTAGTCAACGGTGTTAATATAAATAATATAATTTAAAATATCATTAGTTTTTGTTGATTTTGTGTTTGAAATCAAAACATTAGCAAAAGAAAAATTTTAGCGCCAAACAATTAATTAAAAAAGGTTGAAAAAATAAAAATAAAAGATATTAAAAAGAATATAATTTAAATAAGGTAAATATATTAAAAAATAATTACACGTAAATATATAATATATTATAATGTAATAACAAATATAATATTTATATAATGTTCATGTCTTGTGTTTGAGCCTAAATCCCAATGCCAAACAAAGTTGCAACTGACAAAAACAGCAGAACGACGCGATAAAAGAATACAAAATTTCTGAAATAAATTTTTACGTCCAAAAGCGAAAGAAATTTTAAAAGAAAATGTAAAAAAGTTTCTCACATTTGTTTCGAAACAAATTTCAACGTGCAAAAGGCGTCTTTGTTTTTGTTTCAGTTTACGTCGATAATATGAAAATGTTTGTACAAAGGGGATTTCCCGTTTAAGTCTAATATAAATATATACGTGCCTATGTATTTATGTTGTCTGATGGTTGCAAGTTGTAGGTCCTTCAAATTATGAATTTCGGAATCAATTAAATGAATTTCATTTTCATATTATCGACGTAAACTGAAACAAAAACAAAGACGCCTTTTGGACGTTGAATACAAATGTATGGAGAATCGTGCTTCGTTTTGCGTCGCGTTTCTTTAGGCCCTATTAGCGACGCAAACCGGGGTATTAGTGTAATTAAAATTAAATGCATTTTTAAAAACAAACCCCCTTCACTTTAACAGCAAAAAAAGAAAAACAAAAAATTAAAATAAAATTAAGAAAAATTTCACTTACTTTGTATGGCACTTTTGTGTGTGTGGATGTTTCTTGAATTAGCAAAAAAGTACGCAATAATTATGTAGAGAAGAGAATTATTTCCTCTCCAAGAAATAAACAGGCTTTGTTGTGATTTAAAATGCTGTGCTTAGTTTATTGTTCAGTGAGAGTTCTTGTGGGGAGTATGCAAATTTGTTTTGTGTGGGTGAGTGTATTTGTTTTTGTTGTTATTTTTTGTTTCTTGTAGTTATTTTTTGTTTTTTTTTTTTACCAGACGACTGCCACACTTTTCATAAATTTTTTTTTTGATTTTTTGTACTCCGTTTATTAATTTTTCGCTTAATTTTGTTATTGTTATTGTTTTTTTTTCTTTTGTAAACGAAAGATCTTTGATCCGCATTAATTTAAATATTTTGTTTTTGTGTTTTTGATTTTAACGGAGCACACAATTATCAATACACACGATGCGTTTTTGCTCTCGTGTATTCAATTTCGTAATTGCGTTTGGTGTTTACTTTTTTTTGTTTTAGTTTATCTTGTTGTTGTTATTATTATTTTTGTGTGACATTATTTTGGTTTTGTTATTTTTAGTTTTTCTTCATTTATGATGGTTTTTAGTTGCTTCTCTTTCTCTCACAGTCTCTGTTTTAATTACGCTCTGTGGTTTTGTTTTTAGAACAACATTAACTAAGATGTTGGGTTGGTGTTGATGCTAAATGGCGGCAATGTTTTCTATTTGGGTGGGTTATTGCACTTTTTATGTTTAAGTGTGTTATGTGTTACACTTTGTTATTGTTTTTCTGTAGCAATTTTTTGATGGTGGTACTTGGCTTTAGCTACTTAATGCTTTTGTTTTTGTTTTTTGTTTTCGGACACAACCTGCCTGTATGGTTGAAAATTAATTATTTGAGCATATTTTTTTTTTAAAACTTTTTTAATTTGTTTTTTCTTTTGTATTTTATTTTTGAATAAATTTATTTTCATTAAATTCAATTAAACTTAATCGATAACGTCGTTTGATTTGTTTGATTTTTAATGTTAAAATTTTATGTTTCATTACACTGTGTTTGTTGTTTGTCTTTGCTGGAATTAAATAAATTTCCTTTCGAAACTTCTTATTCGTTGTACTTCTGCTTCTGCAGATGTTCTTTAGTTCTCTAGAATGCTTGTTCTAGAAGTCTTAGTGGATCTTCTTCTTACTTTGCTTGTTCTTTATTTTCTTTTCTTGTTAGTAGAGCTGTCAAGGCCAATAAACTGTATTTAATGGCAGGCAAGTCAGTCTACTATCAGTCTCTTCCTAAACCACTTTTTTTTTTGTTTTGTTTTTGCAATTGTTGTTGTGTAAAGTTGATCACTCTTTGCCAAAGTTCTTCTCGTATTTGATTTCTTTTCTTATTGCTGCTATTATTGTTGTTGTTCTGTTATTTTAGTGCTTCGCATTGTTTTGTTTTGGCTATTTAAAAAGAAACAGTGTTGGAAAATTAATTAGAAACAGCGTAAAAAAACAGTCATGGGGAATTTAAATAGAATACAGAATTGTTTTGAAGTACCAAAGTTAACTTAACATTTTTGATTTTTTAATTTGTTTGAAGTCGCCGTGGTCTAGTGGGTAGTGTGTTGGCTTATTAGACAAAAGGCCCGGGTTCGTATCCCAGGTCAGACATCAAAACGAAAAATATTTCTTCGGCGACTTCCTATCAGCAGATTTCTGGCAAAGACTCTGAGAGTAAAAATTGCCATGAAAAGCTTCTCAAAAATCTGTCGTTCGGAGTCGACTTTAAACTGTAGGTCCCGCCACTCATGTATAAAATTAACGCACACAACATAAGTGGTGTGAGAAGCTAGGTCGTAATCCTGACTGAAGGGTTGTAATGGCCAATTATGTATGTATGTATGTAATTTGTTTATCATGTAGAATTGTAAGGCATATGAAGCATTTGTGTTTAAAAAATTCATAAAAATGAACAATTTATACCCAGACTCAGACTTTCACAGAAAACAAATCAAATGACGCAAATGGCATGGTCTTAATTGCCAATTGTCGCCGGTATTTATCGAAATTATTATTTTTGAAAGTAGTCGCCGTAGTCTAGGGTTCAAACCTCAGGTCAGTCATCAAAACGGAATAGTGTGCAGTAGATTTTTGGCAAAAACTCTGAGAGTTAATAACATTATCATGAAGATCTTCTCAAAAAATTTTCGTTCGGAGTCGACTTGAAACTGTAGGTCCCGCTACTTATGTATAAAATTAACGTACATGACATAAGTGGTGTGAGAAGCTAGGTCGCAATCCTGACTGAAGGGTTGTAATGACCAATTATGTATTCTAATCTGCTTCCTTTCAGACAACGTAAAAACAGACATTTTTGTGTGGAATTTAGGTAGAAAATTATCGTTTTTCAATTAGAGATATCAAAATAATACAACCGAAATGCTAAATTGAATTTTTTATATTCCTTTGGATCATTTTAGTCTTGGGAGGTCTAAAATGCATAGAATTTTTAAATGAGAATTTACAAGAAATTAAAATTTTTTCTTTTCTTTCTTTTTTTCAGTGCTTCATTTCAAATGTGATTTATTTCAAATGGTTCCCTTTTCTCCTCGTAGTATCAGCTGGACCATTATGAGCCAAAGGTCCAAGTAAGAAGATGCCAGAGAAAAAAAATGTGAGAGTGAGATTAAGAATGTGTGTTTAACTGGGAACCCAAGCTTTTTTAGGATCTAAAAGTACGTACTATAGATATGCTCATAGACTATGCAAACTATTTTATACGCTGTTTAAACGCTGAAGTCGCCGTGGTCTAGTGGGTAGTGTGCTGGCTTATTAGACAAAAAGCCCGGGTTCGAATCCCAGGTCAGACATCAAAACGAAAAAATACTTCTTCAGCGACTTCCTCTCAGCAGATTTCTGGCACAGACTCTGAGAGTAAAAATTGCCATGAAAAGCTTCTCAAAAATCTGTCGTTCGGAGTCGACTTTAAACTGTAGGTCCCGCCACTCATGTATAAAATTAACGCACACAACATAAGTGGTGTGAGAAGCTAGGTCGTAATTCTGACTGAAGGGTTGTAATGGCTAATTATGTATGTATGTACGCACAAGGGTTAATGTTTAATGTTTAACAGTTTAATTCACTTTCTTTAATTAATTTTAACGTTTTTATTTAACATCCATTTTTGTTTCTGTTTCATTTCCTTTCTTTTATAATTTTTGTAAAACTAAATAATTCTTCTACTTTTTCAAAGTTAATAAAAATTGCTTCTATTTAACTTTCCACGACTGTTGTGGTGGTTTGGTGGGTTTTAGTTTCCTTTGCGGTACACTGCATGAGTTTTTGGTGTCGATGTGTTCATTCTCGTTGAACAGAAACAATTGTTTTTATTTATTTTATTTTGTTGTTTTTGGTTTCTTATTATTTTTTTTTTTTTTTAATAATTTTTTCTTTAAATTTTATTTAATGTTGTTTTTTTCTCGACAAGTTTTCGTACCTTATTAAACAAAAAAATTTTCACACACAATTTAAAAGAACAAAAAAAAAACCGGCTTAAATAAATTACTTCAAACGCTTTTATTATAAAAAAAAATTAAAAACTTTTTTACAATGCTTTTTAACGTTATTGAAAGCAATTAAAACATATAAACATAGTTTTTAATTGTTTTGTTTAAGAACATTTAAATTTGTTTTACACGCAAAAAAAACAAAAATTTTATACTTTTCAAGATTCTTCACGTTTTTAGATGGAAAAAAATTAAATTAAATTGAAAAACGAAAAAAAGGCAAATAAAAAAACACTGAATCTACTACGGCGATGACGACGTGTTCTGCTGTCAAGCAGTGTTAAATCTAAACTGATGTATACGAATATACGTGATCAACAATTTTCTATATATTATTGTATTTAATTAAAATTGTTGTCTTGTTGTTGCTATTTTTAATGCTGCCTCCTGCTTCTGTTATAGTATTTTTAACGTTAACGTAAACATTAACGTCTTAGTTAAACAGTCTATAAAGCTTCTCTATTGTTGGTGTTATTGTTATTGTTGTGTGTCTAGTATTTAGCACAAAAAATGTGTATTCTCTACGCGTCTCAATCATTACAACAACAACAAAAAGAAGAAGAAAAAAACAAAACAAATAAGAGCAGCAGAGATATTGCGTAGCAGTAGCTAAAAAAGTTCTCTTGACTGCAACAAAGATTATCACACACACATACACACACACACACTCACACAATAAGAAGAATTAAGAAACTTTCTCTCTAGTTTTCTTTAAAGCAACAACAACATACATGTACTTATACTTAGTTTTTCTAATACCTATTTAATCTCATTTCTTTTATCTCTCTTGCCATTTGTTCTCTTACATTTATTTATTCTACGAAGAATCATATTTGTTTACATAGAAAATTTTCATAATAATTATCCTAAATGAACCGTTAGAGCAAGCATACAATTATGGAAGATATTGTATGCATGGTAGTGTTGGTAAATAAATTCAGAAAATCACGATACTCTGTTATAGTGTAAAAGTGCAATTTGTTTATGTTGTTGTTGTTGTATGTAAATATTGTTTTGGCGTTTAATAACAACAAAAACAAAAACAAAAACAGAAGAAAACAAAGCATAAACGTCGTCTATCCGTCTTAATGGAAAAGGAAAATAAAAATTCAAACAGAAGTGTTGGACAGCAAAGTGATCAAAAATGTAAACAAAAAAATTGTGTCGTGATTAGCTTAGGTTAGGTAATGTGGTGGACCAAACCCTTTTGAAGCGAGAGGTTCGATTTAGGCCTGTGTTTAAACCGATTTTGAAATCAGTGACCAAATAAAGGGTCCGCCAAATAACGTTTTCTTTTTGAAAAATGCTTTAATTTAATGCTTTTTTTTATTTGAAAGTACAATCCTTTCGGTTAATAATGGAAAATAATGTCATTCAAATGACTGCCTCGGTAGGACATGCAGTTGTCTACACGATCGGTCCAATTTTTAAGCACATTATCGATTGTGTTCAACTGTATTTCACAACTGGCTTAACGAATATTGCCCGGTAAAGCGTCAATTGCCTCTGGCTTGTCGCCAACCCACAAATAATAGTCCAACGGTGTTAAGTCGCAGCTCCGAGGTGGCCCAACGATATTAGCTCTGCGGCTGATAATGCGATCTTCAAAAACAGAGCCCAAAACATCGAGTGTAGCTTCGGCTGTGTGTCACGTAGCGCTGTTCTATTGGAACGTAATGTTGGCAATATCCTCCTCTTCAATTATTGTGAACGATTGACTTTAACGGCCACTCCTAGCTAATTTTTGAAGAAAAATGGCCTAAGTGTACTTAGAACGTTTTTAATGTCCTTGCATTTCTAAATTCTCCGTTCTCTAACTTAAACACTGTCAAAATGCACAATGCTTAAGATTTGCTGATCCGTTTCAAAGTTATAGGGAAAAATCTACTTAGAATACATAAAGACTCGTATGTCGCCTGAAAAATTTGAGAGCTCATAATACAAAACACATTTTTTCCACTTTGAACGGAGGCGTCGAATTGATCATTTCATTGCCATTTAGCATGGCTGTCATTTCTGACAGTCAAGCGGCAAGCAAAGCTTTTACAGACACAATTTTCACGTTTAAACTGGTTAGCGCATGCTGTGAATGCCTTTATGGTCACAAGTCACAGCTGCGTAGCTGATGAATTAACTGAACAACATACTCTCCTACCGAATATCCATCCACACATAAATATAGGTACACTACCCCTGTTGATACCTATTGTTCACGGACATATCTTAGGATGATAAAAGCGAAATTTTACTTTATCGCCTGACCCACCTGACCTAAATTGTATAGCTTGTCAATGAACTACTTAAATTACGTCGCAGCAATAAGTTTTGCGCAGAGGTTTCATTTACTTGCAATTGGTGGCTGTACCGTTGATTATCGGTTGAGGGAGAAGTTGTGACAATTCTTTCCATTCCATTCTTTCACTATAGTCCAAAGGCCCTATCATTACTTGTTATTGCATCTATCACTGCTGGTACCTCTATTGTAGTGCAGAAGTAAATGGAAGTCTTCATTACAGTTAAGATAGCATCAATTTAGTGTTTATTTATACTACAATGAGCTGTTTTAGGGGTTTGTTTTGTTTTTAATCTGGTTAAGTGTGATATTGATACTGAGTTTTTGCTTTGTAGCCTGAATTTTCACGGCACTATCGTCCTCTTTCTAAAGATTTTTATAGAACGAACTATGGACGTAATTATCCTTTTCGTAGATTACGTAATGATTTTAACTTATTTTATCATTTTTTTGATTTTAATTGTAGTGTCTGTATATGCTGGGAGCAATCACACAGAAAGAAACAGACATAAACAAATATCGGGGAGAGTGCGCGTTCACTGATGAAGCCCTAGCACCGCTCAATCAGTAATGAATCTGTGGAGACCCTTGATATCGGCTCTCGACACAGAATTCAAGCTCGCAAAGAAGGACCTGCCAAGGGTCCTCAACCTACCAAGGGCTGGGCAGTTACAGAGGAGGTGTTCGATAGCCTCCAACTTTTCCTGATCGCAATATGCTCTGCAATAGTCCGGCTGGGATCTGGAACACCGATCTAATCTCGCAGTGCACCGTTGTATAGTCGACAACCTACCTTAAGCGCAACTCCTCCTCATCGCAACATACCCTGCAATAGTCGGGCTGGGATCTGTTTCAGTTGTCCGCCAACGACCTAATCTCGCAGTGCCCCGTGATAAAACCTACAACCAACCTTAAGCTGGCCTTAACCAAGCCCAACAGCCAATCTGTTCTCTTACTGTCCACAGCAAGCCATAGACATTTAAAAATAGAACAACTCGTTCCGCTCCCCCAACGCCTCTGCACTTCCTCCCTGACCCATCGATGAGACCGTAGAGGTGGCAGACTGGGCGGGCAGGACCAACTATTAAATCGCCCCCTGAAAGTGAACATAACCTAGCTAAGGCATCTGCTGTCACATTGTCCAATATTCCGCTATTACTCGGAACCTAGCATAGGTGACCTGATAGCAATCTCTGAGTGCGGCCGCGCAAACAGGGTCGATTTCAATGCGCGCAAGACCCAATGTTGTTTTTTGACGCACCGGCGCGATGCTGGCTCTGGTGTTCTGTCATCTGTATTTATGGGTAATGTAAATATTGAGGAGGAGGATGCTCTTGATGTTCTGGGCATGAGAATTAGTTGTGATGCTCGTTGGAACGATCACATTTTTCGAGTGTCGAAGGAAGCTTTCAAGTGCCTTGGTTTTTTGAAACGGTGCAGGAAATACTTCACTCCATCCGACCTTCTTACTATTTACAGGACCTTTATCCGACCCCGGATGGAGTACAACTCTCATGTATGGGCCGGTGCTCCAAAGTCTATTTTGAAGCTTCTCGATCGCGTACAGGAGAGGGCGAAGGTGCTTATTAATGACAGTAGGGTATCCAACTCTATCGATTCGTTGGAGCATCGTCGCAATGTGGCGTGTGTTTCACTGTTCTATCGGTATTATAAGTGGAGGTGTTGTCGAGAGATAAGGGGCTTGATTCCCGATAATCACATATTTTTACGTGGTACTCGAGCTTCTCACAGAGCACATCCTGTTGTGGTTGATTGTTCAGTGAACCGCACAATTCATTACAGGGAGAATTCATTTTTTGCCCGCACTGCTCGCTTGTGGAATGATCATCCTGCGAGGGGTTTTTCCGTCAATTACGATATTGGTAAATTTAAATCGAATGTCCATAAACACTGCTCCCTCTTTCCTCCTTCCTATAACCTATTTTCCTAAACCTGCACAATGCACTGCATGAATAGGGGCTATCCCCTAAGTGTTGGTTTTAATAAAAAAAAAAAAAAAAAACAATAGACGGATACGGTTCGGTCCGGTCCGGTCCGGTCCAAAAGTTCTCAACGGCTCTTTGCACTCGCGAATGAGCCGCGGTTTGCACAAGACGGACGCAATGGCTTAGGGATGTATATTTTCATTTTATGATCTGTCTGCCTTCCTCTTTCCTCGATTCTAATATCGTATATAATGCTCAGTACATCCAGTATTTAGGGATTTCTTTCGGGACATTTTATCTTTAATTAGCATTGCTGCACTTTATTAACGTCATAAGAATTAATAACGTTTTATACGTACTATTTGTTTATAATTTTCTTAATTTCATTTCAGTCACATGTTATATCTTTTGTTGGTAGTGTTGTTGTTGTTGTTTTTTGTTATTGTGAAATTTTTGAAATTCACCAGAGATGGGAATGCCATACGTGTTACAAGTTCCCGTCAAATGAGTGTCATCAGTGATTGCCGTTTGTAACAACCAGGTACACACAACACCCACAAAGATTAACAACAATTCCGATTCTAAATCTGATTGTTATCATTTTCAAGTACATGAATAACGACAAATACAACAATAACAATAAAAAAAAAATGCAAACTCATACCAGTTGTTCATTCTCCCATAAAAATAATTCTGATTCTGAGAGCGCAATAAAAAAAAAACCCACAAACAAAGAACAACTATGGGGGAGACACAATGAAATAATAATTCTGTGATGATTTAAGTGACATTTTTTTTTTTTTAAATTCAAATGCAATAATAATTGCCTTCTCTAAACATTATTATTAGAATTATTAGGGAATATTAATTCAAAAAAAAACCTCCGAAAGTTGGTTGTCGGTTGTTGGAAAAAATATACCTTCATGCGAGGAATATGAAACCCTTTATTGGGCCTATTTCCATTCGGGGAATAGTTGCAATTTCTTTATTACTTGGGACCATAAGGGATTACATGATGCTTTTAAAAAGTCCAAATAAAGAAAACTTATGATTAAAAATGTCATATGACGAATATGAGTTTAAATACACAGTAAACTCTCGATAACATGAACTAATTTTTACCAAGGCAGTTCACATTTTGGAGTTTGTTCACGTTATTGAGTATCTAAATCTAAATTTAAAACAAAAAAATTTCCCTATTTAATATGAAAAATTATATTTTAATAAGTACGAAATCATCGGTATCATCTTTGTCCGAAACTAAATTTAAAATAATTTTCTAGGAATTGTTTAAAATTTATTGCGAAATTCTACTCTCACGCTGACTGCAAAAGATTAATTAATTAATTAACATCTTAATAGAATTTAGCAATTATAGCAGCCATTAATGTCAAGAGACTGTATCTTTAAGACAGTTTTGTTACTTAAAAACATTGTAGTCCAGGGACTGAATTAACGATCTGCTTAAAGGGGGCGGGAAGGGGGCAAAAACATTGTACAAATGAATCCGTCATCAGAAAACAATTGGGATTCATCTGGATGTGAAGGGGCGAAAAATTATAACAAAGTTTTCAGTTTTAAATTTGTCAGTTGAAGTCTATCCCTACCCCTTCAACAAAACATTGATGAAACCAGTCATAAAAAATTTTACATATTGACTTGGAGAATTTGTAATTTACTGGACAAGTAAAGTTTTTGAAACTTCGTGGATTTTTAGATTTCCCAATTAATAGTAATATCATCGCCGTAGTCTAGTAGGTAGTGTGTTGGCTTATTAGACGTAAAGGTTCAATTAGTCGTGACTTTACCATAACGCCGTAGTCGTAACATAATCCATAATCGTAAATTTACTATTAGCAGCAATCAGTGCTGCCATGGCCATAAACAGCTTTCAAAAGTGCAAAAGTAAACAAAAGTAAAAAAAAAATGTGTATGCATGTATGTAAATTCAGCAAACAGCTGTTTATGGTTATGGCAAAAAACCAAAATTCAATTGGTACATATGGTTATCGTTATGACTATGGCATTATGGTAAGTCATCTATAATCGAAAACAGTGATGTTCATAAAGTTGGTTAAAACAGCTGATTTATATGGTTATGGTTAAGTCACGACTAATTGAACCTTAAAGCCCGGGTTCGTATCCCAGTTCAAACATCATCAAAAAATAATCTTAACAATAGTTGAATATATGGCCTCATACATTGCCATGAATAAGAGAAATGACAGAAAATCTCGAATCGTTAGCTATTATATTTCAATCATAGTTCAGAGATCAGGAGATCACTTAAGATCACAGTATGTCTGGCGCGTGTCTTTTTAAAACTAAGATTAAAACTCCCACAATATGCCATAACTTTTCCCTCTCCCGCTACAGTCCGCACTGTAGTGTGTACGTGTCCCTACGTAATGGGGACGAGCCCTCCGCGGTCGGATGAGGGCGGGTTAGTGTGAGGCCGGGACGTTCGATTTAAAAAAAAAAAAAAATTGTCTGTGATATGTTTTTAATCGATATCATAAAATAATTTGAAATATTTTCATGCATTCCATTTAGGAAATCTCCAATTTAGGCACGGCACCCATACAATATTTAATCCATTCGTTCTACGAGCATATATCCATGAATCAGATACAAACAATATTTGCTTACATATCTGTGAAGCAAATAAAACGAATTGCTTTACGAGTATGTCCTCTTGGCTTTTAATTTTATCTTGAGTTATTGCTTTATGGCCTTATCTGTTGTGTTACCAATTAGTTGTGTAGCACCATAATTAGTTTTATTTTTATATTTTTTGTTTTATTCTCTTGAAGATAAAAAATTGTTGTTAAGAAAACCTTTTCTTATTCGTTTTGTTATTGTATTTGTTTAATAATTTTTTTTAAACAAAATTTTTTATTGAGTTTCATAAAATTCCATAGAATTATACTCCCATTTAAACAAAATTGTATTAAATTTATACGACATTAACTGCTTATTATCATTAAGCGAGTAAGACCTTTAAAAAAACAAAGGTCTTACCCATCGCAAGAAGTACTGCACCGAAAATCGTTGTAGAGTACTCTATACATACAGTAAGACCCAGCTTAACGCGATAAACACATTGTAATACATTGTAACTTCTGAAAATACTGTTGGAATCTTTACTCTGGACGGGGTAACAAAAGAGTGTTGAGAAAGATATGTACTTAGCATACACCGTCGCTATATAGTGCACCACAAGTATCAATACAATGCATGATAGGAGAAGCATAATACTACCGCGTAATACTGAAGCAGCATTAAGCGGGTTCTTACTGTACATACATACATAATTGGTCATTACAACTCTTCAGTCAGGATTACGGCCACTCAATTTTATACGTGAGTGGCGGAACCTACAGTTTAAAGTCGACTCCGAACGACATATTTTTGAGAAACTTGTTCATAGTAATTTTATTTACTCTCAGAGGAAGTCGGCGAAGAAATATTTTCATATTTTCATTTTGATGTCTAACCCGGGGTTTGAACCGAGGCTTCACGTCTAATAAGCCAACACACTATCTACTAGTCTACAGCGAGCACTCAAACAAACTTTTCAAAAAGGGCCAATCATTTCATTTTAGTATGCACAAGGTGCATTTCTCGGTGAAATTTATGAACGTATGCCGCGATTGCGGCCTTTGGTGCTATTGATGCTTGGGTATATAAAATGAAATTGAAAAGTCTATGGCAATAGGAAGCTGTTATATAGCAACACTACAGACTCTACTGGATCTGAGTTCATCACATATAATAGTCATGGAAGTAGTACTTAGGGTAATGGGAGACGTATCTAAGATGAAATTTATCAGGGGACCATTCTACTGACTAGATAAATTTGGAAGCTACATGTTCTTTTATGGTCGAAAGACTCAAAGGCAGATAATGGAACAAGAGCAGGAGACTTTGGGGAATTTCTTAGGTATCTTCCAAGAGAAAGTTATTTTTTTAAAATTACAAATTATATTCTAATTATATACGAGCTGAGTAACTTAAACCATATGCTAGGTCTTGTGTCACAGACCAGAGTCTCTGGCGGGAATCGAATCCACGACTCTCATGCTAATAGTGCTAATAATCTAGCACACTACCCACTAGATAGTAAAGTATAGAGGATGGGACATATACAGCATATGAGATGGTTGCTGAACTTGCTTGGAGCTTAGTGCTCGTGAATGGAGCTAGATACTTTTGCTGAAGTGGGAATAGAAGTTTAGATAGGTATGCTTGGAGCAAAAGAAACTAGACAGTGGGGAAGATTTTTTTAAACTAGATGAGTTTATAACAAATGTAACTTTTGCTAAGTAATTAGCATAGCAAGAAACTAGACTGAGAATAGTAATTGGCTTTCTAATCGGACATTGTAGCCACCAAGAATTTATGTCTGAAGTTTATAGGTATAGGTTCTGTGATGAGGAAAACAAAACACCAGAATATATACTTGGAACTTAGGCGGAGTTATATACATCATTGGTCATTACAACCCTTCAGTTAGGATTACGGCCTAGCTTCTCACACCACTTATGTTGTATTCGTTACTTTTATACACTAATGGTGGGAGCTACAGTTTAAAGACGAATCCGAACGATAGATTTTTTTGAGAACCTTTTAATGGCAATTTTATTTACTCTGAGAGTTTTCGCCAGAAATCTGCTGGGATGGTAGTTGCCGAAGAAATTTTTTTTTATTTTTCCTACTAGGCTACGGCAAGTTTGAACAATAAAGCACAGAAAATTCATGGCTTGTGGAAAATTTAAGCTGCTCTGTGACTGTGAAATAAAGATGGTAACAACAACATTAATCCGGATAGATTTTTGGTATGCTTGGGTCGGATAATTAAGATATGGAGATGATATACTTGCATAATGCATAGATTTGTTGTTATTGCAATAAATAAGTCCAAACGAAAAGAAATTCTTTTCAGCTACTGTTGAATAGACTATGTTCCTTGATAAAGTTTTTTATTATTAAAGATTCTCTTCCTTATGCGATTGCAACAAAAGAACCATTGTAAGACACATTTTTTTGTTATTAATATGGAAGGTGGCCTGAAATATTTCTTAAATTTACGAATTTTTAAAGCTAATATTACCATATAAAGCCTTTTAAGTAATACTTAAAATACTAGAGTATTTGTTTTAGGAATTTATAAATATTTGCTCAACAATTTCTTTTATCGTGTGCTTTTTCTGCATAATTTTCTGTTCAATTTATTTTTAATTTTAATTTTCTAAAACATCACAAAGATGTCTAGAAATATTCCACAAGTATGTACCTAGAAATCGTAAAACGTTTTTATTCTTAAAAAAAACGATCACAAGTTTAATATCAATCAAGAAATATGAATTAAAAAATGAAGAAAAAATACAAGCAGAGGAGTTTAATTGTTTTATTGCAGACGACATTGAGATAAATACACGGGGCAAAACAAATTTACAAAAAAAACACAATTTTTTTCTCATATTGTTTGTTCCAGATAAATAACTGCAGTTAACAAAATATAAAAAAAACCCCAGTTAACACCTTAATTTGAAAAAAATAAAAAAAAAATAATAAAGAAAAAAGGAAGATAAGAATTCCAAATTATATAGGGTAAACCAATCATAGGAGCTATTGTATACATTTGCCCCCAAAAACATGCAAAGCAATGTGCTATGCCCCAGAAGGCACACACAGAGATGGCTTGCTTGATGGTTGTACAAATTTCCAGTACAAAAGAATAGTTAAATATTTGATAATGTTCATGGCTTGTTATTAGCTAATTGCACTATGTGACAAAATAAAAAAAAATTAAATACACCCGGCTAATAACATGAAAACACAAACATCGTTAGCCAACTTCTCAATATCTTGCATCCCGAGAAATTGACACATTTTGTGATTAACAATCAAAATCCACCAAAAATTCAGAAAATTTTTGAACTAAAGGTTCATGAGATGACATTATATAAAAAATATAACACGACTGTTATAATATTTAAATAATAACTACGGTAATTTTTGTCCGATTTGATCAAATGATGACTCAATTTCTTCATAAGAGAACAGACTTTAAGAATATTATCACTTATTCTATATTTTTTAATTCTATATTTTTTTAATTTAATTTTTGCAATTAAGAATGGTCAAACTTGAAAAAATATGGAAAAAATTCGAATTTTCCTAATTTACCTTATCAAATCTCATAGCATATTAAGTTGAATAATAGCTTTATGTATACCGTTTTAAATGTCCATCTCTCACCTTTCCAACAAGATTTAAATTTTGGAAATCGCTTCAGAAATGTTTGAGTAATCCAGAAATTTGTGAGTAAAGCAAAAAAAAAAAACACAGTTTTTGTCAAATAAAAAAGTTTGAACCCTCCAAACTTTAAAAATATAAAAAAAAAAATATTTGTGAGTCATTAGCCGGGTGTATTTATTTTTTTTTTATTTTGTCGCATAGTGTAATTAACTTATAACAAAACGTTGAGCGAGTTCTACTCTACTAACGGAACAACGTGGACTATGTAGTTACTCGACTATATTTTCACTGTCGCACCGTATTATGACTGAAAAAGTCTCTAATGCATTGCATTGCCATACGCAGAGTAATTTCTAGAATATTTTCCTTATTTCAACCTAAAGTGCGCAACCTATCGATAGCCACCAAATCCATTGCACAGCTAACGAAACTTTAATGGACAAGTTTTCATCAAATCAAATTCTTCATACGCATAGATGCCCCTTTGAAACTGGCCAGCTATGCGTATGAATAATGCTTCGGTTTAAAGGCATAAATTGAAGGGCAATTGCAATTAATCTTAATCGGAATATTTTTCTTGGAAAATAAGTTATTCGCAACTAATTTGTGCATTTAAAAGCCGCCCGATTGAAATCTGATCGATACCTTAGGGAAATTAATCAGGTTGGGTTATATTGTCAGCCCCTTAAATATTCATAGCTCAGTAGCATCTTATCAGGGCTCGTTGCAAAATGTTATCGTACCTATTTCGACATTTACAGTAAGACCCCGCTTAACGCTGCTCCGCTTAACGCTGTTTCAGCATTAGACTATAGTATTGGGATTCCTCTAAATCGCACACTGTATTGATACCTGTTGTATACATTTGTGGGCAAAAGAAACGGCCATATGCTCGGTGTAGTGTCACAGTCTCTGATGGGAATCGAAACGACGACCCTCACGCTAATAGTCTTGCACACTACCCACTAGACTACCAAGGCACCCATTAGAAATTTTAATTTAATTTTGAAGTTTCGATTATTAACACGTACATAGAAGACTGTAGGGCTGTTCGGACACTACCGATTGAACTACGGTTAGGTGTCTTCTCAACTGTTCTCATAAACTAGACCGACTTGAATAGGTGCTTGCAGACGAGGAAATGTAATTGCTGCTGAATAATTAGAATAGATATTATGAATATGCATAGAATAGACACTTAGGGTCTAGAGAAAATGAATACAGTTGGTCTGATTTTGTGCCTTTTAGAATATTTAGGAAACTCTAGACTACTAATGATGAGGGAAGAAATTAGCTCTTGATCGGAATTTAAACGGGCTCCTTAAGGAAGTGCTGTTCATTGTGTATTTGTATGTATATATGTATGAATGGGCGTATGCCTAAAAATTAGGAAATCCATGTAAGGGCAGTGTACCAGACAGAAGAAGAATTCTGTGCGATCGATGTTACGGAAAACTAAATAAGGACACCAGGGTGGCTTCAAGAACTACGCTGCCTGGGAATGTGTCTCTGTCGAATTTGATTGAATTTGTCAATACGAGCACTTGGTATACAAAAAAATTAGATTAGGTTTGATAGGTTTTGAAAATACCGCAACGGATTATAAGGCTGGGCTTTGAGCCGTACTTCTTCTTTAGTTAAGGTCCATAAACATTTTTCTTCCCGATTTTGTTTTCCTTTTTTCTGTTCATATTTATTGGTACATTTGCCATCAGCAATTTACAGTTTATAAGATCACCAACGAAACCCATGTATTCTGTGACGCTTAAAAATGCTTCATGTTTACGATTATAACTCCCAAATAAGCTAAAAAAAACCGTAACGGAAAAGATTTTTTTTTTCAAAATTCTTAAAAAAGACACCCCTTCAGAGAGAAGCCTTTGATGGCAAAATGTATGTTTAATGATTAAAGAGCAGTTCCTAAGCAGTTTCGCAAACAAAAGTGCCGGGTGACTGGCAAGAAGGCATCAATGAATGTGGCTGTGGGAGGGAGTTCATAGCAACAATAACAACGAAAGAAACACAAAAAATTAGTTCAACGTTCTAGCGTGACTGTTGTCTTGTCAGCCCAAGATGTTGGCATAATTTTTTTTTCTCTTCTTTCTATCGTTGCCTTAACGGGGCACAAGATAAAAAGTATTCGCTGTTGATTCCCGCATTAGAAACGAAAAAAAAATACTCGAAACCGTTTTTGGATTTCTTTTCTGTTTTCATTTGAATTGTTTGTTGAGTTTACTTCATGACTTTTATGACTTAATTATTCGTTTTAGTTTTTCTTTTACCATTATTACCTTGAATGCATGCATTTTTATTCATTCAGTCAGTCGCTTAGACTGCTACACTGTCAGTCACTATGTCAGTAATTTAATGTTGAGGAATGAACAAAAATTGTGAAATTCTTATTCAGAAAACGTTTTACGGTCTTTAAAAGAGAATGTTTTTTTTTCTTCTTTTTTTATAGGAACGAAGTAATAAAGTTGCTACCACCAGCAGTAGTTCTCCGGCTAAGTATTGTATTTGCATAGGCGACACAGATGACAGATTGAGAAAGACAGAGAACAAAAGAGAATATGACAAGTCTAAGGTAAGTACTTGAAATACTTTCTAAATTAGAAAATTATTTTGGTCATAAGGGAACTCGTATTTAAACCTACATATATACTTGAGCAATTCATACGACTTTGTATCGTGTATGTTGTATTGAATACACTTGGTTGTTTCTGAATACTCACTGCTATGCAGTATTGCGTATTTCGTATTCCAAATGTCGTTGTTTTGGCATTTAAATAATTCGACAGCATGAAACCAATACAACTTTTAAAAACACATGGAACACATGAACAAGAAGCATACACTGTTGTATAATCGTCCAACAATACACTCAATACAACGATACAACGGCTTGTGTGAACTATCTAACTACTTTAGAGTCAGTAATCGATTAAATAATAACAAGGATCGATAACTGACATAAATTCGATGTCTAGTTTAAAACCGCCTATTGCTTTAAGCAACTACGATATTTGTGTCGAATTACTACATTGTGTTCTTGTATAAGGATACTATTTTCAGATTAAATAGTAAGCAAATATAGGGTGGGCCATTTAAAAGTTTGAACCTAAAAAAACAATGAAACAAAAACGGTCAAAATTTTTTTCAAAGTAATTTTCTAGATTTTTCCGGTTAGAAATCGAATACTATTTCATTCATATGGCTTTCTCATTCAATTGGATCAATTTTCATGCATATAGGGTCGTACCTCGTCATTGGCATCACAAATTTTGGCCTTCTAAAGTTCAATTATCTCTGGTTTGCCGGTATAACGCTTTTTATTAACGGCGCCCCAGAGAAAATTACTTGGTCTTGGTCGTGACGTCATCTCGACTACAGTGGCCGTGCTTACGTCTTGGATAGACACGCAGAAATTATAAGGATCCCTTTTAATGACTTCTGCCGTGGATGCAAGTTCGCTGAGGAAGAGAAGACTGTTGTCCATTTTCTTTGTCAGTGCCCGACTCTTGCTAGGTGTACATATAAGTTATTTGACTTCATATTCCTTGTCAGCTTGACGGAGTTATCATCAAGGATATAGCTTCGTTCATCATCATTTCTGGCTGGTTTTCTAGTGAGGGGTAGTCATGCTTTTGTTGTTCAGCTCTTGCGCTGACCAATTTTTTCCTCTTCCCTGATATTGATGGAACTTTGTCAGTACTGGAACTGCATGATATCAGAGCTACCACTCCGACTTAAGCCTAAGCCCCAGAGAAAAATAGTTCTTCGGTTTCATATCACAGCCTCTTGATGACCAATTGACCATTCCGACTAATTAAAGGGCCAAACGTCAAACGTTTGACGCAATAAATTGATTGGGACATGAGATGTGTGACAAGTTGTATTATCCTCTTGTAATCAAACATCGCTCATACTTATACCATAAAGAGCGGATACAGAAAAAATCGGTTATCATGGTGCGATAAGTGTGTCCATTAAGCGGTTGGGCCGTCATCGTTTTCAAAGAAATATGGGCCAATGGTGCTTCCGCTTTACAACTCGCGCCAAATAGTCACAAACACAATGGGGGCATTGGGTGTGGGTTTTCTTAGCTCCAAATAGCGCAATTTTGTTTGTTAACGTATCCACCCACTAAGATGAAAATAGGTTTCATCTGAAAATATGATATTTTTAGGCAAAATTAAATCTGAACGTTCCTCAAGCGTAAATCGCTTCATTATGTTTATTGGAGATAATATACTGAATTTGATAACGCAATAGAACATTGCCCGATTTGAAACAACCGGTGGTTCAAATTTAAACCGGTAGATGGTCCGCCAGATTGTAAATTATTGTGTTCTTCTAAAATTGGGCTTCAATATGCAAGCAGTTGCGTACTAAACTTCTTTTCCTTACGCAAGCTGAAGTTCAAAATGCTTCAGATGACAACCCAGTCGCTTGTGGACTAACAAGAAGAAAACTTGATTATAAAACTAAAGGGTGATTTTTTAAGAGCTATAGAAAAATTTTACAAAAGAAAAATACATAAAATTGAGAAAAATGCATGAAATCTTTATTTGAATCGATAGTACGGTCCATATAATTTAATGTTTGAAGATTATTTCAAGCAAATGTTGACACAAATGGTCCATCCGCTTAGTTTAATTTTGGAATACTCTTTCCAACATTTCGGCCGGTATCTCACGAATAAATGCTACAATGTTGTCTTCCAACGCGTCAATTGAAGCGGGCTTGTCTGTATAGACAAAGCCTAAAAGCTTTAAATCGCACGATCTAGACGGCTAATTGATCGCTCCCGAAAGTGAAATAAAATGTTCAACGGACTCGCCTCTTAATACGTCCATTGTTACGCATGCTGTGTGGCATGTGGCACCGTCTTGTTGGAACCACAATGCAAGTCTTTCGAAAGCCTTCACACCCAAAACCTACCGTAAAATTTTCCATGTTGTTGAGTAACAGACGCCCAATTGCTGCGAACGGCGACGAATCGATTATTGATGGTCATCATTAACACTGGCCGATACAACTGCGATATCTTCTCCAGTTCGCACTCTACGTAAGCGTGTTGGTGGTCTAATGTCCAACAATGTAAATTTGATGCGAAATTTAGTCACAATAGCCCGAATAGCCGCTTCAGTGGGTCGATTAAACTGACCATATAATGGAAGAAGCGCGCGATGAACTTTCTTAACAGAGCACGCATTTTAATAATAAAATTCAATGATTTGTAAGCGTTGTTCGTTTGTAAGACGAGTCATGGTTAAATTATAGACTAAACTGAAGATGATAAAAACTCTGAGAGTAAATAAAATTACCATGAAATTTTTTTTAAAAAATCTGTCTGTTGTTTAAAATTTTATATATGAGTGGCGGGACATACAATTTAAACTTGGCTTAGAATCGTCTGAGAGGAATTCGTCGAAGAAATATTTTTTCGTATTTCGTTTTGTTGAAGATGTCTAACCATGGCTTTGAACTTTAGCCACACGTCTAATAAGCCAATATACTACCTATTAGGCTACGAGGACTTTTGCATAACTTAGCCTGCCTATATTTATTACATTTTTCTTATTGTTGTTGCAATTTACAATATACAATATTATTTTTTTTATTATTGTTGTTGTTTTTATAGAATTTTAATTAAATTTCCATAGAATAAGATCAAATAAGTAACACAACAATTTGCATTCATTAAATGGGGTATATCCCATCATAAACATATAGAAACAACAGACGACTGACTCCCATGAAAGATGACAGTTAAAAAACTTCCTGGTTGCCAATTGAATTTATAAAAGAGGCAGTATGTGTGTCTGTCTGTCTGTCAGTCAGTTGGAATAATGCTCTATTAACTATAAAGCAATCGTCAGATTTTGAATTTATTAAGAGAATCATTTGTCAGTGTTTACTCCTCGTATTTCCAACATTTATTATCAATTATTATGGCTGTTACTGCTTGCAGAGTATATTTAAGGAACATTTCCCTTCTCTTCTCCTCTCCGTTGTTCCTGTTCTGTTTGCTTTTATTAAAAACAGACATTGACACACATATTTTCAAAAGGCAATTTACAATTTTGAAAAGAAGAAAGAAGCTCGCCTCGAGTTTAATTGACGAATGTGCCAATTTTACATTAAATATGGAACACTAGGCATGCGTGCGTGCATACGTTGTTTAAGTTTTTAATTGAAAAAAAACCAGGAATTGCCGGCATTATGCTTATAAAGCGAATAAAATTTTCCTGAGCTTTTAATAAACAATTAACGTATGAATGAAATTGTTCTTAAAAATGATTTTATTTGGAGCACAATTTTTAATATAAATGTCTCATGTTTCTCCCGCCGTTCCAAATAAAACTATTTTTTTTGGGGATTAAAATCAACAATGAACATCATAGAATAGTTATGCAGACCTTGTTCTTGTGGAAGCGTAGAATTCAAAAAGCAAAGTTAGTTATTGTTACGTTTTTACTCTTTGAAAAATGTTAAAAATATGAGTTCGTAGATTGCAAATAAAATAAAAATCAATATGTGTTCAGATTCGTATTAATTCCATGTGCCACCTTTAACGATTTGACTTAAACAACAACAATCATATATATTATTTCTAAAGCACTTTTTTTGTCGGTTGCAAATATCTCCCATATCACCGCATCAAATTTAATGAATGATATCTCATTTTAAAACTTATATCTAACACTAATGGCGAAAAATAATTAGAAATTGAAAAATTAATATTTTCATTGATAAAAAATTATATTATATTATAGAACTGCATGATGATACTTTTGTCATTATGATTATATGTATATTTTTGTGCAATGTGTGGTAATACAGGGTCGCTTAATTGTAATGCAGTTCTAATAATATACATACATAATTGGCCATTACAACCCTTCAGTCAGGATTACGACCTAGCTTCTCACACCACTTATCTTGTGTGTGTTAATTTTATACATAAGTGGCGGGACCTACAGTTTAAAGTCGACTCCGAACGACAGATTTTTTGAGAAACTTTTCATGGCAATTTTTACTCTCAGAATATTTGCCAGAAATCTGCTGAGAGGAAGTCGCCGAAGAAATATTTTTCGTTTTGATGTCTGACCTGGGATTCGAACCCGGGCCTTTTGTCTAATAAGCCAACACACTACCCACTAGACCACGGCGAAATATAATATAGTATGTATTAAAATCTATTCTGGCAATATTGCTATTTACTATAATGCCGTTTATTACTAAGTCAGTTATATATAATATTCATATGAAGTTGTAAAAAGCTGTTTTGGCAATACTTTCCAGTAGTTGTTAGATCAAGTACGATAAACAGGGTCGCTTAATTGTAATGCTATTCCACATAATAAAACCTTTTGGTAATGTCGTTATTGTCATGGCATTGTTTGTTTTATGAAGTGTAGTAATACGGGTTAATAAATGGTACCAGGCTAATCGTAACAAACTTGTGAGAGGACATCATATCACCAAAATTTATTCATACCGATAAAACTGTACTCATACCCCGAATCAACCGTACACCTTCTGATCCAACTGTGCCTTTTCGAATGACACGAAAACAATTCCCTGTGAAAGTTGTTTTAGCTATGACGATAAACAAAGCACAAGGTCAAACCGTTCAAAAGACAGGATTGTATTTACCAGAACCAGTCTTTTCACATGGGCAATTATATGTGGCTTTTTCTCGAGTGCATACGTTTAAAGCTATTTTTGTTTGTATTAAGGATTCGTACGGGCAAAAAGTTAACGTTGATCATGTCATTACCTCTAACATTGTATTCAAAGAAGTATTTTAAAAGCATTTAAACATATGTATGTAAATATGTATGATGATATTAGAATTTCTAATATTTTTATACTTTTAATAAAATTTCTATTAATTATTACAACTAACGGTGCGAAATATTCGCACGGGTCATCTAGTTTACTTTAATTGTTAATCTTCTTTTACACTCTTCCGCGTACGCAATTACAATTGTTCGTTAGATCTTTAATACGGAGATTTTCAAATCACAATTATTCTCTTCACGCGCAACGTGTCTTCATACAAGACTGACTGAATTCTTTCTGAATCCCACGTGACTTCACACTAGACTGACTGAATTCTTACTGAATCAGCGTTGCCTGCTCTGTCTTGCCCTTTATAAAGCAGGGTAAGCAGTCTGATGAATGCACTTTAAGGAGAATATCTTTGCCTTCGCCAGATCTTTATAAATGTAAACAAGTTGCTTGCAGTGTTGTTCTTGCCTGTTTATTGTTTAACCGCTTCTTTTTATACTGCCCTTTATTGTTGCTTGTTTACTATTTTAAGTCTTTATTTTTTTATACTGATGTTGTTGCTATATTTTTGTTTATTCGTTGTTCATGTAAACAAGTCCATTGTTTTGTTTTTGGAGCTTTTGTTTATCATTTTAATAACACCATTTCCATTTTCGTAACATTATCATTACACCCAATATAGAAACCTCATACATTGTAACTAAGGGCGTTACTACAAGGTAACCAGACACCTAAGGCCTAGAGCAGTAAATCAATCCTCGATCGTTTTGGATGCTGGATATACTCTTAAATTTACATCAATTAAAAAACGTAATGGACTGTTTAGGAGGTAGTATGTTGGCTTATTAGATTCTCTGCAGATTTCTAACAAAAATTCTCAGAGTTTAATAAAATTTTCATGAAAAATTTATTAAAAATCTGTCGTTCAGATTCGACGTTAAACTGTAAGTCCAGCCACTTATCTAGTAAAACAAAAAATTTTCCGCTAGACTACATATCAGTCAGGATTGCGCCCCAGCTTCTCACACTACTTATGTTGTGCCATTTGCAGTTTAAAGTCGATTTAAGGCGACGGATTTTTAAAAAAACTTTTCCAGTGGCAATTTCGTTTATCCTCATCATATTTTGCCAGCAATCCGGGGAGAGGAAGTCGGTGAAGAATTATTTTTTCATATTTTGTTTTGTGTTTAGTGATGTCTGATCTGGCATTTGACTCGATGCCCCATGGCTAATAAGGCAACACACAATATTAAGAAAGCTTAACGAATTTGTTAGAAATTTTCTTTGTTGTTTATGTTGTGGTGGGCTGTTTATAGCAAGATATGTCTTCTCTCCTTAAACCATTTGCCGATTAACATGGCATTGTTTCGATTGACTTTTGTCAGAGTTGTTGAGAAGATGGAATAGTCCAAGAATGATAAACTAAAGATTACGCCATCACGGACACAAAATTAAAACTTTCTGCGGATGTTGAATTAATGATGTCACGCAAATTGTGTTCCTATTGGCTAATGATAAAGTAAGTTATATTGCAGGGCTGCCAACTATTTTCACGTAGTGCACACATTTTTCAGAAGAAATGTTAATTTTCTCATAAGAAAAACTTTTAAAATAGCCCAAATACTGTCAACTAACGAGAAATCATGCGTAAGGCGTAATATTTAGTTTATCATTCTTGGAATAGACTACCATTTAACGTTGACAATGATTTGAAATGGATCCGGGAAACCTTTAGGAAGCCTTTCAAAAACTTGGACAGGGAATTCTGCAATTATTAAGTACATAAATATGTCTGGTATCCATATACTTATTTGATTACAACTAAAATTAATCCGCATGAAAAATAATTAACCATCTATCCATTATGGGAAAACATTGCTTCTGGCAGTCGTTAATTGTTTTTCTCAACAGCTATGGAGGTGTGTCATTACAGTATGATTTAAATTTTTTTTTCTTATTTTTTTCTCCATTTCTGGGATTTTTAGAATCCGTTTGTAACTGATTATTCAAAAATGATAAACATTGTGAAATATTGCAAAAAAAAAAAAATATTAATTTTCTCAGTAAACAATTGAATTTTATAGCAATTGTTGCAAGTTATAAACAATTTTAATTTATTATTTAGAATTTAATTTGTGTGTAATATTTTATTTTTATATTTAATTTTAAAATTTTTTTATTAATAGTGTTAGCCACCTACCTTGTGGGTGTGGTTACCTTCATACTTTATCTTAATAAAAAACAATTCTTAAAAAAAAATTCCCTTAAATTCAATTAAAAATGAAAGTACTCGGTATAGTGGACCCGTACGATATCTTTGTTTCATATAATTCACATAACATAAGTATTAATATATGCCTGGATGTCAACGGCGTCGTAGTCCAGTAGGTAATGCGTTGGCTTATTAGATAGGAAATGAAATACGAAAAAACGAAATATGAAAACAAAATTTCTTCAGCGACTTTCTCTCCATTGCCATTGCAGAGTACGACGAGTACGGCTAGGTTAGGTGAGGTAATGCCATTAGCTGCTCCTTAGCTCTTTGGCTTTAACCCTTTCCCTGTCCCCATACAAAAAAATAATTTTCTACCATACGCCCAAAATTTTACGTTTCTTTAAAAGAGTTTTTATAGTGTGAATCATATGTGATGCACAAGCGTATGAAACTAACTTGCTGTGCATCACATGTGATGCAAAGGACAGGGAATAGGTTAAGAAGATGTATCACTAATAAAAATTTGCCTGTATTTGGAAGTTAAATTGTGTGTCTAAGCTTAGGTTTTCAATACTAATTACAGTCAAGAAAGATCTCAATCATGTATTCAGGATCGCACAAAAAATCAATCTAAGTCTAATTTATTCTAATGGCCTTAATTGTATTTAGGTTAGGTTAACTTGGAGTGGTTTAACTTTAATACTAAAGTTCACTTGAGCACGCATAGTGGCCTGTTATGACACCTTGGGTAGACGTCCCTGTCCGTCGTACTCATTTAAGAAATTGGTCAGGGCAGCGGCTGTACATTTGCAGCTAGAGCTTCGATTAAAATCTCCCTTTTGAAAGTTATCGCCCATGTAACTATAAGCATATAGGAAAGGACGTTAGGAGGATAGGAAGGGGAACTGCATGAAGTTTCACCTCTCAGTGTTAGTTATTAGGTACGATTCCATATTATTGAAGACCCCTCTCTACGTCCAGGATAGCAACCAAGGTATATTCCTTATGTGTTACCAACCTCTCTATTGCGCAAGGTGTTTACAACATACCTCCCCTTATTGTATGCGTTTCGCTCATGGATAAGGGATCTAGAACTTGTGTAGGCTAAGATCAATAACTCTCCCCTTGTTCATCAGTGGAAAAGAGAAAAACGAATGGGTTTATAGACCTTAGGTATGGAACATATCTCCGATATACACTGGTCTAAAATTACAGATATTTCGTCCATTTTTATAGACTGAAATGGCTTAGAACCTACAACTGACTGCTTAATTGCTTCTTGACATGCAAGAGGTGTGCAGTCCTGAAGTTTTGAGAACATGTTACTAGCCGCTGGCACAAATTCCTTTTCCCGAGTCTTGGTGCCTAACTTTTCTGTACTATCTGGCTGTAGTCACTCGAATTCTTCTTAATCTAGAGGCTTCGATGGCAATTTTGCTTTTATGTTGCCAAAAAAGAGTCTAAGCAAATAAATCTTAGCTCGTCTCAGGATTCTTTTGTAAATACTTAAGGAAACTTTGTACTCTTTGTTCCCAGTACTTTGTATTTCGGTATTTCAATCCGACATTGCAAAGTCTGCGAAAAGCCTTTCGAAGTTTGTTTTAATTAGGGCCAAACCTCTTTAGCCTAAAGTATCATAGAGATATAAATTTGTCTTTCTAGCATTTTTAATCACCCCCAGTCTATCGATTCTAACGTCCAGATGTACCACAATTTCATATAATATATCAGAGATATTTCAGAGAGATTTCTGATACTGTTCGAGACAAGTATTATACTTAATGTCTTTTATCCTTTTACCTTCTCTTTTTTTTATTTGCAACAGCGCACTCAAAGTATTTTTTGCCGTTGCTTATCTTCTTTCAATTTTTCACTCATTTCTAGTTCAGAACTCCAGCTATCATTATATGGCGAAAAAAAATTTAAACAATATTAAATACCCGCTGAAATATAAGGCGTTTTATGTAACAATTCAATATTTAATTTAGTAGGCGTGGCATTTGTGGGCGGAAATAAATTTTATTATACAAGTGATGTTTTCTTCTATCACATGGTGAGAAGTTAATGTCATTATCTATTATAGTTCGCGAGTTCTAAACGAAAATGTAAAATTCTTTAACAAAAAATAATTTCTGCTGACAACAGGCCAACAGAATTCAGCAGAAAGTGTTTTTGGTAAAGAATTTTACATTTTTGCTTATAACTCGGGAACTATAAGAGGTAATGAAATTGTCATGTTATAGAAGAAAACATTAGCTATTTATCAAAATTTACCCACAAATGCCACGCCTATTAAAATAAATACTGAATTTTTACATATAATGTCTTGTAATTAAGGTGGTGTTTCATATTTTTCTTCTGACCATCTTGAGCATACTAATGCAGTTTTACATTGCATTTGCTTTGAAGATCTTGAAATTCTGCAATTGAGTGTGCTATTAACAAAAATTTTGTTTTAAAAACAATATTGCCAGTGAGTGGATCTTCAAACTAATATCGATGTTGAAAGATGGATTCATAGAAGTTATTTAGATGTCTGAAGTCGCAGTAGTTTAGTAGAAGGTTCCCTAATATAGAATAACAAATTTTGCGAAAGTTGATTCTGACTGATGTTTGCAAATTGTGCCGAATCTTGGACCAATTATCATTAAATTCCTTCAGATCATACTTCTCACATTTTGTTTTGTGCTTTAATTTATAGGCTATGAATTTTTTTTTTTGGTGTGAAAAAAATGCACGAATTTTTTGAATTATTTTTTTCTACCAACCAGTGACTTTGGTATTTCGTTTTTAACCGAAAATTGATGTTGCAAAAAACCATTTGTGCCAACGCACGGGTTTTGCACGATCATAGAGATATAAATTTGTCTTTCTAGCATTTTTAATCTCTCCCAGTCTATCGATTCTAACGTCCAGATGTACCACAATTTCATATATCAGAGATATTTCAGAGAGATTTCTGATACTGTTCGAGACAAGTATTATACTTAATGTCTTTTATCCTTTTACCTTCTCTTTTTTTTATTTGCAACAGCACACTCAAAGTATTTTTTGCCGTTGCTTATCTTCATTCAATTTTTCACTCATTACTAGTCCAGAACTCCAGCTATATTATAAAAAAAATTTAAAAAATATTAAATACCCGCTGAAATATAAGGCGTTTTATGTAACAATTCAATATTTAATTTAGTAGGCGTGGCATTTGTGGGCGGAAATAAATTTTATTATACAAGTGATGTTTTCTTCTATCACATGGTGAGAAGTTAATGTCATTATCTATTATAGTTCGCGAGTTCTAAACGAAAATGTAAAATTCTTTAACAAAAAATAATTTCTGCTGACAACAGGCCAACAGAATTCAGCAGAAAGTGTTTTTGGTAAAGAATTTTACATTTTTGCTTATAACTCGGGAACTATAAGAGGTAATGAAATTGTCATGTTATAGAAGAAAACATTAGCTATTTATCAAAATTTACCCACAAATGCCACGCCTACTAAAATAAATACTGAATTTTTACATATAATGTCTTGTATTTAAGGTGGTGTTTCATATTTTTCTTCTGACCATCTTGAGCATACTAATGCAGTTTTACATTGCATTTGCTTTGAAGATCTAAAGATGAAATTCTGCAATTGAGTGTGCTATTAACAAAAATTTTGTTTTAAAAACAATATTGCCAGTGAGTGGATCTTCAAACTAATATCAGATGTTGAAAGATGGATTCATAGAAGTTATTTAGATGTCTGAAGTCGCAGTAGTTTAGTAGGTAGTGTGTTGGCTTATTAGACGTGTGACCACGCTTCAAACTACAGGTCACACATCTTCAATTACTAAATATAATTGCCATGAATAGTTTCTAAAAATATCTGTCGTTCGAAGTCGACATTAAACTGTAGGTCCCTCCACTTATGTATTAGAATAACACACACAACATAAGTGGTGTGAAAAGCTAGGTTGTAATCCTGACTGAAGGGCTGTAATGGCCAATTATGTATGTATGTATGATTTTACAGTTAATACAAGATAATTGTTGTTGTTGTTTTTCAATAGGATTTCATTTATTTTTATTTTTATTGATTTTTGTTTTTTTTTTTATTTTTAAATTTTTGGTTTATTTTTAATAAATTTCCATTCAATTCGTTACAATTAATCTAAGAATTTTTTTTAAGTGGGTATGTTTTGTTGTTGTTCTTGTCTTTTGTGTGGTTTGTAACCATGATGATACAAATGGTTGGAATATTCAAATTGAACATAAAAATTATGGGTGTTTCCATGAAGGGTTTTAATATAATTATGTTTTGTTTTTTCTTCCTTATTTTGTTTTTTCTTTTGTTTTTCTGTTTCTTTTGTTATTTGTTTCTATATTTTCTTGATAAAGTGTTGGTGGTTATTTGCCATTGTGGGGGTGGTTTCACATCGAATGTTTTGTAACAAATTCCTTCTTTTATATTCAATTTGTTATGGTTTTTTTTAATTTTATTTTAATTTTTTTTTTGTTGTTTAGTTTTTAACTTAAAATTTATTAGTTTTTCCTGTTTTTCTCGTAATTTTTTTTTTATTTTTAATTTATTTTTACATGTATTTGTTTTTTTAACACAAAAATTACATTCAAATTTTTCTATAAGTTTTCTTTGTTTATTTTTCTGTTTTATTTTTTTGTTTTAATTTTTTTTAATTTATTTTTTTTTCAATAATTTTTATCTAAAACCTAAAAAAAGAACATGTTTACACATTTAGTTTTTGTTTTAATTTTTATTATTATTTTTTATTTAATTTTTTATATTTTTTAGTTTTTGTTTTTATATTTTTTATTATTTTTTTAGTTTGTATACCCTACAATTCCTGGCTTTGTATGTGTAGTTTGTTTATGATTTTTGTTTGTTTTTTACTCTCCCTGTCTGTATGCCTTAAGGAAAGTTTATGAAGATGATCTGTGATGCTGTTGCTGTTGCGTATGTGATGTAGTTGTTGCAATGCCACCTGCTATACCGCCATGTGATGATGTGGATGAGGATGAATGAGCCGCGGAGGTTGTACCTACCGCGGGAACCACACTTCAGCGTTTCACCCCGAACAGATTTGGTATAGACTTGACCTTCTTGCGTGAGCAATTGATATAATCCTTATACATGTCAGAGCGTAAATAGCGCGGATATGAATCCCTCTCCATTAGATGATAAACATGAGCGGCAGCCACATCAAAGCACCAGCGATTGGGACCATTGGGTGAATTTACCGCTTCCCTAGCCAATTCCACCGATTTCGAATCCACGTTAACGGCTCGTGGTGCATCGGGTGCTAGAAATTCATTCCATACACGCTGTATTGTTTCTTTGATTTCACTTTGTGGCAAAGCTTTCATTTCTTGTACCGCCTCCCAGAATCTACACGGGAAAATATATTAAATTTTTGTTTTTCTTTTGAAAGTCGTTAACTTACAGTAAATTTTCATAACTGTATTCCTTTTCTAGAAACTTGGCAAACTGTTCCCTGCCCATGGGATCTTTAAGTAATTCTCTCATACTGAAAGCCCAACGCTTGACACGCCGCATGGGTACCTCTTTGCTGTAAAAAAAATAAAAAAAAAAAAAAATAGAAAATGCATTGAAAATTCCATGAAATTTTCAAATTTCCCCGTGTTACCTATTTTTTTCGGCCTCCCACATTTCAGTGCTATCGGTTTGCCATGGATTGGGCAATTCCGGTGAGGTGATAAAGTAATCAAATTCATTATATTGCTCATAGTAGGATACCAAACTGTAAGCCATACAACTCAAATTAGAATTCAAATTAAATTTTCTCTTTTAACTTAGCTACTTACGCCTCTGCTGCCTTTGAAACTTTAATGGTTCTACGTTCCAGCTTCTGTTTGCGCAGCGTTATTATACGGGTTAATTGTTCAATAGGATTTTTGGTTACGGCAGCACCAGCTGAGCCAGTACCATGGCTAGAACAGCCACGACGATATGCTTTTTTAATATCAATTTCAGTTGTATTTACACAACCAGGCATGGGACGATGTACATCCCAAAATGCACGTTCTTGTGAATCCAAAACTTTGCGTTCCAATTTATCACGCTTCTTGGCTACTTTACTTTGGGATTCGGCCTTTAAACGAAATCAAAAAACAAAAATTTTCTTTAATCTCTCCATTTCAATACGTTTTCCTTCAATTTACCTGCATAAATATGAATTCCCATTTGCGTGAGAACATTTTTTGTAATTTGGCTAAATTTTCCGCCTCATAATCGGCCAGTTCCAGGCGGGTTTTATTTTGCATTGTGCGTTTACATAAATAAACAGCATAATCAGTGTTTTCCGGTTCCCAGCAATTTGAGGGCCAAAAGTATGGTGTTTGAAATCTAGAAAACAAGAATTTAAAAAATTTATAAAGGAAACATAACCGCCTTATATTGACTACTTTTTTACTGTACTGTACTCTGCTGTACTGTTTTACAGTGGAGTACTTACCTATAAAAAGTACCATCATTCTTTACAGTCAACTGATGATCATCGATAGGAAATATATAACCATGTGATGCTAATAAATGCGCAAAATGTAGTGCCTCGGTAACATCTTCAACGTCTAAATTTTTTAATATCCACGATATTAAATCGGCACCCGTAAATACCGAAGGAACTTTGGTCATAAAACCTTTTACGGTACGCACCGATACCCCAGTGCTTTCAGCCTGCATTTTTTCTATGATAGTCTCCATCTAGAAATCAAAAGAGACAAAAATTAATGGAGAGACCCATATTAAGTTTCACAATTTCGATATTGAAATTTGAAAAAAAACTGTCCATTTCTCAAAATAGTTCTGAAGGGGTTCCATTCACGAACTGAGTACTTGCGTCCATGAGTCCTAATTCAATATGAAGTTTATTAGTTATTACTCCCTTATACTAATTGATTGCACATACCATTATACTCCTTAGTCTAAAGATTTCTTAGTCTAATTATTCCCTTTTATTGCTCGACTGGTGTCGGCAGTATCCTCTTTATCTTTAAGGTCTTGTTCACAGTTTCTGTGTAACCACAAAAATCTCTTCGTCTAATTTTAGGATTTCAATCTTTCTGGAAGCATGCTACAAATATGATTGACGTCACTCATTGAAATTTGCACAGCGAACGCATGAGTAAACTCGTTCAAAAAAAATTTTTTTTGCCTATACCAGGCCAACAGAACCTAGCAGGAAGTGTTTTTTGTTAAACAATTTTACATTCAGGCTAATATCTTGGAAACTATATGAGGTAATAACATTAAATTTTCATCATATGGCAGGAAAAACATTGTTATTTAACAATTTTATGTAACACTTCAATATTTAATTAGGCGTGGCATTTGTGGGCGAAATAAATTTTAATAAGTAGCTGATGTTCTCTTCTATAGTATGGTGAAAACTTAATGCCATTATCTCTTATAGTTTCCGAGTTTTAAGCAAAAATGTAAAATTGTTTAACAAAAAACACTTTCTGCTGGATTCTGTTGGCCTGGTATTGGTAAAAAATTTGTGAACGATTTTACTCACGCGTTCACTGTGGAAATTTCAATGAGTGACGTCAATCATAATTTTAGCATGTTTGCAGCAAAATTGAAGAAATTGTGCATCTGCAAGCATAGAAATTGTTCAAAAATTTTTTCCCAGTACCAGGCCAACAGAATCCAGTAGAAAGTGTTTTTTGGAAAACAGTTTTACATTTTTGTTTATAACTCGGAAACTATAAGAGATAATCACATCGCGTATTCACCATATGATAGAAGAAAACATCAGTTATTTATTAAAATTTATTTCCACCCACAAATACCACGCCTACTAAGTTAAATATTGAATTGTTGGGTATTTAATATTTTTTAATTTTTTTTCTGCATATAATAGCTGGAGTTCTAGAGTAGTATGAAATTAATTTAAATAAAATATTTGTTTATATTTACTTTGTTCTTAAGTTCAAAAAGAAAGACGATTTTATAAAGTAATAAAACATAATGGCATTCAGTTTTCGCTATTCGATGAAGGATCCTGTATAGTACACAAACATTTTCTTTTATGTACATGCTTTCAAACTATAAAAAATAAATAATATAGTAAAAATAAACATTTATTTTACTTAAATCGACATTATAACTCCAGAACTCCAGCTATCATATGCCGAAAAAAAATTTAAAAAATATTAAATACCGCCTGAAATGTAAGGCATTATATGGAACAATTCAATATTTAACTTAGTAGGCGTAGTATTTAGTGGGCGGAAATAAATTTTGGTAAATAGCTGATGTTTTCTCCAATAACACGGCGAAAACCCAATGTCATTATCTCCTATGCTTTCCGAGTTATAAGCAAAAATGTAAAATTGTTTAACAAAAAACACTTTCTGCTGCATTCTGTTGGCCTGGTATTGGGAAAAAATTTTTGAACGATTTTACAGGCAAAAAAGTCAACAAAACTCTTTAAGTTTTTCTATGCTCGTGCACATGCACAATTTCTTCAATCTTGCTGGAAACATGCTGAAAAATATGATTGACGTCACTCATTGAAATTTTTACAGCGAACGCAAGAGTAAAATCGTTCACAAAATTTTTCCCAATACCAGGCCAACAGAATTCAGCAGAAAGTGTTTTTTGCTAAATAATTTTACATTTTTGCTTATAACTCGGAAATCATAGAAGATAATGATATTGGGTTTTCACCATGCTATAGAAGAGAACATCAGCTATTTATTAAAATTTTTCTCCGCCCACAAATGCCACGCCTACTAAGATAAATATTAATTTGTTGTATATACTAACGTCTTTCTAAAGCTGTGTTTAATGTTTTTTCTTTTCAGATTTACTTCAGGACACTAAATCCTGCAAATGATGCTGCAATTAATGAAAAGACATTGATTTTCTTCTAAAAGCAATATTCCCGGTGAATGGACCTACAAACTAATGTTAGCTATTGAAGAATAGATTAATGGAAGTTTCTTAAAGTTCTGCTATAACTTAACTCAGTACCCAACAGTACATGATTGAGTTACTTCTACTGTCCAAGAAGAACTTAGAAGCGATGCATCAAAACAGTTCACATAGCAAAAGAACACTGTAGATATACTCTGATAATACAGCCCATGCAAGAATGTTCGATTAAGGAAAGATCAGTCTTACGGTAGATCGAGGAAGTGCAGTGTTGCCAATGGATGTAGTTTTAGTGGGTAAGAATCTAATATACCCAGTGAGAGTTGGCGGCTATGGAACACAAAGAAAGGTGTCTAAGAAGCTACTGCCGAGAAATTGCAATCCTTGGATAAAAGGTAATAGTCGCCGTAATCTAGCAGGTAGTGTGTTGGCTTATTAGATATAACACCACGGTTCAAACTCCAGATCAGACAGCAAAACGAAGTTATGGAAAAAATATTTCTTCGGCTACAGTCTCTCAGCAGACTTCTGTTAAAAACACGGAGAGCCATGGAAATTTTCCCAAAAATCTATCGTCCAAAGTCCACATTAAACTGTACATCCCACCACTCAAGTATAAAATTAACAAACACCACATAAATGGTGTGAGAAGCTAGGTTTTAATCCTGACTAAAGCCTTATAATGGCCAATTATGTATGTAAGCCTTGGACAAACGGTAAGAAATTGTATTTTCTTAATTTAATCGATAGTAAAACGACTGAAACTGTTTTGCAAAAGCTTGTTTAGAATGTTCTTATGCATCGTCTTAGTAGATGTTGAGATAATTCAATTTTTCCTTTTGTGCAGAAATAGATAAACGTGGACTATATATTAAAAGGTTAGGTCTAAAGCTAAGGATGCAATTTTTGTTATTTGTTAATTGATATTGGGACTCACCTTTTTATAAACCAATATATTGGGAGCATCTTCGTTTTTCTTATTATGATTTGTGGACTGAACCTGTACATTATGCAAATGGAAATTATTGCGCTGATGACTGCCAGCCGATGATGATGAGGACGACGCTGTACTTATGCCGCCAGCTTGAGCTGTAGACGATGATGGTTGTTGTTGGTTCGATTGATTCGATTTACCGATTTGTTGCATGGAATTGGGCAACAAATTTTGATTGATTGCATTCGAATTACTCGTGCATTTGCTATTGTTATTGGTGGTGGTGGTTGTTGTTGTAGTTGTGGTTGTAGTGGTGGTGATGCCAGTGGTAGTAATGTTCTTGGTGGTAGTGTTGGTGGTGTTAGATGCATTGGCGGTGGTAATGTTCATCGTACAGGCGTTTGAGCCACTAGTTGTTGTAGCAGTTGTTGTAGTAGTAATGTTGTTTGGTTGTCCTGCACTGACAGCCACTGAGGTTATTGTTTCTATTGTTGCACTGGCTTGTTTTGTACAATTGTTGTCATTTGATTTAATAGGACTGTCACTGTCGTTATTCTGCTTGTTATTGGTAGTGTTTGTTGCGGCAAAAGTTGTTTCATTCAATATTTCCATTTCATTATCCTCCTTTGATACCCATTTCGTGGTGGTGGTCTTGGTTGGTGTTATTGGTGGACTTGTACTGCTAACGATGGTTTCAGATTCGGTTATTGTTATTTGGGGATTTAATTTCTTATTATCTGTTTCGGTAGGCTGTTGTTGTAGGGCATCTATGATGGTTTCTTTACAGGAAGTTTCTTTAGGTGAAGAAGTTGTGGCTGTGGGCGATGTTGTACGAGGTGTTGGTGGTGGTGTTGATGATGATGATGAGTTCTTATCATTATTATTCACTAATGCTTTTGTATTCATTTCCGTTAGGGAACCATTTGTTGTTGTAGTTGTTGCAGCTGCAGCTGCAGCTGCTGTTGCAGTGTCAGCTGCGGTTGTTGAGCTATTCAAATTTGTTATTGATGGCGTTTTATTTGACATGGTAGCTGTGGTAGCGATGGTCGTCTGTGTTGTATCCACTTCTGTAGACATTGTTACCATTTTTTGTTTTTTTTTTTATTTTTATTAGGTTTTGCTGTTGTTTTGTTTGATTTTTATTATCGTTATCGATTGATGTTTTAAAATAGAAGCCAACATAGACGAACAAAAAACAAAATGTTGTCCTTTTTTTGAAAGTTTTTTTTTATATTGATGTTAATATTCTTGTTGTTGTTGTTGTTGATGTTTTTTTTTATTATCAATTAATTTTTCCCTGGGCGGTATTTATGTTTGTTGAATGTGAAATGTGTTCTATGTTCCTTTTTTTTCGTCTCTCTTTGTGGTGTTGAAGGGGTGTGGGGTATTTTTTTTTTTTTTTGATGTCGTTTAAAAAATAATTGGTGGTCTAATTAACAACCAACATGTATTTGAGTCATAGTTTTTTTGTACCTTTGCTATGCCATCACTTCTGGTGGTGGTGGTAGTGGTGGCGGTGGTGTTATAGTGGAAAACTTTTCTTCGCAAAAGAATTTTTAAATTACAGGCTACACACCTATTTTCTTTCCTTTTTTTTCTTTTTTTCTTCGCAGTTTTAAAGTTCACCTTTAAGGGAAACTAACAAAACCACCGATAAACGTACGTAGTCGTCTAATGTTTATGTACAACAATTCCTTATTAATTTATTAAAAATAATTTCTTGTTTTTAATTTTTAATTTTAAATGAAATTTTTTAATTTCGAAAAAAAAAATTTCGTTTTTAAATTTCTTGCTATTTGTAGTTTGCTTTTACCGTTTCAAAACTTGTGTGTATTTTCAATTGATTTTACTTTTTATATTCTCTTTCTCTATCTCACTCTCTCTCTCTCTCTCTCTCTATACAGCACACATGCACTCACACTTTCTCTCTGGTCTGGCTGTGTTTCGGTGTTCTTGATTGTTAGGCTCTCAAAGGGCTTTTTGTATTGAGTGTGTCTGTTATTTTTAATGTTCTTGCTGTTGTTGTTGTTGTGGTTGTTGTTGTTATAGCTGTTCCGTTATTTATATCCTTATTTGTTCTGCTATTCAAGTGTATGTGTGTCTCCAAGTGTCTCTACATACTTGTGCATGCAAGTGTTTGTTTCTCTCTCCGTGTGTTTGTGTTTGTGTAAGTATTGTCATCGTTTTCTCATTAATTTCAATTTTATTGCGTTTGTGTATCAGTAGTAGTGTGACGTTTTATTTTTTTTTATGAATTCTTTGGGTTTTTTTTTTGGTTTCTTTTGAATATTTTTTCTATTTCCAATGTAATTCCGTAGATTTTGTATATTTTTGTTTTTATAACACTTTATTTATTAATTTATGTTTGCTTAATTAATTAATAATTAGTTTTTAAACGTTTTAATTTATTTTTATTAGCACATTATTAAAGAGTATTACAAGGTGAAAATCAAACCTACTAAAGCAATACGACTATTGTTGCCAGAGCACTTGTAAAGAAATCCTGAAAAAAAACTGTCAAAATATTTTGGCGCATGCGTTTCACAAGGCTGGCGAATTGGGGTTGCCATTACTGGCACATACAAATCTAACGTTTGGAAACATTTGAGACAGGAATTCGTTGTTGCAAAGAGTAAGGTATGCAATGAAGAAACTATTTTAAATAATTTTTACTTAATAAAACTGAAATATATTTATAACAACATCACATAACAAATTTATTTCAAACATTTCATGAGTATTTTATCAAAAATGTGCTATTAATGTTGCCTTAACTGTTTACAAAGCTTTTTGTATAACAGTTAAGATTGAAAGCTGTAAACAAAGTTTAAATTCAATTATGAAAGCAAAGTGGTGTACACTTTTAGGAGCTATTTATTTTGTAAGCAGTGATGCCAACTTACAAAGTGAAAAAAAGAATATTATTCTACATTAACCCACCCGATTCGATTTCGCAGCATTAGTAGAAGTTTAACCAATAAATTAGTTTTTAAACTAAAGCAATTCAATAGGCCTATAACATTAAACACAGATTTTTGGAAAATATCATTATGTTTTGCAATATTGTGTACATAGAAATATTTTTTTGAAAACTTGCCTCAAAACTTCATTCAAAACCTCAAACTTGTAAGACCCTTAAGGAACATAAACTAAAGAGTATTGTAAAGTACACAAACGTATTCTTTAGCGTTAAGAGATTTAAAACTTGATATAAAATAATACAATTCAAACAGCAAACTGCAACAACATATAATAGAATTAAAAAATTAAAGCATACCTTACGGTGTTTAATAATAAGCCACTACGTAATAATAAAATAAACTTTTCTTTTTCACAGCAAAAACAAATTTAATATTAAGAATTATTTTATTTAAATTAATTTTATTACTGCTCTAAAACTCCAACTATCATACACAGGAAAAAAATTTCAAAAATATTTAATACCGCCTGAGATATAAAGCATTTAATATAACAATGCAAAATTATACATAGTAGGCGTGGCATGTTTGGGCGGAAATAAATTTTAGTAAATAGCTGATGTTCTCTTCTATAATATGGTGGAAACCCAAAGTCATTATCTCTGATAGTTTCTGAGTTATAAGCAAAAATGTAAAATTGTTTACCGAAAAACACTTTCTGCTGGATTCTGTTGGCCTGGTATTGGGAAAAAATTTTCGAACGATTTTACAGGCAAAATTTTGTTTAAATTTTGTTCTTTGGAAAACAATTTTACATTTTCGCTTAGAACTCGGAAACCATAGGAGATAATGATATTAGGTTTTCGCCATACTGTAGAGGAAAACGTCAGCTTTTTAGAAAAATTTATTTCCGCCCACAAATGCCACGCCTACTATGTAAAATTTTGCATTGTTATATAAGATTCTTTATATCTCAGGCTGTGTTAAATATTTTTGAAATTTTTTTTCTGCATATGATAGCTGGAGTTCTGAACTAATAATTAATGTAATTTAAATTTATTAATTAAGTGTAATTACTTTGTTATAGGGTTGGGAAGAAAAGTTTCTTTTTCCACACATAAAAACGTTTTTAATTAAGTAATTAAAGATAATTAATTAATTTAAATTACGTTAATTATTACTTAAGAACTCCTGTCATCATATACAGAAAAATAATTCAAAAATATTCAATAAAGCCTGAGATATAAAGCCTTTTATATAACAATGCAAAATTATACATAGTAGGCGTGGCATGTTTGGGCGGAAATAAATTTTAGTAAATAGCTGATGTTCTCTTCTATAATATGGTGGAAACCCAAAGTCATTATCTCTGATAGTTTCTGAGTTATAAGCAAAAATGTAAAATTGTTTACCGAAAAACACTTTCTGCTGGATTCTGTTGGCCTGGTATTGGGAAAAAATTTTCGAACGATTTTACAGGCAAAATTTTGTTTAAATTTTGTTCTTTGGAAAACAATTTTACATTTTCGCTTAGAACTCGGAAACCATAGGAGATAATGATATTAGGTTTTCGCCATACTGTAGAGGAAAACGTCAGCTTTTTAGAAAAATTTATTTCCGCCCACAAATGCCACGCCTACTATGTAAAATTTTCCATTGTTATATAAGATTCTTCATATCTCAGTCTGTGTTAAATATTTTTGAAATTTTTTTTCTGCATATGATAGCTGGAGTTCTGAACTAATAATTAATGTAATTTAAATTTATTAATTAAGTGTAATTACTTTTGTTATAGGGTTGGGAAGAAAAGTTTCTTTTTCCACACATAAAAACGTTTTTAATTAAGTAATTAAAGATAATTAATTAATTTAAATTACGTTAATTATTACTTAAGAACTCCTGTCATCATATACAGAAAAATAATTCAAAAATATTTAATAAAGCCTGAGATATAAAGCCTTTTATATAACAATGCAAAATTATACATAGTAGGCGTGGCATGTTTGGGCGGAAATAAATTTTAGTAAATAGCTGATGTTCTCTTCTATAATATGGTGGAAACCCAAAGTCATTATCTCTCATAGTTTCTGAGTTATAAGCAAAAATGTAAAATTGTTTACCGAAAAACACTTTCTGCTGGATTCTGTTGGCCTGGTATTGGGAAAAAATTTTCGAACGATTTTACAGGCAAAATTTTGTTTAAATTTTGTGTTTTGGAAAACAATTTTACATTTTCGCTTAGAACTCGGAAACCATAGGAGATAATGATATTAGGTTTTCGCCATACTGTAGAGGAAAACGTCAGCTTTTTAGAAAAATGTATTTCCGCCCACAAATGCCACGCCTACTATGTAAAATTTTCCATTGTTATATAAGATTCTTTATATCTCAGGCTGTGTTAAATATTTTTGAAATTTTTTTTCTGCATATGATAGCTGGAGTTCTGAACTAATAATTAATGTAATTTAAATTTATTAATTAAGTGTAATTACTTTGTTATAGGGTTGGGAAGAAAAGTTTCTTTTTCCACACATAAAAACGTTTTTAATTAAGTAATTAAAGATAATTAATTAATTTAAATTACGTTAATTATTACTTAAGAACTCCTGTCATCATATACAGAAAAAAAATTCAAAAATATTCAATAAAGCCTGAGATATAAAGCCTTTTATATAACAATGCAAAATTATACATAGTAGGCGTGGCATGTTTGGGCGGAAATAAATTTTAGTAAATAGCTGATGTTCTCTTCTATAATATGGTGGAAACCCAAAGTCATTATCTCTCATAGTTTCTGAGTTATAAGCAAAAATGTAAAATTGTTTACCGAAAAACACTTTCTGCTGGATTCTGTTGGCCTGGTATTGGGAAAAAATTTTCGAACGATTTTACAGGCAAAATTTTGTTTAAATTTTGTGTTTTGGAAAACAATTTTACATTTTCGCTTAGAACTCGGAAACCATAGGAGATAATGATATTAGGTTTTCGCCATACTGTAGAGGAAAACGTCAGCTTTTTAGAAAAATGTATTTCCGCCCACAAATGCCACGCCTACTATGTAAAATTTTGCATTGTTATATAAGATTCTTTATATCTCAGGCTGTGTTAAATATTTTTGAAATTTTTTTTCTGCATATGATAGCTGGAGTTCTGAACTAATAATTAATGTAATTTAAATTTATTAATTAAGTGTAATTACTTTATTATAGGGTTGGAAGAAAAGTTTCTTTTTCCCCAGATAAACACGTTTTTAATTACGTAATTAAAGATAATTAATTAATTTAAATTACGTTAATTATTACTTAAGAACTCCTGTTATCATATACAGAAAAAAAATTCAAAAATATTCAATAAAGCCTGAGATATAAAGCTTTTTATATAACAATGCAAAATTGTACATAGTAGGCGTGGCATGTTTGGGCGGAAATAAATTTTAGTAAATAGCTGATGTTCTCTTCTATAATATGGTGGAAACCCAAAGTCATTATCTCTGATAGTTTCTGAGTTATAAGCAAAAATGTAAAATTGTTTACCGAAAAACACTTTCTGCTGGATTCTGTTGGCCTGGTATTGGGAAAAAATTTTCGAACGATTTTACAGGCAAAATTTTGTTTAAATTTTGTTTTTTGGAAAACAATTTTACATTTTCGCTTAGAACTCGGAAACCATAGGAGATAATGATATTAGGTTTTCGCCATACTGTAGAGGAAAACGTCAGCTTTTTAGAAAAATTTATTTCCGCCCACAAATGCCACGCCTACCAAGTTAAATATTGAATTGTTACATATAATGCCTTATATTTCAGTGGGTATGTAATATTTTTTTCAGTTTTTCTTCTGGATATGTTAGCTGGAGTTCTGGAATAATAATGAATTCGATTTTAATAAAATAAATGTTTATATTTACTTATCGTAGTATTGATGGTGTTTTAATGAAAGAAAATCAACTGAAAATATTTAAATTTTTAATTTTTTTTATATTCTTTATTAATTTCTCATATAAAATAGTGAATTTTGTTTACAATTAAGAGTTTTTAGTTTAAAAATAATTTATTGTTTTTTTTATTCGATAGTAATTAAATAGAAATTTTAAATTTTCTTTTTAACTTTCAAAAATACAATAACAATTCACAATTAAAAATGTTCACAATTAAAAATATTTATAATTACAAAAAGTACATGAGTATAATTTAAATTATATTAAAAATGTTGCCATAATTCTAGAATTATACATTTTTTTTAAATTAAATTATTTTTATTTGCTTAAATTAAACTTATAAATTATGGCTCGAAACTATACATACGTACAAAATATATTTATATTTAAGGAGATACACAAACAAATACATTTTCTAAATACATTTTAAAAATTTTATTTTGTTTTGTTAATAAAAACTAAACTTAATAAGTATTTACATGTGCATACAATTTTATTATTAAATTTAAATTATTATGGGTATTTAAAATAAAAAAAAATTTTTTAAATAAAATATATTTTTGACCAGTTTTTATTTTTTGTTTAAAATATATTTTTTAGTTTTTTTCTTTTTTTTTTTAAGTAATTTAATAGTTTAGTGGTCATGAATTATTATTTAAAGGAATTATTAATAAGAAAAAGTATTAAATAGGAGCATAAGAAAAATATAAAACAAATAAAAAAAAAATTAAATAAAAAAATTATAAAAATTTTAATTTTTCAAATGGAAAAAAATTAAATTCGTAATAATTGTTAATTATATTTTGCCGGAATATAAGTGTTATAAATATTGTTAAATAAGTTAATTCATTTAATATTTTTTAATCCAAAAATAAGTAACAATTTTTGGTTCTAAAAATATCAAATTTTTGTAGAACTTTTTGTATAATTTTACAATTAAAATTTAATAATTTATATTCAAATATTTTCAAACAAAGTACTTTTTCGTAAAGGTACCTTTTGAAAAAAGTACCTTTTGAAAAATCTACTTTTTAAGAATATGCTTTTCGGCATTTTAATATTTTTTTGTTTTGTTATACTTGCATTACTTTATTATTAAATTAGAAAATTTTGGAAGCTTGTATAACAGTTAGGGCTTATATAACACTTTGTGCCAAGAATTAAATTTGTATAGGAATGGTGTATAGAGAAGTTTTGTTATATAAATAAATAATTTATAACAGTTTGTAAAATTTCTTTTATATTAAATTTATTAAAACCCGGTATGACAGTTAATAAAATAAAGGACATTGCGTTTTAAATTAAAATCAAAAATTAAATTTATAACATTTCGAAAATTCTGTAGATAATAGGATAACTTAATAGTAAGTATAACAGTTTACATATTTTTTGTATAACAATTTATAACAGTTTCTATATTTTTTTTTATATAATTTTTGTTTAGTATTAACAATTTTGTTTTTATTTTTTTTTTGATTTATTAAAACGTCCATTAATTTTATTAGGAAATAAATTGTCTAAATGTTTGTATAAGAGTTTGTATAAAGTTTATCTAACTGTTTGTATCTGTGTTAAAATAACAATTTCTTTAACAGTTTGTATAACTGTTTGCCTGATATTTGTATAACAGTTTGCAATAACAACCATTAAAAATAATTAAAGATTCCCATTTTAATTTAAAAGTCTAAACCCGCTTTAATTATTTTAGTAGAAAAATAAAATTTGTCAGTATAACAGTTTGTATAACACTTATTTGCTTTGTTGCTAACTAATATAAGTTATAAACCCTTATAAGATCCTTGCTTACAATAGTAAACCTTCTTCACTTACAATAATAGTTTGTATAACAGTTTTCTTTTCCTTTTTCATTCTATTCTAAAACTTAATCTACTATTTACCATTATTTCCATTGTTGGCATGCTGTTGCTGCTGCTGTTGTTGTTGATATCTGTTGTTCTGATTGTTATTTTTATTGCTGAAGCTATTGGCACGGCGATACTTGTGTGTTAAATAATAAACATCCTGTTCTACAGGACCATTCCCTAGGGGCACTGCTGGTGGTTGTTGAGGTGGCAATGGTAAACGATAATTGTTGGATCTGAAAAACTGTTGTTGTGGTGGATTACGCACTACTTGGGGATGGGAGATCCATTCACTGTCTGGATTAATGGGAGGCAGAGGTTGTCGATAATTCACCAGTTCATCGTTGATTAATGAAAACGGTGGCGGTTGCTGCTGCTGCTGCTGATGTTGTTGTATTGCAGGTTGTTGTTGATATTGTCTGGAGGGTATTCGCTGGTACAAGGGCCGAGCATAATATTGTGATTGATGAGATATGGGAGGTGGTGGTTGGGCTTGCTGTTGTGGCTGTGGTTGTTGTTGCTGCGGTTGATAAGCTAACCGCTGCTGTTGAAAGGGAAAATTGTTGCCCGATGGTCCAACCAAATAAGGATCAATAAATTCAGCATCAGGATTAATAGGAGGCCGATTGGGCAACTCATTCACGAGTGTATCATTTTGCAGACTCCAAACTTGTTGTGATTGTGGTTGGTGTTGTGGTTGTTGCTGCTGCTGTTGCACCTGATGTTGTGGCCGATAATTAATAATTTTGCGTGGTGGTGGTATATTTTGAAAAGGCTCCTCATAGAAACGATTGTTTTGCCTACCAGGTCCATAATAATAGCCAGAAAACTCTCGCTGGCGTAAAGGTTCCTGATAACGTTCCCTCTGTGGTGGACTTTCTGCCTGTGAATATTCACTGAACTCTTGTTTATTCACAGCAACCCACTGTTGCCTGGGAGCATTGACGTAATCTTGCTGTTGTGCCAGTGCTGGCGGCTGTTGCAAATATTTCGCCCCAATTCTTAGTTTCTTAATGCGTCCCTGAGGTTGTACCGGCAATAGGGTGGTGGTAGGATATTTAGGAACTTCAACAAAGTCTTCTCTGCCCTGTGGCTGTTGGCTATCCTCTGAACCAACTTTGTCCACAGCCAAAGCTTTAAAAGCGTTTTCATCGTTTACTGCAGGACTATAGGTAACCATAGGTTTGAATGGTTCCCCATCATATTCCACTGGTGGCTGGAATTGTCCTGCTGAGTCTGTTTTCGCACCATCATAGTTGTACTGATCATATACCGGCTTAGCTTTGGGAGTTCTGGGTATGTTATTATCACGCAACTCCTGGTTTTGATAGTAACGCAGAGTTTCCCGTATGACATTCACTTCCTGTTCAAAGTTCTGTAGAGGACGCTGTTTATAGATGGGACGAGGTTTATAGCGGACCTCTGGTTTGGGTGTTATTACCACCACATTATCCTCTACATAACGATGATTAGCGGCCACTTGAGGCAAATAATTGCGATGATGGCCATGAGCCTTGAACGGTCGTTTACTGGTGGCATATAATTTAATGGGTTTGGTTGAAGGCAAAGGTTTGGATGTGGTGGATAGGAAATCATCGATAGCATTTGGACTGCTCTGCGGTTGACGTTTGGCATCAAAGTATTCGTAGTAAATGGGATTTGCCTTGGACAGAGTTTCCACACTGGGGTCCGGTGTTGTGGGTACGAATGAAACAATATCTGGTCTTGTATTGGGTGCCACATTGACCGGATAAATCGGTATAGGAACTGCCACTGGTACTGGTACAGGTTCGATATTTCGTGGCGGTGGAGGTGGCGGTGTTGAGGACGGTTTATAAGAAAATCTGGGTGATTGTGTGGGCGTATATACAGGCCTGGGTGCGGGTGTAACAATATTGATGACTTTCGGTGAATATTCGGATATTTTGGTAACCACTTGTCGAAACGGTGGGTTGGTCGCAGTAGTAGTGGTTGTCGTTGTGGAAATAGTTGTAGTAACCGGGGACACGGTTGTGGTACTATAAACTCTGTATCGAACGGGTGGTGACTGAGTTGTGGAATACCAAGGCCGCCTTTCCTTATCGCTCTTTACCAATTTACTAAACTGATCGGGTGGCGGCGGAACTACAATACCGGGAACTAAGGGACCCGGTGGTACAGGATTCGTGTAGTTGCTCTTGTACACAAATGAATAGGCTGGCGGGTAATACAGGGAAGGGTCATCTTCATCGAAATCCTCGGTACCATTTAAATTGTCCAAAGAACCGTTACGTCCATATAGAAACGGTCCCAATACGGGATAATTAACCGGCTTGCCATCAGCATTTAATGGTGGACTCGCAAGCGTTTGGTTGTTAAAGAGCCACGGTAATGCGGACGATGGGTAGTTGTCAGCCGGCTGGTTCTCTTTAGTATTTTTAGTCTTTCCCGGCCGGGTAATAAAATTTTTCTCGTCGTCACTGTCATCTGTGGACTGCGTGTTGTGGGCTTGTGAGCCGACGGTATAAACTGGTAACGATTCGTTAGTGAGCGGATAGACGACCGTGAGTTTATTATTTCCGATAAGCTGTACGGGACCGTTTTCTTCGAGCTGGACAGGAAAGGGTGGCGGTATTTTGGGATTACTCGGAATTTTAATTTGCCTACCAGCGACATTATAGTCGTCAATGGCCGGCCAAGGCTCCTCGGGATTATCTTCGTTTAGACTGCCACCCTTAATAACCAGCAAATGGTCTTCGGCCAGCCATATGTCTTCCTCGTTCAAGCCACCCAAATTTCTTTCATTATCTTCAGGCACCTCCTTATTGGGCAAATAGCTTAAAATTCCCGGCCGTTTGGGTGTACGCCGAAACAGTTCCTTTTCTATTAAACCATACTTACCATCCCTGACCTGATCGGATAATGTTTTCTTGGAATCTTCTTTTGATTTTTTGCCTTTAGGATTGTTTTCCTTACCAGAGCCTGCACTTAGTCTCAGTATACCGTTATCCCAGTTATCGAAATCTCCTGTGTCTTCTTCAAGTAAAGCCTCATCATCATCATGATAGTCCCGTTCATCGGAGTTGATTTTAGTTGTTGTTGTGCCGATGGTCGTAGTGGTGATGGTGGTGGAAGGTGTTGTAGAAGCAATTCGTATGTTTGCATTCAATTTTGTATCCCGATAACTGCTACTTTGTAATGTAGGCAGTCTTGTTTCATAGATTGTGGAGGACATTTTCGTAGGCATCGTAGAATTCGTAACTGTGCTGTTTGTTGTTACCGAAGATACTTGATATTTAGTACGACCCTCTGAATTTTGTATGTGACCAGCAACTAAACGTTGTATCATGCGAGGTCTGAAATAGAATAGAGGAATGAATAGAATTACATATTTTTTATTAGAAAGAGTAATTAACACTGAATCGGTGTTGGCTGCAGTTCAAACCCGAACAAAACGAAATAATAATTCTGCAGCGACTTCCTCGCAGCAGTCTTCTGGCAAGATCCGATCGATTGATTGATAGATCAATGATAATGACGAAGATGTGATCTGGATGGAAGTTGTATTATCCGAACACAGCTTGTCGAAGATCTTCTGTAAACGAGGGTAACTAAAATATTCGAAAACACTAGCCTGTACTAATATCCCCCCTTATTTTTTCATACTGCTTGTGATCTCTTCTTCCGGTAAGAGACATTGTTCCTCTTAAAAGATTGTCGATCTTTCACAGAAGAAGTAGATTAGGCTAGGTTGGAAGAGTGGCGCATTGCACTTACAGTCCTCCTCCTTTATACATACATAATTGGCCATTACAACCCTTCAGTCAGGATTACGACCTAGCTTCTCACACCACTTATGCTGTGTGCGTTAATTTTATACATGAGTGGCGGGACCTACAGTTTAAAGTCGACTCCGAACGACAGATTTTTGAGAAGCTTTTCATGGCAATTTTTACTCTCAGAGTCTTTGCCAGAAATCTGCTGAGAGGAAGTCGCCGAAGAAATATTTTTTCGTTTTGATGTCTGACCTGGGATACGAACCCGGGCCTTTTGTCTAATAAGCCAACACACTACCCACTAGACCACGGCGACTCCTCATTTACCCAGAGATTAATTGATTAATTTTCAACCTTCTTCTGAATAAGAGAATTGAGGAAGTAATGGCATACAATCCTGATGATGAACCCTAATAGATCCTCAATTTTGTAGATCTTCAGATCTACCAGTCTTTAAGTAAATCTATTACCTAGACAGCTCTGTCGACATACCCCCCTTTGTTCCCTTTTCCTAGACGTCGGCACAAAGAGAACATGATAAAAATGTGAATGTATTTATAAAAGGCATATGGATACGCCAGAGGAAAATTGTTAGTAATATTTTCAAGTGTTACCTAATCTCTAAAGACTGCGTATTTAACTTGAGAAATATTCTTCAAAAAACGGAGATAATTTCTCATTGTTATTAGTGAATCTCTTTAGAAAATAGTGAATCCTACTGTAATTATTCTTTGGGTGTTAATTGATATACAAAAAAAAAAAAAATCAAAAAGAAACTGCAAGAACCTACTTCGCTGAAAGCTGACAAGCAACTGAATGCATTTTAGAGTTCTTTTTAACGAGTATTGTTGATGTTAGTGTCCTCTGTGTGTAAAAAACTGAAGATGATCTTTGCCTGAGGGACATTTTGTAGTTTCCCTTACATAGCCTACAGATATCAGAGATATCTTTATTTTATTTGGTAATCCTGTATCTAAAGGCGCCACATCCCATTAGTACTACTATAAAAGATCTCATTTTCCTCCAACTCATGTAAAAATGTAAATGTTTACTTTCGTTCCAAAAGGATTGAGCTTTCGGGGTAAAGCTGGCACGACCCTACAGTTTGTTTTAAATCTTCATCTACGTTTTACTAGTGCATCGAACTTTTCGTCAATAATTCTAAAAAAAGAAGATCATTGGTGGTTCCAGTATCTTTTCTTCAGTTGTAGCCTCCAATAGTGCCACAACGATCAGTAACGCCCATCTTAAAAGGTGATCATCTGACAAAAGATTGTTTAGTAGCTTTTTACACTCTCTTAGCAGATACGATTTAAAAATATGTCTCATAAAAAGTGAAAGGGTCCGCCAAATAACTTTTTTTTTTTTTGAAAATGCTTTAAAATAAATCTACTGAAGATATTCTCAAGTTTCTTTTTTTATTTGAAAGTACAATCCTTCCGGTTAATAATGGAAAATAATTTCATTCAAATGGCTGCTTCGACTGGCCATGCAGTAGCTTACACGATCGGTCGAATTTCACCAATGGCTTCACGAATATTGTCCTTTAAAGCGTCAATTGTCTCTGGCTTGTCGGCGTAACACTTATCTTTGACGGCTCACAAATAATACTCCAACGGTATCAAATCGCAGCTCCGAGTTGGCCAAACGACAACGCGATCTTCAAAACAGGACGCAAAACATCGAATGTGGCTTCGGCTGGGTGGCAAGTAGCGGTATCCTGTTGAAACCAAATGTTGTCAATATCCTCCTCTTCAATTTTTGTGAATAAAAATTCGTTCAACATGCCCCGATAACGGTCGCCATTGACTGTAACGGCCTTGCTCCTCCTTCCTTGCTCATTTTCGAAGAAAAATGGCCCAATTATGCCTCTGGACCAAAATCCGCACCAAATAGTGACTCGTTTTTGGGTGCGTTCGCTTTTCAATGTATGCGTGCGGGTTTTCAGTGCCCCCAATGCGACAATTTTGCTTGTTTACACACCCGCCAAGATCAAAATGAGCTTCATCTGCAAACATGATTTTTTTTTTGCCAAAATCGTCATCTTCTGTAAGTCGATCATAGGCCCACTTAGCGAAGCGAAAACGCGGAAGGATAAAACTAAGTATCTGTCAAATCAGACATGAGCTAAGTGTTACCATTCACGAAATAAACACTAGTTGGAGAAGAACAAAACGTTAGATGGAAGACCCGATATTTTTCCTCCCTTTTAATATTTCAGTTCCCTGTTATTATTCTGTACAGATTAGCAATGGATTCTAATGTACGTACTTGTTTTACTGCGCACCTTATTTGATCAAACGACCTACATGACAATATTTTTTTTATCACCGCATGCACACATTTTTGAATAAAAAAAAACAACAAATAATCTGAAAAGTGTGTCACAGAATAAATCTTTCAATCTGATTCTTGATCTCTTTTTTTTTGTGTTTTTGTTGTTGTCTATTAAAACTCTATCTTATCGGCAATCGAAATAACTCTTCAGGTTTTTTTGTTTTCTTCTTATTCTACCAACTCAAACACCATTAAAGTGTTGCTATCAAGTAGAGATCTGAAGAAAAACTAAACAAAAAAAAATTTTTCTTAAGGAATTTCCATGCCAGACAAATTTATGGTAGGCCGCCATTAAGGATTGAAACTAAACAACATACCGTCAAGCATTTTCCCGCTGTGGAGACAGACCGACCGTCAAGCTATACTTCTAACCTCATGACTCACAGTATGTAGGAAACGAAATGAATTTTTTTTTTTTGGAAAAAAAGCAAGGGAAGGGAAAAAAACAAATTTTTTTTGAAACTCACGTTTTTGGTGTCTGCTGTTGATTGTTAAGACTTGTCAATGCTGTCTTGCTGTTGCTGCTATTGCCATTAGATGTAGATGCTGTAGTCTTGCGATCATTGTCATCTAACGGTGATGATGATGCTGGTTTCGATTGTTGACGAGCTAAATTCGTTGCAATGTATCGATGTCTTAAGACACCATCACTGGCTTGAGCCTGTGGTTTTACTGTCGTGCTGGTGCTGATGCTTTTGCTTAGGGAGAACGGTGAACGTGTTGAATAGTAACGTCGTTCTAAGGCTTTGTATTTACGTTTCGTATCATTGTCTTCATAAGGTTGGGCCCCATTGCTATGGAAACTTCGTTGTTGTCGTACACCGCCGCTTCGCAATTTCGATGTTGCCGGTGACTGTGTTGTTGTGCTGGCAGCATCTATTTGCCTCACTAGACTTATTGAGTCTAATGTGCCCGATGTTGTATCGTTTATGATGGGTTTTCGTTTCGTGCTGGTCATAATTTTTAATGATGATTTTCTTGTTGATCTTGCTGTTGTTGTTGTTGTTGCTGCTGTTGTTGTTGTTGTCGTTATTATTGTTGTTGCAATTTGTTTAGCCGCGTGCCTATTTATTAGCAAACGTTGCCTTCTACTACCGCCACCATTACTACTCACACCACCATTGTTTGCCAGTTGTGTCGATGATGAAGACGATGATGATAATGATGAAGATGTTGTTGTTGCAGTTGTTGCTGCAGTTGTTGCTATTGTGGCAGGTAATGTATGACGTCTTAATTGTAATTGTGGTGGCGCTTGTAATGATGGTGGTATTGGTGTTGTTGTTGGCGCTAATCTTTTCGCTTTGGCGGAAATTATCGTTTTGTCTGACGATTTTGATGCCAACGTCGTTACTATTGAAGATGAGCTGCTGCTAGTGGCTGTGTCAGCCATCACCCAAACTGCACCAAGCAGTAGAATAACAATTTTGAACAAGTTTAAGGCCAACGACTTCATCTGTGCAGAGAGGGGAAAAACAAGAGAAAAAATAGGCAAAAAAAGAAATTAATTTTCGGAAACATTATTAATCTTCAATTGTAGCCTTAACAAAACGAAATTATTCCACAGTTTGAAACAAAACCAATGTTATATAATCAATTTAAAAAATGTTGCATTTTAGTGTCGGTTAAATTTGAGAGGGTTTTCTGCGCTGTTATATCGTTTTGTTTACGGCCAGTAATTTAAAGGATTGTATTCATAAACTTAATCATTACACCGTTCTTATGGTATAAGCTTTTGAAGTATTTACAGATTGAAAAAAAAAAACAATGAATAGAACCTTTAACTCATTACGAACAAGTCAGGTCGTCCGTAATCTTGAATTTCGTAAAGGTATGATCATAAATGTACATGAGCATGGTTCGAAAACTGTCGTATTCTTTTTGAACAAATAATTCTACAGTTTCTAAACAAAGTACATGATAGTGTTAGTCATCTCCGAACACGGTTGACTATGGCCAACCAACAGCTTCTTTGGTATATTAATCCGTAGTCTAATATATACCAGGTCAGACATCAAAACGAAATATAAAAAAAATATTTCTTCGGCGACTGCCTCTCAGCAGATTTCTGGCAAGAATTAAATTAAATAAAATTGCCATGAAGAGCTTCTCATATTTTAGTAGGCGTGGCATTTGTGGGCGGATGTTGAAAAGCTGACATTTTTTAAAATGTATGGTGAATACAAATAATCATCGTAGTCTAGCAGGTAGTGTTTTGGCTTATAAGGCTTAAAGCCAGAGTTCGAGCCAGACATCAAAACAAAATACAAAAAATATTTCTTCGGCGACTGCCTCTCAGCAGATTACTGGCAAAAATTATATTAAATAAAATTGCCATGAAGAGCTTCTCATATTCTAGTAGGTGTGGCATTTGTAGGCGGATGTTGAAAAGCTGAAATTTTTTTCAAATGTATGGTGAATACAAATCGTCGCCGTAGAGTATATAAAATTGCCATGAAGGGAAGAAACTTTTTCATGGCAGATTTATTTACTCTCAGAGTTTTTGCCAGAAATCTGCTGAAAGGAATTTGCCGAAGAATTTTTTTTTTTTTTTTCATATTTTCGTTTTAATGCCTGACCTGGGATACGAACCGGGACTTTACGTCTAATAAGCCAACACTACCTACTAGACAACGGCAACTTTAGCTACTAACTTAACAAGTCATTACAATTTCTTAGTCTGGGAAGCAGAAATGTTACTTCCCACACCGCATCCATGTTGTGTGTCTTAATTTTGCCTATGAGTGGCAAGTCCTACATACAGTTTAAAGTCGTCACCGAACGACATATTTCTGAAAAACTTTTTATGTCAATTTGATTCATTCTTTTACAATTTTTACCAGACCAGTACTGAGGGCTTGCGTCTAATAAGCCAACATAGTAGTTACTAGACTATCAGCTTCAAATAGCTGAATAGGTAAGACTTAGTCCCATTCTATTTTCTTATAATATTTCCCCGAAACCTATTGCCTTTGCGAACTATAGAATATCTCCACGTTTAGTATCTGATTAGACTTCCTTCCTTCCTTTTTCTCACCATCACTGTATTATTGTATTCTTTAACTCTAAAATGCCCCATTGGAAGGCCGATTCCTATAATAGATTGACTTAGGTTAGGTTAGGTTAGAGGACGTGCACCTGTCGGTCAAGACAAGCACAGTACCCGGAGGCCGAATTGACCCATTGTACATTGTCCTTAGGGGAGGAAGGAAAAGGAGGATATAGCAAAGTAGGGAAGGGGAGGGAGAATGGGAAACGGAGGAATGAAAAGAAACAGACACAAAACAATAGAGTTTGAGAGTGCGACTACACTTGTGAAGCCCTTTCAACCAGCCCAAGCTGCTAATGAATCTGTGGAGAGCCTTGATGTCGGCTCTCGACACAGAACTCAACCTACCAAGGGCTGGGCGGTTGCAGAGGAGATGTTCGACAGTCTCCAACTCCTCCTCATCGCAATATATCCTGCAATAGTCCGGCTGGGATCAGTGGCCTAATCTCGCAGTGCCCCGTGATAAAACCGACAATCAACCTTAGCCAAGCCTAGCAGCCACTCTGTCCTCTTGCTGTCCACAGCAGGCCATAGACGCTTAGAAACAGAACAACCCGATCCGTTCCCCCAACGTCTCTGCTCTTCCCTCCTGATCCATAGGACATAGAGGTGACAGACTGAAGAGTCAGGACCAATCGTCAAATCGCCACTTGAAAGCGAACCTAACCTAGCGAAGGCATCCGCCGTCTCACCCGGAACCCAGCATAGACGGATACGGTCCGGACCAAAACTTCTCAACGACTCTTTGCACTTGCGAACGAGCCGTGATTTGCACCAGACCGACGCAATGGCCCTAAGGGCAGCCTGACTGTCAACGAAGATCGTGTAAGATTCCGAATCCGAAGATGGACCACCGGCTATGGCTTCAGTAGCCTTCAATATTGCGAAAATCTCCGCCTGAAAAACGCTGCAGTCATCATTCAACCTGAAGTGGAGTTCAAAACCGAGTTCCTTACAGAAAACCCCAGCACCTGTACATCCACCTAACTTAGACCCATCTGTGAAGATGGGTATACCACTCTGCCCCTGGAGTACCCCACCACTCAATTGTGCCCTATCCGGTATGAGCAAACCTAGTAGGAACATAGCCTCAGGCACAATATAATCAGTTGATTTTTCCGAAAGTCCGTACCTTCCGTCAGGAAAGACGGTATTCAGAACTCTGGAGTGATCTATCGAGCGCTGTTTCCAACAACCCGATTCCCTCAGGCGTATGTCAAGCGGGGTCAGGCAGAGCATAGTATCACGAGCAGTCTGAGGGCAACTTTTCCTCACTTCAGTGATACTCAAAGAGGCAAAAAAGATAGATTGACTTAAGCAAGATTTAAATTTTCTTAATTTTCCTTAAAGCAACGATAGAACAAAAAAAAAAAAATAATAAAAAAACAGAGGAATTCATAGCCTGACTACAATTAATGGAATGCATTCCTTTAAAGCTCTGTTAATTTCGTTAAGCTTGGTTGGCTAAAAGCACTGCTTTTTTTCGGTTTAAATTGTTCGTTTAGCATTTGAAGCGTTCGTTCAGCGCCTTTTATTGTTGTTGTTGTTGTTTTTTTTTTGTTGTTGTTGTTTCTGCAACAATTTCTGTCTGCATCATCTTCAACGAGCATAATTGTAAGCTGCCTGAGTTTTTTTTTTGTGTATTTTTTCTCCTATTTCGGGGGGTAATTGTTAATGTGTTGCTGGTTTTTATTGTGGCTGTTCATGCTCAACAAACAATTGTTGCTGCTGTTGTTGCTTATTTGGTTGGTTGGTTAGTTGGTTGGCTGATTTGTTGTTGGCTGACTTGCCTGGTAATTAGTTGCAACGATGAATTGCAATCTTCAATATCTTACGAGTTTTTTTATGTTTTAACGTGTGCTGTTGTATTTTTTTAAAATTTTTTTTCTTACATTTCGAACATTACGTTACGTTACGAGGCATAGTTAAGTTTATCACTGTAACTGTCAGTCATAAAGTTTGTTCGTTTTTTTTTTACGAGGTTGAAATGAAGCGAGAGAGGAAGCGAGACAGTGAGGAAGAGATTGAGAGGGTGATATTTAATTATTAACTTGATGGCAAACACGTGCTCTAGTAGTGGGTCTTTAGTGTGTGTTTCCATCATCATACGAATCATCATCATTAAGTTACTCTTTGTGCATCGCAGTCAGTAACACTGGCATGAAATTTAAGGATTTTTCGAAAACAGATTAAATTGTGGAGAATTAAAATACCAAAAAAAAAAAACGAAAAAGCTGAAAAAAGTTTAAATATTTTTAAACATTTTTTTTGAACCGTTTGGCCCATTTGACCTGTGAAACAGCAAACAAAACATAAAAAAAATTTGATTGCATGTTAGACTTTTAAGTGCCTGTTAAAGTAAAAAAAGATCGTTAATGCTGAAAACGTTATGGCATTTTCAATTTAGGATCCACTAAGGAAGTTTTCAAAAATAGAAGTTCAGATAATGAGTGAAACCTCTTAAGTAGAAAGGGTGTTAAAAAAAAAATAAAAGAAAAAAATTATTTCGCGTTGACTTATTTTGCTTGGAGAAGCAATGTTAATAACTGCTGAGACTGGGATTGTTAAAGAAGCTAAAAATTTCAACCTTATGCAACAATGTGAAATACAGGAATTAGAAATTCATATTGATTTGAAAGCCGAATTTCCTATTTGTTATGAGAACGACCTTTAAGAATCCCGATATATTCTAGATAGCAAATCTCTTTAAACAAGACTGTCTTTTGAAACCAAAAGTTGCCTGATTTATTTCATTTAGTCTCAATTACTGAATTGGATTCCCACTAAACTTCTGTGTTTGTGCAGCAGGCAACTATTGCGGCAATTAAGTTGAACTCGATTAAGTACGGACCGATTGATTAAATGGCCGGGTTTAAATGCTGTTATTTCAGGTAAATACAACTGTAAGCGAAATTAATTGGGAAAACAAGTTTTGGTGTGGTGTAAATCGAGGAATTGAATATCAGACTCGGTTAGATTATTTAATTTATTACTGTTCTCATGTTAATAGAAGGATTAATTAGTGGTAAAATAATTCTTGAGAATATATTGATTGGTTTGGCAGTTGAAGTCGCCGTAGTCTAGTAGGTAGTGCCTTGGCTTATTAGACTGAAGACCCCAGTTCAAACCCCAGGTCAGACATCAAAACAAAAATATGAAAAAAAAATATTTCTTCGGCGACTTTCTCTCACCAGATTTCTGGCAAAAATTCTGAGAGTAAATAAGAATTGCCACGAAAAGCTTCTCAAAAATCTGTCGTTCGGAGTCGACTTTAAACTGTAGGTCCCGCCACTCACGCATAAAATTGACGCTCACAACGTAAATGGTGTGAGAAGCTAGGTCGTAATCTTGACTAAAGTGTTGTAATGACCAATTTTGTATGTATTCGGTAGTATAAAATCTATTTCCAAAGCTGGATCAATGTTTTAGCTTATCCATGAATGTCTCCTATTTCCCTGGGAAAAAGCGAATTGTTTGAAAATCTCCTTTGTTTCGGCATTTAGTAGAAGCACAGTTAAAAATTGTGCTGCAAGCGAATTCGTCGGAACATTTACCGATCTGGACTAGTGCATAAGGGATTGCATTAGGGTTCTTCCTGGCTCCATAGGTGGTGTCTTCGGAGTATAAGGGCTGAACAATGCAATGTTTTGGAAAAATTGCCACCTCGGCAGGGAATGAAAACACTAGTATTCTAGTCATGTCGTAGTGGAGTACTGGGAACTTCATTCTTGAAATCGAAGATGGTACTATCGCAACCGATCTATAAGACTGTATAAATGGTATTAAAAAGACCATCAGAGATTTTTATCAATAAAACGTGATGACAAATTCGCCACAGAACCAAGTCTCATTAACACAAACAGTCTAGTTTGTCACAAATCTTATGTTACCAGAAAACCGAGAAAGCTTTAGACCATCACTCAATATTTGCCGTTTGAAAAACATACCAAGTTTAGAGAGTTTGCTTAAAAACTGAGGAGACAGAGCAGCTTCAGGTTTGTGCACTGTACTATGTCACAAAAGTCAGGCAAACCAATGAACTTTAGATGAGTGGCTGCTAGACTTGAAGGTTCACAATGAAAAGAAATGATTACTTCTCTATTGAATATGTTCTGGATGCACTGAATTTCTACCGACCCACGTAAGAAATAGAATAGCAATGGGTGAAATAAAATAAATAAAATGGAATAAACCAACACACATTTCGAAAATTGGCAATACTTAGAAATTCACTATTATCGATTGGCAATAATATATTTAAAGTAGGACGAGTATACTCGTCTTTAACAGGGTATCTCGCACTCTCCTAACATTTTTTGTTCTATGACTGTCGCCAGTTAGCTTATCAGTTAACACATTCGCTGCCAAGGACGAGTATACTCGGGATACCTTGTCAAAGACGAGTAAAATCGGTATACCCTGTCAGAGTCGAGTATACTCGTCCTTGGCAGCGAATGTGTTAACTGATTAACTAACTGACGACAGTCATAGGAGTGATTAACTAACTGTCCTATGACAGTCATAGGAAGAAGCCGTGGAATAAATTCTAATTTTTTTTACCCAATTTTAAAACCACTTCCACACCCGTATTTCCCTTAACATTTTTGTCACTTCTCTAAAGAATTCTTTCTGTCGTTATAACGTACGAAAGAATGAAACATTTTAATACCACCACGACGACCATCATTTCAAGCCTCAATTAAATATTTGCAAAGCACAAATCCTTAATTGCGTTTCCATTATTCAATTCGTTGTAATAAATAAAGATACGATCAATCTTTTAAATTTAGTCCGCAAAAAAAAAAAATCTCCAAATACCACAGCAAGATTTTGCAATCGACCAACGTTTTGTAAAACCGAAAAATAAAAACGCAAAAAAAAAAAATCAACATTTCTTGTACAATATTGTGGCATGGAAAACATTTTTATTTCTTGGTGTTGTCCACAGTACCGTTTAAAATTGTAACAAACATTCGCAACAATGCTGGCTGGAAAGGTAACATGCCACCGCATACAATCATTAAAATTGACCTCCTCCATTCATTCACTGGTTCAGTTATTCAGTCATTCATTCATTCATTCATGAATTGAATGAATAGAATTCCAAGACAATATTTTTCCGCTCGCTGTTCGTTGTGGTACACACAGCATGGTGGCGTATCGGTAATAATGCTGTGTTAATTAGTCCAACAATTTTTTTTCGGGTTTCTTTCATTATTATTTTGTTGTAAAGATTGTTTGTTTATTTTAATGATTTTATTTTAAATTTTTTGTTTTTATTTTTTCAAATAAATTCTTTTTGTTGGCTTTTGGACCAGTTTATAGCCTTTTTTTGAATTTGTTATCGAAATTTTTATCGCAAAATTACAATCATTGTTACTGTTGCTGTGTATACTACGGGACTCCATATTGTTTATTAACACGTTGACTACCGACTACGAGATAACTCGTAGATTGCGTTCTCTTCTAGGGCGCCAAACTACGAGTTATCTCGTACTTGCTAATGTGAAAAAATCAAATTGTCGTTTGTTGGCAGTTTTTCTGAAAATTACCGCGGCAGTCAACGTGTTAAACAACTACTACAGGCCCCAAGCAATCTCTTGTGTTTTTAGGTTAGTTTGAAGCAGAACCAATTTAATTAAATCTACAAAGTTTTCCTCTCATTATAACTTTAATTTTGTAAATTTTATATACGAATATATTGTTCTAAAAACAAATTTAAGGCTTTCTTAAGGTCAATCTATAATAGGAATCGGCCTTCTAATGGGACATTTTAGAGTTAAAGGGTACAATACAGAATACAGTGATGATAAGAAAAAGGCTTATCAGATACTAAACGCGGAGATATTCTTTCTTAGAGCGGTCGATATTCTGTGGTTCGGAAAGGTAATAGTTTTTGGGGTGATATTTTTTAAAAAATCCTATATAGATTGGAAATAAGTCTTATTTCTTCAGCTATTTGAAGCTGATAGTCTAGTAGGTACAGTGTTGACTTATTAGATGCGAGCTCTCTGCAGTCTTCTGCTAAAAATTGTGAAAGAATGAAACAAATTGACATGAAAAGTTTTTCAGAAATACACCGTTCGGTGCCGAGTTTCAACTGTATGTAGGACTTGCCACTCATAAAATAAAGACACACAACATGAGTGCGGTGTGAGAAGTAAGATTGTAATCCAGACTAAGGAATTGTGACGACTTGTTAATACGTTGACTGTTGCAATAATTTTCACATTACTGAGTACGAGATAACTCGTACTTTAGCGCTCTAGAAGAGAACGCAATCTACGAGTTATTTCATAGCCAACAGTCAACGTGTTAAGTAAGTAAGAAAGTAATGAAGAGTTGACCCGGTACACTCCGCGTAAAATTTAATCTGAGATGCATATGCTTGATGGTTCAAATTTCAGTATTTTAAGTCTTATTAAAAAAAAAAGTGGATTTAATAACACTACATACCGAGACATAAGGCCCATTTCTATTGAATGCAAACTTTAAGTGGCATTTTAGACCAGGTAACTCTATCGTTTTTCATCGCCAGTTATGCTTTATCCCCCCAGCATTGGACCATAGGGAGCGTAATCATCCCCCTACATACATAATTCATTACAACCCTTCAGTCAGGATTATTGACCTAGTTTCGCACACCACTTACGTTGTGTATGTTAATTTTATAGATAAGTGGCGGGACCTACAGTTTAAAGTCGACTCCGAATGACAGATTTTTTAAAGAAACTTTTCATGGCAATTTTTATTTACTCTCAAAGTTTTTGGTAAGAAATCTGTTGAGAGGAAGAAGACTAAGAAATATTTTTTGTATTTTGTTTTGATGTCTGGTCTGGAGCTCGGAACCTGGGTTTACATCTAATAAGCCAACATACTACCTACTAGACTACGGCGACTTTAAACATCGTCCTTTACCTCTCTATACCCAGTGGCTAAATCAGCACCATAAGTGTATGTCTGAAAGGTAAGAGTGGAAAGGAGGGGTATGATATGGCGAAACCATTAATATAGGCATTTAGATCCCAAAGGCTTCAAAGATTTTTTCGCGGTAGTGTTTGTTATTTTTCCCAAAAAGATGTGAAGGATTTAGGATTCTGCCTTTAGGATTATAATATTCTCCGCCTTTTAAGCAAACAAAAGTCCTTTGGCTTACCAATTAGCAATTCGACCTTAGTTTTCCATTATAAGATGGTTTATTGTACAGAGATATCATTGTTAATGAAAGAACTAGTGGGGTCTTGATAGAAGTAGATTCGGATATCTCTTACGAAAGCATTTGCTATCCTGAGAAGACTCAGGGCATGGGGAAGTTCTATCTCCCGGCAATATGTTATTTCAAAGATATTCTTGCTCGAATATTAAATGGACAGGATGCTGAAACTGCTGAATAATCTTCGATAGTTTATTTTTAAAATATTAGCGTTTTTCATCTTCACATTGCCTGTACAAGTTATCGACTATATAGTCAGTGAGGACTAATGCATCTCGCATGGTTATCAAGAATGCAATGCTAATGGATCTATCAGAAGGAAAGTAGTTGTGAATGAAATCATTTACGAGATGTTTCACATTTTTTTTCCCATTCTCTTCTATACCGAATGGACGTTCCGATCTTACTCTAGAAGTCAGAGTGTATCATAGCATAGCGGCTTCGAGGTAGTGGATCGTGGTGGATCTTTGTGTGTGCTATATAAACTTGAGATAAGGCGGCCGAAGGAAATGATGGATGATTTAACGTTTTCTTACAACTATAGAGCGCTAAAGGCCGTTTTTCTACGACAGTTTTTTTTAAACAAAACCAAATAATTTTCTTTTCAGAACGTAAAAAGCCTTCAAATAACAGCAAAACTTAAAACACAATTTAATTCTCAACATTTATTGCTAACAACTAAACTAAAGTGAATGTAAAAAAAAGCCAAGCCAAGCTTAACGAAGCAAGAATATTACAATGTGGTGCTAGCAATGACAGCAAGTAGTTTTTGCTGCTATTGTTGCTACAGTCTATTGTCAAAATTGATCAGAATTTTTTTTTGCTATTTTTCTTCGCCGTTCTTCGCCGATAACTAACTGTCTGCTTAAGCTTATAAAAGGAACGTCGTGTGAGACAACTGCGCTATGATTAGCAAATTGAAAGCGGCTGCAGTAGCAAATGCAAAAGTTTACCAGAAGTTGGCAAGACAGTAGTAGTTCGTTGCTAGAGGCAAAGGTATTTGAAGTCTGCTTTTTTTTTTTTGTTATTTTGTTTGTTGCCTCAAAACAAAAACTACAGAAGTTGTTAGAATTTCGTTTGTATCGATGTATCAGTGTTTTGCTACTATTTTGTAAGATGACAATAGCAATAATAGTAATAGCAATAGCAATAGCAACAGCAACAGCAACACTTTAGATCATTATTTTTATGTTCTTTTGTTTTTCGTTTAGAAGTTCAAGATGCAACCGCTCATTCCCTCATTCATTCATTCGTTCAGCCAATGAATTTTTAAATTTTTATTGTTTTTTTTTCTAATTTTGTTACGATCAGTCCTCATACTTAAGGCCATCTATGCCGTCCGTCCCGTCCATTTATTGGCCATAAATCATGTGAGTTTAACATAGCGGAGGATGGCTGGATGGATGAATGGTTGGTTAGAGTTTTTGGTTCGCAATCTTTCAATTTTTATATGTTTTTAAGCATTTCTTGATTTTTGTTTTTGTTTTTGGGTTTTTTCGAAGACGTTTTAAATAAGATTGTTAAGCTTAAAACTAAATGAAGTTGAAGGTCACACCGTAAATTTGTCAAATGAAATTAAAAAAAAAATTTTTTTTCTGCTTCTCTAGTGTAACGTTCAAGTTTATGGTCAATCACTTGATGACAATGACAAATAAAATATTTTTTGTTGTTATTTTTCCTCGTTTTTTTTTTGTTGTTGAAAAAATTTATTTTCAATTGAAATCAATTGCGCTCGTGTGCAAGTGTATATTGTATGTGGATGTGTGTGGATATGGAAGTCAATGTTAAATTAGTTGTAATACAAAGGAAAATATTTCAATTATGGAAAATGACTTGGAAAACCTTGAAATAGAGATATGCTATGTAAACTGCATTATCATTTATTTATTTACTCTTTATTATATACGTACATACATACATATGTACGTACGTCCATGATATGATAATAATTTTTATTTTTTTTCATGATTCACTTCGTCGTAAAATTTTAATTATTGACAGTCAATAAAATTTAATTAAAAAACTTGATTGCTTGCAATTCTTTATTAAAAAATGTGATCAAAGGCCAATTGCGATTTGCATTCCACCAATTTTTGAGGCTTCTTCTAGGAATTTTAGTTTAGAGAAAATATTAAAAAATATAAACCAAGACGTTATTGATATGCAAATCCCGATATTTTATACAGAATTTAAGTATAAAAATGGAATCTAAGGAGGGGGTTTAATTTTATTGTCTTGTAGAGGTGCCTTTATTACTGAGGCCATACGGGTCTATTATACTCCCTTCCAACTTTATGGCATATCTCTATAATATCCCCTCCAACCCTACTGCCCAAATTAATTTATGGATGCTGTTCGGTCTTAATAACGACATTTCTCCGCATAGCATCTGATATCTATCCAAATGTTTTTCCCTGGGATGCATTAATACATCAAGTATGAGTTCCCACCATCATGAAATCTACAGGTTGGACATTCTACAGTGCCGCATAAATTCACAAAATTACGGAATGCTATTCGGTTTCAACAACGCCACCTGATATTCAGCCTGGGATGGATTAATACCCACCAAATTCTAAGAATGTGTTCTAACGATTCATTCATATCTTTAAAGAATCAATATGTTGTGCTCAATTCTATGCCCATTCTGAATAAATGTACTCTGAACATATCGCTCCTTTATTGCAACATAGCCATATCTCAAAAAAACTTGAACTTGGCAAAATGCGATTTAAGTTTTCAAGACACAAGTCCTATGATCTAATTGCCGCAAACACTTTTTGCTATAACTTCGGTTCAGCTTGGGATATAAAACTGATTTTTTTTCAACAAGTACAGAAGGTCTAAAAGAGCAGTTTTGCTTCAGTAACTACAAATTTTTAATTTTTTTAAAATATGACTATGTTGCAATAAAGGAGCGATATGTGAACCTATCTGCGAAAAATCGCTTATGAACCTCAGAATATTCCTGGATAGTCTATTGCATGACTCAGATCATCTCTTATTAGTAGTTTTCAAATGAAAGTTTCGTTTGCCCCCAAACCAACTTAGATTGAGAAGATTTTTTGTTTCCTTCCCTTCGTTGAGTACCAAGTATTTGAAGAGAATACACAAAAAGTTTCTGGTATTATAAGCCGCGTAGGAGCTTCACTACTTGCTAGCCCATCTGCTTGCTTATTGTCAGCAGAGGCTGATCATATTTGTCCTACCTATCCAGACAGTCCCGTACTATTCTCAATTTATTTTCATAAGAATCAAGCGATCGAATGGCGATACTGCCTGTATCTATTGCATACGCAAGTCAGTGGTTCAAACCCCAGCTCAGATATCAACATAATGAACTACAAATAATATTTCTTCAGAAACTCTGAGAGTAACTAAAATTTCTATGAAAAGTTAAACTATAGATGAAGCCACTGTGGTCTAGTAGGTGGTGTGTTGGCTTATTAAACGAGTTCAAACTCCAGATCAAACATCAAAATGAAAATATTTCTTCGGCGACTTCCGCGCTTAGCAGATTTTTGGCAAAAACTCTGAGAATAAATAAAAGTTGTCACGCAAAGACTTTAAAGAGGAGATTACGCTACTCGTGTATAAAATTAACACATAGAGTACAAATGGTTTGAGAAGCTATGTCGTCATTCTAATTAAGGGGTTGTAATGACCAATTATCCACGCATGCAGGCATATCCAATTGAAGGGAAACATTTTTGTGGACATAAGACGTGAATGAATACTGTAATAAAGAGTTTTAAAATGCTTTAAAAAAAAACTACTGAATTTTAAAGTACAATCTTTCCGTTTAATAATGGAAAATAATTTCATTCAAATGGCTGTCTCGGCTGGCCATGTAACAGCCTACACGATCGGTCCAATTTTTAAGCCCATTATCGATTGGGTGCAGCTGTATTTCACCAATGGCTTTACGAATTTTGTCCTTTAAAGCTTCAATTGTCTCTGGCTTGTCGGCATAACACTTATCTTTGATGGCACCTTACAAATAATAAACCAACGGTGTTAAATCGCAGCTTCGAGGTGGCCCAACGATATCAGCTCTGCGACTGACAATGCGATTGACTGACTTCAAAAACAGAGCGCAAAACATCGAGTGTAGCTTCGGCTGTGTGGCACGTAGCGCTGTTCTGTTGAAACCAAATGTGACCAATATCCTTCTCTTCAATTTTTGTGAACAAAAATTTGTTCAACATGGCCCGATAACGATCGTCATTGACTGTTCGATCGCTCTTTGGTCATTTTCGAAGAAAAAAGGCCCAATTATGCCTCTGGATCAAAATCCGCACCAAAAAGTGACTCGTTTTGGGTGCGTTGGCTTTTTAAAGCGAGTTTTCTGTGCCCCAAATGCGACAATTTTGCTTGTTTACATACCCGCCAAGATCAAAATGAACTTCATCTGGAAAGATGATTTTTTTTTGTCAAAATCGGCATGTTCTGCAAGTCAGTCGCAGGCCTACTTAGCGAAGGGAAAACGCGTATACACAACCATATTCGTTTAGCGGAAGGCTAGAACTGTTAAATCAGGCGTGAGATAAGTCTTGCCATTCACGAAATAAACACTAGTTGAATAAAAAAAAAATAACCGTTAGATGGCGGACCCATTAGTAGCCTATACCGATAGTATTTGGTAGCGGGTCTTAATGAATATTATTTGTGGTATACGAGTAGAAATCTGGTATTCAAATTCTTATTTTACCTTCTGGAGAAGATGAAATTTAATAAAAAAAAAATTTGCTAAAGAATAAAGATTACAAAGATCGCTAGGAGTTAGAGATGCTTTTAGTGGCTAAGGAGGTTATAAACATACAGAATTCTTTGCTAATAATTTTGCAACAAAATTTTTACAAATTTTTATGGGATTTGTTTTTGTAAATCTTTGGATTTTAGAACATTTATTTGATGACTCATGACTAACCTTTTCAAACAGCATACATGCATGCATTTGTTCATTCACAATTTGAAATAAAAATTTCAAAGAAAAACTAAAAAAAAAAATAAACGATTTCGATCTAATAAATCAGCAGACAGACAGATAAATGCGACTAAAGTTGATATAAAAGTTTGTTATTGTAGCCGTAATGGAGGTTTTTTTTTATAGTTTTTGGTACTTTAAATACGAGCAATTTACCTTTAGCAGCAACAACAGTATATGCAACAAAAAAAAAACCGACAACAAGTGCCACACAATATTTATTGATGAAGTTTTTGGGTTTGGTTTTCAAATCAGAAAAAAAAAAATTTAAAAATATTATGGGAATTAAGCCACTTGAAGTACAGGCACAGAACGAAATCAATAAGCGTACGAAACCGGTGGTAAGTTGCATGCAAGAATTTTTAAAAAGTTTTTCTTTTTTTTTGGTTTTTTCTTTTTTAAATACGCCTTTTAGGTGTTGAAAATTGTTACAAATTTTTGGTAGTTTTTTTTTATTTGGCTTTTTTGAATATTAAAATTTTATTGGCAACAAAAACAAAATAAAAATTCAAATTTTTTTTTAAACACTTTTAACCATCGGAAAAATTATGTTTTTTTTTTTTGTTTACGAGGCAAATAAAGTAATTTATGAGACTGTGATCCGCCGTTTGTTGTTTTGGTTGGAGGTTGAACTAAAACTTCAACTGGCAAAATTTATGGCCAAACGATTTAGCCAAAAAAATGTAAACCACAACTGTGTTCTTTGACCCAAAAATATGGATTTTCACAGCACAATAACACAATAAAAGCGAAATTTTCAAAATCAAAATCATTCATTATGCATCAATAAATTTTAATAGAATTTAATTTCTTTTTTATTTTTCCAACTTAGAAAGCGAAGCTGTTTTATTATCATTTGGTTATAACAGTTATTACTCTAGTTATTATGTTAATATGTTTATTTATATTCCATTTAATTTTCATTTTTACTGTGACGTTTCATAAAATTGGTCTCGGCAGTAGAGTTGTTATTGGTATTTTGTTCATGACCCATATAGCATACAATGAAAATCTTTATTTGGCCAAAATCAAATTTATGACTATCCACCATTCGGTTCATCATTTGTATGATCGTTATTATAATTTCTTTGTTACCAAATTGAAAGAGAGGAGGCAACATTATGCATTCGTTAAACTGCTAAAATTTTAAACCCAAATAAACCTAGATCCAACATGAAAAGTATCGTGTTGTTCGAATCTATGAAATTAAAATGGAAATCATCCATATGCAGACAAACATATCTACATGATTAATGGGTCTTTACAACCCCTCACTCAAGATTATGGCCTAGCTTCTTATCAGCACTCATGTTATGTGTGTTAATTTTACTTATGAGTGGCGGGATCTACAGTTTAAAGTCGACTGCAAATAACAGATTTTTCCATGGCAAATTTTACTTATTCTTAGAATTTTTACCAGGAATCTATGGAGAGGCCATTGATTTCCATTCCATTGATCCATAACATCAATAACAAAGGAAATTCCGGTAGCACTAATTGTTGGGAAAGAGTTGCACTCAATGAGTAAAGTTCGTCAATTAGCAAGGCATACTTAGGTCTCAGCAAGGGGTGCTGAGGTTGTGGAGGAAACACTTCTCTACTCTGCTGCAAGGCGATGACGACATCAATACTGCCTCTAGAGATGATGTTCAGAACCCAATCGATCCCGCCGCCTAGCCATGAAGAGGTTAAAGTCGCGATTATGCGACTTAAGAACAACAAAGCGGCAGGTCCTGATGGCCTCCCCGCTGAATTGTTTAAGACCGGATGTAATGAGTTGGCAGGGCGCATGCACCAGCTCATTTACAAAATATGGCTAGAGAAAAGTATGCCCAACGATTGGAACCTCAGTGTCCTTTGTCCTGTCCTGAAATGGGACGATATGCGCCAACTACAGGAGTATAAGCCTTCTCCCTATCGCATATGAGGTTCTTGCAGGCGTATTGCGTGAACGACTGAAGCCACTCGTGAAAACACTGATTGAACCTTATCAGTGCGGCTTTAGACCTGACAAGTTCACCATCGACCAGATCTTCACACTACGCCAAATCCTGGAAAAAACCCACGAAAATCAAGTCGACACACACCATCTTTTTGTCGATTATAAGGCTGCTTTCGATAGCCCCATAAGGGATCGTGTTTTTGCCACAATGTCTGAGCTCGGTATACCTGCGAAGTTGATAAGGCTATGCAGATTGACGTTGAGCAATTCTTGCAGCTCCATCAAGGTAGGAATGGACCTCTCCGAACCTTTTGATACCGTGCCAGGTTTCAGACAAGGCGATACCTTATCATGCAACCTTTTCAACTACGTCATGAAGAGTATTCTGCGAAAGGCGGGAGTGCACCGCAATGGCACTATTTTTAAAAAAAGTATCTAAGAAGATGGGTCTGGCAGTAAATGAGGACAAAACGAAGTATATGTTATCGACAAGTAGAGCCGTGCGGCGTATTGATTCTCAAATTACGGCCAATAACTCTACTTTTGATATAGTCAAGGAATTCATTTAACTTAACTCCGCCGTTACCACCGAAAATAATGTCAGTCTGGAGATCAAGCGCAGGATTACTCTTGCTAACAGGTGCTATTGTGGTCTGAATAGGTAGTTGAGTAGCAGAGACCTCTCGCAAGACGAAACTAATACTCTACAAAATGCTCATCCTACCCGTGGTTCTTTATGGCGCAGAAGCATGGACTTTATTAAGAACTGATGCAGCTGCCTTGAGAGTATTCGAAAGAAAAGTCCTACGTAAGATCTTCGGTCCAGTGCGAGTTGGCGATGATTTCGCATCCGATACAACTGTGAGCTGTATGAGCTCCTCCACGACACGGACGTTGTACAGCATATTAATATCCAGCGGCTGCGCTGGCTCGGTCATTCGAATGGTTGATCTGCGGAAGTCGGCGAAGAGGACGACCTTGTATCCGTTGGAGGGACCAAATCGAAAAAGCCCTGTCATCGATTGGTGTGACCAATTGGTGTAGGCGCGCAAAAAAGCAGAGGCGCCTGGAGAGATGTGTTGCGGCAGGCCGAAATCAGTTAATCGGGTTGTTATGGCCAATTAAATAAGTAAGTAAGTACTTAGGTCCTTGAAGTTCACGTTGTAAAACAGATATTCTCTATTAAGTGACACTGTTATAACACCTGGTTCGTGTTACTTAGACATCAGTTTAGACTGCGTATTATAATTCAAGGTACTTCAACTCAAAAACAAAATTCAAGAAGGGAAGAATACGGGGGGCATTGTTGCTAGGCAACGACAAAAGTCTGCTCAGGTGGCAAAAACTTGGCTAAAGTAAAACAAAAAAGATGTTATAGTATGGTGAGGCAGACAATTTGTAACTGCCTTACATACATACATAATTGGTCATTACAACGCTTCAGTCACGATTACGATATTGCTTCTCACACCACTTATGTTGTGTGCGTTAATTTTTATACATAAGTGGAGGGGCTTTTCATGGCAATTTTTTTTATTCTTAGAGTTTTTGAAAGAAATCTGCTGGGAGTAAGTCGCCGAAGAAATGTTTTCATATTTTCGTTTTGATATCTGACCTGGGGTTTGAACTCCGGGCCTTAAGTCTAATAAGCCAACACATTACCTGCTAGACAACGGCGACTTAAAAAACTTGGCTAAACTAAAACAAAACAATGTAATAGTATGTGTGAGGTAGAGGATTTGTTATTGCCCCTTATAATTACTGAAAGTGGTCAAAACTATTGCAAGCTCCTTAAATTTGGCACAGTCTTCTAAGCAATATCAATGAAATATGGGAATCAGCTGAACGTGAGTGCTTTTAAATTTTTAAATAGGTTTTTGAATCCTTGGACATGAGTGCTTTTTAATTCAGCATGAAACTTTTTGTCCATATGTCTTCTATAATCTATACAACTTAATTATAAGGATCTTTAGATTTAAGTTGTTTCACAGAGACCGGCATCATTGCAATTAAAATTTGGGCTTGCAGCAGAATTTACTGAATTTTAAATTTTAAAGCTTAGAGTCCATAATGAAAACTTTCTGAATTGAGTGATCTTGAAGATTTTAAAAGATTTTGACATTTACACGACAAGTATTTGTATCTGCTGCAGGACTCTAAATACGTTGCTTATTAATTTCCCTTTTATTTTGACTTTTGGAAGCTCATTTAATCATTGCAGGCAGGCAGATCCTTAATTTGTATTTTAAAAATCGTTTTTGTAAATTCACTTTTGAATGCATAAAATAGCGGATGCATGCCAAAAATGGCCAACATGTCGTAATTATGTTAAAATAATAAAAAATCAATGAAAACGAAAGGAAAAAAATCAAAAGGAACAAAAGAAATAAATTCGTATTCATGCATGCATGCATGTATGTATGCAGGAATGTACAATTGGCGCACCTGCCAATTGAATGTAAAATATTTGCGATAAAATTTCAATTAACCCATGCGGAGCTGGCTTAAGCTGTCTAGGTAGATGGGCAACTATTAACACACACTGCCATTTACAAATTACCAAAATAAGGTGGGTAACCTTATCAACATTCTGAATGCAAGATTCTTTGTATCTCTATATGCCATGAATTAAGGCAAGAGCAGGCAATTTTATGAGCAAAAAGTTTATGCAACGACCATAGATAATAGATTAAAAATCTATTGAATGCCCTTCAACAACTATGCTTAAAGTTCCTGGGCTTTAAGTATGCTTTTGACTCTAAAATACGAAATTGTTCTGGAGAAAATTACGCATTTTACAAAGTCCCTTTAGTTGATGTTAATCGCTTTGAAGTCGCTTAGTCCAGTAGGTGGCTTATTAGATGTGAGTCCTAAGTTCAAATTGTAGTACATATATGAATGTATATAGGGCTACGAGTTTCTTATTTCATTTCTTATTTCATTATTTCAAATTTCTTGTAGTCAGGCTTACTTAGCTTCCTTCACCCACCCTTGTATGTTAATTTTATGCAAGAGTGGCGAAATCAATTTCGAACGATATATTTGGGCAACTTTTCATACCAATTTTATGTATTATTAGCCTAGATACAGTGACATTGAACTCTTACAAGTTATTTATAGTCATGCAAGACAGTTTTGAAAGAGCGGGTCAGTGTATTAGAGACATTCGTTTGGGGGAGTTTACGACTGCTCGGAAGACCTTGATTACATGGGTGACATTTGCTTACCGAGCCATTATTTCACTGGCTGGTAGTAAAACCTGCATTGAGATTGAAAATAAACTTCATTAAAATAAAAACAAAAAGGAAAAATTTTTTATGAGATGATTACTGTGGTATAGAGTACGAAGATTCGAAAATTCACTAGCAAAGCTAAGTTCCTTTTCCTTTTCTTTTGGAAATAATACATCGATATTTTTAAATTTTTTGTCAATAGTTCATTGCATAGGGTGTTGGGTATATTTTGCCAGTGCTTATTGGATATAACGTGTCATATCCTGTCTAATTAATAATCATAGAGGGGCCTATGGTAATGAATATCTTAGGAACGTGATTCACCACTACCTCTTGGCAAAGAGTAGGTTAAATAACGGAATATATTTTCACAGAAAACTTTGTTTTAAATCGCATAATAACTTGAGTTCGACAAGAGAAAGGTTCGCTTTTTAACAGCAGCTTTACTGCGCTATTGGCAGTTTGGCTGGGGACTGCAGCACTAGGTATAGTGCAAAAGTTACCGTGATGTGAAGGAAACAGAATCTGTACAACACCTTTTATGCGTGTGTCCTGAATTTTAGAGCAGACGTAATCGGTTTTTTGGGGTGACAGAATGTTTGAAAATCTGAGGGAACTGGCCAATTTCATCCGGAGATCGGGGTGTTAAAAACCCATCACTAACGGATAATGACTTCGTGAACACCCAGTTAGCTTACTGTGAACGGCAAGCTACTCGCTAACATAACCTAAAGCACTTGGCTACTTAGGACCTGGTGCAAGAGACCAATCAACTGAACTGGTTGGTTTGTTGTAACAAGCAGGGCACTATCTATGGCCTTAATTTCACAAATCACTTCACCACCTACACATTACCCCTGCGTCTAATAATGTCATAAAGAATCCGCATTCCTTACAGATAAATTAAACTGCAACGAATTTCAGTTATAAATCTTAAGATTTCCTCATTTATGATCTTCAATCTTCTGTTAGACATGGTGCAGGTGGAATATAAAAGAAAGTACATTTCCGAAGCTTTAAAATCGACACGAAATGCAAGAAAATTCTTCGTTTCTCTTCAAAATTTCTGTTAACACCGTAATTTATTGTGTTTATAATTTCTTAAAATCGAATCAGCTCATCGAAGTGGATTCAACAACGTCCATAAGTGATTAAAAAAATCCTCAAAAAACTTGGTCAATATTTCAGCCACCCTCATGAATATTTTGTTTTTCGTTTTTCAGTTTTTTGCTTTTTTTTGCCATGTCTTGTCGCCATCCAGTTCGTGGTCTTACTTTAAAATGTCCGTGGCATTTATTATCATTATTTTCAAAAGATTTCATTTAAAATTCTCTTAAAGTTTTAAGAGAAAAAATCACAACGAAATATTCGCAAACAAAACTTTTATTTTTTCAAATATTGATCATACGGGCAAAATAAAGATACTTCAGAGTTTATAGAGTAAAAGGGGGGCAGATTGAAAAAGAGGAACTGTAGACGAAATGTTGGACATTCATCGTCGTCGTCGTCGTATCTAGGCTTGACTGGCCATAATTTAATTTATTTGGCGGTTCGTTGTCTGTTGTCTTTAAGCGATTTTATGTCTGCTGAATAAATAACAAGAACGGATGGATCAATGAATGAATGAATGAATAAACAAATGGTAGATTGAAGGCATATGCATGCCTGTTAACAGTTGCGCTTAGTTAAATAGCATCAATGTAGGCATATTATGTTAGAAAAATAAATCTCCAAAAATAGGAGTATGTAAAGGCGTTTCTGACGAGTACCTTTACAGTCTATGGCACTATGCCACACATAAAAATGGTAGATAAGATGACGAAATAATTCTACCGCTAAAGTCAATCGGTGCCGGCCAACGATTAATGTTCTTCACCATTACACCCAATAACACAACCTACGGTACACAGCTGCCTCTAGCCAGAACCCGCCACTCTTGCATAAAATTAACACAATCAAGGGTGGTGTGAAAGAAGCTAAGTAAGCCTAACTACAAGGGTTATGATGACCAATGAAATATGTAACTCGTTACCCTATATACATATTGTATGACAACCCTTTAGTCAGAATTTGAACACATCTGATAAGCCAGTACCCTACCTATTGGACTTCGGCGGCTTCAAAGCGATTAACATCGGGTAAAGGCACTTCGTAAAATGCGTAATTTCCTCCAGAATAATTTCGTATTTTATAGAGTCAAAAGCATACTTAAAGTCCAGGAACTTTAAGCAAAATGTTGAAGGGCATTCAATAGATTTTTAATCTATTATCCTAACACCATTACTGGTGGTCGTTGCATAAACTTTTTGCTCATAAAGTTGCCTGCTCTTGCCTTAATTAATCGAATATAGAAATACAAAGAATCTTGCATTCAAAACGTTAATAAGGTGACACACATTTGTGTAGATGGTAGTGTGTGTTGATAGTTCACCATGTACTCAGAATGCATGATACAATCGTCAGCATCTCTGGTGCTTTATTATCCGCAGGATCTATTGTTGTCCTCTAGGGTCTAAATAAGTTTTTCTATTTCGCGTGCTTCAGGTTGATGTTCTTTTCTATTCGTATTCCTACCCTATCACACATACGTATGTATATACATGCATACGTACATAAGGACGTCTTTACAACCCTTTAGTTAGGATTACGACCTAGCTTGTCACACCACTTGTGTTGTATCTATTAATTACACACATAAGAGTGGCGGCATCTACCATTTAAAGTCGACTGTAAGTAACAGATTTTTAAGAAACTTTTTCATGGCAATTTTATTTACTCTGAGAGTATTTGCCAGAGGACTGCTGAGAGGAAATCGCCTAAGAAATATTTTTTCATATTTCGTTGTATTAGAGATGTATGATTTAGGGTTTGCAATGGGGCCTTATATCCAATAAGCCAATACACTATCTACGAGAATAATGCACTGCGACGATTTACGTCTTTAAAATGATCGACAGAGAGTGCAATATCATTCCGCACAAAATTTTTCAGTGGCATCGTGAGGATACAGCTGAAAGCGAGAGAAGTGGAGAAGAAGCTAGTAAAACAACAAAGCGTCTTGAATTTATCAGACGAAAGTCTTTGAAATTTTTTGCATACAATTTGTAGTATTCGGGAGACAACTATACATCTGCTTTTACTATTTCGTTGTACTCTGCTGTACATGTAAATTAGCAGTTGATATTTGATCTGTTAAATGGATTTGGGGAATTTCAAAAAAGAAAAAAAACAAAAAACAAATTCATTTCAAACGTTAAATTAATTTTTTTTCTTTTTGGAAATTTTATTCATCAAACAAATGTTCATACGTACATATATTTAATGAATGAATCATTGGGTTTGTTTTATAGTTCGGACATTAACAAGATGCATTTGCTGTTATTGTTATTAAAAAAACCAAAAACAACAATTAAATTAAAATTTTTAAATTTTTACAGAATTTTCGGCTTTGAACTTTGCCATAGCCGAAGCGACATTTGACAGAAAAGTTGAATTAAAAATAAAAAAAAACTTTTTTTTAAAATTTTTTTTATTTTTAATTTTTTATTTTTGAGCGTTAATGTGAAAGTAAAGCAAAAGCACCTGGTAGACAATAAACCTGGTTATTTGTGTACCAAATTTGTTTGGCCCAGTTACGCTTCAAGCATAAAAACTATTTATTTTGTTAACACAAGTGATATGCTGTTGGTGAGGAGGTGATGATATTTTTCTTTTTTGGTAATTTTTTGGTTTTGTTTTTAAAAAAAATAAAATTTTAAATTTTATATTGTTTTTGTATTTTTGTTGTTGTTGTTTATTTATTTTTTTAACCCTTTGACGGACACTGACATCTATAGACGTCATAACAAGAGTTTCTGGGGGGACATAACGTGTATACACGTCGTAAATAAATAACGGAGATACAGCAAGTGTCACAAGGGAAGGGCTTCTAAAATTTTAATGTCCGTCAAAGGGTTAATTATTAATTATTGTGTAAACATTTTTTTGAAATTATTTCACCATCCAACAGAATACAAATAATTTTCCTTCAATATGTGTATTCCTTAAACCGAGTGTGAAACAAAAATTTTTTCGGTGTTTGATTTTCTTTTAATTTTTCTTTTAATTTTTATTATTTTTTTTTTATTACAATTACAATGTAATAGTTACCACGTAGTTTATTATTGCAGGAGTAATTGTTGTTTATCCATTAAAAATTTTTAATGTTCAACACTTTCATTTCATAATTCAATTAAAACGTTAAAATTGTTTCAAAGCAGCACCACAATACATATAAAATTTACGCCACTTTATTGTTTTTTGTTTTTTTTTTTGTTAATTAAAAAAAATATTTAGTTTACAAAATACAAGTGAATTATTAAAAAAAAAAACTAAAATAAATAAAGATTGGTAAACACTGGTTTAACATTTAATATGTGTTTTCAAGATAATAGTTTTCAGTAAAAAATTACTGGGATAATTTTTTTTTAAATTAAAAATTGTTTAAATTTGTAATTTCTGTAATAAACAAATTGCATGAAAATTATGCCTATTTTCGGGTGTCTATTTGCAATAGCATTAAACGATACGTTTGAGTATAAAGTCAAGCGAAAGGCAAAAATTCTGTCTAATGGTGTTTTCTTTTCTACAAAGAAAATGTCACCCTCTTACAAAGTGCAATAAAAAATGTTTGACCAACCCTGTTGCAATGTCATTTTTTATTTGAGAAAAACGAACACAAATATTTAAAAAAGGGTATACCCTGTATACCCTGTGTTTACCACTTATAAAGAAAATTTTGACTACGGTGAAATAAACTCAGTAACTCTTCTTCATCAGATGACAAAGATGAATCTAATAACTGATTTATTTCAGTTTTCGTAAATATAGATGCAGCAATATCCATATTTATATTTTTTCAAAAAAAAAGTTTTAGATCTAAAAATATGTTGTGTTTTTTGATTTGTTTTGTAAATATTAAAAAGGTGTTACCAGATCGCAAATTTTTCAACTTTATTTTTTGAGAGCTTTTTTTATAACCAAAATAAAGAAATATTTTAACACTCTTCTAACATTGAATGCAATTTTTCATATTACTGATCATTTAGCTTTAATAATGTAATGTTTCCTTAAGGTTACTCAACAAAACAATGAAAAATTTAAATTGGATAAATTTCATCTGGTAGCCCTATAAATTAACAAAAGTCATCTGATTTACAGGGCATTATCAGCACTCTCGATTTATTCAGGGCATAAAATGCAATGCCCTCCACCATTGGCAAGTGCGAATTATTTACGATAAAACATACCACCCTTTTAGAGAGCGAAACATTTTTAAGAAACAAACTCAAAATTGTAATTTGCATTAATAAAGTGCACATTTTTTGGTAGAAAAGAAAACACCATAAGACGTACTTTGCCGTGATATTAAAGACATGTCTTATATGATTGTGTAGTCGTCGCTTATTATATTTTTATTAGGCCTCGGTTCAAACAATAGGTCTTAAACATCTCCCACAAATAGAAATATTAAAGAAATACTTCTTCGCAGGTCTCCTACCAGCAGATGTTTTGCTAAAACTCTGGGAGTAAATAAAATTGCCATGAAAAAATTTCTCAAAAATTTGTCATAGTTGAATGACAGTCTATAACTGCCGTCACATTGACTGTAGGTGCCTCCACTCTAGTTATAAATGTGAGCAGCTCAATTGTAATCCTGACTGAGAAGTTGTAATGACCAGTTATGTATATCTGTAAGTATATCATGTAAAGGTACCTTAAAACCCCGACTATTTCTATTGTCTATTGTTCTACCCTCTAACTATATAGGATATCCCTGTAATAACACGTCCAAACCTATAGTCCTGACAAAAACTCAAGATGCTATTCGTTGTCGAGAACGACAATTGCTTAGCTTAAGTCCGATGTGCTTTCAGATGTGTCCTTCTGCTATGTATAAACGCACTACTGGTGTACAGAAAGTGTTCTAATGATGCATTCTCATTGGCACAGAATCTACAAATTGGGATCGAAGTTTAGGCAATTCCTCGATAGTCTTTTGCAGGACTCAACTCTTTTTTTATTATAAATTTCCTAATTGTTCTGAGAAGAGTCTTTACCTCTAAGCAGAATACATGTAATCGACAAGTAGAGACGTGTGGCGTAATGATTCTCAGATTACGGCCGATAACTATACTTTTGACTTTATTTATCTTGACTCCGTTGTTACCACCAAAAATGATATCAGGTTGGAGATCAAACGCAGTATCACTCTTACCAACAGGAGCTACTATGGTCTCAATGGGCAACTGAGTAACACACACCTCACTCATGCGACAAAACTAATTTTCTATAAGACGCTCATACTACCCGTGATTTTTTATGGCGCAAAGGTATGGAGCCTCTTAAGCACTGATGCAACAGCCTTGAGAGTATTCGAGAGGAAAGCCCTACGTAAGACCTTGGGACCAGTGCGAGTTGGCGATAATTTCCGCATCCGATTCAACAGTGAGCTGTATAAGCGGCTACACAGGCTCGACCATTTCGTTCGTATCGAGGAGGATACTCCTGTACGACAGGCATTTGATGCGGGAATCTACATAAGTCGGCGAAGAGGCCGACCTTGTATCCGTTGGAAGGATCAAATCGGGAAGGCCCTCTCATCGATTGGTTTGACCAATTAGCATAGGAGCACAAGAAGCATTTCATTAATTTTTGCCACGCTGCAAAGCATTTCCCATATTTTTGAGAAATTTTTTTAATGGCAGTTTCATTGATTCTCGAGAGTTTTTTGCTAGAAATCTGCTGAAGAGGAAAGACGCCGTAGAAATACATTTTATGTTTCGTATTTTTTTTTTTTTTTTATAAAACCAGTAGGGGATGACCCCTACTCATGTAGTTCATGGTGCAGATTTGTTAGGAAAGGTGGACAGAGAGAGGGAAGATGCGAACAGTAAGGAAACGAGTTGCTGCTGGGGACTATAAAAGGGCCAGTGCTATACCTTCAGCATTAGACAGTCTACAGCAATCATCCCCAAGAAGCCCGCAGTTTCTCGCACCACTTATGTTGTGTGTGTTAATTTTATACAGAAGTGGCGGGACCTACAGTTTAAAGTCGACTCCGAACGACAGATTTTTGAGAAACAAGAAGAGAAAGAGAAGAAATCGCCGAAAAAATGCTTTTTGTATTTTTTGTTAATTTTTAATGTCTGGCCTGGGACTCGAACCCTGGCTTTACGTCTAATAAGCCAGCACACTACCTACTAGATCACGGTGACCTGTGGAGATGTCTGACTAGGGGTTTGAAAAGTGGCCTTAAGTGTTATAAACCAGAACACTACCTACGAGATTAAGACGACTACACTACAATACGTAAGTAAAAACGTATGCTGTTGTTTCCAGATCCGTTCTTGACTCATCTGTATATCACAAAATTGTCCCTAGAATATGCAGTTCCATTAATTTTTTGATTCAAGGCAAAGGATTTACTGAGTCTATTAAGCAGACTGTCTGCGTATAGTGTATATACAGAGACTAGCGTGTGTTGGTTTAACAAGACCAATAAGAACATCTTCTACAGCGCCGCTGTAGGCTCTATTGGATTTGCCGGGTGTTGACGTAATAGAACAAATGAGAGCATGTCCTACACTGACAGTGTAGACGCTGTTGAATTTAAGGCACGGAAGTGAATACCAAAGTGCATATGAAAGTGAAGACTAAAGCTTTGAAAACTATGTTTGGGTTGATGGGCGACATGTTTAAAATGCTGCGACCTTTTAAAAAAAATTCTCAAATAGAAAACATAAAAAAATTTTCATTGAAATGTTTAGTATTTTAATATTGAATTCATTTTTAATAGTAACACACCAACAAGACGTACATATTGTATGAATTTTTCATTTAATTTTGCAGTTCAATGCCCAAAACTATCATTTGAAATATTGAATAAAAGATTTAATCACGTTTCTGGCGCTACTAACAGTTGTCTACTGAGAAAAAACCCACAATATAAAAAAATTTTTATGAAAAACGTTGATTTTGTTTTTTCTTAAATTGTTTTTTAAATTCAAAATTAATTTTTATTTATTGTTGCAGTTGAAATAAAATTTAAAATGTTTGAATATGAAATATTTATATGGCCGATTATGTATGGAATAATATAGATGCTGACTTTTGGCTAAACTAAAGTGATCAAATTTATCAAGATAAACAAAAAAAAAATTTTTGTTTCAAATTGACACTCAAATACATACACTGCGGGTCGCGGGTAAATTCGCTATTTTGCCTGTCAACGTATCATTTTGCATTTTTCCAAAACAGATTTCTTTTAATGCTAACGATTACCATTAATTTACTTTTTTTTGCGTCTTTTTCTTCATCTTGTATTAGATTTGAATTCATCTAATTGGGCTTAAGAGTTTTTTTTTTATTGATCGTTAAGATTTTATTACAAGAGGCGAATTTAATATGAATTTGGTGGTAGTGGTGGTGTGAATGGTGGACACGCCTCTTTCTAGTTACAATTTCAATACTCAAAACAAACGAGTGGTGCATAAGTAATGTCAAAATGCAAAAGAGGCAAATTGTCAACAACAATATGTCCTCTAAATAAATACGTAGAAAAGCAATAAATCCCTACACCTCTGAAAAATGTAGGTTTTTCAGTTCGTTTGTTGCATTCACGAAGTGTAAAATTCCGTTGACGGTGCCTTCGCCTTAGCGTACCATAATTATTATTATTGCTATCTTGAAGAGAGCCCATCTTTATAATGTCTCCTCCAAGCCTCAGTTTATTTCTGGATTATTTGGTACATAACCCTCATATCCTCTAGCCTTCGCCCATCTTTATCTTTCATACATAATTGGCCATTACAAGCCTTCAGTCAGGATTACGACATAGCTTCTCACACCACTTATGTTGTGTGCGTTAATTTTATAAATGATTAGGTTAGGTTAGATTAGAGGACGTGTACTTGTCAACTGTGACAAGTACAGTACCCGGAGGTCGAATTGATCCATTGTACAATGTTCTAGCTTCTTACACCACTCGTGTTAAGTGCATTAATTTTATACCTACAGTTTAAAGTCGACTCCGAACGACAGATTTTTTTTAAAAAGCTTTTCATGAAAATTTTTACTTTCAGTTTTTTGCCAGAAATCTATTGAGAGGAAGTCGCTGAAGAAATATTTTCATATTTTCGTTTTGATATCTGACCTGGAATTTAAACTCGGGCCTTTCGTCTAATAAGCCAACACACTGCCCACTAGACCACGACGACTAGTAGGTCCTATACCTACTCCCATGGGACCCACAGTTTAAAGTCGACTCCGAACGACAAATTTTTGAGAAGTTTTTCATGGCAATTTTATTCAATCTCAGAGTTTTTGCCAGAAATCGCCGAAGAAATATTTCCATATTTCCATTTTGATGTCTGATCTGGGGTTTGAATTTGGGTCAACACACTACCTACTAGATTACTATACCTTTTCAAATTTCCAATCTACAGAATGTTTCAAGGATCATCATTTATATTCTGTCTAGGGGCAGTTAAGGTGGGAGCTGACAGCTGACACCAAAGCGATTAATTAAGTCACGGACTCCACTACTGAATTTAAAGTTAGGCTTGTCTGCCACCAACCCATTAAACTTTGGTCTTCAATACGATGTGCAGCGGTCTTTAAACCACCAGAACCTCTAGTGCTGCTATAAGACATATGCTCACTGGATTTAGTATTAGTTTAACTCTAATTCAGCTGTTTTCAGATTTCTTCTGTCTCCGCAGACATTTGCCCTCTAGGCCACTATTGGTTTGACAATCGAGGTAAACAGTAAGTGCACAATTCGTGGGTTCCATCAGCAGTATTTCCCTGCAAAGATATTACGCACCAATATGGCACGTTTTCCTTTTTCTAAAATGCTTTCAATGTGAGCCCTCCATGTCAATTTACTATCTAGGGTTATTCCTAGATATTTGACCTGCTTATGCTCAGACTTATTGCCCAATGACTTACAATCTCAAGACCTTTCTGTACGATGTCTCGGAAACACTCGACTTCCAGCAAATTTGTGGCAAAAAGTCTAAGAGTAAATAAAATTGTTATGAATAACATCTTAGAGAGTCTCTTCAAAGTTCATCCACAATAAGTTTCCATATTAGTGGAACGAATACCATTCTGTAGGTATCCTGTAGGCATCCAGTACTAGTACAGTGTACGATGTGGGCTATTACTTTGGAGTTCGGTTAAATTCTTCTTGCTAGAAAAGTATCAAAAGACGAAGATAACACACATTCGGGCTTTCATAAGAGATGGTACTCGATCAGGATCCGGTTAATTTTTTTAGTTGATATGCAATCCACATTATGACATTACTTTTGGCGCAACGTGTAAATTTTAGAAAAATTTAATTTAAAATTTTTTATTTAAATTGTTTGATTTGTTAGAATTTGTACTCAAATAGGAGGCACTTACTGGTTAATGTGACATTTATTTTCAATTATTTTTTTTCTTTTTCATGCAACTCCGTATTTAACACAACAGCCATATTAAGAGCCTCACAAATAAGAGGGAAGAAAGAGAGGGAAGGGGCACTTTTAACATTGTATTTAACATATGAAAAGAATGCGATAAAAATAATACAAAAACAATTGACAGTCGAGATAAAAAATTAGGCAGGCATTATAAGAAATATTAACATTCAATGGCGATTACCTGCCAGCATACTCGTAAACGTATTGTTTACATTTACATGTCACCGTAACTGGAATTGTAATTGGAACTGTAATTGTAAATATTTTTTTTTTTTATCTGAAACCTGGTCTAGATTATTATGTAAGTATGTACTATAGACGTAGTTATTGTATAAGAATAGAAAGGTGATAAATTGTTAGCCGTTTTGTTTTTGTTATCACATCACACGTATCATTTAAGGGGCGCAGTCTTAACACGTTAGCGTTCTGATGGAGTGCCTGAGGTCAATTATGGCATGAGATAAACTATTCTGGCCAACATTTAATCTGTGGTGTGATTGAAATAAGTGTTGCGAAGTGTTGAAACACAGCATTAATGCGGGGACTTGTAACATCTGTCATGAAGTATCCTTAATTTCTGTAATCAATTTAAAATTAATTCCTGAAAAAAAAAGTGAAAACTATTCGGCCTGTCCCTATTTTTAGTTTAATAAAGATTGAATTGCAATATTGGCATATGGCCTAGTGGATACTCAAAACTACTTCGTACCTGTTGCTCATGTAAAAAAAAAATTTAAGAAGTAAATGGGTTCTCCCATGACTAATATAATATTGAGCAACCGTACAGTGTAGGGGAGGTTGGTTGTGGACTAGACTATTAGCGTAAGATTCTTAGATTTGATTTCTGCCAGGGATTCTGTTCTGTTACACTCCGGTTTGGTAGTGTAGAGGAAATATCACCTAAGTTATGGTACGAAGCTAGATGAAGGCACCTCTACGCAGAGGCCAGGATTGATTCATTGTGGTTACCTACAAATTTATTACTTTTTGCTATAATCAGTCGATTATTTGAAATAAATAATTGGTTCACATGACCACCTGATGCTGGCATGTGTTATGTTTGCTTTGAGAATCACTATAGCTAGTGACTTATTTGCGTACTCCTGCTACTCAATAAAATCCCATAATGAAGAGTTTATGGCTTCAAACCACACGATCTTGGTGGCCAATTCACATTGTTTGAACTTGGGAGGACCATGCCTTCAAATTGCTCATGCAGAATATCTAATGTGGCTTGAGGTGTATGACACGAAGCGCCGTCCTGTTGAAATCACATGACGTTGGTGTGCAGAAAATGAAATTTAGGCCAAAGAAAGCCAAAGAAATCGTCGTCGTAAACTGTTCGCTGTTGGTAGTGATGGACTTGACAATGTCGTCCCCTAAGAAATACAAAGACTCAACACCAAACACTGATTTTTTTTGTTTAATTATTCATTATTGTAGTCGCCGTAGTCTAGTAGGTAGTATGTTGGCTTAAAAGACGTAATTTCCGGGTTCAAATCCCAGACCAAGCATCAAAACGAATTATGAAAAAAAATATTTCTTCGTCGATTTCCACTCAAAAGCTCCGAGAGTAAATAAAATTGCCATGAAGAAGCTTCAAAACAGAAAATCCTATTGTTCGGAGTCAACTTTAAACTGTAGGTCCGGGCACTCAAGTATAAAATTAATTCTCACAACATAAGAGGTATGAGAAGCTATTTGCACCTTGGATGTCAGATGGATTTGTTTTTTTCTTGTTGATGTACCCATTGAAATGGGTCTCTTGGCTGAAGTTGAATTTTCGATTAAAATCCGCTGACAGGTGCACCAGAAATTAATTCAACACGTTGTCGTTTATGGTGGTTTAACTTCAGTTCCTGGGTCAACTGAATATATGCAAGGGGACTCACGTCACGAAATTCATAAGGTCTGCGACAGCCTCAGCTTCTAATGCACCCTTTAATGGAAAGCGGCCATATTTTCGCCTGATCTTACGTTTCATCAATGTACGAGTATTGGTCAATCGTTTACAGAATCAGTAAACTCTCGGTAGAACGTTGATGGTCATCGTAAAATAGGCGAAGTGGTCGGTATGCTAGGCGCGAACTGAATACCCATTTTGTAGAAGAAATTTTATTATTTTCACGTTGTGTTATTGACTATATCCATTTACAGTGATTTGGAGCAAAGGAGGTGAGTAAATGGCAATTAATTTGACAGACGTAGCTTGGAAAACTGTTTATTAAAGTACAATTACAGAAAAAAGTCTACATACACCGCTGGGATTTTATATCAAATTGAAAAAGATATTACAGCATTTTTAAAGACAAAAAATAAAACAAAAGCTTTATATACCTTAGGAGAGTTTATATCGTTTTTAACTTCTAATGGAAATAGTGTAGCTTCTATTCTCGTTTGTAATTTTTAAGTCGTTCATATTAAAAATAAAATGGAAAAATAAAAATAAAAATGAAATGATAAAGAGATAATTATCATCATGTGGCATGGCATGCTAATTTTATGCAAATATGCGTGGGTGCGCTGCAGTATATGCATATGAGTGGACAGCAATAATAAGTAATTCGCTTGCATTACTTAACAAAACCTATTGTGGTCCAACCCTTGAGAACATTCAAAACGGAGACAGACGGACAAACCAACAAAGTACAGATCAGTCGGATATGAAAAGGTGTTTGTACGTGTCAAGCTTACTTAAATGCTTACAATTAGTTTATCAATTACAGACTTTAAAGAGACTTTGTTGTTATTTTCTAATTCTATTAATTGGAAAATAATGCTAAAACAATAACAAAAACAAAAACAACATGTAATTATTCTACATACATACGTATAGAGTAACAATTATAATAAAATTCAATAGAAAATTGCAAAAAAAAAAAATTTAAAGACACGCAAACAATTAGAAAATGAAAAATAAATTGATTTTTAGGTACACGCTTCCAAATGTGTTGCACTCTGTCAACACCCCATTATGTGTGAGAGAGGCCAAGGCGGACAGACAAAGTCAAACAGCAGAATTAAATTGAATGTAATGGACAATAAGTGTTAAATATTGACTTCCTTGACATGCACCCATGAAATGTAAAGACATGAAATGACAACAAACGAAATATTGTCTCTTATGTTCCATGAATTGAATTGCATTTCATGTCATGTTGGAAAGTGGTGCCGCCAGTGGTTGTAAATGATGGATGGCTTGTTTCATTTGTTTTAATACGTTTCAATATATGATATTGATACACATTGGTATTCATTGTTTCAATAATATTTCATGAATTTTATTGTAGTATTTTCAACTTTTTAGTCAGGATCACAACCAATTTTCTTACATTACCCATGTTGTATACATATTGCTACGAAAATGGAAATGGTGTTATTAAAATAATATACAAAAGCCCCAAAAACGTCATAATGGACTTGATCATATAAAAAATGATAAATAAAATAATGGACTTGTACACGTGACCAACGAATAAGTAAAAAAAAAATATAGCAACAAAAACAATGGACTTGTTTACAAGATAGGTGAAATAAACAAAAATATAGCAACAATACCATTAAAAAAAAATTTAAAAAAAATATAAGGGATAAATATGTAAACAGCCAACAACAAAGTGCAGCGGAGAAAGAAGTAAACAAGCAAAAACAAAGTACAGTATAGAAAGGAAATAGCGGATAGACAAATACACAAGCAACAACTACTCTGCCTGGACGAATGGTCCATGGTTACCACTTGAACGGCGCTACATGCCACACAACATATGCTATATTGGATATTTCGCACGGCCGACTTGAAAGAATGGCCATCTCAATTGGTGGTAATGTAAACTGGCCACTGATATCGTGTTATTTGACCCTTTTAGCCTTTTTTTAATGGAGATTTCTTAAGTCCCTAAAGCCACCAGATAATTTCAGCCTGAGTTATGAAACATCGAAATTCACTAAGCAAAGTCATGGCAGATATTTGAACGATGTTAATGGCATCAATAGATCTTTCAAACATACATAATCAGTTACTACAATCCTTTAATTTCAGCAGTAGTAACGTCGATAATGCTATATACTTAGCCAGTATGGTCGGAGGCGCTCTTCATGGGAACGGCAAAGAGAATACTGTCCTCGGTATTCGTCTATTCTCGGTAATCGTCTAAGCGCGATTAGACAGATAAGTCGCTTAAGGACAGTGTCTGATGAAGGTAAGAAGGACTGCCATGCACAATTGGCAGGGAAAGCAGTTTAAGGGGACATTTCACCATTTAACTTCTACAACCCTTTGGATGCAGAACAAACATTACAATCTGAATTACTTTATGACCCAGTTCCTAACTGGCCATGGATGTCTTAGGAAATACCTGAACAGATTTGCAGATGATACTTCCCCTATATGCCCAAACTGTATAGATGAAGAGGAAGATGCCGAGCATATTCTAACAAGCTGCCCCTGATTTAGATGGCCCGGAGAAACTAGATTCGAGATGCTAGAATTGCGAAGACTGGAGGAACGGAGGCGAAATTCGACTTTATGTGATAAAGCTTTCGCGCTAACCAGCCCTTTTGTGAAGTGTAATATCTTACGTAGGCCTAGGAATGCCAAACGGGATCGATTTTTAAAAATCCCGGACTTCGGGATTTTATAAATCCCGATCCTGAAATCCCGGGATATTTCGGGATAATTTGGGATCCAAAAATCCCGAAAAATCAATGGAAGTGGGGTTTTCCTTATCTAAGAAGCTATTATCGAAGTCAAGTGATATAGAATTTCTTTTTCAGGGCCTTTTGTAGGGTCAAAACACATATGAATTCACAATCCCGAAAATCCCGAAAAACACTGGGACAAGTTTTTAAAAATCCCGGGATTCGGGATTTTGTGAATCCCGAAAATCCTAGGATTTCGAGATTCGGAATTTCCCGATTGGCATCCCTAGTAGGCACCAGTAATGGTGAATCCTGCATGCTTTTATTGGAACAAAAGTATCTTTCGAAGATTATCACCTCTGGCTCAAGGCAAAAAAAGAAATTACAACCCTTTAAACAGAGTTGCATCCTAGCTCTTCACACCACTTATGTTGATTGTGTTAATTTTATACACGAGAGGGAGAACCTTTAGGTCCCGCCACTCATGTACAAAACTAACGCACACAACATGTGTGGTGTTGAGAAGCTAGGCCGTAATCCTTACTGAAGGATTGTAATATAATAGCCAATTATGTATGTAATCTGAACTAAAGGTTTGAAATAACCAATTAAGGAGAGAGGATATAAATTAACAAACAAAAAGAATGGAGAATTTAATTCTGCAGTGAAATAATTTGTACGTACGCTCAAGCAGAGAGTCAAATTTTATATCGCCGTAGCGTATTCTAGCAAGTCTATCAAGATTGCTGAGTTGCAAGAATAATGGTTAGTAATACGGGTTTGGGTTCCTCTTCTATATTTGGTTGCATTTATTATTTGTTATTGTTATTGTTGTTTTTTTATTCAAAAAATATAAATTCCTGAATAGATGGTAAAAATTCCATATTTCAGAGCGCATTTAATTTTTCAAATTTCTTAAATTTTTAAACAAATAATTTTGTTTTTTGTATTCTTATAAATAAAAAAATAAATAAAAATTTTACTGACCTTTTGGTTTCTGATATCACAGTAGGGTGTGTGTTTACAAAGATTGTAAAACGGTTGTTATGTTCGTGCGATAGAAAATGTTCTCGCAACGTGGCGAAACAATTGAATATGAAATCAAGTTCGTTAAACCAAAACCATTTGGTGGATGGTGTCGTTGTTAATTTTTATTAATTGCTCGATAATTAATAATTTATTTTCGAATTGTTAAAAACATCGTGTAGAAATGAAACGATAACAAACAAATTAATTTATCGCCGACGTTGCAGTGCTGGATACTGTTGTTATTGCCTATTGTTGAATGCGTACAAGTATTATGAGGTGACCAATGGATGAAAAAAAAGTAAATGACGTTCAAGAAAGTGTTGCCCCGTTCTATGTAATGTTAGTATTGATTTTTTTAATTATTATTTTTTCTTGCTATAATGATGGCATACATTTATTAGCGTTGTGTTATTATTCTTATTTCTTCATTAAGATTTTAGATTAAAAAGTTACTGTTGAACTCGACCTAGCAGTTGATTGTTAATGAGATACGTTTAGAATTTGTTACTTCGATATTTTTTATTTATAGGGTTTATTGGTCTGCTTTTCTAAGAATCAATTACATGTTGGGTTATATTTGCCGCTACAGTAACTGCTGTTGTTTGATACTCAAGTCAAATTGTTTTCGTATTCCGCTGCTGATTCAGGATTCATTCGCCCATTTAAGCAATTAATCGGCTTTTAACTGCAAATAAAGAAAAATTAATTTGTTTTTTTTTTTATTAACACAGTCATTATTAATATTTTTATTTTATTTTAGAAAAAAAAAATTAACGTTCAAGTATATCACAGGCACTGTTGTTTTTATCGTGTGCTTAATTGTTTCGTTTTGAATTTTTTTGTTTTTTTATAATGTTTAGTATTCTTAATTATTAATTAATTATTTTCACAAAGTCATTGCAAAAATATTTCTTATTTCAATTATAACAATTTAAAAATTGAAGCGAAAAAAATTTGCAATTAAGGTTCTAAGAAATTTTAATTGTTTTTAATTTGCGAATAATTTTTTCATTTATTTTTTGTTTATAAACAAAAGAGCGGCATTTCTTTTCTTTAGAATTCATTGTTCTTTGATTCTTTGTTTATTTCGTTTTATAAGAAACCTAGATCAGTACTTAAAGACTTGAAGTTTATTTTTTTTTTGCAACATAACTACTACAGTCGCCGTAGTCATGTAAACAGTGAGTTGGCTTATTAAATGCGAGCTAGTCGTCCAAACCCCACCTTAGACATCCTAAACAAAACTAAATATTCTCTCGGTAGTCTTCTGAGAATAAATAAAATTGCAATGAACCATAAATTGTAAGTCACACCACTCATGGATAGAATAAACGAACACAGGATCTGTGGTATGAGAAACTCGGTTGTATCCTTGCCTAAATTCAGTTTACTTGAGTAATACATAGTTCCCCACCCCTGTGACTGCTTAACATATAGACTGTCGCAATAACAGTTACTTGTCAGCGATAATTTTAAGTTGGAAAATAGGCTTTGGATGTTCGCATTTAGATTTTTCTATTCCAAAATTTTATTTTATTTATTTATTAATTACAAGACAATTACAAATTATATTCTAATTATATATGAGCTGAGTAATTTAGATCAGATCAGATCAGATCAGAATACAGATCAGAGTCTCTGGTGGAAATCAAATCCATTACCCTCACGCTAATAGTCCAGCATACTACCCATTAGACTACCAGGGTACTCTATTCCAAAATAAATTATTCGAAAAAGTAGGTAAAAATCACCATAGTTTAGTAGGTAATGTGTTGTCCTATTAGGTCAAGACAGATCCAACAAAACGAAATACAAAAAAATATTTCTTTGGTGAATTTCTTTCAGCAAATTTCCGGTTCCACCCAACATAACTAATGTGAGATGCTAGGTCGTAATCCTGACTGAAGGATTGTAATGACCAATTATGTATGCATGCATGTTATATACCTACGGTAGAGTTCGAAACCTAAGCAACTTTTTTCCATTAGGTAATAGTAGGCTCATACATAACCTAATTGGCCATTACAACCTTTCAGTCAGGATTACGACCTAGCTTCTCACACCACTTATGTTGTGTGCGTTAATTTTATACATGAGTGGCGGGACCTATAGTTTAAAGTCGACTCCGAACGACAGATTTTTGAGAAGCTTTTCATGGCAAGTTTTACTCTCAGAGTCTTTGCCAGAAATCAGCTGAGAGGAAGTCGCCGAAGATATATTTTTTCGTTTTGATGTCTGACCTGGGATACGAACCCGGGCCTTTTGTCTAATAAGCCAACACACTACCCACTAGACCACGGCAACTTCAGATATGTTAGGTTGTAATTAATTGACTTAAGTAATTAAGTTTAGTGCAATCACAATGGGCCTAAATACTGGCTTAAATGGGATCACTTCCTAGGGGGCCTTTAAACGTTAGCAAATGAAATTAAAATCATTTTTTTTTTTGACTTGAGAATTGAGACAAACAAAACTTTACCTTAAGCTTTAGAAAATTTGTATTAAAAAAAAAAATAATTTAAAAATTCACAAACACTTGTAAGGATACTTTTGTGCCAAAACACTGAAGCCAGCAAGTCAAAACACTTTGAAATTTCAAGATAAACTGTTGAATGAGTTGAACTTAAGGCATACGAAATGCCAGATTAAAGATGTAATGATAATGCAATGAATACAATTGAAATTCTCAATACAGAATAATGTACAACATGTGGGACGAAAATATTTTCCAAATCTATTATTAGTTTTACGAATAATTTGCTGAATAAACAAACCGATCAACAAACCACCCACCATCACCACCATCTATCATATTTATACGGAAATTGATATGAAAAAAATTTTTAGCTGTAAAGCAGTATACATTGAGATGCATTATCATTAGAGAATAAAAAAAATTTTTAATTATTTTTAGTGCCATCACAACTCTGTTACACAATCTTTTTGTAAAAGTGGTGATTAAGTAAAAGTGAAATTACAAAAAAATAAAAATAAAAAATTAAATTAAAAATATTCTTTTTTAAATTAAAAAAAAAAACAAAGAAAAAAATATCAAATAAAATTACAATAAAAAGATGCCGCGGCGAGGTTTAAAGTGTATTATTAGCGGATAATTTAATATTGATTTGAGCTGACATCATTCTAAAATCATTTATTTGTTTTTGCTTTTTTTTATGTTTTACTCAATCAAAGTTACAGTGAACTCGCGAAAACATAAACACTGGAAATTGTGAACGTCTCAGAAACGTGAAAAAATTTATTTTTCAACAGAGTACTCTAAAACATGAACAAAAGCTCTAAAATGTGAACACTTTTTTGATTTTTTGTTCTTTAATCTGTTAAAATGGGTAAATTCCCGAACTACAGTTTGTTTATTTGTTTACTTACACACACATACATATTTGGCCATTACAACCCTTCAGTCAGGATTACGCCCTAGCTTCTCACACCACTTATGTTGTGTGCGTTAATTTTATACATGAGTGGCGGGACCTACTGTTTAAAGTCGACTCCGACGACAGATTTTTGAGAAGCTTTTCATGGCAATTTTTTACTCTCAGAGTCTTTGCCAGAAATCTGCTGAGAGGAAGTTGCCGAAGAAATATTTTTCGTTTTTTGATGTCTGACCTGGGATTCGAACACGGGCCTTTCGTCTAATAAGCCAACACACTACCCACTAGACCACGGTTTGTTTACTTATGTTGAATATATTGAACTTGTTTTTCATTGTACTCCTTTATGTATGCTGATGTGAAAAGCCAAAGGTTTAGAAATTCGCGATCAAATTAAGGAAAATGATTGTGATCTTAATACCAGTGACGGATGGCTTCAAAAATTTAAATAAAGATTTGGTTTCCGAAAATTGGCGGAGAAAAGCATTCAAATGCACCGAGTACTCACCAACTTAGTTTACTGGTAATTGAAAAATCTAAAAATCCATGAAGTTTCAAAAACTTTAGTGAATTTACAAATTCTTCAAGAGAGCATGGATGACATGTCAAATTGTTTATGGCTGGTTTCGTCAATGTTTTGTTAAAGGGGTAAATAGACTTCAACTGACAAATTTAAAACTGAAAACTTTGTAATCATTTTTGGTTTTGGCTTACTAAGTTCTTGACTAAAAAGGGGCTACCGGTAAACGCCCTAGAATCTCAGTTGATTTCTGATGATGCATTCATTTGCTCTATATTTTTGCCATCCTACGTCACATCGTTAAAAAACGTAAAAAAAAACTAAGACTGTATTATAGAAACAGTCGCTTGGCATTAGTGGCTGAAAAACAAACAGAATTGGAACTTTGGACAATTGCTGGAAATGTATTTTAAATTTAGTTTCGGATAACGATGACACCGATGATTTTTTACTTATTAAAATATGTATCATTATTCATATTAAATAGGGTAATTTTTTGTTTTAAATTTGCCTACTCGATAACGGGAACAAACTCGAAAATGTGAAGTGCCTTGGTAAAAATTAGTTTACGTTATCGCGAGTTCACTGTATTTAGAAAATATTTTAAAAATATATTCAACAGAGGGCCCACAATGAATTGAAATCCTTCAAAATTAATTAATAGTGTGTTGTTTTATTTGTTGTTGTTGTTATTGTTATTGTTTATTACGAGTTTATTAAATAAATAATACGTATTATATTGTTAAATTAAAATGATTAAAAAAGCAAATCTATTGCTCATAAGAAAAACGTCATGTCAAATCTATTTTGTTGTTTCTACGTATTGAAAAAAAATCATCAAATGATTGCGAGAGTCGTTTATAAAGTATGTGATTAAGAATTCTTATTGTCATATTCTTATGACTTTTTTATGTTTTTAGATTAGAATTATTACAGGAAAAAGAAGATGGAGAAAATTGGCTTTTCCGGATTTAAATTCAAAGATTTTAGTTCGGCCGACACTATTGCACCCAAATTTTTTTCAAGTTTCAGCATTATTTTGAGATAATCTATTAAATATGATGTAAATAATCTGGCATAACATAACGTATACAACATAGGGACCACCTTAGCGTCCGTAGTACCCCCCTAAAACTTTAAAGAGTATCCCTATAACATCTTCTTCAAGCCTCTTACTCTGATAAATTTCACTGTGCTGCGTGGCCTCAACAATAACAATTCTCTGCCTAGCATTTAATATGTGCCCAAAAGTGCATTCCAAATTGTATTCCGAAGATTTACTTACATCGCCACTGAATCTAAATGATGGGTGATAACCCCCATTCTGAATACGCTTATCCTGAGTCTAAAATTTACTGCCAAAGGACCGTTTGCCAACCTCGTCTTCTTCTTGAATCACCTCAAGTCTTGTTTTGTTGTAGTTTCTCACTAAAAGTTTCGATTTTCTTTTATATTCTTGATTCCATACGTAAAGAAATCAAATATTCTTGCAGGATTAAATTGGTAATGAAAAGATAATTCACAACACCGAAACTTACTTCCTGACACAATGCCAGGTAACGATTTGGGAATGTATCATGAAAACTGGTCTTAAGCTATGATTTGTTACTCTTTAACAAAAACCAAACTACGTCCCAATTGTAAGTTATAATGTCTATCACACTCGAGTATATTCCTTCACAACAGTTTTTAGGATTACAACTAATTGCCCAAAGTTAACGTATCAATTAAAACATGATATGCACGTGAATGTTTCGAGCTGAATATACAACTTTCATGACTTAAAGAAAAAGGAGGAAACTGTCTCTCAAAGGAGAAGGATGTACTTGGGTACTTACTACATGGATGATCTAGAGGAACTGTCAAGAATTGACATTGGCAGCCTAAATCGTTTCATCAGGAACTGCAAGTGGTTCCGGGACTAAGGGATAATGGATAACTCTGGCAGCTCAATGGACCCAATGCGGTTTAAGTGCGTCCATCCAAGGATTTTTCTACCTACCTACCTACTTATGACTTAAAGAATCGATTGGCTGACACCTCCTTAACTGTCTCCTACACAGAACCAGTAGACTTCACCATTTCGGAAAAGTGCTTTGTAACGAAACTATTTTTGATGTAACGGTTAGTCAAGAACGGATTTTGAAATAGGACCCTTTCGCGGTATCTTCCACGCGGGTATCTTTCAAGTGAAGCTCTATGCCACCGAAAAATGTTTTCAATTCAACTTGGATTGGAGATACCACCTGCATGAGGGATTGTGCTGATTTTCATGACTTAGAACCAAGTTAAGAATTTCTGTTTGATGTTATTGTGGTTTAGTAAATTCTTAAGTTTCTACGAAATATTTGCCTGTAGAAACCTGAAATAATTCAAATGGCTGGCCAAATGTCTGATCGGAGCTTATATTTATTACTACAACTGGAAGGATACTTCTAGTCAAGCTATAAAGAGTGACTGACAATCACTCGGGAGAATGCTATTGCAAGTACAATATCATTTGGAATTACGAACGATCGACTGATTTTCTGATTACGAATACAATTTGGTATGAATTACAGATTCCAGAAGTTGCCATAGTTTTGTAGATAGGGCAGGAGCCAGCTCAGACAGCAATAAAATTAAGTATGAAGAAAATATTTCTTTCTGCGGCTGCCTCTTAGCAGTTTTCTCGGAGACTCATTAAAAATTTACCATGAAAAGTTTCCCAAAAACTGCAAATACCGCCACTTATGTGTAAAATTAACACACACACGCAAAATGGTTGTGTGAGAAGCTAGGTTATAGTCTTGACTACAGAGTTGTAATGATCGGTGAATTGAATTATAATTGAATAAAGGATTAATGTGCGATCATTAATGAAACTTACCTCGTAAGTATGAATTTTAAAATGTATTTGAAAGCTGATACAAAACAAAGTGATTTCATTCAACACCCCTTATAGGCTACACTAAGATTATCCACGTTATGCAATAAGCTAGCCCTGGAATAATAAATAAACACCGCTTAACAATTCAATTTAATTTTCTCAATTATAAATACTGAATTGAATTGAATTGAACTGAACTGCACAATTCACAACAGAATGCGAGCATATGATTACGTTTTGCGATTTAATTTTAATAATTTTTTTTATTGTATTTTTTACAAAAACCCCATTTGGTTACACCTTGTTTGCTGTTTGATTTCTAATTATTGAGAGTTGATGTGTATGTTATAATGAAGTGAGTCTGGTCTGGTTGACTTGACTTGAGTTGAGTTAAGATTAGAACAATTTAACCTCCCAGACTTCAGGGTAGACAACTGCAATTACAGACAATATTTTATAAGCAACAACAACAACAAAAAGTTGCTTTGCTAGTTGTTGTTTAAATTATAGGAATACAAAAAATTAATTTACGAGTCTAAAACTAAACAAAACTAAACTAGAATTTCATTTAAAAAGCGTGAGAAAACTTCAAGACAATAAAAGTTGAATTTAAAGTTTCTCCACCATTTTTGCTCAGCCCATAAGTGATCCTCAATAGACTGGGGCTGGGGGCATATTTCATACATACATTCATACATACATATGCTCTCACATATTATTAAGATCATAAGAAGAATGCCGTAAACCTAGTTTAAATGATTTTAATAGACTGAAACTAATAAAATGGTAAGTACTCGTATAATTAATTAATTTTAATACTTAAAACATGCACAATACCATACGAAAACACTAAATATGTGAGTGTAAAAAAAAAGTAAAATTTTCCTACTTTTCATAACAAAAGCCTTAAGCATCAAAAGCCTCTCTTTTAAACAAAATCATTAAAATATTTTACACAAGAACGGTAAATTAGGAAAATCTTAGCAGCCTATCTAATCATTATAATCGAATTATAACCATCACTACTACTAATATTCACCTCCATATTCGAAGATGATTTAAAATATTTAACAACTGCCCCAAGCTGTACAACCTTTAATACCATACGGGTATTGATATATTGATTGGTTAAAATAAGAACACAAGAGAAACGATGGCAATTTTTAAATCACAGATTTGGTTCCAGTCTTAACTAATCTTAACAATCACGGAAATTATAATAACAAAGAATTACAATAACAAAAAACTAAAAAAGAGTGACAGTAAACAGTGTTAATAAGTTACAATAACAAAACTGCATAGGAATAGCAAGGTTCTTGAAGTTGTCTGTCGTTCGAAGTCGACTTTAAACTGTACGTCCTGCACACACACACTCACACAACATAAGTGGTGTGAGAAGCTAGGTCGTAATCCTGGCTGAAGGGTTGTAATGGCTACCAACAATGAATCGTCTTTCCGCTACTTATAAGTACTCATGCAACTTTGAGTATGAGTGAATCAACAGAATTGAAATTCAACTACTCTGATTCATTCGTACTCACCACTACAACATTGATTTATAAGTCCAGGTTGCAATGAGTATGAGTACAACGTTCGAAATATGTTTGATTCATACGCCTACTCATTCTGATTCATAAATTTAGAAAAATACTTATAATACTTACAAGTGATTCGAGTGACTCGAATCATTCATCAAAATTTACAGTCTTTGTTGTTTTTGCATTTACAAACAAAGAAGAAAGGAAGGCACGCGATCTTCTTGTGAATATGCGAATCATACTTATTTTATGCTTCGTGTAAATGTAGAGACGAGTAGAGACGAGTCGAAGTCAATAACATCATGCGTATTGTTAAGTATGAGTATGACGAGTACTTCCAACTTTGAGTATAAGTCGTATGAATATCATAATAAAATAAGTATGAATGCGTATAAGAATCAGAAATTATAAGTATGACTCGAGTCTACTCATCGTTTTAAATACTCGTTGCTGATCCCTGGTATGTATGTTGTCTCGAGGTCATTGGAGCTTTCTCTTCCAACCTGTGAGTTAGGTATAAATTCATTTCTTAAAGCAACATCTGGGTGCAAATCAGAAGATGCTAGGCTGGAAAATGACACTAAAAAGTATTCTAAGGTTTGTCAGGGCAATAGGCTGGGAGGGAATATTGCAAGGATACCCTATAAAGTTTGAGTGGAGTTTAATAGGTCGCAATGCTAAGATACCCATTCACTCGAATACTTAATTTAAAACATATGTTTCATCATTTCCTGGCGAAATAATTATGGAATGATACTTAAGAAATTCACATATTTTCCTGCAGAAAAGCCTCTTAAACTTTTTAAAATTGAATTAAAATTTAAAACAATGCTATCTAGATAGCAATGGTGCAATTCGACCATCACTGCTGATGTATGGTGGTAAACGCTCAATTTGTTTCGTTTTTATGCCTCAAAACTTAAATAAATACGGGAATAATTGTTTAGATTTTCATTTGCCAACTTATCGCCTGAACTGGTAGTGTCCATTACAAACTGGCTTAAATCCATACACTTGAATAATTGACAAACAAACAAAATTAAAAGCCAATTCAAATTCACAAAACCAACAGCATCCTATGAAAAACTGTCTTCATCATCATCATCACCATCACCGTCATTTGGCTACCGGCGGTTGCATTTCAATTTTTTCCCATAAATGCCATAATTTATCCCCAGTAAATAAAACAACAACTACTGGTAGTGAAAACTAATAATAAATACAATTTGGATTTTGTTTAAAGCATTTTAAAAATAAATAACGATGAATGGACTGAAGAAGAAACAAAAACATTTTAAATGATGTTTTTAAAGAAGATGAACAACGTTTAACCAAGACGATTGCAACCAAAACGACAACATACAACACAGCACAGCACAAGCTGTTCTACCAGCTGAATGAAATTCAAGTAAATTTTTGTTATACCCTACACACCGGTAAACCGGTAAGTATGACAAATGTATTGTCGAAGTCATTGGAAGTAGTACGATGTACGAGTATGCTTCTTCTTTACTTAATCCGACATTTAGATCAAAAGATTAGCTTCGAAACTGTTGAGATTTAAAGAGTTCAGTGCTCTGATACTTGAACGATCTGAGAGAGTTATTGTCAAGAAAAAAAAAAACAAACTGTCACTGTTACTCGTTGAATGACAAATTTTTTTCATTTTCTCTTGCTAGAAAAATTTTGAAAAATGCGTTCTTAGAAGTATGCGTGTTATTAGTTATTAGACGCTGAACCTTCTATGCATTTATGCAGCAAGCATTGTGGTGGTCGCCCGTCAAAACTGACTGACAAAATCCAAGCCGAAACTGTAATATATAGTCCCATCATTAATATTCCAAAAACCAAAACTAAGAGAATACGAGAACTCGTCAGCAGATTTCTGGGAAAACTTTGAAAGTAAAATAAAATTCCCATGAAATTTTTGCGTTTAACAAGACACATACACATACATAATACATACATAATTGGCCATTACAACCCTTCAGTCAGGATTACGACCTAGCTTCTCACACCACTTATGTTGTGTGCGTTAATTTTATACAGGAATGGAGTGGCGGGACCTACAGTTTAAAGTCAACTCCGAGCGACAGATTTTTTGAGAAGCTTTTCATGGCAATTTTTACTCTCAGAGTTTTTGCCGGAAATCTGCTGAGAGGAAGTCGCCGAAGAAATATTTTTCGTTTTGATGTCTGACCTGGGATTCGAACCCGGGCCTTTCGTCTAATAAGCCAACACACTACCCACTAGACCACGGCGACTTCATAACAAGAGGATACGCAATATATCAACAGTGGTTGAAGAACAAAAGTCTGTTAAATTGCAATTGACCTGCTAGTTTCCAAGTGAATTTACCATTTCCCGTATGATAATCAACATTGAAGTCGCGTTAGTCTAGTGTGTTGGCTTTTTATAGGCACGAGCCGAATTGAAAATTTTTCTCAGCAGTCTCTAGTAGTGTGTTGCCTTATCACACATGAGCCCCAAAACGAAAATATATTTCTCTTGATCGCTAACTGTTAGCAATCTTCTAGCAAAATCTCTCAGATTAAATAATTGCCATGAAAAATCTTTTCAAATCTATCTTTAGGAGTGGACGTTAAACTGTAGGTTTCGCCACACTAAATTAACACGTACACAACATTGGTGGAGTATGAATCTAGGTTGTAATCCCTGGTCAAACAACAAAAATGATATACGAAAAAAAAATATATCTTCGGCGACTTCCTCTCAGCAGATTTCTGGCAAAAACCCTGAGAATAAAAAAATTGCCACGAAAAGCTCAAAAATCTGTCGTTCCGAGTCGACTTTAATCTGAAGGTCCCGCCATTCATGTATAACATTAAGGCACACAACATGAGTGGTGTTGAGAAGCTAGGCGGCCGTAATCCTTACTGAAGGGTTGTAATGGTCAATTATGTATGTAATCCTAACTAAAGGCTTGCAATAACCAATTAAGGAGAGAGGATATACAGTAGCGAGCAGAGACCTGCGCCGAGCAAATTTGTCGGCGGCGGCGGCTAAAGTTGAAAAGGTTCGGCGGCGGCTTTAAGTCGGCTGTCAGCCGAAATATGGTAAAGTTTCGGCGGCGCTTTTGTTTATTTAAATAATTTGCATACAACATTTCCAACATTTATTTAAAGAACAAAAAAGACGTATAAATCCATCTATGAAACATTAGCCCCACATAATTGGTCATTACAACTTTTCAGTCAGGATTACGACATAGCTTCTCACACCACTTATGTGTGTGCGTTAATTTTATATATGAGTGTTGGGGCGTACAGTTTCAAAATGGACTCCAAATGATAGATTTTTGAGAATTTTTTCATGGCATTTTTATTTACTCTCAGAGGTTTTGCCAAAAATTGCAGTAAATTTACTACATAATCATTGTTAGCAAATCGATTATTAAAGAAAAAATTAGAACAAAAAGTAAAATTACACACAAATTACACACGAAGCTTATTACACACATGCTACACGCAGAATCAAAAATTACACACAATATGTGTAATTACACAGAAGGTGGCAACACTGGTCTGCTGTGATCCGATATGACATAAATAAAATGGCCCTGGTTGCTCCACCATGTTAAAGGGCCTTAGATCTCCGCAGTACATTTGCAAAAGCAAACATGCGTTAGCAAATTTTTCTGAATCTGCATTTTTAGAACTTCCTGACAATAAGGATTTTATTTTGACATTCGAATTTTAAAATTTTTTTGATTTTACGTCAATACCGTGAGCACGTAAATGGTTACAGAGGTTTGATGTCGACGCAGAAACTCCAAACCTGAAATTATTTCGCATTTTATAACATCTACAAAACAATTATCAGAAATAAGTATTCAAAATAAAATTTTCCAAAAAAATTTGGCTAAAAGCTAATTGAAATTGGAGTTTCAATTATTGTTTTGGGAAATCAATACCATTAAAAATAGCAAGGTCGTCATCGGAATCAGATGAATTTAACTCATTTAAATTATTGAAATTTGTAGTTCGTTGGTACTCCATTTCAATTTTTTGTCTTTTAAAAAATTTAACGTAAAGTTAAAAGTGTTACCACATTCACCAAAAACAAGAAAAGGTGTTCAAAATTTCCGTATCAAAAAATTAAAAATTTTTCTATTAACATATCACAAAATGAACAAGAAAAACTTCAATAATGTATTTAAGTCAAGTAAAATGAAAATATATAAATATCATATTTTATATGTAATTAAAATTTACTGTATACAATTTTAAAAATATATTTTCATATATTTAAATTTGCTTACATACATAAAACGGCGGCTGAATTTAAGCTGAATCAAGCCGAATAAATTTTCGGCGGCGGCGGCTTTTAAATTTTGTCGGCGGCTCGGCTTAGCCGGCTGTCAGCCGATCGGCGCAGGTCTCTGGTAGCGAGCACAAAAAATGCAACACTGTGCCATATGATCTTTAATAAGATCTGTTTCAAAATAACGGTAACTAATTTATCTATTTTCTTTTGCTGTTAATTCTTTCAATTATAAGTTTTCAAAGTAACCACAGTTTATTCCAAATTCTGCTTTAAAAAGTTAAATATTTTTGAATTAGTGAAAAAAGTGCAAATTTTTAGCGAGCAAAAAAAATGCAACATAATAAAAAAATAGTTAAAGTAAGTTATTTATTTAATTATAATTGAAAATTTCTTAAATAAGTTATACAATATGTGTTTTGTAATAGAAGCAGCTCTCGGCTGACAGCAAAACTGCAATCATTAAAGCCTTAGAAGAAGGAAAATTCATGCGTTAAGTTGGACACCTCTTTGGTGTAAATCAATCAACCGTATGTCGGATTAAATCTCGATTTTCCTTGAGAAATAGTGTGGAAAGGAAACCAGGTAGTGGTAATCCTCGAAAAACTACCTCTCGCCAAGACCGCCAGATGATTGCACTGGTTAAAAAAGATCCACGAAAGACCGCAGTGGACGTTGCCAATTTCGCAAATGAGCAAATGGGAGTCTCTATAGGCGTTCACACTGTTCGACGTAGGTTGAAAGAGGGTAATTTGCATGCGAGACGACCCGCAAAGAAACCTCTAATCAGTGCAATCAATAAAAAGAAGCGCCTGGAATTTGCAAAACGTTACAAGGATTGGTCAAATGAACAATGGGCTAAAGTCTTGTGGAGCGATGAAAGCAAATTTAATTTGTTTGGCTCCGATGGGGTAAATTTTGTTCGAAGACCGCCTGAACAGAGATATTCTCCAAGATATCAACTTCCAACCGTAAAACATGGCGGTGGATCAATAATGGTGTGGGGTAAAGAACGATATGTTTAAAAAAAAAATTAGTGATTTTACGTCACGTATTTACAGGTGCATTTTCCCGTGATGGGGTAGGTCCCTTAACTCAAATCGAAGGAAAAATGGACGCCAAGAAGTACTGTGAAATCCTTGGAGAACACATGCTTCCTCATCTGCAGGAAAAAATGCCTCCTGGTAGCATATTCCAACAGGATAACGATCCAAAGCACTCAAGTCGCTTAGCTCGAAACTTTTTAAGCGACAATGATGTCAATGTTTTGGATTGGCCATCACAGTCTCCCGATCTAAACCCCATAGAAAATCTATGGGAGTTTTTAGATCGGGAAGTTAAGAGGAAACATCCGTCAAATAAGAGGCAATTAGAAGAAATTTTGAAAAGTGAATGGGAGAAAATATCCATTAACACATTAATAGCTTTAGTCGACTCTATGCCTTCTAGGTTGCAAGAAGTCATAAAAAATAAGGGCTACGCCATTAAATATTAATTTTAAGATTTTTTTTTTGTAAGAATTACTATTTAATTTAAATAAACACATTAAAATTTATGCTGTTGCATTTTTATTGCTCCCATGAAATTCGCACTCTTTTTAATAAATGACAAAATAATATATCATTAATTAAAAATATTTACATAATGTTATTGATAATAGGTATCTATAACTGTAGGGATTAATAACCCAAAGAAATATTTTGAACTGGTCACCATTTTTTTTAAAATTATCGCACTTAAAGATAATTTTACCCAACGTTGCATTTTTTGTGCTCGCTACTCTACATTAACAAACAAAAAGAAAAGAGAATTTAATTCTGCAGTGAAATAATTTGTACGTACGCTCAGGCAGAGAGTCAAATTTTATATCGCCGTAGCGTATTCTAGCAAGTCTACCAAGATTGCTGAGTTGCAAGAATAATGGTTAGTAATACGGGTTTGGGTTCCTCTTCTATATTTGGTTGCATTTATTATTTGTTGTTGTTATTGTTTTTTTTTTGTTTTGTTTTTCTTTTTCCTATTTTTTTTTTTATTTGCAATACTTCTGACGTTTGAAGTAACAAGTGTTTGAATTCCGCATACATAGTATCTGGTCAGTTGTTTATTTGTTGTTGTCTGCCGTCTGTCGTCTGTTTCAGAGAAGGGAACGGGGGACTTGGAGGTTATAGATCAGCAAAGTGACTGTGTTGCATCTGTTTGGTGATTTAATTTTCTGTACAAATTTTATTTTTATTTTATTGCACCAGCAGCAGAAGCAGAAGCAGAAACATCAGCAACATTTTGTTTATTTTTATTGTACAACCGTTTGACTATCAATTTAGTAGCGCACTCGCCATAAGATCATCGTTAAATAATTGTTTGTTTTCTTTGTTGTTATAGCTATGAATTTATTTGCAGTTGTTGTTGTTGTTGTTATTATTGTTATTTTATTATTTAATCACAATCGATCGATTACATGAGGATGATGATCATCAGTTTTTTGATGATTATTCGCTGATTGATAATAAAATCAAACGAATTGCAAATAATGAACAATAAAGACACAAACACACACAGTGAGAGCGAGAGAGAAAGAGAGAGAGGGAAGAGAATGAAAGAAAAAGAAAAAAAAGTTACACAATTATCGGCAAAATTTATAATCTCATAAATGAATAGAGATCGATGGATAGAGTTAAAGATTGGCCCGAGTTTATGATGTCAATTACAATTAGTTTTATGTAATGTTTTATTATTATTGTTGTTGTTGTTGTTATTATAGTTGTAGTTGTTATTTTAGTATTATTTTATTGATGCACATAAGATGAATGTATGGAAAGAAAAGAAGAAAAATAGTGGAAAACGATTTGCAAAAAAAATTTTTATAACAAACTTTAGTAAAGAAAGGCAATTTAAAGCAACAACACAACATTATTTTTCATTTTAATTAGGCTAGGCTTTTCTAGGCTAAGCCAAACTATAAAAATTTTGTTCGTTTTACAAACGATATTAGAATTATTCCCGACAACAGAGAATTTAATTTCTTTCTGTCGAAATTGGTCATTGGAACCTTTCAGTTGGGGTTACAACCTAATTTCTTACATCACTTATGCTGTGTGTGTTAATTTCATACATGAGTGATGTGGCCCCCTACAGTTTAAAGTCGACTCCGAACGACAGATTTTCTTTTGGCGAAAAGTTTCATGGGCATTTTATTTTACTTTCAAGGTTTTTCTCAGAAATCTGCTGAGAAACTGACTACGACGTCTTCACTGTGTTCTGTATTCATTGTATTAATTATTCTCTTGGTTTTGGTTTTCGGAATATTTATGCTCAGACCACATACTACAGTTTTAGTTTCGATGTTGTTAGTCAGTTTGGACTGCATGCCATCGCATATGTTAATGCAGCGACTTTTGTTTGTTTTTGTTTCTCAAAAAAGGATCTCAGATTAAAGGAATCAAACTACGGCCAAGGCCAGTGCACATCGGATAAACTAAATATGGTTGTTCAGCGTCAGGAATTTTTTAAGAGTGTTATTAAGTTTCTATTTATTCTAGCAGGTTGCTTGTAATACTTGCAGGCGTTTTTCATTTCTTGCTTCTTGTTTGCTGACCAGTTTCTTATTAGTTTGCTCTCCATAATTTTCAATTCAGTGTTTCAGTTTTAGACCAGAAAATAGGATGAATTATGCTCAAAAATTTACTAATCCATCCAGAGAAAGGAGTCGTAATTTGGGATATTAAATTCGCAGACTTTATGCATTTACAATCCTTAAATTTGTATGTTTGTGGAGATTTAAAGGTCATATGGTGCAACATATCGTGTAATTATAATGGGATTACTTAGTTTTGATTTAATTTTAGTCAACTACTTCAAGCCACGTGACCTTTGAGCAGTTAATCTTGCGTTATGTAGTATTAATGTCATGTTAATTTGGAAGATGCAGAATATTTTAAAAGAATAATTATTTTGTGGTATACAGATGAGACATGAACGGATGCTGAAACAGAAACTGGTGTTTTTAGTCCCAGTATGAAACAATGCAAGCCTATGAGAAAATCTATGCTATCGAAAGCTGTGCTCAATTCAATTTGTACAAAAAAACAGAACATAGTATCACTATTTGATACCGCCGTTCGAACACTCGGCTCTTTTGAAGTAAGACCGCAGACAATATAGTATCTGACCAGACTAGATGGACAAAAAAAGGTTGCACTCTGTCCCAGGCCATGTGGGAAGCAGACGAGCTAGAATTCTTCAATGTAGTGAAGACGATAAAGAGAGGCAAAGACCCTTCTTAAACCAACTGGGCTATCCATAAATGTCCTGAGTTAAGTAAACGGTCACGGTATACTCAGAGTAAACTTATTTAGAATGGACGAACGTCTCCAGTCCACCATATAGATTCGGCAACGAGGAGTAAAAATCATTGGAATACATTCTTGAAACCTGTGGAATTTATAAATGCAAAAGAGAAATAGTCGTGTGCATATCATATGCTAGGTAAGAAATTTTCATTGCGTACATCCAAACACCATTCTGAAATTCTGAATACATCAAAATGTATAGACAATAATATGTCTAATGGCATGCAATTGAAGTCGTCGTAGTCTAGTAGGTAGTGTGTTGGTTTATTGGACATGACGTCTCCGTTCAAACCTCAGGTTAGGTATCTCTAGTGAAACAAAAAATAAAAAAAATATTTCTTCAGGGACTTCCTCTCAGCTAATTTTTGGCAAATACTTTGAGAGAAAATAGTGGTAGAGTGAGAAGCTATGTCGTAATCCAAACTAAAGTATCCTAATGACCGATTGATAATGTAAAAGGTAACAGTTGCATGTACGAGTCAGCGATAAGCAATGAATCGTCTTTTCGGTACTCATAAGTACTCACACGCAGTTTTGAGTATGTGTGAGCCAACAGTATTGAAATTCAACTACTCTGATTCATTCGTACTCGCTACAATGTTCATTTATAAGTATAGATTGCAATGAGTATGAGTAAAACATTGACATCATACTTACAACATTCGAAATATGTTTGATTCATACGCCTACTCATTCTGATTCATAAATTTAGAACAATACTTATAAACTTATAAGTGATTCGAATCATTCATCAAAATTTAAATATCTTAGTTGTTGTTGCATGGACAAACAAAGAAGTGAGGAGAGACAAAGACCGAAAGCAAATCAAACAAACAACCTTCTTGTGAGTACTGTAGCATTCGTATGCGAATCATACTTATTTTTTCCTTCGCGAATATTTCGAGTTATGGAAAGTCAAAATCAACAACATCATGCTTATTATTAAGTATGAGCATGACGAGTACTTCAAACTTTGAAAAGGAGTAGCATGAGTATGATATTAAAATAGGAAATAATATGAATGACTAGAATCTACTCATCGTTTTAAATACTTATTGCTGATCTCTGGTACGAGTATATCATAAAATTTGTTATAGGCAAGCAATATAAAGTTTATGGGGAGCATCATTAAATTGTATTGACGCAATACTAAGAACCATTGCGATGCTATCATGTTATCATTGGTATAAACATTGATCAATCTAATTTGAATAAAGCAAATTGATCGATTCCATTAGCTTTTATTTTCCCCCCAGGAAAATTCATCATTTCATGATCCACCAAAAAAAATTATATTGATGCCGACAATAAATATTGCAGCCTCTTGCAACATGTATGTTCGTAAACACAATCCATTCCATTAAAAGACTCTTCTTACAACATTTTTTTGTTTTTGTTTTTGTTTTATAATAAAAAAATAGTAGCAACAGCAATACCAACAACAATAGCAATCACATCATTATGATTATTGTTGTTACAATTGCTTCTTTTTCACATCAAAATCAGTTCATGGCTTGGAAATAAAAAAGATGAAGAAAAAAAAGTGGAGAAAAAAACTCACATCACATCACATCACATGAACAAATACAATAACAGCAACACAACCATAAATATGCAAAATATTTGAGAAAAACTCATACACACACACACACATAAACTCTTTCACACAGATCAAATGAAGCAGAAGAAGAAGAAGAAAAAAATCATTTGACTGACTGACTGACTGACTGAAGAAAATGAATGAAGAAAACCTGAATGAATGAAGGAATATTTTTGATATCAAAACAAATCAAATTGAAATTGAAATGAAGAAGAAGAAGATGAAAAAGAAGAAGAAGAAAAACTTGAAAAATTTTATACAAAAATAATGGAAAAGAAAAAAACAAAATAAAAGAAGAACAACGACGTCGATGACGACAACATTTTTTCACTGACGGCGACAAAACAATGCTTTTGCTGGTGCTGTTGCTGGTGTTATTGGTGTTGCTGGTGATTGCTGTCGTTGCTTGGTGATATGATCACATTATTATTGTTGTTTGGCTTTTAAAGTATTTTTGTTGGTTCGTCTGTATTGTTTGTAATTTTTTTTTTTTTACCTTTTGCTATAGACAATAGAGTGAAATACCCAATGAATGTCATAAATTTTAACCAGGCCTAAAGCACAACTTGCTACTTGCAATAACAACAACTACTACATGACAACAATAGCAATAACAATAATAACAATAATAATAAAAACAACAAACACTTACAAACCTATACACTCTATACATACATACCCAATATTGCAAATAAAATGCAACAAAATGTTGCGCACACATTTTCAAATTTAAATCGGAATTACAAAAAAAAATTTCAGACAACAAACATGCTGCAGCAATAAAAAAAAAAAAAAAAATATCTGCAACAACAATTGTTATAGAAAACAGAAACACAAACAAAAAAAAAAACTGCAAACACTTCCAAGAAGCATCAGAGTTGGCAAAGACGTTAAGAGAATTTATAAAAATCTTCCAACTAAATAGCAACGAAAACAAAAAAAAAAATGTGATCTAAAAGAACACTGTTTCCAAAAAAAAGAAAAAAAAGTTCTTAATTAATAGTATTTCCTCCATACGAGTTATTGTACTCCACTCCCCTCCAACTTGATAGGGAAGAAATCCCTATAATGTCTCCTACAAATCTATTGGCTCAAAGCCTGTTGCCCCGACAATCTTCAGAATGCTACTCGAATTGAATATCCCAAATCATGACTCCTTTCTCTGAATGGATTAGTAAATTTTTGAGCATAATTCATCCAATTTTATGGTCTAACACTGAAATACTGCATTGAAAATTATGGAGAGCAAACTAATAAGAAACTGGTCGACAAACAAGTTATGAAAAGGAAATGAAAAGCGCCCGCAAGTATTACAAGCAAGCCTTAGAATAAATAGAAACTTAATAACACTCCTAAAAAATTCTTGGCGCTGAACAATCTTATTTAGTTTCTCCGATGTGCACTGGCCTTGGCCGTAGTTCGGTTCCTTTAATCTGAGATCCTTCTTTGAAAAACAAAAACAAACAAAAGTCGCTGCATTAACATATGCGATGACATGCAGTACAATGAAGTCGCCGTGGTCTAGTGGGTAGTGTGTTGACTTATTAGACAAAAGGCCCGGATTCGAATCCCAGGTCAGACATCAAAACGAAAAAATATTTCTTCGGCGACTTCCTGTCAGCAGATTTCTGGCAAAGACTCTGAGAGTAAAAATTGCCATGAAAAGCTTCTCAAAAATCTGTCGTTCGGAGTCGACTTTAAACTGTAGGTCCCTGCCACTCATGTATAAAATTAACGTACACAACATAAGTGGTGTGAGAAGCTAGGTCATAATCCTGACTGAAGGGTTGTAATGGCCAATTATGTATGTATGTAGTACGGTGCATAATATTTAATGGTTGAAGATTATTTGAAACAAAAAATAGTCTAAAGGCGTTAAATCGCACGATCTAGACAGTCAACTGACGGGTCCCGAACGTGAAAAAAATGTTCACCGAATTCGCCTCTCAATTAGTCCATTGTTGCGTGTGCTGTGTGGCGTGTGGCACAGTCTTGTTGAAGCTACATGACATGCAAGTAAAGCTCTTGCATTTTGGGCAAAGAAAAAGTTGGATATCATCTCACGGTAACGCTCACGATTCGCAGCATCTTTGAAGAAGTACGGTCCAATGATGCCACCAGCCCATAAACCGCATCAAATTGTGACTTTTTCTGGATGCATTCGTAGCTTTTGCAATGCTTCTGGCAGATCTTCGCTCCAAAATCGACAATTCTGCTTATTTAGATATCCATTGAGCCAAAAATGAGCTTCGTCGCTGAACAGAATTTTTCGATAAAGAAGTAGATCTTCGGCCAACTTTCCAAGAGGCCATTCACCAAAAATTCTGCGTTGCACTAGGTCGTTCGGCTTCAATTCTTGCGCCAGCTGTATTTTGAAAGGCTGCGCACCTAAATCCTTCCGCAAAATTTTCCACGTTGTTGAGTAACATAGGCCCAATTGCTGCAAACGACGACGAATCGATTATTGATGGTCATCATTAAAACTGGCCGATACAGCTGCGATATTTTTTTCTGTTCGCACTCTACGTAAGCGTGTTGGTGATTTAATGTCCAACAATGTAAATTTGGTGCGAAATTTAGTCACAATAGCCCGAATAGCCGCTTCAGTGGATCGATTAAACTTTCTTAACAGAGCTGGCATTTTGATAATAAAATTCAATGATTTGCAAGCGTTGTTCGTTTGTAATCTGGGTTCTTGGTTAAATTATCGACCAAACTGAAGATGTTTGACAGTAAAACAAAAAACGAAAAGTGCGTGAGATGTTTAAACCATTGTTGCCAAAAAGATAATGTACATGTCAGGGTCTCGTTTTCCAATATCAGCTAATTCCTGAAAAGTCTGATGCATAATTCAGATCTCTTTTGACTTTAAATTTCCAACAAAAGTTTCAATTGCCTTAAACTCACTTTTTTGAAAAGTCCTTGCTCGTCTTTATCTTCCTTTACAATGATCATACCGCTGCCACTCTAGAGAAGGTTTCTGAGTTCAACAACGACATGTAAGTTCTCTTCCTCGCAATTTCGTCTGCTTGCTTATTGTTGAGAATTCTCACATGACATGGGTCCCAGCAGAGAGTAACCTTATTCTGTTTACCTAATTCACACATCTACCCCAGACGACTGTGCCTTATTATCTTCAATTTAAATTCATAAAAGGCGAGCGGTCGAATGACAGTTTGGCTGGCAGATAGTATTGCTATGTCCTGTCTTTTCTACCCCCGCCTATCCATATCGAATTGAGTATATCTTCTGATGGCACAGACTTTCACTATGGAAGATGCTCGTGAATTTCCCCATTTTCTCGCATTATTTTATACTGGGACCAAAAACTTTTGCTTCTGTAACAGGGTCCATTCTGGACACTTCTGTATACCACAAAATTTAAGCCGAGTTTGTCGAATGACTACTATCAGATTCTATAAGCTCCATATGTTGTATGTCCTGCCCAAATTTTAGTGGCATATACTTCCACAGCGAAGATATGGGCAAGTTCCTTTATGAGCTCTAAATATTTTATTCTGCGATCAAAAAATTTCAAAAAAGTATGCCCCTAATTCTACTTATTTTTGTTGCTAAGTGTCGTTATAAAGCATTTTCGAAATCATAGAGTCTATTGGTTTAATTCAGGGGGCAATTAAGGGGGAATCAGTCATTCAATCGATTCATGTATTTCATGTTGGAATTGTTTTTCTTCACTACCATAGGCGGTTGACTTTAATCTAATAAAGCTAATAGTGCAGCTGTACTACAGATTATGTCGCTGTAATGCCAATACGCTCTAACCTGTATATCGTATCCAAATCTAATTGGGCTGTGTTCAGATTTTCCTTGTCTGCACACACAATTGCTCAATAGGTCAGTATTGGTCTTGACCAGCATCTGGTAGAACTTCAGTGCATAATTTCTAGGTTACTTCCCCAGTATTTCCCTGCCAGTTTTCTACATGCCTGACCTTTTCTGTGTTTTTGCTAGATATTTTCTGTATTATTATCTCACTTAGTAGTAGAACATCCAGTCTCTCTCTCTCTCTAACTCTTATGGAAACAGTGTAAAAAAAATCTGTCATGAAAATGAAAAAAAATCTAAAACAATAACATACTTAAACGCCTTTTTTAAGTTATGTGCTATGAAATCTGATTTTTATTAAAAAAAAAAGAAGAGATTCTCTACTACCAACTACAAGTTAAATAGGCGGACAGTTAGACGGATAGACATAGGCAATACTTATAGTGGGACGGATATGGGGATGGTAGGGGGTGGCGTACTTGAGAACAAAGTTAAGTAACAAAATACAATAACAATAAAGCAGTGAACAAAATATGAACAGCATCACTTGAACTGAAGTCTAAAGACTTAAAAACTAAAGACTGGTAGCAGACAGCAGACAGCATATTAACACGGGGGATCCATAAAAGAATTGAAATTTCAACAGAAAAAAACAACGAATAAAAACAACAAACAAGTGAACAAATTTAAAACAAGTCGGAGATGGAACAACAACTAATAAAAGACAAAAAAAAAAAACGATTATGAAATATTTATTTGAAGAGTGTTACTAAATTCGAGTGTGAATTTTTTTGTTTTTGTTTTTTTAACATAATTTTCATTATCAAGATTGTTTCTACCCATGCACTGCCTACTATTTTGGAACAAGGAAAATAGGTTATGGGAAGGATATAGACAGAGCAGTAACAGACGAAAGAAGTCTACAGTAAGACAGAAAATAAGTCCTCTTACAGATACTTTGGATAAAGAACGAACTTGGTCTGTAAAGCAGTATGTAATCCACTAGCCAAGCGACCACAAAGGAATTCAAACCATGATACTACTATGGCACAAGGATATGAATCGCAGCAAAAAATTCAGAAAAAAAACATAAATTTTACTCAGCCCGTTAAGAGATGTGGCCATCCATAAATTCTTATAGGTTAACGTACCTGTATAGTTGCCGTAGTCTAGTAGGTAGCGTTTTGGCTTATTAGACGGAAAGCCAGAGTTCAAGTCCCAGGCCGGACATCGAAATAAAATACAAAAACTAGTTTTTCGGCGATTTCTTCTCAGCAGATTTCTGGCAAAAACTCTGAGAGTAAGTAAAATTGCCATGAAAAGTTTCTCAAGAATCTGTCGTTCGGAGTCGACTTTAAATTGTAGGTCCCGCCACTTATGTATAAAATTAACGCTCACAACATAAGTAGTGTGAGAAGCTAGGTCAATAATCCTGATTGAAGAGTTGTAATGACTAATTATGTCTGTATGTAACGTACCTGTATAGTCGCCGTAGTCTAGTAGGTAGTGTTTTGGCACAACAATATTTCTTTGGCGACTTCCTCTCAGCAGATTTCTGGCAAAAACTTTGAAAATCAATAAATAATCCGTATGTAGGTAGGTAAGTAGAAGTGGCTGACATATTTAGGCGGCACACAGGTCCCATTGTGATACCAAAGTTTTATATTCTCCCGTATTCTAGTTAGCAACTATTCGGAATTTTCGATGAGGCGACTCATGCTGTTAATATCTATGCATGACACTGATACTACATCCATGTAGTAGGCATCCACGTGCCTCTTTCTCCTCCGGCCAAGTGCCGGGCATGTACACAGGGGTTGAAGCCTCTTAATGAATTAATTAACACAATAGATCGTAATTATAATTGAGGAGTTGTAATAACCGATTATGGACATGTAACGTCTCTGAGATACTTAATTTAAAGACCCACTTAGCCAAATTGGTAATTGCAAAACTAATAGACTTCGGTGTTGACATAAGTGTTTGTGTTTACTTTTGATTAAACTAAATTGTTTTATTTTTATAGAATTCACAATGTTCTGACTGCTAATATACAAATCTGTGTAGTTTCGCCACACAACCAAATACAGAATGGATTAGTACACAAGACCATAATGAATTCATTCAAATCATTCATAACATAATATTCAATCTATAATTTATAAATTTTCTAAACATTTTATTTTTATTTTCAAAATTATTTAATATTAACTAGAATTTGTTGTAATCAGAATTATTATTGGCAGAAATAAAAGAATAAAAATGTATAGGAATAAAAAATGATAATAATTACTCACCATTACTAGAAGCGTTGCATAGACATCAGCAACAGTTTTTCTATAAAGAAAAGAAAAGAAAATGAAAAACGATTATTATTTTAAAATTTTGTTTTGTTTTTAATATAATAATTGAAAATTAATTGTAAGAATATTTTATGATGTAAAGGACTATGCAAAGGCTATAAACTTGTAAATTTTGCAAACCCGTGCCTCACGCCTTAACAAAATGATATGGAGAGCCAATTCTCCTATTTGCCTTCTATTAACGTGGTGTTTCCATTGCTCGTGTTAGTATGTAAATACAGTAAAACCCTACTTAACGTTATTTTAGTATTACGCGGTAGTATTGGGATTCCCCTAAATCACACACTATATAGATACTTGTTGTGTATGTGTGCAAATGAAATGGCCATGCACCAACCAAAAGCGGTGCATTATATAGCGACAGTGTATGTCTTTTATAACGATATTTTGTTGTTAGTCTGTCCAAAATAAAGATTCCAATAAGATCTTATATGTATATGTATTATATGTTTCGTATAGCACTGGAACTTATTAAGCGGAGTCTTACTGTACATATTGTGGTGTTTTCATGTAAAGCCTCCTAAACCTTTACGTGATTTCACATTAAGCTGAAGGCAAAAGGATTTCAATGGTTGTTAATTTTTAAGATCAACAACAACGAGAATTCAGTCAGCCTTGTGTAAAGCAAAGTTGCTTGTAAAGAGAATAAATGTGGTATGAAGATTTCTGTTACAAAGATCTATTGAACCAATTGTTATTGCGTACGCTGAAGTGTGTAAAGAAATAATAACAATTAAAGCAAATTATTGTTGTTTAACTCAAATCGTTAGAAATGGCATAGGGAATTGTGGATAAATTTATTTTTATTTTATTTGTAATTTACGACCTTATAGTTTTTAATGTTCTTGAAAGGATAAAAACATAACAACAACATTTGTATTATTAGAGAAATAATGGGTCTTTTCCTAAAAATCTATTTTTGAATAATTAAAAAATAATATCATTTAGGGGACAGTAATTTCGATCCTTTAAATTAGATTTTTTTGGCAATGTTAGTTTGGAAAGAACGTTTTTTTTTTCGAACGTCCCCGGCCTCACACTAACCTACCCTCACCCGATCGCGAAGGGCTCGTCCCCATTACGTAGGGACACGTACACACTACAGTCCGGACTGTAGCAGTTAAGGGAAAAGTTATGGTAACGAGAACATAAAACAGCTACAGAACTTAATCACAAGCTGAATAATGTAACAATGAAACAGAACAATTAGAGACAAGAAGGAAAATACATTTTTATAGAATAATTTATAAACTAATGCCAGTATACAAGCCAGGCTTTATATTACAAACACTACAATTAAAGTCTATAAAATCATAATGCATATTAAAATCATTACATAATCTACGAAAAGGAAAATTAAATGCATAATTCGTTCTATAGAAATCTAAAGAATGAGGATGATAGTGCCGTGAAAATCTTGCCGGAATGCTGAAATTCAGGCAAAAACTCAAAATCGATATTACCTTTAACCAGATTGAAAACAAAACAAACACCTAAAACAGACCTTCTACATTCCAAAGTTGAAAGTTTTACCAAAGCTAATCTATCCTCATACGGCGGAAGCCCATTGGCATAATCCCATCCTAAGCCACGTAAACGGAATAAAAAAAACTGCCTCTGCACAGACACGATTGAATCACTATGACAATGATAGTATGGATTATGGATTCCATATAACAGACGCATACCTCAAAATAGGCCTAACAAGTGAAATGTACAGTAGTTTTGTTATATAAGGATCAATGAACCAAGAACAGCTCGAGCCTTGCCAATCATCAAACTAATATGATCAATAAAAGACAATTTCATATCCAATAACATTCCCAAATCAAGAAATGAAGGCACAATTTCCAAAGAGCAAAAATTAATAACATAAGTGGACGAGATTACAGTAAGGTGAGAGAAAACCATGCATTTATATTTTCTCAAATTAAGATCCATTAAATTTATCCTGCACCAAGTAATAAACAAATCAATATTTCGCTGAAGAACAGCCTGGCCATGATCATCATCAAAAGTATAAAATAATTTAACGTCGTCAGCATACATCAGAATATTACAATCAGAAAGAGCAGAAGAAAGGAAGGAAAAACAGTAAAGGACCCGAATGGCTACCCTGCGGAACACGCGGAAGTAATATATACAGTCTTAGACAATGAATTCCTAAACAATACCCTCTGAGTCCAAAGGGAGAGGTAGGAGTCTAGCCAACGATGAATAGTATCAGGACTACCGATTAGTGAAAGTTTAAGAAGCAAAATTCTATGATCAACCCTATCGAAAGCTTTCATAATTAAATAACAAATAACAAATGATTTTAAACACAAACTTGTATTTTATTTTCAATATTTAATTGAAAATTTATTTGTTCGGTGAAGACAAATGAAATTGATAGAAAAACAAACAAAAGACTTAAGAAACAAACTTGTTTTTGTTTAAGGCTGCATGGATATTATTTTCATGCTTGTTTCCTAAGTCTTTTTTGTTGTGTTAGTGTTGTTGTCGTCATTTAATGCATTTTTACTGCATGTAAGAAAGTAAATTATTTTAATTTTTTTTTTTATTTTTATATTTTAAACTTTAAATTGTTACGTAACAATCAAATATTTATGGCATGCGATCAAAGTAAATCATCGCTTAAGAAGAAAAAAAAATTATTTTAAAAACGTGATCATACCTCCCGGTCATATAACACTTTATACGATGATGTAGATGATGATGATGAAAAATGTCTTTTAATATGGGGTCGTTTTGCAAAGGCGACATTTTTATTTCCATTATAATTCAAACTGAGTCACGATAAATACTCTAACATTTGTAACTATTTATAGTTTTTTTTTTTTGGAAAAATATACACACATACAAACACATTTCGATACATGCAGGAGAACTATTATTATTATTCATAAATTGTCAAAGAGAAGAATGAGACCAAAAGTTTTCATGGCACAATAAATGACTACATAATGCAGTGACATGAAAAACCTGAAAATATTTGCCGAAAACAAAAATCTATCAAATTGTTGTTGTATTTGATTTATAACAACAATAATAACAATAATAAGGTGGAGATCATTAAATATTATTCATAATAAATATTCAATAAAAATAAAAAAATATTCATAACAAAAGACAAAAAAAAAAGATTCATTCAAACATAAATTTAAAGGTTAACTGGTTAAAAAAAAAACTTTATTTCTTTTGTTGTCGTTGTTGTTGTTGTTGTAATTTTACTTTGTAACTAAAAATAAAAGAAGAAGAAAAAAAATGCAAAATGTTCTGCTTCAATACATAACGATGACATTTCATTATAAAAAACAAATCTTATTAAATAAATCAAAAACAAAATAAATAATAAATAAAAAAAATACGTTAATATTGTCAAGGTTTTATATTTGTATACGATTCTTTGGCTAACACAACTGGCTTGGCTGGCTTTTGTTTCTAAACCAAAAACTTCTCCATTGTGAGGGGGTGCTTATAATTATAACCGCGGTAGGTAGATAGGTAATATTAAGGTGTAGGTAAGCAAAATTTGTTTTTTATTTTCCTTCTTCTTCTTTTCTTCTAATCTATTCATAACTGTATTATATAACGTACGTATCATATTGCCAATTATTTTGACCATTCAATTGTAGCCAGAAAAATAAAACTCAAATCAAATCGAAACAAACAGAAAGAATTCAAAAGGTGTGTCCATGAATATGCAAGAAAAACTAAACTCCCAGGCCAGTGATAGAAATCTTAACGAATTTGTTATAATTTTTCTTATAATTAAAAAATACAATCGAAAAAGAAAAAATAATAGTTTGTGTGGAATATAGGAGAACCAATCAGACATAAGAACAATCACTTTCAATTGAGTTTAATCATTGGTTGCAACATTATTTCATAATCAATTCGAGAAAACCTCACCTATAACGCCAATACGTTTGTCGTATACTTGTTAGAACTGAAAGGCATTGGGATTTTTGTTCATTTCCTTCAAATATTTAACGCCATGATGAGTTAAGATAAGTAAAGTCCTATCCATTTCGTGGTTTCAAAATTATGGGGTTGGAATTCAACATCTATCAAACTAAGTTGTGAAACCAATTTTGTACTTTTTAGTTGAAAGTCTGACATTGACGAATATGGATCGCTTAACTATCACACAAGGCATAAAAATGAGCAAAACCTATTTCAAAAATGGTGATTCTGCCACAGCCACGTATTGTGCTTTAAGAGGAGATTTTGTTTTACATAATCGTCCATCTACGCAAGCAATTGGCAAAATTGTGAAGAAATTTGAAGAGACTGGTGTGGTTATAAATATTGAAAGGTCTGTGCATCATCGTTTCGCTCGTTCCCGAATGTGTCGATTCCTCGTCGATCTCAGGAATTAGGACTATCTTACGGCACATTATGGCATATTTGGTATTTAGATCTGCACCTACATCCATATAAAGTCTAGCTCACGCAACAACCGAAGCCAGCTGACCATTCACAACGTCGTAGATATGTGAAATGGGAACAAAAGGCGGTGGATGGCAATTATTCGAACAAAATTTTCTTCAGCAATGAAGCACATTTCACACTCGGTGGGTATGTGAATAAACAAAATTGTCATATTTGGGGTTCTGCGAATCCTCAAGTAACTTGAGAGAGGCCATTACATCCAAAAAAAGTCACTGTTTGGTGCGCTCTTTGGTCCGAAAGTGTGATTGAACCTTACCACTTCGAAAACGACGATAGACCGATTATTACCGTCAATTCGGAGCGTTATGGTCATATGATAACCGACATTTTTTGTCTGCTATTGAAGAATGCGACTTGGAGAATATGTGATTTCAAAAAAAACGGTGTTACATGCCACACAACTCAAGCGAATATGGTTTTATTGCAAGAGACATTTTTTTGGCCGCGTAATTTCTCGTCGTTGCGATATCAACTGGCCACCAAGATCATGCGATTTGACACCATTAGACTTTCTTTTGTGGGGGGTTACACGAAAAACCGTGTTTATGCAGATAAACTTTCAACTCTAGAATACTTAAAAACCAACATTCGTCAAGTTATGGCTGAGATACCGTCCAATATATGTCAAAAAGTGATTGAAAATTACCTCAAAAGAATCAATGCTTGCAACATCATTTACAATAAAAAAGAAATATCATGAAAAAAAAATATTTTATTTGTGTATTTAATTTACGTTTACTTTTGAAACCACGACATGGGTAACCCGGTACTTAACAAAAATGTATGGTCAAGTAACGTAAATAACAAGAATTGTAATAAGCAGTCGCCCCATAGTCTAGTTGGTAATATGTTAGACTATTAGACATGAGCAGACAGTTCAAACCTTAGGCCAGACATCACCAACAAAAAGGAATTATGAAAAATAAAGTTGTTCGACATAATGAGTCATTATTCATTATCTTTAATTTAAGATTTCGACCTAGCTTCTTACACTACTCCTGTTGTGGGTAATTAATTTCGTCCATAAGTGGTAGAATCTACAGTTTAAAGTCGACTTTGAATGACAGATTCCTTTTGAGAAACTTTTTCATGTCAATTTTATTTACTCTCAGAGTTTATGCCAGAAATCTGCTGAGCCAGGAAGACGCCGAAAAATATTTCCTTCATATTTCGTTCTGTTGAAGATGTCTGACTTGGAGTTTAAACCGAGGTCACATGACAATAAGCCTCACTATCTACTAGACATAATGACCTAATTATGTATGTGTTAAGAAAATAAATAGGCAGTGTATTGGCTTATTAGATGTAAAGCCAGGGTTCAAGCTCCAGTATTTCTTCGGCGATTTCCTTTCAACAGATTTCTGGCATAAACTCTAAGAGTAAATAAAATTGTCAAGAAAAAGCTTGCCAAACATCTGTAATTCTATGGTGTGAAAAGCTAGGCCGTAATCCTAACTGAAGGGTTGTAATGGCCAATTATGTATGTATGTATGTATTATCTTTATTGGCAAACAAACGATTGTGTTACCAATATTGCGAGTTTCGTACACTTTTGTAAAAGAATTTATCAGTTTTTTCGTTTTTAAAATATCCCTTGGCATTGCTTTTATTATTTGCTCTAGAGGGGGATAATAAATCAACAGCAATTGAAAAAAATTTTGCAAATATTTAGCGTTTGTTTCTTAAGTCTTTCGTTGTGGATCATCAAGTTTTCCAACACTTGCAAAATATTAAATTTTTTACTCATGATATGTGTATGCACATATGATTGAATTTGAAAGAAAATTAAAATTTTTCAAAAAACTAAATTGGATTATAATCTCCCTCTCATCACATTTTGCCATAATTTCCATTTGTTGCTTTAATTTTTTGCATTTATTATGACTGCGTTTCGTGTGTTTATGGGTGTTCACTCTAATTATTCATATTCACATTCGTTTTCATTCAAATTCAAATTCAATTTGAAAAGAGTTTCAACTGCAACATACGAGTACATGCATGCATGCATGCTTGGCATAATGTCAAGTTATTTGGTGTGTTATTTGGTGACAATAAAGGAAAAAAAAATTAATTTTTATTCACACACATAAAGAAGACGAAGAAACTTTTCACTTTTTTTTCTTTTCGTTCGACTTGTTTGTACATTTATTTGTTGCTGCTGTAATTTTGTTTAAAATTTTTTTTAAAAACCTAATCACGTGTTTGTGGCAATTGTGTTTGTGTTTCCCAAATGTTGCGTAAAAGCAGTTAAGTTGATGATTATAATGATGATGATGATGATGGAATGAATGAATGAATGGGTTGCCTGTGCTTAATTGACTGTCAAAATAAAGGGCGCAGACTTGTTCAAGAAGAGCATTGCTTGCGGCAACATTGTATTCACTATTAATACATAGCGGGTCTGTTTCACTTTCAATGCGTTACAAATTTTTAATATTCTTGTCACATTTAACACCCGCCGTTTTACCTAATTTTGGTTGTCTTTTTCAACTATTTTGCTTGACTTGCTTTTGTTTTTTCTCTGTTAATATTAGTAATTACATAAGCAAAGATAAATGATGAGGTAGAAATGTTACAAAAAAAAGCCAAAAGAAAAGAAAGTTCCATTTGGTTAAACCCGAACGTATAATATCACCCAACAAGCGGCGCTAGATATTTAACTAGTACGCCTGAGGCATAAACACAGTTCCGGAAACCTTTTCTGATGGGAATTTTAATCTGCTTTCAATTGAATTGAATGACTGAAGTCGCCGTGGTCTAGTCGGTAGTGTGTTGGCTTATTATACAAAAGGGCCGAGTTCGATCCCCAGGTCAGACATCAAAACTTAAATATGAAAAAAAATAATATTTCTTCGGTGTCTTCCTCTCAATAGATTTCTGGCAAAAAATCTAAGAGTGAATAAAATTGCCTGAAAAGCTTCTCAAAAAATCTATCGCTCGGAGTCGACTTTAAACTGTAGGTCCCACCACTCATTTATAAAATTTAACGCATACAACCCGAGTGGTGTGAGAAGCTAGGACGTTGTACAATGGGTCAACTCGACCTCTGGGTACTGTACTTGTCACAGTTGACAAGTAAACGTTCTCTAACCTAATCGAACCTAACCTAACCTGAATTGATTGACTACCCAGGATTGTTTTCAATTTATTTTTATTTGGAACTTTTCTGCTAATCACAGGCTGTTTTAAACATTTGCTATGAACCGTGGTAATAAATCAAGAATTTCTGTTAGGAATTAAAGCCACAGTTCCTGGGGGTAATAATAGTTGGGGTAGGTAATAAACCAATTACCAATTAAAATTTCAAATAACTTTCACGTCATGTGAACCCCCTGTACTTCAAAGGCCCATTGGCATAGAAGACATTGCCTTTCTTTTCTTTAAATTGAAGTAAAACAGAATGTTTGTGAGATAATATCGAAATTTTTTAAACGTTCTAAAGACCTATTGATGCCATTATGTATGGAACATAACATGGTTCAAAGATCGGATACAGATTCTGTGTTTCTTGCACATTCCAAATATTTCGTTGTCTATAACTCTGGCATATAAATCAGGTTGAGTTTGATCGGTGGTATGGGTTATGCTGGCTATGATGACTGCTGTGGTTTATGGTTTATTCGCACACTACCAATATTGTGTGCGTTAATTTCATACATGAATGGCGGGACTACAGTATAATGTCGTCTCCGAACAACAGATTTTTTTAAGAAACTTCTCATGTCAGTTTTCATTTACTCACATACATACATACATACATAATTGGCCATTACAACCCTTCAGTCAGATTACGACATAGTTTCTCACACCACTTATGTTGTGTGCGTTAATTTTATACATTAAGTGGCGGGACCTACAGTTTGAAGTCGATTCCGAACGACAGATTTTTGGGAAGCTTTTCATGGCAATTTTTACTCTCAGAGTTTTTGCTAGAAATCTGCTGCGAGGAAGTCGCCGAAGAAATATTTTTCGTTTTGATGTCTGACCTGGTATACGAATCCGGGCCTTTTGTCTAATAAGCTAACACACTACCCATTAGACCACGGCGAGAACGAAATACAATTTCAAATTTCGTTTTGTTACAGATAGCTGACAAGGGTTCTGAACCGTGGCTCCACATCTTATAAGCCAACATATTATCTATTAGATCACGCTTTTAAATGGCAATTTTATTAGCTATGAGAATTTTTTTCAGACTACTTCAGACAGATGCTATAGCCTAATAAGCTGTACGTCTTAAATGACCATTATTACCGAAACCAGTACTAGAAGAAAAAACAATGAACCCGATATAAAGTTGCCGGAATTTGCCATGAAATTGGAGCCATCACGGCTTGCACAGCTATGTATGTAAAGAGTTTGTGAATTACAAATTTACTTTACTTGGGCTCTTTGAAATCTGATGATGTGAGTCTGGCGAATACAAGTAATGCCATAGACTGGAACCCCCAAGGAAATATCCAAACTACGTCTACAATGAAACGAAGTCGAACATCGCTCTAATGATCGAGTTCATTGGAAACAACTACTTCAGACAGATATTCACCGATGGCAAGATTTTTTTTCGCATTCCGTTTTGTTCGATTTGTCTGAGCTATGGTTTGATCCATGGATTATACGAGAGATCAAGCTTGACTTCAAGTTTTTTAATTGTAATCTTATTTACTTTGAGAGTGTTTTCCAGGCTACTTCTGACAGATACTCGCCGAAGGCACCATTTTATTGTACATTTCGTTTTGTTCAAGTTGTCTCAGTTGTAGTTTGAACCATGATTTAGACGAGAGATAAGCCAATGTCCCATATGCAAGACTGGAGAAACAGGATTTTGCTAATCCTTTGATTCAATTATCAATTGCAGCTTAATTAAGTGTTTGAATGGTAAACGCAGTACATTTTGTAAATCACTTGTAAAATTTTTAATTTATGAACCCAAACAAAACGACAAAGACTATTTTTTCGCTAGACATGCATGTACACATACGTGTATTTAAATTGTCGCGGGTATAAATAAATTGATTCGAATTACTATTTACAAGCAATTAAAGAAAAATCGAACCATAAGAAATGTTTATTAATTGTTGTCGTAACTTCTCATACGAAATGAATGGCAAACGGTTTATTTCTGCCTTTTGTTTAAAGGCAAATAGAAGTGATCGTAACTTTTAAATGATCACATCACCAAGTTAATCTCAATTCCTGCTGGTAATTGTAATTAAATTTGAAAGGAATTGTTAGTTGCAATCAATAAAAACAAAAACAAAATAAAAAATCAAATTCGCGAAACTAAATCTGACGCTTATAAATATTTTCATTCACTTTTGAAGACTAAAAAATTGAAATTTTCTCCACTTCAAGCAAATTTTTTAAGGCATTTATTTATACCTTCCTTAAGGCCATTAAATTAATTTTGCAGCGATTTAATTGAAGTTGTGCTGCATTTTTTTTTTTCTTTCTTCTTTTAAATAAATACTCTTGTTTGTAAGTGTTTAATTGCTACTGAAGCAAGTCATATGTATTGGCATCAGATCTCCATTGGTTTTTACACTCATTTCCATACTCTATGCTATGGTATTACATGCGAAAAAGGTGTATTAAGTTTATGCTGATGTATGCAATGCGTATCTAGTCGATCGTCATCGTAGTCTGGCAAGTTGGGTGCGGGCTTATAAGACAAGCGCCCGTGTTTCGGCGCAAATGTTTCTTATAAAATGAAGACATTTTTTTGGCAACAGTGAATGTTACTCAAACAATTCGGAGTTGACTTTAAACTGTAGGTCACGGCACTCGTGGGGAGTATAAGAAACTAGGTTGTAATTCCCACTACATTTATTTACTTGAGTGGTTGCTCACTCCTATAACTGCTTAGCATAGAGACTATCGCGATAACAGCTACTAGGCCTCAATAATTTTAAGCTGGAGATTGTATTAAGATTTCTGTACTCGAAAATGAGTGCTGTATTCGGCATTGACTCTGATCCATATACTCACTCTGTAGCCTGTCACCTCAAATTAAAAAAGAAATAAAAAAACTTTCTCTTGACTTACTTTTTATCAGTGAGTACATGAAAATAATATTCGGATTCTTAGAAGAAAGTATTGAAGGCCTTAGACTATAGGAGGTGTAACAAATAATTAAACCCAGTAGAGGATGGCAGCCCTTGATGTTGAAGGCTCTGTTAGAACGGTAACTGGGTGTAATACTACCCAGAAAAATAGCTTACAAACATTATCTCTTTCTATACCCTCAGAGGCGAATAATTATTTGCTAAAACTAGACTCTGAAACCAAAAAAAAAAACTCTTCCAGAACTCCGAAACTCATTTTCCCAACACAAGCTACCGAAAAATGTCTTTTGTATCTTGAAGAAATACGGTGAAGTGTGCCCTCATGTAGGTAAACTTATAGTCGGCCTTGACCTTCCTTAATTTTCTTCATTGTTATGCTTTTAATTTAAAATACTTCCTTAAAATCCATAGACGCTATCACTGTTGTTTGTTGTTTATGCTACTGCCAGTGCAGTTGTTTTTGTATTTCTTTTACGCTAGAGTTTGAGTTTTTGCATTTCATTTTGAGATCCACAATCTTGTAATAAAAAAATAACAAAAAACTCATGCAATAATTTTCATTCCAAGAAAAAAAAATAATTTCGTTCATACAATATTCAACATTGTTGCTGTTGTTCGTATGCATCTCTGGCACGAGGCCTTACCGCCGATAATTGTTTTAATTTGAAAATGCAGCCACATTGCAGCCACCGCTTCATTTTCTTCTTTTTTGTTTTCCTTATTTTGTTATCGACAGAAAAAAATTATTGTTGGTGGGCGTTGAACTTTAAATGAAATGTGGAATGTGGATGGATGCCTTCATTTAAAGCAAGAGTTTCTAGCAAAAATTTGTTTAAATGCCGGTAAAATTTATTTCAAAAAAAAAAAAAGAACAATTTTATTCAGGGTTCGTCTGAGATGTGCATGGACTTGTCCCAGATTTTTTTCTTAGGTCATAAAGAGATAAAATTTTAATTTAAAGTATGAGTTCAAAATGGTTTGGTAAGGTAAACTACTACGATGGTTGTGCTTAATAAAATCGGAGTACCGCAAGACTTTCATATTGTCAAACAAAAGATTTAAGAAACGAACATTTTTTTTATTTCCTAATCAAAGTCCATGTAGTCTTCTACTGAAAAATGTTATCAAATTTAAAAACTATTTGTAGCGACATGCCATGCCTTAGGGAAACAAAGTGCTGTAGCGATTCTATTTTTTCCCTATCTAAACAGCTTCTACAGGTAGTTGTAATAATCACAGCACATGTACTCAAATTTATGTATGCTCGTCTGAGCACATAATTTTGAATACTCGTACTTACATAACATACATACATAATTGGGCATTACAACCCTTCAGTCAGGATTATGACCTATCTCTCAATTAATTTTATATATTTTAGGTCCCACCAACAGTTTTAAAGTCGACGCCGAACGACAGATTTTTGAGAAGCTTCTCATGGAAATTTTTGCTCTCAGAGTCTTTGCCAGAAATCTGCTGAGAGGAAGTCGCCGAAGAAATATTTTTCGTTTTGATGTCTGTCCTGGGATTCGAACAAGGGCCACGGCGACTTCAACTTGCGACTCGTACTTGCGTCCTTAAAATGCCGGATCGATTTCTTGTCAGTCAAATGAGAGTCAATTAAGCTCCGATGCTAAAAAACATTACGAATTAGAAAATGTTTTGGGTAAGTGGAGAGTAAGTGTGAGGAACTAGGCCTTCTTACTGAAGGGTTGTAATGACCAATTATGTACGCATGTAAGTGCAGAGCATTAGCATACCATGCTTTAAAGGCATTTTATTTATTTTGCAACTCATAAATCAGTTTTTAATATTTCAAAAGTGTTGCTGCATATTAACACTACTTGATATCAAGAGTTCTTATTTACTCTTTCGTTTAAAGGTGTTTCAAATATTCATTCTGTATTAAAAGTAGTCATCGCAGTCGAGTAGGTTGTGCGTAAGACGTGAGGCAATGGTTGAAACCCCAGGATGGACATCTCCAAGAAAACACTTTTGAATATTTCTTCAGCGACTTTCTCTCACAGCAGTTTCCTGGCAAAAATTTTGAATATAAATAGAAATTGCCATTCTAAGTCTTACATCTCATTCGCCATGGATATAACACAATTGTGCCCCATTTCCAAGCTTGATTGAGATGTGTATGTCAATTTAGCTTCTAAATCTAAAGAATTTTATTTCTACAAACGTAGGAAATTTGTTTTAGTTGTAGAACAACGTTACTGAACATCAAATTCAATTTCCATGAGTAAAATTTCAATTCAAAATAAAACTGCTGTCGAACTTTCTTGTGGAATCTTCCATCGTTTCATCAGGTTTAGCAAATTCTCGGTTTGTTTTTTAATTTGCAAAATTTAAAATTATTAAAAAGACGCCAGAGTTAAATGGAAAGGATGTTAAGTAGCGAACAAAAAACTCTCCGAAAATACCTATAAGCCTAGTCCCGAAGATGTGGCTCTTATGAGTACTAACTTACTTAAGTAATCAATACAATCTAATTAGGATAACAACCTATAGTTCATGACCCCATCAATGCTGTATGTTGTGTGTGTGTAAATGCGAACGATAGATTTCTTTTTAGAAACTTTTCAAATTCAATTTTACTTTCAGATTTTTTGCCTAAAGTGTGCTGAGAGGCAGGTGAGGCAGGTGAAGAAATATTTTTTTTTTCTCATATTTCCTTCTGTTTGGTGCCATGTTCTTCAGTTCCATTCTATGATGAAATTCTTTCCGCTATGTGTGATCTAGGTCTTTTCTAGGTTAATGGTGTATTTAATTCAATGGGGAGAATTTTGGATCTTGTGTTTTTGGGGGATCCTAGTATTTCTTCTTTATTTCGCATTGATCCTATATCAATTCCTGAGGATAGTTATCATCCTACGTTGTCACTTCTATTGAAGTTGATCTTTGTTTACCGGCTCATTTGGTAATGAAAAGCATTTTAATTTCCACCGTACGGACTTTGATCGTTTGAATACACTACTATCCTCTGTTGATTGGTCGTGTGTACTTATGTCGCCACTTTCACTTGACACGATCTTGGGTGGCTTTTATGATGTATTATTTAAATGTTTTAGGGAGTGTGTTCCATTGGTAAAAAGTCGTTTGGAGCGTTCTGGTCCTCCATGGAATTCGGCTAGATTGTCAAAAAGTTTGTTAGATCAGGTTCTGATATTGATATGTCTGAGATGGGGTTTGATGCACGGTGCTGCAATTTTATAAGCCAACACACCACCACCTAAAGGATCCGCCAAGTAACTTTTTTTAAACTAAATTTTACCAATATCCTCCTCTTCAATTTTTGTGAACAAAAATTCGTTCATCATGGCCCGCCGCACATAATCGATAATGTGCTTAACAATTGGGGCGATCGTGTAGGCTACTGCATGGTAAGCCGAGGCAGCCATTTGAATGAAATTATTTTTGGGAAGGATTGTACTTTTAAATAAAAAGAAATTTATTAAAATTTTTAAAAAATTTATTTGGCGGACCCTTTACTAGAACACGGCAACTTCGAATACGTATTATTTATTATAAAGGAAATGGCAAATGTCCAATATCGAAATAACTTGAGATATACCCACAGTAAGAATGATTAACAATTAGTATCACAATATGTCATACGATCTAATAAGCTAATGGCGTACTTCATTCTAACCTACGTCTAACCTAAACTTATCTGTTGAGTTTCAGATCTACATACTTACGTACATAAATAACTGGTTAGTACAACACTTTACTTAGGATTACGGCCTAGCTTTTGAACACCACTTATGCTGAGTGTGTTAATTTTCCACATGAGTTGCGGGACTTCCAGTTAATGTTCAGTTCTTTAATGCTTTGGATTTAATAAGTCAAAAAACAAAAGTCGCCGTGGTCTAGTGGGTAGTGTGTTGGCATATTAGACAAAAGGCCCGGGTTCGAATCCCAGGTCAGACATCAAAACGAAAAAATATTTCTTCGGCGACTTCCTCTCAGCAGATTTCTGGCAAAGACTCTGAGAGTAAAAATTGCCATGAAAAGCTTCTCAAATGTCTGTCGTTCGGAGTCGACATTAAACTGTAGGTCCCGCCACTCATTTATAAAATTAACGCGCACAACATAAGTGGTGTGAGAAGCTAGGTCGTAATCCTGACTGAAGGGTTGTAATGGCCAATTATGTGTATAAAAACAAATTGTATCATCAAAAAAGTTTCTATCGACTATAAAACAAGGAAGCCTGAAGGGTTTTTGGCTCTTGGTGCCGTGATTAAATTTCGGCTATAATGAAACATAATTTCATATGATAAAGCAGTTTGTATTTGTATTCGTTTTTACTATCTTAAACGTACAAATTTAAAAAAAAAAAATAAAAATTTTAATTAATTTCGATAATTTATTGGACACACAGTAATCGTAAGTCTTTCGACCTCATGCCCCAATAAATCAATACAATGTTTTTGCACACACACACACACACACACACACAAAATCTGTGTGCGTGTGTGCATGTAAATTAACTTATAAAGCCATCTGGTCACTTGTTGCTTGACGTCGCGTATCGTTCGATATCGCTTGACTGGTTGTTAATCATTATTATTATTGTTGTTGTTATTGTAATAATCATTTTAAGCTGCAAAATACAAAAACATACAAATAATTACAATAACAAACAAATAACAACAACAACAATATGTACTTAATATTCATAATTATGCCATACCACACAGAGAAGTTATAACATAAAAACTAAAGTGGACAATTGAGATTTTCTTTCTTCCCCTCTCTCTCTCTCTCTGTTTTAAAGTGCTCTACTGGAGTTGAAGTCTAAAAGATAATTTTCTTTTTGTTTTTCTTTTTTTTTAAAAGAAAATATTACACAAGAAACAAAATAAAACATAAAATTTGACATAAATATGTAACACAGAGCGAATACACACCCATACTATATACCCATACCTACATACATTTATAGAAGGGTGGGCCATCTGTCGATTTAAATTTGAACTATTGGATATTTTGAATCTGGTAATACTTATGTCATTCTTTCACCGAAATTAGTATCCATTTACGTTGAGCAACGTTAGAATTTATTGGACCAACGAGAAACTGCAAGTTAATGTGTATTTTGCTAAAGAAAAAAAAAATCATCTTTTCGAATGAAGCTTACTTTACATACAGAATTGGTCATTACAACCCTTCAGCCAGGATTACGACATAGCTTCTCACACCACTTATGTTGTGTGTGTCAATTTTACACATGATTGGCGGGTACTACAGTTTAAAGTCGACTCCGAACGACAGAATTTTCGCGAAGATTTTATTTTCTCTCACAGTTTTCGCCAAAAATCTGCAGAGAGGAAGTCGCGGAAGAAATATTTTCGTTTTGATGCCTGACCTGGGGTTTAAACTCGGGCCTTCGGTCTAATAAGCCAACACACTACCTACTAGACTACGGCGACTTCAAGCTCCCTTTGGATACGTTAATAAGCAATGTCAGAGGCCAATACACCCATTACGAGTGACTGTTTGGTGCGGCTTGTAGAGCGGAGGCATCATTGATTCATATTTCTTTGAAAATGAGGACGGCCCAACCATTACGGTCAATGGAGACAACTATCGTACCCATGATAACTGATCTTGTTTTGGACCCAATCTAGTATTGATGTGAACGATGTTTGGTTACAACAGGATGATGCAACATGCCATACATCTCATGTCACACAGAGATGCCGTTTAATAAGGCGAAACGGTGAAGTCAATCGACCGCTCAAAGCTGCGATTTCTCACACCATTGGACTATTTTCTGTGGGACGCCGTTAAAGAAGAGTGTTATGCCGACAAACCAGAGACAGTTGAGCATTTTGAATGCCTTCAGTCAGGATTACGAGCTAGCTTCTCACACCATTTACGTTGTGTGCGTTAATTTTATACATGAGTAGTGTGGCATTCAGTTTAAAGTCCATGCTGTACGACAAAATTTTTGAGAAGCTTTTCATGGCAATTTTTATTTACTTTGCCAGAAATCTGCTGAGAGGTCGTAGCCGAAGAAATATTTTCGTTTTGATGTCTCACCTGGGGTTTGAACACGGGTCGTAAGTCTAATAAGCCAATACACTATCTACTAGACCACGGAAACTTACATTATACTCATAAACTAGAAAAAGGCCCGTTCGAACAAGGTCATATGAAATAAAATTCCATTTCTAACCGGTACAATTGTATTACATTCATACACAATTGGCCATTACAACCCTTCAGTCAGGATTCCGGCCTAGCTTCTCCTACCCCTTATGTTGTGTGCGTTAAATTTATACACGAGTGGTGGGGCAACCGTATTGCATTTTTAAATTTAAACTTTTAAATGACCCACCTTATACATATATACAGTGACATTAACATAAACAATATGCGATTGCGATTATTACAATGCATGTATTATGTCTTGTGTTGCATGTTGCTTATGTGCAAACAATAAGTAGAGTATGTAAATGTAGAGTAAGTATGTTTATATTTTAGCTGATGATGATGATGATGTTGACGATTATTTTTACCAAAGTTTAATGGAGCATTTGGGGTTTTTCTTTTTGTTTTTTCTTTTGAAAAAATTATGAAATTTGAATTGCACTGACAAATTACTTATTTAAACTGTTTTAGTGCCGTTTTCCGTTTGCTGTTTGCAACAATCCATACGTCATTGTAATGCAATGCAAACATTATTTAAATGACAATCAAATAAAATGAGGAAAAGAAAAAAATATTTTGGAAAAACACAATTCAAGTAAATTACGCTTTCATCTGATCACCACAATCATCAACGAAAAAACAACTGCAAAAATTTATATTTCGAATCGAATCAACATGAATGCAACATTATGAATTGAAAATTAACAAATTATTGTTGCTTTCGCTCGAAATTTAATTACAAAATAGATGAAATAAATATTAAATTTGCAAAATTCATACAAGTTAGCGATGCAAAAAAGCAAAAATTATAGAAAAAGTGATCTCGAATACTCAAAAATACTCTCGAACTTATATAAATTGAATCACCATTTTCTAGAAAAAGTTAAGTTAAATTAATGAAGTAAAACCTGATAGAATTTCTCTCCATGAACCTGTAGCAGTGCTTCAACTTACAGAAAATTCAAATAATAGAAGTTGGACTGTAATAAATAAACGAAATGTATTCCATAGACAACACCTTTATTTGCCTGTCATTCAAGGTCTACATTAAACTGTAGACGCATAAAATGCATTAAATTAACACCCACCACAGGGGTAGTTTGAGAATCTAGGCCATAGCCCTACCTAAAGGAGTGTTGTAATGGTTTATGAAATAGGAAAGTATGAAATGTTATTACGGTAGCAAAATCGTCTCTAATACAATATAAAGGTTCTAAATCAAGAATCTTTATTGCGAAATACTGTTTAGTTTGGGGCAAGTCTATATTTCTTTAGGAATGATGTTGATCATTCCATCACTATCGAGTGGGACACTATAGGTCGATGATTTAAAACATCATTTGGCCTGTATTGGATGATCTGAATACCACCGATATGTGGCTGCCACAGGACGACACTATATTATGTATTCTGTACACAGGCAATGTGATCGAGAGGATTCCTTTCTCAGGAATTTGTTACTTGGAGGCGACTTTAAACTGTAGACCCCACCACTCATTTATAGAATTAACACACACAACATGGATGGTGTAAGAAGCTAGGTCGTAATCCTGATTGAAGGAAGATCATATCTTTAAAAACTCGAAATATTGAGAAAGGTACATAGAATACACTTTCGCTATATAGTGCATTGCCGTTTCATGGAATTCCAATACTATCGCGTAATACAGCGTTAAATGGAGTAGCGTTACTTTATAGGATATCCATATAAAGTCTCCTCCAAGCCTATTTTGTCTTGACAAACCTCAGAATTTTTTTTGGAATCAATAAAGACAATTCCTTTCTTCCCGTTTCCTTCTAAAATGCATTCATTCGTCACAGGTTGCATTGTCATCATCACAGAATCTATATGTTGAACACTCGCGATTTTCCTAATCGCAAATAATTCTTAGAATTCATGTGTTCTCATAATTCATTATCGTTGTTACAGAATTTACCAGCTGGGCTGGTGACAACCAGTCATTTTGAATAAATGTACTCTGAGTCTACAGTGCATTGTGAAAAGATCGATTATTAATTTCTCTCTAATTCACGACAGTCTAATGCATTATTCTAATGCCTTTTTATTGTAGTTTTCTAACTAAAGTTTCGATTGCCTCAAACCCACTGGATTTGAGAATGGCCTCTCCTTTATCTTCACTTTCGTTAATCATCCATAGAAGGGGTTCTGGTTCATCAACGACATGGAAGTTCTCATCCTTGCAAGCTCGTCGCCTCACTTCACTCATTGTCTAGTATTCTTATATGACTCAGGCAGTCTCACTCTGCCTATTCTAGACACCAACATGTGCCACTGATTTATAATTTCTTCTTGCCATAAGAACGATATTATCAAGATTGTTATGGTCGTCCATTCTTGGTACAACTTTCCCGACAACCAAATTAGTCCCATAGTTTGTAGTAGACAATCTTCCCCTTGCCGCCGTAATCTAGTAGGTAGTGTGTTGGCTTATCAGACGCAAGGCCCAGTTAAGACATCTCCAACATAACGATCTCCGTAGTCTGGTAGGTAGTGTTAGACGTTGTGAGGCCACGATTCAAATACGAACAAATATTTTTTCGGCGACTTCCCCTCAGCAGATATCTGGCAAAAATTCTGAGAGAAAAATAAAATTGCCATTAAAAATTTCTCAAAATCTGGCGTTCGGAGGTGTAGGTCCCACCACTCGTGGACAAAATTAACGCACACAACACAAGTGGTGTTAGGAAGCTAGGTAGTAATCTTTACTGAAAGGTTGTAATATGACCTCTGATTGCTTTATATGTGTACGACCCCTTCTGTCCTATACATTTTTTTACCTCTGGCTTCGGAAAGAGTATTATCAAATGCGTTATTAAATCTGTATTAAGAAAAGCAGCAAAAGATATTGCAAGACTTCTGATAGCTCAGATTAAAACTACTAGAGTTGTCTTGGGGTTGCAATGGCAGGCTGCCCCCTTTTCAACAACCAATACAATTGCATGAGCAATAATTTTTTTAATTTTGGTTCTCCTAAACCGATTAACCCGGTTACCAGTATCGATACTCGAATACTCTAATTTTCATTTAAATTAAGACTGTCAAGATACCAATCAAGTGTACAAATATGTTCATGAATACAGTTTTTGTTTTTTTTTTGAACTCATTGATTAATTGTTAATTTCATGATAAATTTTGTAAAAAAAAAATTAAAAATTATAATTGAATGTTTTTTTTTATTTTAATAAATTTGATTTATTCTTGCATCTGTTATTAGAAAATCGTACATAAATTTGTTAAAAGAGTTCCTGATTTAGAAAACGATTGCACAGAGAGTCATACAATGCCACACACACGTGCATTTGATGGGCTAGTTTGATTTAAACGTTTTGCTACTTGTCTTAGCCAGACTTACTTAGTAGTAATCGATTCAAATCAGAATCGTACATATTTTAATTATTCTTACCCAGTTGGTGGTCCAACTATTCTATGTACTTACTCTCCACCCCAAAGCAAATTTTAAATTTAAATTTCTAATTACACCGCGTACGTATGTGCTCTATGCTATTGTTTAATTCAAATGTTGTTTTTTTTTCCTATGTTTTCGTTATCAAATTGAATCAAAAATGTTATCTTTAACACAGTATCGCACAGTATTTTGTGTAATAAATTGTTTAATAAACATTTTCTAAATATTTATTCCATGTTAATATGACCATTAACTCGTTTTAAAATTGGTCCCAAGATACATAGAAATACTGGCGTATATCATATACAAAGTGTGTGTCCACGAAATTAAATTTGTTGTTAATTTTTTTTTTGTCCCCCCATTAATGGATCGATCGTTAGTTTAAAAACTGTAACAACTTTATTTATATACTCACTCACATGTTAACTATGCACGCGTGTTTCTTTCGATTTTGTATTGATTTAAGCCGCTTGTTGTCTAAAAAAAAATCGCTTTTAATTGATTCGTTTGTTGTGTTGCCTTTTGTATTCGATTGTATGGACTTGGTGTTCACTACTACCAAATGTGGGTGACAGAAATTGATCAACTCAACTGTAAATTTTTACCAAAATTGGGTTCAATTGCTCTAAAGACTCTATTAATTGAAAGCGATTAATACCGCAAATAACGAAAGAAAAATGGAGAAAAATAAAAACAAAATAAAATTCGCCAAACCAAGAAAAAAAAAAGCAACCAAACTAATGAGATTGTTTCTTACCAAAATATCTTGGCATTAAAGGAAAGAAACTCATAAATTAGAGAGAGATACTGGGAAATACGTATGGCCTTCAATGTCAAATGATGTTTTTGTTAACAAAATCATGACTTGTGGACTTATCTTAGACTGGGTAACAGAATGGGCCATATGGATCAGCGATTGAACTAGCTACGCGCTAATCTAACTTCACCTAACAAAGTTGTTGCCATAGAAAACATGGTCTTTCTGTCAATTATATTTGCCATTACCACCACAATCGTTGTAATCTATTAATTAGTGTACTATTGGCTTACTAAACAAGAGACCACATTTCAAACCCCCGCCCAGATATCAAAACGACAATATGAAAAAAATACTTCTTCGATGACTATCTCTCAGCAGATTTCTGGCAAAAATTCTGAGAGTAAATAAAAATTGCCATGAAAATATGACTTTAACTGTAGTCGATACTGGTTGAAGAAAAGTTGTAATCTGAGACCACGTTTCATATTAAACCGTAGGTAACTCTTGACAAAACACAAAGCACTATTCTATGAAGGACTCAAATTGTCGTAGACTACTTATCCGAGTAGGATTTTATCAAAAATCTGATATACTAATAATTGGCAATTACACCTTTAGTCAGATTACATGCTTCTCACACCACTTATGCTGTGTGCGTTAATTTTATACATGAATGGCGGAACCTACAGTTTAAAGTCGACTCCGAACGACAGATTTTTGAAAAGCTTTTCATTACAATTTTTACTCTCAGAGTCTTTGCCAGAAATCTGCTGAGAGGAAGTCACCCCAGAAATATTTTTCGTTTTGAAGTCTGACCTGGGATACGAACCCTGGCCTTTCGTCTAATAAGCCAACACACTGCTTACTAGACCACGGCGACTCGGTATATTAATACCGAAATCTAAAGCCACCGTAGTCTAGTAGATAGTGTTTTGGCTTATTAGACAAAAGGCCCGAATTCGAATCCCAGGTCAAACATCAAAACGAACATTTCTTCGGCGACTTCCTCTCAGCAGATTTCTGTCAAAAAGAGTAAATAAAATTGCAATGAAAAGCTGCTCAGGAAAAAAAATCTGTCGTTCGGAGTCGACGTTAAACTGTAGGTCCCGCCACTCGTGTATACAATTAACGTACACAACACGAGTAGTGTGAGAAGCTAGAACGTTGTACAATGGGTCATTTCGACCTCCGAGTACTGTACGTGTCACAATTGACAAAATAAGAGCAAAATAGAACTCTTGTGGTACAAAAACTGGTGATAGCTCTTATCTGCGGCATTTTAATTCGGATAGGTATTTCTAAGATTCAGCCTATTTCTCGTCAATTCATTTCTTTTCTTCCAAAATGTATTATAAAGAAATTTCATGCTTCAGCCGAACAGTATTTCGTGAATTTCTCATCTCAACACACATCAGTTGCTGTATACTTACTTAATTTATTGGCAATTACAACCCTTTACATTTTTGCCAGAAGCCTGCTGAGACAAAGTTACCAAAGAAAGTATTTTTTTATTTGGTTTTGTTTGAGAAATCTGAGCTGCGAGCTTACATACTAGCTATTAGCCTACGGCGAATTTTGTTAGAAAATACGTATCTTCGACAATTCTCTAGGATATTTCCGTTAAAGAACTGGATCCGTTAGAGAGCATGGGCTATTCTAATGCCTTCCACTTATCTTTATATATCGTTGGTTTTTTCGAATTTGATTTTTTTTCTGATTGCAATGCATTTAACGCAATTACACCTCCTTACAAAAATATAAGGCGATTTTATCAAAATGCGAATTAGGGCCTTTCTACATGAGACCAACGATATATTTCATGTACTTACATATCCTTTGGTTATATTAAGAAATACAAAGTCCCCTTATGGATGGGCATCATTTAATTATGTACGATGACAGTTTCTTCAACTGTCTACTGAAGAATCGGTTTGATTGCCCTTTTCTTAGACTACCTTGCAGGATGCCATTCTGCAATCAGTTATAAAATTAAATCTACGACTGAATTGGAACGTGGACAGTGACATCGTATAGTCGTTGGTTACTGAAGATAAGTATTCCTAATAGACATGGATTGGGCAATACTTATAGTAGCGTTTTTGTCATATTCCAAGCTTTAAAGTAAAGTAATACATCATCATCGAAGTCGCCGTGGTCTGGTGGGTAATGTGTTGACTTATTAGACGAAAGGCCCGGGTTCGAATCCCAGGTCAGACATCAAAACGAAAAATATTTCTTCGGCGACTTCCTCTAAGCAGATTTCTGGCAAAGACTCTGAGAGTAAAAATTGCCATGAAAAGCTTCTCAAAAATCTGTCGTTCGGAGTCGACTTTAAACTGTAGGTCCCGCCGGTCATGTATAAAATTAACGCACACAACATAAGTGGTGTGAGAAGTTAGGTCGTAATCCTGACTAAAGGATTGTAATGGCCAGTTATGTATGTATGTAATACTTCATCATAGATTATGATGTAAATGAAGGTATCTCTGTCTTCTTTCTATATCGGCTGTACTTAACTGGATGAATGCTTGACCAACTTCATTTCACAAGGTTTGAATATTATCGCGAATTATGCGTTCGAGGTAGTAGCAGAACAGTATATCGTATTGTAGTTTTGTTTTTAAGGTGGCGACTTTATATTTTAAGGCACAAAGTACAGTAAGACCTCGCTTAACGTGGAGGATAAGTTCCAATAAGTTCCAGCGCTAAACGAAACAACGTTAAATGGGGCAACTTAGCGCGTACATATGTAAATACATTGCGACTTCGGAAAATACAGTTGAAATTTTTATCCTAAACAGACTAAAGAGCTTTATAAAGATACATTGTGTACACCGTCGCTATATCGTTTTTAGTTGGTGTACAATAAGTATCAATACAGTGATACAGGGATTTAAGGACATCTCAATACTACAGCGTTACTGAAGCAGCGTTAAGCGGAGCAGCGTTAAGCGGGGTCTTACTGTAGTAAGATTTTACAATTAGCATCTTGCTTCTAATAGCTCTTATATCGTTTGCATTTGTCCCATTCATGAGCGACAGGACAATACAGTTTAACGTTCCTATCGAATGATAGAATTGAGAAACTTTTCATGGTAATTGCATTTACTTTCAGGATTTATGCTAAGAGGAAGTCACCGAAGAAATATTTTTTCGAATTTCATTTTGTTGAAGATATCTGTCCTGGGGTTTGAACTGTGGTCTTACCTCAAATAACCTAACACACTACCTCTACTAGACTAAGGCGACTACGCATAGAAAAGATAATTTCGCCACTTTTTTTAATATGAAGATAGACAATTCCCATCCGATTCTCAGTTGAACTGTGGGGCGATATGCATATAGTGGAGTATAGAATTGCTCCAACAAAAAGTGAAAGAGTGCAAAGCATTCACATTTCCTTGAACAGTTCTTACTACATGCTTTGCCATAACAACCTCTGATTTGTTGATGTGATGTGGGTATACCAAGAGAATAGAAGTCATTCTTAGGAGCTGTTTGTAATGTTGGCATTATAGAAGCATGACACTATTCACAGATGATGTATTCAGTCGGACAAAAACCCCGCAAAGACTTTCACGATGTTTGTGTAAAAGTTGGTCAAATTCTCTTCCTTATTATCGCAAAGATTTCCGGGTTCGATTTATTTATTATTCCTGGCTGTTCAGAACTTTTTCTTTTAATAACAAAACAAAGTTACAATATGTTGCCGCCAAACCGGGTGCTTCAAAGTGTTTAAAAAATTTCAAATTCTATTCAATTTTCAATATTCGTTTCCAATTAACCAAATAAATTTCAAAATAAAAGAAACATAAACAAAATTATTTCGTTTTCCCACATTTCGGTTCTAAATTCTCAACAAATTTTGTACAAAATTTTATCGTTGATCAATTGCTGCTAAATGACGGCTAAGAAATGGTCTCCTGTTCTTGGCATCATCATCACAGTCATCATATGTATGCTAGGCAATCATGGTAAATTGAAAATGTTAAATAAAATTCTTGGAATAATGAAATGAAAACTTTTTAATTCATAATGCCATACAATATAGGAGTGAATGGAAATTGTCAATTGCAGGCAGTCTCACATACGCAATGAATGGCGCCTGGCACTGCTCTACGACAATGAAAATCTACAATTGCTGCGGGAGCCAACGGTAAAGGATGGCAGCGTTTTATATATGGTGTGTAATAGTGATGATATCACCGTAGTTACATGTGAAAATGGCCAATTTAATCCACCATTGCCATTGGCAGGCTGCTCAGAACGTTTACTGCCCCAATTGAAATTGGAAAACAATAAACAGTTGTGTCCCTACCATCTGTATCGGTCGGGTTTTCAAATATACTGCCAGGACAGAGACTATTTCTTTGAGACGTTCAAGGCTTGTTTTGATTTCGAACATAAGCGTGCTGTTTTCACAATCAATGAAGCCTATCCATTTGGTATGTAGGTGCTCTTAACCCAAAGACTGTAGAAAATATTTAAAAAATTTTTTTGTTTTACAAATTCATTTCAGTCTTAAGCAGACCATATGGCATGCAATTTGATCCTGATGACATATTTACGCGTAATATTTTTGCAGCCTATAATAAACGTGACATTTATGCCCGTTTTAATGAGATTTTGGGCAACGATCAGCGTTATATGCCAAACAATGCCGGCGATGAGAGATTCGATCGTGGCCACTTGGCCCCCGTAGGCGATTATATGATGAACTCATTAATAGCCACCACATTCAAAATGATTAACGTCATACCACAATTTCATACAATTAACGATGGCAACTGGCGTTTAATGGAGGAGTGGGCCCGCAACCCGATTAACACACCCTCAAAAGTGTGCAGTGGTGCTTTTGAGTTCCCCTTAGTGTTGAGCAATTCGCAGGGTGATTATAAAGCCATGTACTTAAGGGAGCCCAACATCATACCCATACCGTTGTGGACATATAAAATCGTTTTAAATCGTCATGGTGTCCGTACAGTATTCTTGCAGTTCAATAACATTCATCATCGGAAAACACCGCCTGACCTACTCTGTGCCTGTCAACAAGTGGCATGTCCTTCGACTATAGCCTTGAAGAATAGCAATTATTACGGCTATACGTTCTGTTGTGAGCCTAAAGATTTCATGCAACGTATTGTTCCAAATTTACAGGGTCACTGTTAGATTACTTTCCAATGGATGAGTTGTTTCCCATCATCGAAATTTGACAATATTTTTAGAATTTGGCCTCTTCCCTAAATTGCTAAAGAATAAAAATAAAAATTACATCAAATGACAATGCTTCTTAGAGTATTTCGCTTAACAAACTTCGGCTCAGTGTCTTTTTCTATATTTTAATAGACAGGGGAAGTCCCTTATTATTTTTGAAAAATTCAAATCAATTATAATTTCATTTTCAGTATAAAAAAAAAAATTTCTTCGCCTTTTTGTTTTATATTTTTGATGTCGTAAAATTTAAATTTTCACAAAAAAAAATCCTGAAGGGCAGAGAAATTTAATACCAAAAGAGATACAAATTTTGATATTTTTTACAGATTTTTAAATCAATCCATCGTGCTCAAGGTAGCATAATGTTCAGTATAAAAATGCTATGCTATGGACGTCCCCCTAGCCAAGTTTACAAACATTTAAATCTAGATCGTATGTGGTCTTATTAGACGTGAGTTCCGCGGTTCAAACGAAATAAAAAAACAAAACGTGGGTATCCTCTTCTCAGCTGATTTGTGGCAATTTTTAATAAAATTGCCGTGAAAAAGTTTCTCAAAAATCTGCCGCTCATAGTTAATTTTAAACTATGTATAGGATTGTAATGATCAATTACATAAGTAACTACAGTGAGCATCAAAAGAAAGTGTACATAAATAAACTATACATTATTAAATTATCGTTATTTGTATTTTGAAATTGGTAACTTGGCAGTTTTTAAAATTGCAACAAAAATAATTACAAACAAAAATTTCAAAAAATTATTAAATTTTTTCGGGCACTCTCCTCAAGTGGTAAAAGTGGTGAGTTTGGTGATTGTTAGAATTTTATCCATAGTGTACACTTTCTTTTGACGCTCTCTGTATGTATTTAGTATGGCAAAATTTTTTCGTGCACACTTCTTAATTTCTTAGAGAGCGTCGTATAGTATTTAACAAACTTGTTGTGTTATAGTAGAAGACAGTAATAAGCATATAAGAGTATAAAAAAGTTGAAATGCTAAATAAGTGTCACTAAGACAAAAGCGTTACAGTTACAGGGTACAGTTTTGTAGTCTGTAAATGTCAACCAATTACCTTAGGGAATGAAAACTTATTTTAATTTTATTTTAAAAAGTCTACCGCACACGTTAAAAAGAAAATAAGAAAGAGAAACATTCTAAAATTATTGATCACGCTTTTGTCATAAAATGCAAAATAAAATTATTTGCGTAGTATTGCTACAGCCACACCTTTTAGAATATTTCAATCGAAAACTCACTTCCAAATGAAGTAGAACATAATTGGAAAAAAGCGTTTAAAACATTGAAAATGTTCATTGAATATGGCCAATAAATATCAATGGATTCTCACATAAATTATGGGCTTGCGAATGAATGAAATGAAATGTCCTATAACGCTGACTAGTACCGCATAAGTGTACTTTTTATTTAATTTAAAAAGATTTTAGTTTTATTATTTTCGTTACAAATATGGTTTAAAAAGTATAAAATGCCGCTTTTCTGTTTACGATTTTTCTCAATGGGATTTATTTGAAATTAAATTACGTTTTTTTTTTGCCTTCTGATATGTTAACTCAATCGAGTATAAAAAGAAAATCAAAATCCAAAATGCTAAATGAAATATTAATTTTATGCTTATAAAGGTTAAATATTTTATTTGTTTGTTCTTTTCAGTTGTTATTATTTAATGTAAGACCTGTAGGTAGGTGCGTCTAGTCAAGATCAAACACATTTTTAAAAGCGTTTCAATAACAAGATCACATGTGTCAAATAGTTTCTATGAACCTACCTGCATACATACTTTTGTAATTGACTGTATACAGAAACATTGTATATGAAAATTTTAAGTGTGTCAGAACAATTTTATCTAGAAAAGACAAGGATTTTAGTAACAGCTATTTCTAGCTTATGATCTCTAATGTGTAATGAAAAGTTAACAGTCATGGCAAGTTGATATAAAAATTTTTATAAGTCGTTGTGATTTTACAAAATCATTTTAACCTACTCCTTGCTGTAGAATTGTGCTGGCGAAAGTAACTTTTGATTGGCAATACCGTCAAGATTTAGTAAAACAACATTACCAGGATTGCTGTAGATTTGAACCTGTAAGCAGTATAAATAAAAACTTTCAGTAAGTGGAAGCTTTGTCACAAGCTAAGCATAATTATTGTGCAATTATTGTGAAAGCAATGCAATGAGTATTCAAAACAATGAGCAGATTCGAGTCATACTCATAATTTTTGATACTTACACACATTCATACTTATTTTAAAATCATACTGATACTACTCGTATTCAAAGTTTGAAATATTCATCATACTCAACAATACGCATGATATTGTTGATTTCGATTTTCCATGACACAAAATAAACACGAAGCACAAAATAAGAATGATTCGCGTACGAACACTACAATACTCAAAGAAGGTTGTGTGTTTGCGTTTCTTTCTATCTTCTTTGTTTGTACATACAATAACAACTAAGAATATAAATTTTGATGAATGATTCGAGTCATTTGAATCATTTATAAGTATTTTTCTAAATTTATGAATCTGAATGAGTAGGCGTATGAATCAAAAATATTTCGAACGTTGTTAGTATTATGTCAACGTTGTACTCATACGAAAAAACGATTCATTGCTGATCTCTGGTCACCATAGTCAAAGCAGTCAGTGTGTTAGCTTATTAGAAGGGAGGACACCGTTCAAAGTCTAGTTTAGACATCTGAAACAAAACCGAAATACGAAAAAATATTTCTGAGAGTAAAATTTTTCATTTTTAATTTACACTGTGGGTACCGCCACTCATGTACATAATTAGCCTGGGTGCTGCGAGTTTCCGACAATATTTTCTTTCATATTTCGTTTCGTTGGAGATGTCTTACGTAGGGTTTGAATCGTGGGCCTTACGCCTACTATGCCAACGCACTATCTACTATACTACGGCGACTTCGTAATTTCCATATAAATGAACCAATGCAGGAATTAGCTGGAAGTAAATCTGCTTCTTATTGGTGTCTCCGTTGGAATATATATAAAAAGCGAATCTAAGATTTCTACTTTGGAAATTCGGATACTGGGATTTGAACTACAGTCCCGTGTCTAATAGCAACAACTCACTACCTGAAAGGCGACTACAAGAGGGGCATCTTCGAAAGTATTAGATATGCTAAAATGGTATACAGAAGGCTTCCAAAATAAAAAACGGAGAATGCAACCCCAGTCTTATGCATTGAATTTATACCATGTTGATGAGACCAATATCTGTTTAGACAGAAAAAATCTGAAAACAGCACTAATTGGAGTCGGACGAAATACAGAAATTAGCGTATGTTGGCATAACAAAATCAATGAGAACCTATGCTTATAGTACTATTATCTGATAGTCAGACCATCAATTCAATAGGCCTTGGTGAAGATAATATGGAACTGGTTTGGAGAAGCAAAATAAGGGGCTTTAAATTAAGTGGAAATTCTAGGCAATGAGAACACATTTTAACTTGAAAATCCTTGAAAAATATTTTTAAAATTAAAATTTTTAATAGATTGATTGTAAAAAGAATTGAGGCAGAATAAATGAGCTAATTTTATTCCTTAAAATACTAAAAAAAAGACATTTTTATGTTAGGTTAAAAAGAATTAAAAAAAGTTTCTTTCTTAAGTCTTTTGTTAGGTTAGGTTAGAAAGAATTAAAAAAAGTTTCTTTCTTAAGTCTTTTGTTTCAGAGCCTTTTATTTGTATAAACAGAACAAACAAATGTATTATTATCTCTTAAAACTAATCACTTCTAACGATAATTTAATTTTGGTAATTAAAATAGGAAACCAAAAATAATTTTTTAAAGCAATTCTGTATTTCGTAATTATTTTTGGTTTTTTTTTTTGTTCGTTTTTTTTATTTTTTTGAACACTAAACCCAGGTTAATCTGATCTTACAAGATTTCAAAAATCAGAATTTCTGTTTTTCCGTTTCTTCATGCAAGTATTTCAAGCAGATATTCAATGCTGAGCTGGCTGCTTGGTTGGTTTGGCTGGTTACAACCTTTCAAAACAATTTTTAATAAGAAAAACAAAAAAAAAAAAACAACAGAAATTTACTTGTTTTTAGGCTATTTGTTAATACTTTTAATCAAATAATAATTATAAAAATTGTTTTACTTTTAATATTGCAAACCAAGTGTGATTTTTCATTTCGTTTATTAACAATAAAAACAAAAAAACGAGAAAAAAACAATATTTTTTGAAAAGATAGCCAAAAACTTATAATGTTTGCATGCAAGAATTTTGTTTTTTCGGTTTGGAATCATTGTTAGTCAATAAATTGGTATTGATTTCTAAAAAAACTGAAATGAATTGTTTGAAATCCAATCAAGCAGAATTAAAATTGACCGAAAATGTTTTGAATCAACAAACACGCTACACAAAACAAAAGAAAACCCAAATAAAAATAAAATCGCCTTCGATGTAAACAATAGTTTACTGGTGTTGAGACTTTAACAGAAAACTGAAAATAAAACGAAAGCAAGATTCATTTGCCATTCAGTTAAGTTGGTCAAGATGATAGTTTTACTTTGAGATCTTTTTGTAAAAGATTCTTAAAGTAACAGGTTATTGCCAACAGTTTGGCCAATACTTTGATCACGTTTCCATGTGAAATTTCCGTTTTTCAGTTGATATTTAAAGGTTTCCTCCCATGATATGATATGATAAAGTTAATTAGAGTTTTAGCACACAATCATTACGTAAAAAATCTAATTTTAGTACAACAAAACGAAATAAAATTTTCAAAAGGGTATCACAATTTAAAAGCCATACAAACAAAATAACCAATTTATAATGTGGGTGGGGCCTCTCTTATTAAGTTAAATCAAAAAAATCTTATTTTAAGCAATTTAGAATAAAGTCATTAATTGTATTAAAAAAACAACAAAACAACAAAAATTTCGTACAAATTTTTTACCAAAACTGAACACACATACACACAAAACAATAAATTCAAGTTTTGTTGCACAATTTAAATTATATTCGAAAGCAAATAATTTAAGCTTCAATGGCTTCTAATGCTTCAAAGCTTAAAACGAATACCTAACCTAACCGAATCTAACCTAATGATTTAAGACAGTAGCCGTGGATATGATCAAGATTTTTATTGTTATTGTTATTATTGCTATAAATTATTCGTTTTTTTTTAGATTTTTTTTCTATATCCATAAACATAATAATTATATCCTGAAATTAAGGCAAATTACTGTAGATTTTTTTTTAGAATCTAATCTGCAAAGAATAATAATGCAGTAGTCGCGCACTAATTAGAACCGCTATGTTTTTGAAGTAATTCTAATTTCTGAATTAATCTAATTTTTAATCGTTTTTTTGTACACGAAAATTTCCCAGAAAAAACTGGCCACGCGTAAATGCTACAAAAAACACATCATATACGGAAAACGTATATAAGTTGGTGATTCCCCTATTTAGTTTTGCAGAATATAAAGAATTTGGGGATTTCTTATGTTAAAATAGCAAAAAACGCTTAGAAATTAGAATTTTAAATATGAATTTTAGAGCGTATAATGTATTGCAAGCGCTGATTCTAATTTGTTGAATTTCTAATTGCTGGAGATTCTAATTTGTGAGCTTCTTCTGTAATACCATTCGAATATAAATAAGTAAATAACATCTAGATAAAAAAAAAACTTAAAATTGCGTAAAAATTCAAAGATCAAATGGGATTTTTTAATCAAGTAAAGTGGGAATGCTTTGTTGCAAACATATGGATCGAGAGTGGATCTTCTAACAGGAACAAAAATTTTAGGTCGTCAAATGAAATAATTCAAGATGACGTGCATCTTTCAAGCGTTAGACTCTGCCATCGAAAGATATTGTCAATTCAACTTGAATAGAAGATAAAGATACAAAACACGGAACCTAGCAATACTAATTGATAGTCTGGCTGCCATTCGACTACAATACGGGACAGGGAAAAGGGGGCAAGCTGAATCCTCTAGGTAGGGAAATTAAGGTGAGCCCAGTCATGCAGATATTCTCGGCAATGAGCAAGCAGACGATGATGTGACCAAAACAATTCTGTAAAGTGGCGGCCATAAGTTCATAACTTCAAAAAAAAAAAAAAAGAAAAAACAAAAACAAAGAGAGGCAAAGGTACTCCTCAAAGCTAGCTTAAAGTAATTGAAACTTTTCTTGGGAAAATGCAATAAAAAAAAATCTGAATCATGCATCAAACTATCCGTGAATAACATGAGGTTGACAGCCTCATTTTTACCGGGGCACTGTAGACTCAGAGTACACTTATTGCGAGCGAATGGAAATTGTTTTAATTCTAACATATAGATTCTGTGACTATGAGAATAAGTAATCAGAAAACATTCTTAAAACCTGTGGAGATATTTATGCGTCTCTAGAAGAATCATTTGTATGTAAATTAGTTTCTAAACTGGGTTTGCTTACATTTGCCAGGGCAATATAGGGATACACTATAAAGTTTTAGGGGAGTAGAATAGATTGTATGGTAGCAGTTAGATTAGGTCGGAGTGGAAGCTCTGATATCACAAAGCTCACTTGAGCAGGCATAGCTACCAAAATCAAGGAAAAGGAAGAAGTTGGTCAGCGCAAGGGCTCCACAACAAAACCACGACTACCTCGCACTGGAAATTCTTTTTCAAGGCGACAATAATCAATAATCTTAGAGGAACGGATAAAAGTAAATCTAATTACAGAACAACTCCTGCCGAAAAAAAACATATACGATATTTAAATACGAAAAATTTGCTTGTCTAATTTTACTTATTCAAAAGAAAGGCAATCATTATCTATTGTTTAATACCCATCTTGGAAAACGGATTTATATCTACAAAGATGCATTTCTTGTTAGATTACTTTAATCTGATTTCCTGGGTACACTGCAGCCTTCATTATATTCTTTTTGTCACATGTTTTGACTGATATATCTCAACTTTCATAATAGTTTTATTTTTTAATAAAATATTCAACAATTAAATCGACTTAGAAAAATAATAAAAAATTGTTTGCCTCAGGTTCTCAATGGGAGAGAAGACACACTGCGATCTATTATTCTCTCACATCATTATATTCTATAGAAGTCATTGTATGATATTTTCCACCCTACGGCCTGTATACCTCCAAAAGGTCAATTTCTTGTTATGACTACAATAAAGTTCGAATAGATTTACGCAAATCTTTTACTGTGTACATCCTTAATGGATCAGCTTTAGCTTTAGTCTCTATAAATATCATTTCGTTTTCCCATCTTTCCTTTGCAAAGAAGTGAAATGCGTTTATTTACCTTTCACGCAACCAAAATGTAAACCTTTGCGTCTAAATTCATTGGAAATTTTTTAAGTGCATCAGCAGCTTTATTGTTACTTTCATTAGGATATTGCTTGACAATCTTTTACGAAATGTACACATTCTCTAAAGATCAAATGATCGTTATACAGTCAGAAAATATTTCATTATTTAATATACTCGCCTCTGCGCAATGACTGTGCCATTATTCTCCAGACGCATTATGTATGACAATTTTATCCTTGATTGTTGGGACCGAACAATAGATTTAAGAAAGATTTCTTGGCAATGTTATTTACTCTCAATTTTTTGCCATAAGACTGTTAAGGCGATATCCCCTTTTTAGTTCAGGAGTGTGAGCAGAGGTTACGGTCTCCGTAGTCTGTGGATAGTATGTTGGCTTATTAGACGTGAGGCCACGGTTCAAATATGAACAAATATTTTTTCGAGACTTTCTCTCAGAGATTGACAAATAATCTTGAAGGAAAATAAACTGAAATGAGAAGTTTCTCGAAACTGTAGGTCCCGCCATTCACACATACATGCATAATTCGTCATTACAACCCTTCAGTCAGGATCACAACCTCCATACATCACTTGTTCTTTTTACGAAAGTGGGGACTACCAATTCGAACGAAGATTTTTGAGAAACTTTCATGGCAATTTTTTAACTCTTTGCCAAACACTGTTCCACAAGAATCTATCTTAATTCCGTTTTTTAGTTCGAGGTGTCTGGTAGGTATTTGTTTAGGGCTTATTAGACGTTGTGAGGCCACGTGGTTAAAATAGAAAGGAGATTTCTTCGGCAGAGTTCTGACAAAAACTCTGAGACAGAAAAATAAAACATTGCCATTGAAAGTTTCTCGAAAATCTGTCGTTCGGAATCGACTTTAAACTGTAGATCCTGCCATTCATCGATAAAAAAAAAGTAACACACACAACATAAGGTCAGAGAGCAGCTAGGTGGTAGTTCTGACTGACGGCTTGGAATAACCAGTTATGTGTGTTACGTTATAACTGAGTAGGTGCATCTGACTTAGGTACACCGCATTTCACCATCTTACTTTTATTTGTTTGATTCAACTTCCCTAATAAAGATTTTGTCATCAAATACAAGTGATTGGTCTACTGCGGCAGGCTGTAGGTTATTATCTTTGATTGCATTGAAACAATCCCCCAGTAGGAATGTAGTAGTGAAGAACCCTTTTGCCATTTAAACGCTTGCTTAGCCAAAATCTAGCGATGATATTCACTGTTAATGTGATATTTTCTAGGTGAAAGGAATGTAGAATTGAAGTGAATTTCGTTTTCTTCTTGAATTTATTTCGTTTATAAAAAATGTTCCACATCAAATGAATGAAATTTTTGCCAAATACCGTACATTTGTAAGCTTAAGCATTAAGCAACAAATAAAAAAATTGCATAAAATTGTTAAAATTGTTTTATTGGCCGAAAAAATACCGCACACCGTTATTGCCAATAATGGGTACGAGATAGGAAAAAAAAATACGATTATTTCCCATACACAACAACTAATTCACAAAAGAATTGTAATTTAATTAAAAATTTTTTTTTGGCAATTGAAAATATTTTCAAACAACAAAATAATTCCAATTACAACAAATAAATGGAGGATTGAGGAATAAAAACTTTTTGATTATTTTTATTTGTGTGGCTTAATTAAAGTCGTCTTGACTTAAAGTGTTTGTTTTATTTTTAACAAATTTAATAATTTAAAAATGTTTCAAAATGAAAAACATGATGTATTTTTTATTTTTTCTTCTTTTTTTTTATTAATTAATTAACAATAAATTAGGCAGATAACAACAAAACAATGTTTTAAAGTGAGTTTTTCTTTTATTTTTTTATTTATTTTTTAATAATTAATCTCCAGTGTAGGATTTTATCTGGCTATGGCAGAGTAGAGATGTTGGTAGTGCTGGTAGTGACAGTTGTTTGGTTTGTTTGTTTGTTATGTTTGGTGAAAAACAAAAGACTTAAGCAACAAACTTTGACATTATTTTTGTCTTTCTCTGCTGCCAACTAGCTAGCTGGCTGACTATGACGTTACATGCAAATTCTGTTTGCTACCAAAAGCAGTTTGTATATACGCCTACACCATGCCATGCCAACACACAAAAATACCGCCAAAAAAAAAACGGTGACAAAAATTTGCTTCTTTTTTATGTTTAGGTTTTGTTTAATTTTGTGTAAAATCCATCTTTTATTTTTTCTAATTTTTTTCTCTGAATTTTCTTAATAAAATTTGTTGAAATGTTGCATTGTTTTCCTTCTCCTAAAGTCTTCAAGCAAAGTTGCTAATATTTCTGGTTTAGCATACCAAGTGTAAATTTTTAAGAGTCTTATTGCCTTCAAGTTAACACCATCAGAAAGGATTACAACAATTTATTGGTGTTTTGCAGCAACAATTGCGCTGTTTTAAAGTAGGTCATCTTAAACACTTTAAACTGAATTCTCAGTTTCTTTTTTAAGACCCTTTTGTTGGCTCTATTGTGGCAACAAATGTTGTTGTTGTTATTGTTGTTATTGTTTTTGTGTTAATCTATTCCATTTCATTGATTGCATATTTTTAGCCAAGAATTACAGTATTTCGATTACCAAATTTTGTAAATGAGCCAAAAGCAAAGAAACCAACAAAAAAAAATGTAGAAATAAAATTAAAAAAACAAAACCGCCATAATAATATGAAATAAAACAAGAAAAAAATAAAAAAAAAATAAAAAACAAATTAAGCAATAATTGAAAGGTAAATTCTTTCATGTAGAAAAAAAAAAATATTGTTGTTGTTAATAAATAGCAACTATAACAACAACAACAACATCAGCATTAACAGCAATAACAAGTTATTCGAACTACAAATAACCAAAATAGACCAGAAACCGAAATACAAATTTTATGAAATTTTTTTTCAAATTAACTTCAAGAAAAATTAATGAAAATTAAAAACAATTTCTTGTAGTTAAATCAATGAAATGCTAAGTTAACAAAAACACCCTAATTTGCTAAAATCAATGGCTTCGAAAGTAATCGGAAAACAGCTCCAAAAAGCTACTTTATTAAAGACTTCAATACCTATTGGACCATGGCGTCGCGGCATTGAAGGAAGTTGAGTCTACAATCGTTATTAATTAATCGAAGCCCGGCTCTCTAAGTAAATACAAAGATTTCCCGCTAGCCAACAAGTACCGCGCCGCTTTCAAAATACCCTTGCGCTCTGCTCAAACAACTTTGCAATGATCTGATAGCCAAAAAGAAATTTTAATAACAGAATATATAAATTCTCTCGTGTTATCGACATTTTTCCTCGTATATAAAAGCAATTTTAACGAGAGTTTGACATTTTTAGTTTCACAGAACAATATTTTAAATTGTTGCAGAGGGGAGAATCTGGTCTCCAAATATTTGTCTGAGACAGTGTGTTTAACAAAATCTTGAAGGGAGTATATCAAGTTTCGCAACTGTGAAGGAGAACACGTGAGAACAGTGATGCTAATACGATAATATGATGACTGTGATTTGAAATGCTTCTTACTTTACAATACTGATTTAATCCCTGATATAGCCTTGTACAATACAGGTAGTCCCCGACTTACGACCGTTCAACTTACGATTATTCGCACTTACGACCATTTTTTTCCATTTTGTTTCTTAGAAAATATTAAAAGAAGTATTTTAAATAAAGTTTGAATTATATTTTTTTATATAAAATTCGACTTACGACCGATGACCAGGTACCTATCTTGGTGGTAAGTCGGGGAATACCTGTATATTCTTAATATCATCGCTGCTGAATACCAAACTTCCTGGATAGTAAACCCAGCTAATGTCTTCAGATAAGCGGATTCTTAAACCATAATTTTTCAATAGCTGTTGAGTTCAAATGCTTGAATTTTGTCTTTACTTATAGCATCACCGTGCAACATATAGCAATAAATGCTTTAGAGAGTCTTGTACTTATTTTTCTGCTTTTGAAATCGCATTATTTTGGATATTTTGAAGTGTAAAACTCCGCTGGAAATCAGTTGACAAAAGACATAAAATTTGTTTCATACTCGACTTGTTCTTGTCTTAATTGGAAGATTAAGGCAGTAACTAACCAACCATATGCTTATGACAGCTGTGGAATACGCTTTTATGCTGTAATCTTGGCAATGTAGCACGGTTACATGGTTTTCTTTAATTTTTTTCTAATAAAAGGTTCGACTTTAAAATTCCAATCGAAAATTTCTAGTCGGACAATAAGAATATTGTCAGTAACTGACTAGAGCTCGTAATTTTAAAACTACTATCGGCCATAAAGTTCCGATTACAACACTTAAACTGAATATCCCTCGATCGATATGCTATGCCTGACTGTCTTGTTGTGTAAGAACCGGATTAATTGTCGTTTTCTTTGCTTCAATCTATCGCATAATTGTTGCCTTCACAGATCACTATAACTTCTATCTTCAACTGGTGTGGAAGTGCCTAGTTCTTGTCATTAACGAGCATTTAAGCCGCTCCCAATCATTTCTGTACAGAAAACTATCCAAATTATGAAAATGATTGCATTAAAGAAATTAATTTTCAAGTCGGGATATTTTCCGATAAGAATTATTTGATCCACGTCTTAGATATTGGCTTATGGTAGCTTACTCTACAAGGATAAATGATTCATTACCTAATCGTAAAAACAAAAACAACTTCTATGGTTTGAAAATAATATTGCATTGGTTGGACGTTTAACAACGAATTTATTTTTTGTGTAGGGCATCGTCCAATAACAGCCAGTTAATATTGGGTGGGTTCTATTGCTTATTTCAATTTCGGTCATTCAGTATCGAATTTCTTCTCTTTTAAAATTTTTAATTCATTGTAACAATTTTTTTCCACACTGACCAACATTTGGTCAGTCATACCATCGGTGTTGATGTGCCAAAAAACGTAGTGGGCAAGTGGGCAAGTGAGCAATGTAGGTAAGTGTTTTAACAAGTCTTTAACTTATTTTCATTTTCATTTGAATTTTGTTTTTTACTTTTCAGTTTTCCTCTATTTTAAGCAACATTTACAAAATAGTTCGTTCGACGACTGAAAATGTTGTAAAAATATTAGTTAATGAATGATTAACGATTTGTTTATTAGAGTAGCCCCCAAAGGCAATGAGTGAATGAATTGAATGTATGAATTAATGAATGGTTTTGGAATTATTTCTGTACAAAAGCAAACTAAAATATATTTTTGTGAAAGTGTTAATCGTTCCAATCAATTGGGGAATGTGTAATTTGTGTAATTTATTGCATTCCATTACAAATCTTTGAACAAAAAAAACAATCTAAAATACTTTTAGTCCAAAATATTTAAGCTTTAAATAAAGAGCTAGTGTTATTGCTAATAAAATAATTCTTTCATTAAAAGACAACAAAAATTTCATTTCTGCTCGGTTAAGGGTTAAACATCAACTTCACAACCATCACACAATAGCCTACCGGGACATTATAGGCTAGAGCGAACTTTGTTAAAGCAAATTATATTGAAGGTTCGATTCCAAAGAACAAAGAAATTCAACTCCACAAACTCCACAACTGTCGCTTAAAAACCAAGCTGATGGAAGTGAAAAAGTCTTCATCAGTGGTTGAAATGCGTATAAAGATACCAGAAACACTAGCTTACTTAATTGATCATTACATTGGTTAATGCCCTTAGTCAGGGTTACAACCTAGCTTCTCACACCACCCATGTTCCGTATGTTAATCCTTTTCATGAGATTTTTGAGAAACTTTTCATGGAAAAGTTTATTACCTCTCTGACTATTTTCCAGGAGATTGTTGAAAGGATGTTACCGAGCGAAATATTTTATTAGTACCTCGAATAAGCTAACAAACTACCCACCAGACCACAGAAATTACAACTGCTTTAACACTTTTTACGTGTATTCGCCGTAATCTAGCAGGTAGGGTGTTGGCTTATTAGACTTAAAGCCAGGGTTCAAACCCCAGGCCAGACATCAAAACAAAATACAAAAAGTGTTTCTTCGGCGATTTCCTCTCAGCAGATTTCTAGCAAAAAATCTGAGAGTAAATAAAATTGCCAAGAAAAGTTTCTCAGAAATATCTTTCCCTCGGAGTTGAATTTAAACTATAGGTCCCACCACTCATGTATAAAATTAACACACACAACATACATAAGTGGTGTGAGAAACTAGGTCAATAATCCTGACTGAACATAAGATACAAAAATTCAATTCTAATCCGTAAAAATTATACCACAAGCTTTCCTTATTGGAAGAACTTCTCCGATAATTTGCAAATCTTTTAAAAATTTGAAAAACCTAGGCATCTGTTGCACCATGACAACCGATTTGTTTTGGACCCACTTTTCTTGGTATTGATGCGAATGATTTTGCTTTCAGTAGAATGTGCAACTTACGATTTATTGAGCCAAACATTTGATGGCCATTCAATTAGCCGAAATGGTGATGTCGTTTGACCACCTCGGAGCTGCGATTTGACACCGTGTGTGGCAACGTTAAGGAAATGTGTTATGCCGACAAACTAAAGACAGTTGGGCATTTGAAGGCCTACATTCATGGATAAGACCCCAAACACTTCAAAAAGTGCACGAAAATTGATGCGATTGAATGAGGTACTATGTATGAGGCCAAATGAATTGGTTTTTATTTTAATACAGTTTTGAAATTTAAATTTTTAAAATTAAACCAACCTATTAATCGATTGATTGATGGGTAAACCTTAAACCTTTGGATCGCACCAATTTAGTTCGGTTCAATATTCAATCTTTACAAGTTACAAAGTTGAAAAGTTACAAAAAATTTATTCGTTATTCGCCTATAAATCATCAATTTAATGGCTAGACTTCCGTTAATTCCGTGAAATTAGAATTTTATTTAAATTAATTTACAAATTAAACGATGAATAATGCTTTCCGTCTCCTGTTTCGTAAGCATTTCTAATGAAATTAAAAAATTTTTTTTATTGCCTTGCACTACTGCACAAATGATAATTTCTTCTTAAGTGGTGTTGATTTCACTTGAGGTTTTAATTGAATTAAAATTTACATGAGAAGATTATGACAGCAATTACAATAAAAAAAAGCAAAATCAATACAAATTATTATCGTAAGTAAAGTAATAAAAAAAAGGCAAGACAAATTATCATACATTTGCATGAATAAGTATTTTAAAAACTACGTTTATATTCTCGCCAGTAAATTGTAGAAAAACGTAAAGTGAAAAACTTACATAATATTTTGTAAGTTGTTGTTGTTGTTGTTGTTTAATTCTTAAGTTATTAAAGTTTTAATTCTTGTTTCCATAGTTTGATTATCAATTTCCTGTTACAAACACAATATTCCATCAAATAATTTGTATGTCAATTAACTTGTTTTTCTTTTTGTTTGTTTAGAATGATGATGGAGTTATTGAGATCAACATAGATTAAGAATAGAATCCAACAAATAGATTTTCAAAAAGTCAATTACAAAACTCAATAGAATAATAATTTGTGTATTTCGCTACAACTAATCATAAATTAATAATTGCAATCCATCATGTCATTCCTTTTGGAATATGACTCAGTTCAGAGTCACTTATGATGGATTGAATATTCAAGTTCTGTCATTAATTTGTTGTTGTTTTTCTTATTAGTCATACAAGTTTAATTACTTCAAGTTTAATGAAAAAAAGAAATAATAAATGCAATACACTTACCAATATTTCCGTGGCAATGGTTTCTCCAACTATAATGTATTATTCGATTTGATCTGAAAGAAAAAAAGAATTTTTTCTGGTTATTAAATTTCATATTGAAGAAACAATTTTAAAAATGTTAAATTTTTATTATATGTTCCCTATGGTCATATGAAAGTCTCACATACATAATTAATCATTACAACTCTTTAGTCAGGTTATGACCTAGCTTCTCACACCATTTATGTTGTGTACGTTAATTTTATACATGACTGGTGAGATCAACATTTTAAAGTCGACTCCAAACGGCAGATTTTTAAGACTGTTTTCATGGTACTAAGTTTACCTTTTCCAAATAGGTTCATTTATCCCACTAGTCCATTTTTTATAAGATTTGCCCACATTTATGGAGATCACTTCTTTTGACTCCTTTGAAGAAAACTATTAGCTTCTCTGGTCCCAAGAAACGCCCGGCCCGGTTTTGAAAGCTTTGATTTTATGAATATAGAGTGGGATACTTTCAGCAAATTCCTTCCCAGGCATTGGTTAAATAAATAATTTTTTTTGTTTAAGTTTTTCAAATCTTTAAAAGATTTGCACAAATTACTGGAGAAGTTCTTCCTAATTAGGCAAGCTTGTGGTATAATTTTTACGGATTAGAATTGAATTTTTCTATCTTATGTTAAACACTTCACATTGCTGTGCTAATATTAAACTTGGTTTTTGTCTTTGTTAGTTGAATTCGAATATTTGCACACACGTACTATTTTCTAATACAGTGAACTCGCGATAACGTGAACTAATTTTTAGAGAGGCAATTCAGATTTTCGAGTTTGTTCACGTTATCGAATACACAGCCCGTTATCGGGATTCAGCGCATTGTCTACTAACAGAAGGGCGTTAACCGGTAGCCCCTTCTTAGTCAAGAACTCAGTTAAAGTCTAAATTTGTCAGTTAAAGTCTACCTCTTTAACCAGTCATAAAAAATTTTACATGTCATCCATGCTGACTTAAAGAAATTGTAATTCACCAATTACCAATAAATTAAGTTAAGTTAGTGAGTCCCCGACGCATTTGAACAACCCGTGAAAGTTAATCGTTGTTTTTCCATCTTTGCGCCTGGAGTACTTTTCTCCAGTGATGGAAAATAAGATTGTTTTATATGGCAATTGCTTCTAGTATAAACCGGATTCATCGGCATTATAAGGCTTATATTCACAAAAAGCGATTTCTTCCATTTTTGCTTTTAATTTTTCCTTTTCAACGTGTGGCGACTGCGCAGGAAGCTTTTCTCCGAAAATTTTGAGAAGGTCATACATTTTTTGAAACTATCTGATGTTAAAACCACAATCATTTTCTTTAATTTGATCGTATATGTCTAAATAATTCACAATTTAAAAATAGTTTAAAAAAACAAAGTAAAAAAAAAATATTCACGTTTTAGAATATTCTGTGGAAAAATACATTTTTTCACGTTTCTGAGACGTTCACAGTTTCGAGTGTTCACGTTTTCGCGAGGTCACTGATTACAGATGCATTTAGTATCTGAATAGAATATTTTGAAACGATAGGGAAACCCGCGGGTATCTTCGTATCGGAAGATGTTCTCAATTCACGGATTTGACATTGTTGAGACCGAGCAGAATTCTGAGGTTGGTCAGGGCAATAGGCTTGAAAGATACGTTATAAAGATACCCTATGTGGCCAGCACAATGATTTGTAATAAGACATCTTTTCGTAATAATGATACCTAGGCATTCCTGTCCATCTAACTGGAAGAAACTTCATATTGAGTTAATACAGAAGAATATATCAGTTGGAGAACTGCCAGCAAAATAGTAAAAAAAGATAACACTAGATATGCTTAATGACAAAAATTATAGAAAATGTGAAAAAAAGGTTTAAAATCTCCAACAAAATATTAAAATATATTTCATAGGTGACTTACTCTCAGCAGATTTCTGACAAAAACTTTGGGAATAAATAAAAATTACCATGAAAAGTTTCTCAAAAAAAGAAAAAAAATCTGTTGTTCGGAGTCGACTTTAAACTGTAGGTGCCGCCACTCATGTATTCACACAACGCAACATACATACGTAGTTTGAAAATTTAGGTCGTAATTCTAACTGAAGGGTTGTTATGATCAATTATGTATCGGGTCCGCCATCTAACGTTTTTACTTTCAACTAGTGCTTATTTCGTGAATGTCTGATTTGACAGGTAATTAATTTTATCCTTCCGCTGAACGAACATGGTTGTGTATACGCGTTTTCGCTTCGCTAAGTGGGCCTGCGATCGAGTTACAGAAGATGCCGATTTTGGGAAAAAAAATCATCTTTTCAAATGAAGCTCGTTTTGATCTTGGCGGGTATGTAAACAAGAAAAATTGTAGCATTTGGGGTACAGAAAACCCGCACGCATATATTGAAACGCCGACGCACGCAGAACGAGTCATTGTTTGGTGTGGATTTTGGTCCAGAGGAATAATTCTTCGAAAATGAGCAAGGAGGGGCCGTTACAGTGATCGTTATCGGGCCATGTTGAACGAATTTTTGTTCACAAAAATTGATGAGGAGAAAAATTGGGAACATTTGGTTTTAACAGGACAGAGCTAAGTGCTACACTCGATGTTTTGCGCCCTGTTTTTGAAGATCGCATTATCAGCCGCAGAACTGATGTAGTTTGGCCACCTCGGAGCTGCGATTTGACGCTGTTGGACTATTATTTGTGGGTTACAATATTCGTAAAGCCATTGGTGAAATACAGCTGCACACAATCGATAATGTGCTTAAAAATTGGACCGATCGTGTAGGCTACTGCATGGCTAGCCGAGGCAGTCATTTGAATGAAATTATTTTCCATTATTAACCGGAAGGATTGCACTTTCAAATAAAAAAAAGAAAAGAAAGCATGAAGCACCTTAATACTGTGACCATACGTTCTATTGTGTTATGCTTAAGCTAGATGTTCTGTATTGACCTGACCAACTTTAGGGCTATGCTCGGCCTTTTATTAAATTTTAATAAAAATGTTGATAATTATGCGATTAAATTTACTTTTTATAATGAAACCAAATTTTTTTCGTGCGCTAACCTTAAAGAAGAAAAGTTTTGATTAATTGTACCTAATTAATTAGTGCAATATGATATTAACTCCCATTAAATATCTTAAGTAATGGCTTCCAACTTTCTTAACAAAAGATGTAAAAAAACAAAATTTAATTTTGTTTTATTGCTTTCTTTTTCTCTGTTTTATTTTAAAACTTAATTTCATTTAATTTTCCAAAACATACAACATCATTAAGATGTGTTAAGTGTACAGACATTGAGAGAGAAAGACAATTTGGCTAATTAAACAGAAAAGAAAAGAAGCTACGAAGAAATGATGTTCAAATATTACAAATGAAGTGATAAAATCGAAAGTAAAGAAGTAGAAAAACAAGCCATAATAAGCCACAAGACGCATTAATTTAATCTGCCACCTTAAAACAAATGTTCACCGGGTAAAATATTATTAATTAAGGCTTATGACGGCTACCTGAAGTTTAACATTTTTATGAGATTTTCAAACATTTTTGTCTCTTTTTTTTTTTTTGGTTAAATAAAATCAAGTTTGAAACCAAACAGGAAACTGTAAGCAGATGACAAATTATGCAAATTACGAAAAAAAGTCTACGATCGTTTTTTATTTTTACTTTTGAACAAAAAAAAAAAGAATTCTTTTTGAAATCGAAATATAGACAAGTGACTTCATTTCATAATTGTTTGTGTTACATTTCTAAGTAACTTGATATTAAAAAAGTAGAATATGACGTGCAACAAAAAAATATGCTTGAAAATCAAACAACGTAACCAATGTTATGCTCTTGCAACAAATCATTTTATTACCAAATATTTTCGACATTTGATGGTAGTAATGGTGGTGGTGTTGATTCTTGTTAACCACAAAATTTTGTAATTTTTATTGATTTCGAATCCAGTAGCAATAGAACAAGCTGTACCACCACCACAATCATCAGTCAACCGCAACGTAATGTTCGAGTATAAATTATTTGATATTCTTCTATTTCTTCTGTATTTTATTTCAATTAAATTTAAAATTATTGACATTAAAGGTGAAAAACCGGTAAAAATATAAAACTGGTTGCCCTCATGTAATTAAATACCTGCATAGGCGTACCATACTGATCATGCCCTCTGGTTCAGAGTTCACCGAAGAGACCTCATCATCATTAACATTCAGGTTTCTTTCTTTTTTCTTTTTTTCTGATTTGATTTCATTTAATTTTCATTTTAATAAGCATATAATAAAAGTGCTTTTATTTTTATAATTTCTGTTAAATTTTAATTTCATTTTTTTATTTGTAAACGAAAGTTTTTTTAACAGCCACTCAAAATATCAAATGTTGAGTAGTGCAGCAGTTTTTAATTTTTTTAAAATTTTATTTCAGAAATTTTTTTTTTATACTTTTAAAATGTTTTGTATCATTAACAGTCAGTTAATGATTTAAAATATGGAAAAATTATTTAAGTTTCTACCGGCAGGTAGTATTCGACGGAATATTAAGTTTTTATTAGAGATTAAATGCCACACGTATACTGCTGTTTGCACTTCAGCAGTTTTTTCTTTTAGAATTAATTAACCTCCTATAACACCATCTTGAACATCGTAAAGACAAGTTTAAGGACTAAGTCTTTATCAAGACTCACAGATTTCAAGGACAAATACTCGACAAGACGCTCTTCCCTCCCGTGCTTCTTTATAGCACATAAGCACTGATGCAGCAGCCTAAACAGCATTCGATAGAAAAGTTCTACGTAAGTTCTTCGGTTCAGTGAGAGTTGGCGATGATTTTCGCATTTAATTCAAAAATGAACTGTACGAACTCCTCAGCCATTCGAAAGGAAGAGACGCTCCGACGGACAGGTATTTAATGTAGGGACTTACGAAAGTTGGCGAAAAAGATGACTTTGTTTGCTTTGGAATGACCAAATAGTGGAAGTGGTACCATCGAGATAAGAAACAGAGGCGTCCCTGGAAGAAGAATGTGTTAAAGACGACCGAAATTCGTTAATCAGGTTCTCAATGGCCAATTAAGTAAGTAAAATACAGGATATTGTGTCGAGAGATCATATATATTTACATCTGTTTAAGATCTATACGATGGAATTCGAGAACATCATTGCAGGGCGTACTAAGTCGCCGTGTTCTAGTGTAGGTAGTGTGTTGGCTTAATTGACGTAAAGCCAGGGTCGAGCCCCAGGCCAGACATCAAAACAAAATACAAAATATGTTTCTTCGGCGAATTTCCTCTCGGCAGATTCTGACCCAAAACTATGAAAGTAAATATAATGGCATGAAAAAGTTTCTCAGAAAAAATCTGTCATTCAGAGTCGACTTTAAACTGTAGGTCCCCCACCAACTCTATATATAAACTTAGGGCGCCGTGCAGAAATTAAGTCAATAATCCTCACTGAAGAGTTGTAATGACCAATTATGTTATGTATGTACATCAGGCTTTACTAGTAAAACAGTTTTGTGATTGTAATTGTTCGGAATCGTTTCTTCACTAAAAGGTCTTCATAATCAAATGCAGTGATCGTAACAATTACAAGAAAAAATATTCCCGTCATGTGTAATATTTCTAATTGAGAGATTTCAAGAAATTTTTGAAATGTTCACCACTGATCCAGGCTTAGTGAAACTAGTTCCTTATTCTTCCTTAAAGACGATTTTAATACCATTAAGCGTATCACATGATTACATCTTACGAAAGACTGATAAATTGGTTTCAAACTGCCTCCAAGAAACAAGACAACATTTTAAACTGGTGCTTACAAATTTATTTGAAAAATAAGAAAAATAGGGCCTTTTAAAAGCGACTTTCGATCTATGATAGAATGATCGCCTTAGTGTCATTCATTCAGTCTGTTTTTCTAAAGCATCATGGACGGATATAGCATTCAACAACAGATGCAAATAAAAAAAATTGTGTCATCAAAATGTGTTCATTTTCTTTCTTGGATATTTCTTATACGATTGCTATAATCAACCTATCTAAGGGAAGACTGACTATTCACAATGTAGTCAATAATGAATTCGACTCTATTGGCTTAGTAAACCATCGACCAACATCCGTAAGTTGACAAAGTACACGATCTGCTGAAAACATCGTAACTATCTGTTAGAGTGTGCAAGAGAATTCAAGGCCAACACGGCCTTTTGCACCACTCGGGCCTGCACTCGTATATAATTCAACTGATCCACAAAATAAAGGTAAATGAGTGACAGTGTGATGACAATTCTATTTTTCATCAAAAGATCGTCTTCTGTGATGAGACCTAGTTCCAGATGAATCAAAATATTTTTGATACCAAACTACATGAGAGCCGAGAGCGTTCATTGCATCTCAAAAAAGTCACTGTTTGATACGGATGTCGGTCTTTGATTTCCAACTAGCCTACCAACGATATACGGTTTCAACAGGCAAGCGCTATGTGCCACACAGCTCATGTCCTATTAGCGTTTAATGAAAGAGCCGATAGCAAGCCAATATATTAAGAATAAGGATAACCTGAGATAGTAATTAATTTGACTCAATAAAGTGCACAAACTATTCTCGGATTTAATATCGAAAGCTAGGCTCAACGAAAACGAAGAAAAAGAGAGGCAATGACTCTTCTCAAACCAAGTTGGTTTAAGGCAATTAAAACTTTTGTTGGGAAATGAAAACAAGAGGAGATCTAAGTCATGTAGAAGGCTATTCTTCTTCCAACCGATCAATTATTTATAAATTCAAAATGGAAGTTGTCTCAAACCTAACCTGTAGATTCTATGACGATGAGAAAACATTATTGGAACTCATGGAACATTAATGCATTCCAGAGAGGAATACCTGGATTTATACCAAGTACTGTACTGGGAATTGCCATTGTTTACATCAAGCAGTATCTACTATAAACACAAAACATGATATATTTGGATGGGAGTACAATAAATCGAATGATTGAAAATAATAATAAAAATAATTATTATTGTTTCGCTTTCTAAGCTTAGGTTAGATTAGGTTAGTGTGGTAGCTTTATACCAAAATCTCACTTGAGCACCCATAGTGGCCCGTTGTGATGCCATAGGTGAAACGCAGTCTCTGACTAAGTTCCACCGAGCCAAGATGGACGAAGTTAGTCAACGCAAGGGCTGCACATTTAAAGCACTACTCCTCCACGCTGGTAAACCAGCCAGAAATCTTGATAAACGAGGCTATATCCTTGACATCAATTGGCGATAGCTCCGTCAAGCTGACAAGGCTTGGAGAGCCAAAGCAAGAGATGGGCATTGGCAGAGAAAGTGGTTAACAGTCTCCTCTTTCTTTGGGGATTTGCATCTAAGCTTAATACTGCACACAATATAGAAGCAAGCAAGCATTGCTTTCAGGGCCAGAGCTAGGAATACCATATTGGCTTTACGTTGATATTCGTGAGAACCCTTTCAACAGAATGTACTCAGAAGAATTCTTATTATATATGTCTGAGTCATGATTTATTGGGAAATTTGTATTTGTTATAGTTGTGTTGTGTTTGATTTTAACGAAAATAGAAGAAATAGGCTTCAAATTTAGTCATTTTTGTTTTGTTTTTTAAATCTAATTGACCTTTATAAATATTTTTTGAAAGCTTATTGGGTTAGGAATGTCGTGCATTATGATTTGAGATATTTTTCATTCTGGCTTTTGAAAATATGATGGCACACACAAGGTTATCGAAATATTTTTAATTTATTTTCATCTTAATATGGATACAAATTTGAACTTCCTTTTCTTTTCATAACTTAACTTAATTTTTTCATTTTTTAAATAATAAATTAAATTAAATTAAAACAATTTGTTTTTTAACCTTTAAATACATGGGGGCCATTCATATGTTTATGATATTAACTTGCGTGTGCTGGTGTTCTTTTCTAACTGTTTACGAATTGATTTATTTATTCGCACTTTAGAATTTATTTGAAACATTATTATTAACCGTTACTAATCCTAAACATATTCTAATTTATTATATAATTAACGGAAATTGTTGATTTTCTTACAAAGCCATTGTTTTGTTTTGTTATTTTCTTTTAAAAGGCAACAAAACGGGCTTTAAAAGACTGTGAAATGAATTTAAAAAAAAAAACGATATTAAATTCAAGGTAATAAACGGGGTTAAAATATAAAAAGTTGCTTTTTAAAAATATAGAAAACAGAACAACAGCACTTTAATGAAATGAAATGTAACACTTTGAGTTTCCTTAACTTGGCGGGCTATTATTCGATTCGATTCGATTCGAATTTAATGTCATAACAAACGATAGAACCAAACGTTTAGTAAAAATTCTAAAAAAAAAAAACAAGCCATAGTTTACATAATAGTTTCCTGATCTTGAATAATTAAAGAAAATAAAAATAAAAAAAAAATCTGTTTAAAGTCAAGTGAAATGTTAAACAAACACACCCACATTTAAGATAAAAAAAATAAATTTGAAAAAGAAAAAACGTTCACAGAAAAAAAAAGTTGTTTTGTAATGATTTCTCACGTTTCAGGGCTACGCAAAAATGGAATGAAAAAGAAATACTGCAGCAGCTTGATTTACAATACAAGAGTATGGCAACAATATAAATTTGAAAATTTTTTTTTATATGGTTTGCTTGGAAACCATACATACGTGTATCACATGCATTCAAAGCCAGAATTATTCAGCAGATAATTGGACATGCAGACAGGCCCAAATAGCAGTTAAACAAACAGTTTTTGAAAAATGTTTCTTTGATTGATTGTAAATCATGAATTTGGAGCATTTGCTTTGATGTCTGTTATTTAACAATTAAATAAATGGCCGCGGCGGCCACCTCTCTTAAATAAAATTTTTTTGGTCGTTCGTTCGTTTCCATTTCTACATTTTCAACAGCAACAGTGGGCTGTTTAAACTTGGCAGGCGGTAATGATTTTTAATTAAATTGTTTTGTTTTTTTTTTACGTGTGCATTAAACTCTCCCAATAAACCCAAAATTAAAGGCAAAATAATATTAATAATTACAATACAAGGTTAGATTTTTGTATGTCTATACACGTATACAGAGTATGTATGTATGTGTGAATGCGTATAAAAAATCAAATTAAAATAAATAAAGGAATAATTATTGTATTTGTTATAATTTTTAAATGAAAAATAAACAAAAAAAAAACATGAAAAAACAAAACTTAAGACAGTTGAGATAATAATAGTAAAACAAAAGACTTAAGCAACAAACTTTATATTATTTTTCTTTATTAAAAATACTTGCGTACATATCATGCAATAATAATAACAACAACAATAACAATTGCCTTAACAATAACAATAAAAAGAAAAACAAAAAGAAATATTTTTAAAATTTATTTCATTTTACACTACAATTAAGAGAATAATTGTCGTGTATATTCATTCGCCTGGGAAAAATCAAATGAAATCCAAAAAAAAAAATAAAATAAAAACAAAAAGAAAAGAGAAAAAAATACGTAAATTAAACAAAAAATATTTGTTTAATTTTGTTTTTTTTGCCATGGAAAAAAATACATTAAAACGTGTTAAGCTACAGCAATAAATTAAAATTAAAGTAAAGTAAACTTTGTAAAACGTAAAGAATTTTTATATTAAATTTTAAACACAGTTACTCATGCACAAATAAGGTTATAAGGATCTTAAACTGTGGGACGACTTCCATAAATTTCAATGAAATTTCAAAAAAGAAAAAAATTTAACTCATGATGCAAATGCAAAATGCAAATAATTTATATGTGAACTGAAAGAAACTAAAATTCTTAAAACAAAGTGGAGTGATACCTATAACACGAGTATATGAAGCAAATCAAACACAAAACTTCCCCCAAAACGTACAAATTTAAGCAATCCAGTCAATTAAGCGGTAATTAAAAAATTATTTCTACGTGATAAGGGCAAGTGTAAAGAAGTCGTCGTTGTCTGGTAGCCAGTGTATTGGCTTCTTAGATGTAAAGCCACGTTTCAAACTCCAGCTCAGACATCTCCAATAAAACGAAATATGAAAGAGAATATTTCTTCGGCGAATGCCTCCCAGCAGACTTTTGTCTGCTCTGAGATTGAATAAAATTTTTATGAAAAAGTTTATAAAAAAAATCTATCTATTGGAAGCGAATGTAAACTGTAGATCCCTTTATTCATGTATAAAATTAACACACACAACTTAAGTGGGGCGTGAGAAGCGAGGCCGTAATCCTATCTAAAGGATCGTAACGGCCAATGTTATGAGAGAAGAGAGAGCAAAAATCCTCACTGAAGGGTAGTAATGGCCAATTATGTATGTATGCACTAGAGATGCCAATCGGAAAATCCCAAATCCTGAAATCCTGGTATTTTCGGGATTCATAAAATCCCGAATCACGGGATTTTTAAAAACTAGTCCCGGGATTTTTCGGGATTTTTCGGGATTGTGAATTCATATGTATTTTGACCCTACAAAAGGTCCTAAAAAAAATGTATATCACTTAACTTTGATAAGGAGGTCATTTTTTATACTTTATTTTATTGGAAATGTCTGTCTACGGTCTACGTCCATCTCCATCAATTATTTATTTTAATTTTTTTGGAACTTGTGGGCTGTCTGCACATGTAGGTTCTCCGACAACTATTGACAATGAAGTTGTATTCTTTTTTAACTTTTCTACTCATCCTCCACAAACGTTTAGACAATTATCTGCTTAACATATAAGACGACGTGAAGCGATTGATGACGTTAATCGAAGTTCTGCTATAAACACAATGCACTCAACGCAGCAAGTTCTCAAATATAGAATGCGTGGGTGTACACGAATGTGATTATTTTAAAGGTAACAAGCAAATAATTGTTGCAGCAATTTTGCTGTGTTTCCTGAGATGCGTTTATTGTGTTTGACAACGTACATAAATCGAAACGGCGTAAGTCAAAGGATTGGTGTATTACTTCTTTAATGATACTGTCAATGATACCCCTTTAAATAAATGTTTTAAAATGTCTGTAATTGCGAATAAAAAATATAAAAAATATGTTAAAATCATGCAAAATTTCTCTAAAACTGCTTTCATTCTTCTGTATTATAATCTAATGGGTCGTTAAGTTAAAACAATATGTCTACAAAATACTTTCCATGAAAATTAATATCCTTATCATCTCTACTAGGGATGCCACGGGAAAATCCCGCTTCGAAAATTTTCTTCATAAATCCCGAGATTTTAAACTTGTCCGGGATTTTTCGATATTTTAATTGTGAATTCATATGTATTGGCCTACAAAAGTTCAAAAGCTGATCACACTTCGAATACGCATTAATGAGGAAAACTCTTCAGATTTGAAAATTATTGATGTCATCAAAATGACAATCCATAATTAAAGGGTAACTGATTTAGAGCTCAACTCAAAGAAAAAGGTTAGAGGTAAATATTTACAAGCCGGCATAAGCTATCTTGGAAACTATTTCCACCACAATGTTGATTGCGAGAAGTGTTTTTCAACGGCAGGAAAGGTATGTTGACAACAAAATTCGTTCAAGCCTATCAGATCACAGGTTCGATGCTTTAATCTTTTTGTTGAGATCCAAATGTATTAACAATTAATTTATTAACAATTTTTATTTTTTTTAATTTACGCTTTTTTGTTACATTTTGTCTTGCTGTTTTCATATTTTATTTTTAATGATAAATAATTCTGATATACATAATTGGAATACAAATGATTTTGTTAACGAAATATTTTTATCATCAAGAGAAAATCTCGATTTTTCCCGCGACTTTTCGGAATTGTTGGATCCCGAATTATCCCGAAATATCTTCGGATTTCGGGATCGGGATTTACAAAATCCCGAATCCCGGGATTTTTAAAAATCAATCCCGTTTGGCATCCCTAGTATGTACGTATGTATGTATGTGAGAGCAATGTAAAGAAGTTTAGCTTGGGCATCTCAAAGTCAAAAACTATACAAGCGTAAACTAACTAACTTAAGTATGTGACCATATACTGCTTACTAGACTTTAAAAATCGTCAAATTCTAAAGCTTGTAGCAATTTGATTTAAAGTTAACTCCTAACGTTTTTATTTTATCAAAGGAGAGACTATTTTGCAGAGTCAAAAACAGACCTTTAGATGGTTACGGGATAAAAGAGAGAAACTGGCGGGTATCAACCAAACTGAAGTTTATACTATTGAAAGGTGTACTTAAATCAACTTCGCTTGGAAGTAAATAAGACAAGGCATAGCTGAGGTTAAATCGAAGATATAATGAAACTGTATAAAGGCTCTGTAGCGGCTAGGTATGCAAAATAATGTTACCCTCTACTTGGTCCCAGATAATGTAGGAATTTTTAGCATTGAGCAAGCAGACGAGCTTGGAATCAAAACTTTTGTATGAAACTTACAATAAGAGCAGAGATCAGAGCCATGCATTAGTATATCAAAAAATAACCGTGCTTTTGATAACCCACTGTAGACTCAGAGTACCCTTATTTATAATGGGGAATGTGCCGTGCCAACATGTCGATTCTGCCAATTATAGAGCTGTTGAAGAAAAATGTTTTGGTGGTGACAATCCGTCTTTAAAAACAACAAAAGAAAATTATAAAAAAACCAAACAAGAATTTTTAACAATTAATTTGTTTAAACAAAGATACAAAAAAAAAAAGAAAACAAAATCAACTCGAAAAGCAACTAAAATAATTGTTGATTGTTGTTGTTATTAAACGGCATAAGAGCAACAACACAACAAGAAAAACAGCAGCAGTAACAATATTTCATGCATTTTAATGGCATGTGGGCAAGAATTTTTGTTTAAAAAAAAATTTTTTTTTTTATTTTTCACTAAAATGGTGCAAGATTGAAACAAGAAAAATGCAGAAATAGTTTGTATGTTTTGTTCGTTTTAAAGATTTAAGTTTACTTTACGAGCAGTTTAGTTAAGTCAAATAAGTTTAATGGAATAAGTCTACTAAGAGTGGCAGCCTGTTTTATTTATTTATTTTCAAAAATTTATTTCTTATGTTTCTAGCAATTGTTGCTCCGTTTAAGACATTTTCTTTTCTACAATTCTTTTTTTTTTCTATTTTCTTTTTCTATTTTTATTTATTCCTAGAAAAACAAAACAAAAAAAAACAGAAACAAACAAATAAACAGCAATTGTTATGCAATAATCTAGCAGTTACTTAAAGTTTAAGTTAAAACCTGATAGAAAAACTATTTAAACAGAAATAACATTAAAAAACAAAAACAACAAATAAAAAAAATTTACTTATTGTCGTCGTACTTGTACTAGAGACCGACTCTGACTAAGAAATGATTTCAAACAAATACTTACAAACAACAACAACAACAACAAATCAACATTCACACATCTAAGGAGTGTTGCTGCGCCTGATGTAAAAATTTTTAGTAGACACCACTTCCAAACAACACACACACACACACACATACACGCATTGTACCAGTGCAACCAATTTAAATGGTTTGTTGGTTGGTTGGTTGGTATGCAAAAGTAAAGTTCGAATCGTAACAGAACGTATGTAGGAACGCCCTTCTTTTTTTTAGTTTTTCTAAAAAAATTTCTATGCTGGTGGTGACTCGTTTAGGACCACTATTGTGTGTTGATACACTGACAGAAAAGATTTTTAATTTACTTGTTTGGTGTTTAAACTTGCTGTTGATCGAATTTCCTACGACATGAAGAATCGAGAAGAAGGTTCACATGTCTGGGCCGTGAAGCACAAATCAAGGAATGTTGCAAATACTTCTCCTTAAATTCATTTTATTTAAATGACGGTACACTTATAAAGAAACGACTTATCCCTCTTAAACTGGCATCGTATTCTATTGGGCTACTATTTAGAGACTAATTCTATAATATTTGAAAAAGTATAGCCATTTAGCCGTTTTATTTAGAACGAATTTTAATGTCAGAACACAAATAAACGGTTTTTCATACTTGCAACAAACGAAGTGTTGAGTTTTAAGACAATGCGTCTTACAACTACTAAAAACTATTAAAATCGATTAAAACAATCACTGTAAACCTAAGGGCCACATTCACTATCTTTATTAAACAAAAATCCCTCAAAATACGCGAAAGTATAAGAATTCATAAAATTATTGTCCATGCAATAATCAGCGTATGGTGAACACCCTTAAGCTTTTGTAGAACTATTAACCCGCAGTATAGCATGACCAGGTAAATTTTAAAAATTCTAAAAAAAAGATTCGTTTTTCATTCAAATATCTGGATATCAAATTTTTTGAACTTTGACACTTGATAATAGCCATCTTTTTAAAGCTACTTCTGTCAAATTAGTTGTCGTTGATCCATCCAGTCACCATGGATGGATATAGAATTTAACAACAGTTGCAAATAATAAACAATGTTTTATTAAACTGAATGCTGGCATTTGACCTTAATTTACGTCAAGAAATCATTTTCAGATAAGGGATCCATTTCTGAAGGAATGGTTACGTGAAGAGGCAAAATTATCAAATTTAAAACGATACCAATCCACAAGAGATGCAAGAGTGTCCAATGAATTTCGAAAAAGTCATTATCTAGTTTTTTTTAATGACTTTTTCATCACTTGTGGCGAGCCCTATAGGTTGATGATTACCAACTTCTTTTGACCCAATTTTACAGTGCTCAATGCCATACAGCTCATACCAAATTGGATATTCTATATGAACAATTTCAAGGGCACGGTCACCATATGTGGAGGTGTTGTGAGCTGGCTACCGTAAAAATGGGATTTGACCACGTTAGACAGCATCTCTCAACGCAGTCCATAACCCATGTCATTAGTCAAGTTTACATAATTACATACATAGATTCAATCATAGTTGATCACTACAACCGTTCAGTTGTTTGTGTTAAATTTGCAGAGGCCGACAGTTTAATACGTTGACAGTCGCGGCAATTTTCAGAAAACTTGCCAAAAAAAAAAACGACAATTTGATTTTTTCTCATTAGTAAGTACGAGATAACTCGTAATTTGGTGTCCTAGAAGTACTTTGAAAATTAGTTTGACAAACTCTTTTGCATTTTAAACTTTGCTTCGTATTTGCACCTTCAAAGTACTTTCAAAAGTAGTTTGACAAACCTTTGATATTTTGTTGTTGTAGAAGAACAAAGTAAGTTTGTGACTACATCAAAGTGTGAACTCACCCCCACTCGTTTTTCCCCTCTCTCCAACAAACTCAAGAGTTTGCAAACTAGTTTGCAAATTAATTTGAAAGTGCAAAAGACGTCTTAAGAAATAAATTTCAAAAGGAATTCAAAATCATTCAAGATAAGAGGGAAATATTTTTTATTGATTTTTATTCGCCATGTACCATGTTTCGAACCTGATAAACCGTTATTAAATGTTTGATACGAAAAAAAAAAAGCTCCATTAATGCTGCTGCTCTTGGTCATATTCACATAAAAACTACAGAACACTATACTGCAAACGTTTTTTTTTTTCGTTTTTGATTTTTGTTTTTGTTTTGTTCACATTATTTTCATTATTATTGCTAATGTTGTTGTTGTTGTTGTTGCTTTACAATTTCTTGTAGATTTCTGGTCTTAAGACATTAATTGGTAATTGTTTCATACGTACATATGAACGAATGAAGGAATGTATGTCTGTACGTATTATTTGTTGCTATTATTATGATTATTATTGCTGTTGTTGTTGTTGTTGTATGTTTGATATTAAATGGTCTTAGATTTCACACTCTTAAAAAATATTATAGTTTTTATAAACAACAAATACAACAACAACAACAGTAAAAATATTGTATTTTAAAGCAGTTTGTAACAAATAATTCGTCAAAAACTTTTAATAGATTTGTTAGTGGCGTGTATTATACGAACATATATTGTATGGTGGTAACCTTGTGCGTAATGAAACTGTAATTTAGTTTTTGAACCGTTATTCTCTTGTATTATTCGTATCTTTATGTTCCGTTCTTTTGTATTTTTGTGTTTTTTATTTAACGATTGATATTTGATTAATAAATTAACTTCATTAGTCATTTGTTTCGGTACACTTTTTTGAAAAGTATTTTCATGATTTTTTTTTTTTAATATTTTTTAAAGTTTTCTGTGTGCATTTGTTTGTTCATTATTCTTGTCAAAATTCATATCATTCAACAGCAATTATTGGCTGCTGCTGCTGTTATTAAAAGCAAACCAAAAAGAAAAAACCTAGATAAAAACGTTTCAAAACATTCAGCTGCACTGTAATTCATTAACAACTAATTGTCTGTGAATATATTGTTTGAACAACTTTAATTTGATTTGTCTTTGCCGCGCACTATGATTAGTTTAATTTTGTATAAAAATAATTCAAAATAGAGCGGGAGTTAATTGTTAGGATAAATAGCAGGGAATAGGGATGCCAAACGGCATCGATTTTTAAAAATCCCGGAATATTTCGGGATAATTCGGGATCCAATCGAGATTTTCCCTTGATAATAAAAATATTTCGTTAACAAAACCATTTGTATTCCAATTATGTGTATTAGAATTAAATATCATTTAAAATAAAATATAAAACAGCAAGACAAAAAGTAAAAAAAAGCGTAAATTAACAAAAATAAAAATTGTTAATAAATTAAGAAAATTATTTGGATTCCAAAAAAAAGATTAAAGGATACGACCTAGCTTCTCACACCACTTATGCTGTGTGCGTTAATTTTAGACATGAGTGGCGGGACCTACAGTTTAAAGTCGACTCCGAACGACAGATTTTTGAGAAGCTTTTCATGGCAATTTTTACTCTCAGAGTCTTTGCCAGAAATCTGCTGAGAGGAAGTCGCCGAAGAAATATTTTTTTTTCGTTTTGATGTCTGACCCGGGCCTTTTGTCTAATAAGCCAACACACTATCCATTAGACCATGGCGACTCCAGTATACTCATTTGAGTCTTTCAAAAATGCAGGTGAAAAGGTGAAAACAATAAACATTTTTGTAACATAAAATGAAAATAATTAATAGAAATTTTATTAAGAGTATAAAAATATTAGAAATCATATCGCTCCTTTATTGCAACATAGTCATATCTCAAAGAATTAAAAATTTGTAATTACTTAAGCAAAACTGCTTTTTAAGACCTTCTGTACATGTTGAAAAAAAAATCAGTTCTATATTCCAAGCTGAACCGAAGTTATAGCAAAAATTAGATCATAGGACTTGTGTCTTGAAAACTTAAATCGCATTTTGCCAAGTTCAAGTTTTTTTGAGATTTGACAACAAACCCTGCCGTTGAAAAACAATCTCGCAATAAACATTTGTTGGTAAAATAGTTCCAAGATAGGTGAATGCAGCTTGTAAATATTCACCTCTACTACCTCCTGGTGTAAATAAACCTATTTCTTTGGACAGTTGAGTATCTAAATCACCCTATTACCCTATTAATTCGTTTTATAGAGCTTTTGCATTCGTCGATGGCATCAAATAACTTTTTATCAATGGAAATGGAGTTTTCCTCATCTGAGAAGCTATTATCGAAGTCAAGTGATGTAGAATTTTTTTTCAGGACCTTTTGAAGGGTCAAAATACATATGAATTCACAATCCCGAAAATCTCGAAAAATCCTGGGACAAGTTTTTAAAAATCCCGGTATTCGGGATCTTGTGAATCCCAAAAATCCCGGGATTTCGAGATTCGGGATTTCCCGATTGGCATCCCTAGTAGAGAATGATAAAGGATATCAAATGTTGCAGGCATGAAAAGGACATAGACATTTTTTTTTAACTTAACTACCCATTAGTTTATGATGCAGAAGAATGAAAGCAATTTTAGAGAAATTTTGCATGATTTTAACATATTTTTTATATTTTTTATTCGCAATTACAGACATTTTAAAACATTTATTTAAAGGCGTACCATTGACAGTACCATTAAAGAAGTAATACAGCAATCCTTTGATTTACGTCGTTTCGATTTATGTACGTTGTTAAACTTTTTTATAGGATTCGAACTATAAACACAATAAACGCATCTCAGCAAATACAGCAAAATTGCTGCAACAATTATTTGCTTGTTACCTTTAAAATAATCACATTCGTGTACACTGACGCATTCTATATTTGAGAACTTGCTGTGTTGAGTGCATTGTGTTTATAGCAGAACTTCTATTAACATCGTTAATCGCTTCACGTCGTCTTATCTGTTAGCAGATAATTGTCTAAACGCTTGTGGAGGATGAGTAGAAAAGTTAAAAAAGAATACAACTTCATATTCAATAGTCGTCGGAGAACCTACAAGTGCAGACAGCCTAAAAGTTCCAAAATAATTAAAATAAATAATTGATGGAGATGGACGTAGACCGTAGACAGACATTTCCAACAAAATAAAGTATTAAAAATGGCCTCCTCTCAGCAGATTATTGTGTCAAACTCTCAGAGTAAATAAAATTGCCATGGAAAGTTTGTTAAAAATCTGTCGTTCGGAGTCGCCACTCAATGTATAAAATTAACGCACACAACATAAGTAGTGTGAGAAGCTAGGTCGTAATCCTGACAGAAGGGTTGTAATGACCAATTATGTACGTTAGATATGAATGTAGAACTGACTTTATTATTCTGGTAACGAATTCCAGGATAGAGTGGATGGACGAACAAAGGTTTTTATAATAGATCTAAGTGGAAGCTACGGAAATTTTAATACTAAACTATTTTAAAGTAGGAGTCCGAAAGACTTAGGCAGGTAGGTATGATGAAACGCCTGTCTACCCAAAGGATTTGTATAGATAAACTTAAGCCATATAAAGCCCATAAGCTTCTAAAGAAACGGCTCTCAGAATTCACATGTCAAACACTGAAAGTTCGCTTAAAATGTCGACCCACATCATCTGGGGATAATTACTGTTTTCTTGATTTACTAAAGATGATCAAGCATGCAGAATCATGTTCTTTTCTAATGTGCAATAGGTGATTATGATTTTGATTTGAGTGTTCTAGTAGGATAGAATTCTGAACTCTCGAAAATCACGCGTGCGGTAAAAATGCTTTATATAAACTTGTCAAAATAGACTGCGGGGTTCAATGGGAATAGTACCGTTATTTTTTTATCTGTTTTGGTAAAGATGATTGAAAATCACGTATATCACGTAAAATTTTAATAAAAAGCGCTTTTAAGGAGAACCCTTTTTACTAAACGGATTTTATCGTCTTATAACTCAAGTTATAAATAATTTTTATAAAAACAAAACAGAAATAATCATTGAATTTCAAATGAAAAACAATTTTCGTTGGTTATTGATCCAATAACGTTATTGATTCCAATAATTGGAACGTACTGGTACAACTTAAGAATGATTTATACATCAAGAAGGAGTGAAACCTTAGCAAACTAGTAGTCTTATGGAAATTTGATTTAAAAACTATAACAAGCCTTGCATAGGTTTACAATGAAGTACCAGTTACAATGATGTAACGAAACCTAGGTCTCGACCATCAACTTTAAACTAACATTACAATAGCATTGTCAAACATTATCCGTGAAAAAATGTTATTCCCTATGGTAACATAATTTTTTTTTTTTGCCTTTCCAGTTTTAACTTCTATTTTGTTACAATTTATTGCAATAAATTCTGGTGGTAACCATATCAAAACATATGTTCGTTTACCCTAACATGGATACAGTTTGTCAAAAATCTTTGCACATAGAGAAAAATTAAGAAAACTTTGAAAAATTCATTGATTTCTAATATAAATAATCAAATTTTTAAATTTTTTCAAACAGGATTTTATAAAGATATGTTTTGTTAATAAAATAATTAAAAAAAATTTTATAACAATGATAATATTCTAATGTAAAATATTAAAAAACAAAAACAATTCAATTTTACTGGTGTCAAAAAAATGTTTGCACACTTGATAAAATATTAAGGCTTATGCAATTGTTTTAAATTTGTAGTGCTAATATTTTGTGGGTCCACCTTGAGCATCAATTACCGCTTGCAGACGCCTTCTCATGGATTGAATAAGCTTTGAAATGTCATATTTCTTTACATGAACCCCCAAATTTTTGATAAGGTTAATATTAGGACTTTGGGTAGGAGTATCAATAAATTTGGTGCAGTTGTAAAGTAACCTGGAGTTACATAAATAAGATTTATGTTAAGTACTATTATCTTGATAGTACTTGCAATTAAATTTATTCGAATTAACCGGGCCAATAAAACCAAATTTCTTAACGCTAGCGGTCAGTTCATTTTTTAAAATTTCAAGATGTACTTCCTTAGTGATTATTTCATCAAAAATTCTGATTACACCAACTCCCTTTGTTGGATATACAGTCGAATACCATTACAGACAGTTTTCCAAACTTTACTGCAGGAATAAGATTTTTATTTTCTAGTGCTTTCAGAGGCTTACGTCAAACTCTTTGCGGTCCGTCATGATAATAAAGCATTATTTTCGTCTCATTTGAGAAAATAACATCGTCCCAGTGCTCCGGAGGAAGTGAAATGTATTCGGTGGCAAATCTTAATTTCTTTTCGACATTTTGTGCTGACAGCAAGAGTTTTTTCCTAGTCATTCTTGAAGAATATTTCGGTTTTTGAAGAACATTTCCAATAGTTTCTTGGAAAACACGTAACCTAAAGTTTTTTTAAACTTGAAGTGCTAATCATCTCGCACTGGATTGCGGGCTATCATACACGGTCATTACAAACCTTCAGTCAGAATTACGACCTAGCTTCTCTCATGACCTATGTTGTGAGTATTAATTTTATACAAGAGTGGTTAAAGTTGACTCCAAACGACAGCAATGTGCTGAGAACAGAAAGTTGCCGAAGAAATATTTTTTCAAATTTCTTTGGATGTGAGATGTCAGACCTGATGTTTGAAGCACGGCCTTACCTTTAATAAGCCAATACACTACGTAATAGACTACAACGGCTTCATAAGAACTTAAAGAACAAGACATTTTTATTAAAAAATTTCAAATTTATTTCATTGAAATTTTATTGGTACAGTAGCCGCTCACAAATTAGAACCGCTTTGTTTTTGAGGCAATTCTAATTTCTCAATTATTCTAAATTCTGAACGTTTTTTTGCACACGTGTATCAAATTTCACAAATAAACTGGCCAAAAAATACATTAATGCTACAAAAAACTCATCAAATATGGAAAAACGCATATAGTTTGGTGATTCCCCTTTTTAGTTTTACGGAATAAAAAGAATTTGGGGATTTCTTGTGTTAAAATAGCAAAAAAAAAAACGCTTAGAAATTAGAATTTTAAATTCGAATTTTAGAGCGTATAATGTATTGCAAGCACTGATACTATTTTCTGAAATTTCTAATTACTGAGTGTTCTAATTTGTGAGCTTCTACTGTATATTTTTTATATATTACAAAATTTTTTTTTTTTTTATTTTTACAGAATCATTGTTCTTCCTTTCGTATTGTTGTTTTTGTTGTTGTATTTATTTTAAAATTAGGATCAAATTATATACAGTCAATGAAAACAGTCTACATACAGCCATGGACATTAAATTAGCACAAAATCCATGTATAGTTTGATTGTGAATTTGTTTTGATTTTTATCCTAATTAGGCCAATTCTTTTGGTCTGCAATGTTGCACGATGACTTCTAGCTGTTGTTTTGACTGCTAATTTGTATCAGTTGTTAAATTCGAGCTGGACAGTAAATTAGCACAACGTGCATAAAAGTGTTTTAGGTAAAAGTTTTGTTCAAGTATTTTTATTCTTACGGTATATTCTTTTAATTTTGTGGCATTCGTAATAATTTTTTCAAAAAATTGGACGTTGAAAACATTGCTCGCCAGAGGAGAAGCTCATTATCGTTAACTTGTAGAACGATGGGAAAAACATGACTGAAGTTGACGAAATTTCGAATTTCTGGAGAATTTCGTGGACTGCGCTATTTTCCGGAAGTCAAAGAAGGAGCCTTTCATGCCGTCACGCGATATTTTGAACGAAATTAACTCCCAATTTAGGTTCAATTTATCGGACAGGCTCATTCCATGACGTCTTAATCACGGAAAGCTCTTAGGATGCTCTTGCCGAAAGAATCCACTTCTAGCAAAAGAAAAACATAGTCAAGCGTTTAACGCTCCCATTCTGGAAAAAGAAATATTTTGGAGTGATGACACAATGCCAAATCGTATGGGATCGGATGGTAGAGTGGTTGTTTAACGGCCAAAATGGCAGACGACAAATCCAAGCTATGATCAAAGGCTCATAACGCATGTTCGAGAAAGCACAATGGCGTGGGTAGCATTTTCATTGCACTGTGTAGGTAACATTGTGAAAATTAATAAAAAAAAAATGGTTTGGTATCAGTATTTGGACAAAGAATGAACAAAACGAAACCATAAGCTTTTAAATACAAGCCAGTTTTATTCATATTTTTTCAAGATAGTGGCCCAAACACACATCTGAGCTGGCAAAGGATTGATTTTATAAAGAGCACATTCTCGTTTTTGACTGGCCAACGCAAAGTTCTGTCTTAAACTCGATAGAAGACCCCTGGAACAATGCGAAATATACTACTGCTCAACAAAAAATACAAAAATTTGGACGATTTGTGGATTGGAATACGGTACGCTTGGTACTCGATTCCCAAAAATCTTTTCCAAAGAACTTTGTCCCATAGATACCACGCGGTGCTTGAAAATAGAGGCTACTCTACGAAATATTGATCAAATAAACTGAAAACATTAATATTTTTACTATTTCATAAAATATAAAATTTTTATTTCAGAAATATGTTTGATATGTTGCAGGCCTTAAAGAGCAGACGATTGACAATTTCTTCAAAATTTTTGATTTTTTTTAAAGAAGACTATGCATCTTAAGCTTCTATGTTTAAATTTTTTTATGAATAGACCTAAAATACTATAAAAAATCTGATTGTTTTGATAACGAAGTTTAATGTCCATAGCTGTCTGTAAACTTTCCCGTTCAAATTGAAAAATTAAGAATATTTGAAGACAAAAACAAATAATAAAAATATATCACCTAGAAGTATTAGAAAACTGCAAAAAAAATTTGTACATCGAGGTATATAGACTTTTTTCTGTGACTGTACAAGTATGTTTTGAATATATATGCATTCTAAATTTTCAAAAATCAAATCTTTAAATGAACAACAAAAAAAAATTAATCCATAGTTGACTTGTAATAGCCAGGAAAGGCTAGCAATGTTAAATACAAATTTTTTATTTTAAGGAGTACGCACAAAAAAAAATGGGCCTACTTTTAAGCATAATATTTTACCATAATTGAAAAAAATGAATACCGTTACATTGTTTTTGTTTTTGTTATCTGTTTCAAAATCCATGTGCTAAATTTCATTGCAATTGCAAATTAGTTTTTTGAACATGGGCCACCCAACAAGATTGGCGTAAAAAAATATTTGAAATTTTCAATGAAAAACCGCGCCGTTTACAAAAAACGATTGCTAGGTTCGCAGGTGTTAACCAAAAAACAATCTAAGGAGTCTATGTGTATTAAGAGAAAGCGTGGAAGTGGAAGAAAAAAAGGATTTGCCGACCAAAACAAAGGAAGTAAAATAATACGTATTTTTCTAAAACACCCTAACAAGTCTGGAAGAAAAGTGGCTCAAAGAGTTGGATGCTCTAAGATCTTTGTCAGAAAAAATATTTTATACACAAAAGAATTCAAATATTATTTTTACGTTAATTGAAATATAAAACGAAAAAAATCCGCCACTTTTATTTCTATAACGAAAAGTCTAAGTCCAGTTTTTTTTTTTGTGCGCACTCCTTAAATTCAAAATTTCCTTTCCAAAATTACAGTTGAACATTCTATAAATTGAACTTCTCTTACTTGAATTTTCTATAAGTTGAAGCAACAGCACAAGCATGTTGGAGAGAAATTCAATTAGGTTTTGCTTCTTTAACTTGAAGTTTCTTTAAGTTGAAGTTTTTTTTTTTTTTTTTTTTTTTTTGGATAATCGTGATTCAATTTATAGAAGTTCGACTGTACTTCATAAAAATTTAAAAACAACAACTAGATGACCCGTACGAATATTTCGCACCGTTAGTTGCCATTTTTAAAACATATAATCACAATGACAACAGTATTATTATGCTGTTCTATATAAAATATAATTTTTATCAATGAAAATATTAATTTTTCAATTTCTAATTATTTTTTGCCATTAGTGTTAGATATAAGCTTTTAAATGAGATATCGTTCATTAAATTTGGTGCGGTGGTATGGGAGATAATTGCAACCGACAAAAAAAAGTGCTTTAGAAATAATATATATGATAATTATAAAGGAAACTTACCACACAATTAAAATTTTATTCCAAATTACTGCAGGCAACTTCTAATAAAAAAAAACATTCACACACACACACACTTTTAGAAATTTCAATACAAATTAAACATAAAAAAATTTAAATTTTTAAACAGTTGTTCACACAATAAATAAAATGTTTAATTAACATACTTCATACTGATTCTCTTTTTTATTTGCTCTTCTTCTTTTTTTTTAATAATATTTTTGCAATAAATCACAACAACAATTTAAAAAATAAAAATAATAGTAGAGAGAGGGAGCAAATATTTCTTCTTCTTATTTTTTTTTCTTTTTCTCAAATGAATTTCAAACTGCACAAAATGTTTAACTGGCTGACAGAATACTCGTTAAATGTTGTTCTTGTTGTTATAGTTGAACATGCTAAAAACAACAGCAACAATTTTTATTTATTTAAAAACAATTTTTTTTTTTTTTTGTATTTCCAAACAAAAGGTAACAACACGCGACGACAACGACAGACGAATAGACGCGATTATGTACACAAGAAATGTTTCTTATTTTTTGTTTTTTTTTTCAATTTCGCTTTTCTTTGAAATTAAGAAGTGCTGTTGCATTCATGTAATTGTTATTGTTATTATTACTGATTCTGTTGCTGCTGCTGCTGCTGCTGCTGCTATTGCTTCTGCTTCTGCTATTGCATTTGTTATTATTATTACTGTTGGTTTTAGGTTACGTTTAATAATAAGCAGAGCAAAAACAAAAATATCAAAAAAACTGTTTCAAAATCAAAAATCGTAATTGAAAACAACAACAACAATAATAATAAAACACACAACTTGCGGTTCAATAAATATGTATTTGAATGAGTTGGAGTCGATATTTTTTACCCTAAAAATCCATTCAATTGTATTAAAACAGGAATGTGCACAGTTATTTGTTTACATACATACATATGTATGTATGTATGTATTATAATTATTGTATTATTAATGTTTTATATTCAATTTATAAAATTTAAAAAATATTTTTTGCAAAACCTTCATTGATTTTCTATTACAAACTTCTTTATTTTCCACAAAAAGAAACATAAATTTACGTTGGTTGCTGTTGTTGTTTTTTTTTTCTTATTAATTTGTAAATATAACGGAGTTAACGGTAGTTGAGTTAAATACGTTATTCTTTCATTTCATTTTATTTATAATTTGTTAATAAAACACTTGAAACAATTGATAATATTGCTTAAAATTTAATAGAATTATTTTATTTATTTTTAATTTTATTAATTAAAATTATTTTTGTTATTTCTTTACTACGTTATTTCAATTACTTTGCGTTACTTTGTTTTTTTTTTCTATCAAAAAAAAATTTTTCGTTTTTTTCCGTAGAACACGTTGTTAATTGATCATCGTTTCTAAACAGACTGAATGGATATTTTTTCAAATGCAATCATAAGTCACACAACAAGTGCTGGTACTCAGAAAACCTTACAAACAACAAAAATCAACGAAATTAAACCACAAATAATCAAACAAACAAACAAACAAAAATCAATGTAAGTAAGTACATACACCTATTCTCATACACAACTCAGACTTAAAACAAAAACAAAAACAAAACCAAACAAAGCATTAAAAAATCACCACAGCAATACCAAACAAAAACACTCTCGCCTTATGGGAGACACAATTAAAAGAGTTGCCTTTATTTGTAACTCAAACACAATCTCACACTCTCCCATCTATTAAAAACGAAACGAAAAACCAAAGCGCAAGCATATGAAAAAATGTCTCTCAAGAGAGACTTAGAATTGTTTACATCCATTACAACTACACACACTACAATACATGCCAATAGAGTGTACTCATGCATTGTTTACATATTTTTTTTGTTTTGTTTTCGTTACTGCAATGCTCCATCACTAAGCTCCCTAAGCTCTTAAAATGCTCTTTTTGTGTTTTGTTTTTTTCTTTCTTCTTCTTGGTTTTATGACGTAACATTTTGCAAAAGCTTAGCGTATGTATTAAATATTGTTGTTTTTGTTGTCAGACCATTAAAGTGAGGTGGGCCGGAAACATGCTAGAAGACGTCATAAATATCTATGTTAACTATGATTTTAAGAGAGATATTGTAATTTTTGAACAGAGTTTTAAGAGTGTTTCTTCTTTTCTTTACTCTTTTAAACCCAGAAACTCTTTAAAGTTTTAAAGCCACTGTTACTGTTACTTACATGCAATGTCGGCTTTATTAATCACCACATTACATGGCATTGCTGTTTATCGAATAGATTTTGTGCTAAAAATTGCGGTTTTTGTGGAAAAAAAGAAAAAATTTAAGAAAATCCCAAAACAATTTACAAACGGATTTGGTATTTCACAAGAACTTTATAAATTTAACACATTTTTTATTTATTTTTAAAAAACAAAAGAAAAGTTTACACTAAACTATGCAGCATATGAAATATTTTCAGTTTTTAACAGGATGCGTAAGACATTTCTTAAATTGCATGCATAGGGTTAATTTAAATTAACCCCACCAGCAATTTGGAACTATTATCAAAATCACAGGAGATGAACAGAAGAGAATAATAACGAAAAAGGATTTAAAATGATAACGAAATCACAAAGTCCAGGCTTATGTGTTTAACCTTTATGAAATGAATTCATGTCTTGCTCTCCGGAACGATTCTACAGCAGTGGAGAAAATCTGATGAGAGATGTTAGCGTTGATATCTAAACGAAGTTAAACTATCCTGCGTTTCGGTGTTCGAAAACTGTGAAAAAGTAAGAAATCTTACACCTTCTCCATTGTCCTTCTCCAGAAACAAAGTCTTTGGCGTTTCCAGGAAAATATTCAAAATATGATTAGATTGGTCTAAGTATCATTAGAAAAGTGCGATAAAGATAATCTTCAAAAAAAATTTAATGTATGGTCACCACCCGTGCCTAGGCTGATTGTTTTAGTAACCGAACATCTATTTACACTTTTTGAAGCAGATAAAAACATCCCAGTAATCCAGTAAAAATTGACAACCAAGAAAGATTTCAGGTCAAACTACAAATCAATTTGAAATTATATTATCGCATAGTGACCCATCGCAAAATGGCAATTCTCAAGGGCCACTGTGCATTTAATTTGTGCATTCTGGACAATAATTTCTGCAGGAGCTGTGGGTCTGAGGAAAAGAAGAGACTGTCATTCATCCCACATGATAGTGCCCTGGTTTTGGAATAAAAAGACGGACTATTTTAATCACTCAATTTTTGGTTTCTTTGCTGCAATATATACATTACGACCTAGCTTCTTGCACCACTTATGTTGTGTGCATTAATTTTGTCCACAAGTGGCGGGATCTACAGTTAAAATCGACTCCGAACGACAGATTTTTGAAAACCTTTGAATAGCAATTTTTTTTATTCTCAGAGTTTTTGCCAAAAATCTGCTGTGAATTAGTTGTAGACTTTTTTCTGTGACTGTATTTCTAAATACACTAGTTTTCATTGCTGGTGAATGGTAAAAAAAAACCCGCATTGAAATAAAAATGTTTCCGATCGAATGGCGTGATTCTATTGGAAAAGGTAGCCAAATCAGTTAAGAGTACGCATAGCGGCCCGTTGTGAAATCATGGGCGAATGCAGACCCTGTACTGACGAACTTCCAGTTCAGTTAAGATAGATTGATGATAGATAAGAACGTTCATTTGTTTGTTAGGTTCGGTTAGATTAGGTCGGAGTGGCAGCTCTGATATCACAAAACTCACTTGAGCCGTTATGATGCCACGAGGGAACGCAGACCCTGTACTGACGAAGTTCCACCAAAATCAGGGAAGTGGAAGAAGTTGGTCAGCGCAAGGGCTACACAACAAAAGCACGACTACCCTGCACTGGAAAACCAGTCAGAAAGTTTGATAAACGAAGCTATATCCTTGATATCAATATAAGAAAGCTTCGTTAAGCTGACAAGGAATGGGGAGCCACATAACCTGTATCTATACCTAGCAAGAGATGAGCATTGACAAAGAAAGTGGATAACAGTATCTTCTTTCGCACAAGATCTGCATTCACGCCAGAAATTGTTAAATGGGAGCCTCATTCTTTCCGCCTGCCTACCCATGGCCTGCAGTCGAGATGACCTAACGACCAAAACCAAGTAATTGGTTGGTACGCCTTCTATCCATAAAGGGCTAGGTGAGTTTGGCAGTAGAGCAGGACTCCTCATTGACTCAGGATAGGTTGCCATCCCGAAAGAATTTCCGCACAATGTCCAACTTGACCGAGGCAAGTAGCATACCCAACCCAATTCAATAGAAGAGGACTCCGGCAGGAGCACACCAGCTCTGACAAGCTCGTCGTACATTTGTCTGTTTACTGTGATAAATAAAATTGTCTTTTCGATTTAACTCTAACCACTGCTTAACCAAATATAATGGCAATGTTGGCACATAAATATTCATTGAATCAGATGAACTTAATAAAGTTTTCTTACATTTTCTGTAGATTTTTTTAAAATTTTTAATTCAATAAAATAAATTGTAATATCTTCAGTAAGATTATAATAAAACTGCTTTGAAACTGGTTCATATTGTTGAATTCTTTACCTATTGAACCAATTTCGGTAGGCTGGTTTTAAGTTTAAGTTTTTTTTTTTTCAATACAACCAGATGGTGAACTTGAACTATAAGAAAAAAAATTTTTATTAAAAAAAAATAAACATAAAAGACAATAGAAATGATTGATAAAAGATTAACAATAAAAACAAAACATATTTAAAAATATTTAAATAGGGTTTATTTGAAATGACGTAACAAATTCTTTAGACACAAAAATGTTTTTATTGTAGGCATTAAACTGATGGCACTTTAAAAAATTCCTTAAACATTGAACTCCCCATAACAACAATTATTTCGATTTCAGATAAAATTAAAATACGATTAAAATTATAATTTCTTTTAATTGGTTTTGTCTAGAAAATATCGTTAAAAACAAAAGACTTAAGCAGCAAACCTGAAATATTTTAAACAAAATATATACGCAGTCCCCATATGAACAAGAACGTTTAAGCGTTTACAGTCAAAAACTAATCGGTTTTAATGAATATTAAACCGGCCGTTACAGTTATTTTGAACTCGAGAGGTGGGGTGGTAGTGTTAAAACAACAACAAAAATGCATATTCATGACTGGTTAGGTTTCGCGTTTGTGTGTTTTTTTTTTATGTCGCGATTACTAATGCTCTCCTATTGCAATTGACTGGCCATTGAAATCAAGCCGAGATTACAATGAAACAATGAATACACAAGCAACCACTTTTAGTTCCGTTCTAAATACAACAAATAAATTGATAAAAAAAAAAAGAAAAAAAATACAACAACAACAATATTTATACCCAAAAAAGTGGAATTTTTATTTTAAAAAAAAATCAATTTTTTTAATGAAACAACAGAACCAACTATTCATATGCATAACAACAATAAAACCTAGACTAAAATGGTAAAAAATTTCGATTCCATAGAATATCAGGTTCTTCAATTCTAACATAGAAATCTGGCAAGTTTTACATGTTTTTTGGAATTGAAAAATTTAAAAAAAAAAATCAAAACAAAAATTCAAAACTTAATAAATAATTTGCAATAATAAAAAGACAATAATTTGCAAAAAAAAAAAAAAAACGAAAAAAAAGCGGACAACAAAATCTAATAAATTATAGTTAAGAACAAATCAAAAGGAAAACAACAAAATTCTTATTCATATTCATTTAAGACACAAAGAACTCTCAACAACAACCACCACCTAAAAAAAACTTTAAATTAAATGCAAGAAAAAGAAGGTATGGCTTATGTTTACAACAACAACAATAATAATAATAAAAATATTAATAAATCTAATACAATTGTATAAAAACAAAACACAATTTTATTTACTTTGGTATTGAAACAAAATTTCAGAACGACACACAAAAAAAAAGATTTGAATTAAAAAACATTAACATTAACACAGAATGAGTAGAGTAGAGTAGAAAACACAAAAAATATAGAATCGCATATAAAACCAATACTGCATACATATGCATTGCAAAGATTATTGGTTAGGAGAAAAACTATATGCATTGCTTATATCAAATAAGGGGAAAAACTTTCCTGTACTTGTTTACGTTTCATAAAAAAAAACTTTTATAAAAAAAACCAGAAATTTATAAACCTCAACCGCCATATTGGATCCGCCATTTAGAACTTTTTAAATCTGAATAAAGATCTGTAATCAGCGATCCCAAAAACCCTAGAGTAACAATTTTCCAGTAGATCTGATTAATTTTTAAGGACCTTTCTTGACATAACCCCACCCCCACCTACTTTAAGGGTGCATGCAATTTCTGACAATTTTTTTTACGCCGAGGAGGGGTAAATGTACCTAACCGCACCATAGAGGAAGTCCTTGTGGGACTTGTTGTTCCCACTCCGGAACTACGGTGGTATTACTTCGGAGTAGAGTCCTTTTGGCCCATACCATATCCGCGTCCGGATTGTGTATATAAAGTTAAGGAGACATTTTAGAGTTCTCCATTATTCCTTTCGTCCAGATCCTTGTTTAGAATTTCGTGTATCAGTATCTTTTACCCCGACGTGCCTACATGTTCTGCAGCCACAAGACCTCTCTTCTTCAGTCTTAGAATGCGCTCCACCTAATTCGCCACTGAGGCCCAATTCTTTCTATTCGCAATCATAATCCCGACAATGTTAGCGGCCGTGATCGTTCCAATTATTGACGTCAGTACAGAGCGATAGCTCTGCCAGCTTGAACATTCGAACACATTGTGTTCTGCATCAGCAATTAATTTCCCTTTCTCGTAAAGGCAGTAAGAGGAGGCGGTCTTGCCCATTCCTAAAATATCCGTGCCCCGATAGCATCTGTGTAACATAGTAATTTACCACTCCAAATTTCCGATCAATCCATGGCCTTATGTCCGGAATAAGTCTCGCCGTCCACTGTCCTCTATCTTCATTGTTTCATCATCGTTGCCATTCTGAAATGATGTTTTCCCTGAAGTGACCGGTTATGTGATTTCCAGCCGATTTCGTCTTATAAATCTCCATCCGCTCTGCTGCCAGCAGATCCACAAGAATTGTATATACTATCACAAGTACAGTTGGGGCGGACGCCGTACGATATGCCGACGCGATATGCAGTACAGCCGTTCTTTGTACCGATACAAGTGAGCGCTTCGGTCATGTGTTATACACCCGCTGTCTGTTACTCAAATAACTACCTATTACGGCCAGGATGTAGTATGCCACCGAGAAATTGTACTCTAAAACATTCAATATATCGCTCCATTTGGATGGAGTCTTAGGACTGTTAAACGCGTTTTTAAAGTCCAAAGTCGCAAGCAGTAGCACAATCCTCGAAGAGTGCTTCCCATGCAGTGTAGGAGTTTGAACGCCCCTTTTCTCGAAAATCTTGTGTTCAGCACGCAAAATGCCTTCGGAAACACTTGGAGCCATCTTATTTGCACAAAAAAGTCCAAATTTGCAGGGCTGTGTTATGTATGTATTTATGTCATACATCAAGCGCTTCCAGTTTTTAAAACGAAATAAAACAAAGTGAGATATCATCGAAACTTTTTATTTGTTAGAAATATCTACTGAAGCCTCATTGTACAAGTGTCAGGGTGAAACGCATCCGAAATATCCAATTTTCTATGTCAAGCTGGATTTGATCGTTATGTTGCCTTTGCATACCTTAGTGAGTAATCTGCAAAGGTCTAATAATCATTCTTTTTAGACAGTTCATATCAACTCTTGCAGAATATTCAATGTAACATAAGCTGTGAGGTACGCAGCCCAGTTCTGTTAATGGAGTCCTGATCATTTAATTCAAGTAAAAAGAAGTTGATAGTCATCAGCCGAAAATGCTTAATGTTGACAATGACGGTATGGCCATAGTCATTCTCAAAGAAATATGGACCGATAATGCTGCCAGTGATATTTTTCGCGATGCATTGTGGTAATGGAAGTAAAGTCGCCGTAGTCTAGTAGATACTGTGTTGACTTATTACACATAAAGCCCAGGTTTGTATCCCAGCTCAGGTATTAAAACGAAAATATGAAAAAAAAAAATATTTCTTCGACGATTTCCTCTCAGCAGAATTCTGGCAAACAATCTGAGAGTAAATTAAAACCTGCCATGAAAAATTTTTCAAATTGATTTTCGAAATTGACGTTAAACTGTAGATCCCATCACTCACGAATAAAATTAACGCACACAACATGAGTGGTGTGAGAATCTAGGTCGTAATCCTGACTAAAGGTTGTAATGGCCAATAGCGGCAATGGATTTGGATCTCACTTTGTTGGGTTTCTTTGCAAATTCAACAATTTGTTTTGTGTTTACATAGCCATTCATCCAGAAATTAATGAAAATAAGAGTCAATTGCCAATTGCTTTATAGGCCACACATGTGAACACATGTTGTTTTCTATTACCGTCCATGGTGATTTGGCAAATAAAACTAAATGAATGACAACTAATTTCACGGATCTAATTTCAACAATTCAAAGTATGGAAGTCCCTATTGGAAGACCTAATGTTAGTACATACAAAAAACGAAGCAACAGAAAATAACAAGGCATACATACTTACATAATTGATAATTACAAGCCTTCCTTTCAGAGTTTTTTCACACACTTATTTATGTGCGTTAATTTTATAATGGTGGTACGGGATTTATAGTTTTAGTCGATTACACGAACCCAAAGATTTTTACATGCTTTTCATGGCAATTTTTATTTACTCTCAAGTTTTTTTATCACAAATTCACTAAGAGAAGCCGCCGAAAGTAATGTAATTTTCTTTTTAAGGGCGGTGGTTTTTAACCCTGGTCTCACGTCTAATAAACCAACATATTACCTACTAGACTACGGCGACTATATTAAAAGGATTAACAAGCCCTTTAAATCCTTTTAAGTTTTGTAATCGAAAATATGTTTTCTCCTACCCAATATTAATATCTACTAAACCAAATACATATGAAATGCAATTGCATTTAAAAAAAAGATTTTTTTTGTATTATTTGCTATAAAAAAATAGTCATAAGACTACTTGATACTTACTTACATACGATAGTATGTATATCATATCAGTATAGTTCAAACTAAAAACTAAGAATGCATAATAAACCGTTACTCGATGAATTTAAATTAAAATCGAATAAAAATTTAAAAAAAAAAAATTATTTTCAAAAAAACTATAACGAAAACCAGTTGGAACTGAAAATTAAATTTTAAAATACGAGTTCGAAAGAACAAAAAAAAAACGAAACGCAGAAAACAAGAACTTCAAATTACAGAAATTAAATCTCAATTGATTAGAAATAAAATCTATTGGAGATTAATTGAAAAAAAAAATATGAATAAATATTATTATTATTATTAATAAAAAAAAAAAAAACAAAAATTAGTTAATAAAGTGTCTAATATTACCCCTCAAAACGCCTACGATATAAAGTTTACTAGCCTTCTACAACACTAGTCACAAGAAGAAATCATTGGTGCAGGTTTTTTTTCCTTCTCTGCCGCTTCGAACAATGATTGACAGTTTGTGTAATTAGAAAAGCATTAACCTTACTTAACTGACAAATTGTCTAAAACGCAAATCCAATGACAAATGCTGTGATTGATAAAACAAAAAACCTACACAAGTTTTTATATGCTTTGCAGAAGATCTAGAGAATTAGTGGGAAACCTCATCTTATATCAACAAAGTGCCTTAATGTCTCTGACATATACACACAGTAAGCGTTAAAAGAAACTCTACAATATGGATAAAATTCTAACAATTGCCAAACTCAACTTTTATCATTTAAGGAGAGTGCCCGAAAAAATTTGACAATACAATTTCGAAATTTTAAATACTGCCAATAAAACAATTCTAATATAAAACTAACGGTAATTTATTAATGTATATTTTTTAGCGTATATTTTCTTCTAACGCTCACTGTAGGTCAGAATAAACGCATCACAACAGCAGATGTACACCATGTGTCAAAATATAAATTTTTATGACTACACGATCATTGATATTTCGTACAAGACCAACATAAGACCAAATTGATTGCAGTAGGAGGTTTTCAGGGTCGCTGATTACAGATCCTTATTCGGATTTAAAAAATTCAAAATGGCGGATACAATATGGCGGTTTCAATATGGCATATGTTGATCTTGATGTAAATCCGATTAATTTTTATAACCTTGCACCGCCTGGCATAAACCCACCCTCTACTTTAGGGGTGCATGCAATCAATTTGGCTTTGGCTTTGGCTTTCTGGCAAAGTTTTTGCAGATTCGCGCAGATTCATGTTCAGCGCTCAAAATGCCTTCGAAAACACCTGGAGTCATCTTATTTGCAAAACCCTTGCAGGGCTGTGATATTTGAGAGAATAGAGGATTGCTGCATCATCAGTGTCGTTCAGGCAGATGGTAATCATACAGAGACGAACGTAATAATTGAGCAAAACAGCTCGGAAGACCAACTGATACAATACTTAATCGTTGCATGATACCAAAGCGGCTTTCAATTGCATTACATCGCAATAAGGAAAGCTTGGAAAGTCAACAGTTCACCATTAAATTCCTCACTCACAGTTCACTGAAGCTTTAAGATACTTAAGAACTCCTTGTGAGTAATCCTGTAACTCTGTAGGCTTGCTAACACAAGCTGTCGTTCCTACCAATTTATGTGTAAACGGATAGTCGTTCTGAGGTTGAAATCTTAAAACAAAAACAATTCATAAGTGCACCGCCGGAGCAAAACAATATGCATGTAATATAAGGGCAACTGGGCTGGCCATAATCGTTCCTGTCTTATGGTTTCCCCCATGCTTAAAAGATTTGAGTGTAAATTGTAAAGTTTTGATGGCTACCGAAGAATTATTGCCGGCTAGCCATGCAAGTCGCTTTAGTCTGGTAGGTAGTGTGTTGGCTTATTTGACGTGAGCCCATGGTTCAAATTCCAGGTCAGACATCTCCAACAAAACGAAATATGAAGAAAATATTTCTTTGTCGTTCAGAGTCGACTGTAGCTCCCGACTACTCATGTATAAAATTAACACACACAACACAAGTGGTGTGAGAAGCTTGGTCGTAATCGGGAAACTGCACCTGTAGAGATAACAATAAAAAGAGAGAGAGAGAGAGCACAGAACACCTTCTTTGTTACAATTCCTGCTTCCGTTAGTAAACGCCTAGGGAAAATAATAAACATTATTCCATCTGATCTGACTGATTGAGACTCAAATAGAGAATTGTAAATTATCTGGACATCATAAGGGGCACAATTATGTAATACAGCATTAAACATGAGTGTCTAATTCTGTTGTATCAAAATGAATTGTTAATTGTTTAAGACCAACACTTAGACCAGCACTCCTTAGACAGTAGTACATGGTGTTGTGAGTAGAGTAGGCAATGACGATTCAGTGAGAATTCAGTCAGTCGTGTGTGAAGACCCGTGAGATTGAGTGAGAATTCAGTCAGTCGTATGTGAAGAGAATATTTTGGTGTTGCTTACAAGAAGGTTCCGTACGCGAAAGAGTGTGAAAGAAGAATAGTAATTAAAGTAAATTGTTGTTATTGTGTAAATCAATTTCTAAAGGTGGCACACGGAGTTGTACCAACATTTGCAATCAACGAACTCATATTTTTAACGTTTTTAAAAAGGTAAAAACGTAACAATATCACAAAGCACCCAGCGCCTCTAGTGGGAATCGAACTCAATCGGCATAAGAGCCAAAACGAGACAGTTTGCTAAATCTAACAGTGCTAGAGTTCTTTCGTAAGGACTGTACCTTAACGCCGCACTCGGATTTGCTGTTTTTTTTTTAATTTATTTTCTCATTACGGCATAGAAATACTGCTTTTAGATTATAAAAATCTTTAGACTGTAATATGCGTTAAGGAACACAATGACGAGAGAGTTTCTTTGACTCGACTCGCGGTGAGTCGTTACTTACTATACCTACTAAGGAAAGACCAGATTATAGAATTTCTAATATTACTATCATAATTTAAATTAAAAAAAACACAAACTTTAATAATTAATTGTTAACATATTGTAAATCAGATAATAAAACAAAATAAATGACGAATTTAAACCATGAAATTAAAAGACACTCCCCAGATTCAGGGTCCGCAATAAAAAAAACTGTCGAGTTTTTAAAAAAAAAAATTTATTTCATTTCAAATTCATTATTATGTTAACAACAACAACAACAGTAAAACTATTCACTAAAAATAGACGTTAACAAAGGAAAAAAAATAAATTTAATTATTAAATACATATTTTTTTTATTTTTATTATTTTCTCACTATTTTTATGCATCTCTTTGACTTTTTAACCTTCTCTTGTTTCTACTGACGATTGTTGTTTGCTTCACGGACTTGAATGATTTTAAAAATGTAGTGGAGTGTGTAGAGAAAATGCTACTACAAATACCAGCATTTTTTTTTATAAACAACACAAGTTGCTACAACTCCCACAATTTCTCTGTCAGAGAAATAAATGTACATCGATTTAAATGGTAACAAACATATACGAGGGTTTGGTAAAAAATGAAAACTTTGAAAAAATTTCTCCCAGAAAAAAGACGAAATAATTTGTCTAGGAAATTTTATAAAAAAGAAAATTTTTCTGCAAAAAATTTCTGTCAGCAGTACAAAGCCGACGAGCTCGCCACAGTTGGTACATTCCTTCTGGAATCCTCGTCAATCGACTTCGGTACGCCACTTACCTCGGAGCAGAAATTATTTCGGGATGCCAACCTACATAACATAATTGGTCATTACAACCCTTCAGTCAGGATATTATTTGTTAATTTCTTTATACATGAGCGGTGGGACCTACAGTTTAAAGTCGACTCCGAATGGCAGATTTTTGTGATGCTTTTCATGTCAATTTTATTTCCTCTCAGAGTTTTTGCTAGAAATCTGCTAAGAGGAAGTCGCCTAAGAAATACTTTTTTTTCATATTACGTTTTGATGCATGACCTAGGAAACAGGGCTTTACGTCTAATAAGCCAAAACACTAACTACTAGACTACGACGACTTCACACCAACCTATCCTGGTTTAATAAGGAGCTAGACTCACTTGACCCTCGTTGGATAGAAGGCACATCAACTAGTTACTCGCACTTTATCGTTATCTCTTGCAGGTCATTGTACTTCTGCAGTGGCTGCAGATCTACCTAGTAAGAGGAAACTGATATCCACTTTCTACCTTGCTTAGGCCAGATATGAGCTATTTAGCTTTGCAATCCTTATCAGCTTGATGGAGCTATCATCCATTGAAGTCAAGGATATACATAATTGGCCATTATAACCCTTTAGTAAGGATTACAACCTAGCTTCTCACACCACTTAGGTTGTGTTTGTTAATTTTTATACATGAATGGTGGGACCTACATTTTAATGTGGACTCCGAACGATAGATTTTAGAGAAACTTTTTCATGGCAGGTTTATTTTTACTCTCAGAGTTTTTGACAGAAATCTGATAAGAGGAAATCGCCGAAGAAATATTTTTTTTTCATATTTTGTTTTGATGCCTGATCTGGAATGCGAACCCATGCATTACGTCTAATAAGCCAACACACTACCAACTCGACTACAATATCTTTAAACAAGAATATAGTTTCGTTTATTAAACTTTCAGGGTAGTCGTACTTTTAATGTGCAGCCCTTGCATTGACCAACTTCTTGCCTAGTTTGGTAGAACTCGGTCAGTACAGGACCTGCGTATACCTGTGGCATTACAGCGGACCGCTGTATTCCCTCAAGTAAGTTTTTTGTATCAAAGCTACTACTCCAAACTACCTAACAACCTTCCTCTCAGCATTGTTCTAGCAAACACTGAAGTTAAATAAAATTTCTATAAAAAGTTTCAAAAATCTGTCGTTCGAAGACGGCGTTAAGCCCCATACTCATGGATAAAAAATTAACACACACATCATGGGTGGTGTAAGAAACTAGGTTGTAAAACTGACTAAAGGGTCGTCAAGTTGTTTATTTTTAATCACTTCCAGCCCTTGCAGCCCTTGCGCTGACCAGCTTCTTCCTTTTCCCTGATTTTGGTGGAACTTGGTCAGTACATTGACTGCGTTTTCCTGTGGCATCACAACGGGCCGCTATGCGTCCTCAAGTGAGCTTTGTGATATCAGATCTCCCACTCCGACCTAACCTAACCTAACCTCGTGTTTTCTTACATCTTACCACAACGTTAATAAGAATTCTTTTTCATTGGAAGGCGGTTGTTGTTATCATCTGCCACTCGTTTTAATGATTTTTATTTTGCATTGTAGTACAAAAGCCGGGTAATAGTATTATTTTAATTTGCTTTTGATTTGAGTATTCAAATATTCGATCATGATGATGATGATGATGATGCTGAAAATTATGCACTTATTTGCAAGACGATGCAGGTTGTTTTCCTTAACCTTACATTGTATTCATGCATACAACAATTGCTGCCTTTCATTGTCATTTTGGAAGCAGAAAAAAGAAGTGAAATTTTCTTTTTCATACGTTTTCACAGTTCATTTCTTATCATTTCCATAACGTCTGCAAACATGGGAGTTTTTTTCTGTTATTTTGGTTCAAAAAAATTTCTTTGCAGAGCTTTTTATTCAAAATGAAATTCATTGTCAGGGCTTGGTTTGGTTCGGAGTACGCTTCTTACATATATTTTCTCACACCTTTTCCCACAAACACGTACACACACACACATTAATTTAATGTGTGAAACAGACTGATTTGGAGCTTGGAACTTGGAATTTGGTATCGTAGTTTCCCTGAGCGCTTTTGTCTTAAATTCGAATCTCATTTCTTTTAGTTTTCATGAGTTGTGTGAGTTTCTTTCTTTCTTTCTAATGCGCCAAATCCATTGCTAATGTTTGTTAATTTACGTACGTTTTCGTTTTCATATTTTAAATATAAAATTTACTATTGTTGTTGGTGATGTTGTTGCTATTGTTGTACACTAATTATGTTAGTTGTTGTCTTAATTACAAGGTAATGTAGTCGTAGACAAACAGAAAATCGAAATAAAAAAACTAATGGAGTGGGATTGTGGAATTAAAAGCGGACGTAGTAAAGCAGTGATGATGACTTGAAAATGTTTTTTTTCTGTTTTTTTTTTTTTCAAAAATGGAAGTGACATCTTTACAAATGGAAATTAAAAATTGGAATGTATTTTGTGGAACAAGACTTAAATAATTTTGCTGCAAAGTAATCGTTGTAGTCTAAGGCTTTGATATCCGCATTAAAACAAACGTTTTACATGAAGAAACAGAGAGTAAAATTCTTTTTCACAATTTTATACAAGTAAAACGGATTCCTAAACACCCCTTAAACACCTAACGGGTTAACAATTATTTGGTTTGATCAGGATTACGACCTAGTTTCTCACACACCACTTATGTTCTGTGTGTTAATTTTATGCGGGATGGCGGGCCTGATAGCCCGATTTTTTCTTTTAACAAACTTTTAGTTGCTTTTGTAGTTTACACTCAGAGTTTTTATATTCCGTTTTTTTAGAGATGTCTCACCTGGAATTTGAACCCAGGCCTCATGTCTAATAAGCTAACACTTTAGCTTCTAGACTAGATATTTCGATGAAATGGTTGGACTTTAAACTGGGCTTTATATATGAAACTCGATGTCATTAAGTCAATTCGTCGTAGTGTGTTGGCTTATTAGAACGAATTCCCGAGTTCAAACCCAAGGTCAGACATCAAAACGAAAATATGAAAATATTTCTTCGACATCATCCTTGCTCAACAGATTTCTGTAAAAAAAACTCTAAAAGTAAATAAAATTGCTATGAAAAATCTTCTCAAAAGCCTTTCGTTCGGAGCCGACTTTAAGCTGTAGCTCCCACCACTCGTGTATAAAATAAACGCATACAACATAAGTGGTGTGAGAATTTAGGTCGTAATACTGACAGAAGGGTTGTAATGATCAATTAAGTAAAATTAAGTAAGTTGTTAACCTCCTCTGGATTGCTTGCAACTGTCGATCCTTTTGAAATGGTTTCCTATCTTTTTGTTGCATATTTCAAGCGATATATTTGTCGGCAGTTGAATGAATGATTTTCAAATGCTTCAACATTAGGGAAGTATGCGTACCCACAAGATGTTCAAAGTAGCACCATAAACATAAGACAAATGGAAGTGCATGGAAGTGACTAATGCACGACGACAGCACGTTAAATTAGTCTTTTAGGAAATATCTGCCTTTTACTTAATTGCCCATTTAATCTATGAGCCGCACGGTCTATAGTTTGACAACGAACTTTTCATTTTTCAATTCTATTTACTCTCAGCATTTTGTCAGAACACTGTTGAGAGGAAGTCGCCGTAAGAAACAATTTTTTTTTCTATCATATTTTGTTTTACTCTAGCAGACTGAGCTACGATTTGAACGACAAGCTGGTCAACTCATTACCTCTTAGACTATGGGGACTTATTTGAAGGAGACCAACTGCTTGATATTATTCCTTGCTTTACAGCAATGGCGTTACGTGCCTTCTACATAATCATCTTGCATGGGGCATGCGATCTATCCTAACTCAAAAATCTATTGTCTGATAGAAAGCAGGCTTTGTCCATCCTGATTGCCTATCCTAGTCTCTTTGGTGCAGTCTGGAGGTAATTTTCTCTGTGGCTCTCAATGAAATATCTGATAAACATAGAGTCACAAGTGAAAAAGAGGTACGTGAGGTGTTGAATGTATTGCATGGGACCTACTGTGAACCTCGATAAAGCCTAGGAAAAGATTTCCTGCTTGCAATACACTCTGTTGTGTGTTGTTTATCGTACCCTGAATTGAGTAGATGTTGTAGCGTTGTTGTTCAGTATATAAAAAAAAACCAGGAGGCATAATGAAAGGTTGTAGTATTTCCGAAACACACAGTTTAACGTTAAAATAATTTTTCCCAAGGTGTTAATGCCACAATTATTTGCTTGCTGACGCAGCCAGTGAGAAATGTGATTGAAGAAAATTTTGTTTGAAAAATCATTGAAGCATTGAAATGCATTTCCTCTAGCATCCAATCAGCTTATCTATCGGGTTGTGAATAATCGACCAGCCTTAATTGATCATGTATTTTGGTTTTTTTTCTTTGTGGATGGAAGTGTAAATTCAGATGCAAAATACACCTCAAAGAGCCCAAAAGAGGTCCAACTGCTGAAAAGTTTAAAAGTCAAGCGATAGTTATACTTTAAATTTCTTAATGTTCTTGCCAATTCCTTACACGTAAAATGGATTATGGCAGCCCAAATCATCCCTTAATGCTTAAAAAGTGTTCACTTCACTTTTGTGATGAGTTTCAATTACTTTTGTGGATTTTTTTGGTGGAAAATCTTTCACTAAAAGAATAACAGCTCCCCTACATACTTAACTTAATTGGTCATTACAAATCATTAGTCAAGATTACAAGATTTATAAGCGGCAGACATACGTAATTGGTCATTACAAACCTTTAGACAGGATTGCGACCTAGCTCCTCACGCCACTTATGCCTTGTGTGTTAATTTTATACATGAATGGTGGGACCTACAGTTTAAAGTTGACTTTAACAGACAGATTTTTGAGAAAATTTTTCATGGCAATTTTAATTTTACTCTCAGAGTTTTTGTCAGAAGACTGCTGAGAGTAAGTCGCCGACGAAATATTTCTTTCATATTTTGTTTCTGTTGGATATGTCTGGCCAGAGGTTTGAATCGTGGCCTCCCATATAATAAATCAATACACCACCTACTAGACTACAGCAATCATAAACTGGCAGAACCTATAGGAAATACGAAAGATTTTCTCTAAACCCTGATGTGACTATTTTATTTACTCTCACTAGTGTCTGGTAAAATAGAAGAGCGTTGGAAATTCATTACGTCCCTTAAATTTTGTATTATTTCTTGTGATTTTTCTAAGCATTAAAGTTACTAGATGGCCCATGCGAATATTTCGCACCCTTAGTTGTCATTTTTGTAACATAAAATGAAAATAATTAATAGAAATTTTATTAAAAGTATAAAAATATTAGAAATCTTAATATAGTATACATATTTACATACATACATATGTTTAAACGCTTTTATAATTATTTCTAAAGCACTTTTTTTGTCGGTTGCAAATATCTCTCACACCACTACACCAAATTTAATGAACGATCTCTTATTTAAAAGCTTATATCTATCACTAATGGCAAAAAATAATTTGAAATTGAAAAATTAATATTTTCATTGATAAAAATTATATTTTACAATATTAGAGATAAAGACATGATCATCGTTAACTTTTTGCCCGTACGAATCCTTAAAATACAAACAAAAATATCTTTAAACGTACGCACTCGAGAAAAAACCACGTATAACTGTCCATGTGAAAAGACCGATTCTGGTAAATACAATCCAAATTTTTGAAGGGTTTGACCTTATGCTTTGTTTATAGGCATAGCAAAAGTAACTTTCACAGGGAATTCTTTTCGTGTCATTCGGAAAGGCAGAGTTGCATCAGAAGGTGTAAGGTGGATTCGGGGTATGAGTACAGTTTTAGCGGTAAGAATAATTTTTGCTCATATGATGTGCTCTCCCAAGTTTGTTACGATTTGCCTGTTACCATTTATTAACCCGTATTACCACACTTTATAAAACAAACAATGCCATGACAATAACAACATTACCAGAATGGATGTTACAACTTTATATATTATTATGTGGAATAGCATTACATTTAAGCGACCCCGTTTATCGCACTTGATCTAACAACTACTGCAAAGTATTGTCAAAACAGCTTTTTACAACTTAATATGCATATTATATATAACTGACTTAGTAATAAACGGCATTATAGTAAATAGCAGTATTGCCAGAATGAATTTTAATACATACTATATTATGTAGAACTGCATTACTATTAAGCGACCCTGCATTGCCACACTTGAATAAAAACATATAATCATAATGACAACAGTATTATCATGCAGTTCCATATAAAAAATAATTTTTATCAATGAAAATATTAATTTTTCACTTTCTAATTATTTTTCGCTATTAGTGTTAGATATAAGCTTTAAAATGAGATATCATTCATTAAATTTGATGCGGTGATATGGGAGATATTTGCAACCGACAAAAAATAGTGCTTTAGAAATAATATATATGATTCATTGTATTGAAAATATTACAATTTTTTGTAATCAAGGCCTTTTCAACTTTCCAACACGATTTCTAACACAAATTTGTCTCTCCATTGGCTAATAAATGACAAAAAAAAATATTTTTTTTCCTATGCCTCTTGGCTAGCCAGACACAATTGCGTCATTTATTGGCATAATTTCTAAGGTTTTTACTCCATTTAAATTATTTTTTCTTTTTTTGTAATTTTAAATTCAAAAACAATTTGTTCAACAAAAATTAGATCATGTTTCTACAAAGACTTGTCATGTTAAACAAATCCATCAGAAATCGAATTCATTTTTTTTTCTTCTGTTTCTGTTTCTGTTTTCTGTATAAAAGAAAAGAGAAGTGAATTATAAAATTGAAAAGAGAAATAAAATCACAGAAAATAAAAGTGTAACGTTATTGAAGGTCAAAAATTGTGGCCTGTTTAACCATTTAAATGCGATCCCATTTATACACCACAAATAATGTGGCGTATAACCGCGAACAGCCATCACAACCGCCCCACCACCACCTTTACTTTTATTATTTCTTTTATCGTTGAATTGTATCGTATTAATTTTTTTTTAATTCCATTATTAATATTTAAATTAATTGTAATGATAAGAAAAGAAAAAATAAATGAAAATAAATGAATTTGTTTAAAGAGATCATTTATTATGTTTGCATTTATGACTGTGAAAAATCTTTTATATTCAAAGAAATTATTTGAGTTCATATTGGGTCCGCCATCTAACGTTTTTTTCATCTAGTGCTTATTTCGTGAATTGTAGCACTTAGCTTATGTCTGATTTGACAGATAATTAGTTTCATCTTTCCGCTGAACGGATATGGTTGTGTATACACCTTATTGCTTCGCTAAGTGGGCCTGTGATCAACTTACAGAAGATGCCGATTTTGGCAAAAAAAAATCAGATGAAGTTCATATTGATCTTGGCGGGTATGGAAGCAAGCAAAATAGTCGCATTTAGGGCACGGAAAACCCGCACGCATACATTAAAAAGCCACTGTTTTGTGCGAATTTTGGTCCAGAGGCATAATTGGGCCATTTTCCTGCGAAAATGAGCAAAGAGTGGCCGTTACAGTCAATGGCGATCGTTATCGGGCCATGTTGAACGAATTTTTTTAACAATTTTTTTTTGTCAACTAGTGCTTATTTCGTGAATGGTAGCATTTAGCTCATGTCTGATTTGACAGGTAATAAGTCTTATCCTTCCGCCGAACGAATAAGGTTGTTTATACGCTTGAACAACGCTGGGAAATATTGCGACATTACTTGGAAAAACATGGTAATGTTGCAGAATGTGTGCGAAAATTGTGAACGGATTTTAGAAGAAGAGAAGCACCGTCAGCTCCATATGTTCGTTATCTTGTGAAAAAAGTGAAAGAAACTGGCATCCTCAGTGATAAACCAAAGCGTGAAAAGCCAAAAACAGTAGGTACACCCGAGAATATTGCTGCTGTGGCAGAAAGTGTGCGTGAAGCGCAATCAACATCAATTCACGGTCGTTCTCAACAATTAAACATTTCGGAGACATCATTGAGACGAATTTTGCATAAAGACCTTCGTATGATGCCATACAAAGTCCAATTGGTTCAGGAGTTGAAACCAATTGACCATCTAATATGCTTTCGCTTCGCTAAATGGGTCGACTGTGATCGATGTGAAGATGTCGATTTTAGCAAAAAAAAAAAAAAATCATCTTTTCAGATCAAATTCATTTTGATCTTGTAAACAAGCAAAATTGTCGCATTTGGAGAAACATAGAAAACTTGCACGCATACATTGAAAAGCCGACGCACCCAAAACGAGTTACTGTTTGATGCGGATTTTGGTTCAGACGCATAATTGGGCCATTTTTCTTCGCAAATGAGCAAGGAGTGGCCGTTACAGTCAATGGCGATCGTTATCGGTTCATGTTGAACGAATTTTTGTTCACAAACATTGAAGAGGAGGATATTGGCAACATTTGTTTCAACAGGACAGCGCTACGTGCCACATAGCCGAAGCTACACTCGATGTTTTGTGCCCCGTTTTTGAAGATCGCAATATCAGCCGTAGAGCTGATGTCGTTTGGCCACCTCGAAGCTGCGATTTGACACCGTTGGATTATTATTTGTGGATTGCCGTCAAAGATAAGTATTACGTCGATAAGCCAGAGACATTTGACGCTTTAAAGGACAATATTCGTGAAGCCATTGGTGTAATACAGCTACACGCAATCAATAATGTGCTTAAAAATTGCACCGATCGTGTAGGCTACTGCATGGCCAGCCGAGGCAACCATTTGAATGAAGTTATTTTCTATTATTAACCGGAAGGATTGTACTTTTAAATAAAAAAAAGAAATTTCAGAAAAAAAAAAGTTATTTGGCGGATCCTTTATATCAATTTCAATTGTTGTTAATCATATAATTTAAATTATAATAAATCAATAAGTAATGAATAAAAACACACCCCCTTAAGTGTTTTTCAAATGTCAAAACTTTAATAAGAACTCTTTACTGAAATAAGCAAAGCCATCAACCTTTATTGTTTTCTTTTGGATTTTGGATTTCCTTTTGTACGCGCCCATCGTGTTCCTATAAAGATCATAGAGCTCCTACAGAATCTCTATAAAATCTGTAATCTATACTTATTTAATTTGTAATTACAACACTTTAGTCAGGATCACAACCTAGCTTCTCACACCATCCATGTAGTGCAATTACTTTATCCAAGAGCTACAGTTTAACCACGACTCTAAACGACAGATTTATAAAAACAATTCAATTCTGTTGGGATCTCGATTTTAAACTTCACTTTTGGTTAAAGGATGCCTGTAGCATGTTTCAGGTGGTGATTTTTACAATCTTAAAGGCAATTGTGGTCGTGGTTAGTAGGTCCACAACGGATTCGGAATCTTAGATGATCTTCGTTGACAGTCAGGCTGTCCTATAGGCCATTGCGTCAGTCCGGGGCAAGTCACGGCTTATTCGTGAGTAAGAAAAGCCTTTAAGGACCTTTGGACCAGACCAAAGCGTTTATGTTGGATTCCAGATCATTGCAATATACTTGGCAACGAGATGGCAGATGCTATCGCTAGATTAGGTTCACTTTCTGCAGGGCGAATTGATAGTTGGTTCTGATTTCCCCAATTTAGCACCTATACGGCCTTATCAGTGGATGGGTCAGGGAGGAAGAGCAGATGTCTATGGCCTGCTATCGACAGTGATAGGACAGGTTTGGTGCTGGGCTTAGATATGGGCTAGTCTAAGGTTAATTATTAGTTTTATTACAGAGCACTGCAAGATTAGATTACTGACAGAGATCAGCAACATATCCCAGCCAGACCATTGCAGTGTATATTTGTCTCTCTAACATCCCTTCTCTGCTCCTCTGGTAACATCCCATCTACTCTCCTTTTGCTCTACCTACTTAATTATTCCCTCTCTTTCTCTCTCTCTTCTTTATGATGTATTACAATGGGTAATTTTGACCTCCGAGTATTGTTCTGGTCCCAATGGCAAGTACACGTCCTCTAACCTAAACTAGACTTTCTTAAGAATTTTATTTTGCTCTCAGAGTTTTTACGAGAGAGGTAATCTTTTTGTTCGAAACATCACAAACTACTTAGTAGACTACAACGACTAGCACTCCAACTTGTTTACTTCGCTCTCGATTTTTCTTCTTCAGCTACAGTGACGAGCAGAGGCGAGTGCATGTTCACAATACTGATTTTCGTCATTCACAAAAACAAAACCATGCAAGCAAATACAAAAAAAAAAAATTAATTTTAATTCGTCATTTTATTCTTAACAAATAGCAATAAAAAAACAATAATTAATGAAATGAATTCAATGAGTTTGAATGAAAAAACGAAAATAACCCACATAAACTCAATTTTGCACGTTTCAAGAAAATTCAAGAAACTAGCCCAATTTCAATATTTGGTCCATAGAATGTTATTAGAAATAGCTTGATTTACGTGGTTTGAGATGCTTTCTACCAAATGATCAATAAGATCTTTCGGAATTCGATGCCATTTCGCATTTACACGATCCCAAATGGTATCATGCGAAAAAGGCTATCTAAAGATTCTGCAAACCCATCTTCCGAATTTTAAGGACAAATGTGCTCATTCCGAATAAGAAATTGTTTTCCAACACGATGGTGATCCGAAGCACACAGCAAAAATTCTAAAGATATGGGGTGGGAAACATAATTTTCAATTGCTGGAATATCCGCACAAAGTTCAGACCTCAATCCGATTAAAAATTTTTGGCCATTCGTGAAAATCCGGCTCGGACAGCACGAAACAGCCTCAACAGGCATTGTCAAACTTTGGGATCGTATAAATGCGAAATGGCATCGAATTCCGAAAGATCTTATTGATCATTTGGTAGAAAGCATCTCAAACCACGTAAATCGAGCTATTTCTAATAACTTTCTATGGACCAAATATTAAAATTGGGCTAGTTTCTTGAATTTTCTTGAAACGTGCAAAATTGAGTTTATGTGCGTTATTTTCGTTTTTTCATTCAAACTCATTGAATTCATTTCATTAATTATTGTTTTTTTATTGCTATTTGTTAAGAATAAAATGACGAATTAAAATTAATTTTTTTTTTTGTATTTGCTTGCATGGTTTTGTTTTTGTGAATGACGAAAATCAGTATTGTGAACATGCACTCACCTCTGCTCGTCACTGTATGTGTTGGTCAAGACCTTCTGGGAATTCCGTGAGAATGCCATTAGCATAGCAGTTCTGACAACGTCACCATGATATAGTTTTTAAAGATAGCTTCTGCGTATTTATGCCGTTTCCTGAGGTCGCTACATTTGGGGTAGGGGACACCCAAATGAGAGTTCGTTATGATTTGTAGCCAGAATATTCGTAAGATTTTTCAAACACATTTGCTTCTAAAAGTGTTGAGAATCTGCAACCACAAGATTCTGTCCTGTTGATGACTATGGATTTGGATTTCCTTGTCTAATATACGATACCTAAAAAGTCGCTGTAGTCTTATAAGTAGCGTGGTGGCTTGTTAGGCGTAAGACCCTTGTTTTAACCTGGCTAAGTCATCTCGAACAAAACGAAATACGAAAACATTACCTTCGACATCATCCGCAGCCGCAGATTTTCTGAGAAAAACTCTGAAGAGTAAATAAAATTGCCATGAAAAGTTTCTCAAAAGAAATCTGTCGTTCAGAGTTGTCTTTAAATTGTAGGTCCCCCGTCACTCATAGATGAGACTAACACAGATAACATGAAGTGTTGAAAGATCGTAGATCGTAATACTAACTAAAGAGTTGCGCTGGCAAATCAAGTAATTATTGTTTGCCATATCACGGTAAAATTACAACTGTGCATGAATATTCCCTGGGTATACACCGATGTACTCGAGCAGTCAATCTCTTACTAAGTGCAATATCAACGATCAAGTTTATCACGCTTATCCCTTACTAACTCACTTGGCCATTAACAACCCGATTATCAGACTTCGGCCTGCATTCGTGCATCCCACCAAGAGTCTCTGGTTGGTGTGTTGGTAACACCAACCGCTGACAGGACTTCTTCGACTTGATTCTTCCAACGCAAACAAGGTCGTCCTGTTCATTGACTTCCTCAAATCCCCGCATTAAATACCCATCTCGCCGGAGCATCCTTATCCATTCGAACGAAATTGCCGTGCCAGCCCAGCAGCTGAATGTTGATACGCTGCACAAAGTTTACATCGCTGAGGAGCTCTCTCTCTAGATCGCATGCGGAAATCATACTCTTGAATACTCTTAAGGCTGCTGCATCAGTGATTAATAGCGTCTATGGCTCTGTGCTATAAAAAAAGTACTCTGAGAATGAACATCTTGTAGGGTATTAGCGTCAGGTATCAAGTTTATTTTCTTATTCCACATAACACAGCAATGGAACTTCCCGTATGCTTTTTCGAAATCAACGAAGGCCGAGTATAAAAGTGAGTGCAACTCTACTGCCTCCTTTGTTTGTTATTAGTGTAGGCGGTTGGGACGGAAAGTAGTTCCTTCTTTTCGTATGCTATCGCCGGGGTCGTATGGCCTACACTCGCAATTACCTTGTTCACCAAAGTTCACTTGAGCACACATAGTGGCCTGTTGTAAAGCCACAGGTAATCACAGTGCCTGTACGGACTGTATTTCAACGAACTCATCGCAGAAGTTGTTCGGCGCAAAACTTGCCTTCTCGCTAATTTTTTTTCTCAGTGTAGTATTTAACAAAAGTGTGAGTAATTAAGCAAATGAATAAGTTACTGAGAATTGCCAGCCTAACAGTCACGTTATAGAACATTACTATGCACCATACGAGCAGTGAGGGTGGGAGTTACAGAACGAACGATAAAATTTATAAAAGTTTTCATAACCGCAACTACTTATTCCGGTAATCGTGTTAAATTTAAATATTAAACAAAAACAACAACAACAAAACAAATATTTATAAAAAAAATTAATTTCTTCATTAGAAAGCTTTAATAAATAGCGTAAGTTATTGAACGTTAATAGCGTGTATACGAATAACGAAGAAGAATTTTACAAAAGCGTATGAAGAAAATGTTTATAAGTGTGATTAAAATTTTAATTGCGCTTAACTTAATAACATTAATATCAGCATTATCATGCCAGTTAAATCTAAGAGATTCAAAAAGTCTCGAACAATAAGTATCAACTGTTGAGAAGGAATACGGTGGCTGCAAACAGTGATCTGCTTATGTTTTGCGATAAACACCCTCCCATAATAGCAGCCCGTTGTAAACCGAATGGAAAATTTGATAAAGAACTTCCTCCCCAGCAGCAGTGCAATAAGGCGAACAGTTTAAATCCGATCAAAGTGCAACAGAAGGTTTCTTATTGCCCCTATGATCTCTATAAAGTTGGTTTTAATATTCAAGTGGGTACGGACACTCATTTTCTCGAGACCTATCAAGTCTGCTTTGATCTGAAACACATGAGACCGTTATTTGTTATCAATAAAGCCTATCCTAATGGTAAGTCAGCCTAGTTATCTATTCATTCATTCATTAATTTGTTTACTTTTCTGCATTTCAGCTGATAATCGTCCCAAATTTCTTAAATTCAATCCTGATGAGATTTTTTATGGCCCATATTTCAATGCCTTTAATTGGGGTGCCACTTTTACAAGATTTGAGAGATTGCTAGGCAATAACCAGCGCTACATGAATAGAACTAGGGTCGATCATATTATTGATCGTGGCCATATGGCGCCCAGTGGTGATTTTATAACAACAAACTTGAAACATGCCTCATTCAATATGATCAATGTGATGCCACAATTCAATACCATTGACAATGGCAATTGGCGTACTATAGAGAATTGGGCCCGTCACCCTTCCCGTGCTGGGGGCCCGATATGTACTGGCGTATTGGATTGTAATTTGGATTCAAAAACAGTTTCCGATCTTCATTGTGTCCTACAACTAAAGGGTAAAGATGATAAAATGGTGCCCATGTTTTTAGCTGATAATCGTAAAATACCAATACCCTTGTGGACGTATAAAATTCTTAAACGACAATCGTTAGTCTTCTTGACACTGAATAATATTTATCACGAGGGCACTATTAGGGCTCCTGTTGAGTTTTGTAACATAATACCAGAATGTCCCGTACGATTAGGAACCACTGTTGCAGAGGGCATTACATTCTGTTGCCGTTATGACGAGTTTATCAGGAAAAATGTACCGCATTTAAAGGATGTCTGCTGATTGTAATTTAAAATTAATTTAAAAAACACCAAAGAAAATTAAAATAAAATATTATGACCATCAAACGATTGCGATTTTTTATAAAGATTTCTGTGTTCATTTTTCTTACTAAGCGTTGTTGACTGATGGCTTATAATTAGCAACAAAACAAACGATGCAACACATCTCTTTATTCAGCCATTGTTAGCATTTTAAATAAGTAGTAGCTTCCTTCCTTTCCATACCACTAGGAATTTTCAATTTCTGCACCTAACCGACGCATAGAACTTTTCGAAAGATGTTTGGTTTTTGTGCAGCTCTTTTATCTCTTGCCCTTTGTACCATAGGCAACGTTACAGCTTAGATGATAGGTAGGTATGTTGAAGTGGTAGCTTTGAAACCAAAAGCTCACTTCAGCACCCATAGCGGCCCGTTGTGCCGTCACAGTTAAACGCACTCCCTGTACTGACTAAGTTCTATTAAACTAGAGAAGAAGTTGGTCAGTGCAAGGGTTGTACATTAAAAGCAAGACTACCTTGTCCGAAAGTTTTAAAAACGAAGCCTGGATGATTCATTCATTGCGAACTGCACCAGTCGTTACCGCAGGTAATTCCTAGGAACGTCTAAGCATTAGATATTATGCTTTAATTAAGTTACTGTAGCAATAAATTTAAATTTTTCGAAGTCACTGTCTAGAATATTCGCTTATTAAACGACAGTCCAAGGTTCAGGCATTTCGAAAACCAAATATAAAAAAAATTTTTATTCGGCGACTGAGTGCAAATAAAATAGCCATGAAAAGTTTCTCAAAAATACCGCAACTCTTGAATAAAATTAACACACACTCAGTGTGGCTGATGTAAGAAACTAGGCTGTAATCCTGATCAAAGCTTTGTCCCATTTCTGACCAGTAAAATTAATATTTAGGACTTGTTTACAGATCTATTATTCCGACTATTAGGCAACGTTGTTTTCAGTTTTTGCAAAGAGACCCTTTTTTCATTTGTTCACGAGCACCAACTGAATATATTCGAGTTTTGTTGGATCAATTAAAAGAATTGCTGTAATCCACCCTGGCTTGTATTTTTCAGAGATTTCTTCAATAAAGTGATATGGTGTACAATGAACGTCACCAAACATGCCATAATGATAGGCTGATATGATAATATAATGATAAACTGATGCATTAAACAATGGTGGTCGGAACAATTGTGACATATGACGTCATTGGCAAAATTCGACAACATCTCAGTCAGAGTCGCATAAGATAAATCGAGACGAGCTTGCATTGGTCTATAGTGGCGCTAAAGGATCAGTTAAATTTCAATACATTGCGTTAAGTAACAAAGTCGAGATCTGAATGACAAATAAATCTAACACGAATCTGATCAGAATATAACATGCATGTCTGTCCCTTGGACCGGAAAACTATAATTTGGTCAATTACTTTATAACAAGACTGTAGCAATTTGGAAACGATATACTCTATTAAGTTGCCCTGGTCTAGTAGGTAGTGTGTTGACTTATTAAATGTGGAGCCTCGGTTCAAACCCCATGTCAGACATCAAAACGAAAATATGAAAAAATTTTTCATCCGGCATTTCCATTCAGCAATCTCTTGGCAAAAACTACACTGAGAGTAAATAAAATTTGTCATTAAAAGTTTCTTAAAAACCAGTCGTTTGGAATCGACTTTAAAGTGTAGGTATAGCCTCTCATATAAAAAATTAACACACACACCACAACATCAGTGGTGTGTGAAGCTAGATCGTAATCCTGACTAAACGATTGAAATGACCAATCAAGTATGTTATGTTAGGGTATCCCTTAGCTATGTATATGGAATATTTTTTTTGTCAAAATTTTTCTAGTCTTAGCCCCTAGTTTGGTGAATATTGGTAAAAAAAAATGATATTGTCAAAGTTTCAGATCAATTGGTTGAGATTAAGACGTGCCGCAAGACCGATGAAATTTAGGATAAACCCTAAAATTTAAGTTTCATGTCTTATAACATGAAAAATAATAATTTTATTGAAAAATTTTATAAGAGGAAAATGTTTCCTGTAATGTTTCAAACATTTCTGACCTTGACAACTTTTTTTTTTGATTCCATTTTTAACAAAATAAAGGCAGTTATTTAAAAAGTAACCAGATTTCCGGGGTTTATTTCTATGCAAATTTGTAGCCCCTGCATTTTATTCGAGCATGAAATGTAACTGCAATAATTAAAGGTTCAATTAGTCGTGACTTAACCATAAACATATAAATCAGCTGTTTTAACCAACTTTATTATAGGTAACTTACCATAATGCCATAGTCATAACGATAACCATATGTACCAATTGAATTTTGATTTTTTGCCATAACCATAAACAGCTGTTTGCTGAATTTACTTACATGTATACACATTTTTTTTTTTTTGTTTACTTTTGTACTTTTGAAAAATACATATGTGCAATTAATGTAAATAGCGGTTTATGGCTATGGCAGCACTGATTGCTGCTAATAGTAAATTTACGGTTATGGATTACGTTACGACTATAGCGTTATGGTAAAGTCACGACTAATTGAACCTTAAGGCATTAGAGTTTGGCGCTCAAAACCATATAATTAATAAAAATTCTATTCGACAGTTGAAAAAAACTTCCAAATTAGTATCTTTAATGTTATGTGTTTATAAAAGGGGTATCCATTTCCTGATTTCAAAAGTACGTTACTGGAATTCGACATCGGTCAAACTAAGTTGTGAAACCAATTTTTTTCTTTTTAGTTGAAAGTCTGACATTGACGAAAATGGCATAAAAATTATCAAAACCTACTACAAAAATGCTGATTCTTCCACAACCTCGTATCGTACTTTAAGAGGTGATTATAGTTTACATAATCGTCCAACTACGCAAGCAATTGGCAAAATTGTGAAGAAATTTGAAGAGACTGGAGTGGTTACAAATTTTGAAAGGCCTGAGCATCGCCGTTTCGCTCGTTTCGCTGAAAATATCACTATTGTAACGATACACAACGTCGTAGATACGTGGAAAATAGGTATTGGACCTTACTTCTTCGAAAACGACGAGGGAACGATTGTCAACGTCAATTCGGTGCGTTATGGTCATATGATAACCGACTTTTTTTTGCCTGCTATAGAAGAATACAACTTGGAGAATATGTGGTTTTTGGAGAATATGTGCCACACAACTCGAGCGAATATGGGTTTATTGTAAGAGACAGTTCCATTTGTCAAGTTAATGGCTGAGATACTGCCCAATATGTGTCAAAAAGTGATCGAAAATGACCTCAATAGCATCAATGCTTGCAACATCATTTAAATGTGTTTCACACATAATGTCAACGTTCAAACTTTACAATAAAAAAGAAATATCATGAAAAAAATATTTTATTTATGTGGTTTATTTACATTTAATTTTGAAACCACAGAATGGATAACCCGGTATATGTATAGAAGCTTGGTGTTCGTCTACTTCTACTATTTTGTGGAGCGAAGAATCAATATTTAACTTATTTGGCTCTGATGTTACAGAATGTTGTTTATTTAAAGAATTTTGTAAATATCTTTATTTTAGGAGCCAATGAATGTAATTTAATTAATGTAATGAATGTAATTTAAATTTGTCGCTCCACAAAACTTTTGCCCACTGCTCTTTTGATATCGTCATTGACCCAGTATAGGTTGGCGTCCCGAAGGAGCCACCGCGCAATGGTAAACTTATCCGAGGCAAGTGGCATACCCAATTCAACAGAAGAGGATTCCGGCAGGAGAGCACTAGCTCTGGCGAGTTCGTTGGCCGTAATTTTACTGTATCCGGGAGCCCACACCAGAGAGACACTGGTGCATCGCTTAGAGAGAAGGTCGAGACAGCGGCGACATTCCCTAACGATCCTAGAGTTAACCACGAAACCCGATAGAGATCTTATCGCGGCCTAATACATTAAGCGGCCCGGTAAATTGCCATCACCTTCGCCTAAGACATGCTGCAGTAGTAGGCCAGACAAAGCAACCTCCGCGCAATGGTCAGGTTAACCGAGGCAAGTGGCATACCCAATTCAACAGAAGAGGATTCAGGCAGGAGAGTACCAGCTCTGGCGAGGTCGTCGGCCCTACAGTTTCCCGGAATTTCACTGTGCCAGGGTAACCCACACCAGAGAGACACTGGTGAATCGATCAGAGCGAGAAGGTCGAGACAGCGGCGACATTCCCTAACGATCCTAGAGTTAACCACGAAACCCGATAGAGATCTTATCGCGGCCTGATCCATTGAGTGGCCCGGTAAATTGTCATCACCTCCGCCTAAAACACGCTGCAGTAGTCGGCCAGACGGAGAGCAATCTTCAGGTCCAGTTTCCCAAAGTGAACATCGCTTCCAACCCCATTATCGAGTATAGAGCCGTCGGTATATATATCCAGGACTTCCGGGGGGACGATCATATTGGGATTATGAATATCTCCTATTTAAAAGTTAGTTATATCGGCCTTATAGGTTTATGGACCGTATGTATCTCACTTTTCCTCTTTTATGAAATCTAATAGTGATGTTGGAACATATCCAATAAGGGGCTTTCCTTACAATTTTAGATAGATTTGTGGATTATATTAAGGGACAGAATGCAACTGGCTCTGGCCAGAAAATTATCATTTGGTTGCAGTTTTGGGGGTGAATTCTGTAATAACGGAAGCGGAATTTTTTTACCTCAAAATTCTGCAAAAAATTTATCAAATTAAACTGAATTTTTACATGGAAATTCTTTTCCGTAATTTATAGTTTCTCTCTTCAAAGTGTTTAAATAACTTTTATGAAGTGAATTTCGATAATTTATCGATAACTGGGAAAAATTGCCTTACGTTAGAAAATTTGTAATTTAAATTTATTTTACCTTTCTGCCGAATTTAATAAAAAAAAACCGAAAAATATTTCCCTTCTCAACCCATTTTTAATGATAAATTACAAATTATCGGTTGTTAAAATATAAACAAAAAATAAAAAATCGCAAAATCTTTCATTCTTATTTCGTTAAATGAAAACCCATAAATAATTTCAATGTGTTGTTTAAAACAACAACAACAACAGCCGAAAAGTATTAAAAAAAAAAACTTTTGGAAAATTTTCCATTTTCCCTTACCCAACAAAATGAAACAATGAAACGAAAGCGTTTGCAGATATCGTCTACCAAAGTTAAGCCGTTTCTTCTAATTAACTTTACTTATAAGTGACTTTTTGGCTGGTCTTCTAGCTAATAAATTTTCCTCTCTTAATCGGTTTCTGACTATGTGGATGCCAATAGCAACCCCTATATGGTCGTTTGCATAACTAGTAATATCTACTGCCGTTTTTCGAGGGCCAACTTTTACTATTTTTACCATTTGATGGTTTTGGCGGGTAATAGATTTACGAAGTCGCCGTGGTCTAGTGGGTAGTGTGTTGGCTTATTAGACAAAAGGCCCGGGTTCGAATCCCAGGTCAGACATCAAAACAAAAATATTTCTTCGGCGGCTTCCACTCAGCTGATTTCTGGCAAAGACTCTGAGAGTAAAAATTGCCATCAAAAATCTGTCGTTCGGAGTCGACTTTAAAACTGTAGGTCCCGCCACTCATGTATAAAATTAACACACACAACATAAGTGGTATGAGAAGCTATGTCGTAATCCAGACTGAAGGGTTGTAATGGCATATTATGTATGTATGTAGATTTACGAAGTCGACCACTTTCTCTTTCTTTTCACATTATTTGCTTGACGATATCGCGATAAAATCGGACAAACCGTTTATTAATATTAAATTGATGAGAAACTTCATGCATTGATTTGCCTTCTTCCAAGGCCATTATAATGGCAAATTTGCTATCTGCTGGCAGTGGTTTCTATCTTAAAATTTACAATTTACAAAGTTAAGTAATTACTCTAGTTGATCTCCTTTTAGGTTAGGTCGTAGTGGTAGCTCTGATATCACAAAGCTCACTTGAGCACGCATGGCGGCCCGTTGTGATGCCTCCTTTTACCTATAAGACATTCCGTTAGGGTTTCCCCTAAATTTCGTCAGTCTTACGGCACGTCTTAACCCCAACCAATTGATCTAAAACTTTCAAAATATCATTTTTTTTGCCAATATGCACCAAACTGGAGAAAATCTGATTTTCAATTTTAAGGGCCACCCCAGTGTCCATACTTCTGCTCTATAAAAATAGCACTCTGAGGATAAGCATCCTGTAGCGTATTAGCGTCAGGTATCAAGTTTATCCCTGAATCCTTATTTCTTAATGAGATTTATGATTAAACATAACACAGCAATGGAACTTCCCGTATGTTTTTTCGAAATCAACGAAGGCCGAGTATAAAAGTGAGTGCAACTCTACTGCCTCCTTTGTTTCTTATTAGTGTAGGCGGTTGGGACGGAAAGTAGTTCCTTCTTTTCGTATGCTATCGCCGGGGTCGTATGACCTACACTCGCAATTACCTTGTTCACCAAAGCTCACTTCGGCACACATAGTGGCCCGTTGTAAAGCCACAGGTAAGCACAGTGCCTGTACTGACTGAATTTCAACGAACTCATCGCAGAAGTTGTTCGGTGCAAAAGCTGCTTCTTTTCAATGCTTCAGAGATTTCACCCTTGCCTTCTCGCTAATTTTTTTTCTCAGTGTAGTATTTAACAAAAGTGTGAGTAATTAAGCAAATGAATAAGTTACTGAGAATTGCCAGCCTAACAGTCACGTTACAGAACATTACTATGCACCATACGAGCAGTGAGGGTGGGAGTTACAGAACGAACGATAAAATTTATAAAAGTTTTCACAACCGCAACTATTTTAATAATCGTATTAAATTTAAACATTAAACAACAACAACAACAAAACAAATATTTATAAAAAAATTCATTTCTTCATTAGAAACCTTTAATAAATAGCGTAAGTTATTGAACGTTAATGCTTCAGTTGAAAAGGTACCATCGTAGTGGTACCGTGTATAAGAAGAAGAATTTTACAAAAGCGTATGAAGAAAATGTTTATAAGTGTGATTAAAATTTTAATTGCGCTTAACTTAATAACATTAATATCAGCATTATCATGTCATTTAAATCTAAGAGATCCAAAATGGTCAAACGACTGGCATGTTTTGGTCATAAAAGATTCGGACAATAATCGTCAACTGTTGAGAAGGAATACGGTGGCTGCAAACAGTGATCTGTTTATGTTTTGTAATAAAGTGCCTCACGTAATAGCAGCCCGTTGTCTAGCGAATGGAGAATTTAGGTTTCCCCCTGCATACCAGTGCACACAGTCGGACAGCTTGCAACCGGTCATAGTTCAAAAGAAGGAGTCTTATTGCTCCTATGATCTCTATAGCGTTGGTTTTAATATTAAAGTGTTCAAGATCAATGATTTTCACGAGGCCTATCAAGTCTGCTTTGATCGGCAACACATGAGACCGTTATTTGTTATCAATAAAGCCTATCCTAATGGTAAGTCATTGAAAGCCTAGTTATTTATTCATTCATTCATTAATTTGTTTACTTTTCTATATTTCAAACTTCCAGCTGATAATCGTCCCAAATCCCTTAAATTCAATCCTGATGAGATTTTTTATGGCCCATATTTCAATGCCTTTAACTGGGGTGCTACTTTCGCAAGATTTCAGAGATTGCTAGGCAATAACCAACGCTATATGAATAGAACTAGGGTCGATCATATTATTGATCGTGGCCATATGGCGCCCAGTGGTGATTTTATAACAACAAACTTGAAACGTGCCTCATTCAAAATGATCAATGTGATGCCACAATTCAATACCATCGATAATGGCAATTGGCGCGCTATAGAGAATTGGGCCCGTCATCCTTCCCGTGCTGGTGGCACTATATGTACTGGCGTATTGGATTGTAATTTAGATTCAGAAACAGTTTCCCATCTTAATTGTGTCCTACAACTAAAGGGTAAAGATGATAAAATGGTGCCCATGTTTTTAGCTGATAATCGTAAAATACCAATACCCTTGTGGACGTATAAAATTCTTAAACGACAATCGTTAGTCTTCTTGACAATGAATAATATTTATCACGAGGGCACTATTAGGGCTCCTGTTGAGTTTTGTGACACAATACCATGTCCCAACTCTGTAGGATTAGAAAGCACTATTGCAGGGGGCCTTACATTCTGTTGCCGTTATAAAGAGTTTATCAGGAAAAATGTACCGCATTTAAAGGATGTCTGCTGATTTTAATTTAAAATTAATTTAAAAAACACCAAAGAAAATTAAAATAAAATATTATGACCATCAAACGATTCCGATTTTTTTATTAAGATTTCTGTGTTAATTTTTCTTACTAAGCGTTGTTGACTGATGGTTTATAATTAGCAACAAAGCAAACGATGCAACACATCTCTTTATTCAGCTATTGTTAGCATTTTTAATAAGAACTATTATTATTACATAGTTGATATCATTACAACACTTTAGTCAGGATTACAACCTCTCTTCTCACACCATTTATATTGTGTGGGTTAATGTTTATGTACATAAGTGACGGGACCTATAGTTTTAAGTCCCTTCTGAACGATAGATTTTTGAGAAATTTTTCATTAGAATTTTTATTTGCTCTCAGAGTTTTTGCCAGTAATCTGCTGAGAAGAAGTGGCCGGATAAATATTCCTTTCATGTTTTGTTTTGTGGGAGTTGTCTGACCCGATGTTTGAACCTTGGCCTTACGTCTTATAAGAGAATACTCTACCTGTAGTGATATAACTTTATTTATTACGGACACAAATAGTACTCGAATGTTTTGCAAACGTTTTGGGGACGGATACGAAGCGCTTAGGTTTTAGTTTTCTAAAAAAGAAAACTTTTTATTCAAAATACTTCACATACTCGTCTCCCCCACCCAAACACATTATCATCAAGACAGAATATTTTCTTATTGCGCTTGGAAATTTATTCCGAAAACGTTTCTTCTTTTTAATGCCATTAAATTATTATGGCTTTTCCATTTATTATGGACAAATATACATACAGTGAGCGCCATAAGTGAGTCAACACCCAAAATAATTTTTTGTTTTGTTTTTATTTTTGGAAATTTATTCGACTATTCGCATTTACATTTCTCGCTATCCTAAGAAAATGAATTATTTCAGTGGTGTTTACTTACTTTTGGCGCTCAGTGTACGTATATACTTACTCGCATATGAGAAAATAATGCTTGCATAAGTTTTTTCTTCATCTTCTTTTTTACGATTTGTTTGTGCTTTTTTTTGTGCAGGTGCAACATGCGTAATTTCCTTTTACGTTTACCATACGATTGTTTCAAGATTTAGAAAAAAAAATTGCAAAAAAAAATTGCAAAAAGAAATCATTGCTGTTGTGTCTAGTATTGAAAGCGAATAACAAATTTGATCGCGCAGTTTGCCTTTCAAATGCATTTAAATGCCGAAAGAAACGCATCATCATCAAATTTTAAAAAGAAAAAACTGCGGCATGGCATCAAAACCATGGAAATGGTTTTAGTTTTCTAGAAATCAACAAAAAAAAAAAAATTGAAAGCCTGACTTTTAATTTAAAAATTCCGGGCGGAAAAAGTAAAGTAAACTAACGTAGCCAATGATCTCATATCTCTAGCCCATTAACGTAAATATCAATCCTTGTGGTAAAGGCTTCAGTATCAATTTGCAAAAGTATAGAAACTCAAAGGATTTCATTGCAGTTATCCAGTTTAATCCGAGTTTTTATCGAAATATTATCTTTTCCGATGAGGAACCAAATTTCGGGATGAATGGTTACATTAACTAACAAAATTATCGCAATTTAGGATGATCAAATGGATGAGCATCCAATACAACACGAAAAAGTCACTGTTTGGTGCACATTTTAGGCTAGCCACGTAATCGCTCCATAGTCGCCGTAGGCTAGTAGGTAGTGTGTTGGTTTATTAGACGTAAAGCTAGGGTTTGAGCCCCAGACCACACATCAAAACAAAATACAAAAATTATTTCTACGGCGATTTCTTCTCAGCAGACTTCTGGCAAAAACACTGAGAGCAAATAAAATTGCCATGAAAAGTTTCTCAAAAAAAATCTGTCGTAGTAAGTTCCGCCACTTATGTAGAAAATTAACACACACAAAATTAGTGGTATAAGAAACTAGGTCAATAATCCTGACTGAAGGGTTGTAATCACCAATTATGTATGTGTGTACGTCACTGCTCCGTATTTGATTGAGTACGACATTGGCTAGATCAACACAATCCACAGTGAAGATTATTAAATACCTTTGGCTTGATTTGGATGATCTGGTGACGTGATGGTTCCATATTTATTTGAGGGCGATGTTGTCTAGATAACACAATCAACGGCATATGCCATATGCCATATTTTTGGTGCGATTTGGATGATCTCAACACCAACAAAATGTGTTTACAATATCATGAGCATTCTACGAGCCATAAAGAATATGCTATGCACTATTGACTTCATCATATTGATCATCCCACATGGAGGTGATGTAAACTGCCTACTGCTATCGTACGATTTGATGGATTAATTTTCCATATGGTGTATGCATACTGCTCATATGCTGTATAACCTGCTTATTAATTGTATCAACCTGGTAGTCTAGTGGGTAGTGTGCTAGATTATTAACGTGAGGATCGTGGTTTTGATTTCCATCAGAAACTCTGGTCTGTGACACTACACCGAGCATATGGTAAATTTACTACGCTCATATATAGTTAGAATATAATTTGCAATGCAGTACTTTCTTATGTAATTTATGATTAGAAACCCTTAGCCGGGACAACAACCGAACTTCTTATACTACCCGTATTGAGTGTCTTAATTTTAGCCATGAGTGGCGAAGCCAACAGTTTGAAATCGACTCCGAAAGATAGATTTTTGAGAAAGTTTTCATGGAGTTTTTGCTCTAAGATTTCTTAGAGAAAGTTGTCACAGAAATATTTACTGTTGTGTGACATATCTGAAGTGGGATTTGAACCCCGTATCTACTATGCCAACACACTACCTACAAGATCACAACAAATTCATTAAATTTCATTAAAGACGGCAAAACAAAAGATCTTTTGTATTCTAACATCTGTTTTCTAAATAAAAATTTATTGTTTTAATGAACTTAATGAGCCTAGCTAGAGCCTAATAGCTAATATGATAAAATAATTTTTCAAAACAATAATTATTCCCGCATATGAGATTGAAATCGTTTATTAAAATTAAATGAAATGAACGAAACCCTTTAGTAATGAAGTCTGAAAAATCAATTTGGTTTGCAATAATTCTTGACACTGGATGTCCGTCCATACAATACATTTGAATTTGTATGACTCATAACAACAATAACAACATCAACTACTGTAGATCCCCTCCCTTCTATTACAAGTCATTAAAACCATTTCTACGGCTGAGAGTTTCCAATCAAGTGCAACCAATATATCCGCTTATCATTAGAGTATGGATGGTCTAGTAATCATTACTGTAAACATTATTAATTTTTTTTTTTCTTTTCTACAACACCGTTAAAGTCAAATAAATAAAGTACTCAAGATGTTAAAGCCATTAAAATCATCATTTTGGCCATTTAAATGGCAACAACTACCGGCAGTTAAAAGTGTACAGCAGAAAAACTTCAAATGTTTGTGGCAGAAGCAGCAGCAGCAACAACTACAACAACTTGTACACTTGAAAGTGTGAACAATGCGGCTTAAATCAAAACTTGTCTTGTAATGTGAAACAATTAACTATGAAAACACAATTGTAACGTCAAGCATTAGGCGACAAGCGGAAGAGATGTAATCAATGACAAAGAGTCCAATGAAAAGAAAGATAAACTTACAGTGTCTTGTCTATGCAAATGTCGATAATACAGTTTATTATTGATAACACAGGGACTGCAGCACTTCTACAGTTAGGTTAGGTTAGGTCAGAGTGGTTGCTCTGATATCACAAAGCTCACTTAAGGCACTCAGTGCCTATGCTGACCAAGTTACACCAAAATCAAGGAAAAAGAAGAACTTGTTACGCGCAAAGGCTGCACAACAAAAGCACGACTACCCCGCATTTGAAAACCAGCCAGAAAGTTTGATAAGCGAAGCTATATCCTTAATATCTATAGATGATAGCTCCGTTTAGTTAACAAGGAATGTAGAACCAATAACTTATATCTACACCTAATAAGAGACGGGCACTGGCAAAGAAAGTGAATAACAGTCTCCTCTTCCTCATTGGACCTGCATCCTCTGCAGAATTCGTTAAAAGGGATCCTCATTCTTTCCGCTTGTCTACCCATGACGCAATGACCTGTAACCACGGCCACAGTAGTCGAGATGACGTCGCGGCCAAGACCAAATAATTGGTTGGTACGCCTTCTGTCCATCAAGGACCAGGTTAGTTTAGCGGTGGAGCAGGACTCCTCACAGACCCAGGATAGGTTGGCGTCACGAAAGAATTTCTACAGTGGATAACTTCCACTGGCACTTGGCGCTACAACAGTCAAATTGTATTCAGTTTGGTTTGCCAAATCACCAGGCACGACCACACATAAAGACGTATCTTCGCTAACTAAGCTTTGGAGCACTTTGTAATTCTTCGAGTCCTATTTCTCATCCAGCAAGTAACTGAACAAACAAAATTATTGGATTTTGAACGATAGCAATCCACATTTGATCCGAGAGTGTCCAATGCATTCTGAAAAGAAACTTTTTTTTTTTTAAACTAGCCACTGAGATCATGCGATTTGACCACACATAACGCCATTAATAGGTTTTTGAAATGTGAATAAAAAATGTCGGTGATATCTCAGATTCATTTTATTTTATACGAAGCAGTTCAAATCGCCGTGGTGTAGTAGGCAGTGTGTTCGAATCTCAGGTCAGACATAAAAACGAAAAATATTTCTTCAGCGACTTCCTCTCAGCAGATTTCTGACAAAAACTCTGAGAGTAAAAATTGCCATGAAAAGCTTCTCAAAAAAATCTATCGTTCGGAGCCGGCTGTAGGCCTCCCCATTCATGTATAAAATTTAAGGCACACAACTCGAATGGTATGAGAAGCTAGAACGTTGTACAATGGATCAATTCGACCTCTGGATACTGTACTTGCCACAATAGACAAGTGAACGTTCTCTAACCTAAGCCTTCGGAACATGCTGGCGATAGCATCGAAGATCACCAGAGATTCTCATGCCCACAATATTTTGTGGTAAACAGATGAGTCAAGAAAAGTTTCTTGCAAACAGTAGCCGACGTTTTTGATTCCAAAATAAAATATATCGACCAGATAAGGAAGGTACCCACAATTCAAAATTTTAACTTGGATACTTGGAAGTAGGGCATATATTATCTGAAGAGCAGGCCGCCATTCGAGCACTCACCTCTTATAAGGCTAAATCGAAAGTAGTTTGCAGAAGCTAAATAGGCTAGGCAGAGAAAATTATCCTCAGCAGTGAACAAGCAGACAATCTGGAGAGGAGGGATGCTTGCGCAGCGTTGATAGGGCAATAACCCTTCTGTAGAGTTGGAGCGAATGTTTGAAAGGGAATGCTCAACGGAGGGCAAGATAGAGAGAGGCAAACACTCTTCTCAAACCGAGTGAATTTACGGCAATCAAATCTTTCGTTGGAATATTAGAACAAGATGAGGTTGATAACTGGCAAGATACGAGTACACTTATTCAGAATGGGGATTTTCTCGAAACGAAATAATAATAGAAAAAGGAATCTATAGCTGCTAATAATACCACACTTAAAAAGCCAGTAATTATGTAGTACTCGATTGATTTTATGTTAAGATCTTTTCGTTCTAATACCCAAGTACTTCAGCCATGATCGAAACAATATGTGGGACAAATCTAGTTCTCAACTGTGCCATAAACCGACTTTTTTAAAAGTTTTCATCATTTTTTAATAAAAATCAATAAAGTAAACATCAATATCATCCAAATCTTGTTTAAAGTATTGGGTTGATTTGTTGCCAACAAGTTTTTTTTCAATATCTCTTGAACAAAATAAGAAAAAAAATACATCCACTCCACAACAAATATGGAAATAATTTTGAAGCATTTTCCCCTACTACCTTGCAGCTTCAGCATACAAATAAATGGAATGGAATACATATGTTTGTATAGTTGTTTGAGTCTGTATCTCTTTATTAGTAAAGAAAAAGGGAAATTGCACAATATTTGTTAGATAACTTGTCTCATTTCCGTTGAAAATTCAAAGAAAAACATGCACGAAAAAAAATTAATATTTTCAACACTGCATCGTCTACCATAAACGATCATTGATCGCAGACAGACAAATTGAAATGTTACAAGAATTCTGTTCAGCAAATAAATTCAAAATGACTAGGCGACTAACGATGAACGATAAAGCCAGAGTGTGATTTAATGCAGCATGAACTGCAACATTAAAAACAAAAAAAAAACCAGAAAAATGCGAAAAGATCACTAAGTTTTAATATCTTTAGGATTTTGATTAATTTGTTTTTGAATTGCAATGAATGATGATGGCTTTTGACGAATAGATTTTAAGTAGTTTGTTTAAAAATCTGTATTGATATCTAATCACTACACATTTTTATGTTTTGACGTGAAATTATCAAGTTCGGAAAATGTTATCAAATTATTTCAATTAAAAAATGGGGTAGGGTATCACCAAACAGAGAGCTCATATTTGTGTATCTTATTACGTAAGCGAAATACATTTAAGGAGCAGTGGGGTAGCGCAACTTTTAAATAATTACACAGCCCTACATGGGTTTTGCAAATAAAATGGTTCCAGACGTTTCCTAAGGCATTTTAAGGCGCTCAACAGGGATCAAAAACTTTCCATCACGTCAGGTTTTCGAGAAAAAGGGGGTTGAAATCCCTAAAAATAGCTTTTTTGGTCATTTTTGAAAAATTGTAGACCTAAACACTGACTTGCTAGAACCATCGGTATTGTCAGAAATTGATAATTGATCTTTGCCCTTTAAAATGAGCCAAAGCCAAACTAATTGCATGCGCTCTTAAAGTATGTGGGAGTGGGTTTATGTCAAGGGGTGCAAGAGAAAAATAAACACACTTCGGAGGTCCTTAAAAATTAATAAAATTTAATTGAAAATTGTTACCCCAGGAGTTTTTGGAATCGCTGATTACAGATCTTCATTCAGATTTAAAAAAGTTAAAATGGCGGAGCCAATATGTCGATCAAGGTAAATCTGATTAATTTTTATAAACCTCGACCGCCATATTGATGATTAATAATCTTCATTCAGATTTAAAAAATTCAAAATAGCGGATCCAAGCGGTTTATAAAAATTAATCAGATTTACCTCGACCACTATATTGGATCCACCATTTTGAATTTTTTAAATCTAAATGAAGATTATTAATCATTAATATGGTGGTCGAGGTTTATAAAAATTAATCAGATTTACCTGAAGCCATCTTATTTGCACAAAAATGTCAGAGTTTTAAAGAGATTTGAAAGTTTACGACCATCGATTGAATCTCATAATGGACATGTAAATAAAATAAACTATCGCTTTTAGAGTAAAACTTATCCAATACTCAGGTATCGGAAATTCCTTTAGTAGACTAAAAGAGCAATAGGGTTATTTAGGTATCAGTCTTCAAGAGGTCCTTAATGCACGCCATCATAACTTCTTGTACTCGATTAAAAAAGGGCGAAAAGTTGTATCGTATGTGGACGATAGTATATCAGCAGATTTCTATCAAAACCTGTAAGAGGAAATAAAATTACCAATGAAAACTTTCTCAAAAATTTGTTGACTATCGTTGACTTTATATTATAGGTCCTCTGTCACTCATTTACAAAATTCAAACACTCAACGTACAGTGGCTCAAACGTATAATTGACCACTATGTATGCCGATTTTTTTGATTAAAATTTCATTAAAAAAGCTTTTAAACATTGTTTAAAATAGTATTTTTTTTAATTAAAAATTTTTTTTAAAACAAAAAAGGAGGTTAGAGGACGTCTACTTGTCGACTGTGAGAAGTACAGTACTCGGTGGTCGAATTGACCCATTGTACGAAACAAAAAACAATCAAAGGAAAGAAAAAATTTAACGAATTTCATGTCAAACACATAATTGAATAATTGAAGCAAGTAAAAGACATTGTTTTAACACCAGGAACCAAAAGTTTTTGCTATTATTACTGCTTCCAATTGACTAGGCATCGAATGGTGTAAAAATTTTGGAGTTATGTTATTTCATACTCGCCTAATTAGTTGTTTCAACTGCTTCACTATGTTGATACTGTATTTATAGAGCTTACGGTCAAGTTTTTAGCAAACACGCTCAATAATATTAAGATTAAGGGCCAGTGCCGATGTTTGAAGTAGTTTTGAACAAATATGGGTATGCTATAGTTTCACAAATTGCCTCCTGGCATAAACAAGTGTGTCCAATATATTTTAATTATTCCCACATCGCTTCATATTTTGTTTAAAAATGCCCAAATATTGGAATGGATGGCTTACGCCAAACGTACTGCTTTGCATGTGAATTCCTACAATTTAAATTTACTTCCATATGTAAGGACTACCCGCAAAGTACCTACATAGTACCTGCATAAGTACTTTTATATACTTTTGACGTAAGAAAATCTAGTTTTCATTGCAAACATCAATTAACCAGAGGATATGCCCAGCAACAGTTAGTTGTGTTTGAAAATAGAGGGCATATTGAATAATGGTTTCAATTTACTACTAAAATAATGGATTTATTTTTACTACACCTTATAGCATTATTGTTGCAATAGATACACATAACATACATACATAATAGGCCATTACAACCCTTCAGTCAGGATTACGACCTAGCTTCTCACACCACTTATGTTATGTGCGTTAATTTTATACATGAGTGGCGGGACCTACAGTTTAAAGTCGACTCCGAACGACAGATTTTTGAGAAGCTTTTCATGGCAATTTTTAATTTGCCAGAAATCTGCTGAGAGGAAGTCACCGAAGAAATATTTTTCGTTTTGATGTCTGACCTGGGATACGAACCTGGGCCTTTTGTCTAATAAGCCAATACACTACCCACGGCGACTTATTGCATAAGCGAAATACATTTAAGGTGCATGGGGTATTCCAACTTTTAAATAATTACACAAACTTACATGGGTTTTACAAATAAGATGGTTGCAGGTGTGTCCGAAGGCATTTTGCAAATCTGGGATTCATCTTTCTCTTCAACTTTCCATCACTTCAGGTTTTCGAGCAAAATGGGGCTGAAATCCCTAAAAAATATCGTTTATGATCATTTTTGAAAAATTTTAGAGCTAAACACTGACGTGCAAGAACCATCGCTATTATCAGAAATTGACAATTGATCTTCGCTCTTTAAAATAAGCCCAAAGCCAAATTGATTGCATACACCCTTAAATTAAGGGATGGGTTTATGTCAAGGGATGCAAGAAAAGTCGCCGTAGTCTAGTAGGTAGTGTGTCGACTTGTTAGACGTAAAACCAGAGTACGAGCCCCAGGGCAGACATCAAAACAAATTACAAAATAAAAGTATTTCTTCGGCGATTTCCTCTCAGCAGATTTCTGGCAAAAACTCTGAGAATAAAAAAAATCTGTCATTCGGAGTCGTTTTTAAACTGTAGGTCCCGCCACTTATGTATAAAATTAACACACACAACATAAGTGGTGTGAGAAACTAGGTCAATAATCCAGACTGAAGGGTGTTTATTACCAATTATGTATTACGTATGATGAGATTCTTAAAAATTATTCAGATTTACTTGAAAATTTTTACTCCAGCGGTTTTTATGTAAATAAGATGGCTCCTGGTACATCCGATTAATTCTTGGATCCACCATTTTGAATTTTTTAATTATCTTCATTCCGATTTAAAAAATTCAAAATGGCGGGTTTTGTTAGTGATCAGCTAGCTACAATGCTCACGATCATGTTAAGCTGCGAGGACGATTACTTTTTTTCTATGAGCAAGTATATGCAGATAAGGAAATTGACCAGGTAGGGGTTCACGTTAGAAAGGTAGAGGTTAATGCGGAAAATTTTTTCTTTACCTCGAAAGTATTTTGGTCTAAAGTCGAAGCCCGGGTTCGTATCCTAGGACAGGCATCAAAAAGAAATATGAAAAAAAATTTTTCTTCGGCGGCTGCCTATGGCAAAAATTCTGAGTGTAAATTAAATTGCCATGAAGAGCTTCTCAAAAATCTGTCGTTGGAAGTCGACTTTTAACTGTAGGTCCTGCCACTCATGCATAAAATTAACGCACACAACATAAGTAGTGTGAGAAGCTAAATTGAAATCCTAACTGGAGGGTTATAACGACCAATAATTTAAAAAAAAACGTAAATGAACAAGTAAACAATCTTGCAAGGAGGGGTGCTTCCGCAGCGTTGATAGGGCAGGAACTCTTCTGTAGAGTTGGAGCGAATGTTTAAAAAGGAATGCTCAATGGTAAGGGTAAAATAAAGAGAGGCAAACACTCTTCTCAAAGCGAGTGAATTTTTGGCAATCAAATCTTTCATTGGGATATTAGAACAATATGAGGTTGATAACTGGTAGGATACTATAGGCTCCGAGAAAACTTATTTAGCAACAGTTAGCTGTGTCAATATACTACTAAAATAATGGATTTATTTTAACTACACCTTATAGCATTATTGTTGCAATAGATACAAAAAAAATTAAAATTTTAATTTTTAAATTTATTTTGCCAATATTGCGATTTAGAAAATTTATTTTCGCTTAAAGCTTTATTGCCAAACATTTAAAAGTCTGCTTAATAAGCCCACTAACTTGGAATGTCACATCCTTATCGTAGTTCAATATTAAATTTAATTGAGTTATAATTTATGAAAATAAATCGATTTGACTTTATTGTCAACCAACTGTTGGCATTGGCTTTTGACTTTCATTTGCATAGAGGCGTTAAAAATTAATTTAATTGGGTTGCCACCAAATCCATTAAGAACTTTAAAGAAAAATGGAAGAAAAAAAAGTAAATAAAAATAAAAGTTATCTTTTAAACCAATTTAATTACACGTTTTATGTTTCAATTTGTTTGACAATTTGACACTTGTTTCGAATTTGTTGTTTTCTTGTGTTGTTCTTAAGATACATATGACACTTAATGGTTTTCAATATACTTTCAATTTGTTCATAATTCTGTCAACACTTGAACAAAAGAATCGTTTTTATATTGGCCCAACCCTACAAATTATTTATCGATGGATTACGCACCATAATTTTGGATTTGTTTTCGTTTTTTTTTTTGGCATTTTTTTTTTTTGGTTTACATTTCAAAAAAACAAAAAATTCAATTCAAAATTGTTTAAATTTTAAGGCGTATTTTGATTTGAAAACTGCATTGCACGGCATTGTTTGATCGGCGATAAATTACAAAAAAAGTCAAAACAAATCAAAATAAAATCTGAAAATTAATAGCAACAGCAACAATTCACATTACATACTTGGCTTTAAATAGTAAAAGTTGGTTTTTTTTTTATTGATTGTTGTTAACCAATTTTAAATATGCATTGGCTAGCCAATTTTCATTAAGCATTTGTTTTTTTCTTTTGGTTTTTTAATGATTTTCTCGCACTCATTAATTAGCGTTTTTCGTTTCGTTTCGTTTTGTATTTGAAATTATTTTCAAACACAATGCGGAAGATTTTTAATGTCTGCAGCGTTTTGCAGCATTTAAATGCGGGTAATCAATTGAAAACAATCATCTCTGAAATATCTTAATGGAGTCCATTGAACTTTTTCATATAAAAAGTTTAAATTTAATACCAAAATGATTTATTAATAGTAACATGCATACATATTTTTAAATCTTAATTATTAATTAATAAATTTATTTTAATTCTTTTGTAAACTGTTTAATCTGTAGGAATTATTATAATCACAAGGAAATATTAAATACCATAACGCCCGCCTCTGCCAATGCGAGTAGATAGTTTTGTGCGCTCCATATATTTAAATGTTCAAGGCTGTAGCAAGTGACCTGTAACTTGTAGGTTAAGCGTATGGATTACTAAGCATAATACTAGTAGAGCTAAAGCAGATGCCGTAGATTAATCAAGTATGGTTTTAACTTCATCTTCTTTATAGCACCATACACTTCATATAATCTTCGCTATTGTGTAAGGGCAGTTTCTGGTGCCCTCTACTTTAAAAATAAAGTAAAGGGCTATCCATTTCGTGGTTTGAAAAGTAAACGTAAATATTTTTTCCATCATATTTCTTTTTTATTGTAAAGTTTGAACGCTGATCCTATGTGTGAACCACTACATCATCACCTCCATGCGAAGTGCTGCTAGCAAGCATTGATTCTTTTGCTGTAATTTTCGACCACTTTTAACACATATTGGGCGGTACCTCAGCCATAACTTGACGAATGTTAGTTTTTAAGTGCTCAAGAGTTGAAGGTTTATCTGCATAAACACAGTCTTTCGCGTAGCCCCACAAAAGAAAATCTAATGGTATCAAATTGCATGATCTTGGTGGCCAGACGAGAAATTACGCGGCCAGGAAATGTCTCTTGCAATAAAGCAGTATTCGCTTGAGCTTGAGTTGTGTGGCATATGGCACCGGTTTATTGAAACCGCATATTCTCCAAGTCGTAGTCTTCAAATTCGTTTATCATATGACCATAACGCACCGAATTGACAGTGACAATCGTTCCGTCGTCGTTTTCGAAGAAGTAAGTCGCCGTGGTCTAGTGGTAGTGTGTTGGCTTATTAGACAAAAGGCCCGGTTTCGAATCCCAGGTCAGACATCGAAACGAAAAATATATCTTCGGCGACTTCCTCTCAGGAGATTTCTGGCAAAGACTCTGAGAGTAAAAATTGCCATGAAAAGTTTCTCAAAAATCTGTCGTTCGGAGTCGACTTTAAACTGTAGGTCCCGCCACTCATGTATAAAATTAACGCACACAACATAAGTGGTGTGAGAAGCTAGGTCATAATCCTGGCTGAAGGGTTGTAATGGCCAATTATGTATGTAAGGTCCAATCACATTTTCAGACCAAAGAGCACACCAAACAGCGACTTTTTCTGGCTGTAATGGATTCTCAGAACCCCAAATACGACAATTTTGTTTACTAACACACCCACCGAGTGTAAAATGTTTCTTCATCGTTGAAGAAAATTTTCTTTGAAAAATTTGCCGTTCATCGCCTGTTATTTAAGCATCCATTCCACGAATCTACGACGTTGTGAATGGTGAGCTGGCTTCAGTTGTTAATGGAAAATACGCCATAATTCCTGAGAACGACGAGAAATCGACACATTCGGGTCTTCGGCAACACTTTCACTTACAATAGCGATATTTTCAGCGGAACGAGCGAAACGATGATGTTCAGGCCTTTCATTATTTGTAATCACTCCAATCTCTTCAAATTTCTTTACAATTTTGCCAATTGCTTAGGTAGTTTTGGATGATTATGTAAACCATAATCTCCTCTTAAAGCATGATACGTGGCTGTGGCAGAATCACCATTTTTCTAGTAGATTTTGATAATATTTATGCGTTGTGTGATAGTTAAGCGATCCATTTTCGTCAATGTCAGACTTTTAACTAACTAAAATCGTTGTTGCATAAAATTGATGATTGCAAGCGTAGTGTGATAAGTGCACGTCGTCCAGTTGATGTTAGAAGGACTCAATTCCTGTAACGAATTAAAACGCATTGGTCTTATGTAACAACAGAATAAACATAGGACCGTGTGTGTCTGTTTTTTCAGACAAAATAAAAGACAATAAATGTCACTGAGACATCCATGATATTGACTGCAAACAAACAATTTTACCCACATACATACATAATTGATCATTACAACCCTTCAGTCAATATTATTGACCTAGTTTCTCACACCACTTATGTTGTGTGCGTTAATTTTATACATGAATGACGGGACCTACAGTTTAAAGTCCACTCCGAAAAACAGATTTTTTTTTCTTGAGAAACTTTTCATGGCAAGTTTATTTACTCTTAGAGTTTTTTTTGCCAGAAATCTGCTGAGAGGAAATCGCCGAAGAAATACTTTTCATATTTTGCTTTGATGTCTGGCCTGGGTCTCTAACCCTAGCTATACGTCTAATAAGCCAACACACTACCTACCAGACTACGGCGACCACTACAATTTAATTCAATTTCGTTCCAAATATCACGAACCGGCTTAAGCACTTTTTGTGGGATCCTTCCGTGATCCATTACAGAGTTTATCAGTTTCATTGATGCTCTGGATTTCAGATATTTCACAGAAATGTCTGCAATTATTTCCTGGACTGGTCTAAGAGTGAAACCAAGATAGGCAATTTGCTTTCCATCAAATCAAAAAGAAACATGCCTTTACTCAGATAGAAGGCACGTAATGCTAATAGCCATTCTCAGACATCTCGAACAATACGAAATATAAAAAAATACATTTCTTCGACAACCTCCCGTCAGCTGTCTTCTGGTAAAACTCCAAGATGGTAGCGTATTATTTTAAACTTTTTAATTTTTACAAAAAATTTAAATGAATTCTAAGAATCGAATCTATTTATCAATATAATTATGACGTTAATATGTACTCACATTAAACGTATAACATATTGGCGACTACATACAATGTGGTTCAACCTGACAGTTGATTTCAAACAAAAGACTTAAGAAACAAACTTCTGCTTAATTTACATACGAATACATGCTGGTGGTGCGGTGCTATAAGCCTCCTCTTAAAAACAAAAACAAATAAATATTAATAATGCAAACAGAGTACATATTAATATGTATGGATGTCATAATAAATCATAACATCAACAGGTATTTTCTTTTATCTTCACTACTCTTCTCTTCTATAATAGCAGGTGAAGCAATTTGTCACTATAAACAACGTTTAGCAAAACGTTAACGCTTTCAGCAATAATGGTTGGAATGGATTGTTGTTGGTGCCATTTGATCTCAGAAAATAATTAATTTTTTCTTATTTAAATTTAATTAAAATATTTTTCAGTATTTAATTCACATCGACATGCATAATTACGATTAGTTTATGAATACAAAGTGTAAATGAAATATTAATTTTGAAAAGAAATAAGGAAATGCCTAAAGCCTATAATTTTCTTAATTACCACATCATAACCATATGTGTGGGTTACTTTTTCAATTTGTTTTCTTTTTTTTGTTTTTTTATTTAATTTAATTTGCCAATACAATTACAGAATATCTTTTTATGTTTATTTGTTAAACATATTGCAACACCATTTCTGCTGCAACATTTAACAAAAAAATGTGTCACTTGGTCTTGTGCAAAAGACAATTTATTTACCAACAATGCGAGTATGTTGTGAATTTTGCATGTTTGTTGCCAGAAAACATTACTGAATTGTTGCTGGCAATTCAATAATAATTGTTTTTGTTTTTGTTTTTTGGTATATTCATGGTATTTTTGTTATTTGCTGTTCTTTACAACATAATGGTGTAAGTGATAACGTGTATATTGGCAACAATGTAGAGTGCATCATACATAGCTCAGTACAGTGACGGTCAGTAGAGAATTATACGAGAATTATATTATAAAATAATACAAAGAGAAATTAAAGTCGTCTTAGTCTAGTAGGTAGTGTGTCGACGTAAGGGTTCAAACCCCAGGTCAGACATCAAAACGAAATTGTGAAAAAATATTTCTTCAGCGACTGCCTCTCTGCAGATTTCTGACAAAATCTCTGAGAGTCAATAAAATTGCCATGAAAAGCTTCTCAAAAAATCTGTCGTTCGGAGTCGACATTAAACTGTAGGTCCTGCCATTCATGTATAAAATTAACGCACACAACATAAGTGGGAAACTAGGTCAATAATCCAGACTGAAGGGTTGTTATGATCAATTATGTATGTATGCACAACATAAGTGGTGTGAGAAGCTAGGTCGTAATCCTAACTGAAGAGTTGTAGTGACGAATTATGTTATGTATGAATACAATAACAAAATATTATTAACAATTAGTTCAAATGCTAAAAAATTACTTCTAAACATGAAAAGCAAATCTTTGAACTTTATCAACCAATCAAGTTCTTTTCTTAAGTCTTTTGTATACTTCCTAAAAAAATTTAAAGACTAGGGACTTAACATTTGGCCAATTCACACGACTTTGTATCGTGTATGTTGTATTGAATACACTTGGTTGTTTGTGACCACTCAATGCTTACCTGTATTGTGTATTTCGTGTTGGAAAGACCAAATCAAGGAAGCCCTGTCATCGATTGGTGTGACCCACTGGCGTAGATGCGCAAGAACCAGAGGCGCCTGGAAAGATCTGTTGCGGCAGGCCGGAATCCGTTAAATCGAGAATTAAGTAAGTAAGAATATTTCGTATTTCAAATATATTTTTTGGACAATCAAACAATTTGATGGCATGAAACCAATACAACTTTTTAAAAAGTGTGTATAAGTGTATCGGATTTTTACATGAAAATTATCAACAACAAGCATACACTGTTGTATACAACGTTAGAACGGCTTGTGTGAATTGACCTATTATCATACTGGGTACTTAAGCCTTTACAACATTTAGTTTGTATTGCATTCAACATAGTGTGAGCCATAGTGGCATATCCCTGAGTGGATGAGACTATTGGAAAAAACATGTTATACGCCACTCCGGAATTCTGAACTTTTTATTCCCTGTAGAGGATAATACAGTTCTTGATGGATCCACCGTATATATTAGGACAAGGTATTGTTTTCGCTAATGTTTGAGATTCTTATTGCAAATAGAGCACTATGAGACTAAGGTCTACTCCCGGAGCAAATGGGCTTAAGATGGATTGGAGAACTGTGGTATGGAGATTGAATGATAATTGTAACTCCTTTCAATCAGTATATTTCCTATTTTTAATGTCATTGAGGTAATAGCTTGTCCTGTCTCATGAAATACGCAGTAGTATGTGATTCTCGTTGACAGTCAGGCAGCCTGTGGTCGAATGGTTAGATGTGGCGCAAGTCATAAGAGCCTTAGAACTAGACTGGATCAAATCTGAGAAATAGTGCATACCTGCGAACGAGATTGCAAATGTTTTTGATAGATTGAGTTAACATTCTGCGGATGACTTGGTGGTTGGTTTTAATTCTCCAATCTGCCCTTATCGGAAGATGGGTCAGGAAGAAACAATAGGAGGGTTGGCAGGACCGATGGGAATGTAGACTGTATAGGAAGCCTATGGTCTTCTATACACGATTATTGAACCGACTTGCTTGTATTAGAGTACCGAATATTTCTATAGTCTTTAAATCTAATTGTTTGAGAGTAGTAGTAGTTTTTCCACTACTTGTTGATTTGACAAATTACTACTTGCTTGGATTATTGCAGAGTATGTTGTAATCTCTGTAGTCTAGTAGGTAGTGTGTTAACTTATTAGACGTAAGACTAGAATTAAACCCAGGTCAGACATCAAAACGAAATTGTGAAAAAATATTTCTTGGGCGACTGCCTCTCAGCAGATTTCTGGTAAAAACTCTGAGAGTAAATAAAATTGCCATGAAGAGCTCCTCAAACACCTGTCGTTCCAACTTCTTCGACTTTAAACTTCGAAAGTTTATACTCTCATCTTGAGTTGATAGTTTATAATGGGAAAGGGCTTGTTGAGCGAGGCCTAAGTTCCTTTTCACGTAACAGATCTTGTTCTTTTCACTTGTAATTCATTCGCTTTATCTACATCTCTATTTATTTCCTTTTTCTTTCTTTACCTCTTATTATTTTTCTTCTCCCCTTTTTCTATTTTCTTCTTTAGGATGATCAAAAAGTCTCCAATGACCTCCAAGTTGTCTTGTATTTTTTTGTTGGAAGTCTAGTGGGTAGTGTGTTGGCTTATTAAACAAAAGGCCCGAGTTCAAATCTCAGGTCAGACATCAAAACGAAAATATGAAAATATTTCTTCGGCGACTTCCTTTCTGCAGATTTCTGGTAAAAACTGTGAGAGTAAAATTTGTCATGAAAAGCTTTACAAAAAAATCTGTCCTTCGGAGTCGACGTTAAACTGTAGGTCCCACCGCCACTCATGTTTAAAATTAACGCACACAACACGAGTGGTGTGAGAAGCTAGGACGTTGTACAATGGGTCAATTCGACCTCCGGGTACTGTACTGGGCACAGTTGACAAGTACACGTCCTCTAACCTAACCTAATTCTACTCTAGGGGAACCAAATATCTGATATCAAACTGAGGAAGATTCCCCCTATTCATTTTTAGTTATGATTTCAACAATAAAAAATTATACTCTTACTAGAATCAATCGTTTTATCGGTAGGTACCGCCAGCCGTATGTCGTATCGATTGTACTTTTTAATTTTTCCTTTACTTGGCAACTATTATTTTGTACTTTTTTTTCGCCACACACTGTAAACATACATACGTTTACCTAATATTTATTGGCCTGTTTAGCAGAAGGTACGAGTATTGTTTAACAAAAATTTTTGTTTTTAAAGCATAAAGAAAACATGACTGAAATTGTGCCAATCATGTGTAATTGTCTGACTGATAATTTTTGTTTTGTTTTTTCCTATTTCTCCCTCATTTACAATATTATTCGGATTTTTTTTTTTATTATTTTAAAACCCAGTAGTTGGTTGGCGCTGTCACCGTTAATGGTGGCATAGTTTTTGCATTTAAACAGCCATGCATCCACTGCATTCATTGCACTTGCATACTTCTATGGCTGAGCTCTTTAACCCTCTCCCCGGTCTACTTTGTTTAACAAGACAATTTAGTCTAGAGTCTATACTACATTTAAACGGGTGTGATCTATTACTTGTTGCAAGTAATGCAAGAAAACTGTCTGAAAACAACGTACAAAACGAATAAAATTGAATATTGGATGCAGCCATGCAGCTATGCAGCAATGAAATAAAATATTTCGAATTGGCATAAATTAATGAGCCATTTTGGCTTACTTAGCTTAAGTTTTTTTTTTTTTATTTTCTTTAATGTATTGTGTTACATTGTCGCTTTCAATTTGATTGATTTGATTTCGAAAAAAAAAAAAACTAGGAACAGAAACAAAACGATTAAGCAGTCATCGACAAGAAAACATCATTTACACTGAACGTGTCATATTAACGATTTTATTAACAACAACAATTTCAATACATTTTCTACTGGTTGGTGGATGATAAATGTTGTTGTTATTGTTGTTCTTATTTTTATTATTATCATGTCTACTATAGTTGTTGTTGTTTTTGTTGCAAATAATTCAATACCATTAACTGGAGACTGGAAATGAAATCAAAAAATCACAAAAACGTGACACCACCCTCATCAACACCATGATTTACATTTAATTTCTGGTTTTTTTTTCTTTTAATTTTTTTTGCTCCCCATTTTCTATTTCAGGTCTGTGTTATTCTGTAGTCTTTCATTTGGTAATTGCAATTTCAATTGTTTTACGATACCCTACACCAATATAGGTGGCCATGAAGGAATACATTGGATTTCGTGAGTTCACGACTAGTCCTTTAAAGTGGTCAATTGGCTTGGACTTGTCGGCATTTTTTTTTTTTTTTATTTTTGTTTTTTTTAAAAAAAAATTATCTTTGACGGCACCCCACAATTAATAGTCCAACGGAGTCAAAATCCGCAGCATACGAGTGGCTCTAAAGACATTAGGTCTGCGGCTTGATAATGCGATTCTTCAAAAACAAGCACGTCGTAGCGCATACTAAACGTTGCCAACTATTCCGCAAACCCCCCACCCCTATTCAATTTTTTTGAAAACAAATCATTTCAACGTGGCCATGATAAACGATTCACCATTGACTGTAACGGCCACTCCTTGTCATTTCGAAGAAAGAAAAATGCCCCCCATTATTGCATCTGAACCCAAAAGCCGCACAAAACAGGAATCGTCTGCTTTTCAATGTATGTGTGCGGATTTTCTCAGCCCCAAATGCAACAATTTTGCTTGTTTACATACCCGCCAAGATCTAAATTAGTTTCATCTGAAAAGATGATTTTTGCCAAAATCGGCATCTCTGTAAATCGATCGCAGCCCAACTTAGCGAAGCGAAAAACGCGTTTACTCAACCATATTCCTTCAGCGGAAGGATACTAATTATTTGTCAAATCAGACATGAACTAAGTGTTACCATGCGAAATAAACGTTAGATGGCGCACCCGATACTATCTCATACCTGCTAAAATTACTTTTTCTATATAAGCAAGTATGGGTCACGGTAGGAAGTGGTCTGAAGTCGCCTTAGTCTAGTAAGTAGTGTGTTGGCTTATTAGTAGTAAAGCCCGGATTCGTATCCCTGGTCAGGCATCGAAGCAAATATGAAAAAAAAATATTTCTTCGCGATTTCCTCGCCTCACGCAGATTTCTATCAAAACTCTGAAAGTATCATGTTATTCGGTCATTCGGAGTCGACGTTAAACTGTAGGTCCCGCCACTCACGTATAAAATTAATGCACACAACATAAGTGGTGTGAAATGCTAGGCCATAATCCACACTGAAGGGTCGTAATGGCCAATTATCTATGTATGTATGTGTTTTCGTGTGTATAAATTGAGGTTCGGAAGGTTTTCTAAATTACAACTTTGCTAATGGGTGATTAATTGTGGGATGTGGATTAATTCCTATAAAACCAAGGTAAAGTTGGAGCATTAAGATTCCTAAGTACAGAGATTTGACTCTAAATTCTGAGAGTTAGAATGAAAACAACTTGTTTAAATTTTTAGATATTTTTCCTTCGAATGCATTCATTAGACTGTTGACTCTTGTGGTGTAAACGGCAAGACAGAGCAGGCAACGGCAATTCTGACAGTTAGAATTCAGTCAGTCGTGTGTGAAGACGTCATGTAGAATACAATAAAAATTCGGTCAGACACGTTGTGTGTGCATCAGAGATCAGCAATGAATCGTTTTTCTGCTACTCATAAGTACTCATGCAATTTTGTGTATGAGTGAATCAACAGAATTGAAATTCAACTATTCTGATTCATTCGTACTCGCTACAACATTGATTTATAAGTATAGGTCACAATGAGTATGAGTACAACAAAAGATTGTAAGCAGAGAAGAATAACGAACAGTTGTTATTGCTTACGCGAAAGAGTGTAAAAGAAGAACAGCAATTAAAGTAAATTGTTGTTATTGTGTAAATCAATTTCTAAAGGTGGCACACGGAATTGTGCGAACAATAAGGAATCGACCTAAAATTATTTTTATTTTATTTGAAATGTATGAACTCATATTTTTAACGTTTTTAAAACGTTTGCGTCTGAAAACGCATCTTAAAACATCGGGTGGTGCCGAAGGATAGAATTGCTTACTATGATTGAAAGACTGCGATAATATGGTAACCAATAGCGCATAACAACAATTCGTGAAAGTCTAAAGTTCTATCAGTGTTGTCTTTTATGAGGAAAGTGGCGTGCATCTAACTACTATCCACATTTTTAATCTGTAAAATAGGGAGTTAGGGCACTTGATCATGCCAACATTCTTAGCAAACATCAGAACTTTATTTTTATAGGGAATTCAAGATGAAAATTACTTTTCGTTTCGAAATGAAATCATGGTAATTTAATCAGGGAATAGTGGTTACAACTAACCGAAGTCAATACTGCAGTCTTTCGTCATGAGTCATGAGACATTCAGGCGGAAATTTGTGCACTGCAATACTGGAGCACTATAGAACTCTAAGGATATCAATACATTGGGCAAATTCTCCTCAACTTGTACTTTATCATCTTCCAACTGGTGCATAGTGCCGAAAAAAGCCTTTTTTTGAAATCCCTTTAAAATTTTTAAGCTGCCATGGTAGCCATGGTAACGAGATACCGTAGACTGATTACTTTGCGCTTTATCTGTCCCGTAGTCTAGTCCAGTAGAGTGTTGGCTTATTAGACGACAGCCCACCTCAAACATCTCGAACAAAAACAAAATATTTCTTTTGGCTTCTCGATCTTAGCAGTCTTCTGGCAAAATCTCTGGTGCAAGGTAAAATAAAATTGCCATTAAAGATTTCTCAAAAATTTGCCGTTCGATGCCAATAGTAGGTAGGCCGTCCCACCTAGTTAATTGGATGGACGCACCCACGTCCCGTGGAACCTCTAATGCTTGAACCACCTAAAGCTTACAATGAAGCGACTAAAACTACAGACTTCAGAGGCACCGCGATGAATCTTTCTCCTTTGACATAGTGGAAAGGTTATTTGTATTTATTTCCTTCCAGATCAAGGAAACAGAATCGATAAAAAAATAAATTATTTTATGTAGGCGATCGAGGACAGTCGATCCAAACTGTTATTTTTATTATTTTCAAATATCTTCATGTAGCATGTTTTAATTGTGTTTCTAATTTTTTGTTTGCTTCTTTGGATAAACTTATAACAAGTGAATGTTGAAATTATTGTCTTTCAATGCAAATCAAATGGAATTTTTATTCGTATTTCCTCGTGTAACCACAAAATAATACATTGTAACACAAGAAAAAGTAATTAAATTTTAATTTTAAAGGGCCACCTTTTTTCTGTTCGCATTACTTACTTGCATTATTGCTGATAATTTAATTTCTTGTTGAATTATAGATAATAACGAAATAAAAGACTTAAGAAACGAACACTACACTTACGAATAATGATTTTGCGAAAGTGAATTTATCGGTGGTCCGAAATGATAATTTCGAAAAAGAAAAACACTTTTTGGATACAGAAATGCTTCTGAGAAAATTGAGAAAAATTTATTGCAAAAATAAAGAAAGCCCTAAGATAAGAAATGATAATGAAAGACGTTCAGAAGAAGTGCTTATTACGACCTATGTATGTCAACACAGTTTTCATTAATAACTTATTTAAAGAAACATTATTAGAGGCAATTTCACGTAAATATAAAGATTTGTTAGTAGCATATGAGAGCGTCATATATAACTCAAATTGACTTTAGTCAACTTAGGTTGTTTGAAGAAAAGAGATCTTGAGACTGCAGAACATGTAGGCACGCCGACATAAATGACTCTGGCAAACGTGTCAAATGTCGATACGCAATCCGGACGCGGATATGATCATGCAGGGACCAAAGGGCCAAAAGGATTCCACTCCGAAGTAATACCACCGTAGTTCCGGGGTGGTCACAACAGTCCACGAGACAAGGCGGGATTTCTGTAGGTGAGAGCCCCACACATCTAGGATGTGACGATTACCTCTATGATGCGATTAGGTACATTTGCTCCTCCTCGCCGTAAAAAAAAAAAATAAAAACTTACGTTGTTAGTATATACTCTTATGTCTTTGTGGATTGTATTCCAGTACAGCTTTGGTCTTATTGCCACCTTGAAACTGAAAGCCGTTTACTTATGGTCCTTAAACTTAAAATTTCTATTTTAAGACCCAAACTCAACCTATACTCCGTACTTAAACAAGTGTCGAATGCCTGCCCTTAAGCAATATATTGTTCTAGGGAGAAAAGGCGTACTCTCTGTCCATTGAGGCGGACAACATCAACACCCTGTATTTAAGAGGAAAAATTTCCACTGTTGCTATACATAGACATCAAGAACAGAGGTGTTGTATTGTGTTTTTATTCACATTAATTTTGTCTTCTTAAGATTAGTTGCAAAGCAGATATTTGAAGCAGCTTCGTATTGATGTTTTGCTTAGCGGTGTGCAATGAGAGAGAAGTCACCAGAACAGTTGATGTAATTTAAAAGCATATTTAGGTTTTCTTGTACATAACTTGGGGTTTTTCAGGCTTTTGAGCATCTTATCAACACAAGAACTGTGTAGGAAATAGTATAACTTACTTACTTACTTAATTATTGGCCATCACAATGCTTTAGTCATGATTACGACCTAATGTCTCACTCCAACCACGGTGAGTATGTGAATTTTATTCATGTATGGCGGAAATTGATTTCGTATGACAGAAATTTTAATCCTGTTGAAAGGATATTTCGTTGTTCGAGTTACCTAAATAAAATGCACAAACAAAAATAACGTAAACACATATTTACATCTATAGAGATTTCGCGACGACAAAGTAATTCTCCATCAAGTGCATTCATCAGACTACCAGACTACTATCAGAAAAATTCTGTTAACAATTGGTCGACCTATAAGCTAATCTAAGGCCATTGAGGGATGAAGTAGAAGTCACTTTAATTATAGGATAGGATATGGTTGTACATCTGCGAATATTTCTTAGAGAATTGCAAGCAACTGAGATATTTCCGTTGTCTAAATAAGGACGAATCATATTCTGCTTAACCCTTACGACTAATTAGAAAATAAATTGATCTCTTGAAGTAATACTGTATGATAGTTTTGCTTAGAGTAACAATGTGTGGACAATGGATACAAGGTTTTTGCCTACCACAGACAGTTAAAGAAGGCCGCTGTTAATGTCAAGCTTCCCATGCAGCCCAACATAATATGGTTTTTGCTTTTTTAAAAATATGATTTTTACGGAAATATTTATTAATTCTTATTATAATTATTAAAAAAAATATGAAACTGGTTCTGTGTTTTATAAAAAAAATAAACCATAAAACTGGTGAATGAAAAAAGAGAAAAAAAAAATTAAATTTATAGCGTGTTTTATGACACTTAAATTGTTGTCATTTGTTGTGCGAATGAAATAAAATTTTGATTTATACGCTAATAAAACTACTTATTAAACAAAGTGTTGAGATTATTAAATATTTTCATTAAAATTCTATTCTATTCTTTATTAAATTAAACGCACACTCACAACATAGCTGTTAATTGGTTTTAAAATAATAACTAGAGACCAAGCCAAGCATGTAACATGGCTATGCAAAGTATAGTACGAGACTTTCAAGTTTGTTGCTTAAGTCTTTCGTTTATTTGCACAAAACCCCAAAAGCCTCCATACCGTTGTGTTGATTATTTTAGTTAAGTTAGCTTAATATAGAAAGAAAATTACTATTTGCAATCACCTGTTATTTTAGAATTAAATTAAGAAACTTAATGTACTGTAATGCTGCCTCCAACAGTAATTATAGAGACAGTGGGTGTTGCGCATAATTATGCAAATCAATTCGAACAGAAATTTCAGTTTCAATCAAAACCAATTCAATCACTTCAATCATTTGCTATTGAAAAAACACTTTTGTTGCCATAATTTTTGATTTTAAAACCAATTAATTAACAGTTAGACAAAGGCCTTAATATTGGCAGTTAAAGACATTCTAATATTGTTTTTGGGCCTGTTTTATGTAAATTTTTTGTTTTTTCTTTATTTTTCTTTCATAATTAGTTACGCTTTAGTTTTTTGATTTATTTATTAATCTTGACTTGTGTACATTCTTTGGTGTTTCTTTTTAGCAAAGACCCATAATTAAATTTTCTATGGCTGTTTAGAATATTAAATTTCAAATCGTTAGGAATACCAGTTCCTTTCTTGCTTGTTATGGCCAATTTAATACATTAACGGAAGGCTTTAGTCTGGCACCAATGTTCTGTGTAATAGAAAATATTTTTGTTTACTTTACCCCCTACAACGTTAGCAATTTCTTATTTCTTAATATGTTTTACATCTAAAACTATAATTCTCGTATGCCTATGCAAGTTTAAAAAGAATATAAAGGGTCCACCAAATAACTTTGTTTTTGGAAAATGCTTTAAAAAAAAAAGCTACTGAATATTTTCTCAACTTTCTTTTTTTATTTGAAAGTACAATCCTTTCGATTAATAATGGAAAATAGTTTCATTCAAATGGCTGGCCATGGAGTAGCCTACACGATCGCTGCAATTTTTAAGCACATTATCGATTGTGTGCAACTGTATTTCACCAATGGCTTCATGAATATTATCCTTTAAAGTGTCAATTATCTCTGGCTTGTCGGCATAATACTTATCTTTGACGGAATCCCACAAATAATAGTCCAACGGTGTCAAATCACAGCTCCAAGGTGGCCAAATGACATCAGCTCTGCGGCTGATAATGCGATTTTCAAAAGCAGGTCCATAACATCGATTATAGCTTCGCCTGTGTGGCACGTAGCGCCGTCTTATTGAAACTGAATGTTGGCAATATCCTTCTCTTCCATTTTTAGAAACAAAAATTCGTTCAACAAGGCCCGATAACAATCGCCATTGACTGTAACGGCCACTCCTTGCACATTTTCGAAGAAAAATGGCCCAATTACGCCTGTGGAACAAAACAAACAGTGACTCGTTTTTGTTGCGTCAACTTTTCAAAATATGCGTGTGGATTTTCTGTGCCCTAAATGCGACAATTTTGCTTGTTTCCGTACCCGCCAAGATCAATATGAGCTTTATCGGAAAGGATGATTCTTTTTGCCAAAATCGGCATCTTCTGTAAGTCGATCGCAGGCACACTTATCGAAGCGAAAGCACATTGGACGGTCAATTGGCTTCAACTCCTGAACCAATTAGACTTTGTATAGCGTCTCAATGATCTCTCCGAAATGTTCAATTGTTGAGAACGACGGTGAATTGATGTTGATGGCGCTTCACGCACACTTTCTGCGACAGCTGCAATACTCTCGGGTGTACGTACTGTTTTTGGCTTTTCACGCTTTGGTTTATCGATGAGGATGTCACCAGTTTCTTTCACTTTTTCACAAGATAACGAACATACGGACCTGACGGTGCTACTCTTCTTCCAAAATCCGTTCACAATATTCGCACACATTCTGCAACATTACCATGATTTTCCAAGTAATGTCGCAATATTTTCCTATTTTCCAGCGTTGTTCAAGCCTATACACAATCATATTCGTTCTGCGAAAGTGTATACCATTCACGAAATAAGCACTAGTTGAAGAAAAAAAATGGTTAGGTGGCGGACGCAATACAAGCGATGTCCTAACGACGTGTTGTTCACTTAGTACACAAGTTGAAAGAAACTTGAGAATAAATTGAGAGTAGCTCGGACATCTGAAATAATATCTCGAGAAATAGCGTTTGTTAAAAATGATTTCCGTACGACGTTTTAGCAAAAGAGAAGCGGCTACATACATTATTACTATTATTGGGGAGAACAAATGTCCCAGTACTGCAATCATGCGATTTATTGTACAAAAAAGTTCAATTCTCTGCTCACCAACTAATAGGCAACCAGGGGTTTCTTTCTGATGTACCATACTATATACTTATATGGCTCCCATGCTACTTTACTTTGTGTGTACTTTGACGGGTCAAAAGACCGTACCGAATAAATTTGTTACTGACTTGTATCGTTAGTCGAATAGATAACACATGAGAGACTACTGTCAGAAGTCGTCGTAGTCTAGTAGGTAGTATGTTGGGCTTATTAGATATAAGGCCCGAGTTCGAATCCCAAGTTAGACGTCAAAATGAAATTATAAAAATATTTCTTCGGCGTCTTCCACTCAGCAGATTTCTAGCAAAAACTCTGATAGTAAATAAAATTGCCATGAAAAGCTGTCGTTCAGAGTCGACTTAACTAAACTAAACTATAGGTCCCGCCACTCATGTATAAAATTAACGCACACAACATAAGCGGTGTGAACAATTGTTATTGTATACGCAGAAGTGTGTAAAGAATAATAACAATTAAAGCAAATTGTTGCTGTTTAAGTTAAGTCGTGAAAGGTTGCACACGGAATTGGGCGAACAATAAAGAAGTGATTTGAAATTAAGCAAAAAATTTATTTTTATATTATTTGCAATTTACGAACTCATTTCTTTAACGTTTTTAAAATGGTAAAACGGTAGCTATATTGACAGCGAATTGATTTTCTTAACATTTCAATATTCATTTTATGAAATTATGAATTGAAATAAATTGTCTTAAAATTTATTTCCTTTTACTAGCCATCCGCTCATATACGAGTACATAATTTTAAATATTGTTCCCGTTTAGATAAGATTTTAAAAACAAAATAAAATAGTTTTTTTTTTTAATAATTTTTTTCATTTTTAATTGCAAAATAAATGTTTCCAATAAATATTGCGCTGGACATTCTATTCCTGTTCATATTCATGTTTGTAATTATTTTTAATTTATATTTAATCAAGCAATTGTAGTATAGTATTTGCAATCATAATTTAATTGTTAATTTATTTTCATAATTATCCAGTTAAAATTATTAACAACAATATTTATGGCCTAAAGTAGTCAAAACAAATTTGTATGAATTTTTTATATCTGCGCTACCGTATTTAATGCCGTTTTTAAATATTTATTAAGACTTTTGACTTAATTTTTTATGTTCAATCTAATGTGGGAAATTAATGAAAATAAATTTAAATGTTGCCAATAAATATTTGAATAATTTTTTTGTTTTTTTTTTTAATTATAATTACTACCCAACATACATACATACGTAGCGTATACTACTTAACTACAACATTATGGTCTTATGGTAAGATTTTGCAGCAAAATGCAAACATTCTTGCCGTTTTACTCTTCACTGTAGCATTGGCAAAAAATTTTGTTGTTTTTCTTAGTACCCCTATTGACTGTAGCCGCCGCAAATATATTCACTTACACAATTGGCCATTACAATGGCTTAGCCAAGTCTACAACCTAACTTCTGACACCACCCATGTTATGTTTGTTGTTGCCATATTCAGACAGTTCAGGGCTCAGTGGACTTCCCAAATGTGTTATTCGAATTTTTTGTAATTCGTTTGAAATTGGCTTTGTTCTCTAGCACTTAAATTGCTCTCAATCTTGCTCAAATCTATTCCTGAACTTTAAGAGAGAAAAATATTTCCCAAAATATCAGCTTTGAAGAGAATAACAGTTGATAGCGTCAGTTGATTAGCGTCAGAGTCGCCGCTACATCAACCATAAGATCGTTCATTATTCCGATCCTAGTAATTACACACTCACAGTAAAAAGTCTTCGTACACCGTTATATGTAATAACATACCGCGCTGTATGTAGATTTTTTTCTTTGAATGTATAAAATTTGTAATTGTATTGTTCCAAGACACTGTTTTCTGTTTTGCTGCTTTAGATTTTATGAGCTCTAGCCCTACAGCGGGGTATATAGACTTTTTTCCTTGACTGTATGTAGTTTGTAATACAGTTCCAAGACACTGTCTCTAGAAATTCAATTGCTTTAGATTTTATGAGCTGTAGAATTTTTTCCTTTTAGCATCATCCATTTCTGCTGATCTGCTATGTAAAATTCTAATTTAAATACCCACTATGGCCTATCTATGGCTTCTCTCTCCTATGCTAACAATATTCACATTTAGGGCTTCTCTAAAGCCCTTATGGAAAGTCTATTCACTTGGGTTCTCTATTCTACCCCTTTATTGGATGTGATAAGATTCCTATGGTAGCCAGTTTAACGCATTAAAGTCTAAATTGCCCGCCAATAAGCAAGGCATAAGGACCAGAGAACAGCAACGAATATTCAAAACGATAAGTAGATTCGAGTCATACTTATAATTTCTGATATTATACGCATTCATACTTATTTTAATATGATACTCATACTACTCATACTCGTCGTACTCATACTTAGCAATACGCATGATATTATTGATTTCGACTCATCTCTACTTAACATTTATATGAAGCACAAAATAAGTATGATTCGCGCATGAGCACTGCAATACTCGCAAGAAGTTTGTGTGTAATTTTGATGAATGATTCGAATCACTTATAAGTATTATAAGTATTTACTAAATTTATGAATCAGAATGTGTAGGCCTATGAATCAAACATATTTCGAATGTTGTGAGTTTGATGTCAACGTTGTACTCATACTCATTGCTACTTATTCTTATAAATCATACTTATGAAACAATATTATAGCGAGTACAAATGAATCAGAGTAGTTGAATTCTGTTGAATTCTTTTGATTCACTCATACTCAAAATTGCATGAGTACTTATAAGTAGCGGAAAAGCGATTCATTACTGATTTCTGATAAGGACTTTGTTTTCATCTTTATAAGCCATTGGTATAGACGTTAACGTCGTCCTCTGTAATCCTCCCTTTGTACGTGGCATTCAGACTGCGCAGGAAGTCGCCGTAAATACTAAAGGACCGAGTGCAAACCCCAGGTCAGACATCAAAATGAAAATATTTCTTCGGCGACTTCCTCTCAGCAGATTTCTGGCAAAAACTCTGAGAGCAAATAAAATTGCCATGGAAAACTTTTCAAAAACTGTCGTGCAGAATCGGCTTTGAACTGTAGGTCTCGCCATACAATGTATAATATTAACGCCCACAACATAAGTGGTGTGGGAAGCTAGGTCGTAGTTATGGCTGAAGGGTTGTAATGACCAATTATGTATGTATGCATGTATTGGTCCACTTTATATAGATTTCTGACCTTAAACACTTCATTTTATTGATTCCCAGAATAACAATTCTGTGTTTAGTCAGTTTTTGGTTTTCATTGGATATTTATTTTACGTAGCGGATTGCAAGCCCTACGCATAACCCAAATTTAAAATCCGGTGGATTTGACTTCGCTGTACGCATTAGTTAACATCAAGGGGGTACTAGTATGCCATTCAGGAGGAGCCTTGTTGATTAAATCGTCGTGTAACCAAAAAAAAAAAAGGCGCGCAAGAAGCAGAAGCACCTAGGAGGCGGTTCAAAATCCCTTAATCCGGTTTTTAAAGGCCAATGAAGTAAGTAAGTATTTATTCGGTCTTCGTAACAGTATTCCAAAAAACTACACAACGAGTGATTTATTTTGAGTATATTGAAGTACCCAAGTATTTTGTCATTTTGGTACTTTTTTTCAATTTATAAATTGTAGTTCAATACGATTGTGTGGGCATTCACAAAAAGCGTGTCTCGGAATTTTTTTTCTTCTTTCTTTTTTCAAGTAAGTCGTCTAGAGTAATGACAGAGTCAGAGTCGTTAAAACCGAAATTGAAAACAAAAACCATTTCAATGTCACTGTATCACTTTCATTTCTCGACGTTAGACTGCAAATCTGCAGTTCATTTCAAAGTTTTCAAGACATTTTTTGTTTTTTTGGGTTTTTTTTCTCTTTATCTTGACATCTTAATCGTGTAAATGTGACAACCACAATATGAGGTGGGTGACTGTGAAAAGCTTTGTTAGTCAAAAAGGAAAGAAGAAGAAAAAAATAAATAAATTATTAATAAATAAAATAATAACACAATAATAATAATAGTAAACAAAGTGTGTGGTTTTTTTCTTTAACGTTTTGATGGTTGTTGACACACTCTATGCGGGAGTAACAATTAAACGACATTCAAAGGCAACATTTTTTTTTTTTGTATGCCTCTCTCTAAAACTCCATATGGATCTGTATCAATGGCAACAGACTGATGCTGTAGTTCACCAGCCAGCCAACCAGCCAGCCACCCAGTCAGTTTGCGTTTTTGTGGTACACCCATGTGTGGTGGGAGATCGATGTACATACATATGTATGCCCCGTGTATTGTTAAGATATGAATTATTCCCTCATGAACTTTCTTTTCTTTAAGAAATCTTGGCTTTCCATTTCGTTTTTAATTAAATTTATGCATCATTGTTGTTTCAAAAGGAAAAATTTTATATTTTCTTAAGAGATATTTTGACACAGATATTGCATTGTTTTGCTTTCAAATTGAATTTTAATTTTCCATTGAAATTATTTGTGAAAAAATGATTGAAAATTTTTACACGTATTTAGCCACCACCATTGTCGAAAAAAAATTTTTTAGTCCCACATTCCATTCGTAGCAGTTATTTTGTATTCTAAAATTATGCAATTAGAACTTTTGTGTTTGATACTTAATGGCTACCTTTTATTTTTATTTAAAATTTTTAATGAAAAAAGAAAACAAAAAAATCTTGACTTTATATGGTGAATATCAAACTGCAACAGTCGAAAACCATTGATGACTATAAATTAATAATAAAATTTACGAATAAAAACAAAAACAAAAGCCGAAAAAAAATTTCAAAAAGTATCAAGAATATTAAGGTTCAACCACACCTTTGTTGGCCTACTAGGCGGTACAGTGGTTAGGAAGTGCCGACATACTCTGTACTGTTCTCTATAATAATCATTAAGGCCTGCATTTTCAATGGTAAAATTGTCAATGATTTTGACAACTTGCCGATAACTTGCATTTTCTTTAGAAAATTTGTCGATAACTTGCATTTTCTATAGAGAATTGTCGATGATTTCGGTTTTCTATAGAAAGTTGTCGATGATTTCGATTTTCTATAGAAAATTATTGATTATTTCGATTTTCTATAGAAAATTATCGATTATTTCGATTTTCTATAGAAAATTATCGATTATTTCGATTTTCTATAGAAAATTATCGATTATTTCGATTTTCTATAGAAAATTGTCGATTATTTCGATTTTCTATAAAAAATTGTCGATGATATTGATTTTCTATAGAAAATTGTCGATGACTTGCATTTTCTATAGAAAATTGTCGATGACTTGCATTTTCTATAGAAAATTGTCGATGACTTGCATTTTCTATAGAAAATTGTCGATAACTTGCATTTTCTATAGAAAATTGTCGATGATCGAAATCGAAATTCATGGAATGATTTCAATTTTCTATTCAGAATTGTCGATGATTTCGATTTTCTATAGAAAATTGTCGATGACTTCGATTTTCTATAGAAAATTGTCGATGATTTCGATTTTCTATAGAAAATTGTCGATGATTTCGATTTTCTATAGAAAATTGTCGATAACTTGCATTTTTTATAGAAAATTGTCGATAACTTGCATTTTCTATAGAAAATTGTCGATGACTTGCTTTTTCTATAGAAAATTGTCGATGACTTGCATTTTCTATAGAAAATTGTCGATGACTTGCATTTTCTATAGAAAATTGTCGAAAATTTGCTATCATTTTCTATAGAGAATTTGCTATCATTTTCTATAGAAAATTTACTATCATTTTCTATAGAAAATTTACTATCATTTTCTATAGAAAATTTACTATCATTTTCTATAGAAAATTTACTATCATTTTCTATAGAAAATTTACTATCATTTTCTATAGAAAATTTACTATAATTTTCTATAGAAATTTACTATCATTTTCTATAGAAATTTGCTATCATTTTCTATAGAAATTTACTATCATTTTCTATAGAAATTTACTATCATTTTCTTTAGAAATTTACTATCATTTTCTACCATTTGCATTTTACATAGAAAATTTCTCAATAACATGCATAAAGAGAACGCAGAACCAGTTTCAGGCGACTAATATCCCGGTAAAGGTATCGGTAATAAAAAACAAATAGAGATACGCTTTATGAAGCAACTAAAATGAAGAAAAAATCGCTGTGACAAGGCAAACGAAATAAAATTTTTCGAATGCCTTATCAACATATTGTTCTTAGTCAAAGTTATCGAAGTTGCTGTATTCTAATAGATAGCGTATAGGCTTATGAGACAGGAGGCTACTGTCTCTCAAGAGAATTCTGGCAAAAGCTCGGAGGGAAACAAAATTGACATGAAAAAATTTCCAAAAACTTGTCGTTGGCAGTCGACATTAAGCTGTAGGTCCCATCACTTATGTATAAATTTAATGATCAATTACGTATGTATGTGTGCAGCCATTGCGCTGACCAACTTCTTCCTTTTCTCTGATTTGGTGGAACTTGGTTAGTATAAGGACTGCGTTCAGCCGTAGCATCACAACAAGCCGCCATGCGAGCTCAATTGAACTTTGGGATATCAGAGCATAAATTTAAAACGTATGTATGTTTGTGTGGTCCATTCTGTTCTTAACCTATGACTTAAAAGTATTAAAAAAAACCCGGTATGTTAGAATTATTCCACTGTGCCTTTAGTTTTAAATTTTTATTAATTTTTTTTTTGTGTTTTTGCCATTAACTTTAACTATTTCTTTTAAAGAAAAATTGTTGTTGCTGTTTTTGCAGTTACTGCCTTAAAACCCATAAATCTTGACTTCAATCATTTTATTCAAAATACATTAAAAACAACAGAGAAATAAATTCTACGCGATCCAAGTCATTGTCGTAAGTTGGCCATTAAGAAGAAAAATCACTAAAAAATACACGCCCTCCCCCCACGGAAAAACATTAAAAATAAAAATAAAATCGAATCAAAAATTTTAGTACATAAAGGATAGGGTATTCAAGAAAAAAACAAGAAATCATGTTTTAAAAAATAACTGGATGAACCCAAAGATGAAATCCCAGCTTAAACATTTCCAACACAACAAAATACTTCTTTAGGCGACATCATCCCAGCCGTCTTCGGGAATAAATACAATTACCAAGAAAATATGTTAAATTCAGTCGTTCCGAGTTGACATTTGAAACTGCAAGTCCTATCGCTCATGTATAAAATTAACACACATAACATGGGTGGTGTAAGAAACTTGGTTGTAATCTTGGCTAAAGGATTGTAATGATCAATTATGTAAGTAAGAAAATATTCCACCAGAGAGTGTATATCGTATTAGCGTTACTACATCCTTCTATTACGAATATATTAAAAGAATCCATGGGCTACAAAAGCTTTCAAAGGACATATTTGTTGCCTCCAGCTAGTAATATCGAAGTTTTCTAAGGATTCACAATATTACTACTAATCGATAGTGAAAGGACATTTTCAAAATTCATCCATACTTAATCGATTAATCGCTTAACCGGTTCATAAACTCAATTTTCCTATACACCCTAATAGAAGAAGTTTATTAATGCTGACGATACTGATATTAAATCTTAAACCAAAAAAAAATTCATAAACCAACAACAACAACACGGCAACAAACGAAACACGCTTATTAGTTCATGTCAAGACACCACCAACACATAAAAGCTGCTGCCCGAAATTGAACGTAAGAAAAATCAAAAAAAAAATTGGTGCAATATGGGCACCTCTAGCACCCGCACCTTCGATAAACGTTCAAAATAAATGAAAAAAAAAGAAAATGAGAATTACAAAGAACAATCATAACATATGGACAGACAGACGGACGGACACAGTTGGATAGACAGATACATAGTTCGTATATGTTGCTTTTGTTTTCTTTGTTGTTTTTTTTTTTTGGTTATATTTGTAGAGCGTTTATGAGAAAATAAGAGCAACTTAATTGCCACTTTAATAACGGGTTATGACTAAGAAAAAAAATTATTTTTGATTGCGATTTGGTTAAATAAAATGAGCGTTACAGTTAATATAACGGAATTCGATTTGGCATTATTAGTTACCTTAAGTCCATGTGTGGAACATAAAATATTAGAAACGGATTAGGTTATGGAAACTAATTTTCACTATAAGGAGGTCTTTGGATAGTCTGGCCACAATAAAAACTGCAAAACGTTTTAATAAAATAAAGAGATCTGCACCCATACATGTTAGAAGTTTATCATGCACTAGCCCAACAAAAGACGAAGCATGCTGCTAAGCTACTTGCCAGCAGCAATTGGCGGAAAGGCTCTATACAGCGAAAAATTATTTTCTCTGGGCATTACTATGCTTGAAGATATCCAGATCTATCTTCGATTAGTTGAGTTGATACACTCAGTTACAAAAGTATTCATACGGTTAACAAATTTCAGAAATTTTTAGATTAATTCGTTTTCGTTGAAAATATTTGTAATTGTCTGACAACTTTCCTCGATTTTAAGACGGTCTTTACAATTGCTTCAGAAATTTATAAAATTTGTTAATCGTATGTCTACTTTTGTGACCCTGCAAACACAAATTTCAGAAATTTTCTAACCAATCCGTTTTCATTGAAAATCTTTATAATTTTCTAACAACTTTCCTCGATTTTAAGACGGTCTTTTGCATTGATTTAGAAATTTGTGAAATTTTTTAATCGTATGTATACTTTTGTGGGTCTGTGTATATCTCATATGAATCTAATCTGGATAGAAGAGGTTTCATATTATAATCCCTCAGTAGAAAAGACTGGTACCCTGACATGATACTTTCCAAAGTTTCATTAATAAGCTTCAAACTAAAGGGTACGCCAAAAAACTTTTTTTTTTGAAAATCTTTATAAATAAACTGCTGAACATTTTCCGAAATTCCTTTTTTTTTATTTGAAAGTACAATCCTTCCGGTTAATAATGGAAAATAATTTCATTCAAATGGCTGCCACAGCTGGCCAAGCAGGAGCCTACACGATCGTTTCAATTTTTAAGCACATTATCGTGTGCAACTCTATTTCACCAATGGCTTCATGAATATTGTCCTTTAAAGCGTCAATTATCTCTGGCTTGTCGGCGTAACACTTATCTTTGATGGCAACCCACAAATAATAGTCCAACGGTGTCAAATCTCAGCTTCGAGGTGGCCAAACGACATCAGTTCTGCGGCTGATAATGCGATCTTCAAAAGCATGGCCCATAATATCGAGAGTAGCTTCGGCTATGTGGCACGTAGCGCCGTGCTGTTGAAACCAAATGTTGCCAATATCCTCCTCTTCAATGTTTGTGAACAAAAATTCGTTCAACATGAACCGATAACGATCACCATTGACTGTAACGGCCACTCCTTGCTCATTTAGAAGAAAAATGGCCCAATTATGCGTCTGAACCAAAATCCGCATCAAACAGTGACTTGTTTTGGGTGCGTCGGTTTTCTGTGTTTCCCCAAATGCAACAATTTTGCTTGTTTACATACCCGCCAAGATCAAAATGAATTTCATCTGAAAAGATGATTTTTTTTTTGCTAAAATCCACATCTTTTGTAAGTCGATCACAGTCGACCCATTTAACGAAGCGAAAGCACATTAGATGGTCAATTGGTTTTAACTCCTGAGCCTATTGGATTTTGTATGGCGTCATTCTAAGGTCTTAATGCAAAATTCGTCCCAATAATGTCTCCGAAATGTTTAATTGTTGAGAACTACGGTGAATTAATGTTGATGGCGCTTGACGCTTACTTTCTGCCACAGAAGCATATTCTCGGGTGTACGCACTGTTTTTGGCTTTTCACACTTTGGTTTAGCGATAAGGATGTCACCAGTTTCTTTCACTTTTTTCACAAGATAACGAACATACGGAGCTGACGGTGCTTCTCTTCTTCCAAAATCCGTACGCAATTTTCGCACACATTCTGCAAAATTACCATGATTTTCCAAGTAATGTCGCAATATTTCTTAGTGTTGTTCAAGCGTATGCACAACCATATTCGTTCTGCGGAAGTGTAAAACAAATTATCTGTCAAATCAGACATGAGCTAAATGTTACCATTCACGAAATAAGCACTAGTTGACAAAAAAAAATCGTTAGGTGGTGGACCCAGTACAAGCGATGTCTCTACGAAGTGCTGTTCACTTAGTACACAAGTTGAAAGAAACATGAGAAGAAGTTGAGAGTAGTTCGGATATCTGAAATAATATGTCGAGAAATAGCGTTTGATTTCCGTATAACGTGTTAGCAAAAGAGAAGCGGGTACATACACTATTACTATTATTGGGGAGAACAAATGCCTCAGTACTGCAATCATGCGATTTATTGTACTCCCCTTGTACTATATAGCGTAACTTCTAAGCTCAAAAAAGTTCAATTCCCTTCTCACCAACTAATAGACACCCAGGGGTTTACTTCTGCTGTACCATAATCATTATCAAAAAATTTTTAATGTTGGGTTCGACATGGTTCCCATGCTAAACAATTGTACTTTGAGTGTACTTGGACAGGTCAAAAGACCGATCCGAATAAATTTGTTACTGACTTGTATCGTTAGTCGAAGGGATAACACTTGAGAGACTACTGTCAGAAGTCGTCGTAGTTTAGTAGGTAGTATGTTGGGCTTATTAGACGTAAGGCCCGAATTCAAACCCCAAGTTAGATATCAAAATGAAATTATAAAAATATTTCTTCGGCCTCTTCCTCTCACCAGATTTCAGGCAAAAACTCTGAGAGTAAATAAAATTGTCATGAAAAGCTTCTCAAAAATCTGTCGTTCGGAGTCGACTTTAAACTATAGGTCCCGTCACTCATGTATAAAATTAACACACACAACATAAGTAGTGTGAGAAACTTGGTCAATAATCCTAACTGAAGGGTTGTAATGACCAATTATGTATGTGATTAAATTCTTCTAATCAGGCCCTAAGTAAGTCTTACAAGCATGTTCCAATTTATGTTTGCCTTTATAGGGTAAAACAACTTCTGCTATAGAGGCAGACATTTTATACGAAAAAAAGACGAGAGAGAGACACCAAGAACATGGACAATTTTTCCACTAATCGACTGTTTATTTCATGTTTATTCTTTTTGTTTTTTGTTTTTTGTTCTTTCAGGCAATTGCAACAATATACAGTTAGTTTTTGTCTAATCTTTTTCTTTTTTTGTTTTTGTTTTTTGTTATTGTAACTGAACAGATTTTATTTTATTGTCGCCAGAGCATTGATCGATATTTTAACCTTGCACAGTTGGTTGTCATGTAATAATTTCTGTTTCGGTTTCTGTTTTTATTTTTGTTTCTGTTTTTTGATTTCTATTTCTGTTTTTAAGTCCTTCCACCACTTCTAAACAGTTTTTCTCGTTTTTTCTTAACACTGCATTGAAAGGCAAAAACAAAAAAATCTTAAAAAAAATGAAAAAATTTTTGACACTCAAAGAATATGAATGCAAATCGTGTTCATACGAGTATGTACAGATATTGGATTGGGTACACCTTGCCCATGCCAAATTATGTTTTAATGTTCAAAGGCTAACCGATTGTTCTACCAAACGCCAGACAGACACTACACTGACAGTTAAATTGAATGACGGATAAAAAAATAATAATTTAAAACAAATGTTTATTGTTAGCAACATAAACTATTTAAATTTGTTATAAAAACATACAAAAACATACAAAAATATAAAAAATCTCATGGAAAATGTATTAAAAAAAATATTCTTTGATTAATAACAGTACTTAACAATAAAAATGTAACTGTATACAGTATTCCCTCGATTTACCTTGTCTCGATTTATGTTGTTTCAATTTTGTTCCCTTCAATTTTGATTTGTGTCGTCATTCGATTTATGTCGCCTCTATTGTTTATAAACAAAATCAGGGGAATTCCCTCTTTAAAAAAAATTCAATACATAGAATAAAAATTTAATTATTTTAGTTTTTTTTCTAAAAGGTACATAAATAAATGCATCTGATAGTATAAGTTATTTGAAATTCGATTTACGTCGTTTCGATTTACGTCCCCTTTTTTTCCGGAACATTCTACGACGTAAATCGAGGGAGTACTGTACGTCTTTAATTCATTTCCAGCCATTGTCTAGCTGTAATTGTAATACAATTCTGCTTATTTTTACTAACTCCTTCTAAATGGTAAGCACTTTTCAAGTCCTACCTATCGATGTTATCATCTATGGCTGTTATAAGCTTTATTTTTAATTTCTGATTGGCTAGGATAACTTATCTCAGGTCCCCAAATGTCCCATAATGATAGACATGATGTTCAGTGGTTATTTTAAGTACTGTAATGTGAGTTTTTTAAAGATACAGCCAAACATACCCTAAAGCCTTAGATGATATTTACACAGCTTCCATCCTGATTAAGAGATTTTATTGTCCGGGTAAATATAAAGGGTAAAGGAGTCAGTAAAGCTAACTAAGTAGCTTATAAGTAAGCTGTCTATCACAGTTATTGGTCATATGATCCTTTCGTTTCCTTTAAAACTATAATTTTTTGCTTTTTATTTTTACGGTGAGGAGTGGTAAATGTAACTAACCGCACCAAAGAGAAAGTCGTCATATCCTCTAAGACATCTAAGTGTCTCCACTATTTCATCTACATTGGTTTCCGAATAGAATTTCGTTTGACACGTGCCGGCGTGCCTACATGTTATGCAGCCTCAAGATCTCTCTTCTTCAGTCTTAGAATGCGCTTCACGTAATTTGCCACTGAGGCCCAATTCTTTCTACTCGCAATCATAACTCCGAAAATGTTAGCGGCCGTGATCGTTCCAATCATCGACGTCAGTACAGAGCGATAGCTCTGCCAGCGTGCACATTTGAAAACAGTGTGTTCTGCATCATCAATTACTTCCCCTTCCTCGTAAAGGCAGTAAGGCGGTTTTGCCCTTTCTGTGCATACATTTCCTAAAATATCCGTGAGTCGATAGCATCTGCGTAACGTAGTAATTTACCTCTCCAAATTTCCGACCAATCCATGGCTTAATGTTTAAAACTATAATAGATAGTCCGCTACGAAAGAAGATAACCGTGACAAAGGCGCTCTCTATGGTCATAAAAAATTATTTACTTTGACCAGAATTTACGGATGAGAGTTTCTCGTGTTAGCTGAGGCGATCACTGCTCATAGTATCGACCTTATTCATGAGAGAAGACTTAATCTATACCTACACATACAGAATTGGTCATTACAATTGATTACAACCTAGTTTTTCACATCACTTATGTTTTGAGTGTTAATTTTATACGTGAGTGGCAAAACCTATTCTTTAAAGTCGACTTCGAATGACAGATTTTTTTAAGAAACTTTTCATGGCAATTTTTATTTACAGTAAGACCCCGCTTAACGCGTTCCAATAAGTTACAGCGCTAAACGAAACAGCGTTAAACGAGGCGACTTAACATGTGCATACATATGCTTACATTTGGAATTTTTATTCTGGACAGACTAACAACAGAGCGTTGAAAAGGATACATAGTATACACCGTCGCTATATAGTGCACCGCTTTTGGTTGGTGCGTGGCCGTTTCATTTGCAACAGCTTAATACTGAAACAGCGTTAAGCCGAGCAGCGTTAAGCGGGGTCTTACTGTATTCTCAAAGTTTTTCGCAATAAATCTGCTGAGAGGAAGTCTTCTAAGAAATATTTTTTTCATATTCGAGATCTCTGACCTTGGATTTGAATCGTGGCTTTACATCTAATAAGCCAACAAACTATCTACTAGGTTACGGCGTGTCTATACCTGTGGTTGATATTGGAAAGGCAAAAGTTCTGGACACAAAATTCAATATTCATTGGTACTATTAAAATTTTCCAAAGACCGCAAGAGCAGCATTTAAGTGTCTTAATTAGTTGAGACTGCGTTAAATTGCTTCAGTTTATCTGAGCTCAGTACCTTGGAGTTTACCTATAGGTGCTTCACACCTATTGACTCCCGACTTCCAACCCTATTGACTCATCTCCCGAATATGGTTAGATTATTACCTTCCTATAGTTAATGAAACATAGGTTAGGTTAGAGGACGTGTACTTGTTTAACTTGTTCAACTGTGACAAGTAAAGTACCCGGATGTCGAATTGACCCTTTGTACAACGTCCCAGCTTCTCACAACACGAGTGTTGTGAGCGGTAATTTTATACATGAGTGGTGGGACCTAAAATTTAAAGTCGACTCCGAATGACAGATTTTTGAGAAACTTTTCATGGCAATTTTATTTACTCTCAGAGTTTTTGCCAGAAATCTGGTGAGAGGAAGACGCCGAAGAAATACTTTTTTGTATTTCGTTTTGATGTCTGATCTGGGATTCGATCTAGGGCCTTTCGTCTAATAAGCCAAACCAATACGTACTATACGACGGTGACTTCAGAATGAAACATACAACGACTTAATTTTGTTGCCCAGTGTAACACATTATAGTAACAAGAACAACAAAAAATTTAGAATAAACTAAAAGGCTTGTACTTTCGTAATTTGTTTTTGGTGTTTCTTGAACTTGTAAGAGGTTTCGAACTGGTCTTTTTGATTTTTTAATTTTAAAATTTCAGTTTATATGGGCATATGTGCAGCAAGAAAAAATGTTTTTTTTTAACAAAAATTTTAAAGACAGGTGCGTGTATAGATTTTTATAGAATTTTCGTAAGAAAAGTTAGAAGAGCTTCACTTACGCCCGAAGATATCGGCGGCGAAGCTAATATAGGCGTTAAAATTAATACTTGTAGCATCGACAAAAATGCAAGTCACTGACACTAAATATGACTATAAAATTTAAGTTATCGCATAAAAAATGCAAGTTATCGAGAAATTATCGAAAATACATGGGCCAAAAACAGCAAATCGTCTGCTAAAGAATTGCGAGTCATTGACAAAGAAAAGAAATACAAGTCATCGATCAAAAAAGTGCAAATCATAGCCCAAGAAAATGTAACCTAGTTGATTCCGAAAACCTTACCCTACATCCCTCGATTTATGTCGCCGTTGGTTCCAAAAAAAAAAATGGCGACATAAATCGGATGACGACGCAAATTGAAGTTAGAAAGAATTAACAATTTGACGACCTAAATCGAAACAACGTTAATGGAACCAACATAAATCGAAGGAGCACTGTATTTAACCCTATTCTTACTGACATAAAAATTTAACAAATCTGAGTTACAAAAGTCTACTAGCCAGCATTCGAGCACTTGGCCTTTATGATCTTATGAGGTTAAATTAAAGATAGTATAGAAGAAGTGCTGTAGAAACTTAATCGACTAGATGGGTAGAATAAGGTTACACTCAGCTTTGTCCCAGATTATGTGGGAATTCTGCATGAAAGGAAATTGTCACAACGCTGATAGGAAAAGAATCCTTCTGTCGGGTAGCAATGGAAAGATATTTGGAAAGATATTCTTAAAGAACTGTAAGTTAAAATGATGCCAAGACTCTTCTTAAACCAAGTGGTTTTGTAGTGATCAAAAATTCCTTCGGGAAACTACAATATGATCTGGGTAATGCATCACACTAACCAGTAATAAACTGAGGTAAGTAAACGGGACTCTGTAGACTCAGGGTACACTTGTTTACAATGTGATTGGGTGTCAAGCTCAACATTTAGACTCTGTGGCAATGAGAATGAATCATCGGCAAACATTCTAAGAACTTACGGGACATTAATGCATACCAGAGGGAAACATCATGAAGTCGCCATAGTCTAGTAGGTAGTGTGTTCCTTTATTAGACGTAAGGTCCGAATTCAAATCCCAGGTCAGACATCAAAAAGATAAAAATGTATCTTCCGCGACTTCCTCTCAGCAGATTTCTGGTAAAACCTTTATGAGTAAATAAAATTGCCATGAAAAGCTTCTCAAAAATCTGTCGTTCGCAGTCGACTTTAAATTGTAGATCACGCCACTGACGTATAAAATTAACACACGCAACCTAAGTGGTGTCAGAAACTAGGTCAATAATCCTGACTGAAGGGTAGAAGGAAACATCTGGATTCATATCAAGTGCTATTCAGGGAATTTTGATTGTTGACACCGAGCAGAGAAATTGGCTAGAAGAGGCATTATAGGACTAACCTATAAAATCAAAAAGATTGTATGCAATCAGTTCTAAGCCACCTCTTCTCGGCGATAATAATTAAACTCCAGGGATAGTATTTTCTCTATCCCGTTTAAAACATTATACATCGCCTACCCTGGTTACTATCGAAATTGATTTGAAACTTAAAAATAGTATTTCAGTTACTGTTTGTATTCCATATGGAATTTACTGGTGAACATAACGAAAAAAAAAACGAACGAAATGTACAAGAACCGGGTATTAGTCATCAAACAAAAAACACACCTTCTGGGGTGTCGAATAAAGTTATCAGTGAATTAATTTCTTATTTTAGCCTTTTTGTTACACTTTTACTAGATTCGAGCATATTTTTTTTATCTTTTTCTGTTTCTTTTTTCTGTTACAACTTGTCTCGTGTAATCAGTAAGAAATCTTAAAAGAATTTATTGGACTTTACTTCTATCATAACGTTGTCTGTTCGAGGCTGTTAAGGCTTTTAATGGTCATTTACATTAAGATATGAAATGTTTAAATGAAATTTAAATAAAAATAAAACAAATTTATTTATATTTATAAATATGTAGTTAGTAAAAATAATAGAAAAATAAAAAAATAAAAGTTTACCTTTTAAATATATTACTAGTAGTGGGATATAGTAAAGAAAGTATAGTTTGCCTATGTAATTTTGTTTTAAAAGGGAAATTATGTTCTTATACCAATACCAATGTAATCATCATATATATTATTTCTAAAGCACTTTTTTTTGTCGGTTGCAAATATCTCCCATACCACCGCTTTAAATTTAATGAATGATATCTCATTTTAAAGCTTATATCTAATACTAATGGCGAAAAATAATTAGAAATTGAAAAATTAATATTTTCATTGACAAAAATTATATTTTATATAGAACTGCATGATAATTTTGGTGTCATTATGATTGTATGTTCAAGTGTGGTAATACAGGGTCGCTTAATAGTAATGAAGTTCTACATAAAATAGTATGTATTAAAATCCATTCTGGCAATACTGCTATTTACTATAATGCCGTTTATTACTAAGTCAGTTGTAAAAAGCTGTTTTGGCAATACTTTGCAGTAGTTGTTAGATCAAGTGCGATAAACAGGATCGCTTAATTGTAATGCTATTCCACATAATAATATATAAAATTGTAAAAGCCATTTTGGTAATGTCGTTATTGTCATGGCATTGTTTGTTTTGCGAAGTGTAGTAATACGGGTTAATGAATGGCATCAGGCTAATCGTAACAAACTTGGGAGAGCACATCATATGAGCAAAAATTATTCATACCGATAAAACTGTACTCAAACCCCGATTCAAACTTACACCTTCTGATCCAACTGTGCCTTTCCGAATGACACGAAAACAATTTCCTATGAAAGTTGCTTTTGCTATGACGATAAACGAAGCACAAGGTCAAACCCATCAAAAAGTAGGATTGTATTTACCAGAACCGGCCTTTTCACATGGGCAATTATACGTGGCTTTTTCTCGAGTGCGTACGTTTAAAGATATTTTTGTTTGTATTAAGGATTCGTACGGGCAAAAAGTTAACGATGATCATGTCATTACCTCTAACATTGTATTCAAAGAAGTATTATAAAAGCATTTAAACATAATGATATTATGATTTCTAATATATTTTTATACTTTTAATAAAATTTCTATTAATTATTTTCATTTTATATTACAAAAATGACAACTAACGGTGCGAAATATTCGCACGGGTCATCTATTTAAGTCATATCTAATTGACAGTCTAATAAAAAACAACAACAAATCAACAGTATGGTTCTAGAAGTTACCAGCATGCAAAAAAAGAAGAATAAAAAAAGCAAAGGATGATGACGGCAGTAATGAAATAAATGATTAAAAATAGTAATAACAGGATGTACCTCCCAATAGGCTTATACCAGCACTCAGTGAAACCATACAGATTCAAAGATTCTTGATCATGGCACAACATAAGCATACATAATCTGTTAGGTTCCAAAAACAGCCATAAGCAAATAGCCAAATAGTTTTCATTCATATCTTCAATGAATAAAACACTATTAATAATAATTCAGTTTGAATGAAAAAACGAAAAACCAAAAATATTTCTTCATTCCTAGCAATTTCTGGCCATCCTTATAGAAATAGCTTGATTTACACGGTTTGACATGCTTTTTACAAAATTATCAATAACATCTTTCGGAATTCGATTCCATTTCGCATTTATACGATCCCCAAATTTGACCATGTTTATTGGAGCTGTTTCGTACTGTCCGAGCTGGATTTTCAGGAATGGCCAAAAATTTTCAATCGGATTGAGGTCTGAACTTTGTGCCGACCATTCCATCAATTGAAAATATTGTTTTCCACTCCATATCTTTCCAATTTTTGCTGTGTGCTTCGGATCGCCATCCTGTTGGAAAACAATTTCTTATTCGGGCTAAGCACATTTGTCCATAAAATTCGGAAGATGGGTTTGCAGAATCTTTAGATAGTCTTTTTTCGCATGATACCGTCTATTAAATATAGAGGGCCAATATTCCACCAAGCGTCCTCAAATCATTATATTTTCACCGCCATTTTTAACAGTTTGCTTCACATCGAAATCTTTGAACACGTACCCCGGGTCTTCAACAGCGGTACTGCTTTTCATGTGATTGGAAACGTGTTATCTAGTCTGATGAGTCCAAATGTAACCACTTTCAGTAAGATGGAAAACAGTACTGCTAGCGCAGATCCAGGGAACGTGTTCAAAGAAACCATGTGAAGCAAACTGTTAAAAACAGCGATGAAAATATTTTGGTTTGGGGATGCTTAATATGGTGGCATGTTGGCCTTCTACATTTAGTAGATGGTATCATGTGAAAAAAGACTATCTAAAGATTCTGCAAGCCCATCTTCCGAATTTTATGGACAAATGAGCTTATCTCGAATAAGAATTTATTTTCCAACAGGATGGTGATCCGAAGCACACAGCAAAAATTTTAAAGATATGGAGTGGAAAACAATATTTTCAATTGCTGGAATATCCGCACAAAGTTCAGACCTCAATCCGATTAAAAATTTTTGGCCATTCGTGAAAATCCGGCTCGGATAGCACGAAACAGCCTCAACAGGCATTGTCAAACTTTGGGATCGTATAAATGAGAAATGGCATCGAATTCCGAAAGATCTTATTGATCATTTGGTAGAAAGCATCTCAAACCACGTAAATCAAGCTATATCTAATAACTTTCTATGGACCAAATATTGAAATGGGGCTAGTTTCTTGAATTTTCTTGAAACGTGCAAAATTGAGTTTATGTGGGTTATTTTCGTTTTTTCATTCAAACTCATTGAATTCATTTCATTAATTATTGTTTTTTTATTGCTATTTGTTAAGAATAAAATGACGAATTAAAATTAATTTTTTTTTTTGTATTTGCTTGCATGGTTTTGTTTTTGTGAATGACGAAAATCAGTATTGTGAACATGCACTCACCTCTGCTCGTCACTGTACATACATACATCCATCTGTTAGGTTCAAAAACTCCAGCCACTTCTAAAGCGTCAGTAGTGCTCTCAAATCAGTGTTCATCAACATATTGATTTATTGAAAATGATCTCGAAATCGCCGTAGTCTAGTAGGTAGTGTGTTGGCTTATTAGACGTAAAGCCAGCGTTCGAGCCCCAGGCCAGACATCAAATCAAAATATGAAAAGTATTTCTTCGCCGATTTCCTCTCAGCGGATTTCTCGCAAAAACTCGGAGATTGATAAAAAAACCTGCCTAGAAAAAGTTCTCATAAAAATCCGACGTTCGGAGTCGACTTTAAACTGTAAGTCCCTCTTCTTATATATAAAATTAACACACACAACATAAGTGGTGTGAGAAACTAGGTCAATAATCCACTCTGAAGGGTTGTAATGACCAATTATGTATGTATGATCTCGAACCTTTGGTGGTGAACTATTTTGGGATTCAAATGGTTTGCGATCGAATATACTATCCTGTAGTCTTCCTAGAACACTTATAAGGCCATAGGTTGGAAACTTTCGAAAGCACTTATAGAATACTTTTTCAAAAAGATGTACAAAGGCAATTTTTTTTTTTACGCGGAGGAGGAGTAAATGCAACTAACCGCGCCATAGTAATAGTCGTCACTATCCTCCATGTGTGGGGCCATCTCACACTAAACCTTCCCTTTTCCCCACTCCATAACTACTGTGGCATTACTTCTGAGTGGAGTCCGTCTGTCCATTTGGCCCCTTTACATTCACACCGTGTCCGGATTGCGCAACAAAATCTGAGAAAATATTTAAATATCCACTCTACTTCTCTCATCCAAGTCAATTTTCTTCGATTTCAGTAAGAATTCAGCGTCGCTGACTATGCTGTTCCAATTTTCCTCACTTTTCAGAATCACATCGCAGAAGTTCCTGACAGTACAGGAGCACCGACTTTAGCCTCAAGATCTTCTTTCCAATCTCCATGTACAAGAGCAATAGCCCTATTATGATCTCAGTAACAGTGATCGGGCAATTGATACCGGCTTCAGTTACATATAATTGAAGAGTGCCTAGTCATTCGCTAGCCATATCCACTTTAGTCCAATAATAAAGGTGGACAAACGCCATAACACGTCTTATAATCATGGTGCAAGGCCCTCCGAGCTTGTAATTAACACTGCAGTCATGGATTTCATCAATGAAGGTTCGGACACGAGCCATAGCCAGTTGACGCGGAAAATCTACTTAAAGGATCACGCTCAGTGTAATTATGAACGATTTCTGCAGAAATGAAGAAAAGTAGGAAACTTTATTTCACAAATTGTGTTCAAGCACTAGCCGGAAGAAAGGAAAATGAATTTTGTACTACATGAATGATTTGTACGAAGTAGGACTTATGTGGACATAGACCGTCTGGGGTGCGCTCAAATATTTCCAGAAATAGGAGAAATAGAAAACTCTGGTATCACGAACACTATGACCCTAAGTCAACATCCAGATATTTGATCGCTTAAGGATAATCAATAACCACCCTCCAACAGTGCTAACCGCAGTTGAAACTTTAATCTAGAAAGAGAGAGAGAGAGAGAGAGAGCGATTATATTCGTCGTTGATAGATAATCCCTTATCATTGCCTTTAAACCTATCCCATGCAACTTTTTAAGTCGATCGTTAATTACACAGCCGTGCATTGGTTTTGCAAATAAGATGGCACCAGATGTTTCCGAAGACATTTTGCACGCTGAACACGAATGTGGGTTAAAAACTTTCCATCAAAAAAGAAACACATTACGGAGATCCTTAAAAATGAATCAAATTTACTTGAAAATTGTTACTCAGGGTTGTTTGGGGTCACTGAATACAGATCTTCATTGAGATTTAAAAAACTCAAAATGGCGGATCCAAAATGGCGGTAACAATTTTCAAGCAAATCTGATTAATTTTTGTAAACCTCGACCGCCATTTTGATTTTTTTCAATCTAAATGAAGATCTGTAATCAGCGACCCTAAAAACCCCTTACATCCGTAATGTGTACACATAAACCCACCCTTTATTTTAAGGGTGCATGCAATCAATTTGGCTTTTTTATTATTTTAAAGACCAAAGACCAATTGTCAATTTCTGACAATAGCTATGATTCTAGCTCTACAATGCCTACAATCCCTATTTTTAGGAGTTTCAACCCCCTTTTTTTCGAAAATCTGGCGAGATGGAAAATTTTATGAACCAGATTCATGTTTACACGCAAAATGCCTTTGGAAACACCTTGACCCATCTTATTTGCACAAATTTGCCGGGCTGTGTTATCAACTAATATCCCTCAGGGGCATGTACATCAACAATGCTTGTTAAAAAGAGCGAAAAACTGTATTCAGCTGATTGCCAGTTTCCAACGAAGCCAGTTCTCGTAGCTCCTTTTTGAAATTTTTTGGTATATCAATTATACACCCAAAGAAAAATTACAGTAAGATTCACTATTTTCTAATGAGATTCACTAATAACAATGAGAAATGATCTCCATTCTTGGAAGAATATTTGTCAAGTTAAATACACAGTCTTTAGGGGTTCGGCACTGCACATTTTCCATTTTCCACTACATAAACACATTATTAGGTTACACTTGAAAATATTACTAACAATTTTCCTCTAGGTTATACACATGGCTCTCACAAATACATTCACCTTTTCATCATGTTCATGTTGCCGACATCTGGTTATTAAAGGCCATTAAGGTGCAGCCATAACACAACTTATATATATAACAAGTTCATCCTTGGAAAAACCCATACTCCTCTTAACGTTGACCCAATCCTACTGTTAGGGTGTCCAGGTTCCAGACAAATAGCGCTATAGTCCGTATTATCAGAGACACTTTCTATACCTAAGAATGTGTAGAGGGCGCTTAGGCTATAATGCTAGAGTTACAAGTAATTCCATTAAACAATGTAGTCTTTTAAGTATTTTGTAGGGTGTAAGGAACTAAAATCAAGGGACCCATCATAAATACCATGGAAATGCTTATAAACACAATTAAATTAAATTGTTTTATTAAAAAAATCTTGTATGACGTACATATCATGGCTGTTTTTCTTACACTAGAAGGGCAATTATACGGAACAAAAATTTAACAGCAACAGTCCAAGCCAATTGAAAAAAGTAACGCCAAACAAATTAAGAAATAAATTGTCATTGTCGTACTGTCGCACTGTCATATACAATAAATTAAAGTAAAACAGTAACAACAACAACTTAATTAATGACAATAAAACCAAAAACAACAATATGCAGGCAAAGACTGACTAAAAATATTTTAAAGCACCATAAAACAAAGACTTTTTATCGACACCATTTAGATCTCTTTCCGTATATTCAAAATATGTTGTCCGTTTCATTTGACCATACCAACCAGCACTAGCACCAGCACCAGCACCAGCAACACTTGAACAATTGAAATGTTTAAATATCATTACGAATGTTTTTTTTTTTTTGTTCTCATTGTTTTTTGTTTTAATCTTAAATTAAAAGAGTTTTGAAGCTAATTTTGCAAGATTCAATAATTATTTTAAGATTTTTCTTATCTGCACAAGAAAAGGAAAAAATACCGAAAAGAATTTCATTTTCTACAGCGTTTCAGGCATTTCAGATTTAAAGGTACGCCAAAAAAAAAACCAACGAAAAGAACGAATTATAGGATACCCTGCAACACAATGAAGTTTTTAAAATGACTTACATGTGGCAGCTATAGAATCTAGGAAAGCACTAGATAGGAAAGCTTATAGCTCCACGCTATATTGTACTTGCACTTGTCGTGGATGTAGGTGTGTTGGCTTATTAGTCACTAAGTGGAAGTTATGACAGGACATTGGCGGTCGGAGTCGTTTCATCAAAAGCTGCAAATGATTCCGGCAGTAGGGGAAAATATAAAACTGTGTGGGTAGACACGCTCTTCTGCCTACTTTCTGATCAAGAATGATAAACTAAAGATTACGCCATCACGCATACAAAATTAAAACTTTCTGCGCATGTTGAATCAATGACGTCACGAAAATTGTTTTCATTGTTTTCCTATTGGCTAATGATAATGTAAGTTATATTGCAGAGCTGCCAACTACTTTCACGTAGTATACACTTTTCAGAAGAAATGTTAATTTTCATATATGAAAAAGACTTTGAAACCTTTAAAATAGCCCAACAACGTCATCTAACGGGAAATCATGCGCAAGGCGTAATCTTTAGTTTATCTTTCTTGCTTTCTGATCACCTTAGCCTTTTCAATTACCTCACCAAGCCGAAAGTTCCAATTGTTGTCCTACCTAAGTCAACATCCAGATATTAGATCTCATAATGTCAACAGCGTTAACACAGGCTTGAACTTTAATCAATAGATAATCCGTTAGCATTGTCCCATTCAGCTTTTTAAGCAGATCGTAGTCTCCATAGTCTAGTAGGTAGTGTGTTGGCTTATTAGTTACGAACCCAAGGTTCAAACCCCAGCTAGAATAACTTGTACAAAACGAAATATGAAAAAACTATTTCCCGGTAGCTTCCACTCAACAATAACTCTGAAAATAAATTGAAATTGCCATGAAAAATTTCTCAAAAATCTGTTGTTCGGAGTCAACTTTAACGTAAATGGTATGAGAAACTAGGTTGTAGTCCTAGCTGAAGAATTGCATCCAACTAAATAAGTACAGTAAGACCCCGCTTAAAGCTGTTTCAGTATTACGCGGTAGTATTGGTATTCGCCTAAATCGCGCATTATATTGATACTTGTAGGGCACTATATAGCGACGGTGTATCTTTTGCACGCTCTTCTGTTACCCTGTACCCCATAATAAAGATTTCGACTGTATTTTCCAAAGTTGCAATGTATTTACATATGTACGCGTTATGTTGCCCCGTTTAACGCTGTTTCGTTTAGCGCTGCAACTTATTGGAACGTATCCGCCGCGTTAAGCGGGGTCTTACTGTAAGTTAGAATACCTTGACTAACTGCAACATTCGCAACACTTATGTCCCATAATAATTCAATGGTTATGTAGCGTACATAACCTGCATTATGCCTAACAAAAATCCACATGATCTTTTAAAAAGTGGGCGCTTTTTGCAAGTGAATGAAGAAAGAAAAAACATTTCAAATAATGCCAGCGATTTTGTTTTTTTTTTTTTGCTTTTATGACCATTTAATAGTATTTTTTGTTGTTGTTGTTGCTTTAATATTTGTTATAATATTTATTATTTTTATTGTAATCATAAAAGTAGTTCAGTTCAAGGGGTCATTTGAAGGCGTTGTTTAAAATGGTCGATTATACTCGTCTATTCCTTGGTTGTGCTTATATTTTGTAATTCATTGTTTCAGTTTTCTTTCCAAATGTTTTCCCAATACTTGTTGTTGTTGTTTTGCAATTCTATTGAAAGGCATTTTTTTTTTTAAATAAATCTTCAAATTAAAGTTTTTCGTTACAAAATTTCTCAACATACTGCAACGTAAACGTTAAACGTAACCTTTCCAGTGTTGATGAAAGGAATTGAAAAAATTAAAGAACCTTTAAAAACCATTTACGTTGTAACGTCACGTACCTGGCAATATTTATCTGACTCTGGCATGATAACTTGAGACAATTATGGACCCGCTTGATTCACTTTATTGAAGAGAAAACAAATATTTGTCGTCAACAAAAGATTTCTATTAAGTTTACCTACTAAAGGATGGAGTGATGTGAAGATCATTTTCATGCATTAATAACTGATGGCTAGACAATTAATATCCGTCACGGACGTAAGGAATGCTAATCAGTAGCTTTAATTACATGACTAAGAATAAGACCTTTTAGGACTCCAGTATACCACGCCCATTTAGGCGACTGCCAGTTTAACCTAACCTATGCTGTTTGTATGAGTGTTTTTTTTTAAGCCTTGAGCCTCAATTCCAAAACAAAATATTTCATCGGCGTTTCCTATTACCAGATTTCTGGCAAAAACTCGAAAGGTTAATAAAAAATTTGCCATGAAAAGTTTCTCCGAGAAATCTTTCATTCGGAATCGACTTTAAACTGTATATGCCGCCACACAACATAAGAGGTATGAGAAACCAGTTCGGAATTCTAACTGAAAAGTTGAAATGACCAATTGTATGTGTATATGTCTGTGTGTCATAGGATGGTCGATGTCTTTGTCCACAAGCAAATGAACTGTCCTGTCCAAAGGACATAAAAAACTCAATTGTTCTGCAACCCAAAACTATTTTTTAGTTGAGTTAAGACCATTCATGTGTATAAAGACTGGACTTGTTTCAATAGGCATAAGGATAACATCAGGAAAACTAAAAGAGTCTCATAGAAGAGCTCTCGTGAATCCATAAATCCTGTCATAGAACTATTAACACATATTGTTCACCCAAATATATAAATAGATGGTGGTTCTTGATAGATATCAGCCACTGAGTCTTTTAAACTTCTCTGGGAGAGGTATCCGGTTGTAATAATGAAAAAGAAGCAGTCGATGGCAGTTCGAGCGTCTGACAGTAGTTTCAAGGAATTATATACGAGTATGTGGTATAGGGCTAAATATCTTGGCGCTTTTCCGGTTAGGAAATTGTCGTTGTAGGAGAACACACTGTATATAACGAAAAAAGCCCTCATTGTCTCTTAAGTCCTGGTTAGCCAAACGTCTACGGAACGTAACAAAACGTACTTTCGTTTTTAGCATATGAAAAGCAACGTAAACGTTTAACGATAGTACATTCCGATCAATAATTGCTCTGATTGCTTTCTGTATACAAAAACGAACATACGTTCCCTGGACGATTGGCTAAGCGGGACTTGATGCGGTAAGAAATTTCATAGGGTGTTGGTGATGCCGGTTCTTATGTGTGCCGCTGTCGCTGGTAATTATGCTGAGTCTGTTTTCTGCAGAGAATAGCACTGAAATTTAAAGAAACTTCCGAAGGGCATTTCAATAATTTGCGAGAGTTTATGCAATCCCTTGAGAAAGTTCACTTTACCTTCATGGGACATTGAGTCCGGGATGCACGAGCTTTATGATCAGATTAAGTGATATTAATATGATACAGGCAGAGTGTTGTCGTGAGAGGGAGCAGGGAAAGTTGCCTCTTTACAACTTAAATAAGGTAAAATGAAATGACATTGGAATGATAATCTTTGCAGATGGTATGACAGTCACGTATGTACCTTAGCAAGACAAGCCAGATGGCTTCAAAATTGAGCGTTCGTAGCACTATTCGAAAGTGGGATTGATGATTGAAAGTTGCTACAACTCGCATGCCGCACACACAGTGTACTTTAAGACTGTGTGGTTGAGAGAAACTGCAATCTACTGAAGTTTTCGAAGAGTTAGTCGTTATGAAAATGCAAACGAGTAAAGTATAGCCCAATAAAAGAAATACTTACGCATTCAATCAAATAACACTCGTACAGCTACCACGATTGCCAATTAGTAAAACGAAAATGGAATTGAGTTGATTATGCACTCGGAAGAATGTTAATTGATAAAAATTCAGAAAATTTAAATGAAAATGAAATAATGTTTGTACTTTATTTCAAATATTTCAACAAACTTTCTCCAAATGAGGCACATTTTTTGTTATGAACTCATCATAACTGCAACAGAATGTCATGCCCTTCTTTATGGAGGGTTCCAACTTAAGGGGACATGCAATTTCCTTGCATACACGATCGGAAACTGTAACACTGCCTTTGTGATAAATATTATTGAGTGTCAAGAAGACAACAGATTCGTCTGCAAATTTTATAATTTTATAAGTCCACAGGGGTATGGGTATTTTACGATTTTCAGCTAAAAATATAGGCACCATATGACCACTTGTACTGTTTAATTGTACAATACAATAGAGATCAGAAGCGATGTTTGAATCCAATTTGCAATCCAAGACCCCAGTGCATATTTGGCCAACAGCAGTATTGGCCTTCTGGCGAGTCCATTCTTCTATAAGAGCCCAATTGCCATTGTCGATGGTTCTGAATTGTGGCATAACATTGATCATTTTAAAGGCGGCACGTTTTAAGTTTGTCGTTACAAAATCACCGAGCGGTACTAAATGGCCACGATTAATAGTGTGATCGTCATTATTTCTATCCATATAGTGCTGCTGATCGCCAAGAAGTTTCTTAAATGTATTGAAAACAGCATCTTGGTTAAAGGCTGTAAAATATTTGCCTTTGAAAATATCATCAGGATTGAAATGTAGAAAATCGCGACCAAAATCAGCTAGAATAAAAAAAAGGCAAAAAGAAAAGAAATATTCAATCAAAAATAAATAAATAAAGCCTATGCTGTGACTTACCCATGGCATAAACATTATGGATGGCAAATAAAGTTCTTTTATGTTTCGGATCAAAACAAACTTGATAGGTCTGCAGAAAATGGTTGCGTTTAGCCAGTGTAATATTAAAACCAACTTTATAGAGATCATATAGGCAATAAGAAACCTTTTCTTTAATTTTAATGGGTTTCAAACTGTCCATCTTATGGCACTGGTCATTAGAGGGTAAGTAACGATCAAATGTTTTATTCTTTTGACAATGGGCCGCTATTACATAAGGCTCTCTATTGCAAAACATTAGCAAATCACTATTTATGGCCACATTATTTGTCCTTAACAGTTGATAGTTTTTATCCGAAACATTTGTAACCCAAAGACGCCAATCGTCTACCCATTTAGGATTATAAAGATCAACAGTACAGGCGTATGCAGCGATATAGGGAATAATTAAATTCGGTATACAATTGGTAATCATTTTTAAAATGATTCTCTCTGTCTTCACGCCTTACCAGTAGGTACGCAATCACTTTTTAAACTGATGCACATACAAGCTTTTTATAACTCATCCAAGTTGTTTAACGTTTCTAAATTAGAAAAAAAAGAACATTTATAAAGATGAACCGAAATAGATGCGGTCAGAATCAAACGATTCCTAGTAATCGGCCTGTAATTGTAAAAAATTTCTACAAATTATTCACTTAATTAATTATTCACTTTAATTAATCACACAGTCCGTGATCATAATCGCTAGGGAGGTAATATGTTTCATGCAGTAAAAGAAATCAGCCCCTAATAGCATATGGACTTCAAAAATCGACGGTATTTCCATATTATTTTTACCTGAAGCATAAGCAATGAAAGTAGTTTTAAAATATTATTTCTCTTTTAAATAATGCGATTAATAGATTACCTTGCCTCTGCAGGGACCACCGATCGAAAATAGGCCATCCGAAAGATTCCCGTTGCCTGTTGTAACCCAACGATATTGTTGATTACAGTTTATTGTCCATATAAAGATGGTGTTTTATTTTTTTTTTTCTGTGCTTTGCTCTGGGAGCTGTATTATCTCAATTATTTTATTTAAATTAATTTCATTTTATTTCATTTAGAACTCCAGCTATTATATGCAGAAAAAAAATTAGAAAATATTAAACGCAGCTTAAAAAAAGAATTTTATATAAAAATTCAATACTTAATTTAGTGGGCGTGGCATTTGTGGGCGGAAATAAATATTGCAAAAAAGCTTATGCTCATTTCTATAGTATGGCGAAAACTTAACGTCATTATCTCTAACAGTTTTCGAGTTATAAGCGAAAATGTAAATAGCGCCTGAAATATTACACCCTCCTTGTAAAAATTCAATATAATTTAGTAGGCGTGGCATTTGTGGGCGAAAATAAATATTGAAAAAAAGCTGATGCTCATTTCTATAGTATGGCGAAAACTTAAGGTCATTATCTCTAACAGTTTGCGAGGTATAAGCGAAAATGTAAATAGCGCCTGTAATATAAGGCATTCTACGTAACAATTCAATATTTAAAATAGTAGGCGTGGCATTTGTGGGCGGAAATAAATTTTAATAAATAGCTGATGTTTCTTTCTATAGTATGGCGAAAACCTAATGTTATTATCTCTTATGGTTTCCGAGTTATAAGCAAAAATGTAAAATTGTTTAATAAAAAAACACTTTCTGCTGGATTCTGTTGGCCTGGTATTGGGAAGAAATTTGTGAACGATTTTATAGGCAAAATTTTCTCAATTTTTCTTATGCTCGAACACATGCACAATTTCTTCAATCTTGCAGGAAACATGCAAAAAATATGACTGACGTCAGTCATTGAAATTTGCACAGCGAACAAGTAAGTAAAATCGTTCAAAAATTTTTTCCCAATACCAGGCCAACAGAACTCAGCAGAAAGTGTTTTTCGGTAAACAATTTTACATTTTTGGTTATAACTCGGAAACCATAGGAGATAATGATATTGGGTTTTCACCATACTATAGGAGAATACGTCAGTTTTTTACCAAATTTATTTCCGCCCACAAATGCCACGCCTACTATGTTAAATTTTGTATTGTTACATAAAATGCCTTATGCCTCAGACTGTGTTAAATATTTTTGAAATTTTTTTTCTGCATATGATAGCTGGAGTTCTGAACTAATAATTAATGTAATTTAAATTTATTAATTAAGTGTAATTGCATTGTTATGGGGTTGGAAAGAAGTATCTTTTTTTCCCCATATAAAAACGTTTTTACTTACGTACAAAGGTTTATTTGTTAAAAAAATGAAAGCATACTTTAAGGATGTTACAAATAAACCACTGCATGTAAGTAAAAACAATTTTGCATTTGGGAAAAGAGACATTTGTTTTTGACCCAAAAATTAAGTAATTATAGATAATTAATTAACTTAAATTAGATGAATTATTACTTAAGTACTCCAGCTATCGTATAAAGAAAAAAAATTTTAAAAATATTTAATACAACCTGAGATAGAAAGCATTTATGTAACAATGCAAAATTTAACATAGTAGGCGTGTCATATGTGGGCGAAAATAAATTTTCATAAATAGCTGATGTTCTCTTCTACAGTATGGTGAAAACTCAAAGACATTACCTATAATAGTTTCTGAGTTATGAGCAAAAATGTAAAATTGTTTTCCAAAAAACACTTTCTGCTGAATTCTGTTGGCCTGGTATTGAGAAATAATTTTTGAACGAATTTACTCACTCGTTTGCTGTGCAAATATCAATGACTGACGTCAGTCATATTTTTAACATGTATCCAACATGATTGAAGAAATCGTGCATGTGCAAGCAAGTATGCTAAATTTTCTGCTTGTAAAATCGTTCACTAATTTTTTCCCAATACCAGGCCAACAGAACTCAGCAGAAAGTGTTTTTTGTTAAACAATTTTGCATTTTTGCTTATAACTCGGAAACCATAGGAGATAATGATATTGGGTTTTCACCATACTATAAGAGAATACGTCAGCTTTTTATCAAAATTTATTTCCGCCCACAAATGCCACGCCTACTATGTTAAATTTTGTATTGTTACATAAAATGCTTTATGTCTCAGACTGTATTAAATATTTTTGAAATTTTTTTTCTGCATCTGATAGCCAGAGTTCTGAACTAATAATTAATGTGATTTAAATTTATTAATTAAGTGTAATTGCATTGTTATGGGGTTGGAAAGAAGTCTCTTTTTCCACATATAAAAACGTTTTTACTTACGTACAAAGGTTTATTTGTAAAATAAAAAATTAAAGCATAGTTTATGGATGTTACAAATAAGCCACTGCATGTAAGTAAAAACAAAAAAAAGAGACATTTGTTTTTGACCCAAAAATTAAGTAATTACAGGTAATTAATTAATTTAAATTAGATGAATTATTATTTAAGAATTCCAGCTATCGTATAAAAAAAAAATTCTAAAAAATATTTAATACAGCCTGAGATATAAAGCTTTTTATATAACAATGCAAAATTTAACATAGTAGGCGTGTCATTTGTGGGCGAAAATAAATTTTAATAAATAGCGGATGTTCTCTTCTGTAATATGGTGAAAACCCAAAGTCATTATCTCTCATAGTTTCTGAGTTATAAGCAAAAATGTAAAATTGTTTACCGAAAAACACTTTCTGCTGGATTCTGTTGGCCTGGTACTGGGAAAAATTTTCCGAACGATTTTACAGGCAAAATTTTGTTTAAATTTTGTTCTTTGGAAAACAATTTTACATTTTCGCTTAGAACTCGGAAACCATAGGAGATAATGATATTAGGTTTTCGCCATACTGTAGCAGAAAACGTCAGCTTTTAAAAAAATGGCATTTGTGGGTGGAAATAAATTTTAGTAAATAGCTGATGTTCTCTTCTATAGTATGGTGAAAACCCAAGGTCATTTTCTCTTATAGTTTTCGAGTTATAAGCAAAAATGTAAAATTGTTTACCGAAAAACACTTTCTGCTGGATTCTGTTGGCCTGGTATTGGGAAAAAATTTTTGAACGATTTTACTCACTCGTTCGCAGTGCAAATTTCAATGACTGACGTCAATCATATTTTTAACATGGTACCAGCAAGATTGAAAAAATTGTGTTTGTGCAAGCATGCTAAATTTTCTGCCTGTAAAATCGTTCACTGATTTTTTCCCAATACCAGGCCAACAGAATCCAGCAGAAAGTGTTTTTGTTAAACAATTTTACATTTTTCCTTATAGCTCGGAAACCATAAGAGATTATGACATTTAGTTTTCGCCATAGTATAGAAGAGAACATCAACTATTTATTAAAATTTATTTCCGCCCACAAATGCCACGCCTACTATGTTATATTTTGCATTGTTACATATAAAGCCTTATATTTCAGCGGGTATTTAATATTTTTTCAATTTTTTTTTCTGCATATAATAGCTGGTGTCCTGGAGTAATAATGAAATTAACTTAAGTAAAATATTTGTTTATATTTATTTTGTTTTTGTGGTTTAAAACAAAAATCTATTTTACGCGCACGGTTTATTTGTAAATCCATTAAGGTCAGCGTAAATGTTTTATGTCTATTATATGTTGTTAGGGTAGTCTGTTTGGGCATATAAAATTTTGTTGAATTTCTTGCCGGTAAATCGTTCAAAAATTTTCTGGCAATACCAGGCAAACAGAATCCAGCAGGAAGTGTTTTTTGATAAACAATTTTGCATATTTGCTTATAACTCGGAAACCATAAGAGATAATGATATGAATTTTTCCTCATACTATAGAAGAAAACATCAGCTATTTAGCAAAATTTATTTCCGCCCACAATAGCTACTCCTACTGAATTAAATATTGAATTGCTACATATAATGCCTTATATTTAAGGTTGTTTTTTATATTTTTCGTCTAACTACGTAGTGTTTAGCATAGTAAATGCAGTTTTACTAGATATATACTACAACGATCTTGACATCCGTGAAAAGATTGTGGATTATTAATTTTGTTATATGAGCGCCCTGGTAGTCTAGTGGGTAGTGTGCCAGACTATTAGCGTGAGGGTTGTGGGTTCGATTCCCACCAGAGGCTCTGGTCTGTGACACTACACCGAGCATATGGTCGAAGTTACTCAGCTCGTATATGATGATAGTATAATTTTTAATTGTATTGTAATTAATAATAAATAAATAAATAAATAATTTTATTATGAAAACAATATTTCCGATCAATTGATGTACAAACTAATGTTAAAAATTAAAGGAAATTTATAGTTTTTTTATTATTTTGTAATAGAAATAAAGAAATAATAATTATAAGACTTTGATAATTCTGCAAGAAGTAGGAAAACTTAATAGTATAACAGTTTACATATGTAATGTCACAATTTATAACAGTTTACATATTCTTTATATAATTTTTATTTTTGTTTATTAAAACCTCCATTATTTAGATTGATATTAAGAAACTGTTTGTGCAAATATTTGTATAATAGTTTATCAAACTGTTGGTATGTCTGTTTGTCTAACTGTCTGTGTATCTATTTTTATAACAGTATTATATAACAGTTTGTATAACAAAACGTTTTATGCGTTCGTTATGAATAATTAATTATAATTATTTTAGTAAAAAATTGTCAATATAACAGTTTGTATAACACTTATTTGCTTTGTTGCTAACTAATATAAATTATAAACCCTTATAAGATCCTTGGCTACTACAGTAAACTTTCTTCACTTAGAATAATAGTTTGTATAACAGTCTTCTTTTCCTTTTCATTCTGTTCTAAAACTTAATGTACTATTTACCATGTACAATGGGTTATTTTGACCCCCGGGTACTGTGCTTGTCTTGACCGACAGGTGCCTAACATTTACCATTGTTGGCATGTTGTTGCTGAAGCTGAAACTGCTGCTTTTGTTGTTGTTGTTGACATCTGTTGTTCTGACTGTTATTAAGTTATTGGCACATCTATACTTGGGTGTTAATAAACATCCTATTCCATAGGACCATTCGCTAGGGGCACTGCTGGCAGTTGTTCACATTGCAGTGGTAAACGATAATTGTAGGAAAAACTGTTATTGTGGTGGATTACGCAATACTTGGGGATGAGAAATCCATTCAATGTCCGGGTTAATGATCGGCAGAGGTCCCAGTTTATCGTTGATTAATGAACACGGTCTCGCTATTTAAGGGTGGTGTGAGAAGCTAGGTTGTTGTGCTGGCTAAAGGCTAGTAATAACTAAGTAATTAAGTAATCGATTAGGTTAAGGTTCTAAGATCACTGTGAATTATTTTTATTTTTATTTTAATTTAAATTTTTAAACGTTTAAAAATTAATTTTTGACAAAAGTTGTTTAAACAAATGACCTATTGAACTACAAAACTTTTTAAAAATTTTTATAAAAATTCTATTTTTTTTAATTGCAAATGAAAAATAAAGAACACAATTTAAACTAAAGTTTATAAATAATTTTGATTTTCAAAATTAATAACAATGCTGCAATACAAAAACTATACGATGCTTATCGGAAACTGGTATCATATAAGCGGCGGGGTAGGGGGAAATACACTTTATAAAAATTTATTTATTAATTGTATCAAGGCCAAAACAGTGTTATTAAAAGCCAATAACATAAGAAAAAAGTGGTAAAAAAAAATTTGAAAAAATTAAACATTTGAAGTGTTTGTCAATGGAATTGTACGAATTATTTTCGTCAGAATGTCTATGTTACGGTTGTTATTTCGCAATTTCCACTTTTCGACTTAAAATTCAAGTTTTTCGCCATTTGTTTTGACTATTTTTTCATATTTTTCTTCTTCTTAATGATTATTAATGACTTTATTAAACAAGGTTATTAACGCATAACGGTTCTTGCAATTAAACTTCATTATTTATGTACGTATTAACAGTTACAGATTCAGTTGTGACAAGAAAGAAAAAATTTAGACAAATCTTAGACAAATTTCAGGGTTCGGAAAGCTAATGGAAAATAAGAATTAAAAAAAATATTAAGACTTGGAATCCAATAAGTGAACTGGAAAGTCCAATTATATTGTGTACGTTGGGTACAAAGGATGGTCACCGCCTCTAATGTGGATCCTAACAAAACTATCTGCCAAAGATATTCAGGGTAAGTAAATTTGATCTGGTTAAAAATAAATTCTTCGTGCCATGATACAAAGTGGTCTTGATGTTGTAAATCCGTTGATGCATTACAATTACAAAAAGAAAATTTACTAAATGGAAAAATATTCGAATCCTGGATAAGAAAATACCACAGATAATGTAGGTCAAATTTCTAAAATTATACAGGAAGCTAGCAAGAAAATCCTGTCTTAATTCTTATACTTATTATGTCCATAATTGGAACATCCAATCATAATCGCAAACATTGTTTGCGGAGTTAAACAATACTGATAGCGCCATAGTGGTTAACACCAAATCCAAGCTATCCAGGTTCAAATCCAAACTATCCAGGTTCAAATCCAAAAAAAGGTGAATGAAATCCTGAACATGATATTCAAATTTTAAAAATCTAATGGCCTTTTGATGCAAAACCTGGCTTATAATGGAAGACAACAAAATTTATTCGGTCCCAAAACCGCCAGGAAGAAAAACTTCTATGAACATTATAAAAAAGCCTTGACTAGGGTATTAGCTTAGGTAAGCAAAGTTCCTCACCACCTATAGTACGTATAGTATTGCAATGACACATGGTAACCCTGCTATCCTAGAATCTTGCTCAGGTTCCTGAAAAAACTTAATGAAATGAAACCGAAAAAAAGTGATGTCGGAAATGATCTGAAACATCTCTATCTTCCTATAAAGCAACGGAAATTGAGAGGAAAAAATTAAAAAATTAATGTTTAACCCTTTAAATGCAATAGTCTACTTGGTAGTTCTTTGGTTTATTAAATCAAAGCTCTGAATTCACACCTCAACTGTGAAATATGAAAAAATATTTTTTTCGATGACCCCTCTCAGTCGACTTCTGGCAAAAGATCTGAGAGTAAGAATTTCCATGAAAAACTTTACAAAATTTGTCCTTCAGATTGCACCTTAGATTATGGGTAACTCCATAAATAGATGAATTTACCACAAAACCAGAGTGGTGAAAGAAGCTAGGTTGTAAGCTTAGCTAAACATTTGCATTAAAAGCCACAGTTATTGTAACTGCATATTCACTATGGATAGAATTTTATTGCATTTTCACTGATAATTGTGTAGCCAAGACATAAACCTTTATATACTTGAAGTGGGTTGTAGAACGATTACTGTCGAAGAGAATCCAAAACAGATAAGAAATCTTTCATGCCAAACATTTTGCCCAGACAATCTAATCAAGTTTTCTTTTAAAGGGTCTGTCTGATAAACTCAAATATTGTTTTGTCTATAAGCAACAGTCTTGTTTAATCGTTTGCTCCACTAACATGGCTGGTCTACAACCGAAATTTATTTCATCCGTTGAAGTAGAGAAATTACTAACATGGTCTTTAGTTAATGAAGCTGTTGAACAAGCCTTAAAAGCTGTCACGCAAAGTGAATATGATCCCGTTAAACCATTGCAACCCTATTCAGTTCAAACAACACGTTCAATGACACTTTGTGGTGATAGTTCGAAACTATTAATATGCATGCCAGGTTTTGTGGGGAACTATGGTGACAAGAAAAATACTGTGGTCTGTAAATTGGGCACCTCATTCTCTACGAATCAGTATTTAAAGCCTCCGTTGCCCAATATATCAGCACATATTCTTCTATTCGATGAGGAAACCGGTCATCTGCAGTGCATTATGGATGGCACTCATATTACAGCGTGGCGTACTGCAGCAGCATCTATTGTGGCTACAAAATATTTGTATTTCCAGAGGTTCCCAGAAGGCATCAGAAAACCCATCAAACTGGCCATAATCGGATGTGGCGTACAAGGGGAGTCTCATGCCTTAGGGATGTGTAAGACCTACAATGTTATCGATGTTTATCTGTTTAATCGTACAAAATCAAAGGCTGAACAATTGGCCTTGAAATTACAGACAGAGTTTCCAAACTCGCTACATGTACACGTAACTGACACTTCAGAAGAGGCTGTACAACAGGCCGATGTGGTATGTGTGGGGACCTACTCTCCCAAGCCCCTGATAAATTATTCAATGCTGCAGAATGGTGCAGTGCACATAAATAGTAAGTGATTGTATACGTGATCAAAAAATCTTTTAAAATTTTCGATTTCGTTCCTTTAGCTGTCGGAGCTGGTGAAATACATTTTGGAGAAGTCGCCCAGGATATATACGATCGGAGTGTAGTTTATGTTGACTCTATGCTGAGCGCTGAAGTAGAACTAAAAGATCTCAAGGCTCGCATTGTGGGAGAAGTTGGTGAAGTTATATGCACTGGCCAGAGATCGGAAACGGAACGCATTACAATTTTCCAGTCAATGGGTAAGTTTGATGACTTGTTATATTGGACTGAAAAGCTTATTCGGAAAGAAAAAAATTTCAAAATTTTACAGGAATTGCTGCCGAAGATGCTACAGTGGCCCAAGCCGTGTATGACAAGTCGATTCATGATTAAAAATAAATTTTGGAGATAATAGGGCTTCATTAGACAAAAAATAAAGAAATTATGAACCGTTATATCCGACCCTGACTACGATGGGATCGGTTTTAGTATAAATATCAAGTGTTTTGCGACTGAAAGGACCTTATATTAGCCTTTGGACCGAATCCGATTAGTCACTTTAAGGTCTCCGGACATAATAGTATGCTTAGGAGTGACAGACTCACTTGTGAGATTAGATACATACTTACTCGATTAATGCATATATTGGTTGGTCCTAGTCCTCCATTTTTCGAAAGTTTTGGACTTATCGGGACATGATTCAGCAAGAACCCTGGGAGTTTTTTACCATTTATACACGGCGATAGCACTGTCGTAATGCCTTGGTTCATCGAGGCCAATGTCAGAATGATGGCACAATATCTTACAGAACTTTAATCTCAGCTGGATTTCTGCAGAATATATGTAGAGATGAGAGCGGAGTGACGACAACCTGGCCGACTTTTTGCTAGAGAAGCTTGAATACCTTGAGAAAGGAGTTGCATTGAGAACTTAAAGTCCCAATTAAGAATGGATATGCATGCACTTATTTACTTGACTTTAGTAGCCACTATAATCTCTTAGTCAGGAGTACGACTTCACTACTCAGACCATCCATCTTGATGTGTTAATTCCATGAGTGGCAGAAGAAATACGGATTTGGGAGCTTTTACAAGACTGTTAAGAGATGAAAAGCTGAGTTTTGAACTCATGAACTCTATTCTACTATACCAACCCACTTTCTCCTGTCTACGGTAATCATGTTCGCCTGAGATTTGGCTGTCTAAGCGGTGTGGTTTCATTCTTATCGTAACTAATCTTCGTGATTTGTTTCCGTTCTTTGCTTTCACTCGCTCTATCTCGAGCGAACATATTGAGTCCCAAGACCTCCCGGTGTTTAGCACAAAACATGAGTTTTAAATTACACAAACATAGTAAACATGTTCCAATAAAATTATTTGCACATTTGATCGTAACTTATCAGATTCACAAACCCTTACGGACTGTATTATAACAACATCTGATCAAACGCATAGAGATGGTCATACAACGATAACTTTATCGTTCGTTATAATAAAAAAATTGATAAGAAATATTCCATAACTTAACAATTACTACTACTATTGCCAATATTTCTAATCAAATTATTCTTCTGGTCCGATAAAAACAGAATGCAGAGCTCAAAATCATTTTATTTTGTTAAATTCACTTGCAAAGTTTAAATAAACGCGCAACGAAGTGCTGACAATGGCTGGTATACAACCAAAATACATTTCACAAAATGAAGTGGTCAAATTGTTAAACTGGCCGCTGGTCATGCAGGCTGTAGAGGAAGCTTTAAAAGCTACTGGCCAAACACAATACGATCCCGCAAAGCCTTTGCAAGCGTATGCTTTGCAACCAGCTCGCTCTATTACACCCTGTGGCGGTGACGGTTCGAAACTTTTAATGTGTATGCCAGGTTTTGTGGGGAATTACAAGTTGCCAACAGCAACAGCAGACATCCCAAATAAAAGTACAATTGCCTGTAAATTAGTGACATCTTTCGCCTCCAATCAGAATTTAAAACCGCCTGTACCCAATATATTGGCTAATATTCTATTATTCGATAATCTTACCGGCCAACTACAATGTATTATGGATGGCACCCAAATTACAGCGTGGCGTACTGCAGCAGCATCTATTGTGGCTACAAAATATTTGTATTTCCAGAGATTTGCAGAAGGCATCAGAAAACCCATCAAACTGGCCATAATCGGTTGTGGCGTACAAGGCGAGACTCATGCCTTAGGGATGTGTAAGACCTACAATGTTATCGATGTGTATCTGTTTAATCGAACAAAATCAAAGGCTGAACAATTGGCCTTGAAATTACAGGCACAGTTTCCAAACACGCTACAGGTACATGTAAGTAATACTCCTGCAGAAGCTGTACAACAGGCCGATGTGGTATGTGTTGGCACCTACTCACCCACGGCCTTAATAAATTATTCAATGCTTAAGCCAGCAGATGTACATATAAACAGTAAGTATTTGTTTTATTTTTTTTTTTTTATAAAAATTTAATTAAAATTGAAATCTTTGTCTCAACAAACCACAGCTGTGGGTGCTGGCCAAGTTCATTTCGGTGAAGTTGCCCAGGACATTTACGATCACGGTGTTGTTTATGTTGACTCCATAGTGAGTGCAAAAGCAGAACTAAAAGGTCTCCAAGCACGTATCATCGGAGAAGTTGGCGAAGTTATACGCACTGGCCAGAGATCGGAAAATGAACGCATTACTATTTTCCAATCAATGGGTGAGTTTTAAATTGTGTAACCATTATCCATGCAAACATTTTAAATAAATTTTTATTTTTTTTTTCAAAGGAATTGCTGCTGAAGATGCCACTGTGGCTCAAGCAATTTATGATGTAGCATCAAAGAACCAACAAAATTAAAATTTTTATTTGTAAAGCCAAGGCTATTCACTTAAATAAAAGTTATGAAATCATATATGAATTCCATTTCTTATGTACTTAGTTAAGGTCTGCAACAATAAATAACACTTCAGAGAGCTTAACAATATGTTAACCTTGATTTGATGTAGGCACATAATTTCTGCCATATTTTGGGAATTAGGTATTTAAATCGTACAATCTAGGCACATAAAATCCGCAGGATAGATTCTGGCATGCTAAGGTCAATACCAACATCTGAAATCAATAGATAACGAATCATTCGGTAGCGAACATAGCTTTTAATGGATTCGTGTGACTTTCGAAAAGAGTAAACGAACTGCAATTGCTTTATAACAACTCCTTTATCCGTAATAGTGACACAAATAAACTTCGTTGAACTAGTTTGCAAGAAAATGCCAGCCAAATGGCTTTGTCAAGTAAAGTCGCAGCTTGAGCCTTTTCTTTATGGTACAGTAAGACCCCGCTTAACACTGCTTCGCTTAACGCTTTTACAGTACATATTACGCCGTAGTATAGAGAAATTTTCTGATGATGTTACTCGATATGAAACGAATGCATTTGTTGCTTAGGTGTTGTGAAACGAGTTAATTATTTCGTTTTACAAAAATTGTAAACAAAAACATATGTTTTCTTACAAAAATAAAAGAAATTTTATTAAAAGTTCATACTCGTTTTCCTTTAATTTCTATTCTTTGTTTTTTATTTTAATAAGTAAATCCATTCTTTTAAGCATTTCCTTTTGGTATAATTCTGTTGTAACCATATTTTTTCCAACAGTGAACTTTTGCTCTCTCTTCCTTTGACTTTACCAATTTGTGGAGTTTTTTTTCTTTATTATCTGGGGCTGAAGTTTCTTCTGCAGTGTTTTGTTCAAATTCTATAAAAGAAGCTATTTGTATTCTCCATATCCAGCAGGGAGATACGTTAGGAATACTACTTTTTGGTTAATTGTTCGGGTAACATTTTCTTTGTCGCAATTCTCTTTTGGACCGCCTTCTGATGTTTTTGAAGATCCGAAAAAAATTTGGAGATTTTTTAAACCCTTAACTGAAACTTCAAGTCCAGCAGCAGACAGTACATACATAATTGGCCATTACAACCTTTCAGTCAGGATTACGACCTAGCTTCACACACCACTTATGTTGTGTGCGTTAATTTTATACGTGAGTGACGGGACCTACAGTTTTAAAGTCGACTCCGAACGACAGATTTTTAAGCAGCTTTTCATGGCAATTTTTTACTCTCAGAGTCTTTGCCAGAAATCTGCTGAGAGGAAGTCGCCGAAGAAATATTTTTCGTTTTGATGTCTGACCTGGGATTCGAACCCAGGCCTTTTGTCTAATAAACCAACACACTACCCACTAGACTACGGCGACTTCAGCCGACAGTATCTGTTCTTTTATTTGGGAAAGAATTTTTTCTTCATATGGTCCGCCACCCGTTTTCTTTTTTGAAGATTTATTATATGGAACACCTGTTTTAACATTTTGCTTTTGGCCAGCGTATACTTAAAGTCATACAGTTTGTTAAACTACCTTGCGCCACATTTATGCATTTTTGATTGGTGGGCCGGAAACTGATTAGCTCTTACTTTTTCCCTGAAAAGTATTTGGTATAATATTCTTTGCCAATTCTGAATGCTTAACCATGAAATTTTAAAGAATTTTCTTCTGGTTGTAAATTAATTATTGAAAGTTTTGACCTACAAATATACTGGAATTAATTTTTTTATTCAATTAAATTATTATTTATTTGTTACTTACTTTTTTTATATTGTTCTCTACGGCAGAAAAATGTTAATTCGAAAGCTTTAGCGCTTACAAGTAAGGTTGCATTCAAATGATCACACGTTATCGAATGTCATCCTTAGAAATTTCGATACACTTTACTCAATAGCGAATAAGAGAATCTCAAAACTAAAAAACCCCACACGTTCATATACGAATGCGAGAATTAGACCCCAGAATAAAGATTCCAACTGGATTTTATATGTATGTGTTAAGTTGTCTCGTTTAACGCTGTTTCTTTGAGTGCTGGAACTTTTCGAAACGTATCTGCCAAATTTAAGATGGATCAACCCGGGTCATCAACCGGATGCCTTACTTACCTCTATTTATACGTCCAAAAAGATTGCATTTTAAATGCAGTTCGTTAACGATTTCTAGGTTTCAACAATTCATATTCATTTTCTGATTTAGCGGAGTTATCTGTTTAAGCTTTGAGAAGAGGAGTGAGTAGTAGCATCAATCAAACAAGAAAATGATATAATGAATGAATATTTTTAAATAATTTGTAAATTTTTTTTATTTAATGTCTTGATTTTTCTTTTTTTAATTTTTTTTTTTATTATTTTATTAAGATTTTTTTTCTTGCTTGTTTTATGTTTTTTTTTTGTTTTTTTTTTAATAATTTTTTAAGTAAAATTTATTTTAATGCAATTTAATGTTAATTTTTTTAATCTTTTTTTCTTGTTATTATATTGGTAATGTTTGTTGGTTTTATTAAGATTCTTTTCATGTATATATATATATATATATGTATGTATATATATATTTATTAATTTTTTTATTTTTTTAATTTTATTTGATAATCCTAGAGATTTTTTTTTTTTTTAATTTATGCATACACTTTAATTTTCTTTCTTTGTTTTAGTTTTTATTTTATTTGTATTTTTTTTTTTATTAAACAATAATAATTTCAGAAATTGAAATTTATTTTTTTTTATAGAGATTTTCTTTGTTTAATTATTATTTAAGTTAGAGACAGAGAATTAGAGACAGGTTGGTTAAAGAAAGGAGTGTTGTTAATATGGTTGTGGTTTATATTTTATTCTCGTTTTGTTTTTTTTTTATTTTTCACCAGTGATTTTAAATATTATTAATTTTTTTTTCTTTTTAATTGAATTTAATTTACGAGCATATGCAAAGAAATTTTTATTTTAATGTTATCTGCCATATTTAATTATTTATTGTTTTTTTTTTTTTATCATAACTATTAAAGGGAAACTTTGTTTTTGTTTTTAATATAATTTCTTATATATTTATTTATTTTCATTTTATTTTCTGGTTTTTGTTTTTGTTTTTTATATTTATTTAAATTTTAAGTTTATAATATTTATATTCTTTTTTTTTATTTAATAATAGTAAAATACTCAACAAATATTAATTTTATTTTATATATATATTTTTTAATTTAAAAAAATTGTTTTTTTTTTCTTTTTTGTTTATTCTACAAACTATACTTTTAAAATAATTTAAAATAAAAGAAAAAAAATTGTTAATTTATTATTTAAAAAAAAAAATCAAATAATTAAGCAAACATGCAAAAAAAAAAATATTTAAAAAAAAATTAATAAAAAAAAAATATAAGCAAAAAAAAATCTTATTTTTAAAAATAAAGAATGATGTGTACTGGTGTTTAAGTTTATAAAAAAAAAATAAAATAAAAAAGTTTGAAAAGAAAACATTTTTAATTATTATTTAAAAAGTAATTAATTATTTTAAAAGTAATTTATAATTTATTAAAAACATAAAATGTTTATAAAAGTATAATTGGTTTTATTTTTTTCTTTTTTCACTTATAAATTAAAAGGAAAATTATGTTTTGGGAAATTAATTTTTTATTGTTTGCATTTTTTTTTTCTTTAATTTTTTTTTTTTTTTTTCAACTTAAATATTATTTTAAAAATCTTATTAACTTTAGAAATAATAATAATAATAATAATAAAAAAAAAGAATAATTAAAATTTATGTATAATAATAATAAAAATAAAAATTTTATTTACTTATGTTTCTTTTTAAATTGGTTATTGTTCTGAATTAATATATTTTTTTTTCTTTTTTTTTATATATAATAATTATATATAAGGAGATTTACTATATACACAGTTAATATTTTGTTTTAGCAGTAGTTTTTTTTTCCATTAAGCTAAACTTAAATAATTATTTTTTTAATTACTAGTTGTTGTTTTTCATTTTTTATTATTTTATTTTGTTTTTAATTATTATTCATAGAATTTATTGAAGAACAATATTGTTTTTATAGTTGGGATGTTATTGTGGGTAGAGGAAGGAAATTGTTTTTCTATTTTGTTTTTTTTTTTTAGTTTCATGTGTAATCGTGTAGTATTCATTCATACCAATCATTAATAATTTTCAAACTACAATTTTCCATTTGTTTCTTGCTTTGCTTTATTTTTATATTTAAGTTTTCATAAAACGGAGTTTTGTTTTCTGTTTTTTTTATTTTATTATGTATTATATTTTGAATTTAGTTTTTTTTTTTTGCTATGCAGCTGTTTAATTTATTTTATTTAATTTTTAATACACACCAATTGTTGCTTGAAATATTTTTAGTTTTCTTTCTTAAAAACAAAAAAAAAAAAGGGGAAAAACTAAAAAACAATTGTAATAGAAATTTATCAATAAAAGAAAGAAATTTGCGTAACAATTTTTGGAAATTTGGAAAAAGAAAAGAAAAAAAAATTTTAAAAGTCATCAAACCTGTGCGGTTAAAAACCTTAAATTGTTAGTTAGAAGAGGTCAAAAAGATAATGAAGGAAACTTTCTTTTGTTTCTTGTCTTATCGGTAATATTTCATACAAAATTGTAGACTGTTTACACATAAAACGTTTAACGGGAATTAAAATAAAAAAAAAAATTGAATTGCTTGTCGAAAAAGAGAAGAATTTCGGTAGTTTTGTAATAGATTAAAGAAAATAAATCTTTGCTTTTTGTCTTTAATCTGTAACAAAATTTAACGAATATCGTTTATTATACATTCAACAAGAATTGAAATAAAGAATTGAGTTGCTTGTCGAAAAAGGGGCGTATTTCTTAAGTATTGTAATAGATTAAAGAAAATAAATCTTTGCTTTTTGTCTTTAATCTGTAATAAAATTTAACGAATATCGATTATTATACATTCAACAAGAATTGAATTGCTTGTCGAAAAAGAGGCGTATTTCTTAAGTATTGTAATAGATTAAAGAAAAACAAATTTTCACTTTTTCTCTTTAATCTGTAACAAAATTAATAAATAATGATTATTATTCATTAGAAGCATAAAGTCTGAATGGAAAATTAGAAAAAAAACATGAATGAGCCCCTTATAACAATTCAAATATTACACAATTTTGTAATAGATTAAAGATTGTAATAAATTTCAACATATTAAATACGTATATGAACATTTTGCCTTCAAAACTATTATAAAATTATCAAATTTACATAAGAATTCTAAACAATGTCTAACAATTTTGTACTAGATTAAATAAAAGGAAAATGAAATTTTTTCTTTCTTTAAAACTTCAATTTAAATTCGTTAATTGTAATAAAAGCTGAATATAGGATAATAGAAATTTAAAATATGATTCTGAAAACAAATTACAATTGTTTTTGTACAAGATATAGATTCGGTCTTATAGGTTTGTTGAATTAATCCTAAATGGACTTTTAATAATTTGTAATAGATTAATGGATATAGTTTACATATCAACAATTTGTTAGATCGTAATAAACAGGACAAAAAACGAACAACTCGATTTTTTTGCATCAGTAAGTACGAGATAATTCGCAGTTTGGCTTCTTAGAACTAGAGAACGCAATCTACGAGTTATCTCGTAGTCGTGTTAATTTTGTTTGCTCTGTAGCAGAAGAAAGTAAAAAAAAGGAAAGAAAACTAAAAAATAGGTGTTTTTAAAAAAATAAAACCACGTCTAATGTCTGTTTACGCAAATGATGTAATAAATGTTGTTTTTCTTTTTAATATATTTTAATACATAGTATGTACGTATATGCTATTAATGATTAATTTAGTTTATCCATTCGTTTTTTTTCCCCTCCTTTTTTATTTTCTTCTTTTTCTTGTTGTTGTAATTATTACAATACGATGATTTTATTTAATTTTTTTGTTTTTGCGTTAATATATACTACAATTAATTAGTTTGTTTTTTTTTGTTTTAAATTTAATAAAAATTTATCTGAAATGTTTTGGATTTTTATTTTTTGTATTTTCCGTTTTCTTTCTTGTTTACTAAGCTTGCTTTCGTTTTTTTTTTTTTTCTTCTTTTTTTTGGTTTTTTTTTTAAGTAATAATATCTAAATTTTATTATATAATTATTATGTATATTTATATTTATATATGTATAGTATATTATATATATATATATTTATAATATTATAATTAATCATAAAAGTAGGCTTAAATAATCCATACAATTAATATTATTTATTTATTTAATTAATTAATTTTTAACTTAATTTTTATGTAATTTACCATTACTATACTCTTAATAGTATTTTATATTATTTTTTATTTTTTTGTTTTGTTTTTTCAAGAGAAAGTTGTAATGTTTCTTTTGTTAGAAAATTTAACAAAAAAAAAAAACAAAAACTTTCCTACTTCTGTGTATTTTATTACATATTTATGCCGCCTTCCTTGTATGTAGAGGCGTAAACTTTTATCCTCGTTTTGTTTTTCAAATCAAATCAAATCTTATCTTTCCTTTCTTTTTCTTTTTTTTTTTTTTAAGTCGTTAAAATTGTTTAAAACTTCTTTTCTTTTTCTTTTTTTTTAATTTAATTTGTTATTATTTTATACTCATAACCTCAAATTGTTTTTTTTTTGTTTTGTTTACACTTAAAAATTCTTTTATAATCTTTGTTAATTAATTCTCCTGTTTGTTGTTTATTTTGTTGGTTTTTTTAATCGTTTTTCATTTTAACCGCAGGCTAACGTTTGTTAATCAACTGTTTTTGTTTTTTTTCCTTTTTTTAATTACGGTTTCAACACATAACTTCGAAATCAATTTTAAATATGCCACCAGAGCCACAAACATTTTTTTTTAATTGCAAACTTCTCTTGCACTTTGGTCTACATTTGACAAAAAAACAAAAGAAATCAAATTACATAATAATAATAATTCCAATAAAAAATAATTTTGGTTTTATATAAACTGACTTGCAAGTTTAAAACAAATTAAAGAAAAAATTCATTTTCATTTAAAATATGGTTTTGAAATCATTTCGAATTTGACAGTAGCTTGTGCGAAATGCAATTATGATTTGAACACCGTATTAAAACTGATTTTTTTTAATATAAGGGACCTCAAGTCAATACAGGTATTCCCCGACTTACAAACGAGATAAGTTACTGGTCATCAGTCCTAAGTCGAATTAAATGTAAATACTTGTTTTCTTTAAGTATTTTCTATGTAAAAATTGAAAACAAAAAAAATGGTCGTAAGTCGGCGACTACCTGTAACAATATATTATTTTTGGAACAATGTCGACATTCTATAAATTATTTTCGATAGTAAAAAAAATTCATTATTTAGAGCAGAGCCAAAAGTCGATTTAACACCAGTAATAAGGCTGATGACGGTGTATTTGTTCGTATAAATTTTTACATCTTATCGCTGAAATGTTAAGCTTGCAGCAACAGAATCAAATATTACTTCCTAGCGATTTAAATTTTAATTAAGCTTTGGATTTGCTTTTAATGCCAAAAATGCTTCCTATTTAAGTCTTAAGTCGATCAAGAGATATAGGATAAGGAATTTCTTTCAATACAAAAGTTTTTCCTGTGGCCATATATAATAAAAGATTCCCTTTGTGGTTTGATTGGCTGCAGGCAAGCATTCAAAACCAAAAGCAAGTTACAATGGCTACGCTGGGCCAGTATTGATCAATTAACCACTTGACTGCCACACGACGCAAAAGCACTACGTCAATTTGTTACGAAAATGACATTTACGTTGCGAATTTCAGTGTAAAAATTTAGTCAAAAAGCTAAATTAAATTTAAAAGACGAGATGACCCCACCATAAATCTTTATACATAGGTTATTAGAATTTCATAGATTTATTTTATTATACAAATTAATTGCAGTTTTTAAGTAATTTTCAAACGTTTTCACCATAATCGCTTAACAGTCAAACGGTTAAAATGCAAATTTTAAATATCGAAACAAACAAAATTTACAAATATCCTGCGGCATTGCCATGTGACATAGTATTACCGCAGCAGAATAAAAAGCCACATCAATCGGCAATTAAAACTGCAATTGAATCGTTACGGCCACGTTTTTTAATGCCCTCCTTTTGACAACTGAATAGAGTCGTCTTCGTTTCTAATTCTCCTATCTGTTTAAATACTTTTAAAAATGTTAACAATTGTTCCAGTTAACTGACTTGAAATGTGTAAATGAATTCAAAAGAATTTCAAATTATGAAATTCGAAAAGTTATTTCTCGTTTAATGAAATATTTTTTCTCTAAAAAAAAAATAGAAAACTTTCTACTGATGATTGGAAAGTTTTGTGGAAGGAAGGAAGAAAGGTTTGCATTCATTTTGCTTTCAAATATTTTTTAATAATTAATTTAAATTATTTTTAATTAAAAAACAAATAATCTACTAAAATAATACGTATGTAAATAAAAAAAAAATTGAATATTTTTCTTTACCTTCTGTTACTGTGTGTGTTTCTTGTATTACTGCCTTTTTGCTGTTTACAGTGTTCGATTTGAAATTTACTTTAAAACCATTGTAGACTGGAGAGAAAATGTTCAACTTGAGAAACTTTTCAAGTCAGCTTTTATGACCAACAAAATTTTTCCTTTTTTTTTTTTTGACATCTTTCAACAAATATGACCACCGACCGACCGACCACCACCACAAGTAAAACATAACAGCGTTTGCATATTTTTTGTTCTCTAGAAACTTGCATTTATAAACGAAACACACACACACACACATACTACATACTCTACTCCAAAGCATTCAGAATTTGAATATTTTTTTTTTGTTGTTGTGTATCCCCCATAAATGGAAAAAAAAATAGGAAATATTCTGGCAAACGGCAGTGTAAATTAGTTTTTCCTATGGGCCACACTGTTTGACTGTTTGTTTCTTTGAAAGTTTCTGTTTTTTTGTCTTCTTGTTCAGGCGCGTGAGTGAGGAGAGTATGTGTGCACCGTTATATGTTCCTCCCTTATCATCATCATCTGCATAATGATTATTGGGGTTTTTTCTTTGTATTTCGTTTAAAGCAAATTAGAAGAAGCGAAAACAAGAGAACGAACAATGAAATCGCAGAAGAAAAATTATGAAAAGGTAAGCATTTTATGATGTTGCTGCTGTTGCTGCTGCTGTTGTTGTTTTGTATGATGGTGAAGATTTTGTTGTAGAGTTGTGGTAGTAGCGGCGGTGGCGGTAATAGCTACGACGGTGGCGGCATTATTATTAGCGGCGTTGGTGTTGTTTGCCGTTGTTTTGGCATGATTTTTAAAATTTCTACTAATTGTTGAATTCTTATTGTTGCTGCTGTTATTAGTTATTGTTGTTGTATTGTTTGTTTTATTATTGGTTTTTCTTGTATGATTAGTATGATGATGATGATTGTGATTGTGATGGTGATGATGATGATGATGATGGCTATTATTGTGGTGGCTGTTGTTGTTATTATTATTCTGGTTATAGTTCTGTTGATAGTGTTGCTGTTGTTGTTGTTGTTGAGGAATAGGAGTTATTATTTGATTCTGATTATTAAGATGGTGATTATGTTGTTGATGGTGGCTGCCATGACCATGGCTATTATTATTATTATTATTATTGTTGTTGTTGTTGTTATTATTTGCATTATTGGCTGTATTATTGTTATTATTACTATTATTACTCTGTATTAACTTTAACAATTATGAATTGGAATTACGTTTAGTGTGCAGCTAGGATGAACTTGATTGATTTAGATTGCCAAACATGCCCGCTGAAAATGAAGTCTGTCCGGCAGAATTGGCTTGATTGCCAGAAGACTGTTGTTGTTGCTGCTGTTGCTGTTGTTGCTGCTGCTGTTGTTGTTGCTGCTGTTGATTTATCGATTGACCACGACCATGTTTAGGTATTGGAGGTTGTATGTATTCATGCCGCGCCAGCGCAAATACATCCATGCGATCTTCTTTACGATAAGCCAAACAGCCTCTTATAAAACTCTACACCAGCAGCAAAGAGAGAGACAGACAGAGAGAGAGAGAGAGAACAGAATGTAAATATTTGTAAAAATTATTTAAAGATTTAATTTAAAAACTAACCTTAGCTTCATTCGATACTGTTGGTTTATTGGAGAATTGTACTTCGGTTGCTTTTAGAATGGTATTCTCCTCGAGTATCGTTGCCTGTGATTGATTATGGCCAAATGGTTTTTTACCATACAAACACTGATAGAAAATGACGCCCACACTCCAAACATCAACTTTTGATGAGATTTTTGGAGGATTTTTACCCACAACAAAACATTCTGGTGGCAAATACCTATACAAGAACAACATTTGTTACAATCAATTTGTTTAAACAGAAAACAAACAAAAAATTGAATACTTATTTGAAAATGCAAATCCCAAACCCCTTTGTCTACTATATATACTACGACTACAATAGCTTACGTTGTTAAATAGCAACCCTCACATACTCACCAATAGGTTCCCGCTCCTTGGGAGGTTAAATCCATACCATGATCGGGATTATAGTTTTCATCATCCATTACTTTGGATAGACCGAAATCTGTAATCTTTATTTCACCGCATACATTGCCCTCGGTTAGCAAAATATTGCCCGGCTTTAAGTCGTAATGTATAACGGGTGGTTTAATCTCATTTAAATATTTTAATGCAGAAACAACCTATAAAACAAAAACAACAGAAACTCATGTCATTTTCTTTTGGCATCCTGATGAAATTATCAAAATTATGAAATCCTACCTGCATAATAATAGAACGTGCTTCACGTTCTGGTATCGTCTTGTGCTGTTTCAGATAGAAATCTAAATCATGACCATCACAATATTCTAGAACAGTACAAAACGAATTGGCGTCAATTTCGAAGACATCATACAGTTTAACAACTCTGGGATGATCCAAAGCCTTGTGAATGTTGTATTCTCTTAAAGCATGCCTGTGTTAATGGAAAATCAATCATTAAAAATAAAAACGAAAACAAGCCTATAGTAGGTAATACGACAGCTTACTTGATATAATTCGCCTTTTTATCCTCTTTCCAATCCTTATTCAATTGATGTACTTTACATGCGACATATCGCTGCTCCTTTAAATCAAATGCCTTATGAACTTCGGAAAAGCCTCCTTTACCCAAAAGCATTAGCAATAAATAACGATCATTCAATACTGGGTGATTATTAAAGCGGGACTGAAACAAATTAAAAAACCAAACAAACAAAACATAATTAAATCGTGTGTGTCGATTAGATAAAGAAACGAATGTGATCTTATTACCTGATCTTCGTTGAGTATCCTTTTTAGTTCACGTATATGTAAATTGCGTTCACGTTCTAATTTTTCCATTTCCAATTGCAGATCGGCGTCTTCTTTTTTGAGAGCATTTTGTCGCAATTTCAGAATCTCATCGTATTCGTAATATTCTTGAGCGGTATAAACACCCGACACGGGATCAGGTTTAAGGAACGTTGCTGCATCAGATCCACTATTGGAGTTATCGCCACGGCCCGAAGAGCCACCACCACGATCCGATAGACGATCACTGCCCAAGCCAGTGCCACTGGTGCCGCTGCCGCCGTTGTGCAGCAGTTGATTTTGAGCTTGTGATGAATTTGAACGTGACAGACCGCGGCCACTGCCACCGCCGCCTCCTGAACTGGCGGTGACACCAATGCCGCTGTCATTGCCCGACAGCCGATCACAACCAGCGTTTAGATTTGAGGAATCATTTGAATTGGAATTTTGCTGGTTATTGTTGTTACGCTTGCGACCCGATTCGGCTGGACGCTTCTTCATCAACTGTTTCTTCTGTCGGTCAATTTCTTCGCGTTCCGATGATATTTCTTCCTGTCGCCTGCTCAGCTCCTGGAAGGCATAACCATCGGTCCAGTTCTCCTGGAATGTAGCACCTACACGTTGTGTAACGAATTGACCCAATCGCAGACGATTTTGCATGCACTTCTGACGGGCCTCTTTCTTTTCGATACTGGACTTCTCCTTCAGCAGCTTCTTGACGACATCAATACACTTGGCTATATGGGATTTATGTTGATCTATTAGTTTTTGATGAGCAATAATTTGACATTTTTGTTCATCAGACAGTCTTGTCATCTCATCCAATTTTGATTTACTGGTTTCGTTTTCTGTATCACGTTCCTGCATGTCGGGTAGTGAGAGTTCGGTTTGAGTTGCTTTGGTAACCATCGAGAGCGATGGTTGCTGTTGTTGTTGCTGCTGCTGTTGGGTAGGAGTGTTGGGAACACCACCGGGATTCGATAGCATGCCGGCATGTTGCAGTGAGTTGAGTTGTGCGGCTGCTACTGCAGCCAATTGTTGTTGCGAGGTTGTCAGAGTCTGTTGCACTGTGGTGGCAACAACGGAAGAGGCGGGAAGTTGATGTGTTTGCGTCTGCTGTTGGGGCAGAGGAGGGGGTGGAGGACCATTTCCTCCACCACCGGCTGCGGACGTTGCACCGATTAGACCACCCGCTGCCGTTGGATTGTGCACCAAGTGACTGCCGCTCAGCAGTCCAACATTGGAAACACCTACTAAAGGTGATTGTGGAGGAACCATTGCGTTGGAAGTTTGTGGTTGTTGTTGCTGCCGTTGCTGCTTGGCGGCAACACTATTCACGGCTGCTACACTACTGTAGTGGAATTCAGGAGGCGGGGGTTGCGAAGTTGGTGTCGAAGGAATGCCGGGTGCGTTCATTGGCGGCTGTTGTGGACTAGGTGGATACATGGGATACGTGCTATTACCGCCTACAGAGGTTGGCACTTGTTGAGGCTGCGCCGTCGGAGGCTGCTGTTGACCACCGGCCGATGAGGGACTCTTGGAGCCACCCCCAGCCGCATGTCGCATTGGACTATTAGTGGGTGCGGACTGTACAGTATGCTTATTGAAATAATCATTGATTTTCTTATCGCTAGCTGAGCCAGCACTACCGGGTGGCAGTAGACGAGGATTTTTAGCCCCACCACCTCCACTACTACCGACACTTCCGCCAGAACCGGGCATTTGAAGACGTTCAGATTGAGCACCTAAATTTAGAGATAAATTTGCTTTTATTAACTGTGATCCTGAGGATGAATTGTTGTGTTTAGATGCTTTAGAAGCGTTGCTTGAATTACCTCCATTACCACCGCCACCACCACCAGGACCGCCGCCACCACCGGCTGCACCACCACCGCTATCGTCGGTATGTAATGCGGCAATTTTTCTTTTACGTTTACGTTCAGTTGGAGTTCTTCCTAACTTTTCCATGCGACCACTGCCGCCGCTTGTTGATCCCGAATTGTTTTGTTGCTGTGATGTCACTTGTACTGCCGCATGATGCGGACCATGTGAATGATGATGATGGTTTGTGGTTTGTTGTTGTTGCTGTTGCATATTTAGATCTGTCGATATACCCATACCGCTAGTGTTCATCATACCGTTACCAGACGATGAATTGCAAATCGCTGTCGCTGATGTATTCGTTAAATGACCGATTTGTTGATGGAGAATTCCTGCTGTGGATAGTTGCTGTGTGGTTAGCATGTCGTTGACATCTTTTTCACTGTGCGAAGAGCCAGTGCTCATATTCGAGTCAGGATTACTGCTGTGGCCACCACCGCTATGATGACCGTGACTGTGACTGTGTTGCTGCTGTAGTGGCACTATATTGGGCGGTTGTATTTGTTGCAATTGATTTGGTGGCTGCTGTTGTTGTTGCGGCTGCTGCTGTTGTGGTGCTTGAGGCGTTTGTGGTGTATGATGCTGTTGTTGTTGTTGTTGTTGTTGTTGCTGCTGCTGTTGTTGTTGTTGAAGATGGTTTGTGGCAAGTGTAGGAGGCTGGGAATAATGCGTTGCTAAATGTGTTGAAGGAGGAGGTGGAGGCTGTTGTTGTTGCTGCTGCTGCTGCTGCAATTGTAACTGCTGCTGTAATTGTAAAGGTGTTTGTTGTTGCTGTTGTTGCTGCTGCTGCTGTTGTTGTTGAACTTGTGACAAATGTTGTTGCTGTGGATTAGGAGCAAAATGTTGTTGTTGCGTTGTATGATGGCTTAAAGATGTCGAGGTTTGTGGGGCCATCTGCAATTGAGCGCCGGCGGACATCTGCAAACAGAAAAAAAGGCATTGAAAAATTTGAGGATTCATAAATAATTTGTACAAGATTTAAGGTTATGTTGGTCATTTACAAAAGATATTATTTAAGTTCACGCTATAATTCTTAACTTAAGTTCGTTAATTTTTCTCACGAATTTAATTGAAAAATTCTTAACAATATTATTAAAGTTTTTTTATGCCTATATTAAGCATCACTGTAAAAAAACAAATGCACTACATTGGGAGAAAAGAATTAAAAAAAAAACACCCGATGTGGGTATAACGAATTTAAGTACTTAAGAAATTGTAAAATGGAAAAAAAATAGTTTTTCTTTCATTTTTTTTGTTAAGTAGAACTTACACTTTTTAAACAACTTCATTTTAGCAACAAAAATTTATTTACAATTTTCACAACAACAAACTTTATATTTTTTATAAATTTTAGTTTATAAATTTGATATTTTTTTATATTAACTTTTCTTTAAATTTTAATTAAAAATTATTTTCGTTTTCATACACACAAAAATTTTTTCTTCTTTCGTTTTTTTTCTCGCTTTTATTCATTAAACAGCTGTCTTTTCCCTCTTTACTTTTTCCTTATGAATAAGAGAGAAAGAGTTAACACTATGCTATTAAAATATGAAAACCAGTGTTGTTAAACGATAATAATAAAAAAAATATATAAACACGAATAGTGGTAAGAAAAAAAAACGAAACGAAAATCAAAACAGTTTAATAAAGAATTAAAATACACCGCAGCCTAGCTAAACACTAAAGCATTTATTTTGCGTGCACACGGCATACACACACAAAAAACAACAAAGAGGCAATAGAGGAAAGATAGAGAGATGTGTAGTAAAATGAAAAAGGAACAACAAAAACACTTTTATTATATATTGTGTGTGTATATACAAAATTTTAGTACAATTTTATTTTCTCACACACATATGACGGCGTAAAGAAACGCGAATGAAAACGAAATGTCTGTCTAGTTTACTCTCTGTATAGAACCCCAACGTTTTTGGTTTTGGTGTGTGGTGAATATAGCAGAAAGAAGAAGCGAAAACAATCATGAAAAAAAAACACACAAAAAAATTCAAATAAAATAATAAAGAAGAGGTTTGCATGTAAAAAAGAAAACGGGCAAAATATTAAAACAGACATGGGAAAAAATAAAAATGGCTACCCAACAAGAGGAGACACTACACTACACTGAAGAAAAAAAAATTATTGTTTAATTTTGTCACCGCATTCTTTTTAATTACGAAATGTACATTAAAAAAGTTTATAGTTTAAACACAATGGAGTAGTAGATTAACTTTTAATGCTTATAATTTTTTATCACTTTTTTTTTTGTTGTTAATTTAATTAACACACATGAAAGGGTAGGTCGAACGGTCTTTACTTTTATTTGCAGAAAAAATATTTAATTTCTTACGAGCACTCTCTTTTCTTTTTGGAAAGTATTTTGCTTTTCCTTTTTAATGCGTTATAAATACACGACGTTTGAATGTATTGTCACGCGTGTATGTATGAGCAAGAAATTAAAAAAATTCTTATTTTCATTATAATTTGTTATATTGTCACGTCTTTTTTTTTTTTTTGTAAAATAGAAAGAAAAAAAAACACGTAAAAAAACAAAATTAAATACAATAATAAAAGCAATGATAACAACAACTAATAGTAGCACTGAAAATAATTGCTTATTTTATTTTTCACTTCGTCATCGTTGTTGTCTCATCGTCTGATTCGTCGTGTTAACGTTGTCAAAGTCGGCAGCCATTAACGAAAATCATTAAGAGAATACAAAAAAAAAGAAATAGAAAAATTACTAAAGAAATTGATGAATTAATCAAGAAGAAAATTATTTTACTGCTTGAAAAAATTTTTTTTATTTATTTTATTTAATAAAACACTTTGCAACACTGGTTTTCTTTTTCTTTTTTTTCTCCCTACACCTCGACAATATAAACGCCGCTATTTTATATGTTGAAAAATATATAGCAGATATTGTATTGTTTTAAATAAATTTCGTATGTATTTTTAAACTTTTTAATTTTCAACGATTTCTTCTTATTTTTACAACACTGAGATACACACAATTTTTGCTAAGGAAAAAAAATTGAATTTTTTTTTGTGCAATTGGCAAAAAAAATACTTGTCTTGTTCCGCGAGACGTTGATAATGTTAAAAGGAAGGAAGAGAAATATTTTATACACCAATAAATGGTCATGATACAGTAGTAGTAGTAGTAGTATTAGTAGTGGTGGTGTGTATGACTCTCGTACAAAAATGTTTAACCGTACAATATGAATGAGTATACATGGGTATTTGTACGTACGTATGTATATATAAATCTCTCATATAAAAGTATTGTATATATACCTACATATTTATGTACATAATAAAAGACACGAAGAAATAAGCAAACAAGAAAAATATAAAAAAAAAACTAATCAAAGGGGTTGCCATTGTTGCAAGCAATTTGAAAGTAAAAATTCAAAATTGTTTTTCTTTCATATTATAAGTAGTTTTGCAAAGCAAAGTTAAAATATCATTTTTAAATTAATTTATTAAATGCTTTACCTAATTAAATTATTAAAAAGTTAACAAAAAAAAAATTAAATTTCCTTTTTATTTTATTTATTTCCTCTTATAGAAAAAGGCAGTAAATACTTATTTTAACAACATTGCAAATTAGTTGCGTGTCTCTCTTTCTCTCTACCTATCTCTCTGTTTGTGTGCGAGTGTGTCTAACGAAATATGCATGCCGTTTAAAATTCGTGCTCTTTAGCTGTTAAGTATTAAACGAAGTGTTGTTGTGTCTTTAAAAGTTTTTTTTGTTGTCTATATTGTGCTCTGTCAATGTTCTGTTATGTTTGTGATAAAAACATGATAGATAAGGTGTTAAATTAACAGATGTCAGGTCAATGCGGTATATCAGTTTACATATACACACTCTATATTACTTTATTATTATTTAACACACACAGTGGGGCCCCATCACTTTCATTAAAACAATATAGGAGAAGGGACTGATTTTTCATTTTAAATTCAGAAAGAAAATACAAACAAAAAAAATTAAATATTCTATGAAAAACCAATTTATTTAAACAATTTCCAAACACATACACACACACACATACATATGTATACAAATCCGTATGCACTCTCATCAGTCTATAAGAAAAAGAAAAGAAAAAAACAACCCCTATTATGGTGAAATTCTAAAAATAGGTCACATCTCATTTACAACACGACATAACAACAACAAGAATAAAGAAAATGTACATCAAATTAAAACGAGTACCAGACTAGTTGATTTTATTTGAAATTAATGAAAAAGAGAAACGAAAAAAAAAAACAAAAAGAAAAAAACTGAAAATGATTGCATTTTCTAGACTATTCTCTAATAATTAAAATAAAATAAAATAAAAGAAATGTAAGAATAATTAAATATTCTAACCCCTCTTTTCACCTTCCAAATGTGTATGTATTGTATATGCCATACTACATATGCATGTCTGTCTGTATGTATGTGTGAATTCATTCTATAAGTGCAGGGTGAGGTGAAGAAGAGTCATTCAAACAATTAAAATTCAAATCACAAACAAAAAATCAAACAACAGAAGACTTATCGAGCGATTTTTTCAGCATTTTGACGTTTTAATTACGGGATAATGGATATTCTTCTTCATTGATTTTCCCCCTTCATGTAGATTTTTCAAATTTATTCACATCATAGTCCATAATCATTTGCTATGATATTTTTAAAACATTCTATAGACAAAACAATTATTGATAGTTGAATGGAACACAATATCACAATAAATAAGACGGATAGGGTAAAACGTTGGGAGCGAATTTTTTTAATACGTTGACAGCCGCGGCAATTTTCAGAAAACTGGCCAAAAAACGATAATTTGATTTTACCACATTAATGAGGACGAGATAACTCGTAGTTTGGGTCCCTAGAAGGGAACGCAATCTACGTAGTTGGCAGTTAATGTGTTAAAATTATTACGGCTTCATGCATGATGATGCCAATGATGGGGAATGCTTGTTTCAATCGCTCAATATAATAAATAGTTTACGTTACCGGTTGTTTTTTGTGATCACTTCACTCAATTTCAGTATTTTGCTAGAGATTTGATTCTCAATAAAAATTCAAAGTAAACATTCCTTAATACAAGCAACATATTTTCCAATAAACTTAAGTGCAATTTAGAATGGCCAATTAATTGTTGAAAACCGTATGCACAAGTTCTGTCTTCTGTAGTTTATGTCATAATAAATGGCGTTTTCGCTTTTCATTTCTTTTCCATTTTTCCTATTTTTCCTTCTGTCTTATTAATTTTCATTTCACAAGGGACCAATGGATCTCTAGATAAAAGCGTGGAACTGTAAACTGTACAATGATGCGCCACCCTTTCAACTTAAGCTAATCTAAACCTAACTAACTGTGTATGTTAGAAGGAATGAAACAAAGTCTGGGCACTCTCCAATAAGCCATCAATGTTTTATTTACTGAGATATCGTCATTCGAATTGTGTTTTGCTGTCACAAAATACTACCAACATTTTCCTTACGATCTTCACTGGTTTGGTCACTAACTAAAAGGGGGAGTAAATGACCGTTTTCTTATCCTTCAAAATACTAAACAAACTAATGAAGACGCAAAGCATGTGCATATCATGAAAACATCTGTTGCGAATTCGATTTCACTATAGAACTTTTTAAGAATACATAACTGTAAAGCCTAACCCAGAGCAATTTACAAAAATACAACATTGTTATTTCTGGCAGTGGTAGATTTTTTTTTTTTGTTTTTTATGCCATTTGTCTCTTTATGTCAATAAATACTTAAACTGCGTTTTAATGGTGTTTTAAGTTTATTACAAATGAACGCAGCACAGAAATCAGTTTAACAAAACAAGAAGAAAAATTAAATTTTTTCTGAATTTTTAAGGAACTCCTTTAAATATTCTCACGCGATATTGACACGGCTAAACAGAGTTGGCATCACTCAAAGTCATACAATGGATGTAGAAAAATAAAATTAAAAACAATAACAACAACAACAAAATAATCATGTAAATCCACACACACACATTTTATAGTACTCGCGTACCAATAAACGATATGAAAACGAAGGAAAAAATCGTTTCGTTTTTTTCTTTTTTGCAAAACCAAAAATGTGAAAAAAAAGCAACAACAACAACAAGAAAAAAACGAAAACTACAAAAACCAGTCCAACTAGTTTAAAAGGGGAATGGACTCCAAGTGGTGATAAGACCACTTACATACATACATACATACGTACACATATACTAAGTGTATGCAAAAACAAAAACTGCTGCCATAATAATAATAATAAAAGTGACAAGCAGAAAAGCACTACAAAACCAAACACTATACTTAACAACGACGTTACACAGTCGTCGTCGTAGTAGTAGTAATAGTAGTGGTGGCAGTAGTGTTGTTGTTCGTTATTATTGTTTTGTTTGGCGGCGAACACGCAACAGCAACAGCAATAACGAATATCTATTGCATTCACAAGCAAAGGTTGTTTGCCGATTTGTTGCTGATGGACATTGTTGTTTAGACAAGTATGACGTCTGTTTGATCAGACATGCATACATACTACATTTGGGGAATTTCAATTTAATTGCTCCAAGCGAGCAACTCATGAGTTTGTTTTCGATTTGTTTCGTTTGTTTTCGTTCTTTTTTTTTTTTGTTTGGTTTGTTATTTTTCTTCAAGAGGAATTATAACAGGTTGTATTGACAAGTTTGATTAAGAATAATTTATTAGTTGGCTATTGTTGTTGTGGCTATTTGTTATTCTATTTAAATGCTACGAATTGATATGATGTTGCCAGAGCAAAGCAATTTAAAAAAGGGAACCAACAGTTTAAAATTGGCTCCGAACGATAGATTTTTGATTTTTTTATGGCAATTCGATATATATGGGAGTAGCCTACTTCGTTGTTTGAGATATCTGAGATGGGTTTTGAACGTACTGGATTACAGCGGCTCAAAGAAGGGAATCCAAATGTGAAATACTGGAAATAAATGATATTCTGGATGGAGAAAGCTTCTAAAACCAATAGGTTAGCGGATAACTTGCCGTTCCCAGGCAAGTTCAATCGATAGTGCGGTAAGCCCTCTTGTCATGATGCGTTAGTGGTGGGTTTAACCACAGTTTCCTTAGTGGCTAGTTCGCCACCATGCCTAGGACCTTCAAACGTTATGTCGCTCTGAAGGGCAGGGACTTGCAACGATTCTGATTTCTGCATATCATAGCAGCTTCTAGAGTAATTATGTTGGATCCAGACAGAGCTTGTCAGCGAAACTGTTGTAACGCAGTGCGAAATATGCTCTTGTCGAATTCAAGTAGTTTCCTTGCTAGACACAGGAGTTTGGAAATTCCGCAAACAGATATGTTATAGATCATTCATGTTTTGTTGAAAGCCATGCTCTTCTTCCCAAATTGGAAGAATATTCTTCTAGGGGCGCAATTATCCCACCTATCGTCTGCTTCTTTGATATCTCGGAGCACTTCCGCGTCAGTTCTTTCCCTATATGCCACTGCGGCCCGGGCTCCGTTGTGTCTACGTAAACACTCCTGATGCTTCTGAAACCACTAAATGAACAATTTGATATACGCCAGAATATAGTATCACACGCGATATATGAAAACTAAAAATTTATTCCTGCTCTTGTGATTGGGACTATAAAATTTCATTTTTGTTTTCAAGATTTAAAATTTAAGTGTTCAACATTATTTAAATTAAATTTAACCGTAAAATGTAATATATTTCACATAGGCCTGGCAACTCTACATACAGATTTATTGTGCTCTCCACGAAAACAAATTTAAAGAAAAATAATAAAAAAAAAAAGTAAATAAAAATCTGTGTGTGCATTTCACGAAAAAAAAAAAAAACGAAAACAAAAAGTATGAATGATTCTTCGGAAACATACACAAATAGCAACAGCAACAACGTGTATGTGTTGTTGGGGTTGTAGAAAGGTAGAGCACAGCTCCATACACACAACACAACAATAACGATAACAACAACTGCTGTGACTGACAGTCTGAGTCAAACCAAATACGAACGATTGCTGTTGCTACTACACTAACTAACTAGCTTAACCAATGGATTACACTGCTATATGTGTGTCGTCGTTGCTGACTGACTGATAGTGGGGGTTCGTGTTTCATATCGTTTGTTTCGTTTCGGTTTGGTATGCATTTGTTTTTCATTCGTGTGTAAAAACGTTTTAGTTTAACAGTTCATGCCGATGAGTCAAGGTCGAGAGACTGTATACAGCGTCACGTAACGTCATGCGAATTATTTTTGTATTTTTTTGTACGATATGAGCCTTTTTATTTGTTGTTTGTGTTGTTGTTGTTGACTGTGTTTCAGTCATACTCATACAAATGATGCACACACACACATACGAAGAGTAATAAATGTTTTGTACGATTTTTTTTCTTATTTATTTTCAATTCGTGTATTATTTGCTTTAATGGCGTTGTTGTGATTGTGTTGTGTTTGTTGTAATATAAAATGTGAAGACATCGTCAAACAAGAGAAAGAATAATATAAGAAATAAACAAAAAGTAAATATTTTTAGTTCAGGGAATGGAATATTTTTAGAATTGAATTTATTCTTCTTCTTCGTTTTTTATTTTTCTTCTTTTTCGGTAATTGCGATAACGAGTAAGTGACACAGAGAGAAAAATAAATGATGAATGAAAAGACGACTCATCTTTTGGTTTAGTTTATCAATTCATTAGAAATTGCTGGCAATTAAATAATGTTGTTCGCTAATTTTTCTAATAAATATTTTCACAATTAATTTCCACACTTTTTTAAATAAAATATCGACAGAAAATTAAAAAAAAAAAAAATACAATTTTTTGATTCCGAAAATTTATAAAAAAAAAAAATTTCATAAGAATAACGAGTTAAATCGATTTAAATTATGCACAGCAAACAGATTCCAAAATCGATTGTGATCGGAAGTTCTGCTTTGAATCAACAATGACAAGTGTTAGCATACAAAATCGATTTTACGGATGATATTTTTTTTGTTTCGTGAGATGTAATGGTGCCAAAAATGTTCATTAACTCGCCCCCCAGGCATTATTCTGACAAAAGCTCTAATTTCCATTAAAAAAAACCTTTTCAAATCTAACGACGACATGTTAAACAGTAGATCCTGGATTGTTTTACAAACGACAAGGGTAATATGAGAACCTAGGCACACTATTTGGTGCGGTTTCCAGGCTGACGGCATCATTGGTCTGCAATTCCTTTGGAGCATTCCTCTGCCCGTCAATATCGTTCTATCTGGGCTTACTCAACAATTTTTTGTGCAAAAAGTCTCTCGTGTATGGAGATAAGTTAGTAGAATACTAGGCTAGAAGAATATCAAATATCAAGGACACGTTACGGCCTACGTTTTTTTTTCCGAAACAGACGAACTAAATTCGGTACAAATACGGGTTTGAAAACAAGACAGTGTCCTTGAAACTTTTAAAAAGTCATTCTCCCATTCTGACTATGTTTTGAGGAAAAATCTGCAATTTCTGCTGTTGCTAACATTTTAACCGAAATGATGGAAAGTCTTCCATAATTCTAGTTCATGAATGGATCACCTATAATGTACTCATGTTCAACATACATATCCATAAAATAATATGAGCTCTAACTCGAATTTGTGGTGAAAAACTTTAATCATCGCATTCCAACCGATTTAACAGAATTTGGAAGAATATTTTTGCTATTAATAAACTTGGGAACGAAATACCTATCACCATTTATTAGATAACAAAATTCAAAAAAAACTTTTCCATTTCTGCTTTATAAAAGCTTTAAAAAGGGTAGAAGCGAACAAAATGGTATTTTACTTTGCACACAGTGGCAACACTAATGGGTGCATCTGTAATTTAATGTTGCATTGCAAAATTAATCGCGAAATTTGAACAAAAAATCTCAAAAGACTGTTCAAGAAAATGTTTTAAAAAATATTAAAAACAATTACGTAGTAATTTTAAATATAAACTTTGAAAAAGAAAACTCTAAAATCATTTTTCACCACAGGGAAATAAAAAAAACACACACAAAAAAAAAATCAGCAATTAAAAAGCAAACACAGTCAAGTAAAACACATTCACACACACACACACATTCAAGTGATTTTGTATTCAATTGAAGTGGAGTACGACGACGACGACGACAAAGTTATGTACAATATTTTCTATTTATAAACAAACGAACGAATTCTCCATTTTTTTTTGTTGTTGCGGCCACAACTACACAAAAAAAATCTTTACGAAGTTCATGAAAAATCATAAAAACGATGATGATTTATTAAAATCATGAAATATTTTTTTTTTATTTGAATTCCATACATTTGCTTTTTTTTATTTCTATTTTCTCTATACTTTTGTTTTTTGTTGTTTTTTTTCTTTTTACTGCTACTACTTCTCCTCTGTTTATATTTGCAGTTGCTCTAATTTTTCTTTTAATATGTTGTCTTACACACACACACAAGCATACACGATCAAAATTAAACATTTTTTTCTATTAGTAAAGTGAAGAAAACAATTCAACCAACAAGAGGAAGAAAAAATGCATTCATAAGAGAGAGAGAGAGAGCGAGAGAAACAGAGAGAGCATGGGCGAGAGCGAATTTCATTATATTAAGGGAGAGTATTCTGGAAAACACTCACAGCTAGAGAATACGAGAAAAAGCACGTGCTACAAATTTCAACACAATACTGTTAGAAGAAATTTATTACAGAGAAAGAAAGAAAAAAACAAATAAAAAAAAAAAAGAGAAAATAATAATACAACTGTCCTCTGCTGTAAATTACAGACTGTAATGTCATGTAATGTAAAGAAGTATTGTGGTTGGTATCTGGTTTTTTTTTGTTTCTTTTTTGGGGGGGTTTAGCAGAGTAGGTATAAAACAAAAACTTACTCTTTGATTATTAACATATAATAATGATGGCTGGGGCTGTTGAAGATGCTGTTGTTGTTGTAATATTGAATTTTTTCTATTCCTTTTTGTGGTTGTCGTTGTTGTTGTATTATTATTATTAAAACTTGCATTTATTGTTAGTTCCGTAGTGGAACGTTTACGAGATCTTTTTTGTGTTGTTGTACCTGATCCTCCTCCTCCTCCTCCTCCTACAGTTGTATGATGATGATGATTAACAGTGGATATTTTTCCTCCTGCTGTTGCTGATGTTTGATTTGTTAAAGAAGCTGTTGTTGCTTGTATAACCACCATGGAATTTGTTGTTGTTAATTTAGGAAAATTTCTATGTTTCGTTGATTCGGTTATGGTGGAAGTCTCTATTAACGACATTGGTAATGTAAGAGACATAGATGTTGTTATATGTGACAACAGAGAGAGAAATAAAACTCTCTTCTACTGTTGATTAAAAACTCTTTGAATGAATATTAAAAAGTTGATTTGTTTTGTTTAAAATTTTAAAGATATTTTCACTAGAGAACAGCAGAGAACTTAAGCACTCACTCTGTCTGTCTCTTTTTCTCTCTCTTCTTGCTGTTTATGTTACTTTTGGTTGAAATGCATTTTTAAAAATACATTCACAATCTTTTTTACTTGTTTCGTTTCTTTTCGTTTAAATATTGTATGAGTGCTAAGCGAGTATGAGTGTTGTGTTGATGTTGAGTTTGAGTTTGAGGAAACAAAACAGCTGTTTTTTTTATTTTTATTTTTTTGTTTTTTCAACCGGCTTTATTGACAGCTGCTGGCTGCTTTTGCTTCTGCTTATTGTGTGTGCTGTTATGCTGTATTTTATTTTATTATTCTTCTTTGCTTTTATTTTCGTTTCATTTTGTTTTTTTTTTTGTATTGTTGTTGTTGTTGATTTAAACACTAGAAATATAATTTTTATTTTTTCGTTCCGTTTCTTTTATCACCCGTTTACATACATAAATAAAATTGTATCCACTAAATAATAGGCTCGTTTGTATGTATGTATGTATTCTACATATTTCTTATATATTTTCTTAATGATGACGTTATTTTAAGAATTTTATTTCATTTCATTTCAATTTTTTTTGTTTGCTGTTTGAAATTATTTTCTTGTTGTTTTTTTTTAGTTGCTTTATTAACACATTTTTCAAACGTTATGTTGTTGTATTTTTTATTGAGTTACATAAATTATTTCTTTTATTCTTTTTAATTTAATTTTCTTTTTCTGTTAATAAAATTTTTATTTACGTTTTTTTTTTCTTAATCCTTTGTTTTAAAATCTTTAATTTTTTATAAACATTACTTTGGTCTTTAAAAATTTTTTTTCTCACCACACCGTTTTGGGTGATTTAGTTTTCTTTTAGCTTACAAAAGTATTAACTTTTATGTGAGAGAGAGCACACAACTATAAGAATATACAATGTAGAGAAAAAAAAAATGAAAAAAATATTAAAAACACGTCACGTTTGTAAGTCGGAACATTTAGCACTGTTGTTGTGTGTTTGTAGTTGCTGTTAAAACAGTGTGTGTCTTAGACAACGCCGTAACCATCATCAACAATCAAACAAACGAACAAAAATAAGAAGACAAAAACAGAAAAATGTACGACTAACTACTACACAACGACGAATTCAAAGCAACCAAACCAACCAACCAACCAATCTAACCAAAAGAAAAACGATATCAAAAGGAGAGCTCAACACTTAGTTCTTCTTTGCTTTACTTTTTATATACAAATGTGTAGTACATTAATATTGTTATTGTTGTTGTATAGTAAAGTCCATATACGACAAAAAAAAAAAAAAATAAGAACAAAAACAATAACAAAGCAAAGCGAAAAAAATATTATACTACACTTTAATAATTGATGTTTTGTTGCTGAGAGGCTGCTAACACTGCTGCTGCTGCTGCTATCATATTTATAAACACACTTAAACAAACAGTCAAACTACATTTTATTCCAATAGGCATGCACAATACAGCTCAGCAGCACATAACTACATGCCTTTATTTTATAAATAAAGTAATAACAACAACGAGAAAATAAAACAAAAACAATATTAACAATATCAACAACATCGTTTAATGTGGGCTCGGGTTTTTTATTTCTTCTCATTTTTAATTTCACGAAATAATGCACCCAACACTTACAACACACGAAAAACAAAAAAAATCGAGACAAAAAAAAAGAGAAAGGTTCACGAAAGCAGTAAGAGAATGATACGATAAAAAAAATTTTTGTTGTTTAAAATTTATTTTCAAATTTTTTTTCTATTTCGTTTCGTAGTCACAATAAAAGAATTCCTATAAAGAAATTTCTTTTTCTCTTTACCTCTCTCTCTCTATTTACACTACACACTAACACTAATTTTCTTCACTCTTGCCTTGCCTAAAGACACTTCGTATGTATGTATGCAGGAAAGTGTGTTATTTTTATTTGTTTATTTTAATTTAACAATTAGTTTGCACTCAAACACAAAATTTAGAAAAAAAAAAGTACAAGAAATACAATAACGATACAAAAATTTATGTTCTCTTCTTACGCTCTCTAGACACAATCAGCGTTTATAATCAACTAAATTATTATAAACGTGCAAACAAATTCATAAGCACAGGCACAGTCAAATAACGAAACAAACAACCAACAAATCGAACGACCGACCATCCAACCAACTAACTAACTAACCAACCGACCGACCGTACAACCGTCAAACGAAGTTTACTTATTTTGTTTTATTGAATAGCCAGCCAGCAAGCCTGTGTGTGTGTGTGTGTACGGTGTCCGTGTGTGTTTATTAAACCTACAATAATACGATATAACAACACAGTGCCGATGTAAAATATGTTTGTTTCCGATTCGTTATGGCTTTACTACTAAACAGTGCTATAATAACAACAACAACAATAATAACAAAAAAAAAAAAAAGTAAAGAAATACTGTATATTAAACACTCGTTGTTATAGTAGAAATGTCGTCGTAGGTCGTCGTCGTCGTTTTCGTCATCGTCATCATCATCATCTGCAAAATCAACAACAACGACTAAAACAAAAAAGCATTGATATCACCATCGAACCCAACTACACTACACTATACATACATACTGCACTACTGTGTAATGAGAGTAAACACAATGTGAGTTTAAAGAAGAGTATGAAGTATGTGCCTGCCTTACTGCCTGTCGTCTCTGCCGATTGTGCGATTTTATTTTTCTTCTGTGCTTCTTCTTAGTTTTTATACATTTTTTTTGATGATTTTCCTTTTGCAAAAGAAAAAAAAAAAACAAAACAATTTTTTTTTTATATCAAAATGATTTTTTTTTTTGCTTTGTACAGAAATGAACAAAAAACCAAGAAAAAAAAAAGGAAAAAAATTGTACAATAAATAAAAACGAGTTGATTACTTTTTGTTTTTCTTCTCTTTATTGCTTGGTTAAACGAGTAACGAGTTAAAGTGAAAAAAAAATCTTTCAAATATTTTTCTATACGCCAAGATAACAACACCAACAACCGCACAACAACAGAAAAAAAAACATCAAAAGAATGTTCCACTATTTTTCATGAAACTTACGCGAATAAGAGCGATAGCGAGAGCGACAGAGACAGAGAGTGCGAAAGAGGAGTAGTAAGCAACAAAAAGTAACGAAACGAAACGCCAAAAACAAATTTTTAAGGTTACAAAATGAATTATTTCATGGAAAAGTAAAACGCAACTACATGTCTGTGTGTATGTTTGTTCTACGCTACAGCGCAATGAAATAAAAATTCCTCCAATTTGTAAGGCACCCACGGAGGTATTCTGGTGTATGTCCGTCCTTTCCATAGCGAAATTAATTTCATTTGAATTTCAAAAATCAGGTAGTCGGTCGCGTCATAGTAGCAACTACAGAAGATACGAAATTTGCCGATCCACTTAGGAAATGTAAAATTTTTTCATTTTCGATAAAAGAATTCATCGACTTTAGTATGATATAAGATACCTACTGTAGTACACTAAGCCACAAAAGTATACATACATACATATTGATCATTACCACCCTTCAATAAGGATTATTGACCTAGTTTCTCACACCACTTATGTTGTGTGTGTTAATTTTACATATGAGTGGCGGACCTACAGTTTAATGTCGACTCTGAACGACAGATTTTTTTGAGAAACTTTTTATGACAGGTTGAAGTCGCCGTGGTCTAGTAGGCTTAGTAGACGAAAGGCCCGAGTTCGAATCCCAGGTCAGACATCAAAACGAAAATATGAAAATACTTTTTTGGCTACTTCCTATCACCAGATTTCTGGCAAAAACTCTGAGAGTAAAAATTATCTTGAAATGCTTCGCAAAAAATTTGTCGATCGGAGTCGACTTTAAACTGTAGGTCCCGCCACTCATGTATAAAATTAACGCACACAACACAAGTGGTGTGAGAAGCTAGGACGTTGTACAATGGGTCAATTCCATCTCCGGGTACTGTACTTGTCAGAATTGACAAGTACACGTCCTCTAACCTAACCTGACCTTTCATGACAGGTTAATTTACTCTCAGAGTTTTTGACAGAAATCTTCTGAATGGTTATAGCCGTAGAAACACTTTTTGTATTTTGTTTTGATGTCTGGCCTAGGGCCGATATGGTAGGACGGTGAAAAATTTCTGTAAAAAAGTGTTTAGACCAATGTATGAGAAGATTTTTCTGACAATCGGTACGGCAAATCAGATAAAATTTTATATACAGGTTCTAATTGCTGAAAAGGAACCTTGAGCACAATATATACACTAAACTAGATGTACTGCCTGTCCTCGCATAGATAGCAAGTGGTGGTCGTCACACATGATATCAATTGCAATACCACACTCATTTTCGAAGCTGCTTCTGATGAAGCGGCTCAAACTGCCAATGGTCATGCCTGACAAATGGCAGCCGCCAAAATGCCTTTTTCGAATATTGCTGGAAATAAATCCAATAGGTGTAAAAAAACCTCTTTCTCGTCTCTATCAAGTGTCCAGGCCTAGTGTGCCTGGCATGAGTATCCTTTGGGAGATAGCATACTGCCGTAGGAGAAACATTTACTGACACAATGAACTGGCCAGTGCGAATTAAAGCTAAACGAAAACAAGTTGCCGTAGAAAGATTTTTTCAGACTGCGTTTCATTGGAGATGTCTGAGCTGGAATTTGAACCGTTTAATAAGCTAACATACTACCAACCAGACTTATATGTGCGATGCTTTACAAAAACTGACTAAGCTAGGATTGAAATTAAGATGTCTTCACATTAGATTTTAACACAATAAAATTTAAGCAATTAATGTAACACATTAATTAACATGTACGATAAAGCAATTTATTGTTTCACACCGTTTAAAAAAAATGCTTTTAACTTGCCATCTACTTTTGCCTACAACTGTAATTTTATGGTTGCGTTGTTTTACTTTTGTGGAAAAGTGTGTAACGGTTTTAAAAAAATATATAGATCACGAGAGAATAAATAAGTAACGAGTTGTATTGACACAAAAGGGTAACCCAACGAAACACGACTAATAACATCGAAATTTTCTTTGTTTTTTTTTTTTTTTTTTTTGAAAGCCGAATAAAGTCTTTTTCTTTTTTTTTCATTTCATTTTATTATACACACACTTGCAGACAAAATATGGAAAAATAATATTTTAATTACCCAAAAAAAAAAAAGATTCAAACAAAATTCTCCAAAAAAATTTAATTACAAAGGATTTCTTTGAAAACCAAAAATTTTTTTTTTGATATAAAAAATCTGTTTTTTTAAACGATTATCCATCACTTTAAGCTGTTATAATTAATTTATATTCTTTGTTTAATATGATTATTATTTAATTATATGCTAATTTAATTTAATTTAATTCGTAAATCATTTTTTTTTATTTGAAAACGAAAGAAAAAAATTTTTATACACACGAACACATACTTTTTTTGTACGCCATTTAAACAGCAACGAAAAAACACAGTGTTACAGTGAGTTGTTTTTGTTTCTGTTTTTTTTTCTTTCATTCCTAGTCTCACTTTAAATAAAACAACAATTCACCAACTTTTTAAATATACTTATGCACACACACACACACACACACAGCAACAAACCCATATGCATATGCCTAGGAAAGTAAGTGTAAGAGGCGCAGAGAGCTAACCGAACAAGAAAGAAAGAAAAAAAATTTATTTTAACAAACGACCGACACGAATGTTGTTTTTGTTTAAAGGCGAGTGAATAAAATCCACAGAAAACCACACGGTATCATGCTCTCAGGGCAACTGAAAATAAGCTCTCTTTACCAATGCCGTTATAATATAATTTTTTTTTTTTGTAAGTGCAAATAAACGCAGCAATAATAATAACAAAAACAACAGCAGCAACAACAACAATAGCAAAGGCGACAACAGCAGCAACACGAAACGAAACATTAAAAGCTACAAAAAAAAAAACAAAAAATAAATAAATAAACGTCAACGAGAAAAATAATCATAAAAACAACAACAACAACAACAGATAGCTTAAGTATTTATAGACATCATCTCCTAGCTTCTCAATCCCCCAATTGTCTATAAAGAGCACATCTTAATATAAAAATTTTTTGTTTTCAAATCTCTCTTTAGAAATTTAGAAAAAAAACAACAATTTTTTTGTTTTTTCTAAAAAAAAACCTTTTAATTTTTAAATAAATTGTAATTAAATTTAAACCACAATTAAATTAAAAGTTTATTAATGGATTGTTTTTGTGTTTTTTTAATCGTTAAACAGCTGGTTGTTAAACACACACACACACACACACATGCACACACCGTTAAACAATATTAAACTTTTACACTCACTCTCTCTGACTCTCTCTCAGTTCTCTGTAGTGTGTAGTGTAGTGAGCCAAGCCAACCTTACATAAATATTCACTCTTTCACACACGTTTTAACACTGTTTAGTTTGGTTAGTCGGGTACACCCGAAAAAAAAGCATCCATCCGTTGTCGTTTAAATCAAAACAAAAACAACAACAACCACTACAAACAAAATAACAGAAAGAAAGAAAAAAATTGTTTTGTTTTCGGAAGCATTTGGGGGAAACGCCAACAACAGCAACACAATAACAAGAGGGCAATAACAGGGTACGTACTACGTACAACAGTACGAAATCAAAAAACAAAAAAAAAAAAAACAATCACAAATAAAAATAAATTCAACAACCGATGATGATGACGATGATGATATCGTATTAAGAGAGTTAGTTCCTCGGCCTAGTCAGTATTATTATTTTTTATTAAAAAACAAAAAAAAAAATAAATAAATAACAACAATAAAACAAAACAAAAGAAAAACTTAACGAACAACATAAAATCTGTCTTGTTTGTTTAATTCATAGCAGGCGCACAGAAAATTTAGTTGGGCATTAGGAGCCACCAAAAGCATTTAACAGACTGACTTTAACACTCTCAACAACAAAATAACATCATACATATAGTGTAGCAACAACAACAACGACAAAAAACATGTGTGGAGCAACAAACACAACACGAGCACGAGTACACAAAAAAAAAAGCTCTCAAGAGAGTAAAAATATGAAATATGTGTGTATGCAAGAGTGCAAACGACAACAACAAATGACAATGAACAACAAACCAGCAGGCAGTAAGTAAGTGTTGCCTTTTTGGCGGTTTTTCTAATAAAACTGGAATTAAAAAAATTGCGAAATTCAACAAAAATATAATGCGTTACAGCTTGGTACTAAATTTGAACAAAAATGTACGTCAAGCCAGTTTAAAATTATCATTTGTGGATTTCTAACGAATATAAAAAATGTTTGAACAAGAATTAATTCACGGTTACAAGGTGTACTTTGCTTTTCCTTTTTATATGTATTTTCAAATTTATATTGCTTTCAGCAGAAAAAAGGTTCGCGATATGTGCCAATAATGCTTCGTAAGGTTTGTCATTTCATCAAAAATTAGACAAATAACGATTACATAGATAATTGGTCATTATAACCTTTCAGTCAGTATTACGACATATCTTCTCACACCACTCATGTTGTGTGGATTAATTTTATACATGAGTGGAGTGGCGGGAACTACAGTTTAAAGTCGACTTTGAACGCCAGATTTTTGAGCAACTTTTTCATAGGAATTATATTTCCTCTCCGAGCTTTTGCCAGAAATCTGCTAAGCGAAGAAGTCGCCAAAGAAATATTTTCATATTTTCGTTTTGATGTCTGACCTGGAATTTGAACTCGGGCCTTACTTACTTACTGCTTACTAGACTACGGCGACTTCAATTAGACGAATAGCGATTGTAAATTATTAAATTCTATGATCGAAATTCGTATTGGTGAGATATTTTCGCTCATTTTTAAGTTAAAGAGTTGCCAATGCAATACCAGCTGCTATTATACAAAATGCTAGACAGTGTAGGTTGTGGATTTGCGTATAGGTTCCCTAACTGTAGGCAAAGGTTGCCTGCTTATGCAATGCACTGCAGTGAAGCTAGTTAAATAGGTTTTGGAAAAGAGTCAAAAGAGAACAGTGTTTGTGGACATTCGATTTGAATCATTTTCTACCTAACAAAAGCCCTGTCTAACTGTAACGTAGTGTAAGAATCACTAGTCAATTGGCCACAAACGGATGTGATCTGGCAGATAAACGAGGTAGCGGTAAACTAGGAAAACTTAAAACACATTGCAGCATTGTTCCAATGAACCAATAGAGTTGGATACTTAAAGAATTCTGTCTACAATGTAGTATGCAAACTGCTTGTAAAATAGCCCCAAACGAATGCGCTCTGTGAGAAAGACAAGTGTTAAGTAAGACTGTTTGTTTTTGGATACAGATCCTCTTATTTTGTTCGAGCATGTTTCGTGGAGGTAGCGAAAAACTGGTAAAACAAAAGACACTTTGCGGTAGTACATACGTAATGGGCCATTACAACCGTTCAGTTAAGATTACGGAATAGCTTCTCACACCACTCATTCTATACATCAGCGGCGGGACCTACAGTTTAACGTCGACCCCGAACGACCGATATTTGAGAAACTTTATCACGGCAGGTTTATTTACTCTCTGAGTTTTTGCCAGAAATCTGCTTAGCGAGGATATGAACCCGGGCTTTATGTCTAATAAGCCAACACACTACCTACTAAACTAAGGCGACTTCAATTAAAGATCACCTTCGTCCATAATTGTTTGCTGATGAAGAAAAGCCTCAAAATATGTAGACATAGGCCCTTACAAGACAGTTGTACTCAATTTTCGGACAGATGGATGTTAGGGTGGTAGAAATAGTAATAGGAGATCAAATATTTTTTTGTAGCGTCTTAAGAAACCGAGTCACTTAAATGCCTCTTTTGCCACTTGTTTAATATGCTGGTTTTAGCCAACATCAACTAGAATTTTCATGTCCAAATCATGATCATAATTTTCTGACACGGCCCGTAATTACAGATGACATAATAATAAAGTAAGACACCCGCTTAACGCTGTTTCAGTATTGTGTGCTAGTATTTTGTGTTTCCCCTTAATCGCACACTGTACTAATACTTGTTGTATATGTGGGCAGGCAAATGAAACTGCAATGCACCAACCAATATCGGTGAACTATATAACGACGGCGTATACTATGTATATATCTTTTTCAACGCTTTTTTGTTAGTCTGACCAGAAAAAAGATTTCAATTGTATTTTCCGAAGTCACAATTACAATACGAACGCATCTTTCTTGCGTCACAGTTGATTTCTTAGTTGTCATCAGCGTTACTAGGTGTATGCATAAGTACCTGTTAAGTTGCCTCGTTTAATGCTGTTTCGTTTAACGCTGGCACTTATTACTGTATTATAAGCGGTGATTGATTCGCATCAATAGCCAGATCAAGTAATTTATGAAGGACAGCTCTATGTACCCTATCATCCATGAATGTTTGGGATTTCTTAAGTAAAAGAAACTCAACTGCAGGAAGTGTTTTCATTCATTTGTTAATGTCACATTTAACTGTCGTTTTAATGTTTTACTTTATTTAGGCGCTTTTTTTTTGACATCAAAAAAGCATTTTGACAGTTGTCAACATCCTTAAAATAAAAAAAAAACAAAGAAAAAACAAAAAAAGCACTGTCAACACTAAGAGCACTGTGTAGATACGAAGATTTGTATGCAGAGAGGCAGGCCAGTTGCTTGATTTTGGGGGAGCATTGGAAACAAAAGGAGAACAAAAAAAGAAAAAACAAAAACATGTGAGAATTACAGAAGAAAAAAGGGTTTTTTTTTGTTTAAAGAGAACTTTGGAAACAAACACGCGCAAATATGGAGAATTTTGTAACTCTCATCCTTATGACATAGAAAATATTTTCTAATAGCAAAAACAACAACAACAACAACAAAAGCTACTAAAATGTTTGCAATAAACATGGAATGGGGAATAAAAAGCAGCAACAACAAAAAGAAAATAAAAAACAAAACGAATGAAAGGAAAAGAAAAGAAAAAAATAGACTGGAAATCTATACTTTAAAGACGAAAAGAAAAAAAATCCATATTTCATGGAAAATTTAAGAAAAATTAGAGAAAACCAATGAAAAGAAAATAGAAAATCATAAAAAAAATCTGTTAAATGATTACGTTGTACGTACATTTTTTTCAAATACAAATAATATAGTCACACACACACATACACACACATGCACGGTGTAATTAATTAGAAAATATTTAAAAATTTTGCCTCTAAAAGCTAATAAAAGTTCATTCCTCTCTCGTTCTCTTTCTGTTTGTTCTGTGTGTGTGTATGTACGTGTGTACGTGTGTATGTCTGCATATAATAAAATAACCATGAAAAATTACAAACAAATCATGTGCACAAGTATCCCTGTAGGAAATAAAGTAGTCGATTGATAATAACAACAAATTGGTTTAAATCTCATGCAGATATCAACCAAACATATTGAATAGAGACAAAAGTAAGAATGAAAAAAGGAAAATAAGAAAATGTAAGAAAATATTGCAAATTTATAATAAAATCTATAGTTCCTTAATATACCAAATCTATACTTGTACTAGCAATTATGATGGGCATTTATCTGAGCACTGCTGGTAAGTATCTTGTACAATCGTAAAAATATGCCTCATTATTTATGTTGTATTTTAACAGATAAAGGTACAAAAAATTTGATGTTAAATTTTCTGAAATGAATGCCAAATTATTAGAAATAACAGATAAAATGAAAATATGTTTTGTCTAACAAAATAACACGATTTTCTGATAAATATTTATATTTCAAGGCGAAATTAAGGGGCTCAAAATGAGATTATAATGGCAGCATTGCCTACCCAAAAAGTAGTGATCGAAAGCCTTGTTCGACAGGAAAATGTTCGACGCAATGTGGCAATTAAGACTACTTTTGCAATAAACACCCTCGTGGACCTGAAAGCTCTCAATGATAACATAATCGATGAAAATCAGCAAATTTATATGAGTTTTTATTCGTCTCTACTTTTATCATTTTCTAAATTTTTGTGCATTTTTTGCCATGAAATTATCACTGAAAGGGAAATGCCAAAAATTTTTAACGACAATTTTATCTCTGCAATTGAATCTTGCTATAAATATTGATGGCACTTATGGCAAAAAGAGCTTGAAGGATTACAAAAAAGTTTTTAATGCATTAATGGATGCACTTCGGCCTCTCTGTGATGAGCCAGACAAAGAATTACGCAACGCCTTAGCCGTTATTGAAAAACGGAATTTTCATCACGTTTGTGTTGGAAAAAAACTTCTTTTTATTACAACTTTTATTTTAAGTCCTGAAATGTACATGAATTTTCTTTTAATTTAATTAATTTTTTTTTTGTATTATAATAATTATTTCTATAAATAAATATATGTATATTATATAATATAAATAAAACTGTTTAAAATTGAATATAAAAAAAAGTGTTTTTTAAATAATTTAATGTAAACTAATATTTAAATTAATTATATTTTATTTAACTGCAAATTGGTTGAAAAATAAGTAATTTGTAGTCAATTTAAAAGTCATGCAGAGATGACCAATTGACTACCGCTTAGGGCATGCCTATGTTAAAATAATGAGTCGGCAACAAGGAAAAAAATCACTTAATCAACTAGTTGTGCTTAATAAAAAAACCAGTTTCAAGTTACTTTAAAATTAGTTTGATTTCCTACAGGCAACCATGAAAAATTACAAACAAATCATGTGTGTATGTGTAGATATGTATGTGCACAAGTATGTGTTTCTTTGTTACAAGTGTGTGTGTGTTTGTACTGGGTAGTAGTGAAATACAAAAAAAAAATTTTTTTTTAATGCATTTTTTTTTCATTCTTTTGTAGCCGTTAATTTAGTCGCTGTTAAATTCTTTGTTGTCGCGGGGATTTGCCTCCCCGCCCTCCCCTATTAGTTATTAGTTAACCTAACATGGTTTTCTCTTGGCTACAATAGACTTTTTCTATTTTTTTTTTGTTTTTTGTTTTCTCTATTTTTGCTGTTTTTGCTGATTTTTTTTTCAATTCTATTTTTCATTTCAATTTCCATTTTGCAATCGAAAGACTACAAAACTTCAAATTATCTTCGAAAACAATAACACACAACCAACAACAACAACAATAAAAACAATGGCGAGAAACAGTTCAGTTCGTTAGTATTTTTTCTGTGTTTAAATGCAAGCAGCCATCATGGTTTTGCTGTTGTTGTTGTTTGACGTTTCTGTATTTCGTTTTTTTGTTGTTTGTTTGTTTTAATACCCTACTCTATGGCATATACTAACTCTCTCTCTCTCTCTCTCTATAGGTTCATATGCCTTTCAAACAGGGTTTACAAACCGTGTAGCAATTCTAGAATAATTTGCCTGTATTTAGCACAAGTAAGGCGGGCATAGCCTGGAGAGAGGGAGAGAGAGACCTAGAAAACATCTACTAGGAGTAAGTAATGGATACGGTGTCTCTTGTGTTGCCCTTCCATAGGTTTCGTTGGATGTGCTTTTAGAAGTACTTCCTGTAGAGGTGATAGTCATAGTGTCTGCGAAAGGAAGTTCTCTGAGTTTATTTGAAGGGTCTTGGCTCGTCTTTCGATAGAGGACAGTTTGGTTTATGCCACTATTTTGAAGATTAAAGATCAGGGAATTTGGTTTCAGCAAACCTTTGTGGTGGCCTCTGAAAACAGGGAACAATTTTGAGGTGTTGGCAATTTACTTGGTAGTTATCCGATCATGGATCGTTTGAAAATGGAGGCAGACACTGGTACACTAATGCGAAAGTCTGCTTTACGTATGAGGCAGTAAGTGTAGTGTATTCCAGACTAATTTGTAGTGCACTAGGTTCCAATTGCTCTGCTTAAACTGGACATTTAGTGGTTTCTCTGTCCATTGAATAATGGCATTCTAATTTAGCAAGACAAATACAGTAGGACCCCGCTTAATGCGGATGGGGTTCCCTTAAATCGCCTGCTGTATTGATACTTGTTGTAAACGAGTGTAACTGAAGCAGCCACGCTTAAAGTTTGCCCAAGAACATATCGATTGGCCAAATGAAAAAATGGAAAAACCTACTGTGAACTGACGCAAGTAAAATTGTTTTATTTGGTGGTACTAGGTCTAGATAGTATGTTAGACGTCTGTCCAACACCGAAACGACAGTTAAACATGGTGATGCAAAACTAATGATATGAAGAAGCTTTTCATATAATGACGTAGGCCAAATCCAATCCATTAGAAGCATAATGGATAGGTAAGTTTATGTCGGCAGTGATGCTATCATATGCAGAGTGGAATATGTCTTTAAAATGGATATGCCAACAAGATAATTAGCAGAAACACACTAGCAAATTGGAAAATTAGTGGTTTCAGGTGGTAGGGTAGCCAGCTTAGTCATAATGTACATAATTGGTCATTACAACCCTTCAGTCAGGATTATAGACTTAGTTTCTAACACTACTTATGTTTGTGTGTGTTAATTTTTATACATAAGTGGCGGGACCTACAGTTTAAAGTCGATTCCGAACGACATATTTTTGAGAAACGAGAAATCTGCTCAAAGGAAATCGCCAAAAAATATTTTTTGTATTTTATTTTGATGTCTAGCCTGGGACTCGAACCCTGGCTTTACGTCTAATAAGCCAGCATACTATCTACTAGACCACGACGACTTCAGCTTAGTCGCCTGACCTTAATCCCATAGAACATCTGTGGGGGAGATGTTAAAAACTATGTTGCAGAGAAGCAACCTTCAAATGCCAAAGAACTATGGATCACAGTGCCCGATGCTAAGGTCTTATTGACTCAATGCCAACCACATGCTAAAATAGCTATGCTAGCTAAGATAATTTGAAGCTTTCCTGAGTTTTGTTTAAAAACTATGACGTTGTGCACTAACATTGAAGTCGCCGTGGTCTAGTGGGTAGTGTGGTGGCTTATTAGACGAAAGACCTGGATTCGAATTCCAGGTCAGACATCAAAACTAAAAATATTTCTTCGGCGACTTCCTCTCAGCTGATTTCTGACAAAAACTCTGAGAGTAAAAAACCTGCCATGAAAAGCTTCTCAAAAATCTGTCTACTTTGAACTGTAGTTCCCGCCACTCCACTCCAGAATAAAATTAACGCACAGAACATAAGTCGTGTGAGAAGCTAGGTCGTCATCCTGACTGAAGGCTTGTAATGGCAAATTATTTTGAAGGAAAACTGTATTTGCATGAAATATTTTTTTTGTTTTTATGCGTTAAACGGAACAGCATTAAGCGGGGTCTTACTGTATATTTTCCAAAGTCGCAATGAATTTAGCCCTTTCAGCACTGGAACCTATTGGAATGGATCTCCCGAGTTAAGTGGGGTCTTACTGTACCACAGGAATGCCAATTGACTCTGATGGATACTCATAGGCAAAAATGTCTCAAGTATTATACTCTAGGAAGAAGACAATCAAAATGTCAATGAACTGCACAGGGGTACTTGCCATATTAGAAGCTTGAATTGTCACGAATGCCAAAAAGAATCAAAGTAAACACCATTTTTAATTTCTACATTTTGTACAGTGTAGAGTATACCGTATGATCATTACAATGTGATTTTGTTAAGCTTTAAGGTTTAATTATTCGTGACTTAAACATAATCATATAAATCAACTGTTTTAACCAACTTTAGGGACATCACTGGTTTCGATTATAGGTGACTTATCATAATGCCATAGTCCATAACCATAAACAGCTGTTTGGTGAATTTACTTACATGTATACACATTTTTTTTTTGTTTACTTTTGTACTTTTGAAAAATCCATATGTGCAATTAATGTAAACAGCTGTTTATGGCCATGACAGCACTGATTGATGCTAATAGTAAGTTTACGGTTATGGATTATGTTACAACTACAGCATTATGGTAAAGTCACGACTAATTGAACCTTTAACATAAAAGAATGGACAACCAGAGAGAGAGAGAGAGAGAGGAAAACAATTTTTTTGAAAAACTTGTTTAGTTTTCTACTTTTTTTTTAATACACCCAGTAAGAGAACATTTTATTTTTTCGTTTCTTTCATAGTTTAATGTTATTGTTGTTGCTATTGTATTAACAAATTACCGTTAAAAATGTTTAATATTGCCTATGTAAGGCAATAAACAACAAACATTAGAGATAGACATTGACACCACGCCAGTGAACGAGTGAGTGAGTGAATGAGTGAGTGAGTGAGTGTTTAGAATTGACAACAACAAGAACAAGAACACGAACCAAAAAAAAACGAACAAAAAACAGAAAATGATGGCAGAAAATCCGAAACGTACATATACCGTTATTTGACAGTATAAACGAGGGAAATGTGAAAACAAATGAAAAGAAACACTGGGTTGTAGCTTTAAAAGTTTGTTTAGAAAAATGGAACAAATGTTCCAAACAATATTGTTTTTCCCAATTAAAAAAAAAGATTTCAAAATTACAGTGGCACACAAAACATTGAAATTTTCTGTTCCTTGATAGTTTTTCCTTTCATCTCTTTTTGAATTTTCTGATTCTCAATAAGTTAACACGATGCTTCGTTCAATGTTTTCGTCAAACAATCACTGAATTCCGTTAGGTTGGGCTTGCAGGTAATAAACGAATTTTCTAAATGACATTTCCAGCTCCGCAACCCAGATAAGTATCGTTCTAAGACTTCCCAAGACTGGAAACGATCTTGTCTATGCTTTGTAATTTACAAAAATTCTCTATTTTCTATGCCTCGCCTCTTTTAATTTGTTTTCTCAGTTGGATTGGAGTTCTTGTGATATTTCAAAGCCGTTGTAGTTCAGTAGAATATTTGACCCCACTTAACGCTGTTTCAGTATTAAGCGGTAGTATTGAGATTCTTCAAAATCGCACGTTTACACATACACACGGTTACAAAAGTATACATACGGTTAAGAAATTTCATAAATTTCTGAATGCAATGCAAAAGACCGTCTTAAAATGTCAGACAATTATAAAGGTTTTCAACGAACGCGGATTGGTTCTTTTGTGGGCCTGTCTAGGCCTGTGCAGTTCCACAAAGATTAACAAACTTCAGAAATTTTTTAACCAAGACCGATTTAAAATCGAGGCAAGTTGTCAGACAATTATAAAGATTTTCAACGAAAACGAATTTATTAAAAAAAGTTCTGAAATTTGTTAGCCGTATGTTTACTTTTGTAACTGTGTGTATGTGTGCAAATGAATCGACCAGCAGGGTGTATATTTTTCAATGCTCTTTTGTTAGTTGGTTCAGAACAAAGATTTTCCGAAATCGCAATGTATTGACGTGTATACTCGTCGTGGTGGCAGTAGGAAAGCAGAAGAACTCGATCGATATTCTTTTCCGTATTTGCGTATCTTTTAGTAGAAATCAAGCAGAGATGGTGGATAAAATAAAGAAAATGGAATAAAACACGAGACACAACATTGTGAAAATTGTTAGGTTAGGTTAGGGGACGTGTACTTGTCAATTCTGACAAGTACAGTACTCGGTGGTCGAATTGACCCATTGTACTACGTCCTAGCTTCTCACACCACTTATGTTGTGTACGTTAATTTTATATATGAGTGGCGGGACCTACAGTTTAAAGTCAACTCCGAACGACACATTTTTTTTTTTTTTTTGAGAAGCATTCCATGGCAATTTTTTACTCACAGAGTTTTTGCCAGAAATCTGCTGAGAGGAAGTCATCGAAAAGTTATTTTCAAATTTTCGTTTTAATGTCTGACCTGGGATTCGAACTCGGCTCTTTCGTCTAAAAAGTCAACACACTACCTACTAGACCACGGCGACTCTTAAAATTTATAGGGTCTTCTTGTCTTTTAATTTTGTTTTAGATTTTTGACTAAATTTTTACTCTGAAATTCCCAGCACAACAAATGAACGCAGCGCTTTTGGCCCGCGTAGCAGTCAAACGGACCACGGCGACCTCAAAGTGAGTGAAAATTGTTAACTCTTAGACATTCACTTTGTCGATTGGCAAAAAAGAAAATTTGCTAATACAAAAGCCTGCATGTTACAATATATTTAAAGTAGGACGAGTATACTCGTCTTGGCAGTACGAAATAACCTGTCCAAAACGAGTATTCTCGGCTTTTAATTTGTATAAAATAATTAGAGTTTAAGGTAAAGTTAATAGTGGTAACTCTAGTATCCTTTATGTTATTAACACCCTCTCTCTCTCCCACTCTTGCGGTATTGGGATTGAGCAAAGATTTTACCGTAAAAATTGGAAAACCGAACGAAAAAAATTTAAGAGTTTTCGTGGTCTTTTGAGTTTTATTCGTTTTGTGTTTATTAATTTAACAAAAACGCAAATGTTTTATTTTTTAATTTTATTTTTTGTTGTTGTTGTTGTTATTTTATTTAATTTTTATTTTTTTTTTGTGTTTAAATATTCGTACAAACTTTTCAATTTAAGTGCAATAAACAAATGAACGCAAAAAGAGAAAAAATTAGCAAAAAAAATCAGAAAAAAAATGAAACGAATAACAACAAATAATTACGGTGCACGAGAATACACGTACGAAGCTTGTACATAAAAAAAATTCAAATAAAAAAAATACAAAAACAACAAAAAAAAATCAAATAAAATATTGGGTACATAAATATGTACAACGAAAACGACATCATCATATAAACGAGTAAATAACAGTTTCTATATCAATAAACTTTATATATTATATGTACATACTTAAATACATATACTATATGTATGTATGTATGTTTGTAGGTTCGGCATACATAAAGAGAGAATTTCATTTAAAAGAGCAATAGATTGGTTAGATTGAATTGTTTGTGTATGTGTGTGTGTGTGTGTGTTTTTCTACATTTTTTTTTCTTTTCTTTAGAAAAAAAAACAACAAAAAAATGATGAAATATTCGCATTAAAATGTTTCGGATTAACTGTAAATACCTATTTTGCTTGTAATTGTTTTTGACCGTTTTTAAATTATAAATTGTGGTGTTATTGCGTGTGTGTGTGTGTATAGTATACTGTAGTGTTGCTGTTTTGAATGTTTTTAAAGCAAAATCGATTAATTTTTTCTTTTTTCTTCCCTTTGTTTTCGTCGCATTTTGAAAAATAGGTTGTAACCAGCAACTGTCAAGCTGAAGTTTGTATTTTTTTTTTCCATGCGATGTGGTAAATTTTATTAAAAATAATTCACCTCTCACCCAAAACGGGTAAATCTATGAAAACCGCATTTCATACAAATGTCTACCAAAGCAGGCATATGTATTTCAATCGTATTTCAAGAGAACTCTTTACATGACAATGCGACCAACTCGAGTACACTCGAAAGTTTTCATGGTCATTGTATTAATACACGAATAAGAAAACAATCTTATTAGAACAAACAATATCCCACTAACAATTAATGCTATGTCAGGACAATATAGTCTTTGATTTTAATATACATACAGTCAATGACATAAATGTTCGTAAATGAGTCGATTTTTAAAAATTCTTTTAATCTGATCCCCTTAATACTTAGATCACACTTAGGCTAGGTTAGTTTAGGTTAGGAGGACCGACAAGTACAGTACCCGGCGGTCGAAATTGACCCATTGTACAATGTCCTTAAAGAAGAAAGAAAATAGAGGATATAGGATGATTCGAGGCAATGTAGGTAAGAAACCGACACAAAACAAAAGGGAATAAGAGCACGTCTACACTTATGAAGGCCTAGCACATCTCAACCAGCACTAGATACTAATGAATCTGTGTAGAGCCTTAATGTCGGCTATCGACACAGAACTTAAGCTCTCAAAGAAGGCCCTGCCAAGGGTTCTTAACCTCAAACAAGGGCTATTTAGTTACAGAGGAGGTGTTTGACAGTCTCCAACTCCTCCTCATCGCAACATACCCTGCAGTAGTCCAGCTAGGATCTCTTCCACATCCCCGTCAGCGACCTAATCTCGCAGTATCCCATGATAAAACCGACAACCAACCTTAAGCTGGCCTTAACACAGCCCCGCAGTCAATTCCAAGATCACATTTATATTCTACCGAATATGGAATACAAATCTAATGTACATACTGGTAGCTTGAACTTCATTTTGGGGGCTTTTTCACCGTGTACAGAAGAGGGCGAAAGTGCTCATTAATCTAACGATTCATTACAGCACCGTCGTAATTCGTTCTTCAGCCGAACTAGCAGTATGTGGAACTATCTTTCTGTAGAGAAACTTAAAGTTAAATTTCTAGTACAAAAACTTATGTCCTTGACTGTATACAATCAAATCTAAACTAGATGACCCGTGCGAATATTTTGCACCGTTAGTTGTCGTTTTTGTAACTTAAAAATAATTGCCAAAACAGCTTTTTACAACTTAATATGCATCTTATATATAACTAACTTAGTAATAAACGGCATTATAGTAAAAAAAGGTATTGCCAGAATGGATTTTAATACATGCATACTATATTATGTAGAACTGCATTACTATTAAGCGACCCTGTATTAGCACACTTGAACAAAAACATACAATCATAATGACACCAAAATTATCATGCAGTTCTATATAAAATATAATTTTTATCAATGAAAATATTAATTTTTCAATTTCTAATTATTTTTCGCCATTAGTATTAGATATAAGCTTTAAAATGAGATATCATTCATTAAATTTGATGCGGTGGTATGGGAGATATAATATATAGGATGATGATGTTCTCCATACACAATAAATGTTTGAACGAACGATTGGACAGGCACATCGCAAAAGAAAACGTAATCACTACATAATGAATCCAATATAAACGATTAAATATTTAGCCAAACACACATACACACACACACATACATCTAGTAAGCTTTACTACAATTGTATGTACCCATATAAAAGTGAAAATATATTAAGAAAGACGAGCATTTACGAGTAGGCAGGCAGGCAGGCGGCAGTCGTTAGTCGGTAGTTGAATAGTTTTAAAGATTTTGTAGTTTTGCCGTTATTATTTTTATTATTGATGTTAATGATGATGATGACGATGATGGTGTTGTTATTGTATTCGATTGTTTTTGTTGTTCCAAATACATGCAGCAAAAAAATCAACAACAATATCAAAGTAAAATAATTGCGAGATTTTGTTTTAAAATTTCAAATACCCGTTAGTTTTAAGGGGCAGCAAAAACTTACGGAGAGCAAGAGAGCAAGAAATAAAACTTGATTAGTTACAATTTATTGTTGTCGCTACTACTACAACTACAAATTGTGTGCGCTTATTTACAGTTTTATTTCATTTTTTTTTTCTCTTTTCTTTACGGTTATTTTTAGCACATTCAAATATGACTTTCACCACAAAAACTTTATTGATTTATTTAAATTGTATTGTATTGTATTGTACAATACAATATAAAGAATTTAATTATTAAAAATAATAATTATAATTGCATTAAAAGAAAAGAAAAACAAAAACAAAAATAACAAGATTTCTTTAATTCTCGGTGTTTTTTTTTTTTGTATATTTTTAATATACACACCCTTTTCAAAATTAATCTCATTAATGGTGGGCAATTCTCATGATGTTTATACAGTTAAACACAAAATTAATTCACAGCAATTTTTGTTTTTAGAAATAAAAATAATTTCCTTTTCGTAATTCATTTTCTTCTTATAACTCATTTCGTTTACTAAAATAATAATAAACACTCATGGTCATAATTATAGCTACAGTTGGAATTTCAAAAAGTAGAAAAATTTTATAAATTTTTTACTCAAAAATCAAATTTTAACTTGTTTTACGACTTCAAATGTAAAGATAAATAAAACCCACACAAATCTGTGATATTTGAACATGGTTTTTTTTATCACACATCTTAAAATTGAATAAAAAGAGACAAAAATTCCATTAAAACTTTTTACTCAGATTATGAATTTCATTAATTTTATATATAAAAAAAAAAAAATATTAACTCTATGGCTATTATTTCGGCCATAATTCAAATTGTAATTGACAGATTAAGTGTTCGAAAGAAAGGATCAAAAAATTTATTGTCCATCCATTCACAGAGAAATGTTAACGTTGAACATAATCTGTAAGTAAATTGTACCGTAAGACATAGCAAATGTTAAATGAAGATTATGAAACAGTGGGTGACAAAATATTTGTTTGGCAAACAAAATTCTATGGAATTAAAAAAAATCACATAAAAAATCAAAACGATAAATAAAGAATGTTACAATAAAACTGTTAAAGATAATTAAAATAACGATTTTTGACTCATTATATGAAAAATTAAGTGATAAATCTTATCAGGAGCATTTTAAAGTTTGTAAAAAATAAACTTTAAACTTTAAATTTAATCTATTTAAAAAGACAAATTTGCGGAAACGGCAGAAAAATTGTAGAAACGGCAGAAAATATTGTTAAAATATTATGTGGCATGTGATGTGTTTTCTATCTGGTTTGCTAAGATAGTTCGTTGATAGAGCTTTAGCATTTTTGATGAAAGCCCTTGATTCAGACCCAGTCTCAGACATTGCGAAAAAATGAAGAGGAAACAGTGTTTCTTTCGCGACTTCCCTAAAGTAGTCTTCTGGTAGGAACTCAGTAAATAAAACTGCTATGAATAGATGCATAAATACCAGACTTTTGAAGTTGATTTTAAGCATTAAAGGTTCAGCCATTTGTGGATAAAATTAACACACACAGAACAGGGTTGATATGAAAAGCTAGTTTGTAATACTAACTAAAGTGTAGTAATGGCCAATTATGTACATAAGTACGTATGTATATACAAAGGTGGCCTTATAATTAGAAACGATTTAACAATATGCGTGTCTGTAAATTTATTATCACAAGCCATGGTTATAGTTTGGAACCGAAATGTTTAAAAAAGATGCGCGTTTCTGAAACAGAGTTCTCTGAAGTGACGAATCCAAGTTTAATTTGTTCCTATCTGATGGAAAAACTTGTGTAAGACATCCTCCAAACAAATCCCTTGATTTTAGGTACACAGTGAACACTGTGGTGGCTCTATTATGGTCTGGTATGGATCTAATTATAAGAATTGAAGGAATAATGGACCAATATTAATATAAAAGCATTTTGGAAAATGTAATGGAATCGTATTCCTTTGAGAATAAATCTGTCTATTACATTTTTCAGCAAGACAATGACCCATTAGTGAGGTGTTGACTTTCGGGTCAAAATATTGATGTTCTGGACTGGCCATCCCAAATTCCTTATCTCAACCCAATTGAAAATTGATGGGCAATTGTTAAAAGAGATCTTAATGCCAAAAAAAACCCTCAAAATAACGATGAATAGTTTCAGCAGGTCCAAAAAAGCTGGCAAAACACATCAGAACAAACATGCCAACGTTTGATACAAAGTTTGCCGAAAAGATTTGCAGATGTTGTTCAAAACAAAGGCTATTCGAGAATTTTTTAAGATATTTTTAAGCTGTTTGCAAGAATATTTTCTGTTTCTAATTATATAGCCAAACTGAAATTGTTTTTTTTTTTTTTTTTTGTTTTTAGCTAAGATTTTTAAAAAGGATATTGAGCTGTGAATTTTTTTATTTTAAACTTCAAGCTAACATGTAGTACTACTATCCTTTTAAAAAAATAGTTTTAAAATGAGTAACCAAGTTTTGAAAGTAAAATAACAAACAGACATCCTGCTAAGGCATTTCTAATTATAAGGCTATTACTGTATATACATAGAAAGTGTTTCAAACGGACAAAAAAATCGATGTTATCTTACATATAATTTTTTTTTTATTTAAAATAAATAATAGGAAGCTCTTAACGAGAGAGCCGAATTCCTGTACAACTCAATACACAGATAAGGATCTCTCTAATAAAACGATAACGTTATAAAAAAATAATTCAAAGACACTATCTGTTAATTTATTAAATAATTTTTATTATAATTTGTATTATTACTAATTCAAAAGGCGTTTATTAATTGTCACCCACTGTATAATTGCCATTTGTTGTTTAGACATAAACAAAATTGAAACATTGCAATGCTTGTGTTTATAAATGGCGTTTACAGATCATTAGCTTATATGAGACAGTAATACTCGTGTGTACAAGAATATGTGAGTGTATGCGTGTTTGTGTGTGCCTAAGTAAATTAATGCAGACAACGAGTGGCAGACGAACGAAAACTCAATCAAACGAAGCTGATGTGACACATAAACACAGTAAAACAAAAACAAAAAAAGTAGAAGAAGAAGTAGAAAAAAAAAATCAAAACAAATAAAATAAATTAAGAATACACACATACATACATAGTATAAAATAGAAACAAAATGAAAATAAAAATGGAAATAAAACTAATAAAAGAAAATACAAAAACAAAAATAGAAATAAAAATAGAAACAGAAAGCGACCACAATAATTGTAACAAAAAGTAAATGAACGAAGAGATAATAACTTCACTAGAAGCGAACGTAATGAGAGATATTATATGCATATGTGTGTGTGTGTATATATATATGTATGCATGTGGGTATATGCAAATGATTTCATTATTATTACCGTAAAATATTTCAAATATTAATTTATAAATAAATTTTTATACAGAAAAATAATAATTTTTTTTTTTTAAATAAATTGTTGTTGTTGTAGTTAAACGTTGATTTTTTTTTTATTATTATAATTTCCCGTTTATTGTGATGAAGCATAAGCAAATTGAGTCTAAAAATTTAGTTGCAAAGTTAAAAATGCTTTAAATATGTACTTACAGGTAGTACATATGCAGTTACGGACAAAAAAATAGGCTCAGACAATACCGTTTGACATTTCATGAAAAAATTTTTATTTTTCTTAAAAATTATGCGAAGTATGCTTCGGGTCATTATCTTGCTGGAATTGCCATTTTAGGGGCAATTCTTATTCAGCATAGGGGAGCATCGCTTCATTTAGTATCTTGACATAAAGGTTTTTATCCATATTTCCCTTTATCCATATTATTACCACCACTAAACTTGAAGGTTTTAGTGGTGTATCGGGGGTTATATTCAGCATTTTTTGGACGTCTCATCCATGTTTTTCCAACTTTCCCAATCAAATTTATCTTCTATTCGTTCGAGCATAGTACGTTTCTCCATTTTTTTATACCTTCTGGACCGTCCCAATCTAGATGTGCTTTTGCGAAAGAAATTCTATTTTTACAATGATGTCTCGTCGTTAAGACTGGGACTTTTTTTGGCTGATCTCCCGAAGAGGTTTTTTTTTCTAGCAATCGTCTTCTAACTGCTCGTGCGGAAATATCAAGCCCCAACTGTACTTGATATAATTATCAGTTTTGGCAGCAGGTTTCTTCCTTGGTTTAGGAACTGCTCATGCATTACGGGCAAAGTGTTGAGATCTCCCAAGCATATCAGCTATTTTCCTTTGCGAATAGCTTGCGACAGTTAACTTTTTAACCACAGATCGTTCGTCAACGGAATAATGTTTTGCCCGTCCCATATTTAAAAAAAAAATTCTCGACTTTTTTTTCTTTTAATTTATTTAATGATATTAACTAATTGAACGAATTTATTTTCAATAAGAATTATTCAAATTTAAAGTGAAATTGCCACTGAGTCTATATTATTGTCTACTCTCATTACTATCGTTTTGATTTCAATGGATCGTACCAGACTGATAATTTTTTCTTTTTTTTTAAAGGATGGCACACTGTTTTTTTGTAGCAAAATACTTGAAAAAAAAAACGTTACAATTTGTCACAACTGGGGAAAAACTAAAATTATTGGCAAAAACTTGATTTGTAAAAATATTGTCACGGTGAGCTTATTTGTTTGCCCGTAACTGTATATATAGATACATATACATCCATATAAATGTTTGTTTATATTTGTGTATGTGTGTGTGTGTGTATAGGTATGTAAAAGAAAAACAAAAAAAAAAATTTTTTTTTAAATAAAAATTAATTTAAATCACAATAAATAGTGAAAACAACACAATCATCCCATAAATAAACAATAATCATGTACGTACGTATATGTATAATATGTACAATACATAGTACATACACCCAGTCACAAAAGTGTATGCACGTACGATTAACAAATTTCACAAATTTCAGAACCTATGCAACGTAAAAGATCGTCTTAAAATCCAGGAATGTTGTCAGATAATTATAAAGATTTTCAAAAAATTTCTGAAATTTATTAACTGTGTGTATACTTTTGTGACTGAGTGTATATTTATTATTATTATTAATGTTGTTTTTAGATAATAAAAACAACCGCTATACGATTGCAGGCACAAGAAAGCTTAGGAAGATGAAATGGAGAGATTTTTTTTTTACTTGGCTTGCCGAGTGAGTAAATGAAAAGAAAATTAAAATTAAAAAAATTGTAATGTTCGCATACGCACACACACTTACATACATAGCATTCCCCTCTCTGTAACTCACCACTATACCGTTAATAATAAAAAAAAAATACGAGAAACATAAACAATGATCGCATACAATTTTATCAATAAATTTTATGGATTTTTTTGTGATTTTTCTCCACTACATTATTGTGTACGTTGTAAAAATGTTTTATGTTCTACAATTTAAATTTAAAATAATAACAACAACATAATTAACTAATGTTTATATGGTGAGGAGAATATAAAACAACAATACGTACCATACATATGTATGTATCAGAGATCAGTAATGAATCGTTTTTTCACTACATATAAGTACTCATGTAATTTTGATTATACGTAAGAATAAAAATTGAAATTCAACTCGACTCATTCGTACTCTCTACAACATTAATTTATAACTACAGATTGCAATGAGTATGAGTACAACGTTGAAATGTTTTTGATTCATACGCCTACTCATTGAGATTCATAAATTTAGAAAAGTACTTATAATATGTACTTACAAATAATTCGATTGACTCAAATCATTAAACAAAATTTACAGTCTTAGCTGTTGTTGCATGTACAAAACAAAGAAGAAAGAAAAAGACAAACAGCAAGCAAAGTAAACTCACAACCTTCTTGTGAGTGTTGTAGTTTCCCTATGCGAATCATACTTATTTCAAGCATCGTGTAAATGTTAAGTAAAGGAGAGAGTACACTTGAAAATATTCCAACCAATTTTCCTTTGGGTTATACACATCTTTCTCACAAATACACTTACATTTGTATTATGTTCTCTTTGTGGCGTCGTCTGCTTATAAATGATTCGATTGATTCGAATTATTCATTAAAATTTACAGTCTTAGTTGTTGTTGCATTTACAAACAAAGAAGTAAGAAAAAGACAAAGACAGGCAAGCAAATCAAACCCACAACCTTCTTGTGAGTGTAGTGGTGTTAGTACTCGAATCATACTTATTTGGTGCTTCGTGTAAATGTTAAGTAAAGGAGAGTCGAAGTCAACAACATCGTGCTTGTTGTTAAGTATAAGAATGATAAGTGCTTCAAACTTTAAATGTGATTACATAGCATGAGTGTGATATTAAAATAAGTATGAATGCGTGCGTATAAGGAATTATCAGGAATTATAAGTAGGACTCATCTTTTTGAATACTTATTGCTGTTCTCTGGTACGAACATAACAATCATTATCGAACTCTTTGTAGGCCCATGTTCTTTTTCAAATTAAATTTCAAAATTGATTTTCCCTGGCCTTGATTTTTTTGCTTAGCTATGGAGCAACAATTGCCAACAAATCTTCAGGCGTATGAATATTTTATTTGAATATTAATTATACGCCATCGTGTCCTTTTTTAGTTTCATCAAGAGAAAGTCAGAAATGCATGGAGTAAACTTTTTTGAAAGCAATTGCCGTTAATTCTTAGGAGTGACAATGCATGAGAAGAAACGAATATATTGTTAAAGGAAGCGTAGAGTAGACTGCAGTGTTTTTGGGGAGATTTGAAGATTTCAACGGCATATTAAAGTTCTGCATGGAAAGCGTTAATTTTTTGGAATTTCGTTGAAGCTTACAAGTCATGTTGCTATCAAACATTTATGATTTTACAATTTTAATTCGTTTTAATTTGTCTATACACCACGAGTATTCTTTCAGATTTATGTATTCTTGCATTACATTTACCAGGCAATTAAGCAGCAACAATTTCTATTGTATTTCTAGTATAAAAAATAAGACAAAAACAACAACAAAATGCTTTTTTTTTTTGATAATTTTTGACATAAAATTTATTTCAGTTGACCTCAATTAGATTCTCCATTTTGTTTTGTGAATCCGAAGCATAAATTTAGAAAAAATACTTACAAACAATTCAAGTGACTCGAATCATTTATCAAAATTTACTGGCTTATTTGTTGTTGCATTTACAAAAAAAGAAGATTAAAGAAAAAAAGGACAGACAAGCAAAGCAAATACACAACCTTCTAGCAAGAATTGTGGTGTTCGTACTCGAATCATACTTATTTTGTACTTCGTGTATAAGATGAGTCACGGAGGTTCGAAATGAACAACATCGTGTGTATTGTTAAGTATGAGTATGATGAGTATTTCATATTATTAAATAAAATGATTTAAAAATGAGTATGAATCCGTATAAGTATCACAAACTTTAAGTACGACTCGAATCTATTCATTGTTTTAAATACTTATTGCTGATCTCTCTGAGACTTGACTAGAAATTACAACATCATACGACCATTGAATTATTTAGAGATTGTACCCAAGCAAGCTACGATTTTTAAGAGGAATACATACATACATAATTGGCCTTTACAACCCTTCAGTCAGGATTACGACCTAGCTTCTCACACCACTTATGTTGTGTGCGTTAATTTTATACATGAGTGGCGGGACCTACAGTTTAAAGTCGACTCCGAACGACAGATTTTTTGAGAAGCTTTTCATGGCAATTTTTTTACTCTCAGAGTCTTTGCCAGAAATCTGCTGAGAGGGAAGTCGCCGAAGAAATATTTTTCGTTTTGATGTCTGAGTTAAGAGGAATTGCCAATTTAATTTCACCTAATTTAATAATATTGATGGGAAAATTTGTGTATGTACATTAGAGCGACTCGATGTACCCTCCTAAAAATGAACCTTGGACTTTTTTAAGACAACATTTCAAATATTTCGGCTCCAGATTCGACCTCTCGTGAGCTGGACCATTTTGAAAAAGGGTCTATTTTTGAATATTTTGTTAATTTATGGATCTGTTTCTTTACTAACATATACAACATCTATATCATAGGAAAGATTTTTTTAAGGCGCTTCCAACAGTGTATTCAAGGCCGATCATCCATGTCCTTTTTTTTAAAGATATTCAGTAAAAAAATATGGTTTTTGAATTTTTTGTTCGGGATTGTTTGTAATAAAAATGCCATATGATAATTTAATCTTCAGACGATTTAATTAAATACGGGTCTCAGCTTTTTTTGAAATTCGCGTTTTGTAGTAGTTGTACGTTGTAGTTTTGTAAAAACTTAAAAAAAAACCTTTCTTATGATATAGATATTGCATATATTGATAAAGAAATAGATCGACAAATTAACAAAATATTCAAAAATAGTCCCTTTTTCAAAATGGTCCAGCTCACGAGAGGTTGAATCTGGACCCGAAATATTTGAAATGTTGTCTTAAAAAAGTCCAAGGTTCATTTTTAGAGGGGTACATCGAACACAAATTTCGCTTCCATACAACTTGAGTCGCTCTAATGTACATATCTATGTATGTATATGTAATAAAGTGAGTGTTACTAAGATTTTCATTCTGACAATGTCAAAAGGTCATTAATATTAAATGTAAGAAGAAAACAAAAAACGCACACAAAAATGTTAACAACAACAAAAAATTTTGTCAAGATTAGAAATGACAAAAAAAATGAAAATTAAAATGAAAAAAAATGCCTACGGGATAAATTATTAATGTGATCCTATTTATGTATGTCCGTCCACACGTACATATACTAGAGATGTATGATTATGTGTTATTTAAAATATTTTACATACCCACCCTGAAGGAAACATGTCGACAAGTGTCTCCAAGTCACCAGCTTTGTCGACTATATTGGAGACTTTATGGTGACATTGTGGTGATCGAAGCGTCAACAATTATTTTATTTTTTTATAATTATCAAAAAATTATAAACGTTTAATAAAAATAAAAATAAAAAAAACAACAATTAATGTTATATAAAAATAAAAGTAGTGAATATGAGACACTTATAAGTCCAAAGGTGAATTGTGAAAGTTTTGTGAAACCTGAATATTATGTATCGTCTAATTTTCATTTTTCAAAATATAGTTTGCTTGAGAAGATAAAAAATTAGTTTGTTAGACACAATTTTTAAACAAAATGAAATTGCTTCAAATCTTATGGAAAACAGAGAGAATTTTATGCTATTTTGAGTTGAGTCATTCAGTCACAACATAAGTATCATCGTATATATTATTTCTAAAGCACTTTTTTTTTTGTCGGTTGCAAATATCTCCCATACTACCGCATCAAATTTAATGAATGATATCTCATTTTATAGCTTATATCTAATACTAATGGCGAAAAATAATTAGAAATTGAAAAATTAATATTTTCATTAATAAAAATTATATTTTATATAGAACTGCATGATAATACTGTTGTCATTATGGTTACATGTTTATGTTCAAGTGTACAATTTGTACAATTATAATGTTAATGCAATTATAATGTTAATTAGAAATCTTAATGCTAAACAGGGATTAATAAATGGTACCAGGCTAATCGTAACATACTTGCGAGAGCACATCATATCAGCAAAAATTATTCATATCGATAAAACTGTACTCATACCCCGAAACAACCTTACACCTTCTGAACCAACTGTGCCTTTCCGAATGACACGAAAACAATTGCCTGTGAAAGTTACTTTTGCTATGACGACAAACAAGGCACAAAGTCAAACCCTTCAAAAGGTAGGATTGTATTTACCAGAATCGGTCTTTTCACATGGGCAGTTATACGTGGCTTTTTTTCTCGAGTGCGTACGTTTAAAGATATTTTTGTTTGTATTAAGGCTTCGTACGGGCAAAAAGTTAACGATGATCATGTCATTACCTCTAACATTGTATTCAAAGAAGTATTATGAAAGCATTTAAACATGATGATATTATGATTTCTAATATTTTTATACTTTTAATAAAATTTCTATTAATTATTTTCATTTTATATTACAAAAATGACAACTAACGGTGCGAAATATTCGCACGGGTCATCTAGTTTACTTTTATTGTGGAACTACTTTAACGAATAAAATTGCATTTTTTGTTTATATTGAATAGATTCGACAAATGAAATCACACCTTGCGGGTAAGGCATAATGAAATCTTCATGGAATATTTGACCAAAATATTATCATGAATTTTAATGTTAATGGCGAAGTTGCGCGAATAATCAAATGTTTTTAAAGCCTTTAACAATTTGTTTCGTTTTTTTTTAATATGCAGATGTAATATCAATGAAGTCGCCGTGGTCTAGTAGGTAGTGTGCTGGGTTATTAGGCGTAAAGCCAGGGTTCAAGTCACAGGCCAGACATCAAAATAAAAAATACAAAAAAAGTATTTTTTCAGCGATTTCTTCTCAGCAGATTTCTGGCAAAAACTCTGAGAGTAAAAATAAAATTGCCATGAAAAATTTTCACAAAAATCTGTCGTTCGGAGTCGTTCGTTAAACCGTAGGTCCCGCTACTTATGTATAAAATTAACACACACAACATAAGTAGTGTGAAAATCTACGTCAATAATCCTGACTGAAGGGTTGTAATGACCAATTATGTATGTATGTTATATCAGCTTAGAGCAGCTTTTCGACGCCAAAAGGAAAAATATTTCAAAGAAATGGAACGCAGCAAAACCAAAAATGATATGAATCGTGAAGAAGACGACTCTCCCCAAAGAGAATTAATAATTTTACTTAATTTTAATAAAAAAAAAACGTTATTTTGATGTTCCTATATAAATAAGAGAGACTGAATTAATAATATCTTTTTAGTTTTCATATTTAAATTTAAAAAATGGCTGTAACAATGAAATCGTACATTTTTTTTTATTAAAATATCAAATATTTTAAAAAATGTAAATTTTATTGTCGTCTTTTACTACAGAAAAGTACCAAAAGTGTAGACTAGAAACGCTAAATTATACTATTGATGCACTGGTTCCAATGTCTATATATCGCTCCTTTATTGCAACATAGTCATATCTCAAAAAAACTTAAACTTGGTAAAATGCGATTTAAGTTTTCCAGACATAAGTCCAATGATCTAATTGCCGCAAACACATTTTGCTATAACTTCAGTTCAGCTTGGGTTATAAAACTGATTTTTTTTCAACATGTACAGAAGGTCTAAAAGAGCAGTTTTGCATAAGTAACAACAAACTTTAAATTTTTTTAGATATGACTATGTTGCAATAAAGGAGCGATATGGTCCCAAAAGGAGTACCTATTCACTATATAGTCCGTAGTACTCAAGAATGATAAACAAAAGATTACGCCTTGCGCATGATTTCCCGTTGGATGACGTAGTTGGTCTATTTTCACGTATGAGAAAATTAACATTTCTTCTGAAAAGTGTATGCACTACGTGAAAGTAGTTGGTAGCCCTGCAATATAACTTACATTATCATTAGCCAATAGGAAAACAATTTGCGTGACGTCATTGATTCAACATGCGCAGAAAGTTTTAATTTTGTGTGCGTGATGGCGTAATCTTTAGTTTATCATTCTTGAGTAGTACTAACGTCAGTAGTAGATTTTCAATTACACGCACATGTTAAATATCTATAGTAAATGAACATTGGCTGGCGACTGTGTCAATAGTAAGTCAGTAGAGTTTCACTATTGGTATTTCCTACAGGGTACATACACACACACACACAGTAATAATTGTAAATTTTTATTTGAATTTCTTTTCTATTCTTTTTTGTTTATTTTTTTATTGTTTTGTGTTTTACCTTGTAAAATAAATAAATACATTTATAAAATAGAGAAAAAAATAATAAAAATAATTTATTTATTTATTTATTTATACATCCATTTAGTATTTATTATTCACTTTACTTGTCACATTCAAAATGGTTAACTGTTCTGTTCTGCTCTACAGGAGGGGAGTTTAGAATTTGACGTATTAACGTTCGTTGGAAAGTAAAAACGCAACTAACGCAACGTCCTAACCGAACGAAAGTGCAACTGACTAACTGTTGTTTTAATAAGTAAAATGGCAAATTTAAATGATAACAACAACAACAACAACAACAATATCAATAATAATAATATTTATTTTTAATATTTTTTTCTCTTTTCTCTTTAATTTCTTCTTTTTTTTTTATGCAAATAAGATTCGTTGAAATCAATAATTGTGTCTGTGTGTGCGTATGTGTAACGGAACGGGAATAGAGACGTAAAAACAAATCATGTGCTTCAGGGATGGAAAAGTTGGTACAATTGTACTTTTTTTAACACTATTTGGAAGTCAAAAACACCGTAGCACCTTCATGACTTATTTAGCACTATTGAAAAATGTTCTATACTCTATTACATCACTCAAATATTCTGTTTCATAAGTGTATAATTTTTTTTTTCGTTTCATTTGCATATGCCAACTCGATGCTAACTTGACATATCACGAGTTATAAAAGGAATATTATTCGTTCCACATTCATCTGCAAATGTAGAAAGAACATTTTCAAACCAAAATTTAATAAAAATCAAAGGGAAAATAGACTGTTTCCTTTGACTATCTCTAATTTAATCCAAACAAGGGAGTTATTGAAGTCATTAAATTAGTGTTGCTACAATTTTGAAATAAGAAATAGTTTGCTGGTACAAAATTTATCATAAATAGTGATTTAAAATGGAGATCCCATAAACTTTTCTATTCCTTTATAGCTAAGTATTAAAGTAAGTTGTTAAGTTTACCTATTATAAAATTCTTTTCATAATTATAGCACCACCAGCATTTTAATAATCACAAGCAATGAATATTCTCCGATAAAAAAACTGGAACTTAGATAGATAAGATGACTATCGATACTACTGTCGTGGCCTTAGAAATTCAAATTTTGGGGAGATATTCTATTGCTGGGGGGTTATTTCTTTAAGTGGTTGCCTCGAATTTCAGTTTCCATCTACGCGAATGTATAGTACAGAGTACATTACTGTTCTTAGCTGTAGTTTGCTCCTCTTCTTGAGAGAAAATAATGAAAAAAATATATTTTACAACAGGACAATGCCCGACTTCATGTCAGCAGACAGAGGATGGAATGGTGCCGTAAACAATCTATTGATTCATTCATCTACGAAGATTATATTCAAAATAACAAACAATTTACCAGTGCTGAAAATTTTAAATTAAAATTTATTGAAGAGTGGGTGAAAATAGACGGAGAAATATTAAATAATCTTTATAAAAATATCGAGGACCGAATATTTACTTTAATAAGGGGGGTTTACTAAGTTTTAAGTAGAAATATTTTTGGTAAATAAAGCTTCTTATGGAACAAAAATGATGAGACTGGTGCTATAAGTTTGCAAAGACTAAAAACCTTAATTTTTATACTGAAGTCAAAACTGCGCTATCAATTTGAAAAATTTACTGTTATTTTTGTTCTTTTACATTAATACTACACACAATGAAATGAATTGTCATTTATATTTTTTATTAATTTATAATAAAACGAAGTTTAAAAAAGGAAAAAGTGAATTTAGTACAATCGGTCTGAAAAAAGTACAATTTTTTGTGAACGTTAGTACAATTTGTTAAGACATATTTCCCATCCCTGATGTGCTTATTTGCTATTATTGTTATTGTTGTTGTTGTTATTGTTATTGATTTAATTTCTTATTTTCATTATAAAAACAAAAAAACAAAAAAAACAAACATTTTCAGTTGATTTTCATCCACTTTTTTTTGCTCTATACTCTTAAACACTTATTGTCTTTTCCTACTACCCCCCTCTCACAGCCCACACTCTACTTTTCTCTTTGTCACTTTTGATGACTTTTGTATTTGTATCGTGTTGTATTGATTAAATGTGAATTATTTTTACACTGCATAACAAAAATTCCCTTAAAAAATAATAAATTAAGGAAAAAAATAAATTAGTTTGTGGCTAAAAACCAAGAACTTTCTCAGCAATAAGTATTCAAAAAGATTTCTGATACTTATACGCATTCATACTACCCGTATTTAAAGTTTAAAATACTCATCGTACTCCTACTTAATAATAAGCACAATGTTATTGACTTCGATTCTCCTTTACTTAACATTTACACGAAGCACAAAAGAAGTGTGATTCGGATACGAACACCACCATACTCGGTAGAAGGTTGTGCATTGGATTTGCTTGCCTGTCTTCGTATTTTTCTTTCTTCTTTATTTGTAAATGCAACAACAACTGAGATTGTAAATTTTGATGAATGATTCGAATCACTAGCATCATTCGTAGGTTACGTTAGGTTAGAGGACAGGTGCAGGTCTGTCGATCAAGAAAAGCACAGTACCCGGAGGTCGAAATTGACCCATTGTACATTGTCCTTAGGGGGAGGAAGGAAATGGAGGATATAGGAATGTAGGGAAGGGGAGGGAGAATGGGAAACGGAGGAATGAAAAGAAACAGACACAAAACAAAAGAGGTTGAGAGTGCGAGTACACTTATGAAGCCCTAGCACCTTCCAACCAGACCAAGCTGCTAATGAATCTGTGGAGAGCCTTGATATCGGCTCTCGACACAGAACTCAAGTTCTCAAAGAAGATCCTGCCAAGGGTCCTCAACCAACCAAGGGCTGGGCAGTTGCAGAGGAAATGTTCGACTGTCTCCAACTGCTCCTCATCGCAACATACCCTGCAATCTGGTCCAGATTCCCGTCAGCGACCTAATCTCGCAGTGCCCCGTGATAAAACCGACAACCAACCTTAAGCTGGTCTTAACCAAGCCCAGCAGCCACTCTGTCCTCTTGCTGTCTACAGCAGGCCATAGACCTGCATCATTCGTAAGTATTATAAGTTCAATATGTTGCAGAGCATAGGTGATTCGACTGCCTTAGTTAAATTAGAAATTCTCCACTCGTTTTACAGGAAGACTCATATCACATTTGCAGAAGGAGGGGTACATGCAATGTTCCTATAGTAGTCTGCTGAACACATATGGTTAAGGGGAGGATCAAGTCACTTCTATCATTAAATCACATGGCCATATGTCGCTCAATAGCGATTCTCGCGGGACACTGTTTTTTTTTTAGCATTCCCCCAAATGATTTCTACAGAAAATGTTGTTCTGAGAAAGATGAGAAGTCTGGCCTTTACTTCAGGTGTCAGTACCCTATTCTTGATATAAAAAGGCGGAAATTTTTCACCATTCACTTCCTGACAGCCTAGACTGAGTTCTCTAATATAAAATGTTTTGCTTGGAACCAGTTAAAAGATTTATTTCGGACTCGAATTGGTTTTCTCTAGCAATTGTTTATTGTCTGGTTTGACTATTAATTGTGGTATCACATTGGGCCTCTAAATTTTAGCCTAAGTGGGACACCTTCGTCCTTCTCAGACTTTAATGGCTATCCTGAAAAGGTAAGAAGTCGCCTTGGTCTAGTGGGTAGTGTGTTGGCTTATTAGACAAAAGGCCCGGGTTCGAATCCCAGGTCAGACATCAACTTCCAGGTCAGACATCAACGGCGACTTCCTCTCAGCAGATTTTTGGCAAAGACTATGAGAGTAAAAATTGCCATGAAAAACTTCTCAAAAATGTGTCGTTCGGAGTAGACTTTAAACTGTAGGTCCCGCTATTCATGTATAAAATTAACGCACACAACATAAGTGGTGTGAGAAGCTAGGTCGTAATCCTGACTGAAGGGTTGTAATGGCCAGTTATGTATGTAACAGGGATATGGTATACATACCACTCATGTGTAGAATTGTATTTGGAAGTAATTTGTCTTTCCTAGAAAGTGCGGATTCTTTCCAACTACTTGGGATTTTCCTGTGATCTTTGGAAAGCCATATTACAAACACTGTAAAACCTTGGATTGTTGCTGGATTGGCAGCAAAGTTGAAGGAAAGCTATTAGTTGTAGCTCCTTGACACAGGATCAATTCAGCAAAGTGATTTCTAGCCATTACGCCAGAACAGTAGACAGTATCATGAGTAAACTACTCTGTCCTTTAGTATTCCTGAAAAGACTACATGGTCCTGGATTTGCTGTCCCCGTAATAAGAGACAACAGAAATAAATGATTTCCTGTTTAATGTATCATAAAGCCTGAAGCTTCTTTAGAGCACGATTTTTCATAGACGAATAGGTTTTTGTTAATTTGTTCCCCTTATCAAGTCGAAAACCATTCAAGTGCACTTCCATAGTATGCACGGAACTGAACATGCCCGGACAGAGTCGTCTGCCTGTTTGATTCAGACTAGGGGATAGCGGATAACTATGGTAGCACAATGAGTGGCCCAAGTGAGTCCATTCAAATTTTTCTTGGATAGGCAGCCACCTCTAGCTACCTACCTACAGTCTTACAAACCTTTTTTGTAGGATTACAAACAAGTTGCTTACATCACCCATGTTGTGTTTGCTAATTTTCGTTCGACAAGATGCCAGATTGTTAAAGAAATTTTCATTTCAATTTTATTTGTTCTCAGAGTTTGTCTGAGCTGGTGTTTGAACCACAATGCCCTGACACACCATGCATTAGGCTACGGTGACTTTTTAGTTTACTTGAAATTTTTTTTTTTTGACGGTGAGTCTGGGGATCTACAGATATGATGGAGGAGGTGTAAGGCATATTAAGTTGCTCTATGACAAGTGACGTTCATTATCTTATCTAATCCCTAATCTAGATGCATTTAAATGAGTGTAAACCACTAGCAATACAAAGGGAGATTGCGAATGCCAAATATGTACAGTGATGTGTAAAAATATCTAAACAAGTCTGCAATAAACGTTAAAAGAAATTTCCCATTATCAGTCTAATTACATTCAAAATCCAACAATTAGTTTATTTAGCTGGCGTATGAAGATTTTATTTCAATACTGCGACTCACTATATTTCTAGAGAAAAAGCAAAACAATTTATAAAATTTCGAATGTAATTTTACTTACGCATTTGTCTTGATAAAGAATATTTTCAAGGTTAAGTTATTTGAAATAGATTTCTAAACACAACATGTGCTTGCTTACCTGCAAAGAAAAATAAAACGGAAATTGATCAAAAACATCTAATTGATAAAATATTTTAAATTTTAAAATTTAAATTAAAAATTTAAAACAAAAAATATATGCTTAGACTGTAAATTTTTATGAATGATTCGAGTTACTCGAGTATTTTTCTAAAGTTATGAATATAAATGAGTAGATACATGAATCAAACATATTTCAAATGTTATGAGTTTTATATCAACATTGTACTCATACTCATTGCAACTTATACTTATAAATCAATATTGTAGTGCAGTGAGTAATGAATCGGAATAGTTAAATTTCGAAATTGTTCAAAATTTCATGAATAGTGAAAAAAAAAAACGATTTATTGCTAATCTGTGATTATAACCCTTCACTCAGAATTATGACCGAGTTTCACACACAGAAGTGGGGTCGACTCCGAATGACAGATTTTTGAAGAGGTTTTCATGACAATTTTATTTTCTCTCAGAATATTTGCCAGAAATTTGCAATTTCATTTTATTGGAGATATCTGATCCGATCTTTAAACCGTGGGCTCATATTTAAGCCTTAGAGTACGAAACCCGATTTTTGACATAAAGCACGGAGTGGGGTAACTAAGTTCCCCCAAAGAAAAATGGAATTTTTATGTGTTTATGTTATTATAAAGGGAACTAAAAATATTATTTTGAAAATGAAACATTATTGTTTCATTAGTTGTCAGTTTTTAATTTATCACATTGACTGGCGACTACGAGATAACTCGTTGATTGCGTTCTTTTCTAGGGCGCCAAACTACGAGTTATCTCGTACTCACTAATGTAAAAAAATCAAATTATAGTTTTTGGCTAGTTTTCTGAAAATTACCGCGGCAGGCAACATGTTAAGACAGAAAAAAATTATGTATTTGCGAAGTTATTGAAGAAAAACTAAGATCGGGGGACCTAAGTTAAGATAAGCTCCCAACACACTATCTACTAGATTACGGCCCTATTTATAATGGACTGAATTGCATTACAAAACAAAAAAAACACCGTTTTTCTTAATTACTCTCATCAGTAAGCCATATTTTATAGTATTTTGGAGTTAAGTAGGTCTGAACGATTGACTTTGGATAATCTGTATAAGCCTAGACCTTTTTCATTTGTCATAAAATAAAATTTGAAAAAGGAAAAAAGTGATTTCCTTAAACACAGTTGGCGAGAGTTTAAAAACCTAGTGCAGTAAATCGATAAAAATGTCATGCAATTCGAGGCTTTTTTTTTTTGGTATGACAAAATTTTTTACTGCACACTCCTTTATTACATTACTCGATTGGATTGTTCAAAATATAAAAATTTCTAACGATTTGGTTGAAGGCAACTAAATGCCTTTCAACTGCTCATTGCAAAAAAAAAAAAAACGAAATCAGTTTGGGTTTCGATCAAATCGCGGCAACATTGAGCAGGTTCATAGGATCGTTACTATAACTAGATCGGCATTTGTAAGGAAACAATGTTGTTCAGCATGATAGCCTACTCAGCAAAATAACACGACTCCTCCTCAAGGATACACATAAGCTTCTTAAAAGTTATTTAATTGACAGAACTTTTAAGGTCAAATTGAAGAACATCAAAACTAACCTTTGCAGATGTCCCCCAGGGAAACGGAACTGCATATACGATTTAAAAAAATGTTTTGAAAAATGGAAAATAAAAGTGAATCCATTCAAGTGTACTCATGTAACCTCCAAATTCAGAAAACAAGATTGCCCACAGATAAAAATAAACAGTAATGACGTATGTAAGTACGTAATTGGCCATTACAACCCTTTAGTCAGGATTACGACCTAGCTTCTCACACCACTTATGTTGTGTAAGTTAATTTTATACATAAGTGGCGGGACCTACAGTCGACTCCGAACGACAGATTTTTGAGAAGCTTTGCCAAAAATCTGCTGAGAGGGAAGTGGCCAAGGAAATATTTTTTCGTTTTGATATCTGACCTGGGATTCGAACCCGGGCCTTTTGTCTAATAAGCCAACACACTACCCACTGGATCATGGCGACTTGAATAGTAATGATGTCCCTGTTGAAAATCACTGCATATTTATACATGAGAGTCCATTTATATCGGTGCCTAACATGGTTCCACCACATCGATGTCAAATTAGTTGCCATTAAGCGGAAATCCACTCAAATGCACAGAATTATTGAGCCTAATTCAACATTAGACTTTGAATGTACATAATTCGTCATTACAACCCTTCAGTCAGGATTATTAACCTAGTTTCTCACACTATTTATGTTGTGTGTGTTAATTTTATACATAAGTGGCGGGACCTACAGTTTAAAGTCGACTCCGAACGACAAATTTTTGAGAAATTTTTCATGGCAATTTTATTTTACTTTCAGAGTTTTTGCCAGAAATCTGCTGAGAAAAAATCGCCGAAAAAATACTTTTTTTGTATTTTTCATTTTGATGTTTGGCCGGGGACTCGAACCCTGGCTTTAAGTCTAATAAGCCAGCACACTACCTACTACCACCTACGACCACGGCGACCTCAGACTTTGAATATAAGTTTCTTTTATACAAATGGAGCATTCAGCTTTGGGGACAGTATTTGCGCGTCTAACGTTTCGAAATTACAAAGAAGACAGTCCAAGCTTTTACGGCAAATTGTCTGCGCTCCATGGTATATTTGTAACGAGAATATTCATAAGGATCTCAACATTCCTACAATTCAGGAAGAAATTAAAAAATTCACCAGAAAATACGTCGATAAACTGAAGACACACCCCAGCTTATTGGCAACGGACCTGCTTCAATGTGATGGCCATCAGAGGTTAAAATGAAGTGACATATTGAGCCTCGCTTGAAGGCTGCACTGATTTAAATGCAATATATAGTTAACCCTTTGACGGACACCAAAATTTTAGTAGGCCTTCCCTTGGGACACTTGCTGTATCTCCGTTATTTGGCTACATACAATTTATGACGTGTATACACGTCATGTCCCCCCCAGAAACCCTTGTTATGACGTCTATAGACGTCAGTGTCCGTCAAAGGGCTAACATGCTGGGTGCTAACTAATAACCTTCAAAACTAGATTTAAGATTTGAAAACTATTGTAAATTTCATTCCCAAATCGCGGGAAGAGTCTAGTTAATGGACTCGGTGTGGAGTTGCATTTTTCTCAACCGGGTGCCGTGACCCATAGATCGGAAGGAGTTTTAGATAGGCTCCGCTCCTAACCAAGGGGGAAGTCATGTCCAAATACATGGCTTCGAATTGGTACTCAGGTGTAACAGTCTGTTGCATTTGGGGGCGTTGGTAGACGCATTGTATTTCACCCAGTGCGAAGAGCACCGTGGGATTAGGTCCTCGCGGACAGGCACCCACATAAAACCCATCGTCGTTGTAAATTTCATTAAAAAAGACTCAATAATAATAAAAAGAAGAAGAAAAAAAAGTTTGAAATGAATTTTTAAGAATTTTTTAATTTTTTTTCTACTAAAAATTTTCTGAGCTAAAAATAGTCACAAAAAAAAAAATTCTTTTTTTTTAAATAATCTTGAGATAAATAACTAAAGATAGATAATAAATTAAATTATTAAAATTTAAATAAATACTCAACAACAACAACAACAACAACAACGACCACATTATTCATCATATTGTATGAAAAAATTAAAAGAAAACCAAAATAAAATGAAACAAAAGACCAAAAAATATTAAAAACGAATTAAAATAAAACGGACACACGGACACACAGACAGACAAATAGAGAAACTGAAACTGAAAAAAAAAAAATTAAAATTATTGTGAAATAATGATTATTTATACGCAGTAGAGTAGCAAGTATGAGATGATGATGACGATAATGATGATGAGAATGATGAATATTGACTTGACGTACTGAATAATTGAGTAACTGACAGGCAGGCAGACAGACAGTCAAACAGACTGTGATTGCTAGAGTCATACATAATGATTGTGTATCTACACTGTGAACGTATACGATACGACACGAATACATTCTGTCGGTTGTATCACCCAAGTTGAGGGTAGAAAAAAAGCGTATTTTTTTTAATGCATAATTCCACTGACTGACACACCCAATTATTTGTGTCACTCAAATCGTTATGAACGAGTCAATATGATGATGCTTGCCTGCTGTCTCTATGCCAAACAGTAATAAAGTAATCAAATGCCAACATAATGACAGACAATGTGACATAAAGTCACAGGATTTATTAAAAAAAAAAAAGAAAATTTAAAACAAATTAAATTTTTCTTCCACTTTTCATAAATCAGATTTTTTTTTAAGCTGCTTCACATATGTACCTATACATACAGTGAGCGTCAAAAGAAAGTGTACATTAAAAAATTACCGTTATTTGTATTTTAAAATCATTACATTTCGAGTTTTTAAAATTGAAACAGAAAAAAAATTACAAAAAAATTTCAAAATATTTTCAAATTTTTTCGGGCACTCTCCTTAAATGTTAAAAGTTAAGTTGTACAGTTTCTTTTGTTTCTCTCTGTAAATATCTTGTGTTAAATGAATTTTTTTCTTTTAAAGATTCTTTCATAAAAATTAATTTGGTTTTATTACGTTTACAAATATTTGAAATATTTCATGGGGCATGTTAACAATTAAAAATAAAAAAAAAAAAAGAATTTTTTTTAAATTCTAAATTTATAGAAAACAAAAAATAGAATAAAAATCTTGTATAAATAAATAAATAAATTAGCAGAGTATTAATAAATAAATAAATTCTTTATTTAAATACCTAATACAAGTGGGTGTAGTTTTATTTTATTCACTTTTTTTTTAGAAATTTTCATTAGGCGCTGTTGACTGGTGGCCATAAATTAAAAAAAATACAAAGGCCAGTGGTAAAATCATTAATTATTAAAAATCATTATTTTTTGTTCTAAAATTTGCATATTTCCATGGAGCTAATATTGTTACCTAGATCGAAACGACCTAATATCATTGCAAAAAAAAAAAAAACAATAAACACAAGCTACTAACTACTCTAACACATTTGTACATCAAACTTATTACAAGAAAACCAACTACTCAACATGTATGAGAGGAAAATGTATAGACAAGTAAGCAAACGCAACAACAAACAATGAAAACAAAGTACAAAAACAACAATGCAGTCACTATAGAATTCTCAAGAAGGCGAGAACACGAACCTTCTACTTTAAGAACGTTCGATGTACTGTTCGTATTAGACTATAAAAGGGCAAAAGACAAAACAAACGGTGAGTCAGTTATAATTCAGTCAGTCTTGTGTAAAGACGGACAATCCAAAGTGTTTAATTGAAACTAAACACATATTTTGTTTTTACTTTGTTTTCAATCAACGCAATCATATTTAAATGTTTTTAAAAAGGTAAAAACATAACATGAAAAAGGTTAGACCTATTTGAGTTCCTAAAGCAACACTATGAGATTCCATTTCGTGCCACACGGGTTACATCCGAATTAAGAGTGATGCACTCACAAATGACCTGATAACAATCTCTGAGTGGGGCCGCGCGAACAGTTTCGATTTCAATGCGCGCAAGACTCAATGTTGTTTTTTGACACGCCGGAGTAATGCTGGCGCTGGTGTTCTGTCATCTGTATCTATAGATAATGGAAATATTGAGGAGGCGAATGCTCTTGATGTTCTGGGCATGAGAATTAGATGTGATGCTCGTTGGAACGATCACATTTTTCGAGTGTCGAAGGAAGCACTTATGTGCCTTGGTTTTTATGGAACGGTGCAGAAAATACTTCACTCCATCCGACTTTCTTACTATTTACAGGACCTTTATCCGGCCCCGGATTGAGTACAACTGTCATGTATGGGCAGGTACTTCAAAATCTATTCTGAAGCTTCTCGACCGCGTACAGGAGAGGACGAAGGTGGTTTTTAATGACAGTAGGAGCATCGGTGCAATGTGACGTGTGTTTAATTGTTCTATCGTTACTATAATGGGAGGTGTTCTCGAGAGATAAGGGGCTTGGTTCCCGATAATCACGTATTTTTACGTGGTACTCAAGCTACTCGCAGAGCACATCCTTTTGTGGTTGATTGTCCAGTGAACCGCACAATGCATTACAGGAAGAATTCGTTTTTTGTCTGCACTGATCGGTTGTGGAATGATCTTCCTTGCGAAGGTTTTTCCTGTCAATTACGATATTTGAAAAGTTTAAATCAAATGTCCACAAACGCTACTCCCTCTTTCCACCTTCCTATAACCTATTTTCCTAAACCTGCACGATGCACTGCATGAGTAGGGGCCATCCCCTGAGTGTTGGTTTTTATAATACAAAAAAAAAGTTGTGTGGAACACTTGTTTTCTTAGAAAATTTTGTAAAAATTTTCTTTCTGCTCTCCATTGCAGTCGCCTTAGGTCGCTAATAGGTAGTGTTGTGGGCTATTAGACCGTGGGGCCACGGTTCAAACATCAGTTCAGACATCAGACAAATAGAAATGAAATACGATTTCCTCTCAGCAGATTTTCGGCAAAAACTCTGGGAGTAAATAAAAAAATTTCTTGAAATTTTATCGTTCGGAGTCGACTTTAAACTGTAAGTTCCGTCATTCATGTATAAAAATTAACACACTCAACATGTGTGGTGTTGAGAAGCTAAACTTGACAGAAGGGTAGTAATGGCCAATTTTGTGTATTTAGAGTGGAGGTTCATATAATTGAAATAATTGAAGTCGCCGTGGTCTAGTGTTGACTTATTAGACAAAAGGCCCGGGTTCGAATCCCAGGTCAGACATCAAAACGAAAAATATTTCTTCGGCGACTTCCTCTCAGCAGATTTCTGGCAAAGACTCTGAGAGTAAAAAATTGCCATGAAAAGCTTCTCAAAAATCTGTCGTTCGGAGTCGAGTTTAAACTGTAGGTCCCGCCACTCATGCATAAAATTAACGCACACAACATAAGTGGTGTGTGAAGCTAGGTCGTAATCCTGACTGAAGGGTTGTAATGGCCAATTATGTATGCATGTGTATGCTCAATAAAATAGAAGATAAAGAGAGGCAGAAATACAGATGAGTGGAGAGAGAATAAGAGATTAAAGTTGAGGTTGCTAACCGACCATTAGATAGAGCGCCACAGACTTAGCCTATGGCTAACAATTCAAAATTGATGACAGTCTCCAGGACAACATTCTTAGAAACTGTGTGTATCCCCCCCCCCCCCTCTGTAGAAACATCCGAGTGAATATCAAAGGCTAACCAACCAGGGAATTGTCATTGTTTTGACATCGAACTATGAAGCAGAGAATCCGAACATCACAACATATTTTCGAAACCTGTAAAGGATTAATGTATTAAACAGAGAAACATCTGGTTGCCATCCTGAAATTTGTCAGAAGAATAGGCTTGGAGGAGCGAAATGCCATCAAGTAGGGGGCGGGAGGGGTGTGGAGTGCAATAGATCGTATTGCCATCGTACTAAAGCACAACGACAATGTTAGAAATATTCTTGTTTCAAATCGTAAATTAAAAAGCTTCATTATGTTGCTGTAACTTGATTGCAAATATACTGGAGAGTATCGTCTACTAATTTTCATCATTTTCATTCTGCCATCCAATTAGTTTGCCTGAAGATGAAGATGCAATTGACATTGTCATCGTAACGAATCGTTTGTGTAGACTTTGTTGTTTACGAAAAACAAACAACAAAAATAATGAAAAAAAAAGAACAAAAATAAACAACAACAAAAAAATGTTTTTTTTTTTTATAATCGATAATCGAATGGAATGAAATGATTTGTGATTTGCGATTTGCGATTACAAAAACAAAATGGAAAATCTAATTGAGGTCAACTGAAATAAACTTGACGTTGTAAATTATCAAAAAAACAAGTTTTTTTTTCTTATTTTTTATACTAGAAATACGATAGAAATTCTTGTTAGTAATGCAATGCAAGAATAGATAAATTTGTAAAGTTAATTTATCATTGAAAAACGAATTAAAACGAATTAAAAAAATAAAATTGTAAAATCATAAATATTCGATGGCAACATGACAAAAAAATTAACGTTTTCCCATCCAGAACTTTAATATGCCGTTGAAATCTTCAAATCTCCCCCAAAATCACTGCAGTCTACTCTACACTTCCTTTAACAATATTTTCGTTTCTTCCCATGCATTGTCACTCCTAAGAATTAACGGCAATTGCTTTCAAAAAAGTTTACTCCATGCATTTCTGACTTTCTCTTGATGAAACTAAAAAAGGACACGATGGCGTATAATTAATATTCGAATAAAATATTCATACGCCTGAAGATTTATTGGCAATTGTTGCTCCATAGCTAAGCAATAAAATCATGGCCATGTAAAAGCAATTTTGAAATTTGATTTGAAAAAGAACATGGACCTGTAAAGAGTTCGATAATGATTGTTACGTTCTTACCAGAGGTCAGCAATAAGTATTCAAAAAGATGAGTCCTACTTATAATTCCTGATACTTATACGCACGCATTCATACTTCTTTTAATATCATACTCACAGTGTGTAATCACATTTAAAGTTTGAAACACTCATCATACTCATACTTAATAATACGCACGATGTTGTTGATTTCGACTCTCCTTTACTTAACATTTACACGAATCACAAAATAAGTATCATTCGAGTACGAACACTACAACACTCACAAGAAGGTTGTGTGTTTGATTTGCTTGCGGTCTTTGTTTTTTTCTTTCTGCTTTGTTGGTAAATGCAACAACAACTAAGACTATAAATTTTGATGAATGATTCGAATCACTGGAATCATTTATAAGCAGACGACGCCACAAAGAGGACATACATAGTACAAATGTAAGTGTATTTGTGAGAAAGATGTGTATAACCTAAAGGAAAATTGGAAAATTGGTTGGAATATTTTCAAGTGTACTCTCTCCTTTACTTAAGATTTACACGATGCTTGAAATAAGTATGATTCGCATACGGAAATTACAACACTCACAAGAAGGTTGTGAGTTTGCTTTGCTTGCTGTCTGTCTTTTTCTTTCTTATTTGTTTTGTACATGCAACAACAACTAAGACTTCACTCGAATTATTTGTAAGTACATATTATAAGTACTTTCTAAATTTATGAATCTGAATGAGTAGGCGTATGAATCAAGGACATTTCCAACGTTGTGAGTTTTATGTCAACGTTGTACTCATACTCATTGCAATTTGTACTTATAAATCAATATTATTGTGAAGTGAGTAATGAATCAGAGTACATAGTTGAATTTCAATACTGTTGACTCATACTCATACTCAAAATTTCATGAGTACTTATGAGTAGTGAAAAAATGATTCATTGCTGATCTCTGATTCCTATACTAATTTTGTAAGGCATCACGCAATACTTTCATATTCGTGTCAATTCTGACAAGTACAGTAATCGGTGGTCGAATTGACCCATTGTACTACGTGTGTCCTAGCTTCTCACACCACTTATGTTGTGTGCGTTAATTTTATAAATGAGTGGCGGGACCTACAGTTTAAAGTCGACTCCGAACGAAACATTTTTTTGAGAAGCATTCCATGGCAATTTTTTACTTTCAGAGTTTTTGCCAGAAATCTGCTGAGAGGAAGTCACCGAAAAATTATTTTCAAATTTTCGTTTTGATGTCTGACCTGGGATTCGAACTCGGGTCTTTCGTCTAGTAAGCCAGTACACTACCTACTAGACCGTTAGGCCAATAAGTCTTTCAAGCTTAAAATTTTGAAATCGTTATCACGTTCAAATTACTTTTTTTTCTTAAGACGAGAATGATTTTTTAAACGCTATTTTTTGATGCAAATTTCATGAGCACTTATGAGTTGCGAAAAAACGATTCATTGCTGGGGGGTGGGGTTCATACCAAAGTCTTACTGGCTTAATTCGCCAATTTCTCAAACCAGCCATACTGTATGACTTTTTTACCTTTCCACGCATATTTTTATTTGCTTTCCAAATGTTTTTGCCAGAAGTTTTTTTTTTTTACTTAGAGATTCTTTGAGATGTCTGAGTAGGAGTTTGAAGCAAGTACTCTCGTTTAATATGGCAACACTTTGTATACGACAAAACTACCGCTATCCCCATATCTGAAGGTTAACAGTTATTATTTGAAAAAGTTTTCACTTCAATAACATGAAATCACTTTCCATTAGAATTTAAATGTCATTTTGTAGCTTTACCGATGCTTGATGAAGCTGTGATGCTCGATACGGCAATTGTAGGAGGTGGGGGTGGATGCGGATGTTGTTTGTATGAAAGAAAATGTAGAAATAGAAGGTAAAGCTACAAAGCGACATTACGTAACAAACAATATGCGAATGTAAACCCAAGTGAAATAATAACGAATATGAAGATGAAGAAGAAGCATCAGCGGGAGAAAGAAAAAATACACATTTTCCCATGGATTTTTTTCCCTTATTTTCGTAGTTGTTGTTGTAATTTTTGCTGAATATTTTTTTCTTTTTTAGTTAAATATGCAAAAAGTAACCCAAAGACCGAAAAAAAGAAGAAAAAACATAAGACAACAACAGCAATAACCACCAAAAAAGTGTATGTATACCATACCTAGGAGGCCATATATATACATACACACACACACACGCATAGATTTTCTTGCAATAATAACAGCTATTTAATGGACATAACAACAACAACAACAACAACAAAAACAACTACAATAGAAATAAAAATAAAAAGGAGAGCAACAGCAGCAGATGCCTGTATGTACGTAGTCGCCAAGAGAGTGTTGTTATAAGACTAACAGCAACAACGGAAATAGTTGTTATAAACAATAACTGAAACTGGGAGAAATATTCATAAGCAAAATAAAACAATAATAACAACAACAATCAAAATATCATTTATAAACTACAGTGTTGCCATAATATATTGGGAGAGCAGCACACGGCAACAGCGAAACACAAAACACAATTATACGAACATTTACGAAATGCTGCAAAGATGAAATGTATTGCCAACTACGATACACACATTTATACACACGATATACATACTTACTATGCATGTATAAGAGAATGTAAAGAGAGCAAGCATATGTGTGTGTATGGGTAAGTAAGTGAATACCACCGAAAATGTAAGATTTCTTGTTATAATTTCGTACGCATTCGCCGAAAATCATTGCAAAACTCTTTACACATAAACAACGTATTATAAATGCACACATACACAGCAATGTCGTTAGGCCCGATTTAAATGCTAAAACTACACACACTTACTGATGATGTTCAGCTTAAGCATATTCATGTCATACGTGTATGTGTATGCTTTAAACGTATGTATGTGCATACAATATTCGCTGCAAATAATTATTCGCTTTTATAATGGATTTCCCATAGAAATCTATGCAATAATGAATGCATACATTTATGCATGTGTGTGTGTATGTAAGGGCCTCTATACCTTTTTACCTCGTTACTGATACCGTTAGATGATAATGTTTTGTTCGATGATGTTGTGATGAGACTCAGTTTTCAACTGCCTGCTGATGCTGTTGTTTCTTCTGAAAACTATGCGACGAAGAAAAAAACGATTTTTTTTAAGGGAAACAAATCTATTTAAACAATAATTCTGTTTAACATGCTCTGGAACAACAACAATTGTATTATTATGTTGTTGTTATGCAAGCATGCATGTACTTCGGTATTAAGCAGCCGAACAGCAGTTGAAGAAGGCTCTAGAAGTGCACCTCTCTATGACACCCTTTATGGATACTAAAGTTGCATTTATTCGTACATATGTGTGCACACGCACACACACAATCGTATGAAATTATGTACGAGTGGCAGCAACAAAATGCAGCAATATCCCTCAGGGGAAGATCATCTTCGGCTTTTTACACACATAGGATACGAATATCAACAATGTTCGTTAAAAAGAGCTTAAAAATGCATTCAGTTGGTTGCCAGCTTTCAGTTTAAAGCAGGTTCTTGTCGTTTCTTTTTGAAATTTGTTTGTATATCAATTATACACCCAAAGAAAAATTACAGTAAAATTCACAAATCATAATGAGAAATGATCTCCATTTTTTGGAAGAGGATTTCTCAAATTAAATACGCCGTTTTTAGGGATTTGGCGCTGTACATTTTCCATTTTCCACTAAATGAAAACATTATTAGGTTACGCTTGAAAATATTACTAACAATTTTCCTCTGGGTTATACATACAAATGCCTCTCACAAATCCACTCACATTTTTATCATGTTCCCTTTGTGCCGACTGTCCTAACGAGTAAGCGTTTTGAATTCAGGACAGATCGGAGTGGTAGTTCTGATATCACAGAGCTCACTTGAGCATGCATAGCGCCCTGTTCTGATACCATGGGTGAACACAGTCTCTGTTCCATAAGGGTTGTATGCGTTTTGGCTTAGCAGCTTAAGATTGTGCAAAGCGAATCAGTCTACAAACATCCCAATCGGGTCTAATATAAGGCTCTTGCCGTATCAATGTCTCTCTAAAAATCCTAATACATAGAGGAAAGAGGGAAAACAATTAAGAACTAGATCGAAAAAATGAAAGAAATGAAAAATGGAAGACTAAACAAAGGCTTTAGCTTCGCTAGGATGAGCCCACACTTTTGGACCACCGAACATACATAAGTCATGTTCGTCTAAATATCGAGTATTTAAAATCTAAAAGAAATCTTATCCCAGGATATTCACTCTTCTATTAAGTGCTGGAGAAATCTATTGTCTTCAATCCCTATTACAGAACACAGTTTCCAAACTCTGCTTTTGCTTCTGAATTGATTATTGCAACTCTTTAGTCGGGCTTAGTATTTCACACCACCTATGGTGAGTGTTTTAATTCTAATCATAAGTAGTGACCGAACCGAACGATATAACTCGTAGATTGAGTTCCCTATTAAGGTGGCAAACTACGAGTTATCTCGTACTCAAGTCTCGTACTGAAAGGCAATGGATTATAAAACAATTTGTCCATAGTATCCAAGAGGGAAAGGCTCTTTTTACCACTGGGGTTTAAGGCAATCAAAACTTTTGCTCGGAAATTACAATACGAGGTACTTGAGTCATGCATCGGATTATCCTAAAATAATCCAGAGGTTGTTTGCTAAACGACTCTAACTACACGTATTCAAAATGGCGATTGTTTCGAGCTCTCCAAGTAGATTCTGTGACGATGAAAATGAATCATCGGAACACATTTTTGTAGCCTGCAACGCATTAATGCATCCCAGAGGGAAACACGAGGGTTCATAGGGGGTACTGGGTAGAGAATTGTAATTGCCATGCAGGAAACTTAATAGGGGTACCTTGTAAAATTAGAGGAGAGTACAATGGAGATCGTATAGTGGCAGTACAAAGGCATTTGGATTGAATTGTTTGCCTCAATCTCTTGAACTGTTGGTAGTAGAGATGATATTCAACCTCTAGATCAAGTTTTATATTTTTTTGGGATCATGACCCTGTTATACAGCATGAGCTGTGTGTCTATAACAATTGTTCACGAATATTAACACGCAGCAGAAATTTCAATTGTTCAACCCTCGTATAGTACTTATGAGAAAATTCTCTTTTCGGAAATGAAAAGAAAAAAACAAACTAAAAAAAAGTGGGCAACGCAATGCAACTATATTCCGTTATAGTCCAACCCAAAGCAAACACGCACACACACAGGCGCCTACATAAACCCCCTTACCATCACCTTTGCGGCATATGAGCTTGCCACCTCTCAACTACACACTGTGGTGAAATGCTTTGCAAGAATATTGAGGACATGGCTTTATGCCGTGCACATGACCACCTCCAACTGCAATGGAAATCAAAGTGAAGCAGAGAGAAAGAAGAAGATCTGAATGTTGTATTGAATGCAACATTTTTGTATTCACTTACTCACACATTCACTCACTTATTCAGTCACTTACTTACACTTACACGCACACACGCACTAAGTCTTATAAGCGACCAGCTTCGGCAATACCCTGATGCTCGTATGCAAGAACAACAGCAACAACTACAACAAACAGAAATGCTGTGTTAAATCAAATAAGATGATACTAAGCTGGTCGAGTCCATGTAATAAAAACATACACACACACACTCGCACACTCAAACAAACATCAAGCCATACAGTATGCATACATGCATACAGAGGAAGAGAGACGGATGCATTAACATGTACTCAAAACAGGATATACTTGGCTATGTAGGCACTGGAACAAAGGCATATTGTTGCTGTTGTTGTTGTTGTTGTTCTCGTTCTCGTATTCATATCCGTGCATAGAACAACAACTTAAAATATGTACCCCATGACCCATACAAACATGCAAGTGTACGTACTTGTACTCTTGTATTTATGCACACACACACACACACACACACACATACAAATGCTTACAGAGTGACTTAACGGAATTCTTACCATGCAACGAATGGCAAAGTAAAATCCCGGTTGGAAGAAAATTTAAAATCGTTGTGTAACATACACTTCCGCTGAAAGTCACGACTTTAAATACAAAAAAAAGCGGAAATAAATGAGGATTTCACGTTATTCCCATATAAGTTTTGATCTGGTGAACATTTGTAGGCTTTAGTTGCTTTGCAATCGCTTTAAATCTTTACTGTTCCAGTAATATTGAAACTTAAAATTGACCATGAAAGCCAGACAAATTATTCATTGCAAGGAATTGGTAGTGTGAGAGCACCACAATACTCACAAGAAGATTGTGTGTTTGCTTTGCTTGCTTGTTTATAAATGCAACAACAACTAAGACTGTAAATTTTATTTAATGATTCGAATCACTCGAATCATTCGTAAGTATTTTTCTAAATTTATGAATCTAAGTGAGTAGGCTTATGTATCAAACCTCACGCTCATTGCAATTTGTACTTATAAATCAATGTTGTAGCGAGTACGAATGAATCAGAGTACATGGTACAAAATTTCATAAGTACTTACGAGTAGTGAAAAAAACGATTCATTGCTGATTCCCTCAGGTTGATGGCTACATCCACATACGAACTGATGTTGTACCTTAAGAGAGGAACTAACGAATTAAAAATAATGTCGATACCCGGGGTCCTTAAGCCATGAGTGATAAACGAAAATGCTGTTTGCAAGCAAATTAGATGGTCTCTAGAGAACTATAAGGATTTCTTTCTTTTAAATTTAAAAATTTTAATTTAAATTTATTTAAAGAACTTAAAACAATTAATTGTAGCTGGAGAAAAAAGGGAGAAAAAATATTTTAAATTTTCTCTCCGCATGAGTGAATACAACCCATGTAGGGGGAGGCATCCATCAATATGGAACGTTTGAAACGTTTTCTAACGCTTTTAATCGAGTTTTTTTTATTTCGGAATATTTTTTTTCTCTCTTTCGTTATTGTATTTAGAAATAGAAAATTTCATAAAATAGTATAGGACGATGATGATGGACAACAAATGTTAGAAGGGAATTGGGGAATTTTTACAAAGAGATAGAGAATGTGTGGGAGAAAGGTGAAAAAATAGAAACAGAAATGGAATATGAATGTAAATGAAAATGAAATTACATATTAAAATGAAATAAAATAAAATTGTTGTTGTTGTTGTTGTTGTTGTTGCAAAAAATACAAAAAAAAATTACTACATTGTATAGAAACATTTTCATTTTTAGACAGAACTGCATGGGAAGAGTGGTTGAATGGATGGATAGGCTGGTTGTGGATACTAACTGGAGGCATATAATGTTGGTCAATATAATAGCACCAGTTACAATAATCTCTTGCGAAAAACGTAAAAATTTTACGAGAGTACTTTTATATTCTTCTTAGTGTAAAAAAAAAATACATATTCTGTGTTCTCTCAGAGAGCGTAAGTTTCTTCTGAAGTTTTTTTTTGTAATCTTCGATTAGTAATGGCAGAGCATTTATTAACACATCGCCTAATCATATATATTATTTCTAAAGCACTTTTTTTGTCGGTTGCAAATATCTCCCATACTACCGCATCAAATTTAATGAATGATATCTTATTTTAAAGCTTATATTTAGCACTAATGGCAAAAAATAATTAGAAATTGAAAAATTAATATTTTCATTGATAAAAATTATATTTTATATAGAACTGCATGATAATACTGTTGTCATTATGGTTACATGTTTATGTTCAAGTGTACAATTTGTGCAATTATAATGTTAATGCAATGCTAAACAGGGATTAATAAATGGTACCAAGCTAATCGTAACATACTTGGGAGAGCACATCATATCAGCAAAAATTATTCATTCCGATAAAACTGCACTCATACCCGGAATCAACCTTACAACTTCTGATCCAACTGTGCCTTTCCGAATGACACGAAAACAATTTCCTATGAAGTTGCTTTTGCTATGACAATAAACAAAGCACAAAGTCAAACCCTTCAAAAGGTAGGATTGTATTTACCAGAACCGATCTTTACACATGGGCAGTTATACGTGGCTTTTGATCGAGTGCGTACGTTTAAAGATATTTTTGTTTGTATTAAGGCGTCGTACGGGCAGAAAGTTAACGATGATCATGTCATTATCTCTAATATTATATTCAAAGAAGTATTATAAAAGCATTTAAACATAATGATATTATGATTTCTAATATATTTTTATACTTTTAATAAAATTTCTATTAATTATTTTCATTTTATATTACAAAAATGACAACTAACGGTGCGAAATATTCGCACGGGTCATCTAGTCTTATTTTATTAAATTATAATAAAAAAAGGTGCGACTATCAACGAAAAGAAATTCCAATTGAATAGAAAAGAATTACAATTGTTGGTACATTTTCTGTACAATTACACAATATTTTAGTTCAAAATGCATAGCAATGGGTCGCGGAAAGCATTGATTATTTAAAAATTATTATTCCTGGGGAAATCATAGTCCAAAATCAGAAAATTGCTGGACTGTTCAAACAAAATGATATTAAATGCCTTGAGACATGAGCCAAAAGTGGGAACCCGCGGTAGGATACGAATTTTGTCCCAATTATTGTTAAAACGTTTAGTTCGAACATCTAAAAACAAACCTTTTATGCCAGCTACGGAACTGAAAAACGAGTTGGATATGCCGGCGAGCGTGGAAACTATTCGTCGCAGGCTACGACACAACAATCTTAATACTTTTAGTCCCCGAAAAGTGCCGCTCCTTTCCCCTAAACATGTTGCAAAACGGCTGTCGTTCACAAAATCACATGCAAAAGTGGCCCAAGGGAAAGTGAAGGAATGTGCAATGGACAGATGAGTCCAAAATTGTTCTATTTGGTAGAAAGGGTTCCAGATCTTATGTTCGCAGGCCACCTAATAGTGAATACAATCTCCAGTTCACAGCAAAAACTATCAAACATGGTGGCTGTAGTATCCCTCCCATACATTGGATAAAAACCACCATGAATGGATGCATCGGTATATGTTAAAATCCTTAATGAAATAATGTAACCGCGTGCTTCCTACGAAATGCCGCTGGTGTGGTTCTTCCAGCAAGATAATGACCCAAAACACACCAGCAGAATGGCAAAAAGTGGTTCAGCGAAAATTCAATCATGGAGTGAATTCGATTTGAACCCAATCAAAAATCTGTGAAAGGATCATTTGCAGTAAATATAAATAGTGTTGAAGACCTTGAAGTCGCCGTGGTCTAGTGAGTAGTGTGTTGGCTTATTAGACAAAAGGCCCGGGTTCGAATCCCAGGTCAGACATCAAAACGAAAAATATTTCTTCGGCAACTTCCTCTCAGCAGATTTCTGGCAAAGACTCTGCGAGTAAAAAATTGCCATGAGAAGCTTCTCAAAAATCTGTCGTTCGGAGTCGACTTTAAACTGTAGATTCCGCCACTCATTTATAAAATTAACGCACACAACATAAGTGGTGTGAGAAGCTAGGTCGTAATCCTGATTGAAGGGTGTTGTAATGGCCAATTATGTATGTATGTATGTATGTTGAAGACCTTTGGAAAGCCATGTAAAAAATTTGGAGTTCCATTACAGTTGTAAGATGTCAATATTTGGTCGATTCGATGGGAAGACGGTAGGCAGCTGTAATAGCGAATAAGGGACACACAACAAAATACTGAAAAGCTATTTTAGATTAATAATGCAAGGTATCCCGGTGATATATTTTAAAAATAATTTTTTTGTTATTGAGTTTTCAATTAAATCGGACTAACATTTAATAAAAATGTTAACTTTGTGCTATTATTTTGACTGCAGCTGTATACTATATATAAAATTTTTCTTTTTTAAATAAAGCAGTACACCTAGAGCTATACCTAAGCATTCGAGGGATTGTGGATATTATTGTATAAATAATTGTACATATTTATTGTTGTTGTTGTTTTTTTTCATCTTTCTCTATTAAAATATTTTCAAACTCAAAAGCAAAAACCAAAAAAAAAAAACTTTTTTCTAAATGAGAAAGGAAAAGAGAAACAAATTAAAATTAAAATATGGATACACACGCTTGCTTTAAAACCCAGGCAACTTCAGTTACTGCAAGTGAACAGAGAGAAAAGACAGGCAGAGCATGGCATATTGCAAACTGCAATAGTTTCGGGAAATAAATTGAAACTTCCAGCACTAGGTACACGTTAGTTTTTATTTTTTTCATATACCCCCCCCCCCCCCCCCCCCCCCACATACCTAAAAACACTAAGTTTAGAATGTCAGTGTGACTGGTCGAACGCAGGCCGAATAAATACGTAAATGGATCGATGACTGGCTGGATGGCTGGCTGGATGGCTGGTTGCTTATTTAGTGGGTTGTGTTAGTTTAACTTGTTTTCCTTTCTTTCTTTCTTTCTTTACTCCACCATTTAAAAAATGTAATTTTTTTTTGTATTCCTTTTTGGCTTATAGTTTTTGGAGTATGCGTTTCTGCATTTAGTATATCACTGACTGCTCTATTTCACATGGCTTTATATCAACAAATTTACACACACACACACACACCCAATTTCAATTGGACCACCTTCATACTTGCATTCCACCACCAGATAGGCTCTCTATCCATAAATTCAACCCTACTGCTGCTGCTTTATAACTAAACCGTTGTGTTGTGTTGTGTTCTGTTCTGTTGGCTCCTGCCATATTTGACATCACAAATCCATGCATATTTTCACTTGAAGTTAGTTGTACTTGTACTTGTAGGAATTTCTGTATGTATGTGTGTGTGTGTGTGCGTCCTCGCAATGTTTAATAAGTTGGCAATACATGCAATATTATTTTTACCATTCCTTTGTTTTTTTTTTTGGTTAAATTTCTCCTTCATATTCCATCCGTGAAAGAAGAAAAAAAATTTTGCAATTCAGTTACACACCACACCACACAACAGCTCACCACAAACGAATTCCATGTCTTTACGCTTTTAGGTTACAAATCCTGTTTTAAGGAACCATTTTATTAACCAAAAACTGATATGATATAAAAACTGGTTTGGCATCAATGTCGAAGCTCATTCTGCTTCCCGTATGATCTTTATCTCCACATTATTGTCATTCGTGCTTCACTTTCTATCGCTTCCATATTTCATTGTCCAATAAATTTTTCACTATTAATGCACCTGGACTTGCAAACACCGGCCTGCTTTATGTATCCAACATTTTTCAAACGTTTGATAAAACTGTCTCGAGATGAATGTCTAGTTCCTTAGCAAAGTTTAAGCAGCTTGTGTGCCAGTCTTCTTAATGATTTCAAAGACGCTTTTAATAACTGCTCTACCAGCTCATAATGCCAATGTAAAGGATCCTCCAAATAAGTTTTTTTTAAAGAAATCTACTGAATATTTTCTCAAATTTCTTTTTTTTATTCGAAAGTACAATCCTTCCGGTTAATAATGGAAAATAATTTCATTCAAAAGGCTGACTCGGCAGTAGTCTACACGATTACTTAAATTTTTAAGCACATTATCGGCTGTGTGCAACTGTATTTCACCAATGGCTTCACGAATATTGTCCTTTAAAGCGTCAATTATCTCTGGCTTGTCGGCGTAACACTTATCTTTGACGGCACATCACAAATTTTAGTCCAACGGTGTCAAATCGCAGCTCCGAGATGGCCAAACGACATCAGTTTTGCGTCTGATTATGCGATCTTCAAAAGCAGGGCTCATAACATCGAGTGTAGCTTCTGCTGTGTGGCACGAAGCGCCGTCCTGTTGAAACCAAATGTTGCCAATATCCTCCTCTTCAATTTTTGTGAACAAAAATTCGTTCAACATGGCCCGATAATGATCAACATTAACTGTAACGGCCACTCCATGCTCATTTTCGAAGAAAAATTGCCCAATTATGCCTCTGGACCAAAATCCGCATCAAACAGTAACTCGTTTTGGGTGCGTCGGCTTTTCAACGTATGCGTGTGGATTTTCTGTGCCCCAAACGCGACAATTTTGGTTGTTTACATGACCGCCAAGATCAAAATGAGCTTCATCGGAAAAAATGATTTCTTTATTGGCAAAATCGGCATCTTTTGTAAGTCGATCGCAGGGCCACTTAGCGAAGCGAAAACGCGTTGGATGGTCAATATTCGTTCAGCGGAAAGATAAAACTGTCAAATCAGACATGAGCTAAGTGTTACCATTCACGAAATAAGCACTACATAGCTGAAAAAAAAACGTTAAATGGCGGATCCTATATTAGACCATTATCCAGTTCTATTTCTCGTTACCGCATCATTTCCGTTAACCCTACAGAAACTTTTCTTAAAAAAATTAAAAATATTACAGTAAAGTTAAGAATTTTCAGTGATTTACTTCGTGGTTGTACTATGTAACCCTAGATGCGAGTTCAAGATTTAAACCGTAAGCGAAATAGGAAAACAATAGTCGTTCCATGACTTCCTTTCACTAATTTTTTTAAAATCTATCGTTCAGAATCGTCATTAAACTTTAGGTATCTCTACTCATGGATAAAATTAAGACAGACAAGATGGATGATGTGAAAAGTTAGTTTGTATTTTAGACTAAAGGTTTGTAAACTATGTAGTAGGCTTATTAGACATACGAAAAAATATTTATTCAGCGACTTTTTTCAGCAAAATTTTCTTAAAAATTTACCATGAAAAGTTTCTCAAAAATCTGTTCTTCGGAGTCTACTTTAAATTGTAGGCCACGTTATTTATGGACAAAATTAATAAACACAACGTAGGTGGTGTGCGAAGATAGGTTGAAGTCTCGGCTAAAGCGTTGTAATAGACCTATTAAATGTATGTAGAAATACTTTAAACATAAAATTTAAAATGGTAATTCTTTAAATACTTACAGAAGAGGTCTTATCTAATTTATTTTACTTATTTTTTTAAATCATGTGCTTACCTGCAAAGAAAAAAATAGAAAAAAAAATTAAATTTTATTTTATTTTATTTTATACTTTTAGCTTGTACTGTAAAATCTACGTGAGTTTATAAGGTTTTGTTTAAATTCTCTGTCAAATGAATTGTTAATTATTAGAAGAAGAAGAAAAAGGAAAACGGCAACAAAAACACGCTAAAAAACTAACACAATTTTAACTGAAACAGGATATCCACCTCAATCACAATTTAAGTAGACAAATACAGAATTAAACACACGCACATTCACAGGGTCCCATACATTGAACTGAACTAAGCACGTAATCGTAATTGAATATTCACCACAGTTTGCAGGAAGAAAATTAGAAGGCAAAAGAAAAAACTAAAAAAGTTTTTCAAATACAAATACAAAGAAATAAAGAAACAAGAATTAAAGAAACATAGAAATTTAAGTTATGAAACTCTATTATATTCACCCTACTTTTATAAATAAATTCACCACATTTTAATAATTTTTTGATGAACCGTTATGTGGTCATTGAGGTGAATTATGAACGTGTTTAAGCAATAACTATTTAAAGCAATGAGAAATGGCAATCCTATTAATCTAGAACCTGACACAATAGTCCAATGAACTGTGTTAGACTTGGTATTTGTTTCTCAACCCTTGTATACGGTGAATTTGGTCTCGTGCGATTATTTTTCCCATCCAAATCTGAAGAAATGGCTTCGCGAAAAATTAAATTCTTTTAAATTTTAATGTCTTCTACAAATCTTATCATCTGAAGGCGATAAAAATAAATTCGGAAAAGAGATTGAACACACTCTAGCGAATTTATCCAAATGATAAGTGTTTCCTCAAGGAGATCAGGAACTTATTGACCCAGAATTAATGGAAACTAATGCTAATACCCATGTCTGGTCGCATGTAACTTCTTGAAAGTCAGATGCTGTAATCTTAACGTACAGGATTTCAATTTAATTTGTCTAGCTTTGAGGAACAGTAGCCGGAAAAATTTCTTTGAGAATTTTGTATGCGTTGCCAACTAAACCAAGGTCATGCTCGTTGGAACGTTTAAGATTTCGAAGGGTAAATCGGTGTTCTTTTCAGGTAACATACTGCGCAGATAATCGTATTCAGGAATGAGACCTATTTCAAACAAAATTGATCAAATTTGGAACGATATTAATCCATATAAGATCCAAAGGCGTCCAATGCGCACTCCAAAAATGCTGTTTGGTAAGGATTTTAGGTCAGCGGCATCATCGCTCTATATTTCTTTGAGAACGACGTTGGACTGATCATGACTGTCCACAGAGAGCGCTATATTGAATGATATGGACACCTAAGATACGGTTTCAATAGGACGCCACTAAGAGTCCCATGACAGAATGAAAATATTTCTTCAGTGACTTCCTCTCAGCAGATTTCTAGCAAAAACTCTGAGAGTAAAACAAACCTATCATGAAAAGTTTCTCAAAAAAAAATCTGTCGTACGGAGTCGACTTTAAACTGTAGGTCCCGCTACTCATGTATAAAATAAGCGCGCACAACATGAGTGGTGTTAAGAAGCTAGGCCTAACTGAAGGGGTGGTGGGGAATGGCCAAGTATGTATGTATGTATATATGTAATCGCGCGATCTGATCCGTTAGACGGCATAACACTTATCTTTGACGGCACCCCACTAATAATAGTCCAACGGTATCAAAACGCAGCTTCGAAGTGGCCAAACGACGTCAGCTGAGCGACTGATAATGTGATCTTCAAAAACAGTGCGGAACACAAAACATCGAGTGTAGCTTCGGCTGTGTGACACGTAGCGCCGTCCTGTTGAAACCAAATGTTGCCAATATCCTCCCCTTCAATTTTTAGGAACAAAAAGTCGTTCTACATGGCCCGATAACGATCACTATTGACTGTAACGGCCACTCTTTGTTCGTTTTCGAAGAAAAATGGCCCAATTATGTCCAAAATCCACACCAAACAGTGACTCGTTTTGGGTGTGTCGGCTTTTCAACGTATGCGTGCAGGTTTTCTGTGCTCCAAATGCGAAAATTTTGCTTGTTTACATACCCGCCAAGATCAAAATGAGTTTCAGCTGAAAAGGTGATTTTTTTGTCAAAATCGGCATCTTCTGTAAGTCGATCGCAGGCCCACTTAGCGAAGAGAAAACGCATTGGATGGCCAATATTCGTTCAGCGGAAGGATAAAACTCAATTATTTGTCACATCAGACATGAGCTAAGTGTTACCATTCACGAAATAAGCACTAGTTGAAAAAAAAACGTTAGATGGCGGACCCAATAAAACTCCTGTACACTTCCCCCCAATCCAGTATGTTTAAATTATTGCCCAGTACTGTTATAAAACATAAAGTTGTTGAAAACGAAATTATCTTATGGCCTTAAAGCAAAAACTACTAAATTCCTGACAATTATTGCCTACACTGTATCTGGATTACAAGATTTACAGAGATATTCAGTTCAATTGCTTATGCCGCCACCAAAAGGTTGGGTGGGGTATATAAAATGGCCAACAATAAGAAAAGAAAAAAAGGACAGAAATAACTTTAAGAAAAATAAAATGAAAAATAATCTCGTAAAACTAAAATGATGCTAAACAAAATAAAACTTTGTATGTCTCTCTCTCTTTGTGTGTGTGCGTGTGTTTGTGTAAAACAGAAAATGGAGCAACAAAATTAGAAAAAAAAAAACAAATAAAAAGTACCTAAACTCACGCATACGCTTCCTATCACACACACACAGGCACACATACAATCCATATAAACACATGCACATGCATGTAAAGAAAAAGAGAGACAGTCATAGATCTCTAAACAAGCCTTCCGTCATGGAATACAAAAGTACAAAAAAACAAAACAAAAAAAAAAAAACGTTCCAAATGGAAAGTGAGACAATCTGTTCATGAACATATAAACACTCTTTCCCTTAAATTCACACAAACACACATACACAAATTTTTTTTGTAATAAAAATATATGAACTTAACGGACAAAACCAACTAACAGCCAAGCCAGCCAGCCAGCCAGCCATACAGTCTGACAAACGGAAATTTATGTCACTACCAACACTAACAATTCCTATAAACATTCACTGCTTGCCAGTATACACAACACTAGCACTTGTACTCACCAAAAGCCACAACATACTCATACACTTACGTTATTCGTTGTTGTTTTTTCTTCTTCTTGCTAGGGTAACTGATTCTCTTACCATGTCATGCCATGCAAAAACGAAGTGTTCTTACCTATAGACACAAAAAAAAAACAAATCAACCTACACACACATACATTCACACACTCACACACACACACACAAAGAGAGAGTGAAATATAAAATATTTTTCTCTATTTGTTGTGTTTTTTTTATTCATCTTCTTCTTCTTCTTTCTGTTGTTTAGCCAGGACGACCTGATGATGCTTGAATATGAATAATAAAACCCAGTAAACAGCAGCAGCAATAGTAGTATAATGAAAAATATAATAAATACACACACACACACATACACATACAAATATAAAAAGCAAAGAGCAACAGCAAGCCGTCAGCAGTAGCAGTAGCAGCATTTAAAGTCACTAGCAAAAAAAAATTTTTTTTCTTTTGAAAACCAAAATAAACTTTCTAGTCACATGAAAATTAATGGGTGTCTGTAAAAAATTTGTTATTCTCATAACAATTTTCTTACCACCCACCTACAACGTACTCCCCCCCCCACCGCCCCTTACCTTATCGTACTTATAGTAGCGGTTACAGACATTTTACAGTTTTTATACGAGATTCTGGTGTAATCATGTAATCCCACCACTTAAGGGAAAACATATGATGTCTCGTTTGAAATGTGAAATATAAAACACACACACACACACCCGCACACATACACCTACACAAAGACATGGGGCTTAGCTTCAGGCTACCATGGGGGTCAGTAGGTGGCGGATAACTGAACGGCCTATCCTGCGTAGGCTAGCTGCGAATAACCAATAAGCAGTCCCCGACCAAGAGCGGCAGATACGGAGGCGTACTATAAAAAGGTACAAATGACCGAAGACGTTATCTGTGACATGGCGAACTGATGCCGCCATTAACTAGGCATCATCCCACAGAGGGTTCCCTCAAGAGATGGGAAAATAGGAGAGTAACGCCTCCGTGGTTCCCTCAGTTCCACCGAAGCGACTAAGTACGACGCCCTTGAGTAGGGCATTAGAACCGAGCCCGGTAAGGTTCTAATTATGGTATACCGGAAAATGAATTTGAATTGGTGATATGGGCTGACGATGACAGTATTCCGGCACTTTAGTAGGCGGTGTGAAAGCTGGCCGAAATGGCTGTCGGGCTAATGCTGCCATTGCCTCCGCCCCGTTAAAACTATGGCAAGTCTCTCGGTACGCTCCTGATTTGTCACCGTTAGGTTGGTGTTGTAGGACCAGATGTGAATCCCTGGTTTACGTCGACCTGGCTCTGAACACGTATTCCCATGAGGTTACGTGTCAACCCTCGCGTGGCCTCCCTGCTTATGCATAGATAACCACGGGGTCTTTCGTGACGACTACAACGATGGATCAGGATAACGGCCGAGAGTTGGGGCTAAAACAAACAAAATGAATAATAAAAACAAAATTACAAATAAATCGACGAATTCATGCGAGATGAATACTTTGGAGCTGAACGCTTTTGGGCAGAGCTCGAAGATACCGAGGTCTCCGGTGCGGAATCGGGAAATAAACCCGTTTGGACAATGCACGAGGACTCCACGATCCCCAGTAAATGCGGGATCGGGGCAGGAAAGATCGCGAGGCGACACGATACCATCTGCCGGTGGTGTTTTTGGTCAACTCGGGGACCAAATTAAGAGTTTGATTGAGATGCTAGAGGATGGGAAAAGGAGATCAATCCACCAACCGATGAGGGACGCGATTGACTCGATCAAAACCCTATATGACCTGTACGCAAGCGAGCTGCAGGGGCAAACTACAAAGGCGACTAACAGTAGCAGTTCTGCTACACAAACATCTCCTTTGTTGAGGAACCAGGAGGCGAAGAGGAAACATGAGGAGACTTACGAAATTCCTGCGGCAAAGAGGAGAATTCCGAATCCTGCACCAAGGGCTCCAGCGAGGGAAGCTACAGAGGTGACCTTGAGTCGGCGGGAGGATATTAATGGAGTAAATAAGGAACCAGGATGGCAGAAAGTCACAAAGAAAAAAAGGGGAAATAAGAAACCACAGGAGAAGAAAACGAAGCCGGATGCGATCGTGATAGCGACGAAGGATAACACGTCGTATGCAGACATCCTAAGGAAAGTCAAAACGGACCCCAAGCTTAGTGAATTGGGAGAAAATGTGACCAGAATTCGAAGAACCGTCAAGGGTGGTCTACTACTCCAGCTCCGCAGGAATGGAGAACACACGGAGGACTTTAGGGGAGCCATTGGAGAGCTCTTAGGAGAAAGCGCGTCTGTCCGAACTCTAAAGGATATGAGGACGATCGAGATCAAGGACATCGACGAGATCACGGAGAAGGAGGATGTGTGCGAGGCTATGCGGAAGATTCCAGGCCTCGAGACTTTGGGTAAGCCCGACGTAATTACCCTTAGGAGGGCATATGGTGGGACGCAAACTGCCACAGTAAGCCTTAACGCAGACGCTGCAGCGATTCTCCTAAAGGAAGGAAGAATTAGGATCGGCTGGGTAATATGCAGGATTCGCGAGAGGAACATTCCGACGAAATGCTTCCGGTGCTTGCAGTTTGGACATATGGCCCGTCAATGCACGAGTAAAGTTGACCGCTCGGGAACTTGCCGTAGATGCGGACAGGAGGGGCATATTGCGAAAAACTGCGAAAGGGAACCTCTTTGCATGTTCTGCAAAGTGGGCGATCCCAAATCTGCCAACCATATCGCGGGGAGCGGAAAGTGCCCACAATTTTTGAGCGCACTTAAATCACGTTCTAGAAGATGAGGTTAATACAAATTAATCTGAACCACTGTGAAGCAGCCCAGGACCTATTGATCCAGAGGGTAAAGGAGGAGAATATTGATGTCGCCATCATAAGCGAACCTTATAGGGTACCGAAGAATAGTACTTGGATCACGGACGGATCCAGTACTGCGGCTATATGGATCTGTGGTTCATTACCCTTCCAGCAAACCTATGCGCAGGACATTGGTTTCGTTATGGCCAGGATAAAGGGAGTTTTCGTCTATAGTTGTTACGCCCCCCCGAGATGGTCAATAGAGGAATTCCAACACATGCTGGACAGGATGGCGTCACACGTGCGCCTGAATACTCCCGCCATTATTGCAGGAGATTTTAATGCTTGGGCGACCGAATGGGGTAGTAGATATACTAACACCAGGGGTCGCTGCCTCTTGGAAACGGTCGCTTCCCTTCCTGTGGCGCTGATGAATGATGGAAGAGGAAGCACATTTAGGAGAGCTGGATCGAGCTCGATAATAGATTTATCGTTTGTGAGCAATAGTCTTGTTTCGCGGACCGCGTGGAAACTAACTGAGGACTTCACAAATAGTGACCATCAGGCAATCATGATGACGGTTACTGGGCGCAACACGAGAGGAGATGGATTGTCGAAATTTACGGGACCTAAATGGAAGGACACCCGCTTTGACGAGGAGACGTATAAATTGCTGTTGTCGTCTTTTCATACGACTGGCAGCACGGCCGAGGAATTAGTGAGCGATATATGCGAAATGCTCAACACTGCATGTGATGCTGCTATGCCTAGGAGGACTGTGTGTAGGGGACGCTCCCCCTGCTACTGGTGGAATGACGAAATTCGAAATCTGCGGTCGGCATGCTTTAGGGCGAGAAGAAGGGCCCAGCGTACAAGAGGAAGAGCAACATGGGAAGCCGAACGTGCTTCATATGAGGATCTTAGGCATCAACTTAGAAGAGCCATTAAAAGGAGCAAGAAACTATCCTTTCAGCGGATATGCCAAGAAGCTGACATAAATCCTTTTGGGACGGCTTACAGAGTCGTCTGCAAGAGAATCGGCGCTCAGCAACAGCCTAAACTAGGCTGCCCAGTTTTGCTACGGGGAATTATTAGTACATTATTCCCACGAGGCCAGCCCTACACTTTCATAAGTAGGGATACGGAAGCCAATCATACCATTCCTGAGGTAACAAGAGAGGAGGTACTCGCAGCATGCAATGGAATAGGAGATAGGAAAACACCCGGGCCAGATGGAATCCCGAATAGGGCACTTAAGGCGGCTATCCGGTTCAGACCTGATATGTTCGCCAAGGTGTTCCATAAGTGCTTCGTCGAGGGTGTTTTTCCACGTAGATGGAAGAAGCAGAAATTGGTTCTCATTCCAAAACCTGGTAAACCACCAGGGGAACCATCGTCATATCGGCCCATCTGTCTACTTGACACAATGGGAAAAATACTGGAGAGGATCATATACGACCGATTACTGACGCGTGCCGAGGCAAGAGGAGCTCTCTCGGACCTGCAATACGGATTTAGAAAAGGACGGTCCACTGTTGACGCGATCAGGAGGGTAGTCGACATTGCAAGAGAAGCAATAGAGGGCGAAAGATGGAGATTTGGCACCAAGGAATACTGCGCGGTTGTCACACTTGACATTAAAAACGCGTTCAACTCAGCGAATTGGGGGCGGATTATGAGAGCCCTCTTTAACATGGGTACGCCGCCATACTTAATGGAGATTTTGAACAATTACTTTCAGGACAGGAAGGTAATATATCTAACGGATGAAGGAGAGCAGGAATATGTAGTGACAGCGGGTGTCCCGCAGGGCTCTGTACTTGGCCCACTACTATGGAACATAATGTATGATGGAGTACTTCGACTGCGATTGCCAAACGGGACTACAATTGTAGGCTTTGCAGATGACATTGCCATAGTCTCGGTAGCTAAGACGGTACAGGATATAGAGGAGAAAACTAACACAGCGATTCGAGATGTTAGTGTATGGCTGGATGAGGCAGGTTTAACACTTGCTGCACATAAAACGGAAGCCGTTTTGATAAGCGGCCGGAAGATAGTGGAGAAGATGAAAGTGATCGTTGGAGGCACAGAAATCGAATCAAAGAGGGCAATAAAATACCTGGGAGTGATTATTGACGACAGGTTGAACTTCAAGGAGCACGTAAAATACATCGGCGAAAAGGCATCTGTAACGCAGGGAGCACTGGCGAGGATGATGCCAAATATTGGAGGACCAGGTCCATTCAAGAGGAGGATAATTTCAGCGGTAGTAACGTCGATAATGCTATATGCTTGCCCCATATGGTCGGAGGCACTCTCCGTGGGGTCGACAAGGAGAATACTGTCCTCGGTGTATCGTCTAAGCGCGATTAGACGGATAAGTGGCTTCAGGACAGTGTCTGATGAAGCGGTATTTGTATTGGCAAAAACAATACCAATAGACATATTGGCGGATGAGATGAGGCGGATATACTTCCGTCGTCTTGAGAGTCCAGGACGAACAGCGGCTATAAAAGCGGAGGAAAGAATGACTTCCATGCTCAAATGGCAGTCACGATGGGAGAGCAGTTTAAAGGGAAGATGGACATTTCAGCTTGTCCCTTCTATAACCCCTTGGATGGAGAATAAACATTGCGAGCTGAATTATTACGCGACCCAGTTCCTAACTGGTCATGGATGTTTTAGGAAGTACCTGCACAGATTTGGACATGATACTTCCCCTATATGCCCAAACTGTGTAGACGAAGAGGAAGATGCGGAGCATATTCTAACATGCTGCCCCAGGTTTAGATGGCCCGGAGAAACTAGATTAGGACCAAACCGGCTCATGGAGGAGCTGTTGAATTCTACGACGCTATGGACCCAATATAGCCAGAAAATGGCCGAAGTAATGATAGTACTCCGAAGGTTGGAGGAACGAAGACGAAATTTGATATAATGTGATAAAGCTTTCGAGCTAACCAGCCCCCCGCGAAGTAATACCTTACGGCAGTCCCGCGGGGGGAGAGTGGTTGATGTGTGTGTAGGGGGTGGGTTTTAGTACGTAGGCACCAAGGATGGTGAATCGTGCATGCTTTTGTTGGAACAAAAGTATCTTCAGAAGATTTACCACCTCCGGCTCAAGACAAAAAAAAAAAAAAAAAAAAACACCTACACAAAGAGGAAAAAGAGTACAAAAATTTATATGGAGAGTGGTGTTGTATTTATTTTTATATTTCTGTTCTGGCTCTTCCTTGTGTTGAATTTATGGTATTATGCTGTGTGTGTGTGTGTGTGTGTTGTGTGTGTTCATTACAAACCTCAAAAGAGAGGTGACTACACCGCCCACCACAACAATAAATACAGCAAAGCAAACCTATTGAAAATTTTTAACTACAGAGCTGGGATATATAAATCGTTTTGAAAGGATTTTTCTTTCAGCAATTGAATGAAAAAAAATATAGAAAAAAAAATTTATTGATATATGAGACAGACAACCAGTGACATGGTATTTAAAAATCATTGACGTTCCTTAGAACGTTTAAAAATTTTACCAAAAATTTATCAAAATTTTTTTTATGCTTGCAATGAACATCATTCAACCAAACAACACGTACTGCTTTAAATGACAATCGTTTGCCATTTTTGGGAAAAAATCATAAGAGATTTATGTCTTCAGTATAAAACCCAATAAGAAACTGATCCAATTTCATTTTTTTGGAGGCTCTTCTGCATAGATCTAATTTTATGCATTAAAAATATCTCTGCCTTTAACTGTTCCGTGGACATAACCAGTAGATTTAATGATTTTTGTAAATACAGTACTTTTGTAATAGGATTTAATAACAGAAGTGAAACCAAGAATGATAAACTAAGGATTACGCCCTCACGCACACGAAATTATAACTTTCTGCGCATGTTGAATCAATGACGTCACGCAAATTGTGTTCCTATTGGCTAATGACAATGTAAGTTATATTGCAGGGCAGGCAACTACTTTCACGTAGTGCATACACTTTTAAGAAGAAATGTTCATTTTCACATATGAAAAAGACTTGGAAACCTTTAATATAGCCCAACAACGTCATCTTTAGTTTATCATTCTTGAGTGAAACAATCAGGACGCTGTACCCTTTAAAGACGATTTATTTTGTTGAATACATATGTATCAAGAATGTACAGTATCGGCCAAAAGTAAAGCATTCCGTCAGCACATTTTTTTTAAATGATAATTTTTTTAAGAAAACAAATTTATTAAAACTTCTTTTATTATTTATTTTTATTTATTTATATCCTTGTTATTGAAAAACACAAACTTAAGAAATTTAGAATTTAATAAAAAAAAACCTTAGAGTTCAAAAAACATTTTAAATCGCAAATATAAGCGGACAAAACTAAAGCATTCACAAATTAAGGTGCACAAAAAACTATTGAAATCAATATTCCGCTGAGAATCCTTTATTCTGGTTGGCACACCTTCATCTTTTAGGTATAGGGGATATTGCTTCCCAGGCTATTTTTGCAGCTTCAAATAAGACTTCTTTGGTTTTGCAATATCCTGGGTTGATTTTTAAGTTAATTGGATTGGATTGGAGAGAGCTAACTTATCAAGACATCAATTGAGTGCAAAATATTCGATCAACAGATCAATTATTTCAAGGCTAATTTAAAAATTTTTGCAGACTGGTTGCACATCTCCTACTCATTTTGGAGGAAGGCCACGTGAAACTTTGCGACATGAAGTCTCCTTAATTAAAAGGGCAATCCAAAACGATCCTACAACAACTTCTAGTCACATACGAAACCACTTAGATGCAATAATTAGCGATAGAACGATTTGCAGATGGCAGGTAGAGGGTGGATTATTCAGTCGACGACCAGCAATATTTAGGATTCAACCGTTGTCCGTTTGGCCGGTGTCTGGATGCCTTAAGCCATCTGAATCCTTTAAATTAAGCTTGGATTCATCAGAAAACAGCACATTCATTCATTTTTGGACACTCCATTTGAGATGGGCCTTGGCGAATGGTTTTTTTTATTTTTGGCGATATCAAAGGTTTTTGTGCTGGTCGTCGACTGAATAATCCGGCCTCTACCGTTCTTCTGGAAATCGTTCTTTCGCTAATTTTTAAATTAGTTTTGGCCGATACTGTATCTTAAAATAGGAACAAAGGTTTTTGTTCAGAATACTTTATGAGGCCATGGGTAAACTCGCGAATATCTTTCATGAGGAAGCCTTAGCACTCAAAAGATGGGATTAATTTTACTACGAAGTCACCGAAGTCTATTCGCCCTTGTGTAGCTAGTAGTAAGGCGGCCTCAGTTCAAACCCTAGGTTAAACATCTCAAACGAAACGAAATATGAAAATATGTTTCTTTGTCGACTTCCTCTCAGATTTCGGTCCAAAACTTGAAGAGTCAAATAAAATTGCCATGAAAAGTTTATCAAAAAAAATTGTCGTTCGGTCAGATCATGCCCCTTATGTAGGAAATTAATACAAACTACATAATTAGTACACTCCAGACATGCTAAAGTATTGCAAGATTCCATAATTTCAACTTATCCATCTCTGGATTATGATTTTTAAATATTGAGAATAAAAATTTAAAAAAAAAATTAAAAATTTAAAGTGATTAAATAACAGTAAGAAATTTAAGAATTTAAAATTTTTAAAAAATAACGGTTTTAAAGAGTCCTGTTAAAAAGAAACAAAATGTGAGGTTATTTTTAATATCCAGCAAAACTCAGTACTGTTACTACGATGCCATGTTTATTGCAATACTTTTACGAGGATTTTTTATGCTTTAAAGGCATTCAAATGCTATAGTTTTTCAACATTTTTTTTTTTGTTTTGATTTACAAAGTAAGAGTGTAAGTGGGGTTGAGGGTGGTGGTAAGTAAACATAGTGGTAAGTTCGGATACCTTTAACTCACACTTAGCGTGACAACAATTGCGGTTGGGTGTGCGCGAGTACAGGATGTATGACAGAAAGCAAATGCCAACAAAATCAAATCTAAACACACACACACAAACACACAAACTTCAATACTAGAATTTAATATTTAAATTCACCTCTTAACAGAATACAGTTTTTTTTCTTCTGTTTTCTGTGTATACAAAAAAGAGAGAGAGAACTTTACATATTAAATATTAAAGGTGAGTGTGTAGGATGTGTAGATGAATGAGATATTAAGTGAGATGGGTTTTGTGGTAAAATTTTTATTATAACTTTTGTTGTTGTTGTTTTGTGTGTATGTGTTTGACTTTATTTAAAGCATAAAATATTTTCCATTTTCTCTTTCTCCTCTTTATTATTAAAGTAAAACAATATTAAAGACTTAAATAAACACACACACATACACAGACGTATGTTGTCTCATATACAAATCGGTACACTAAGTTAAAATTTAAAGGCAGAGACAGAGTGCAAGCAGAGTTTGTTTTTGAGACTAGATGGTAAAGAATGTTGTAAAATAAAAAGAAGAAGAAGAAGAAGCATATTCATATTAAATTTATAAGGAAAAGTACGTACGTATACGAGAACAAATAAACGAGAGAGAAAAAATAGAAAAAAATTTTATTCTACAAGTCTGAGAGTGTATTGGTAGATAAAATAAAATAAAAATAAAAACAGAATTTTGTCGTCCTTTTATTTGTGTTGGGTTTGTGTTTTTGTGTTATTGCTGCTGTAACTGCATTATTTTTATTGGGGGGAGAAGGAGGAGATGTAAGTGAATGAGAGAGAAATTGTTTTTATTCTGTTGTTGCTTTGTTGTGTTTTGTGTAGTAAAAATACGAAATAATCAATGGGTTTGGTGAACTACTACTGCTTAAAGTCTCTTTCTTCGTTGTTTACTGTGCAAAATCAGAAAAATTTTATTTTTTGCTCATGGGAATAAAAATTTGTTGTGTTATTAAAGCGAAAAATGTGTAAAGAATTGTGGGTTTAATATTTCTCTATTAGAAAAGGGGGATGGGGAGAAATACTACAAACTTTTGTTGGGACACTTTAATGAGAGAAGAACTGAGTTATCCATCGGAATATCAAGAAATAATTTGGGGTTGGTAAACCGACTTTTGATAGGGCACTGTATACTTAAGAGTACACTTATTTAGAATGGATCTTGTCTCCAGTTCAACATGTAGATTCCGTAACATGTTGGGAATTTGTAAATCATTAAGAGGACATCAAGCAGTTGTAACCTGGAAATTATCATTGTGCAGTATTTTCAAATTTATCAAAGCAATAGACTAGGAGAAGACTGCACTCTACTCTATACTTCCTTTAACAATATTTTTAAAATCTTCAAATCTCCCCCAAAAACACTGCCGTCTACTACTCTACTCTACACTTCCTTTAACAATATTTTCATTTCTTCTCATGCATTGTCACTTCAAAGAATTAACGGCAATTGCTTTCAAAAAAATTACTGCATGCAAGAGAAAGTCATAACTCTTGATGAAACTAAAAAAGGACACGATGGCGTATAATTAATATTCAAAAAAATATTCATACGCCTGAAGATTTATTGGCAATTGTTGCTCTATAGCTAAGCAATAAAATCCCGGGCATGTAAAAGCAATTTTGAAATTTAATTTGAAAAAGAACATGGGCCTATAAAGAGTTCGGTGATGATTGTTATGCTCTTACCAGAGATCAGCAATAAGTATTCAGAAAGATGAGTCCTACTTATAATTCCTGGTACTTATACGCACGCATTCATACTTATTTTAATATCATACTCATGCTATGTAATCACATATAAAGTTTGAAGCACTCATCATACTCATACTTAATAATATGCACGATGTTGTTGATCACAAAATAAGCATGATTCGAGTACTAACACCACTACACTTACAAGAAGGTTGTGTGTTTGATTTGCTTACGGTCTCTGTCTTTTTCTTACTTCTTTGTTTGTAAATGCAACAACAACTAAGACTGTAAATTTTGAAGAATGATTCGAATCACTGGAATCATTTATAAGCAGACGCCGGCACAAAGACAACATAATGCAAATGTAAGTGTATTTGTGAGAGCGATGTGTATAACTTAGAGGAAAATTGTTAGGAATATTTTCAAGTGTACTCTCTGCTTTACGTGACATTTACATGAACCACAAAATAAGTATGATTCGGGTACGAACACTGCAATACCACAATCGAAGGTTATGTGTTTGCTTTGCTTGTCTTTTTCTTTCTTTTTTGTTTGTAAATGCAACAACAACTAAGACTGTAAATTTTGATAAATGATTCGTAGCAGGCAAATCATTCCTAAGTATTTTTCTAAATTTATGAATGTCAATGAGTAGGCGTATGAATCAAACATATTTTGAATGTTATGAGTTTGATGTCAATGTTGTACTCATACTCATTGTAATCTGTACTTATAAATCAATGTTGTAGCGAGTAAGAATGAATCGGAGTACATAGTTGAATTCAATAGTGTTGACTCGTTCATACTCAAAATTACATGAGCACTTATGAGTAGCGAAAAAAAAAAACGATTCATTGCTGATCTCTGGTAAGTAGTAAGACTCATCAGCAGTTGAATTTGCTTTGGCTTATTACATGCAAGACCGTGGTTTAAATCCCAGCTCAAAAATTTCGAATAAATCTCGACATTTTCAATATAATCTGCCACTTAGAGTCGACTTTAAGCTGTAGATACGGTTACTCAAGGAAGAAATTAACACCCACAACATGAGTGTTGAAAGGAGTTAGATTGTAAACCTGACTTAAAGGTTATAATGAACTATTAACACATTCGCTGACAAGCCTAAATTATATGAAGTCATTATCATTGCCAATTTATATTTTGAGTGTTATTGTTTAGTAAAACCCATAATCATTTACAAGCAGAATACAAAAGACGAGTATATTCGCCGTTTTGGCAATAGAAAGGCAGAAGGACTTGATATCCTTTTTCGTATTTGCGGACGTTTTAGTAGAAGAACAAATAATAAATCACGTAGAGGTGGATAAAATAAGGAAAATGGAATAAACCGAGTTAAATATGGCGAAAATTGGCAACACTTAGTAAATTTACTATTGCCGATTGGCAACAAAAAAAAAAAAGAAATTTGCTAATTCAAAAGGCTGCATGTTGCAATATATTTAAAGTAGGATGAGTATACTCGCCTTAAGCAGGGTATTCCGCACCGCCAAGACGAGTATACTCGTCTTTGGCAGGGTATCTCGCACTGTCAAGACGAGTATATTCGTTTTTGGCAGGGTATCCCGTATACTCGCCTTTGGCAGAGTATCCCGCACTACCAAGACGAGTATATTCGTCTATGACAGCAATTGTGTTAACTAAGTAAAGTTATACACATATTTGCAAAGAAATATTACAACAAATCCCTATTATTGCCTAACCAAAAATGTATATTAACTGTGGGGCTAACTTTCTAAAATACGAATACAATTGAATACTCGTACAAAAGCAAATAATTCATACTCACAACACTTACATACATTGCTGGACAACTAGATTTAAACACTTTAAAATTGTCATTTTAACACGAACAGCGTATGTTTGCCTTTAGCGTGCCTAATTATTTAATATTTTTTGGAATGTTTTTCGTTTTGCGAAATTTTCATTTGTGGTGTAATCTCATCAAATAAAATTTTTACTTTCTCACTAACACTTTGACATTTAAAATAACACTCGTGACGAGCAACAGACACATGACTTGTTTAGTTACACGTCAAATGACATAAACTAACCGTGTGTTACAAAATAGAAAATAACAACAACAACAACAAAATTTTTATGTAGAAACGGTTATAAACGAAGGAACAGAAAAAAAACGCGAAATATTAAATAAGAATCCTGTTAAACGGTAAAAACCACACCCAATCTATGAGAAAAAAAGGAAAAAAAAAAACAGAAAACAGAAAAAAATTACGCTCAACAACAATATTTAATAAAAAACAGAAAGAAAAACAGAAAAAAAACAAAAAAAAAATTTTTTTTTTGATACAATTTTGTTGCTGTTTGGTGTTGATGCTTTAAAAAATAATTTAAAAAAGAAAACAAATTTCTTTCTTCCTTTCTTCTTTTTTTGCCTTTTTTTCCTTACATTCTACAAAGGAAAAAAAGTAGTAGCGAGAGAGAGAGAGAGAAAGCCTTATAAAGGTTGAATAAGTGAATGTGTAATACAAACAAACACACACACACACACACACATATGTATGTACGTAGCAACATTCAGTCTTGTTATGGTTATTGATGTTACTCTTACGAAAACAAAGTAATAAGAAAATAGCAACGAAAAAAAAAAAACAGAAAAACAGAAAAATATTACAATAATAATGTCCTTTTCTATAGTCTCTGCTGCTGCTGCTGGTGCTGCTGCTACTGTTGTTGTTGTTGTTCTTAAAGTTTATTTATTTTTTTCATTTTTTTCTTTTGTTTTTCAACTTGTTTTATTACATTTTATTTCATTTTGTTTATTTTTACTTGTTTTTATGTTTGCTTTAACAGCAATAACAACAATCACACACATACACTTACGCCAACATACGTACGTATGTACATACACAACCCTTCTACTGTAAACAAAATGAAAACAAATAGAAGAAGAGCATTACGAAAGTGTGGTGGTGGTGCTTTACTCTTAACTATAGAAGTGTGGGAGTTTAAAAGCTTATGCTTAAATAATACAAGCAAAAAGAGAGAGAGAGAAAGAAAAAAAAAAGAACTCTCATCCTTTCTATTTGTATTATGTGTATGTTGTGTGTGTGTGTGTGCGTGTTTGTTTGTTTACAAAAAGCCTTAAGCAGTGTTGTTAATACGACAACACATAACTGCAGAAGGCAGTAAAATAATTGAAAAAACGTGTCGTAAAAGAGAAAATAATTTTCAGGATTTAATTACAAGAAATGCAAATTTGAAAAAGAATTTTGTTTGCTGCCGATTTCTAGGTAAGATTTATAATAACTTAATAGGTCATTACAATTCTTTAGTCAAGATTACATACGTGGTATCCCATGTTTTTTGTGTTAATTTTACCTATGAATAGCGGAACCTATGAGTTTAATATCCAAACATTCCAAACGACAAATTTCATGGCATTTTTATTTTATTCTCAGAGTCTTTGCCGGAATGCTGCTGAAAAGAAGAGGTCGAAAGATGTATTTCATGATGTTCGTGATCTCTCGTTTAATAAGTCAACGACACTCTACCTATGACGACTTCAACCATCGTAACTTTAGCAGAAAATATAATAAAAAGAAATCGTCACCGTACGTGCCTTATATCCAACACGGAGAGAAGGTAAAATAAAGACAGGCCATAGAATATCAAGCCGCTCTTCATGCACACGACTCATATGAAGTTAAATCGAAGGCAGTATCTAAAGAAGCTTAGTCACGTAGTTGGACAGAATAAGGTTATGCTCTACTGGGTCCCAGATCAAATGGTAAGCCTCGGCAATGAGCCTGATGAGGCTGATGGGATGCGAACCTTTTTGGTGGAGTAGAAGCCGATGTTTGGTAAGGGATGTCCAACGGAAATGAGTGAGACATGCATTAGAAATAACCTGAAGTTTGGGAAAAGTGTTCCGACAAAGCATTGCAAGCACATGCTACACATATTCAGTATGTAGGGTATCTCAGACCTAACGTGTAGATTTTATAACGATGAGATTGAATAATCGAAACACACAAAGAAGCTGAATTCGCTATGTGGACAGGCCTAGATCTATTGGGTGCCAGGTTAAATGGTAAGCCTCGACAATAAGCCAGCCGACGAACTTGTGAAGATAAGATCTTTCATGCCGCTGATGGGATCAAAACCTTTTTGTGAAATGGAAGCGAATGTTTGGAAAGGGATGGTCAACGAAAGGGAGTGAGTTATGCATCAGACTATCGAGGAACAACCTAAAATTGGGCTGAAAAGCACTATATTCAGAATAGGGATTGCCTTGACATCAACATCTAGATGCTGCAACGATTACATTGAATAATCGTAACACTTTATCAGAATCTGTGAGGCATTATTGGATCCCAGAAAGAAACACCCGGACGTATATCAGATGCTAAGCAGAGAATGGTTATGAATTTTTCAAGAGCAATTAGCTTGGAGGAGACCCCCTATAGGGATACAATAGATCGTACATCTGCAGTTTACGGTAAAGTACACAATGGAAGTCGAGTAGGAACTGTGTTGACTTATAATACGTGAGCCTGTGGTGGTGTGAGAGACTCGGTTGTAATCCTGACTAAACAGTTGTAATGACCAATATGAAGCAAGTAAGTATATCGACTTTAATGGAAAAGAACACAAGATTTCGATTTGAAAAACAAGGGAAAAAAAGTTTCCTTTCATCAGTCTTTACGGATGGTACATGTTCTTAATTATTAAGTTGACAACACTGTTTACATTTAAACAGAAACCTTATAAATGGAAAAACAAATCAAAATAAAAAACAAAAAGAAATTGTTGTGAGTGAAAATAAAAATAAACGAACTAAAAAAATTACACGCGTAAGAATTTTTTTTGTACTCGTACTTGTTGTTGCTGTTGTTGGTATTTGGCTCTCACTTAAATCGCGTTTAACAAAGACTTGTTCTTTACGTTTTGAATACTCCTTCAGACTCTCGTGTATGCAGATGATAAATGTGTCTCTATGTGTGTGTGTGTGATTGTTGGTTGTTGTTGGCAAGAAGAAGAAATATAGCAGCACCAACTAACAAACTAACCTACCAACCAACGAACCAACACTTATAAAATTATGCATCAAAAACACACACAGAAAACGAAGAAGAAAAACAAAACGAAAAAGGATACAAACACGATGCCATAACGAGTCAAATGTTGCAAATCGACTGACTACGATGTACAAACATGTTAGCGGGTGCTGCTGTTGCTGTTGCTAAAAGCTTCCTTATTCGTGTGTTCGTAACAATATTGTTTTGTTGGCCTATGTTTTCAACACAAATGTATGAATGAAAGAAAGATTGTTGGCTGTGGGAGGAAAAAGAGGAGAGTGGTAAGTAGGTAACTTTTGTTTCCAACCATTATTTTAGGATTTCGTGTTGAAAATATTGTCGTCGTCATCATCGTGCCGTAGTCAATGCTGCGTATTGTGTGTGCGCTTTTGAATGAACATGTCCTTCGTATAGGTTTTAAGCACGTTAGTTGTTGTTGTTGTTCTTTTCATAATGCCGAAGAACAAGAAATAAACACAACCACTGCCACTACCACTACCACAGGCAACTATAATAACCCGTGATAGAAGACGTTAATATTAAACCAACACGGAATCTCTGGCTAACTACTAACGGACTGGCAAAACAAAACAAAACGAACTGCTTTTAGACATCGGATGTGACTGCTGCTTTTGAGGGTGTATATGTATGTATACGTACATATGTATGTGGGTGTAAAGAGGTCATCTAAAAATCTCGTGTTAAATCCTACCAAGCCACCCAATTTCAATGTAGCGACTTAAATAGGCATGGGCTGGATATTACAATTATAGTGTAAAGCAGCAGCAACAGAAACAGCAGCATTAAAGCAACATTTGCTTGCCTTATTCAGTGTTCGTTAATGAATATGTTGTTGTCTAGGTCCCAATCACCAGGTAAAATGATCAAGGATGACACAACATTTTAAATTTTTCTTTTTTTAATAAGAAATTATGCAGAAAGATCTTAATTTGATGATGTATAGGAATTTGTAGCGTATTCCTCAGTAAGTTTGTTGATCTTTGCCTTGCGGTTACCAGCAAAAATGAAGAGCAAGCATAGGACCACTTTTGCCAATAGGTCTTATTTGGATCTCAATGGGCAGAGTTTTGTAATTTGGTTTAAAAAATAAACTCTCTTTTAAAACAACAACAACAACAATTTACAAAATCAAAAAGAATTAAAAAACTTTAAATACAAAACTTCAAGTCAAGCAAGTTGTTAAGCTCGCTTGTGTTAAACATCCTTTCCATTTTTTTTCTGATGACAATTTCCTAAGAAACAGTAAAACAGCAATATTCCTATAAAATTAATAAATAACGGTACATTGTACACCAAAATGGGCATATGAAGACCACGTACCAACCAACAAACCACAGCAACAACGAGAAAAACAAAATAAAACACAAAGTGAGTGAGTGTGCGTGTGTGTGAAGAGTAAAAATTGTGTATAAAGGACTACCCAGCTAGCATTTGGAAGATTGTTAAAAAAAAAATCAAAAAACACCTTGCTGAGTCTTTTTAGAGTACTTTTGGTGATCAAAAAATTTATTAGTCAGTTATACGATTAAAAAAATACTCAGAAATTAATAAAATAAAAAAAAATAAAAAATAAAAAATTGTATAGCGATCGGAAATTAATCATTCAGCCGTTAAAAATGTAACTAAGGCCTGCGCACAAAAAAAAAATGGGTCTACTTTTAAGCTTATGACTTTGATAGCCATCTGTTTCAAAATCCACGTGCTAAATGTCATTGCAATAGCAAAAATAGCTTTTTGAAAATGGGCACCCAACACAAGAATGTTGTAAAAAAAATGATTGGAATTTTCAATGAAAAACGATTGCTAGGCTCGCAGGTGGTAACCATAAAACAGTTTCTAAGGTAAGAATAAAACAATATAAGGAGTCTTTGAGTATTGAGAGACAGGGACGTATTTTTCTAAAACATCCTAACATGTCTGGAAGAAAAGTGGCTTAAAAAGTTGGATGCTCTGAGACTTTGGTCAGAAAAAAAATTTTATACACAAAAGAATTCAAATATTATTCACTTTAATTGAAATATAAAACCAAAAAAATTCGCCACTTAGTTTTATTTCTATAACGAAAAATGTAAGTCCAGTTTTTTTCGTGCGCACTCCTTATTATTTCCATTATTTATTATTATATTCTACTTATACTGAAGAGTGGAAAAAAGAAGAGTCGAAAATTACTTTAAACTAATATAGAAAATGACTCATAAATAATGACTTTTTAAGAAGAATCACTTTCTTCTCCCGACAAAAAAAAAAAGTCTTTTATGATCAGAAAAAGAAACGCTTATTCTAGCTTTTTAATCAAAAATTAATAAAAAAACGCGAATTTGATTAAATTTTTTAAAAATGTTGGCTGGGTAATTGAAGGGAAAGAGAGACTTTTGTTAGTAATTTTTTTCAATTCAAATGCTTTCTCAAAACATCTCCTCTACTGGGGTGGGTGTAAGGGACCTAAACGTATATCCTACATGTTATGTGTATATGAACAAAAAGAGCACACACACATACACATGCATACAGAATGTGTTTATAGTGCAGTCAGAACGAAAAAATTGTACTAAAAACCGAATGATTGAAAAGCATACGAATTCAAAGTTAAATATTATGAAAATAATAACAACAACATCAACAACAGCTGAAATATATTTATGTACGTATGAATGTGTGTGTAGGAAAACGACAGATATTTTGGGCGATAACACACCATACTCATGCAGCGAACCTCAACAGCATAGCCGAAAATTAACGAGCGACTGCAAAGACAAAAAAAAACAAGAAAGGAAAGAATAACATCACACATACATACATACAACCATGCCACATACAGCTTTTGCACTTGCTAATATACAAAGACAGAAACACATCAAGAAACGGAACATTCCTTTGCACTTAAAACCCAGTAAGCATTTTAGTTGATTTAAAATTAAAGTTTAAACTTATGGCAGGCTTTTTCCGGAATTAGAAAATAAAATAAAAAATTTTAAAACCAAAAAAAAAAAAAAAATTATAAAAATTGCTCATACGCACACAATCAACAATTTTTTAATGGTGCTCACAATCTCATGAACAACTTTTCGTTTTTATTCTTCGTTTACTTGGTAATTTATTTACGAAGGATCCTATTTAAATATAAAAACTATAAAGAGAATTAAACTTCAACAGAGAAAAGTCCACAGAAAGAGGGAGAGAGTGACAGAGAGAAAGTGATAATGTGTTGTATGGATGTGTATGTATGTGTTCATTTATAGGCTTTGCATATTGTAAAGTGTTGCATTAAATTTTATCCCAATTTCTATCGGATTGACTCACTCGCTCTCTTTCTTTTTCTCTCTCTCTCCTTCCCTTGCTCTCTTTAGAAAACTGCATCCAATCTCATAATGATTGTTTGAGTGTACGTCTGCTTACACAAGATTTCTTTAGCTAAGTATTGCATGAGCATTCAGAGAGTGAGTGCATAACAAGTGAATGTAAAAACATTTCATTGCATTTGTATGTGTATGTGTATGCAGTATGTATGTGTAGTGTAGTGTAGTTTTGCTTTTAAGTTGCTTTTGTTGCGTGTAGAATTATTTGATGATGATGATGGTGAAACGAAACTCAACAGCATTACATACGCTTTTAAACAATATTTTATAGACTCTCTCACATACACATGCATTCGTAATGTAATGCTTTTACACTGACACAGTCACATATAAACACGCGTTGAAATGCAACCATTTACAATCAAGCGAGGCAACTTTGGCACAGCATTTCCAGGCTAAAATATTTGAAAAGGATATGCATGCGTAGGTGGCGTTTTAAGTTGATCGGTGTTTTTTTATTATTTGTATAAGGCATTAGCATTCAATTTTATACTAATTTGATTTTATAATAATGCGGCTCTCTATATTAAAATCTTCTCAATAAATTTCGGTTATATATTGCCGATACACATAATAGCTCATTTGAAAGACGACATTTTAAGTGTTAGTAAACATTTTTTAATCCCATTATGTGGTGAAAAATTATTGACGTTTAAAAATGCATGTATTTGATGGAATTAAAAGCAAATTGTTCCTTATGAACATCAACAACCTGACCAAGCCATTGATTCTCTTCTCTATTGCCGGCAGTTAACAAGATAACCGTTAGGCGTAATGAGGAACTACGTTGTACTGTCCCAGCCGTACTTGTGATAGCAGGCACCATCCCTGTGATTGTGCTGGTAGCAGAGCGGATGGAAATTTATAAGGCGAAGAATCGGCTCTATTAGGAAAAACACCAAACATGGCAACAACGATGGAACGACAATGATAGAGAAAGGTGTACAGCGAGGCTTAATCCAGATATAAAACCATGGATTGATCGGAAATTTGGAGAAGTAAATTACTACGTCACACAGATATTTTCGGAAATATCTGCACAGAATGGCCAAGACCGGGGAAGTAATTGATGATGTAGAGCACATTGTTTTCAAATGTGCACACTGGTAGAACTATCGCTCTATACTGACGTCAATAATTGAAATGATCACGGCCGCTAACATTGTCGGGGTTATGATTGCGAATAGAGAGAATTGGGCCTCAGTAGCGAATTACGTGGAGCGCATTCTAAGACTGAAGAAGAGAAATCTTGAAGCTGCAGAACATGTAGGCACGCCGCCATTGATGACACTGGCACACGTGTCTAACGAAATTCCAAACAAGGACCTGGACGAAAGGAATAGTGGAGACACTTAGATACACAATTCGGACGCGGACATAGGCACGCGGGGTCCAAAGGGCCAAAAGGACTCCATTCTGAAGTAATACCAAAGTATTTCCGTTAGTGCGCTTAACAGTCCAAGAGACGTGGGAGAATTTAGTAGGTGAGAGTGTCAAACATGCAGGATGTGACGACTTCATCTACATTTACCCGTCCTCGCCTATTGTATTCTCCTTAAAGTTTACTGGATACCCCTAAAATGTCTCCTCCAAGCCTATTCGCTTGACAGGTTTCAAAATAATGCTTTCGGTGTCTACAATGACAATTTCCTGCCAGGCGTCAATGTATGTTTCCAAAGAAAATAAACTCGAGTTTTCCCAGTGGCTCGAGATATTTAAATCTGATATCAAAAAAATTTGCCTCTTGTTCGAAGAACCGTTCTCCATCCACCTGTATACCACCAAAATACTTCATATTTTAGGAGAGTTTAGAATAGTTGTCTCCATATGTGCTCAAGAACCCATTATAAGAAAAAGCATTAAATTTTTTGTTCTTGCAAACCTCAATGCAAATACATCGCAGCCTTAACCTTGCGAAACAACCCACAACCTTAAAGGAAAACCAATAGCAACAAACGAATAAATGGAAGCCAGTCAGTCATACTAACTACAAAAGCTTGGTCAGGATACAATTGAACGAACGTTAGAACGAACGGCGCTACAATATTACCGAATTTAAACGTAAGAGTGCACACACAACAAAGCCATTAGAAAACATGAAATGAGAAAAAATTTTTAATCATACAAAAAAACACGAAAGCGACAACTTAAGCGACAAAACGACATATTTATATACACAAAGAATCAATTCAAAAGCTCTTTTCCTTTACTTACTCCACAATTGTAAAACAAACTTTGAAATGGAAAAGAAAGAGAGAGAGGGAAAAAAATAAGCAGAAAATTTTCAAACTAACAAAACAAATATACCAACAAACTATACTATAGAATACCCCAACTAACGTTTATTGCTCCTTTCGCTCTATCGTTTCTCTCCACTACACACAAACACTATTAAACAGTGTGAACAGTAATACGTGTGCATAAAGCACAAAACAAATTCCATATTCACCACGAACTATCGCAATCACTGTACTTAACAACAATAGAAGAAAATGAAGAAGAATCACAATGAAACTACAACACAACACAATACAGTTAACAACAACAGCAACAACTAATGACTAGAGAAAAATGTGAAACTAATTAAACCACGAAATATGTACGTACGTACAGAATTATACATAGAAAACGAGAGAAAAAGTTCAATAGGATAAAACAAAAACAACAAAAACATAAAAAAAAAATTGAAAACAAACAATGAAATGAAAACCATAATGTACGTACGTACGAGTAATTGGGATCGTTGCTGAAATGAAAAAATTTAAACACTGAACCGCACAAGTAATGCTAACACACTGCAAAATATGAAAACAAAGAAGCGAATAAAACACGCAGAAAGCTTTAAATGCAAAATATTCGAATTAAAAATTAGGTTTTTAAAATTAAAAAAAAAAATTTTTTTTAACTCACTTTGGTAACAATTTTCTCAGTGTATAACAAGGGCAGGCAATCTGTCCAAGAGCTCTGTTGTGACTTGCATACGATAGCGGAAACTATGAGAGTGATTATGATTAGGTAGATGGGAGACAGGTCTAACATGATATTGAAATTCATGAGAGAATTTCATTACCTGTGAAGTTCATGGTCATCTCAAATGGAGATGACGTCATGGTAATGTGAACTGGACACCGAGGTCGCGCAATTTAACTCCGTTAGACTCTTTCTAGTGGAGTTTTCTCAAGTCTCAGGTGTCTCACAAACCATCTAAGCCAACTTAGCCCATGACAGCGATCAAATTCATCTTGATTTATGAGTCACAGTCATTGAAAATGAGGCGTTTCGAATGCACTCCAACCAGAGAAGCCATGACGGATAAATATCCGATGAACGATGTTAACTTCCACACATAGTGGCATTAATAGGTCTTACAAAACAGTAAAAAAAATTAACAATTCGTTGACATCGCACATACCATTTCAGTTAAATTTCAACGATAGGAAGCTCTTAATGCAACACCTGATATAAAGTGAGAAAAACCATTTAAAGAAAAAAAAAAAGAGAGCGAGGGGAGAGCGAATTTCAATAATTAAATTTTAATCCAATAATTAAGAGTCTTCATTATAAAAAAAAGGTGAAATTTACTGAAAATGCTTAGTGGCAGGTGTTTTTTTTTCAAATGGAAGCTACAATTACAAAAACACACATTCATACACACACACACCTACAAGCATAAATGCATAAATAAAAGAAAATCACTTGATAACCTCAAATTTCCATGGCAAAATATAATTTTGTATTGACAGGGCAAATAGTTTTGTTGTTGTTGTTTGTTACTGTTATATGGCAGTTGCTGTCGTTGCTCGAAATCAACCTGCATAATGGCAAAATGAATGGCGATGACCACGATGACTAAACACACGAATTTCTTCGCCAAAACGAAGTACAAACGATATAAACAATAGCAAGCACTCGCACACACATGCACACATATTTATTCTTCAAACATGTACCATTAAAAGAACACAAATGCAGCCAAAAACAAGAAAAAAAAAACCAAAAAGGACCCACAACAGCAACAACATTGACATCATCGTGCGATGACTGCATTGAGCGAGAGAGAGAGCGAACTTTATAGTGCATTCCAGATTCTTTTGCATTGCTCGGTATTGCTTTTGCCGTTGTCGTTGCCTATTACTGCTATTTGTTTTTGTTGTTGTTGTGATGTTATTATCCATCCACCATGTTGCCAAGTTTATGGTGTGTTTATTCTTCTTGTAGCTGCTGTTTTTCCTTCTTGTATTTTGTTTTGCTTTGTTTTCTTTGTTCTTGGTTTGTTATTTTGTTTGCATAACGTTAGCATGCTCGGGCATAACAATAATGCACATGCTCTGGCTTATATACTTACGCATACATGCTACATATACACAGGCAAACTTATTCAGGGGCTTATATTCAAAATAAAAATAAACACGAACGCACAAGTGCAAAGACACAAACTCACACACACACACACACACACACACGCGCACATCTCATGCATACTCTAATAAATTTATAATGTTAACGAAGGCGCTGCAACAATATGGCAACACTTATACTTCTGCGAACTTTAATAAACAATTTTCCAACATTATCCTGCTGTGTAACGTGGGCTGTTTGAAAATGTTATGAAAGAATTTTTTCATAGATTTTCTATGACATACAAAATGGTGAATAACACGTTAACTGCCGCGGTAATTTTCCGAAAATTTACCAAAAAAAAAAAAAAGAAAAAACGACAATTTGATTTTTTTCACATTAGTGAGTACGAGATAAGTCGTAGTTTGGCAATGTACGTGTTATCTCGTAATCAGCAGCCAACGTGTTAAAGGAACAGATTGATTCATAAAATTTCCCAACCTTGAATTGTAACGGCAATCTGACATTCATTAATAATTATTTGACAGAACAATTCATGAAGTTCGGTTTAGGTTAGCTGCATCGCTCTGAGTCAAGGCTAAAGAGCTATAAGTTAGGAAATGAGGAGCAAGAGGGCATTGAAATTTAACGCATCAGCAGTTGGTATATTCTATGTTCTCCTATGAAAAAATCTAGCGATTTCCAGCACTTGCCGATAGTCACAGAACCGCACACGTTCCACATAGAACTGTGTGTTCCGGGGAATATTACACTGGTCCCAATTTTCTATCAACAACAGTGAACTAAGTCTAGACATTAAAACAGATTCCTCATACGTATTTCTACTAATGTTCATATGCTTTGAAACTGCCAGATGAAGAAAAAGCTGTAGAACCATGGTAAAATTACTAACATACTATACCAGGATCCTACAGTTTACGTATCACAGAAAATTTGGAAGAATACTTCAAAATTTCACACTGGATATCGTCTTCAATCCGTCTTTCAAGAGTGTAATACCAGATAACGTAGATATCCTACCCTTTCTTCCAAGTTTCCTTGTAGGAAACAAGTTTATGGTGTTAGTGGGAGAGTGGAGTGGAGTGGAGTGGGAGACAATGGGAGTGTGACAACTTTATTAAAATCCACGAAGTGATGTATTAGAGCTTCGCGTTTAAGGGGTTTTCGGTAGGAAGGTGCTTGCTCTAGCAAATTCAACAGCTGCGCAATTAGCTGAAAAATTATAGTTTTTTTTTTTTTTTTTTTTTTTTTTTTAATATGTTTATTTATTAATTCATTCAATAATAAAAATAGATCCAGCTACAAATAAACAAGTCGTTTAGTATTTCTATTATTTTTACACACAGGTCCATAATCGAACTCTCTAGTGCATTTTATAATACATTTTACGTTCATTTTCCGAACTATTAACCGTATATAATTAATTTATAGTAAGAAAAATTTACAATATATATATATATAGGTTAGCAATGAAAAATGTTTGAAAAAACATTGCTCTTTTGTTAATTATAAAATAAAATAGTCAAAATTATTAAAAACAAAAAAAAATAAAACTTTTTAGTTAGAAATCCACCAGTATTTGTGTAAATTCTGCTGTTTATTGTCTAATCCTGCATAACTCATATCATATCTTAATTCACTGTTATTAATAATGTAAGTATTAAATGATTTATCTGTAGCCCTTCTATAGAGATGGTAGAATATGGGAATTGCGTCTCTATTTTGTATGAAGCCATGTTTGTCCAAATATATGAACGCTTCAGGAGGTACATAACCAGATGTAAGTGTATTTGATATATATGAGTCATCAGTATAATATGGGGCAAATATTAAGTTATTAGATTTACATTCCATGCATTTTAAAATGTGATTTCTTATCAACTTAATAATAAAGTTGTCTATTCTGTTGATTTTTGCAGATAAATATAGTTTTTTTATTAGAAATAAATTTAGTGTAGTTGCTTTGAGGAGATTTGTAGAGTGAAGTACAAGTTCTTAAACATTTCCTTTCAAACTTTCTAATTTTTTCCATATACGAGGGCGAAATGTTGAACCAAATAGCACAACCGTATGTAATGATAGGTCGAATCAATGTTTTATAAAATAAGATCTTTACATTCTTTTGCACATATTTTGAATGAAATATTTTACCATAGATCTGAAACGCTTTTTTTGCTTTCTCCAATTGAGTATTGATATGAGAGTTGAAGTATAAAAACTTATCAAGATGAATACCTAAGTATTTTACGACGTCCTTTACAGGAATTTTCTTGTTAATCAGATGAGATCTTAATTCGAATTTTCTCCAATTGGTTCTGATGTTGTAGTTATACTTGCCGACAGGCGGGCGAAAAAGAATGGATTCACATTTATCAACATTAATTCGCATGTTCCAATCAGTGGCATATTTTTCCACTAAATTATAATTGTCTTGCAGCTTCTTGTTAATTTCCTCTATTTTATTGCCTGAATGGTAAATAACTATATCGTCAGCAAAACCGATAATATTCTCAATTTTAGTAAGGAGATCGTGCACATACAAACTAAATAAAATAGGAGCGTTTACTGTTCCCTGTTGAAGACCGTTTTCCATTTTAAATGTCTTTGAACTTATCATAGTTTTTGTGCTTACAACAAATCTCTTATCAGACAACATTTCATATATCAGAAGCACTAAATGATTAGGAAAGTCGTAACTCGAAAGTTTGAACATTAAGGCGGGTAACCAAATATTGTCAAACGCCTTTTCAAAATCTATAAGGCAAGCACCGGTGCAGTATCCTTTGTTTAAATTCCAATTAACATTGGAAACGAGTAAATTTATGGCATGTACAGTAGAGTGCTTAAATTTAAAACCAAATTGTTTTTCACATACAATTTTCATTTTTTCACATTCCCTTACAATCATATTATTAGTACATATTTCAAATACTTTGCTTATATTTGGCAGCAAACTAATGGCCCTGAAGTTTTTTGGATTGGTATTGTCCTTCCCTTTTTTCGGAATTATAACAATTTTCGCCTGAAAAATTATAGTGATTGGGACGTAAAAGGTTTATAAACGGAAAGAAATCTGTCGGCAGCCTAAGATACATCGGGTCCGCCATCTAACATTTTTCTTTCCAACGAGTGCTTATTTCGTGAATGGTTAAGTAACACTTAGCTCATGTCTGATTTGACAGATAATTGAGTTTTATCCTTCCGCTGAACGAATATGGTTCCATCCAATGCGTTTTTGCTTTGGGCCGGCGATCGACTTACAGAAGATGACGATTTTGGCAAAAAAAAATCAACTTTCGAGCTGAAGCTCCTTTTGATCTTGGCGGTTCTGTAAAGAAGCAAAATTTTCGCATTTGGGGCACCGAAAACCCTCACGTATACATTGAAAAGCCGACGCACCCAAAACGAGTCACTGTTTGGTGCGGATTTTGGTCTAGAGGAATAACTGGGTCATGTTGAATGAATTTTTGTTTACAAAAATTGTAGAGGAGGATATTGGCAACATTTAGTTTCAACAGGACCGTGCTACGTGCCTCACAGACGAAGCTACATTCGATGTTTTGCGGCCTGTTTTTGAAAATCGCATTATCAGCCGAAAAACTGATGTCGTTTGACCACCTCGGAGCTGCGCTTATACACCGTTAGACTATTATTTGTGGGGTACCGTCAAAGATAAGTGTTACGCCGACAAGCCAGAGCCAATTGACGCTTCAAAGGACAATTTTCGTGAAGCCAGTGGTGAAATACAGTTGCACATAATCGATAATGTGCTTAAAAAATTGGACCGATCGTGTAGACTACTATATGACCAGCCAAGGCAGCCATTTGAATGAAATTATTTTCCATTATTAACCGGAAGGCTTGTACTTCCATATAAAAAAGAAATTTCAGAAATATTCACACTCATACATACATAATTGGCCATTACAACCCTTCAGTTAGGATTACGACCTAGCTTCTCACACCACTTATGTTGTGTGGGTTAATTTTATACATGAGTGGAGTGGCGGGACCTACAGTTTAAAGTCGACTCCGAACGACAGATTTTTGAGAAGCTTTTCATGGCAATTTTTACTTTCAGAGTCTTTGCCAGAAATTTGCTGAGAGGAAGTCGCCGAAGAAATATTTTTCGAACCCGGGCCTTTTGTCTAATAAGCCAACACTCTACCCACTACACCACCGCGACTTTCAGAAATATTCAGTAGTTTTTTATTAAAGCATTTTGAAAAAAAAGTTATATGGTGGACCCTTTAGCTTTTCATCGATACTTCCACAGCCTAACCGTATTGGATTTCTTTTTAATCGTTGAAGCACCATTGTGCCGTGTAGTATAAAATCTTCTAAGAAGACTAGATTTAGTAACGAGTGCCTAGCGTGAAACGGCCATTAATTCGACATTGCGACTACTACCAACATGTTGTCTGAGCAATGATCGAGATGAGAGCGTATTAAGCCTAAGAAAAGTGGGCCATTTGTTGAGGCAAAGTAACTGCAACCAGTATTGCAAAAAATGTCCTTACTTCTGAAGCCACTTTACATTGTAAATAGAGAGAGAGGATAAGGGAGTCGCCGTGGTCTAGTGGGTAGTGTGTTGACTTATTAGACAAAAGGTCCGGGTTCGAATCCCGGGTCAGACATCAAAACGAAAAATATTTCTTCGACGACTTCCTCTCAGCAGATTTCTGGCAAAGACTCTGAGAGTAAAAAATTGCCATGAAAAGCTTCCAAAAAATCTGTCGTTCGGAGTCGACTTTAAATTGTAGGTCCCGCCACTCTTGTATAAAATTAAAGCACACAACACGAGTGGTGTGAGAAGCTAGGTCGTAATCCTGACTGAAGGGTTGTAATGGCCAATTATGTATGTATAAGGGAGCAAAAGTGATTGATGTTTATAAAACGTTTTTAGTGACTTTACAATCGACCTGCCTACCTGCCTGCCTGCCTATAAAGTTGGATAATTTTCATGGTTCGTAAGGATAGTATTTGGCGTATGTATGTTTGAGTGTGTGTTTGTTTGTATTTCACAGAATGCCTAAAACCATGTTAATCATTAGAATTGCTTCCAACAATGATTTTTAGAGATAGGAAAGGGAACAAGAGAGGACAAGAGAATAGTTTTGTTTACTCTTCGGCACTATTATGGCAATAATTTTGAATTTCAATAACACAACTCAAGGAAAACTAATACAAATTCTAATGAATCCCTACAGGACGACCAGACCCAATACCACCTCTATGAAGGACATGTCCATACATTTACATGGCAAGTGGTAATGCGTATACATACGTGATGTAATAAGACAGTTAGGAGGGAAAAAAAAGAGGAGTACAGAGAAAGAGATAGAGAGAGACAAAGAGTGATAGCTGAGATAATTTCTAAGACGTCAGCAAATTGACTCAAGTGGTCTTAAAATTATCAACGAAAGACGACTGATTGTCTGCAAAAATGGTGGCAATGAATTGGTCTTGCGTATGCATACAAACCCTACTAACAAACGGATAATATGCTATGATGCTAAAAGAAAGTAAATAGGGCAAGAGAGTTAAAGAAAATGGAAAATTGGTTCTCAAGAAATCCATTTCAAGAAATTCAATACCAGACAACTACATAGTCGTTTAGTTAGTGTACGTATTAAGGTGTTGCCCAGTGTACATACTTAATCAGAGGATATGTTATGCAAGAAAATTCTTTTGTATTCTCTTCTCTCCTTTTCATATTTGTTAGGGTCCTTTGGCAAGGATTTCCTAGGATATTTTCATGATTTCTTCTCCTATTTTTCTCTACACTTTCTTTCACATGCTCTTTATAAATTTGTTACGCCGCTTAAAATAATTTTTAAGATTTGTTTTCTTCCTTTACAGGAGACGAAATGCGTGAATAATTTTTGACAAGATACGTATGCAAGTACATAGCAGGAAGGGGGATTGGGTTGTTGGCTGTACTACATAATACTTCTGCTAAGTGTAGTAAAGTCGCCACAATATACGAACACAAGTATTATGCGAGAGCGAGGGGAGGTTCACATTCACTTGTTCCTCATAGCCATAGCCAAGACGAATACGAAGAAGAAGAAGAAAAAGATGAAGAAGAAAATAATTTTTCTCTGTAAGTTTTCACTCACTCAGGAAATATACTCGCGTACTCGTGTAGCATATTTCAATTGCTTTGTTTGATTGGGGTAAGTTGGCTGACTGTTTGGCTGGTTACTTTATGGTGGCAGTTATCGATTTTTACAGGCTTAAACTCTGCAATAAACAAATATTTCTCCTCAAAACAAAGAAGAAAAAAAATCATAGAAATGCTAAATTATGCCTAGGTTTGTTTCAGAAAAACTACCTAAACCCACTGTATGGCATTGTGAAACAGACTACATAAGAAGCTTAGTTTACCCGTTACAATTTCCAGGTTTGGCTACAAAAGGCAAATGGCTTCCTTCTCCGAGGGACAAAAAAAAAACGTTCTTTTCTGAGGGCGGTCTAAGCCGGTTACATAAAATAAACAGATGTTGTTACCGCTTCTAATCCGCAGTCTACTCTGGGAGTGTCAAGTTGGCTAGTGAAAGAACTGCAATTTCTTTGGAGGCTCCTGGTTTATGAATGCAATCAAGTCACAGAATGATTTTGGCATTTTACGTATGAAAGCACAGCTCTAGACTTGTAGTAGCTTTCATAAAACTGAGAATAAACGCATACATAACTGGCCATTATAACCCTTCAGTCAGGATTACGGCCTAGCTCCTTACACGCCTGATCTGGGATACGAACCCGGGCTTTACGTCTAATAAGCCAATATACTACCTATGAGACTACGGTGACTTCGTGACCTGTTTATGTCAATGACACTGTCTGGTAATTTGACAACTTTGTTCATTGGCCTTTGGGAGGCTGCAATTACGGAACGCGGCATAATTAAATATACGGCTAACAAGACAGTTACGATTATTCTGGCGAGGATGATGCCAAATATTGGAGGACCAGGTCCATTCAGCGGTAGTAACGTCGATAATGCTATATGCTTGCCCCCATATGGTCGAAGGCGCTCTCCGTGGGGTCGACAAGGAGAATACAGTCCTCGGTGTATCGTCTAAGCGCGATTAGACGGGTGAGTGGCTTCAGGACAATGTCTGATGAAGCAGTATTGGTGTTGGCAAATACAATAGCAATGGACATATTGGCGTATGAGATGATGGCGTACTTTCGTCGTCTCGAGAGTCCAGGACGAATAGCGTCTATAAAAGCGGAGGAAAGAAGGACTTCGATGCACAAATGGCAGAGTCACAATGGGAGAGCAGTTTAAAGGGAAGCTGGACATTTCAGCTTGTCCCTTATATAACCCCTTGAAGTAGGCCCCAGTAATGGTGAATCGTGCATGTTTTTGTCGGAACAAAGGTATCTTTTGAAGATTTACCACCTCTGGCCTAAGGCAAAAAAAAAATCGTTACGATTATTGCAGCAGGAGCTATTTGGACAGAGAAGAAAAAGCAGAAGCATTTCCCGTATTCATGCCCGCGAATGAAGAATCTGAGCTGCCTTGGAAATGAGTCACTATTGCAACTGATGGTACTTGTTAGGAGTACTGTTTACTTTTTAAGGGCACTGTATGTAATACACATGAGGCGTGATAAGAGAGAGAGAGAGAGCTGAGAAAGAAAGATGGGATTTCTTATGAGTACAGTTTACCTTTCAAGGGCTTCGTATGAAATACATATGAGGCGGGATATCATTTACAACGCTTCAATCAGGATTACGGCCTAGCTTCTCACACCACTTATGTTATGTGCGTCAATTTTATACGTGAGTGGCAGGACCTACAGATTTTTGAGAAGCTTTTCATGGCAATTTTATTTGCTCTCAGAATTTTTTTGCAGAAATCTTTTGATAGGAAGTCGCCGAAGATATATTTTTTTAATACTTCCGCTATGATGTCTGACCTGGTAATCGAACCCGGGCTTTTTGTCTAATAAGCCAACACACAACCTACATACTAGACTACAGTGATACGGGAAAAGAAAAGTGAAATTTTTAGCGTACCACAATGGATCAATGAGGCTCTGAGTAAATCTTGTATGGAAAGGTCATCATCTCTTCACAATTTAAAAGTGTAAACTTGTAGAATTGGGCCAGATAAAGGAAAATTGTTTCAATTTTATAACGCATATGTTGTTGTGGTTGTTGTTGTTGCTATCATCTATCACTCACAATACAGGCACGGCGCTTAAAATTCAGAGCATTGGCATACGAAACCGAACACAGCAGCAGCAGCAGCAGCAGCAGCAGCAACAGAAAAAAATCAATAATTACTGGGTAAAAATATTGCAAAAATCTCTTCTGCATATGGTTTGGATTGGTTTGGTTCGGATTGGAATGGAATACGGAATGTTTGTACAAAACAATTGTACTACTGCACATGCATATAGGGTAACGGCGGATGTAGAACGCACAGTGAGAGAGAGAGAGAGTGAAAGAGAGAGAGAGAGAGAGAGAGTAAGAGGGAGAGACAGAGGGTCCAAAGGTAGTGTACATATTGGAAATACAATATTTTGTTATAATTGTTGTAAATATGTTTCAAAATATGTTTCAATATGAATTGTATTCTCGATAGTTTAATGGATAAACTAGAGTATGTGCTACAATAACAATAATCAATAACCCAGCAAACATTTTATGGAAGCAATTGAAACTGCTATAAAGAAACATACCGCAGGGTGCACAAATGAGTATATGTCTGTGGATTGGATGCTTTTTATTGAATAATCTAGGAATAAAAGCAAACAAACCAAAAACCACTCGTATGTACTCAATTTTGCACTTCTGTTTTTTTATGATATGGTGGCAAAATCGAAATCAAAAACTTTCGTTATTTTTTTCATGTTTTTGCACTACGTTGAGTTTTTTCAGAAAATATTATTTTCAAATTAATAATTTAATCTCATTGATGGAATATATTTTGCAACTTACATACATAATTGGCCATAACAACCCTTCAGTCAGGATTACTACCTATCTTCTCACACCACTTATGTTGTGTGCGTTAATTTTATACAGAAGTGGCGGGACCTACAGTTTAAAGTCGACTCCGAACGACAGATTTTTAACAAGCTTTTCATGGCAATTTTTTTACTCTCAGAGTCTTTGCCAGAACTCTTCTGAGAGGAAGTCGCCGAAGAAATATTTTTCGTTTTGATGCCTGACCTGGGATTCGAAGCCGGGCCTTTTGTCTAATAAGCCAACACACTACCCACTAGACCACGGCGACTTCCTGAGCTTTAACAAAGCTCGACAAAAAATTGTCTAAAGGCGTTAAATCGCAAGATCTAAGTGGACAACTGGTCGGTCGTGAACAAGAAATAAGAAAATATTCAGCAAGCACGCTTGCAATAAGTCCATTGTTACGCGTGCTGTGTGGCATGTGGCGCCGTCTTGTTGAAACCACATGTCATGCAAGTCAAGTTCTTGTATTTTGGGCGCTCATCATTCACAGTTACGTTACGATTCATAGCATCTTTGAAGAAACTTCGGTCCAATGAAGCCCCAAGCCCATTAACCGCACCAAACTGTGACTTTTTCTGGATACATTGGTAACTTTTTCAATGCTTCTGGCTGATCTTCACGCCAAAATCGACAATTCGGCTTATTTACGTATCCATTGAGCCAAAAAAGAGCTTCGCCGTTGAACAAAATTTTTCGATAAAGAAGTGGTTTTTCGGAAAAATTTCCAGAGCAAGCATTTTGATAATAAAATTCAAGGATTTGCAAGCGTTGTTCGTTTGTAATCTGGGTTCTTGGTTAAATTATAGACCAAACTGAAGATGTTTTACAGTGAAACAAAATACGAAACGTGCGTGAGCTGTTTAAATCAGTATTGCAAAAAAAATATAAATTCTCGTTTGGAATGGTGCAAAATTGAGTACATCTTTGTTATTTACGAAATAAAAAAATGAAAACAATTTTTTCAATTGCTTTATCACTTTTATTTTTATGCAATTAAAATTGTTTAGAGTACAAACATGTACTCATTTGTGCACCTCACTGTATGTATTGAGTTGGGGTGGAAAAAATCCCACAAGAGGGATTTTTATTTTTTGTTTCCATAGAAAGAATACATACAAATGTTTGCTGGGTTGTATTAATGTAACCATTGCTAACCATTGTGTGTACTACATAATATTATGAGCATGGGCGTATGGAAACTATTGAGGATAAAATTGTAAATTGACTGATGCTGGTAAATATTCTTAGGAATTTCAAAATGAATTTTATTAAAATGACTTTTAAATCGATTATTATTATTATTAACATTATATTACAGTGTCTCATTATTATTATTGTTATTATTATTGATATTTAAATAATAATAATTAATTTCATTTGGTTGTTGTTTGCCAATAATTAACATTTTGCAAGTAACATTGGCTAAAAAGAAAATTGTTAATAAGGCTGTCATATATATACAATCATGGCATGTACATATACGAATACATATCTAAGTATATACTTAATGTACATAAGTGTATATAATTAGTCGTTAGTATATAAAACCAAGTCATGTATTTCTGCTGCATACACCAAAAGTAAATAGACTGTGTACTACAGATAGAGTATACAAGTGAGATTCAAAGCCCTTATGGGAGGGAATGCCATTTTCTTGTGCCTGCAATTTGTGTCTGGGTATTTTAGTCAGCGTGTAACATAATCATCTTTAATAATTACATTAAATCTTAAGCCATTTCCTAAACCTTTACACAAAATGTGAATGTGAAAAACTGAGTTCTGCAGGCTCTTCTTCCATATCGAAGCAAATGAATTTCTGAAGGCCCAAAGCCCAAACTAATTATCTTTAGTTGAATGCCTAAATGCGTAACAATTCGAAAAGATATCACGCGCAAGCAAAATTAATCAACATACGCAGCTTGACACGCATGCAGCATGGATCACCGCAATGCCGTGGTTGAGGTAAATATTCATAACGATAGTTTCAAGAAAAAAAAATAAAAAATCACGACTTCAATTTCCCTGCCAAGTTCTGGATGAATCAACAGAGATTCTGGTCGTTTTAATTGCAAATGATCTAGACAGTAGTCTAGTAGGTAGTATAATGGCTTATTAGACGTAAAACTCAGGGTTCGAGTCCCAGGCCAGACATCAATAATAAAAATAAAAAAAATACAAAAAGAATTTTTTCGACGATTTCTTCTCTTTCTCTTAAAAAGTTTCTCAAAAAAAAAACCGTTGTTCGGAGTCGACTTTAAACTGTAGGTCCCGCCACTTCTGTATAAAATTAACACACACAGCATAAGTGGTGTGAAAAACTGCGGGCTTCTTGGGGACGACTGCAGTAGACTGTCTAATGGTGAAGGTATAGCACTGGCCATTTTATAGTCACTAGTAGCAACTCGTTTCCTTACCGTTCGCATCTTTCCTCCACTTTTCCTAAATCTGTACAATGCACTGCATGAGCAGGGGTCATCCCCTGAGTGCTGGTTTAATATTAAAAAAAAAAAACATCAAGATTTAAGTGGCAAAAAAATCACGGCTTAAATTTCCCTGCCAAGTTCTGGATGCATCAACAAAGATATGGTATATCCAAAGCATTCCAATGATGAAAGAAAATATCATTTCTGTTGAACAATTCCGGTCGTTTTAATTGCAAATGCTTGATGCAAACGATTGATGGAAATGATTGATGGAATTTCAAGACAGTAGAGAGAAGCATCTATCGTTTTACCAGGTTATGGAAACTCATAATGAACCAAGAATGTTTCAAGGAAACTTCATATCAAAGGTATCTATTAAAGAAATCTTTCGGGACATTGGGAACATCATTAGAAATTCTATTGCTGATAAGCTGCTCAGCACCGGTAGTAAGTTTGGACATGTTACAGGGCATAGGTTTTCCGATTACATACATACATACATACATAACTTGCCATTACAAGTCTTCAGTCAGGATTACGGCCTAGCTTCTCACTCCACTCAAGTTGTATGCATTAATTTCATATGTGAGTGCCGGGACCTACAATTTAATCTCGATTTTTCGACAGATTGTTGAGAAGCTTTACATGACAAGTTTATTTACTCTTCGAGTTTTTGCCAGAAATCTGCTGAGAGGATATTGCCGAAGAAATATTTTTTTTCATATTTCGCTTTTGATGCCTGACCTAGGATAGGGATCCGGCCCAATAAGCCAACACACTACCTATTAGACTACGGCGAATTCATTTCGATTGTCTCAATTAATTTCGAAATTATTTACAGAGAGGCTGAAGAGGATATGTGGAATATTTGACTTTACTGGATAAGTGTGAATACTTATCCGCATCGATTGACTTCTATTATCAAATTACATGCTCATCCAATTCATAATTAGTATTCCCACTGGCCTTTAACCTCTTGGTAGTCATACTGAAAGACTTGGCATATCGACCAAGTGACTTTTACTGGAGCTTTCGTTTTGAGGATTAGACAAATACTGTCTATCGCCTCCTTTCACTATAGAAAAACATGGGTTTTGGAACCCTCACTTTCTGATATTCTTAGTTAAACTCTCTGAACACAAAAATTGCTGCAAAAGCAAGATTTATTTTGAGCTCGGGTTGGTTTTTATCTAGGGAATGTTTGATCACATACACACAAAAACATAACTAGTCAGGATTTTGATCTATATTCTCACACCACTTATGTTGTGTGTGTTAATTTCGGGGGGAGCTGTGTTTTAAAGTCGGCTCCGAATGACAGATTTTTGAAAGAAACTTTTCTTGGAAGTTTTTATTTACTTCCAAAAGTTTTTTACGTTTTGTTGGGGATGTCTGTCCTGGGTGTTTGGAACCAACACACTACCTATTAGAGTATGGCAACTACTGTGAAATGTTTAATCCCTAGGGTGAATATTGATTGTGGCTCAATTATGGGCCTAATTGCTGGCCCAAGTGGAGACATCTCTTCTAGCAAAGGAACTCCGCCATCTTATCTAACCTACCCTAACCTCTGCACAGTCTATGCTCAATATATTCTCCTTCTCATGATAATATAATAACGGGCACGGCACTCTAAGGAAGGATGGGAATATTTTGAGTGTTATCTCTAGACTATTTTGAAGAGAGCCGTGTTTATTTTTGTGGCAATTTGTATCTTTTGGTATCAGCCCATACCCTGTCCCTGTTTCCATATCTTTCAATTCCATTTCATTTAATGGGTGCAGTATGTACTCCAACATATTTTTGTTCTGTTCCTTTCATTTTTAATTTGCTTGTCTGTTCAATACAGTCAATAAAGTGTGTTCGAAAAACTTGAATAAGAAGACAAGAAAGAATACTTTTTTTCGTTTTCTCTTTTACTTGTTTATTCTTTTCCATGCTCTCTAAGATTCTTTGAAATTTACTTTAAGCCTTAAAGGCTAAAAGCTTTAAAATTTACAACGACAAACTTTATTAAGAGAATGATTTGCCGCCATCATTTAACCAACCACATACACACACACACACACGCACACACCTAACAATGAACTGTACAGCTAGCGTGGAACGCGTTAAAACCCCGGAAAATATACTTCATTTTCACAACACTTTGACTGTGAGAGAGAGAGAGAGCAACACACACACATTCTGACACTCAAAATATATTTCCAAGCAGCCACACACAAAATTAAGTACAATGAGATAGGAAACCAAAAATAATAAGAACAAGAGAAAGAAAAAACAAAAATATCATAAAATAATAATAAATGAAAGATAAATATGTACACAGACCCACAAAAGTATACATACGATTAAAAAATTTTACAAATTTCTGAATCAATGCAAACGGCCGTCTTAAAATCGTTTCAATGAAAACGGATTGATTAAAAAAAATTGCTGAAATTTATTAACCGTATGTATACTTTTGTGCCTGAGTGTATGTATACAGAGAGAGAGAAAAAGAGAGAATGAAAAGATAAAGAGATAAATAGCAACAACAGACCATTGAAAATAATACGAATTTAAACTATAAGTTTCGCTTCGTTATTTGTTTTTGTATGAAACAAAATCTTGTTAACCTTTCTTTAGAGCAGATACTTAAAGGTATGAAATCGTTTTTTTTTTATATACTCACTAGTGTGTTTATCCTTAAAATAATGTTATAAAGCTTACCTGAAAATAAAAAAGAAAAGAAAATTTTTGTATTAAATTAAGAGCATTTAAAAAAATTTAATCTTCAAAAAAAAAAAGAAAACAAGAAGAAGAAGAAGAAGATAAGCTAGTATATAAAATTCTCGTTTCACGATGTTAGAGTAATTAAACTCCTCTCAAATGGATCGAGGAGATTTTCATGAAATTTTGTGTAAATATCGGCTAGGTCTGAGAATCGGACATCTAGTTTTCATATCCCTAAATTTTAAGTGGGCGTGGCAAATTGTTATAATTGAATATTTAGGTACATATTGTTAGTAGACGAATAAAATTTGGTTGGTAAGTTCGTAGAGTCGATATCGACAATCGCACCAAAAATTGGGCGTGATAACCCTCCCCCTTAAAGTGATAGCTATGACTCTTAAACTACTGAACCGCTTTTAACCATTATTTTTTTTTGTTCGCAAGCTTATCAGGTTTAGATAGTTTAGAAAAAAAAATTCAATATAGCAAAAAGTAGGCGTGGCAAACCTTTAAAATTGAATATTTAGGGACCTAGTGATCGCAGATGAATGCAATTTGGTGGGTAAGTTTGTAGAGTCTCACCAAAAATGGGCAAAGCTATACGAATAAAATTTGGTAGGTAAGTTCGTAGAGTCGATATCGACAATCGAACCAAAAATTGGGCGTGACAAACCCTCCCCCTTAAAGTGGTACCTATGACTCTTAAACTACTGAACCGTTTTTAACCATTATTTTTTTGTTCGAAAGCTTATCAGGTTTAGAAAAAAAAATTCAATATAGCAAAATGTAGGCGTGGCAAAACTTTAAAATTGAATGCAATTTGGTGGGTAAGTTTGTAGAGTCTCACCAAAAATGGGCAAGGCAACTCCTCCCCTTTAAGAGATACCTATAAGTATGTTTTATAGCTACATATGGTCCGTGATTCGGACTTCTTATTGTTATTCTTTATATGCCTTACCTAAATAAATAGATTAGACGAAAGGCCCGACTTCATATCCCAGGTCAAACATCAAAACGAAAATTTGAAAATATTTCTTCGGCGACTTCTCAGCAGATTTCTGGGAAAAATTCTGAGAGTAAATAAAATTGCCATGAAAAGCTTCTCAAAAATCCGTCGTTGCGGGTCGACTTTAAACTGTAGGTCCCGCCACTCATGTATAATATTAAGACAAACAACATAATTGGTGTGAAAAGCTGGGTCGTAATCCTGACTGAAGGGTTGTAATGGCCAATTATGTATGTATTTGCTGGTATACCGATGGATCATCTTCAAAGCGTTAGATAGTGGCATTGGAAGATGTGCTCCACACACTATCTGACAGTTAGGCCGCTTGTCGAGCACTGGCCTCTTATGAGATTCCATCGAAAATAGTATGGAAATGTCAGAAGGAAATGAAACAATTGGGTAAACTGAATAAGGTTCGCTTCTGTTGAATCCCACGTCATGTAGGAATTGTCAATATTTCGAGAGAGAGCAAACATTGGAAAGGGAAAAGAATGATCAACGAAAGTGGTTTTAAGGCAATCAGCTTATCCGTTCTCTTGATAGGGTGCTGTAGATCCAGGAAATATTTTTGCTTCTTTTAGGAGCGATGGAAAATGGGAATATTGATTGAATTTTCTCATTGCCTTTTGATTTCGGCTTTGCCACCGTCTTGCTAAGAATATCTCAAGGAAATTTTGAATCAGTTAAAGGTATCTCTTAAAGATATATCTGCCGGGACATTCGGGATATAGTAAGGGAATGTCAACACTTCTCTTAGGAACAATGGAAAATTTATTTAAATTTTCGTGTTGCCTTTTAAAAATGAATTCAAAGAATTTAAACTTTTAAAGTCCTGATGTGTTGAACATGTACGTATTTGGGGGCGACGTAAACATTTTCATGGACTTTAAAAGAGATACACCAGACAAGAGACAGGACGTGTATTAGAAGTTTTTTTATATGCTGACAGAGTAACCTGAAACTTTCTGTGGCAGGTTTTTTTTTATTTTCTTTTCCTGCTCATTTGGGCTGCTTTATGTCTGTGGGTTTTTGTTTTCTCCGCCATTATTAGTTGGATTAAATAAATGAAATGATTTCATTGTATACCTACGTATAGTATATACTTGTTCTTCTCATTTTTATAGTTGTCCTTTATTTTTAATTTATTTTTTACTTTATTGTTGTAATTTATTTTGCAAATAATTTTCTCTACAATTTTATACAAGATTTCTGGGTCTTATGCTTGCTTTCGATCGATTGGAAATCAATGGCAGGCGGCTATTGATAATCCTATAAACACAATAAACGTAACGTAGCAATGATAGCAATCTATTCAAAATAGAATACATGAGTGAATACGGAACGACAACGCGACAACAAAATTACTGCGCGTGATGCGTTTCGTTTATTGTGTTTACAGCATAAGAATTATGTGCGTTGCTTTTAATTGTTGGAGGAAAAGCCATAATAAGCCTTAAGTCAGGATTACCCATAATTGGGTGAAAACTCCAAACGACGGGATTAGTGAATTGAAAATCAGTTACTTCCGCTTAGGACAGTGTTGTCAAAAAAGGTTTGTCCTTGTCCCGTAAGCCAAGGAGTCCAAAAGAGTTAGAAATTTAATGGATGAGGACCCCACACACGGGGGATAGTGACGACTACCCCTATGGTACATTTACTCCTCCTCAGCGTAAAAAAAAGGAGTACGAATGTAGGGTATGTTATAATAGGCTTGAGCGACAATAATTTGCTCATTTTATTCATTGGATTTGTTTTATTTAATATTGTTCTTATTACTGTTGTATTGCTCTCTCTCTCTTTCTCTCTTGCTCATACCGTCTTTGTATATTTATTGATATCGACTGCTAACTAATCAGCAAATTTTTGTATGCCAAGAATAGCCGGCCCTATCATTTTGCCTTTTTATTTCAGATTTTCTATTTTTTTTATCGTCTTATTTCGTTTTGTTTTCTTTCGTTATGCTTTGCTTTATTTCTTGTCATCATATCGTTCGTACGTCTTTTGGTTGTTAGTTTGACGGTTTGTCCGTTTACCCTGTCGCTTTAAACCAGCCACATTTGTTTGTTGGTTGGTTGATTGGTTTATTGTGGGCTGACAAGACATACAATTTCGCTGTATTTGCAAAATTGCGAGAAGAAACAAAAAAACAAATAAACCAACAACAACAACAATTAGAATAATAACAAATAAAAAAAAAAAAGGTTAAGAATGTGGTATTTTGTGTATTGATTTGCCATTTATTTGCCACCATTAAAGAATTCATATACACACACACACACATACAATTACAGAATACACTATACACCATACCATACCATACCACACCATACCACTTTATAATATTCAATGTCCCTCTCTCTTAATCTCTTTGTTCTCATTCTCTTCGGATCCTGTTATTTTGTTAATGTTTTGCTGTTTACATTTGCAAAATAGCAACAAAAATGGCAACACAGTACGAAAAACAAGCGTTATTTTATTGAAAATACTTAAACAACAACAACAACAACAACACAACTAAATCAGTTATATTTTGTCATACAACAAAAATACGAAATAAAATGAAATTGTAATAGAGAAATGGCAAAAACTCATAAAAAAAAGTATAAGAAACGAAAGCAAGAAAAATAAACAAAAAATACAATATTTCAGGGACAAATTCATATGGAATGTTGGTTGGTTGGTCGGTTAGTTGGTTGCTCTCTTCAAATCTGATATAGAGCCCTGAATATGGCGTGATTAAATTAAACAAAAAAAAAAAAATTCGATTTTTTTTTTATTTTAATTCAACTGTCATAGTCATAAGACTACTCTTCTAATGGTAGTTAAATGTCGCTTAGAGAGATTTAGTTTAGTATGTACCCTGTTGTGCTATGTTGTGTTATATGAAGTGGTTGGTTTTCAACATTAAAGCGAAAGTTGAGGTGAAAAGAGACTTTTTAGTGTAGTGCAGTGCAGTGTGAAAGAGCTCATGGTAATGTTGTAGTAATGCAGTTTGGTTTGCATACTTTGTAAGACAAAACAGAATTTATTTGAAAAAAAATTTTTTTTTTTTAAAACTTTTAAATAAAATTTACAGTGATGTTTATAAAAATACAACAACAAATTTGTTGAAGTCATTAATTTGTTCAATGATTTCTTAATACATCTTAAACAGAACAGCTGCTGTAAACTTGTAAAAGCCTTAAAGGGAAAAGGTGTAAACTTTGGCTTGTTTCCCAATATGTTCACCCCCCCCGCCCCCACTATCTATATGATAAAGAATTAAGTCAAGGTCTATGTTAGTAATAAATGGCCATGATATTTGTAGCGATTCATCACTGGGGAACACTCTCTCTCTCTCTATGCTATTGATTAAAAGAGTCTTTCCTTTATGCTTTATTTCTTAGTATTTGAATGGGCCATTACAATTCCTTAGTCAAAATTTTAACATAGCTTCTCACAGCACCACTTACATACATACATACATAATTGGCCATTACAACCCTTCAGTCAGGATTACGACCTAGCTTCTCACACCACTTATGTTGTGTGCGTTAATTTTATCCATGAGTGGCAGGACCTACAGTTTTAAAGTCAACTCCGAACGACAGATTTTTGAGAAGCTTTTCATAGCAATTTTTATTTACTCTCAGAGTTTTTGCCAGAAATCTGCTGCCTTTTGTCTAATAAGCCAACACACTACCCATTAGACCACGGCGACTTCGAACAGCGCCACTTACAGTTTAAAATTGAGTACGAACGATAGATTTTTGATTTCACAGCAATTTTAATTCGCCCCAAACTTTTTGCCTGCAGACTACAGAGAGGAAGTATTTGAGTTGTGTCGCCTTTAAAAAGCTAACATAGTACCTACCATTGTGGCAACTTCAAGAGTTTTCAACCGGGATATTAGTACCTGAATGTATGAAATGTAGTCAAACAATGGTTGCCATGTTGCATGTTTTTAATTGGATTCAGATTTGTTCCTAACGAAGGATTAATCGACTTTCTTTAGGAAGCGGAGAATCTGATGCGTTGAACAAAGCTTTTTTTTTTGGGGGGGGGATTAACTAGGCATCATCTGTTGTAGGGAATCCTCTTGTGATTCATCGAAATTAGCTGATACTGATAGGTAGGTCCAATCATATACATGGTGGGTATGTTGCGCTATTAAGTAGTCATCGGGCAAAAGATTTGTGTGGCCAATCCCTAAATGGATTCCAAATCAAACGATTACTGCTGCTATTACAAATGAAAATTAAAATGATTTTCAATTCACTTTTTCGCTTTTAACATACAATTCATGTGTTGTTTATTGTAGGCTTATGAAGCCTCAATTCTGCAGGCATTGATCAAGCAACCAGGAGGAAAGAGTTGACGAAAAGCCAATTAGAATTGAAAGGCCAAAAGAAAAGGAAGTTGTACTGGCCATGTTTTGTGACAAAGGCAGATAAAACGAAAATTGAATAGAGTCCCAAAAATATAGTAACGATGATTGTTTTCTGTTTTCAAAACTGCAAAGACCTCTTCTAAACGCCTTTTTGTTTCGTTATCCACAGTATACGAGATATTTTGATCACTGATGCCAAAACAAAGTCTCTCAAAGAAAATTTCAAAGAACCATACTGAAACGGAAAACTTAATTGTTGTTGGAATGATGATTAATGACGTGATCTCTCGTTAAACTGACATTTATTGTGTACATTTGTGTCTCTCTTAATTGTTTCTTACTTATTACTTGACATTGGCCATCTGTCAGGCAATTTGTTTATGTATGAGTGTGTGTGTGTGTGGGAAAAAAGATAATCGTAAACACAATAACAACGACCAACTGGCCAACGTTGTGTTTATACTTAACGCTACTATCTATTGCTAACAAGAATTTCTCTTTTGAAATTTATTTAAAGGAAATCTAAAAAAATTGAAAAGAAAGTAACGACGAAAAAAAAAAATAGATGAAAAGGAAAAGAAGAAGAAAAAGAAAAACAAACAAGTGTAAGTCTGTCCAGTAAAACGACCAAATCTCTCTCTATCTCTCTCTGTGTTATTTGTTAATGTTGTTGTTGCTGTGAGAAAATCTATATTTTATCACAACCTTTGGCGGTTGTGCAGTTATTTATAAGAGTACACACATACATATATGCACACATACATACGTATGTGTATGAGTAAGTGCGTGTTGTGAAAGAGAGCATGTAAATGTTCTCATCATCATGTATCATCTTTAGCGATGTTGTTTCTTTGTTTATGTTTATGTTCTCGTTTTATAACAACAACAACAACTACACCGTCAACAAAATGCCAAGTAAAGTAAGAATTCGGTAGAAGAACAACAAAAAAAAAAATTATTATTCATACAATAACAGGAAACGCCCTTATTTGTTTATGAATACAACAATATATACGTACACACATACACCTACACCTACACCTACATATGTACATACATACATGCTGATAAAACCAAACTCGTGCACTATACAGCTGTAGCACGTACCGTTGTTATGCTGAGCCACAGCCAAAAAAAAAAAACAAAATTTCTGTCATCTGGTTCTCTTCTTCATTATTTTTTCTTCATTCCTACTTTAACAAGGATTTTACACGACAGACTCTGATGTGCCTGTAATAATCCGCAATAACAACAACAACAACAGTAACAACAGCAATAACAACCAGGAGAACCATATGAAAACCAGTGTGTGTTAATGAATGAGAACCAAAACCTTGGTAAATGCGTGAGTATACGCGTATGCATGTGTAGGTGTACGTACGCATATAACTTGTTTGCAAGATTAAATGATTGTCTCTCTCTCTCTCTCTGTAGAACATCTCTTGCAAAAGGAACAGGCCAGCTTGATTATCTCTTCTTCTTGATCATCCTTTATTTTTGCTTTACTATCCACCATCATACGGGTTTTTGAAATAAATGTGCGTGTATGTATGTATTGTGCATGTATTTTGATCTGCTGCTATCTGCTGTTGCTACTTCGGCTCTTAAAAATTTAACCCAAATTTTAAAATGCCAAATTCGTTGCACTTGCACACGAATTTTATTTCATTGCACCTGCCCTTCGGGTTTTCTTGATGTAATTTAAAATCCCAACATGTTTTTGCTGTCTTCTATAATAAAATAAATTTTTGAATTCCCCACACCTGGTATAGTGGTGGTGGTTTTCAACCACTATTTACATATTTCTAACGGTATATTGGCCATCACTTAGTAGTTTATACGCGTAAACATGCTCTTTGCCGTATTCTCACAACAAGTCTAACGGCTCACGAACGTTATGTTAGGTAAGGTGGCGAACTCACCCTTGAAGCGAGTGGACCCACTAAAGACCATTTTGATACCACAACAATCAATATTCAAACGGGGAATTAAAAGTTCCCTTGAGAAAATGAACCCGAGTACAAAAACGAATCTTGCTACTTATTGCAGCAATCCTTATATAATAAAGCTCGATTAAGGATAACGAAGTGAGAAGTGAGAGTTCGGATACTTCTGTCTTTTTTATTACTAGAGCAATACACTGACACATGAGATGAAAGACAGTCTCTGCTTTCTACTCAGATGCAGAGCCCTTGTAGATGTTATTTGCCGGAATGTCAAAGCTCTTGGCATGCCCCTGTGTAGCGGTGTGCCAAAAGTGAATTGGTTTTCGTCTAATAATGCAGTGCATACCCTACTGCTCGCAATAAGATTAGATTAGAGTGCCTGTAAAACGTGTAGATAATATCCAATTAAGCGGCGGCAATCGGAATACCTAAGCTTTGTATGTAGTCGCCGTAGTCTAGCAGGTAGTAGCTTTTTAGACGTAAGGCCGGCGACTTCCTCTCAACAGATTTCTGGCAAAAACTCTGAGAGTAAATAAAATTGCCATGAAGAGCTTCTCAAAAAATCTGTCTTTCCGAGTCGACTTTAAACTGTAGGTCCCCGCCACTCATGTACAAATTTAATTTGGGAAGCTAGGTTGAAATTGTGACTAAAGGGTTATAATGACCAATTGTGCTATGAATGTATGCCCCGTGTTACACCATAACATGTCAGATATTACGATCTCCGTATGAGACCAGTTCATCAGTAATACAATTTCCAATGACATCTTTATGTCCCGAAATCCGTCCCGAAATTTCCTTGTATTATACACAGTAGTCATGTTTGAAGTCCTCGAGTGTTGCCAATAGGTAGAGTGTTGGCTTACTAAACGTAAAGCCCAGCTTCGTATGCCAGGTTAGGCATCGAAACGAAAAATATTTCTTCGGCGACTTCTTCTCACTAGATTTCTGGCAAAAACTTTGAGAGCATCGGAATCGACTTTAAACTGTAAATGGGTCCACCACGCATGTATAAAATTAACACACACTCAGCCACAAAAGTATACATACGGTTAACAAATTTTTTAACCAATCCACTTTCGTTGAAAAATCTTTATAATTGTCTGACAATTTTATACGATTTTAAGACGATCTTTTGCATTGTTTTAGAAATTTTTGAAATTTGTTAATCGTATGTGTACTTTTGTGGGCCTGTGTACTTTTTAAACCCCATACCGTTCAGTTACAGGGCAGGAAAACTGGTCTATCATATTTAGGCTAAAAATTCTTTTAGTTCAATGATAACTTCCGGTCATAACGCGGCCCAAAACACTCACTTCTTGCGAATCTAATGACTTTACCCACAATCTCTTATCGGTTCTCCGATTCCCTTTAAAGAATTTTTTTTTGGTTTACATAACCACTTAGTGAAATATGAGCACAATTGCTGAGGAAAGTTTTCTACAAAAAAAATCAGAATTAAAATCCAACTGCTATTGCGTGGCTTGGCTTGGCTTTGGGCTTTATATGGATGAAGATCAGTGTAAGAGAGGATTACCCAAACTGAGGAGAATGTAAGCGATGATTCAACTGATTGAACTTTTTCTGGATTGACAGAACAGCAGGAAAGAAGATTGTATGCGATTGGAAGCATAAGCAAGCGATTGATTGATTGATTGATTGCTATCCAATTGGCTACCCTAACCAAATGATGATATTTTTTAAGAAACTAGTTTGCACCGTCTTTGCGGGTAAATATTATTAAGGATTTGAAGGTTTGAAAGCAGAAACTTTATGGAAAAAAATAAAAAATTAAAAAAACAAACTCAATGACATCATATAAGCACACATCCATTAATTTTTTCTTTTTTTTATTGTTTTAATCGAAATCATTTTCGCTTTCAGTGTTTCATGTTTGACCTTCGAAATATTTTTAAATAAAAAAAATTTAATTTAAACCGTATAAATAAATAAAAAATAAAAAATAATAATAATAATAAATACGTATAATCTTTTATTGTTGTTGTTGTTTTTATTTAAAAATTAAAAAATAAAACAAAAATAAAAACACTTTTATTCTCAGGTTCTCAACACATTCCAATTGATTGTTGTGTGTGAACGTCAACGTCAATATTTGTAATCTCAATGTCTTTTCTTCACACACAACCTTCCTGCCTTCCTTTCTCCCTCCCTCAGCTAACATATCAGACAGTTAGTCAGTCAGTCAGTCAGTCAATTAGTCACTTCATTATTTAATTTGTTATTCGTTTAACTTTTGTTTTTTTGTTTTTTTTTTGTTTCAATTTCAAAATGGCTCCTCATTATTGCGATTACCACAACAATTAATCGGTTTTTGTTTTTGTTTCTGTTTTTTTTCCTCTTCTCGTCTCTTCTTCTGTTCTATTAGAAGTTTCAAAGTTTACAGTTTACAAACGAGGGAAAGGGAGTGAGTGATTGGTGTTGGAATTTTAAACAAATAAAGTGTCACACTCAAATGAATTTTTCTTTTTTATTATTTTGCATTTGAAAAAGTGTTATTTTTGTTATTGAATTTACAATTTATAATTTAAATTTACACATGTCCCTGAATTGACACAGTTAGTGAGTTTTTTTTTCTCTTTAACACGTTGACTAACGACTACGAGATAACTCGTAGATTATGTTTCCTTCTAGGGCGCCTAACTACAAGTTATCTCGTACACACTCCATACGTACATAATTATTCATTACAATCGTTCAGTCAGGATTATTGATCTAGTTTCTCACGCCACTTATGTAGTGTGTGTTAATCTTATACGTGAGTGGCGGGACTTACAGTTTCAAATCCGAACGACAGATTTGTAAGAAACTTTACATGCCAATTTTATTTACTCTTAGAGTTTCTGTCAGAAATCTGTTGAGAAGAAGTCGCCGAAGTTATATTTTCATATGCCCTGGGGTTCGAACCCTGGCTTTAGGTGTAATAAGCCAATACACTACCTACTAGACTACGGCGACTTCTAATCTCTCTCTCTCCCTCTCTCTAGTACACACTAATATGAAAAAATCAACCTGTCATTTCTTGGCAAGATTTCTGAAAATTGCCGCGTCAGTCAACGTGTTAATTTAGTTGGCAATTGCAACTCTTTAATTAGGGCTAGAACCAAGGTTCTCACACAATCTATGTTGTGGATGTTAATGGTATTAGGTTAGGTTAGGTTAGAGGACGTGTACTTGTCAATTCTGAGAAGTACAGTACTTGGTGGTCGAATTGACCCATTGTACTACGTGTGTCCTAGCTTCTCACACCACTTATGTTGTGTGTGTTAGTCTTATACGTGAGTGGCGGGACCTACAGTTTCAAAACCTCTCCGAACGACAAATTTTTGAGATACTTTTCATGGCAATTTTATTTACTCTCAGAGTTTTTGCCAGAAATCTGCTGAGAAGAAGTGTCGAAGAAATATTTTCATATTTTTGTTTTGATGTCTGGCCTGGGACTCGAACCCAGGCTTTACACACTACCTGCTAGACTACGGCGACTTTTAATCTCTCTCTCTCCCTCTCCCGTACACACTAATATGAAGAAATCAACCTGTCGTTTCTTGGCAAGATTTCTGAACATTGTTGCGGCAGTCAACGTGCTATTTTAATTGGCAATTGCAATCCTTTAGTTAGGGCTAGAACCAAGGTTCTTACACTATTCCTGTTGTGGGTGTTAATGGTATTAGTGAGAACCAAAATATACGATTCAAAACGATAGAATTTTAAAAACTTTTGAGTTTTTGATCAAAATACCACTGGCAGGTAGTGACCGAAAGACATTCTTTGAGGTAAGCAAAAAATTCTTTATATTTTGAATCCGAAAATCCAAATACTATGTGCGCTGATACCACCAGCGTACTTTTCAAATGACAAAAGAACCTTTCAAGTGTCACGATTTTTTAAGCGGCGTCTTACTTACCAAAAATGATATCAATCTGGAGATCAAGCGCAGGACTACTCTTGCCAACAGGTGCTAGAATGGTCTCAATACGCAATTGAGACCCCTGTTGAAAGACGTTCATCCTATCCGTGCTTCTTTATGGCGCAGAACTGATGCAGCACCTTTAAGAGTATTCGAGAGAAAAGTCCTACGTAAGATCTTCGGTCCAGTGCGAGTTGACTATGATCGGCCTCCGATCCAACAGTGAACTCCTCAACGACATAGATGTTGTACAGCGTATGAATATCCAGCGGTTGCGCTGGCTCTGCCATGTCATTCGAATGGAGGAGAATGCCGGAACCTGCGGAAATCTGCGAAGATGATTACCTTGTATCCGTGATCAACTGGCGTAAGCACACAAGAAGCAGAGCCGCCTGGCAGGATTTGTTGCGGCAGGCCGAAATCCGTTAATCGAATTGTTAATGGCCAATCCTACTGGACTATGGCAACTAGGGAAATTCAAGTTTTTAAGAAAAATTTTCTAATTCCTTAAGAGTTTTGGCTTTCAAATGTCTCCTGGATTACTTACAAGTGTACTGCTTGCAATGCAACACTGTTTCCAGTGTTGCCGTTAAGCTAACAGAAACACAAACAACGGCAAATTCTATTTTTGTTAGGAGAAAGATTTCATTAGACAAACATTGAGAGAAGATTTGTCATTTCGACGATTCAGTTTTAATATGAACCCTGTGTGGAGACAAACGAACCAACACTGCACCTTTCGTTTCCTTTTTGGCCTTTTTTTTCGCTGGGCCTTTAACATCGCTTCTCTTTTGGCCCGGTAGTGTATTACATAACAGACAGTGTTGTAAAATGGGGGGAGGGGAAAAAGTGGTAAAAAAAAAAGAGTGTATAGCAGAGGGGTTTTTTTTGGTGGGGGCACGTACTTACTTAAACTGCCAAAAAGAAGGAAAAATTAAATTTTTTTTGGCGTTTTTTTTTTTCGTTGTTTTGTTTAAAGAAACAAAGAAATGAAAAGAATGAAAACAGAGCCATCAGCTTGAGGCTGCCACCATTATGTACAATCAGGCTGGCTTTTGCCACACAACCAACATACATTTTATATGCTTGTACGTATGTATGTACATACAATAATACATAGTTAAAGTATTGTAGAGTATATAAGGCAGCATAGAGATATTTATACTATGTAGGTATGTATGTATGTATACATTAAGCATTCTATATTTATATGCACATTGTATATACTATAGACAGATGGACAGACAGGCAGACAGCCAGGCAAAGAGACAGATACAGATAGAGATACAGATGTACAGACATATTTTATAAACACAAAAAAATAAAAATAAAAATATTTGAAAAATACATTCTTTTAAATACATACAAACAAACAAACGAACGAACATACGTTGAGATAGATAGGCAGACAGACAGACAGACAATAAGTGTAACCCACAGCGTTTGGGACAAATAGTCAGTCAGTCAGCCAGCCAACCAGGCCAGTTAGTTACTTAACGAGAGAGTGAGTAAGTGAGTGAGTGAGTGAGTGAATAAGTCCGTCAGCCGTTGGTGTAAATACTTTTAAAACTTTTATTATTATTTAGCTGCTGCTGCTGCTGTTATATGTAGTTGATATTATTATTGTTGTTGTTGTTGCTGTTGTTGTTGTTTTGTTGCTATGCTTGTTCTTATTTCAATTTTTTTTTAATTTTTTCGTATCTTTTTACTCTATACGGTCATAACGAACGTTTCGTGTCTTTTTTTCATTTTTTTTTCTTTTTTGTTGTTTAATTTTGCTTTCCAACGTTTATTTTAACCATTTTTTCTTGTTGTTGTCTTTTTTTTTCATTTTTTTTTCATTTTTTTTCGATTTTTTTTTTTTAATATTTTTTTTACACTCTTTGTAGGTGATGTGTATCTATAACTGAAGTGTCTATATGTACACATGTATGTACAGATAAAATTTTTTTTTATTTCATTTCATTCTATTTTTCTTCTTCTTTTTTGTTTTATTTTTGCCATTCCAATCTATTATTCTTCTTTTATTTTTTTTTTTTTGATATTTTTCTGTATCATCATCATCATCACTTGCCACCAGAATCACTCTTTCTTTCTTTCTTTTTCTTTTTTTTTTTTGCATTCAAATATTTTCGTGTTTTCTCCTTCTCCTTCTTCTCCTTTTACTTTTTCTTTGTGTTTTATTTTTATTTGTATGCCTGCTGCCACATTTGCCACCTGCCCCTCTTATGTTGCTTCTTTGATTTCTAGACCCACGTTTAAATATTCGCCTGAAATTATTTTCGCTGTTAAAGTTTCTATGGCATCATACGACCAGGAATTGATAGAAAAGGTTGGCCCTAACATACATACGTAATTGGCCATTACAACTCTTAAGTCAGGATTACGACCTAGCTTCTCACACCACTTATGTTGAGTGCGTTAATACATGAGTGCGTTAATACAGTTTAAAGTCAACTCCGAAAGACAGATTTTTGAGAAGCTTTTGATGGCAATTTTTTACTCTCAGAGTCTTTGCCAGAAATCTGCTGAGAGGAAATCGCCGAAGAAATATTTTTTCGTTTTGATGTCTGCCCTGTGATTCGAATCCGGGCCTTTCGTCTAATAAGCCAACACACTACCCACTAGACCACGGCGACTTCAGACCTACGTTTAAATATTGGTCTGAAATTATTTTCGCTCTTAAAGTTTCCTTTTCTACCTGGATTCTATAGCATTGACCAGGAATTGATAGAAAAGGTTGGCCCTAACATGGCCCTAATAATTGTCGAGGGCTGGAGGAGGGTGTGTGCCAATTTTCACAACAAATTTTTTTTTTTACAACATGAAGCGTTAAGGAAAATTTGTCATAAAATATTTTAAAATACAAACTAAAAGCATTATTATATACGAGATTCGATCTTAAATTTCCGGAAGAATAGCAAGGAAACCATAATCACTAGAGTCCATTGGCTTATTAGACGAAAACTCCTTTTCATCTCTGTCATCCTTAAAAAAAAAAATCTGTTTTTACAAAGACCCTCTCTAAAGTTTTATTTGCCAAAAGTTCTGCGAGTAAAGATATACAAACTAAAGGCAAATTGTGTCCCGTGTCCTAGACAGGAGCTCACTTTTCTATCATCTTGAATAAAATATGTTTTTAAGAAGCTCTGGATATGACCAGAAGAACACTACACTACATTGAGTGGATAATAAATGGGTTACGTAGACTGAGTAAGACAGTATTCAGTCTCCCTGCCTTTGTAAAGAAGTTTAAATGGGCCACCAATGCCAGTAAATATGTCGGAATTTTAATGACTAACTCCACATTGCTATACTCAGCGGAAACGCTACTCCATACATATGTATGTACGTCCTAGGATGCAAGAGACTTAGTTAGGTTAGGTTAGGTTAGAGGACATGCACCTGGCGGTCAAGACATGCACAGCACCCGGAGGTCGAAATTGACCCATTGTACATTGTCCTAATTGTTCCTAGCACTCTTGATCTACAAATCTCTAATTACTTATTTACTTAATTGGCCAATAAAAATTCGATTAACGGATTTCGGCCTGCCGCAACATATCCTTTCAGGTGCCTCTGCTTCTTGCGCGCCTATGCCAGTTGGTCACACCAATCGATAACTGAGTTTCCTCGATTTGGTCCATCTAACGGGTAAAAGGTCGTCCTCTTCGCAGACTTCCGCAGGTCCCGGCATCCTATTCCATTCGAACGACATGACCGAGCCAACGCAGTCGCTGGATATTAATACGCTGCACAACGTCTATGTCGTTAAGGAGCTCACACAGCTTACTGTTGGATCAGATGCGGAAATCATCGCCAACTCGCACTGAGCCAAAGATCTTACGTAGGACTTTTCTCTGGAATAGTCTCAATGCTTCTGCATCAGTTCTTAATAGGGTCCATGTCTATGCACCATAAAGAAGCACGGGTACGATAGGCGCCTTATAGAATATCAGTTTTGTCTTACGAGAGACGCTCTCTGCCACTCAATTGCCTACTGAGACCATAGTAGCGCCTGTTGGCAAAAGTAATTCTGAGCTTGATCTCCAGACTGACAACGTTTATGGTGGTAACAGCGGAGCCAAGAAAAATGAATTCCTTGACTGTATCAAAGTTATTGTTATCGTTCGTAATCGAGCATCAATAAGCCTATATCGAGTCGATCGTAGGTAAAGGGGTGACTTATTAGACTAGAGCTAGTCTGTGTTACAAATCCCGGATCAGATATCGCAAACAAAATGAAATTCGAAAAAATACTACTTCGGCGATTTCCTTCCTGTAGTCTGCAGGCAAAAATCCTCGAGAATAAATAGAATGGCCATGAAAAGTTTTTCGAAAAGTCTGTCGTTTGAAATTGACTACCACCGCTCTCCACCTATAAATCTCACTTTCTTTCCACTATATCGTGTAGACCGTAGTCGAGAAGTGTTAAATTATTAAGCTGGAGTCTGTGGTTCAATCCCTATCTCAGGCATTACAAACATTCTTCGTTTTGTAGTGTTCTTCCAAAGGTTACAAAAAATTTTCAATGAAAAGTTTCTCAAAAATCTGTCGTTCGGAGTCAGCTTTAACCTATAGGTCCTGCTACTCTTGCATAAAATTAGCACCCACAACACAATTGGTGTGAGAAGCTACATTGTAATCCTGACTAAAGCATTGCAACGACAAAGTAAGTATCGCGACAATATTTTTAAAGCAATTATTCTGCTTGTTTAGGTTGATAAAATCTTAAAAACTAAGTAAGTTTCCCTGCACAAAAAATTACATTTACGAACAATTTTGTAATGCAGTGTATATGAAAATGCAAATGCAAACAGAAACACATATGTACGTACGTACGTACTTTAAAAGCAATTTAAGCGAATAAAAAATGTATCAGAAAATAGAACACACCAGAACAGAACAGAACAAAACTGAATTGAATTGAACTCAAATAATGGATACAAAAGAAATTCATAATTCAGCTATTTTGTGCTTCTCACATATTGTAATTTATTAAAACAAAAACAACAACAACAAAAGAAAACAAATAAATAAAAAAAAAAAACAGAAATAAATTTTAAACGAGACGTCTTCTAGTGGAAAAACGTACGTACAAAATCAGACGATATGAATGAAGAGTGAAGTCTGTAGTTCAATTACTCTATTACTCGACAATAAACAGTGAGAACCAAAACTAAACAAACTTATAGAGTAGCATTGTAAAAAGTATATATTGTTACGTTTTTACCTTTTTAAAAACGTTAAAAATACAAGAACTTTTGCTCGTGCAACACTAATAACTGTTTTCTTCACACGCAACTTGCCTGCACGCAAGACTGACTGAATTATGACTTGATCTCGTGTCTCCACACACACAACTGATTGAATTTTCACTCAATTCAACATGACATCGTCACACACGACTAACTTAATTCGAGCTCCATCATTGCTCGCTTTGCCTTTTATATCGCTGGATCGATCAATAGTGCGAGTACTGTACTTCGGGAAAGATCCAAAAATGTAAACAACTTGTTTCCATTTTTGTTTAAGTATCTTGTTTATATTCGTTCAGCCAGAGTAGTTGTTGCTTGTGTATTTGTCTATCCGCTATTTTTTTTACGCTGTACTTTGTTTGTGTTTGTTTACTTCTTTGTCCGCTGCACTTTGTTTTTGGTTGTTTACATCTTTTATCCCTTATTATTATATTATATTTTCGACTTATTCGTTGATTACGTGAACAAGTCCATTATCTTTGTTTTTGAAGCTTTTTTTTTATTATTTTAACAACACCATTTGCATTTTCGTAACAAAATTTTAGTACATAAAATTCTGGAGTCTGTGCGTATTATGTCTACCGTTTGAGTACGTTTTTACAGTGTTTGGCAAAAAAATCCACTGGGTTTGTCATCTGTAGTCGGCTGAGATCGCAATGATTCAGCGATACAAGGCAACTAACTGCCCACAGCGGTTGAAAAATATTCTGATTAATGCATCATGAAATGTGCTGGAAGTTTCACACTTGTTGTATCGATCATAGGATTGGTGGATCCAGTTTGTTGTAATCATCCCGTCCAGATCGCCAATGCTACTGCGCTGCAATATAAACTTGAGTATTGAGCGTCCTCGTCGTAGTCTAGTAGGTAGTGTGTTGGCGTATTAGGCGTAAGGTCCGGGTTCAAACCCCAGGTAAGGCATCAAAAAACGAACATATGAAAAAATATATTTCTTCGGCGACTTTCTCTTTCTGGGAAAAACTACGAGAGTAAATAAAATTGCCACGATAACGTTTTTTAAAAAAAAAATTGTCATTCGAAGTCGACTTTAAACTGTAGCTCCCGCCGCTCATGCATAAAATTAACGCACATAGCATAAGTGGTGCTGAGAAGCTAGGTCATAATCCAGATGTATGCATGTATTGAGTGTCCTTGATTTCATAAAGTTCCGATTCAGAATCAGTTGTTGGTGTTTCCCGAGTTGGTCTTAATTGTTTTGGGTTCATTTATGCTGCGACTATTATCACACACACACACACATCCATTTGAGCCTTATCCTCGCTTAAATTCGAAATTGTGAAAATAATGCTGTAACTGACATTTTCGAGATGCCATTACAACCTTTCAGTCAGGATTACGACCTAGCTTCTCACACCACTCATGTTGTGTGTATTAATTTCATACATGAGTGGCGGGACCAACAGTTTAAAGTCGACTCCGAACGACAGATTTTTGAGAAGCTTTTTCATGGCAATTTTTACTCTCAGAGTCTTTGCCAAAAATCTGCTGAGAGGAAGTCGCCGAAGAAATATTTTTATTTCGGCGATTTGTTGCTTCCGGGAAAAACTCTTCGAGTTTTTCAAAAAATTTAAGGCTCAGACACTCATGGATAAATTAAACGCACACAAATAATCAAATAGTTTCCATAATATAAAATGTAATATTAAATGGGCACTCTGCGATAAAGTAGAATATTTCGCGAATATGCCTTTCAAAGGGCTTTTAAGGCAAATGTCAAGTTAGCTACGTTATGGTGTTTTCTTTTCTACAAAGAAAATGTTACACCCTCTTAAAAGGTGCATGCAACCCTGTTGTTATGTCATTTTTTATTTGAGAAGAACGTAACACAAATATATAAAAAAGGCATGTCCTGTCTTTACCACGGCAGCTGTTGAAAATCCATATGAGCAATTAACGTAAACAGCTGTTTATGGCTATGGCAGCACTGATTGATTGATAATAGTAAATTTACGGTTATGGATTATGTTACGACTACAGCGTTATGGTAAAGTCACGACTAATTGAACCTTTAGATCTAAAAATATGTTGCATTTTTTGATTTGTTTAAGGTGTTGCCAGATCACTAATTTTTCAACTTTATAACACTAACATTGAATCGAATTTTTTATATAACTGACCATGTAGCTTTAATAATGTAATGTTTCTTTAGGGTTACTCCACAAAACAAAGAAGAATTTAACTTCAAATTGGATAACAATACCAGACGACTTTCTTTTTTAAATTTCATTTGGTAGCCCTATAAATAAACAAAAGTCATCTATTTTACAGGGCGTTATCAGCACTCTCGATTTATATAGGGCATAAAATGCAATGCCCTCTACCATTGGCAAGTGCGAATTATTTAGAATAAAACATACCACCCCACCCTTTAGAGGGCGAAATATTTTTAAGAAACAAACGCAAAATTGTATTTTGCATTAATAAAATGCACATTTTTTTTTTTGGTAGAAAAGAAAACACCGTTAGTGTTTTGACCATCAGTGTACATATATGTACGTATGTATGTATCTACGTTCATACACAATTGTGTAAATATGTATACACACACATATTGTTACATTTTATTATATATTTACATACGTATTTAAGTACATACATATGTATGTATGTATGTGCATGTGTATGTATGTATGTGCATGTGTATGTATGTATGTGCATGTGTATGTATGTATGTGCATGTGTATGTATGTATAAAAGTAAATAAAAATAATTTTTTTTGTTGTTGTATACAACACTGGCAATTTATTGAAATATTCACAAACAAAACGACGTCATGGAAAATTTTTTATTCTATTTTTTTCGTGAATTTTTTTATTTGAATTATTATTTAATTTGTTTACGCCATTATTGTTGGGAATATTTTAAAAACACGTGTCGCATAGATGGTGAAAACAACAACAACAACAATAATCATAGAAAAAAAATTCAAATTAAAGCGTAAATAATTTCCGGAGAAATTTATGAAAAATTTTTTTTTCTTAAACATAATGTTTCTTTCATTTTTCTGATTTTTTCTTAATAAAACTTTTCAAAAACGTACGTACTTACATATAAAATATATAGAAATCATAGATCCTTTATCCATTCTTTAAATAATTTCCACACTTACCTGAAAATAAAGAAAATAAAAACAGATTGATTATTACACCCACGGTCATTAAAATAGGTACACTAGACTATAATTGTTATCAATTGAATATTTAAGGAATTAAAACTCTACTAAACAATGTATGTACACACAGTAATGGCAGAAATTATAGCAAAAAAAAGAGGTATTTGTTGATACAATATTACGTTAAGATTTATGCTACAAAAACCTAGTGCGTCTACAGTGTTGGCTGAAAAAAGCATGACAATTTTCATTTTCTAATATTTTAATGAAATACGCTTTTATTTTTAGCAAATCCTATATTAATATTTATAACGTTAGTAAGACGGTCTAGTAATTTAAAAAAAAATGGCCTCGCCGTTCAAACCAGGGAAAGCTAGCATCTTGATTTATTGGAAGGGTACAATACAACCATACAAATGAATTCGTTAACCCTTTGACGGACAATGACGTCTATAGACGTCATAACAAGAGTTTCTGGGGAGGACATGACGTGTATACACGTCATAAATTGTATGTAAGACGCCTTTTGCACGTTGAAATTTGTTTCGAAACAAATGTGAGAAACTTTTTTGCATTTTCTTTTAAAATTTCTTTCGCTTTTGGACGTAAAAATTTGTTTCAGAAATTTTGTTTTCTTTTATCGCGTCGTTCTTTTGTTTTTGTCCGTTGCAACTTTGTTTGGCATTGTGATTTAGGTTCAAACACAAGACATGAACATTATGTATTGAATATTATATTTGTTATTACATTATAATATATTATATATTTATGTGTTATTATTTTTTAATATATTTATTTACCTTATTTAAATTATATTCTTTTTAACATTTTTTAGTTTTATTTTTTCTACCTTTTTTAATTAATTGTTTGGCGCTAAAATTTTTCTTTTGCTAATGTTTTGATTTCAAACACAAAATCAACAAAGACTAATGATATTTTAAATAAGGGAGCTTTATATTAACACCGTTGACTAACTACGAGTCATCTCTTACCCACTTTTTCTCCTAAAAAACATAATTTTTGCATTTTGATGATATCTACGATCTAAAAATAGTTTTTAGTATTATAATGTGAAAAATCAAATTGTCGTTATTGGCCAGTTTTCCGAAAGTTGCCGCGGCAGTCAAGATGTTAACTTCTCTATGCGGAACAAAAAATAAAAGAAAATGTGAAATTAAATACAACTCTGTGTATATACGAATAAAGAACAAAGAAAATTTCTGAGTACATGAAATTCTAAAATCACCCCCGCTCGTTTTTCCCCTCTCTCCTACAAACTCAAGAGTGTTGAAATTTGTTTCGAAACAAATGTGAGAAACTTTTTTGCATTTCCTTTTAAAATTTCTTTCGCTTTTGGACGTAAAAATTTGTTTCAGAAATTTTGTTTTCTTTTATCGCGTCGTTCTTTTGTTTTTGTCCGTTGCAACTTTGTTTGGCATTGTGATTTAGGTTCAAACACAAGACATGAACATTATGTATTGAATATTATATTTGTTATTACATTATAATATATTATATATTTATGTGTTATTATTTTTTAATATATTTATTTACCTTATTTAAATTATATTCTTTTTAACATTTTTTAGTTTTATTTTTTCTACCTTTTTTAATTAATTGTTTGGCGCTAAAATTTTTCTTTTGCTAATGTTTTGATTTCAAACACAAAATCAACAAAGACTAATGATATTTTAAATAAGGGAGCTTTATATTAACACCGTTGACTAACTACGAGTCATCTCTTACCCACTTTTTCTCCTAAAAAACATAATTTTTGCATTTTGATGATATCTACGATCTAAAAATAGTTTTTAGTATTATAATGTGAAAAATCAAATTGTCGTTATTGGCCAGTTTTCCGAAAGTTGCCGCGGCAGTCAAGATGTTAACTTCTCTATGCGGAACAAAAAATAAAAGAAAATGTGAAATTAAATACAACTCTGTGTATATACGAATAAAGAACAAAGAAAATTTCTGAGTACATGAAATTCTAAAATCAGCCCCGCTCGTTTTTCCTCTCTCTCCCACAAACTCAAGAGTGTTGAAATTTGTTTCGAAACAAATTTCAACGTGCAAAAGGCGTCTAACTAAATAACGGAGATACAGCAAGTGTCCCACGGGAAGGCTTATTAAAATTTTGGTGTCCGTCAAAGGGTTAAAAGAAAGAATTAAAGGGACATTCACTTCCGTTACTTTCTTAAATACATACATACATAATTGGTCACACCACTTATGTTGTGGGCGTTCATTTTATACATAAGGGGCGGGACTTACAGTTTAACGTAGACTCCGAACGACAGATTTTTGAGAAACTTTTCATGGCAGGTTTATTTACTCTCCAAGTTTTTGCCTGAAATCTGATGAGAGGAAGTCGCTGAAGATATATTTTTCATATTTTCGTTTTGATATCTGATCTGTGATTTAAACTCGGGCCTTACGTCTAATAAGCCAATACGCTACCTACTAGCCTACTGCGACTTCACTTACTTAGTGAGTACAACTTTTTAGTCAGGACTACAACCTAGCATCTCACACCAACATCCATATTGTGTGTGTTAATTTTATCCATTAGCGGCTACTTTCATTAACTGTGTTGAAATTTAAATAGAAAAGTTATCGGCAAAAAAAAAGTCATTTTAAATGGGTTTAGTCATCCAACTCCTCAATGAGATATGCTCCTTATAATCTACTCATAATCCAAAAATAAATTAAATATTCAATATTTCATACTCTTATAAAGATTATTTAATATTTCCCCGGCAACCACCTGAAGAAATAGGCCCCCAAACCATGAAACTACCTCCACCAAAATTTCTTCTAGTAAAATACTTTGGTTCCTTTCTAAGGTCATGCCAGTAGTATCGATGGCCATCTGGTCCATCAAAGTTCCACTTTTTTTCATCAGAGAATATAACCTGAAGACAATTTTATTTTTCATTGTTTGTTATTATTGAAATGTTGGTGGTGTTATAATTATGAAAACCACTATACAAAAGCAAAGAACGGTTTATGTATCCGTTATTGCTGGAATAAAGAAATCCCTCTCAAACTTAAAGTGTTTCATATAATCTGCCTGAAGAAAACGGCAGAAATTAGAATAAGAAGCCGTAAAACATATGGATCTGAAAGCTTAGTCATAATGTAGTCATCAAATTATCATAAATTTTAAATCCCACAACAAAAAAAACGACATGGGGAAAGCGAAATTTAATACTAGGGTCCACAAAAGATAAAACTACTTTTCACGCTGAATATACGACAAGTTTATCAAGCATCTTGTGCTTTGCTTGTGCTAACTCGAATATAGACCCGCCTGTTAGACTTTATTGCTATGTCATGTCTTTTGTACCTCCTATTCAAGTTGAATCGAGCCTGTCTTTCGATGGCGAAGACTTCCGCCCTCGAGTTTCTTTCATGGGTTCGGAATACTTCATTCTGGTACCAAAAACCGGAGCTTCTGTTCTAAGGTATGTGTTTAACTCGTCAGAATGTCATAAAACTAGTTCTATTCTGAAAATCAATTGATTAGGTCACGATATCACCTAACGAATCCCCTACTGAGTTACATCTCCAGAATTTCTCTGCAATTTTTCTCTTTTGCCTACTATTATTAAGTTGCATGACTTAGACTAACCAGTTTGTAATACTAAAAGATACAAGAAGTTTGTATCGCCCATAGGATTATTTGAGCAACAAGGCGAAGGGCGAATCCTTTAGATTGTACTCTCGCCACATAATAATCCGTGGAATAAAGAAATTATCTTGAGTGTTTATAAAATTTTAGCTGACAGTGTAGTATGTATGAATATAAAAAATAATAAATGAAATGCAAGTAACAATAACAATAACAACGAAAGCAAAAACAGTAAAGAATAATTTTTTTTTCACCATTTTTGTTTTTAATTCTTTATTGTTTATACTCTCTTCCACTATTCTCTATCACCATCTATCTCATATGCATAGCGAATGTGTTGTTGTTATTATTATTTTTTGAATAATTCGTATTCAGATTAAATGAATCGGAGACCAATTTCAACTTGTCAACACTGGTTGTGAAGAAATTGAAACAGAAAACAACAACAAAAAAAAACAAAATGTGACAACATTGCACCATTTTAAGTAGAATATGTAGTTTAAATAAATGCATACATGCACACAAATGTAGATACACATACATGTACGCCTATGTACGTATGTAAACTCCGCATGTAGTACGGGTACGAGTATTTATTAAAGAAAAAAGCAGCAAAAAACAAAAAAAAAAGTTATTTTTCTGTTCCTTTTTCATCATCATCTTATTTTGTGTGTCTCTTGTTTGTATTCTTTGAATTTTTTTTCTTGTCAATTTTGTTGTTGTTGTTGTTTTATATTTTATCTTCATCATTGTCGTAATTGTTTTTTTGTTTTTCTTCTTCGTCTTCTTATGGTTTAAATGGTCTTTTTTTATTTTTTATTCTATTTTTTTTCGTGTTTTTCATTTTTCTTTGCTTTTGATTGTTATTGTTGTTGTTGTTTTCTTATTTTATTTACTTTTTTTTTCGTTTTCCTTTTTGTTTTCCATCATTCTTTTAGCCACCAAACATATTAAGTCGCTGCTGTTGTTGTTGGATTTTTATGTGATTCAATGTAAAATTATTTAATTGTAATATTTGTTGTTGCTGTTGTTGTTGTTGTTATGTATGTACGTATGAATGAAATTTGTCAACATGGCAAGAAATTTTAATATAAAAGAAATTATAAATAAAATACAAAAAAAAACAAAAACAAACACAAAACAATAAGGCTATTTACTGTCATTTTTTATCTCTAACAAAAACAATAACAACAGCAAAAAAAAAAGCAATTTCAGTCAACTACAACAACAAGAACATAAAAAGCCTTTAAAAAAAATTATTTCAACAAAGCGTCATAAGATAATTTTGTATTGCAAGCAAGACTCTCTTAAAATTCAAAAACAACCATACATACATACATACATACATACACACATCCGTACATACGTTCTCAAGTAGAAGAAGAACTTTCCAGTCTTTAAATTTAGAATTCCTTGAACTCTGTCTACGGTTGACTTCCAATATTCAGCACAAACAAACAGAAATAATAAAAGAACTTTGGCAGCACTTTTCTTAGCCTTCTCAACACGTTGAATGGCCGCAGTAAATGTTCAGCAAATTTGCCAAAAACAAAAAACCGACAATTTGATTTTTTTTCTCATTAGTGTGCACGAAATAACTCGTAGTATGGCGTCCTAAAAGGGAAAGCAATCCACGAGTTATCCCGTAGCCGGCAGTCAACCTGTTACATAATATTTCGGTTCTGTCCTCATAAAACTAGATTTCTTCTCAGAAAGCTAATTATGCTTGCAGTCAGGATTACGACCTAGCTTCTCACACCACTTATGTTGTGTGCGTTAATTTTATACATGAGTAGCGGGACCTACAGTTTAAAGTCGACTCCGAATGACAGATTTTTGAGAAGCTTACAATGTGACTGTGTTTCGTAAAGTAAAGTTGGACGAATTTTCCTAAGGGCCTAAGGACCTAAACCAAGGTTTTCAAATTATTAAAAACAAGTCATTCTGATTTTTGATTTGGTGAATTGCAATTCGTGCAAGCAAAAACTACGAGTCTTGTTAAGTTAAGTAAGCCATTTAATGTGGGCTTTTTTTTTTGGTTGTGTTTTTTAGAAAAATCAAGGAATTGCAATAAAAAAAAATTAGAAAAAGATATACACTTAGCCGCAAAACTATGCATACAGTTAACAAATTTTCAGAAATTTTTTAAACAATCCGTTTTCATTGAAAACGAGTCTGAGTCTGACAACTTTCCTCGTTTTTAATACAGTCTTTTGAATTGATTCAGAAATTTGTGAATTTTGTTAATCGTATGTATACTTTTGTGGACCTGTGTACATTGTATGTATGTACATACATATATGAATTATGTAAGTATGGAATAAAAAAAAATTCCTAAAAAAGTGTAACCTATATGGTGAAAGCAGGAAAAAAAAACCAATCTACGTGAGTCATTGAGTATGTATTCGGTTACAATCGTATGATAAAAAAAAAATATATAAAAAATTATATACATTATATACTTTACAAATACATATACATAAATAAATATGTAACTGTACATATGTACATATGTATATGTCTACAAATGTGTAAAAAAAAACGATATCGGGAAGGGGGTATGCGAAAAGCGCTAACACATATAGGAGATGAGATAAAAATGCAAATAAAAAAGCAACAAATTAAGTATATACTCTTAGCATATATGCACATACATACATAGTATACATATATACATTGGTATATAAGTTAATACATACATACATACATACCTACAACCAAAATAATGGGGAAAAAAGCAAAATAGACAGCAACAAGAAATTTTTTTCTTTCTTTTTTTTTTTTTGAAAAAATATAAAAAATCTACAAAAAAACAGCAACAAAAATTGTTTTTTAGATCACAAGTAACGAGAAAGAAAAAGAAAGAAGAAGAAGAAAAAATGGCTTAAACATTCATGCATGCCCACCACCCATTGGGGGCTATTCACTACTATTTTACTCAACCAAGCGAATTCATTTGAGAGGCAAACTCTCAATCTCACACTCCTAAATCAACAAGAAGAAGAAGAAAAAAACAAAAACAAAAACTACAATTCAAACAAATGCATTCCCTCTTTCTCTCTTTCTCTCACTCACTGTCCTTGCAACACTCACATTGTGACTCGTACACTACTCGTACACTGCAATGCAAATGAAATTTCAAAATAAAAACGAAAACAAGAAAGAAATTTTCGAAAAACGTATGTTCATATGCAATAGAGACAATGTCAGACACATGCGTCACGTCTATTTGACTAACTAACCAAACGTCAAAATAACGGGGAACACTTCAACAGCCTTGGTAAACAATTGGTTGTTAAACGAACAGCACAGCAACAATAACCCACTAGAGCATCGAGCGATTAGAGGAAAATATGCGGATGCTCCTTCACCATGACCAACCCGGGTGTCAAACTCTATCTATCAGACTTATCCATCCACAAAGCTGTCAGCTAGACTACATTTTCAACATTTCTTTTCGATCATAATAAACATAATCGATCCATTGTGTAAAGAATTGTAAATAAATTTAATTTAAAGAGAGCACTGAAAGTCCTAAGCCCTGATTACCCAAGCGTAAGAAACGTTAAATGTTATGGAATACAGATCGTTTCGTTTTGCTAACGAAAGAGATCATTTCGGTAAGCGTTTATATTGCTTTCCATATGCTAAAAAGGGAACGTTCTCTACGGTACGTTACGTTACGTTACGTTACGTTATGTGTGGGTAACTGAAGCATTAAAAATGTGATAATTCACAACGTCATGACGCCTCATTATTGCGTATTTTGTATTTCGGACTTGCAACTCCATTCATATAAACTCTAGCTCCCACAATAATTCGCTGAAGTGCCTGTAGTCTAGTAGAGTGGCTTATGAGACGTAAGACAGACCACCGTTAAAACCTGTGGTCCTTCGGCAAGTTACACTTAAAAGATTTCGGGCAAAAACTCAGAAAAAAGTTTCTCAAAAATCTGTTGTTCTGGGTAAAATTTAACCGTAGGTCCCGTAATTCATGTATAAAATTAACGCACACTATGTAAGTGGTGTGAAGTGATTATAATCGGCTTTTTTTGCTTGCAATTGAATATTATGAATTCGACAATATGGGGTTTCAAAAAGGAGAAAGCTGCCTAAGGATATAATTTTACGTTTTGACGCCGTTAGTTGGTTACCAAGATCATGATATTTCAGATGCCGTTGGACACTCTATTGTGTTAGTGCACGTCAAAAACCATGCCACCATCCGTACTTTATTGCGCAGATACCGTAGCAATGCTTAAACAAGGTGCAAAGGAAGTTATTTGCATTCTGTTTCGTAAATGAGGTGTCTAAGACAAGGTCGAAGTGTAAAGTGTAATCGTAATCATAGCTTCAAATATGTTTTCTTTATCATTTCTTTTGACACTGAAAAATCTTTAACTGAACCCAGGAAGTTGCGACAATTGAACTCTTTGCCGTTTGTGGCTAAACAATTATCTTTTTTTTTTAAGAAACCAACACTCAGGTGATGTCCCCTACTCATGCAGTGCATTGTGCAGGTGTTTTAGGAAAGGTGGAAAGAGGAAAGAATCGAACGGTAAGGAAACCAGTTGCCGCTAGTGACTATAAAATGGCCAGTGATATACCCTCACCATTAGACAAACAGCAATCGTCCCCAAGAAGTCCCCAATTTCTCAAACCACTTATGTTGTGTGTGTTAATTTTATACAGAAGTGGCGGGACCTACAGTTTAAAGTCGACTCCGAACAACAGATTTATTTGAGAAACAAGAAGAGAAAGAGAAGAAATCACCCATAAAATAAAATACTTTTTGTGTTTTTTTATTTTTGATGTCTGGCCTGGGACTCGAACCCTGGCTTTACGTCTAATAAGCCAGCACACTACCTACTAGACCACGGATGATTCAAAATTTCTCTGGGTATTCCTTAAAAAGAACGTACTTCAAGGCGACTTTCGCTAGAGATTTAATTACAGCCTCGTTTTATAGGAGGTTGACTCGAGAATAATGTGCAGCTGACTAAGCAAATTAAATCACCTGGTCGGAGAAAAAAGGCCACTGCCTAGCGAGTCATATGCGAACTTTATGATGAGTTCAAAACCTTTCTGTGGAGGGATAAGAGGAATCTGGAAAGGTATGTTTGGCTCAAGAGAAGCTAACGGGAGGTGAAGACTGTTTTCAAGTTAAATAGGTTCTAGACTATGTACACCTTTGCTTAGTAAGGATAATAGAAAGAGATATGAATTATATATCAGACCGGTCCTCAATTGCCTGGAGATAGTAACCGAACTACTAACTGGGCATTGTAAAATCAATTGTACAGTGTAAGAATGGTTTCTAGGGCAATATGTAGATTTAGTTAAAGAGGAAAAGGAATCCACAGAAGCATACTTAGACCGACCTGTAAGACGTAAATAACTAGGACGGGAGTTATTATCGTTACCTCCGAATCTCATTCCGATTTAAATTAAGTTAACAGAATCGCGGGAGCCATTTAGGGATATTTTATAATAAATAGAGGGGCACATCTACAGTACTCGATCGCTAGTATAATACGATGATACTTAAAACTTTTTTTAAGCAAATGGCAAATACAGTAATACCCCGCTTAACGCGGGGGATACGTTCCAATAAGTTCCTGCGATAAACGAGGCAGCTTAAAACGTACATATGTATGTAAACACATTGCAACTTCGCAAAATACAGTTGGAATCTTTATTCTGGACAGGGTAACAAAAGAGCGTTGAAAAAGATACATAGTATATACTGTCGTTATATAGTGACAAAAGGCCCGGGTTCGAATCCCAGGTCAGACATCAAAACGAAAAAATATTTCTTCGGCGACTTCCTCTCAGGAGATTTCTGGCAAAGACTCTGCCATGAAAAGCTTCTCAAAAATCTGTCGTTCGGAGTCGATTTTAAAACTCTAGGTCCCGCCGCTCATGTATAAAATTAACGCACACAACATAAGTGGTGTGAGAAGCTAGGTCGTAATCCTGACTGAAGGGTTGTAATGGCCAATTATGTATGTATATAGAGCACCACAAGTATCAATACAATGCACGATTTAGGGGCATCCCTGAAACAGCGTTAAGCGGGGCAGCATTAAGCGGGGCCTTACTGTAATATGAAAGTGACGTAATAAAAAGAAATTGAAACAGCCAATTGGTGGTGGCACGTTCTTATGGTAGAATGATTGACAACCCTGTTAAAAAAAAAAACCAAATAAAACAGGGTGTTTCCTTACTTATAAAGTTATTAAATCAAGATGAAAATATTTAAAGGAACGCAAATAAAATAAGAAAAAAACGACATGTGAGACACACACACACACATGTATAAAACGAACGACTGACTCATGCTGCTGGTCAGGCTGAAGGCGAATGTTAAACGATGTTTAACGAGTAGTTTTCACCACCACCACCACAACAAGAAATTTCAAGAATTTTTAGCAGCAGTTCAAACGCAATTGACATTTCATAGACCTTTTCAAAGCCGAAATACAGTTAAGAAAACAAACCCAGGTATACGGAGAAGAAGAAGAACTTAAACAAAAAAAACAAAGGATAACTGTTAAGGACCAGGGGGGAAGGGAAGAAGGTAAGAAAATAATAATTTGCGTATGTTTTCGTACATAGAAACAGAAACACGGAATTTAATTGCAACCCTTAAAGCAATTTTAAGTAAAAAGAAGGAAAATATGGACACAGCACAGGACGCAAAAGAGGATTTAAGTGGCAAAAATATTGAATTTCAATAATACGAATAAGAAACCAAAAAAAGAATTGTTAAATGAAATGCTAAAAAGAATGAGAGCAGCAAACAACCAATTAAGAATTACGCATTAAAATAATTAACAAACAATGACGACTCAGATGATGATGAGAAGCAATAACAACAACAAAAAAAAAAGTAGAAAAATATGTTCGTTTTATAAGAGAAAAGAATAAAAAACAATAGAATTACGATAGAATATCGCATGAGAAATTATAAGAAGTGAAGCGAAAAATTTGTCGGTAATAGTTTCAAAAGAAATTTCAAACAACACAGACAGACAGGGAGAGAGAGAGAGGGCCAGAGAGCTAGAGAAATATAGGGAAGTGAGTCTTATTAACACAAGATGCGGAATTCAGTGTAATTTAAGTACACAATTAACGCTTTAATGCCCTGCCATTAAACACCATTTCCATGAAAATAATTTCAAAAACCAACAACTTTTGCTGTTGGCTCGTTCCTAAACAAGGAATTCTTTTTTGCATCTTTCAGTTGCTTATGAAACTGTCACAAAGCGTATCTGGGCCCGTTTTCTTATTGTTTTCCTTACTTTTTATTCATATACCGTCTATATATTAATCCAGTTCTTTCATTTAACTGAATACTGATTGGTTTACTGATACAGGTTCTAGAGCAGCAGGGTTGCCATATGTATATCAATATTTTTGGTAATTTTGTTTTACACACAACCACACAACCACAGGTTAACAACCAGGGAACAACTGCATACATACATACATAATTGGCCATTACAACCCTTCAGTCAGTATTACGATCTAGCTTCTCACACCACTTATGTTGTGTGCGTTAATTTTATGCATGAGTGGCGAGACCTACAGTTTAAAGTCGACTCCGAACGACAGATTTTTGAGAAGCTTTTCATGGCAATTTTTACTCTCAGAGCCTTTGCCAGAAATCTGCTCTGTCGCCGAAGAAATTTTTTCGTTTTGATGTCTGACCGGAGAACAACTACTTCCCTCATAAAGTGAATTGTATTAAGGACTAGAAAATTAATTAATGGGTTGCAGGCGGCAATAAAGACTTTTACAGGAAGATTGCAAAATTTGTTTCCCTAAAAAGTATAGTCCTCAAACGAAATTCTTCTATGAAGGGAAGGAAAAGTGAAGAAGAACGTAACGGACTTCCTGTGAAGTTCAAATTTTACAATATTGCATAAAAGGTTTCCTGAAAGAGTAATTTTACATTTTGGTGATTTTAATTGTCCACCATTATGTTGTTATTTAAACTCGTTAAACCTTCTTTGTGGGACTTTGTCAAGGAGCGTTTTCTACTGGGACCTGTCACCTTACAATGGTTGAATTGAAATTGTCGAAACTTGAAACGAAATCAATACTCATGAGGCCCCAGAGTAATTCAATGAATTGCAAATAGCGCAAGTACAGTAGAACTTGTACAATGGGTCAATTTCGACCTCCGGGTACTGCGCTTGTCTTGACCGACAATTTTGAACTTCTATTGCTTGAATTTTCTACAAGTTGAAGCACAGCAACACCATCTTGGAGAGAAATTCAATCAGGTTTTGCTTCTTTAACTTGAACTTTCTATAAGTTGAAGTTTTTTTCTGGATAATGGTGATTCAATTTATAGAAGTTCGACTGTATTTGGTGAGGATTTCAGGTTGCTGGCTTAATCGGTTCATATTTTTTTGGGAATTCTATTATCCAAGCCATCATTTTTAATAGAGAGCATTATAGGTCGATTAATATCAATTTCCTCAGACATGAATAGGATAATCTAAACTCTGACAGTCGCTGTAGGCTAGTAAGCAGAGTTGACGTGTACATGAATAGGGTACTATTTTTATGTGTGATTCATTTAATTTTACTTTTGTAAGCAAACCCTGTCTTTAATGACAATATTTTGGAAATGGTGTAATACAAAATCCAACATGGCTAACAATTTATGACTCACCTACTTAACCTTGAAAAATACGAAAAAAAAGAAAGAAAAAAATACCTTGTAAAACCATTAAAATATCGTTGATAAAAGGAAGACAAAAAGAAAGAATTTAAAAATATTACAACCCAAGTTATCACACCACCAAAGGTTGATGGATCAAAAAGACATTTGACTTGAGTCATTTGACAATGAACCAAAGTATTGAAAGAATTATGAATTCCAATAAAACTAAAATCAAGGCACAAATCAAGAGACAAAAGCGTTTCAAAGTCTCCAAAAATTTTGGTAGGTGACAACCCTTAGCTTCGGTTTCATTTCATAAATTTGCATAAGAAGAATATTCAAGTCTTCGTGTAATATTTATTAACTCGTCCTTGGCAGTGCTGTATATCCTGTCTAAGACGAGTATACTCGTCTTTGGCAGCGAATGTGTTAATAAATACTACACGAAGGCTTCAATTTAGTGCCGCATAGCCTGGCAAAGACGAGTATACTCGGCCTACTTTGCATAAGAAGAATATTCAAGTCTCCGTGTATTAATAAATAACACGTCCTTGGCAGTGCGGTATATCCTGTCTAAGACGAGTATACTCGTCTTTGGTAGCGAATTAATACTACACGAAGACTTCAATATTAGTGCGGTATAGCCTAGCAAAGACGAGTATACTCGGCTTACTTTGCATAAGAAGAATATTCAAGTCTCTGTGTAATATTTATTAACACGTCCTTGGCAGTGCGGTATATCCTGTCTAAGACGAGTATGCTCGTCCTTGGCAGCGAATAAATACTACACGAAGACTTCAATATTAGTGCAGTATAGCCTGGCAAAGACGAGTATACTCGTTCTACTTTAAATATATTATATCATGCATGCTTTTAAATTAGCAAACGTTTTTTTTTTTTTGCCAAGCGACAATAATGAATTTCTAAGTGTTGCCAATTTTACCAATGTGTCTCGTTTTTTCCCCATTTTCTTTATTTTATCCATCTCTGAGTGATTTATTATTTATTTTTCTACTAAAACATACGCAAATGCGAAACAGGATATCGAGTCCTTCTGCCTATTCTTCCTGTTCCCAAATGACGAGTATACCCGTCTTTGGTTTTCTGCTTTTAAATGATTATGTATGATAATATATGTAATCTTACCAAGAAATAATAGGGTTTTGGTAAACAATAACAGTCAAAATATAGTCAAAAAAAGGCAATGGTCATTCCCATTCATATAATTTAGGCTTAGCCGGGATTCCCAAGATTCAAAAAAAAAAAAAAAAATATTAACAGTTAAACAAACTTACATTAAAATCCTTGTAGTAGACATAATAAACGGCTCCGGGTGCATGATTTAAATCGGTTTTTAAATCGTTGCTGCAATTATAATCGCCTTCGTAGCGATAGTAAATGTTCTCTTGATGCGGTAACACTGGCAATTTCGTTGTGTGATGTGATGACCAGTACGACCAATTTTGCATTGCCACAACTCTTGAATTGATGATGTTTTAATGGACAGTCAGTCAGTCAGTCGCAAAAAAATTTCTCACTTTTCTGAACACTAAGCAGCACTCGATTTACTATCGATTTTGTAAAACGTTTTTAAGATGCTTGAATTCACTTGAAGCAATTGCGGCGTATTTTAATTGTTTTTCTTTTTATTTTTGACGTGATTATTTATTAAACAATTTGTAATAATTTGAAACAATTTAACAATAGTCGTCTAAAAGGAAATTTTATTTAAAAAATTTCTTTAAAATTCTTGTTTTAATAGAGACAGAGAGAGAGAGAGAGAGAGAGAGAGAGACAGAGAGTAACAAAAGACGGCTCTTTAGATGATTTTTGACTCGCTTAATCAGAAATCTAATGATAAAAAGTAAAGTCGTCGTGGTCTAATAGGTAATGGGTCGATTTATAAGATGTAAGGCTACGACGGTTCAAACCCCAGCTAAGACATCAAAACGAAATTATGAAAAATATTCCTTCGGCGACTTCCTCTCAGCAGATTTCTAGCAAAAATTCGGGGAGGAAATAATCTGTCGTTCGAAATAAACTTTAAACTGTAGATCCCGACACTCATGTAATGTGGATAGCGTTACCTTCTAGGGCACCAAACTACGAGTTATCTCGTAGTTGGCAATCAACGTGTTCATATGAAATTCATTACGCAATCGATTGCCTTAACTGTACCTTGGATTCTGTAATATTTGAAAAGTCCTTCGTACGAATTAACTCGTAGTTTGGCGCCCTAGAAGGGAACGTAAACTACGAGTTATCTCGTACTCGCTAAAAAAAACAAATTGTCGTTTTCTGTAAATGACGGGAAGTCATCGTGTTAAACTTGTCTCCTATCAATCACGCACTTTAAAGATTTGGTCTCTGCTACTAAAGCCAATAGAGGTTCTAGTGCTCCAGCTGTGGAACTACGGCCCATTGCCCTTTTTATGCCAACAAACTAATCTCAGCGGCGTCTTCTCCAACTCAACTTGAGCTGTTGTTCAGCTTAGTACAATCTGCCCAGACATCCTATGCATAATTTCTAGGTTATATCTCCAGGATTTCCCAGCGAGCCTTTTGCATATCATATGCATATATTGTTGAGACAGTATGACGGCTGGAAGTTATAATTGCATGAGTAAATGGGCACCATCACGGCTACAGCGGGACCTTATAGGCCATCTAAGTCATGCTTTTTAACACATTGACTGTCACGGGAATTTTCAAAATACTGGCCAAAAATGCCAGTTTGATTTAGTTTAACTTTGGTGAGTACGTGATAACTCGTAGTTGGCACCCTAAAACGGAACGCAATCTACGAGTTATTTCGCAGTTAAGACCTAACACATTACGATGAAAGATTTTACGATCTTTTGACTTTTATTAGGAAAATTAATTGTTCTAGTATTACCAACAACAACATCAACAACTATGACTGTCTGTCCGTCTATCTGTTTCGATTATAGCGTTTATTGCTTCGAACGTATGAACAAATTTATTTTTATCTGCCTTAATGGAAAGGAAAAAAATAGTGAAAGACGAAAGAGGAGAAGTAAAAAAGAAAAACAAGCCATTGTACGTGACTTTTTCGAAAATCTCTTATCGAATATTGTTGTTGTTATTATTGTTGTTGTTAATTTTTTATTTCATTTTCAATTTCATTTTATTCTCGTCTATTCTCGTCTTCTTCAGTTATTAAGAATTTTAGTTTTTCAATAAATATTATCGCTTGCACACTAAGTAATTATTATTAAAACCCTCCCCCCTTACAACCACGCCTCTTTCCCCCTTAAGAAATAAACTAAAGCGTCAACTGAATTTCTAGAAAATTTTTTTTTTATTTGATTCTTCTACGGATATGAATAATAAAGACCACGACGATGATTTTTTATATTGAAAGGTGCTGATCATCATCATGATCGGTGAATACAGAAAGGGGAAAGGAGGGAGAGGGGGAGGGAGTGGATCATGCTATTTAATATTTTCCAATTAACGCAAATAGTAGACAGACAATGATCATAAAAGTCGATCAATTTTGTTATTTTTTTGTCACTTAAATTTGCATCAGGAAATAACGAGAGACAGTTAGACAAGGTCCCGTTCAAAAAATCATTATCGCCTTAGGATAAAAAAAAGTGACTTGAACGTGATAACGATTTTAAATAAAAATTCTCTAACACACACATTTTGGAGAAACTTAAGGTTGGAAAACTTATTGGCCTAACGATCTAACGATTGTGTGGATGGAAGCGTAGATATACTCCATATGATATAGGAAAGCGTTCACATGAATCTTGAAACTAGAACTAAGAGTGATTCTTTTTGACCAGAAAAGAGTGTGGCACGTATATGAAAGTATTGTGCGATGCCTTACAAAATTAGTATAGGAATCAGAGATCAGCATTGAATCGTTTTTTCGCTACTCATAAGTGCTCATGAAATTTTAAGTATGAGTATGAGTCAACAGTATTGAAATTCAACTATGTACTCTGATTCATTCGTACTCGCTATAACATTGATTTATAAGTACAGGTTGCAACGTTGACATCACACTCACAACATTCAAAATATGTTTGATTCATACGCCTACTCATTCAAACTCATAAATTTAGAAAACTACTCGAGTGATTCGAATCATTCATTAAAATCTACAATCTTAGTTGTTGTTGCATTTACAAAAGAATAAGAAAGAATAACACAAAGACAGCAAGCAAAGCAAATTCAACCTTCTACCGAGTATTGTGGTGTTCGTACGCGAATCATACTTATTTTATGCTTCGTATATATTTTGAGTCAAGCAGAGTCGATATCAATATCATGAGTATGAGTATGATGAGTACTTTAAACTTTAAATGTGAGTAGTATGATGAGTATGATATTAAAATAAGTATGAATGCGTATAAGTATCAGAAATTACAAGTAGGACTCGAATCTATTTATCGTTTTGAATACTTATTCCTGATCTCTGATAGGAATGAATGCAAAATATTCTATGGAATGGGGGGTCGTAATAAAGGGGCTCAGAAAAAAGAAATCAATAGCCCACACAGAGGAAGAGATTTACAATCTACCTGGTAACCTTCTACACGCTAATATTGTGAACATCTTATGCAAAATAATGTCAACAAACTGTCCTTAAGAGTGTTTAAAAGAATTTGATATGCCTGACGTGGACATGTTGGACACCACGATAATGCAGTAAGAAAACTTCAATACCACTCCACCCATATTCAGCCATTTTCCTACAACAAAGTCCTTCCAAGGGGGGTTGATGAGAAAATACTGCCTCAAAAATCTGTTTTTCGAAGTCGACTTTAAAGTTTAGATTTCTCGCTGCTTATATGAATAAAATTAAATTTGTTGCGAGAAGCTAGGTTGTAATCCTGACTAAAGTAAGTACAGTCAAACTTCTATAATTTGAACTTCTATTATTTAAATTTTCTATAAGTTAAAGCACAGCAATAGTATCTTGGAAAAAAAAATTCTGTCAGGTTTTACTTCTTTAACTTGAGCTTTCTATAAATTGAAGTTTTTTTTTCTGGATAATGATGATTCAATTTATAGAAGTTCGACTGTAAGTTCAGTCAAAGAAAAAAGTGTACATACACCGATGTATGTAGGCTTTTATTCTGGTGATTGTTATTAAATTGAATCAGATGGTATAGCGTTCTTTAAGGCAATTACAATTAAGAATGTTTGAAGGATAAAACGATTATAAAAAATAGCAAGAAAAACAACAACAAAAATTAGGGAGATAAAAATTTGGTGTATATAGACGGCGTATGTAGGCTTTTTTCCTGTGACTGTAATTTAAATTTAATCAATAAATCAAAAAACACATTCTAAAGCAATTCTAGGTCAATATGCCTGTAATAACCATCTCTACCCTGTGACTTAACACGGGATACCCCATCAAAGACGAGTATCCTCGTCTTAGCATGTCAAAGACTAGTATACACGTCTTGGCAGTGCGATATACCCTGTCAAAGATGAGTATAATCGTCTTGCCAGTGCGGGATGCCTTGTCAAAGACGAGTATAATCGTCTTGGAAATACCGGATACCCTGTCAAAGACGAATATACTCGTCACGGGATACACTGTCAAAGACGAGTATAGTCGTCTTACTTAAAATATATTATAACATGCAGGGTTTTGAATTAGCAAATTTTTTTTTTGCCAATCGACAATAATGAATTTCTAAGTGTTGCCAATTTTCGCAATGTGTCTCGATTGTTTCCATTTTCTTTATTGTATCCATCTCTACGTGATTTATTGTTTATTTTTCTACTAAAACGTACTCAAAGACGAAAACGGTTATCAAGGCCTTCTGCTTTTCTATTTCCAAACGACGAGTATACTCGTCTTTGGTTTTCTGCTTGTAAATGATTATGTATGATAATATATGTGCTCTTACAAAGAAATAATAGGGTTTTGGTAAACAATAACACTCTAAATATATGTAAAAGGCAATGGAACTTCGTATAATTTAGACTTGGCAGCGAATGTGTTAAATATATGCAAATGCCTTGAAATCCTTCTTGCAATGAAAGTGAGACGTTAATGAAATACTTGATAGCTAACTATGAAGCATAGGATGCAAGCTGCTGTGTACGTGTGTACAGTAAGGCCCCGCTTAACGCGGGGAATACGTTCCAATAACTTCCAGCGCTAAACGAAACAGGGTTAAATGAGGCAACTTAACACGAACATATAAAATACGGTTGGAATCTTTATTTTGGATGGAGTAACAGAAAGATCTTTGGAAAAGATACATTGGATCGCAACACTGTCGGTATATAGTGCACAGTTTTTGGTTGGTGCATGACCGTTACATTTGCCCACATACAGTTAGGGAAAAAACTCTACATACAGCCCAATATTTTTTAGTTTTCAAGAATTAATTGTAATATTCGAAAATATTGTATCATATTAAAAGGTATAGAGTGATAATAAATCGAGGAAAAAGAAAATGAAAACTTACTTTAACAATTAAGCGATTATCAATTAAGGCACTGAAAAATACAGTAGGCAAAAACATCAAAATTAAAGTTACGCAAAAAAAAAAGAAATCATTTTCCACATTACTTTTTTTTATAAGCATCTATCAATAAAGAAAATGGGGAAAGGAAAGAAATACATCCCTTCAGTTCGAAATATGGTGGTCAATCTTCGAAAGGAAAATAAGTCCAATGGAGAAATTGCCAAAACACTTAAATTATATCGTTCTACGGTACAAACAATAATAAAGAACTACGAAAACACAAAAAGTACCGAAAATAAATCACGATCTGGAAGACCAAAGAAACTTTCAAGGCGGGACGTATGCAGTATTTTGAAAGAAGTGAAGCAGAATCCCAGAATAAGTGCTCCAAAATTGGCGGAACACTTTGAAAAATGTTCCCATGTTTCAGTTACACCGAGAGCAATAAGAAATGTTTTACGTGAAAATAGTTTCAGAAGTAGAACAGAACGAGAAAAAAGCCATTAATTTCGGCAAAGAATCGTCAACTTCGTCTCGAATTTGATTTCTGGAAAACTGTTATATTTATTGATGAGAGGTAAAAACAATATTTTCGGAAACGATGGACGATGGACCAAAGGTTTGGAGAAAACCAAACACTGCTCTCGATCCGAAGAATCTTATTGTTATGGTTTGGGGAGCAATGGCGTCATCTGGGGTCGGTCGGACGTTTGGTTTTTGTCGAGGGTAATATGGACCGACATCAATATAAAAATATATTGGAACAAAACCTGCAGGCATAAGTTGAAAGCTTGGGTCTGGGAAATCAATGGATTTTCCTAAAAGACAACGACCCTAAGCACACGGCACACATTGTACAGGACTGGCTTCTTTATCATGCTCCAAGACAACTAAATACACCACCCCAGGCACCAGACCTTAATCCAATCGAGCACGTTTGGGATGTTTCGGAGAGATTAGTACGAAAGTACGACATCAGCAGTCAAGAAACTCTTAAAACCGCGCTGATTCGAGCTTGGACTGAAATTACACCTGATATTACTGAAAATTTGGTAATGTCAATGCCAATTCTTAAATGTCAATGCCAATTTCTTAAAAGATGAAAATTAAAGGGTGTATGTAGAATTTTTTCCTTAACTGTACATATTTAACAAGTAGCAATACCGTGTGCGATTTAGGGGAATCCCAATACTATCGCGTACTAATGAAACAGCGTTAAGCGGGGTTTTACTGTATACATTGACTGGTGAATAGGGCTTATTGGCCCATCCTTTGGATACTAGGGAATGACATTTGACTTTCCCAATTATAAAGCCTAAATAAAGCCGAGTACAATCAGAATTTAATTTAAAAAAAAATGTTTAATTTTTATAAAAAACAAAACAAAAACGAAAAACAATACAAAATGATTCAGGAGATTTTATTAAATCATCAGCAATTTGTGAATTCGTGTCATTAAAAATGTTTCTTCTGCCTCTGAAATTTATTCGAAAATTAATTTTTTTTTTTAAATTCTTTTTCTTTAAATCACATGATTTCATTTGATCAATGATCGCTGGTCATTGTTTTTGAAAAAAAAACAACAACAAAAAAATATGATTCATTATCGCATTGTCATCATGATGATGGTGATGATGATGATGATGATGACGATGGTGATCATTTGTTTTGAGAATTCAACATAAAAAATGAAAATTATTTTTAAATTTGTTGAATTCTTTATTTATTTTTATTTTAAATTAATTTTATTCGTTTTTGTTAATTTGCTGACGAAATTTTTGTCATTATTTGTCATTTAAAACAGAAAAAAAAAAATTCTTTTATTGCCGAACACGGCGCCAGGGTAAGAAAAATTGATGACATTCTGTTTACGGTTATGGGGACACAAAATATGCGCTCAAATATGCTAACAAATCCGAATGTTGGAGTATAGAAAATTAATTTTTTATTACGAATATAAAGTCCTCAAGCTTGACAACAAAATTGAATGCAGTGGATGAGTTCAGACTGAATTCAAGGGCACCCATAAAGTTTCTGTTCTTTTTCGAATTAGTGAATTAATCAGATGCCACGATTTCTGAAGAAGATGCCAAAAATACTCCATCATTCCTTCTGATCTCCTTACGGAACTTACATCCAACCGAAACTGGAACATAACTCTCATGTATGAACTAGTCACGCTCAAAGTTTTTTTTTGACATGCTGAAGATGGCAAAGATGCTTATTAATGAATCAGGATATTGGATCTTATTGATTCATTACTGTGTGTTCAATTTTCTACCCCTAAGTGGCGGTCCTCCGCAATAAAATTAGGCGATTTTCGTGAACAAGTCACTTCATTTGCCCTCCAAGCATTTTTTAATGCAACAGAAGGCACTTGTCTCCAAAAATTGCTTATTATTACGTAATTCACATCTGTTAATAGGGCACATTCGTTTCCGTTCAATTGATCAAGCATTACAGACAGAATTTGTCCTTTAGCTCCACTATCCTTATAGAATTCCTCTTGCACAAATTTTTCCTGTCGCATAAATATGGGAAACCTATTTTCTTTACTCTAATCCAATGCACTAAATGAATAGGGGCCATCCCCTGAGTGTTGGTCTTAAAAAAATAAACATTTCCGCTTCCAAAACTCGTAGAATCTGAACAAAAAGATCAATTCCACAGAAACCTTCCAACTGTATTTAATAATGAAGGCAGTGATGAGAGTAAAGGGTTGATATGGGAGCGCCGTTTCAATTCCAGGTTTTAAACTTAATACAGCTTTGAAATTAACAAAATTGTCATGAACAAGCTTGCCAAATCTGTTGTTCGAAGTCGACTTTTAACTGTAAATTCCGCCACTCTTCCACCAATGTGGTGTGAGAAGATAGGTTATAAACCTGACTAAATGGCCATACTGAACAACTAATTCCTTAGGTAAATATGTAAGAAGAGGTAAATATTAACACCTGCTATCCTGATACCTCCAATATAGTTTGCAAAATTTCATCTCTAATGTACCACTCAGTTGGGGACTCTAAAATCATATCACCAAAATGGTTGAAAGCAAATCCCAGCAAAATCTTTGACAGTTTACTACCATTAAACTCAAATTATTAAGCAATTGTCACTTGAAATTTACAAATTTTGTTCACTTGTTGTCACTTGATTCACTTGCATTAAAAATTTTTAACTATTATTGGCCTTTAAACACTTTCTTTTTTATTAATTTACATTTAAATAGTACGTTAATTAGTCATTCATACGCCTTGACGCCGTATGCCTGTATTGTGTTTTTACAGAAAAATTTATAATTTCCTTTATTTGTGTGTATGTGTGTGTGTGTGTGTGTGTGTGTCTTGTTTACATTGTAATGTGACAGTATGACGCATTAAAATTGTAATTAAAACCGAACCGAACCGCAACAAAATTATTCGTTTTTTGTCAATAGAAATAAAGACCAAAACACGACTATATTTTTTAAAGACACATTTACACACACACACGCACACTCTGACAAGCAAAAGGAAAAACAATATAAAAGATAAAATAAAATAAAAAACTAATCATAATAATGAGAGTGAGAAGACAGAGAGAAGAGAGTAAAATGTAAAGAGAGATTGGCAGGAATACAATACTGGCAACAGCAAAACTTTGTTTACAAATTAAAGGAGAATTTTTCACCACTCTAAACATACATACATACATATACGTATATATGTATGTACATACACCTACAAACAAACACACACACACACTCACACGACTTTGAAATACAGTTGGTTATGGGATTTTGTTTTTCTTTTTTTTTATTTGTTATTAAATTTTTCTTTAAATTTTCCTTTTTTTTGCGTTCGTTGATTAAACTCAAGATGGAAAATATGAATTTCGTATCGTTACCGTTTCAGTTGCGCATGAAAAACGCGACTGATGTATGGATGCGCTTTTACAAGAGCACAAAACCAAGGCAAATGCCAAAAACTCGGCTAGAGATATAGTACAACAACACCACCAACAACAACAAGAACAACAACAGACATCAAACACTAGCAGCACGTTATAAACGAACTAGTGATACAAGTAATACAACAATAACGAATAAAAAAAACAAAAGCAAAAGAAAAAAAATGTACACACTCTACGGCAACAATAAGTGGCAACAAACAAACCCCAACCAAATTCACAATTGCATGCAATTTTTTTTTTTCCTATACAACAAACAGTGCCACTCATTGCTATAAAAAAAAACAAAAAACAGAAACCGAAACAAAATACTGACATTAAGACGAACATTATCATTATCATCATCATTATCATCATTATCGTCGTTATTAATACCCAGCAATACAATATCGTGGCATATACATATGTATGTATTTATGTAAGCCTTCTTCGTTGTCGATGTCGCTAATGCTAACGCTAAGTTTGTGTCACCATTGCAGTGTGTTCGGTTTCTAACAAAAATCAAGTCGTTTACTGACTGACTGTGTTGAAATGCTGGTGTCACAGTATTACCCCACTCATCCTCTCTCTCTCTCACACTCTCGTTGTCACTCATTTAAAGTCCTTTTACTTCATTCGTATATAACAATTGTTAGGTTATGAGCTGCTTAAAAGCTTCTTTACAAATGCAAAGAATTACTTACACATACTGTTTGCATAACACATTGTGTGTGTGTATGTATGTGTTTGTTAATGTATTTTCAATATCGTATACCCTACCGACAATGAACGAGTCTTATTCTTATTCTCTTCTTCTTATTTAATTTTAAAAACCAAATAATGTTTGCTGCAGCAATAACAACAACATCCAACACAACAACTCGATATAAACAAATATTTCATGCATATACTCTCATCACATAGCTCGTATTACTACTACTTATCCCTTTAAGACTTGTCCTTTATACCTTTCAATATGCCCCATCCCCCCTTCACCACTTCCACAATAACACCCACCACTCTGTATTCAATTGTTGTTTCAATATGAGTATGAAACTGAACCAACACAGGTTATTTTGAGCAAAAGATAGTGTGTGAAATGTGCCATCCATTAATACTTTCTTCCTCTCTCTCTCTCTCTCTCTCTCTGCCTTATATCATCATCATCAATATAGAACTCCTTCCTTTGCTCTCACAGCCATATTTGTAAGTGCGTAAAAACAGTGATGCAATCTCTTGGCATTGCAAACACGTCAGAATATATTTAAAAAAAAAGTCAAGATTTAAAAAATAAACAAAATAAATGTGAATTGTTTATAATTTGAGTATTAAAAAAATTGAGTTGAGTTTAAAAAAAGCTAATTTCAGTTTTAAGCTTCAAGTTATAAACACATTACATGCGGCAAGTGTCCCGCTTAAAGGGAAGATACGATCCAATAAATTGCACCACTAAAAATATAAGTAAACAGTTGGAATCTTTATTTTGGACAGGGTAGTAACAAACGGGCGTTGAAAAAGATTCCTAACAGAGATCACAATGAATCGTTTTTCCTCTACTCATAAGTACGTATGCAATTTTGAGTATGAGTAAATCAACAGAATTGAAATTCAACTACTCTGATTCATTCGTACTCGCTACAACATTGATTTATAAGTATAGGGTACAATGAGTATGAGTACAACGTTGACATCAAACTCACAACATTGGAAATGTGTTTGATTCATACGCCTACTCATTCTGATTCATAAATTTAGAATAATACTTATAATACTTATAAGTGATTCGAGTGATTCGAATTATTCATTAAAATTTACAGCCTTTCTTATTGTTGCATATCCAAACAAAGAAGAAAGGAAAGGCAAAGACAACAAGCAAAGCATACACACAATCTTCTTGTGAGTATTACAGTGCTCGTATGCGAATCATACTTATTTTGTGCTTCGTTTAAATGTTAAATAAAGACGAGTCGAAGTCAATAGCATCATAAGTATTGTTAAGTATAAGTACGACTAGTACTTCAGCATCATATTAAAGTAAGTATGAATGCGTTTAAGTATCAGAAATTATAAGTATGACTCGAATCTATTCATCGCTTTGAATACTTGTTGCTAATCTCCGATATAGTGCACAACAGGTATCAATAAAATGCGCGATTTGGTGAAATTCCAATACTACTGCGTAATACTGAAACAACCTTAAGTGGGATCTTACTGTAGAATCCATATGTGCTTAAGAAATAATTATTTTAAACCTAGCGCGTAAACAAGCTTCGATGCTGCTGATGCTATGCACTTCAATTAATTTTGATTTTTGCTCGCGGCAAAGACCAACTTGGTTCTGGGAATACAATAAAATACATTACACAGAGGTTTTTAAAACGCAATACATACAATACAATACTGATAAAGAAGTAATCAATAGTTCACTTTTAATTATGGGAGAAGTTCAACAAAAAGGACGATAAGAGAGATAAAGAATCTTCTCAAACCAAGTGGTTTAAGGCAATCAAAACCTTTGTTGGAAAACTGCAACTCTGAATCATGACTATTCAGGAATAATCAGAAGTTGGCAGCCAATTTTTTGACATGGTAGTGTGGACCCAGAGTACATTTATCCACAATGGCGGGTGTTTGGAGTCCAACTTGTAGATTCTGTGATGATCAGAATGAATTATCGAAACGTTCGTAGAATCTGTAAGGCATAAGTACATCGCAAGAAGAAACACTTGGTCGCATATCAAAGAACTCTCATTTTTGAAAACGATCAGCACCCTTAGATTTCTCAGAGCGAAAGACTTGGAAGGATAAAAATAAAGAGTACGATAGACAATATTAAGACGCCTCTTAATGGCAATAACATAGGCTGGGCTTTATATCTTCATCGTAAAAAACGGAATTGGATTACTTTTTCGTTCAGCAATCCCAAAAGTCCTGTACCGATAGGTTATTCACAACAAAATTACGTTTTTAGTAAACCATATTGGGACAGTAAAATAAAATTGGCATCACTTTAAATGTGTGCAATGAGTGCGTGTGTTAAAGAGAGTAAAGTGCAGTGCGTAAGGGAAGTATTTCTTAAGTTTTTTTGTTGTTGTTTTTGTTATACTGGCTCCAACAAAATTTATGAGCAAGTAAACTTCGTACATACGAGTATGTATGCCTTTTCGTTGTTGTTATTCTAGTCGTTGTTGTTGTTGTTGCTGTTGATTTGACATAAAACAGCCAACAATCAATGATTTTTTCTTGTTGTTCTTACTAAACCTTCTTGTTTTGATTTTTTTCGCTTAGTTTTGTTTTGGTGAACTTGTATGCGCAGCATTATGGCTCCAACAGGGTTACTGTGTGTTCGATAGAATGTTAAAATAAATTTAAAATTCACGAAATGTAGAATTTAAAATAAAATATAAGGGAATCTCATTTAAATTTCGAATCTTTTAAATGTAAAATAATGATACGATATTTATGTATGTAACAGTACATAAAGTCCTGTAGGCCATTAGTTTTCAGATGATAAATGATTTTTGGCAACTGTACCTCGACTCATATACACGGAAGTAGAAAATAAAAAGAAACTTACTTTCGTGGAAAAGTCGCCGTAGTCTAGTAGGTAGTATGTTGGGGTAAAGCCCGTGTTCGGAATCAAAAAGCGGCGATTTCATCTCAGAAGTTTTCTGGCAAAAACTCGGAGATTAAATAAACCTATCATGAAATCTGTCGTTCGGAGTCGACATTAAACTATAAGTCCCGCCGCTCATGTATAAAATTAACGCACACAACATGAGTGGTGTGAGAAGCTAGGCCGTAATCCTGACTGAAGGGTTATAATGGCCAATTATGTATGTAAACTACGTTTTAATTTTGCCAGTAAATTTTTAAACAACCAATGGCAAAACTAAATTCTAATCTTCTAACCTAAAACAGAGTCTGTCCTTCGTATCTTCGTTAAATCGGGCCACAAACGCAGTCAAGACAATCTAACTGCAATGGTCAACTTACTGAGCGGTTCACGCTGGAAACGAATGTCAATATGACTGTAGAGTGAAGGTGTTGAACTAAAGTAATTTAAGGATGACAAATATCCGTCGCTAGCTGAATATTATAGTACTTATGCACCACATTCAGTTATTAAGCATAATATGAGATTACGATTGACCCTCACTTTAAGAGCTTACATTGCCATAGTGTGACCCATTTCTCCGTATACTAAGGATAAAGCAGTGAAGTCGCCGTGGTCTAGTGGGTAGTGTGTTGGCTTATTAAACAAAAGGCCCGGGTTCGAATCCCAGGTCAGACACCAAAACGAAAAAATATTTCTTCGGCGACTTCCTCTCAGCAGATTTCTGGCAAAGACACTGAGAGTAAAAATTGCCATGAAAAGCTTCGCAAAAATCTGTCGTTCGGAGTCGACTTTAAACTGTAGGTCCCGCCACTCATGTATAAAATTAACGCACACAGCATAAGTGGTGTGAGAAGCTAGGTCGTAATCCTGACTGAAGGGTTGTAATGGCCAATTATGTTATGTAAGGATAAAGCATTGCACATATGGAAGCAACGAGAACTGGGACAGCCGTTTCTTATTTTCTTCTTATCATTACAACTATTTCAGGATTCAGGATTACGAACTTACTTCTGATACCACCACCCATGAGTTGTGTGTGTCACCTTAATCCATGAGCTGCGGAACCAACAGTTTAAAGTCGACTCCGAACGACAGATGTTTGGAAAACATTTTCATGGCAATATTATTTACTCTCAGAATTATTGTCAGAAGAGCGCTTGCTGAGAAAGGAAGTCACCGCAGTTGTCTGAAATGTCTGAGCTGGATTTTGAACAACTGGCTCGCGTCAAATAAGCATATACAATATTAGGCCTGACTAAAGGATTGTAATGACCAATTACCTAAGTTAGTTGGCATGAAATAACTGACAGATGCTGCCGTTATTTTCTTTGGTAACAGTCTTTACTAACCAACGTTTTCCGTATGGCATCTCCCCTAAGCAGATATAGGAGAGGCATTAACCTATTCCAAGTAAACTATCTACAAGAGTGGCTTTTCCCCTGCTCCCAGAGATATGATATCACATACATCATAAAGCATTGAAAAGCATATTGAAAGCAATTGGAATACAATCTCTCCACTACATTCAAACTAGGATGATGGTAACCCTTGGTAAAGCAAAGAAAAGCAAAAAAAAAAACAAAATGGAAAATGCAAAAATTTGAAGCAGAAATTGTTACACACACACATACACAAACACAGCAACTAGCCATAACCGTTCGGCCAGGAGACATTTCGCGATAATGATGGTGATGATGATGATGATGATGATGACGATGATGAATCAAATGAAAAAAAAAATAGAAAAAGAGTACAGCAGCGCTAAAAAGGTGGCGGAATTCAAAAAGAAAAACAAAGCCGAAGTAATACAGAAAAAAAAAACCGGGTGCTCATGTTAGTATTAAAAAAAGAATACGAAGAAGCAAAGAAAATGAAACAGCGAAGACGACAGCACCGGACAGTGCAAGTTCGGTGGTATTGCGGCATATTCAGGTTGCTAATATTGTTGTTGCCGATGTTGTTGTCATTGCTGTAGGATAGTGCCACGCATCAACTAATCAGCGCACGAACATGTGAAATTCAAAAATTTTTGTATACCAATGGACGGACGGACAGACGAACAGTCGGGGAGCATACAAACACAAGTTGATTATAAAGAGTTTCGTTTGCAATGTAGTTGTTGTTGTTTATGCCAAAACATCACCAACTGTGAAAAAAAGAAAAAAAATCCAATTTAAAGAGAGCAAAAATCCAACTGAACGACTGCTAACTGTACAAACAAACATACGTAGTTGGCAACAACCTCTGATCCAACATAACCGATTTAAATTCAAAAAAATTAAAGACTTAAAAAATTTTTTATTTTCATAACCTTAAGACTTTACAAATTAACCTGCTCTTAAAACCAACAACAGTAACAAAAACGAAAACAAAAAAAGAATTAATTTTCCTGCCACATTTTTCAAACCCCAGAGCAGTAGAGCTCTGGTTGGTTGGTTGGTTGGTCGGTTATTTGCTGTTGTAAACACTCTATAAAATTAAGCGGTTAAGCCTTTAAACCACAATTTAATGCTTCATTTTTATGGATGCTCTCAACAAACAACCAAGAAACAGGGTTGCCAAGTACAAAAAATTGTAATTATCCCGCATAGATATTCAATAAGTTCCTTAATACACTAACAACCTACTTGCCAAATGCCCCTGCCAAAGTTCTAGATTAGTCGGGGCACATCCTTTGAATGTTGTTATCTACCGTAGAACTGTATGGGACTCTGTTAGCCCTAGTTTCGATTAAAGCCCTACAATACTTTGTGGGAAAGGAAAGGTTGCTCGCACAAGAAGCAGCAAAATGAGAAAAAACTGGCGTGAGATCAAGATAGTGGCGATCTATGCTCTTGAAAGGATTTTGTATTTTAATGGAACCAGAAAGATGCTACTTATTGAATACTGATTGAAATACAATTAGACGTTCACCGCCATGGGGGAATACGTAAGCTTACTATTATTTCACTCGTAACAATTATCTAGTCTGTCCCACGTTGCAAAATAGTTAAAAGCTGTTTCGCCTTGCAGCTTAGTCCTTGTCTAGTGCGACCACTAGTTGTTGCGATCGATACGAAACGCTCAATCCAAAAATCCTCTTTGATTTCGAACCTAATGTTCAATATTCATTTGATTTATGCAATGCTCAGACGGGCCATTATTGAGCTCAATATTTCATATAAAGTTTCATTTAATTATTGCACAATAAATATGCAAATTGTTATAATATTGAGTAAAATTTAAGGTACAGCACTGTCATAAGTACGTTCAGTGAGCTTATTACAATTTTGCGAACACTTTCAATTAATATTTGACAATTCAAATGTCAACAACTAAAAACAATAAAATGTTGTTGCAACAACCAGCTGTCTGAACACTTAAAATATTATATTCAAATAAACGAATATTGACTCAATTAAAATGCCTATGTGAACATATTATTAAGAGCAATCCATATATTGCCGGAAAAACGGGAAAAGCTTGAAATCAACCATGACCAAAATTTAAAATGTCTCAGTCCAATCAAGATTAAAACCGAAATAATAAATTCATATCGAGTAGGTTGTTTCTTCGTTACTCGCATAAAATATTGGCAGAGTTTAATCAACGTTGCAGGTGTTTATAGAACGAGTACCGTTTGGTTGCTAAAGTAGAAGTCTAGCAATGGGCTTGTTTAAGAAAATTATGCTCGAAGACGTGAAAGAAATTCCGTAGGCGCTATCATAAACCTATGGAGCGGTATTAAAGGTGCACACATGATTTTGCAGATAACCAAACTGTACTAAGTTTACTGTCTTCTCATCGTAGGGCATTGCAGCTGGTTGGGCTCAGTGTATGCCTTGTTGAATCTTTCACTTATATTGCGTAGTTACTGGCGGTATTATTGCGCAACAAATTTTATGATCTAGAGACCTATTGTGTGATTGACTGAGCAAAAAAGTTAGAGAGCTTTTCGAACACCTTCATCACCTTGATTTGAGGTTAACTAGACAGAGTTTTTGCCAGAAATCTGCTGAGAGGAAGTCATACATAATTGGCCATTACAGCCCTTCAGTCAGGATTACGACCTAGCTTCTCATACCACTTATGTTGCGGGCGTTAATTGTATACATAAGCGGCGGGAGCTACAGTTTAAAGTCGACTCCGAACGACAGATTTTTGAGAAACTTTTCATGGAAATTTTTACTCTCCGAGTCTTTGCCAGCAATCTGCTGAGAGGAAGTCGCCGTAGAAATATTTTTCGGTTTGATGTCTGACCTGGGAGGAAGTCGCTGTCTGAGAGGAAGTCGCTGTCTGAGAGGAAGTCGCTAAAAAAAATATTTTCACATCTTCGTTTGGATGTTTGATCGGGGATTCGAACTCTGGCCTTTCGTCTAATAAGCCAACACACAACCTACTAGATCGCGGCGACTTCAAAGTTGGAATTATTCGGACACACTCATTTTATGCTTGAAGTTTGGCCTCTTTTAAGACGAAAAAATATTTCGGTGATAAACGATATAAACAAGGCTTCGGAATTGATCTTAAAAGAGAGATTATGTTGAGGACAGAATAGGAATTAGTGAATTTGGAGGTAGTTAGGTTAGGGTAAGATATGTCAAGCTTAGGGCCTTCACACCAAACATCATAATATTTTCCACTACAGTGCAGATGCGGTAGTGTTTTATTTTAATTTTTTATTTTCGATTATTGCTTGTATGCAAACTACTGTCTTTCGCTTTTCTTTAACACTTTTACTCAACAACTTCACACATTTCATTTGATTTCACAATAAAAGAGAAATTATTTTCATTTAACACCTTCCTCCCCCTGCTGGTCCGTTAAAATTTCTGGGATAAGGGAGACAGACAAATAAAGTGTAGCAGAGACAAGAGATGTCGTAATAGAAGTGATGCAAAATCGTTTTCCCATTAAACCAGTTTCCGCTACGAATTATTTCGACTGCGGATTAAATAATTGCCAGCAACCCATAGACCGTAATTGAATGAAAATTAATTGAAAACGAATCGATCAAAAATAGTTTTTTAAGGGCTTAGCAGCGCAGCGAAGCGCCTTATTACGACTGATACGAGTTGCGACAATGTGTTGATGAGCCAGACACGCTGTATGGACTGAGCCAATTATCACCTTGAACTTGAAGCATAAACAAAATCGATTTTTTTTTGACTAGAGTAAAGCATTTTGAAAAATTTTGAAGTGCATATAAAAAGCTGCGCTTCGCAGCTTAAACGATATCAGTTACACGCTGACCGGTCTACAAGAAAGTGTTGAGAAATTACAAAAAAATTTTAATACACGAAAGTGAAAAGAAACAAAACAAAAATAAAAAGGATTTGTGGTCCAAAAAAAAAAAAATAAAGAAATTTTTAAAAACAAAAAATTTTAACGAAATTCATTCGAAAATATGCATAAAAGCACTCTCTGGTTAATATTCGTAATTCTTTGCATTTATTTTGCATTGGTTTTATGCCAAGAAAATTCCGCCAATTTCAATGGCCCAACGAGCACTGAAGTGCAAGCAGTTGCCGCGTCAGCGGACATACAAGAGAAACGTGATTTAATTTTAAGTGAATCAAGAGCTTTAGAGGAAGAAGCCAGAACCAGAAGAAGACATCGCCATCATTTGTGTAAGTGTTATGAAAAAATAAAAGAAAAACATCCAGGAGAAGTGAAAAATGCTTGAAAAACGGGAGTTGAAAAGTCTCCATTCAAAATAGAAACAGTGATCCTTTAAAATTTCACATCTTTCCGTAATTATGTACAACGGAGGAATACTTGCTTAACTCGTCAATACAACCCTTTAGTCAGGTTTACAACCAATCTTTGCGCACCATTTATATTGTGTACGTTAATTTTATACGTGAGTGACGGGACCCGCTTTGATATCTAACCTAGAATTTTAACTCGGGCCTTTCGTCTAAGAAACCAATACAGTACCTGCTAGACTACGGTGACTTCAAAATACAACGGAGGAGTACTTGCTTAATTCGTCATTACAACCCTTTAGTCAGGTTTACAACCTATCTTTGCACACCATTCATGTTTTGCATATTTTAAAGTCGAGCCCGCTCGCCTGATTTAAGATACTTGTCAAGGCAATTTTATAAAATCTCAGATTTTTTTGCTAGAACACAACTGAGGAGAAACTCGCCGTCGAAACTTTTTTTTCATAGTTCGACTTGGGTCAGCTAGAGATAGAACCACGGGCTTGAGTCTAATAAGCCAACACACTGTCTACTATACTACGGCGACTGACATAACGAGCAGTTATGCAGCTATATATTCCGAACCCTGTAAAAAATAAAAATCTTTAAGGATCATTATTACAACTACCTTTTGCTAAAGGGAACTGTAAAGTTGCCATTAGCAAAGTCGTGCCAGAGCAAAGTCGATAAAACTGTTCAATTAAACAAACTTTTTTTAACGCAGTGGCAACAGCGGACTTCGTTTCTTCTGTTGTGTATGCTTATTTGTTTTAAGTTTGAAGTTGCCATATCGAAAATAGTATAGGATATGGCAAGTTCAAATATAAAGTGACCTTTAAATGTTAAAGATAGGATGATCTTTCCGTTAGCTTAACGCTCACTTCTTATTGGGTACTCGTAATAATAAAAAACAATTTATCTGCCCGTTAAAATCCTGCCTTTAGTTAACGGCAAGTTGTAATAATGCCCTTAAAAGTATAAAAAATAGATTGGATTTCTCCGCTTCTCCAGCTAGAGTAACAAATTCTATCGCGAATAAAAGTTTCGTTTCTTTTGCATTTAAAGTTCGCAAGCTACGTTACTCCTTTCCTAACCCTGACTTCTTATTTAAAACTGGAATTGTATGATTTATTAACAATTCAGAGATGTTTTCTATTCAAATCCTTTCAAGTTTTGGTATTCTAGGCAAAAATATTTTAATATCTTGCCCATCTTGAAGAATTTTGAAAAGAAAAAAAATCCTGTTCTTGTGTTATTTCTCTAACCCTGATGAAAAGTGATTTAATAATTAGCACTGGTAAGCAGCTGAGCCTAGCTGTTATAATCATGTTTTCGAGGTCAAATCAGAATTATTTCATAATAGCCATTAGCAGCGAACCTTTAAAAGCCTGTGAATCAAAGAATAACTTAAACAAACTATTTTAAAATCTTTTAACAGCTAGACAGACCACTCAACACCAAACGTTTATCATTAATTAGCATACGATTCCAGGTGTAGAAGATAATAGATTTTGGCACTCCGAAATAAAAAATCGAAATCATCCAATAAGAGTGTGAAAGTTTGAATGGAAAATTTGTAAGAAAGTTTAGTTTGCATAACGATTTGTAAATATTATGATCACGATCATCTTTTTTACCGATAATATGTAATCGTTTTCATTGTTATCGATTAAATGATGTTTGAAAATCAAATTCACACTTTTCACTTTTCACGTTTCACGTTTTCGTTTTCGATTCTTGGATCTGGTTTAACAAAAATAAACAGAGAGGTAGACTACAAATAACAGATTGTGGTAGATCACGTACATAGTGCGCCCGCTATGATGCAATACTATGATGCCATCGCACTAGTAATGCTAATGGAATTTTTTTTCTATTGAGAAAGTAACAGTGAAAGTGTTTTATTTCTTCATTTCTTTCATTCTCTATTTGCAGATTCACTTTGGGGCCTTTATGGCTTGGCTATAGCCTATGCTGTTAAGGTTAAAATCGTTATAGTGGCCTTTTTCGTTGGCAGTGCAGTGTACTTGGGTCTACGCTATCTATGGCCTCACAAGTGTGGTGGCGGCGGAATCTATAAAGAGGGGCCAGTTATTTTGGAACACCCACCCTCGTGAGTAAATGCTGAATTTTCTTTAGCGGGGTTTATAAAAACCTTCCCTTTTTTACAGCTCCTATATATCTCACGATCATATACCTTATTCCTTTGATCATGATCATTATCATGATCATCATGATCATTCCTGGAGCAGTAGTGGTCCTTCATTTGAGCCCTATTCCGCTTATTCCGGTAGTTCACCTTCCTTTACTTCTGAAGGCGATGTGCCACCTGATGCCATACCTACAGATGGTCCCGCATATAGACAAAAAAGAAGTCCCTCCTTAGAGCACGAGCCTAACGGTAAAAGTGATGAACTCCTAAACGAAACCAAAGAAGAGGAATCCAGTACATTAGAGAATCTGGCTCGTCAATTGGTTGTGTCCGAGGAAAGGTAAAATTCACAAATCTTTTCATCATTTCTTAACCTTAATAACAAACAAAAAATCTTTTTTTTTTCCTTTCCAGAATTGGTGAATTCATGTTCAATTTCCTTGGCTTAGATACGCCCGCTTGTCGCCGTCGTTTCATCTGTGAAATGGAGTTTAAATCACGCCAAAATCCTTTAACTTCCATGGCTTTTCGTGTCATGAGCAAAAGTTTCTTTGTGAAATTCACCAACGATCAAAATCCCAACGGTAAAGCTTCTTCGTTCTATGAGTGTGCCTCCGTGAATGCGGAATGTGTGTTCATAGAGAACAATGATGTAGAAAATCCCAATGAAGACAACAACAATCAAGTAGTGGAGCAATCGGTAACAGAACCAGCTGTGGAAAATAATTTAGTGGATAGTAATGATGACCCAAAAGAACAGGAGAATGAACAGAATCTGCAACAGGAATTCAGAAGAAATTTGTATAGAAGGCGTGTCAGAGGTGATCGTCAGTTGAATCTGTAAATTTCTAAATTGGGAACTGGTTTTCCCAATTTAAGTCTTTATTTATTTATTTTCTTAATTAATTTATTTATTTTTAATTTAATTTAAGCTTAAAAAAAAAGAAATAATAAAAAACTTGCCTTAATTACTTTAAAAAAACAAAAAAAAACCTTTAAAAATTTAATTTCCTTATAACAGGGCCACTCTGCATTGAGTACCAGCATTACGAAATTTCTTGAATGTGTTAGAACAAGAAATCCTTTCAAACTTCGTGAACAAACCCGACCAGCCATGTACAATTAAAGAAGAAGAAAAAAAATCGTGTGTATTGATTCTAACGGAATTTCTGGAATGTTTAAGAACCTACGCTCTCACACCAATCACTCACTAGCTCACTCACTCTCTCTCATTGTATTTTATGAACAGAATATTCTAATATGTAGTTGCATCACACACATGAACCACCAACAATTTTAAGAAGGAACCGGAATGTTTTTGTTTCTTTATTTTCTCAATCATTAAAGCAACAACGTCAACGTCATCGTCAACAGGCAAACATCATCAACCACCACAGTGGTGTGCAGTGTGCAGCAAGTCATTGAAACAGGTTTGACTGGATGTTTGCAGACATGTTGTGCGTTTTTTTGTTGTGTCTGTGTCGTCTGGTTACAGCACCATGCCAGAGCATGTCTATAGTCATGCCATTACAGTGTGTCTCTTAAACGAGAGACACGAGCATACGACACAATAACAACTACCACCACATAATAATCTCAAATGATTAGTCGGTCGTCGATTGTATGTGTTTCTTGTTGCTGTCGTATTTTATAATCTTTGTTGTTTTGTGGTACATAGGCTTTTACACCCGACCTTCCGGAATAATTCTTGTTCGTTTTGCAGCAGTACTCAATAAAGAAGACAGCATGTTTGTTTAGGGAAGTATAACAGAAAAACAATCGAAACAGGGTGAATCAAAGAAAGCAACACTATCAGAAATCGATGGAATCTAGTAGGTAGTATGTTCGCTTCTATGACGAAAGTCCGTTGTCCTGGCATCTCCCTACATAAAATGAAAAATGAAAAATATTTCTTTCAGCGACTTCCGATTCATCAGTCTTCTGACAAAAACTTTCGAGTGTAAATAAAAGACTTGTCATGAAAAGTTTCTCAAAAATCTGTTGTTCGGACTCGACGTAAAACAGTATGTTCCACCACTCATGTATGAAATTAACACACAAAACACGATGGTAAGGTAAGGTCAGTCGGTTGAAATCTTGACTAAAGGCTTGTACTGACTAATCAGCACATATCGGCTTAGTACCACGCCTTCTAATAGACTCTTGAAATTATCACTAGTTCATGAGTTCAGTTTTGCTACCGCGAGTGTAATTAATTATTTATTTGCATGACCTAGTGCCGCTAATTGTCAGGACGACAATAAAATCAAAACGCACTTACTACTCGACAGTATAACTACCGTTAATGGAGAATGCTGCGGTATGAGAATGATTGGGATAATGCAGACATCAGTTTAAATTACAGTCACAGGAGCACAATGCGTACACTCTCTTTCTGTCCCACTCGGCCCTGGCAACCACGGCTCTTTTGAGTATGGAATACTAGAAAGTAAGTCTCACTGAACTTCCGCAAACCGGATTTACGCGAATTGCTCCAAGAGAAACTGTAGCATTGTGTTCTTTGGATCTTTAGGCAAAGATTTTGATTATTAGAAAACATTCTCTCGGATTAAAGTGTATGGGCCCGCCTGCATTTACGTTGACTATTCAACAACTTCGATCTCATATTACAAAATCTCTGTTGCTAAGAGAGTAAAGGTATAAAATAAATGCAGACTAGCCTTCCTTGGAGACTAAACAGTATCCCTAAAAAGAGTTGGGAGGTATAGCAGTCCACGTTGTGTTTTTAGGGGTGCAAGCTAACATCCCGAGAAACAAACATCAAAATGTTCACACAAATTCAGAATACTGGGGTCCAAGAAATTTTAAAAATCATAATATTTTTTGTACTTACACGGTATGTAAATAATTTCGGAATTTGTACCCCTGATTCGATTTTGTAATGTTAAATTGACTTACCTAAAAAGAAAGAAAAGAAATGTTATTAGTTTTAATAAAGAAAGGAATGAATAGATATTGAAAAATTCGAATTATAAGATACATAAATAGGCCATAAACTATGTACATGGATTACCGCATCACACACGAAGGACTAACATGTTCCCTACACCAGCAATCTGTCGTGACCAAATATTTCAATTTAAATCGAAGATAGTACGGGTCTAATGGGGGCTTGGTAAGGAAAATAAAGTTTCCTTTCTCGGCGATGAGCAAGCAGACGAGGAGGGGACCTTCTACTCCGCTGAAGGAACCGGGACCCCTTTATGAAGCGAGAACGAGAAGTTAAAGAACGCAAAGGACTATCTTCAAAACAAGTTTATAGGGAAATTAAAAGGATGATAAACGGTTTAATATTAGGGAACTGTGGACTCAGAATAAACTTATGCAGAATAAAGGTTCTTTCGACTCCAACATGTAGATTCCATATCGATGAGAATTAATTATCGGAAACTGTTGGACATTAATCGCAGGAAAAAAATATATCAAGCCCTAGCAGACATTATAGGAGAAGTACAATAGATCCTAAAGTCCCAGTACTAAGCCATATTATTCTTCATAAAGATTTCATGTATTTACTACATAAATAAATAATTATACAAGCCATTTTCTTTTTTTTTTTTCTTTTGCTAATTTCTTATAACTTAAAATTTAAATTTTTCTGCATATTTAATAAAAATTTTCAAAATTTAAATATTTTTCTAAACACCCTGTTTAATGAGAAGCTACAACAATACATAACATTTACAAACAGAATATTAAAGCTGTCACAGTAAAATAATAATACACACTTGAAAAGCATGAAAAAAAACCAACAACAATAACAGCAAAAATTATTCAAAGTGTGCGAAACTATACCGACAGATTAACGAACCAACGAACCAACGAACTTACGAACAAACCAACGATTCAACGACACACAACAATCAAAACAAACAAGTTTTCTTTTTTTTTTTGTTTTAATTTTGAACAACAATAACAATAAAAGATATAATGGCAATAAGCAACACAACGACCTTCTCTTTTTTATTCGTTAAAAAACAAAACAAAAAAAAATACGATGACGATACGAGAAAATACGAACATAAACACAACTTTAAAATACTCTGAGCGCCGTATACAAACAAGAATGAGATTGTCATAAGGTAGGCATTTTGCAACAACACTCGGCAGACACTTAGCAGAGTCCAACCAGTGTATTATGTGCTATGTGCTCCACCATCATTATTATCAGTATTAACATCGTCATCAGCGTCAGCGTATTTTATTACCATTGAAAGCAGGGTGTAAAAATAATGTGTGTTTGTTTTTTTTTCTTTTGTTTTTCTTGTCGAACAGCTTTTTCACTTTTAAGAGAGTCAGCCATAGTCAAGTCAGAGAACGTATGGTAACATACAGCAAAAGAGAGTTACTTACAACTTGTGAGTGCAGTGCAGTTTATTTTTGTTTTGCTTATGATTTTCTTGTGAATATAAATAACATGACTGTGGATATTTTTAAGTTGGTTTGGTTTGGTGGTGGTTAAGTGTGTGTGTATATTATGAACAACTTGATGGGGTTTGTGTTTGTTTTTTATACATTTTGTTGATTCGTAAATATTCGTTAGTAGTGTTGTTCGTTATTGTATTTGTATTTAGTTAGTAGGCTAATCATGTGTTTTGGTTTTCATCACTGCTTTTTAAATGAAATCCCCAACAACGTGCTGTACTGGCTGCTTGTTGTTTAATGAAGATTAAAATGGCCTGCCACCATAGTCATGCATTTTGTATAGCGTCGGTATTATTTTGTTTTGCTGCCAAGAACAGTAACACAACCACTCAACAATTACAATCGATATTAAGTCGTCGTATAATATACATACCACCTTTAGGCAGCGAGAGCAAACGTCGTGGCGTTACAACTTAACCGAAATGGGGGTTTGAAGTGGTTGTTGTTGCTGTTGTTTTTTCTTTTTTTATTCACACGCTTTTTAAGTATTAAGTTTTGTTGGTTGTTATCGTTGGTATATTTTTATTTTTTCTTTAGTTTTGGCGGACGCAGTCGTACATAACAAACGAATGAGTAATAAAGTGAAGGAAGAATGAATGAGTGAGTGACTGTGTGTTGTGTAGTGTAAAAAGAGTATACTTGACTTCGGTGGGGGCATTTTTAACGAGTTGAGTAGCATTTAAAGGAGTTGGAGGCGTACAACTATGGTTTCTTCTTTGTTTTCTTTTTTTTTTTTGTATATTAAAGTCGTTTGAAATTATTTAAAGCTGGTGCAAGTTGTTATTGCAAGTTGGAGCAGCTAAAATTCGTTGAATAAAATACGAAGTGTGTGTGTTCACGTCAACGACAAGGTATTAATGTCAGTTTAGATTGCAAAAATACAAACGAAAAATAAAAATGTAAAATCGGTTTGCTGTTGCTGTTATTGTTTGAATCGGTTGTTAAGGGGTTTCCTCTATACTCGTGTATAATGCGGCTGCACAGTCTGATGATGGAGACGACTACGACAACATTGAATTGAAAATTTTTTTTTTTTTAACTTTTTCTTTTCGTTCGTTGGTTCTCATGTATCGATATTTCCATTTTGTTTTGTTTTTTTTTTTTCTGTAATGCCACTCGTCATTTGTTTATAGCCAGGGTAGGCATTTAGTTGCTCTATTTGTTGTGTATTATAAGCAGAACCTGTTAAAAGGTGGTCTCGCATTACACTCGTCTCTAGATTCGCTTGCCATCACTATTATTATCGTCGGTTAGTAACGACTACTTTGCCCAAATTGCTTCTCAGCCATTTTTAGTTATTGTCTGTTGACCGACCGACGACCGCCTGTTGGTAAGCAGACGGCTTGCTGACTGCGTCAAATGATTTCTATCGGGGCGTATGTTATCTATCTATCGCTTCATTATTATTATTATTATTAGCCTGTATCAGAAAATGAAAATACTTATTCATTTCATTTATTTTATATTATAATCCATACTACTGCTTGCTATATACTATATAGACAATTTCCCATAACAAATCAGTTTGGCCAACTATTTTAAACCGATGCTGATGGTGACAACAGTTCAGGCTCTCAGAAATCACGAACAACCAACGAACGTTACGAACATCAGGCAAACAAAATTGACAAAAACAAGAAGCAACGCCAGCCAACACATATCTAGCGCGCTGTGGTATTTTTTATTATTTGTTTGTGTTGGTGGGTTCGTTTATTCACGCATACACATCCATACATACCAATTCCAAATGTTTCTCTCTCACACACAAATTTGTGAGCATTCGTTACCCCATATAAATGGTGGAATAATAAAGGAAAACAATAAAAAACAAATTGAAATAAAACGAATGAACTCTGGCACAGTTGTTGTAGCATTGATTCGTTGGTTGATTACCGCAAGTGTTGTCAATATTCATGCAGTAATTTAGCAATTATTTTGTAAATATCTGTATGCCAGAAGCTGCCGTTGTTTCATCTGTTTTAGGCGCACATGCTGGGGAGAATTAAAGATACAAAAATCCTCAGCCAGGATATTATCTTAAAATATGAACCTCAATACGGTGAATACAACTCAATGAGGTTGTGGAACAATGTAACGTATACGTATCAAATGTCGCTAGCGTATACGCGATTTATTCCACTTTTTTTTTTCTTTTCAAAATAAACGTTGTCATCACTGATATCGTCTGAACAAGTACCGATAGCAGACACCAACCAGCCAAGTTCGTCGTCAGCAAATTTGTTTTTTTTTTTCATTTGTTTTTGCTACACAGTCTGATTGACGATTAAAGCCATAAGTATGTTAAAACGAATGTTAAACGATATACGACGACGAGTTATTCGTATTGGTCTGTTGTAGATGAAAAAGTTTTGCCAAACAACACAAAAGACCTTAACTTTTAAAATATTTTCTGAATCAGTCAGTCAGTCGTGCGTTGGCATGCATACCAGACATATCTGGTCAGTCAACCGGCGTCGATTAAGCAAGAGCAAAAAAAAAAGTGGATTTGTGTTGGTTACCCACACAAGGCTATATTAGATTTGTCAGTTTTAATACTACAAACGGAAAATATTTGATTTGAATTTACATTTTTTTTTCTATAAAAATGCTACAACCGCGGTTGATGTCTACGAAAATAGAATGGAAAATAAAATTTACAACAATACTACGGCCATGACAAACAAGCAAAAAGAAAAAACAAAGTCACACAATATTTGTCGTACAACGACCGTGCAAAAACGACAGCAACGAAGTTAGATGATCCGGCCTAAGCTAACGGCGGCGACGATGACGACGACGCTGACTTTATTAGTACAATTTACTATGATGGATGAATCTTGGGTATTCAAACAAGCAAACAACCAAACCAATCCTTCCTCCCCTCATACAAATAAAAATAAAATCAAAACACAAACGACACGTAGACACACACGCATGTATACATGGATAGAAGCAAACAAAAGAAAATAATTCTGTATTATGGTGGAAAATTAAATTTGAACTGAAATTTTCTCGTGTACAATTATTTTGTAGAGATGCACATTCACTGGCTTGTTTGTTGTTTGTTATCTATCTATCATCCATTATAAATTATTTTATTGTCATTATTATGTACGTACGTATACATATATAGTAAGTACAATAATATCGTTATAATAAAAATGTCGGTCGTTTAAAAATCTCATCGAAATCGAGATTCGATATTCGAGGGAAAAATTAGGCGAACATAAAAACTAGCAAGCACAAGTTGTGGCATGTGTTCAAACAAAAACAAATCGTTTGTTGTTCTCAGCGCAAAAATGGTCGGAAAAACTTTACATACAGAAGAAAAAAAATTGTAAACAACATTGCACACATACATTCATGCCACACACAACTGAGAACAAGCAACACAACCATTGAAAAACACAGAGAGAGAGAGAGAGCGAACTTGTACTCTCGTACTGCTGCAATGGATGTAAACAAACCCAATACAATCGTATTTTAAAATCGGCAACCCCATTATTATACTCACAAGAGAAGAGCAAACGAATTTGTATCGTATTTTGCTTACGATTCATTTTATTTGTGTTGTAGTAGTGGTAGGTTGCTTGTGTTCGTTGGATGTTTTATGTGCTGCTTGTTTCGTTGTTCTCAACTTGTGTGTGCGTTTTTTTTTTCGTTTTCAAAACGTTTTGTTACGTTACGAGCGCAAATCTGACGACTACGTGTAACCGCCAATGTATTAGGCCACCAGCATCGCTGTATGAAAACGTAGAAAGACGATATTTTTCTTTTCGATTTGAAAACAAGTAAGGAAAACAGTTTTGCAGCCAGCCGCCGCTTGTTGATAACAAAGAATACACTCGCGCACTCACATACACTGACACATGTACTGAAACGTAACGTAAATATTTCCGTGTGCAAAGAGCGGCGCATGATGCGCGCGTTTTTCTTCTTATGTGTTGAATATACAAAATATAAAGTGACAGAAAGAGAGGGAGATTTAATGAAATCATATGTTGTGTTTTAGGGCACAGTGATGTGGTTGATCAAAATATGTGAAATTTTAGAGTTTCCCTTTCAAACTAGATGTGAATTAATATAGACGCCTCCGTTCAATAACATTCGAAAAATTGTGTTTTGAGTTATGAGATTTCAAAGATTTCACACGCCATAAGACTGTATGTGCATTCTAAGTAGGTTTTTCCCTATAACTTCGGCACGAATGGGCGCATCTTAACCAAATTTTGACAGTATTTAAGTTAGAGAACGTAGAATTTAAAAATGCAAGAACATTAAAAAAGTTCTAAGTGTATAGAATGGAGGCATCGATATCCATTTTCAGACAGACAGATTATTAAACCTCAAACATGAGGTAGAGCTACGAATATTGTTACTTACAACGTATTATGAACAGTGCATTAATAACACCTAGCAGCTATTAGAGGAGTTCTAACAGGGCCTGGCGTCTTTAGACAGATAATTAGTAAGAGTAATGGAGATATTTCTGGTTTGGCTAGGTTATATGGTGAAGCAATGAAAACAGTTACATTTTTTGATCTATGTAGATGTGTATGCATAAATGACTAGGTAGTCGATTTGTTTAGGATCTGCAGGACTATAAACTTGAGGATTTAAAGATATTCATAGACGTGATTGTATGGCTAAGCCGATGTTTCTTTAGAGGGTGAATGTACCTTTGGATGCCATGAAGGTTAGTTATTGTTTTCTGTCTTCTTTCTTTTTGTTCATGATTTTGTTATCATATCTTCCATAACATCCATCTTTTTCCTATTTCATACCTTGTCTTATCTACAAAGATTTAAGATAAAGATTCCCAGGTCAGACATCAAAACGAAAAATATTTCTTCGGCGACTTCCTCTCAGCAGATTTCTGGAAAAGACTCTGAGAGTAAAAATTGCCATGAAAAGCTTCTCAAAAATCTGTCGTTCGGAGTCGACTTTAAACTATAGGTCCCGCCGCTCATGTATAAAATTAACGCACACGACATAAGTGGTGTGAGAAGCTAGGTCGTAATCCTGACTGAAGGGTTGTAATGGCCAATTATGTATGTATGTATACCTATGAAAGGTGGCAAAATCAGCTTCTACACGAAGCCGTAAATACAATGATGGCGCCATCATTCTAACCCTTGGCAGTTCTAATCAAATCTTACAATTCGACTTTGATAGGCCTAATACGGCCTGTACTTCAGACTAAAATTATCCGTCACATATACCATGCAATTCGACTACTAGCTGGCTATCTATGAATATGAGTTTGCTACTGAAGAATTTCGTTGCTGCCCAAAAACATTGCAATTCACTTTATTTTCTAGATTTTATGATCTAAAAATTTCCGCGCATTTTATTTCTCTTTAACCACTGTGCGAAATGGTTTCAGCTGTTGGTTTTGTTTTTTCAGGCATTTCAGACAGCTGAATTGCATGCAAAGTGTTTTTCCCTTAACAACCACATACGAAAAACATTAAAAATCCCTTTAAAGGGTGGGCGTTGGCGTTAATATACGATATAAAATGAAAAAAGAGAGAAAAAGAAAGAGTAACAGGGTTGTGGTGTAGTTGTCGACAATTAACAGAGCGAACATTTTTAAATTACTCGCTGTACGTAACGAAAACACAACAAAGTTAAAAAAAAAAAAAAAATCAAATGCTAGACTAGACAGCTGAGACAGATGGGAATTGCAACGAGTTGAGTAATATGGCTGGCACACACAAATCGTTGGGAATTCATGTACTACATTTGGGTGAGTGCATAAATATTTTCGCCGAGGGTTTTTAGGCAGGCATAATAAGCAAACAAACAAAAGGTGTCGTGGAAAAAATTTATAAAAAAAAGAAAGAATTTTTATTTTATAAGTATTATGATCTCTCGTTCATGTTTCCAATGCGAGAAAATATAAATAAAAACTTGCTTGTGTGTTGACTGGGTCCCATTTGTGTTATTATTATTATTTTTATTTCTTTGTTTGTTTTGTTTAGTTTATTTTTTTAATTTTAATATCTTCCATATTGGATTTTAAATAAAAATGCTAAACATTTTTGTTGTACAATGCGAATGTCAGCTATCAGGCGCTAAGAAACCAGACACAAGAAACTGACCACACATTGTATACCCCACACACACACAAAACACAAAGTGGAACATTAAAAGAGAGAGAGAACTTTAGCAGCCACCAATAACTCAACACAAAATGCTCAATGAATAGCCACATTCAGAGAGCCAACCAGCCAGCCATTATTTAGAAATAACAACAAAAATTATAATTTTAATAGAGGGTAACAAATGCAAAAAACAAAACAAACACCCACACACATACACACACACTTTACTACCGCCATAAACACTTTTTAAGGCAATCTCTTAAATAACGGAGCATAAGCAAAATGAAAGCAAATGCCAAACAATGCATTGAAATATTGAGTAACAAAATAATCAGAAAGTGAGAAAGAGCATTTGTTGTTTTATTAATGGAGTAGATATAATAAAAGAAAAATTATTTACCAAGCACCACACCACATTATAACGCCATTAAAATTAATTTATTTAGTCACAATTAATTAAATTTTTATTCAAATAAATACCACCATACCGAACCCAATAAATAGTCCATTTAACACTTGTTATTTACGAGCTTATTACGAACGAATAAAACCGAAACCACAATAAACAACAACAACAACAAAATAATGGCAATTTTATGTGCATTCAAGTGTAAAAGGAATAAATTAAAAATCAAGAGAGGCAACAAACCGTTAAATATGAAATTTAAAAAAAAAAACACCAAAAACAACAACAAAAACTGTAACAGTCATCCAAAAACAAAAAAAAAATTGCCCCTGCGCATACAACAAAAAACTGAGCAGTACTGAGTGTATGTGTGTGTGTAACTTAAACAAACCGTAAATGATACACTCAAGCTAAAGCACACATAGAATACGAAGAAGAAGCAGAAATAAAAAAATAACACAAAACATAAACAGAGAGACAAATTGTTTAAGAGAGAGAGAGTAGAATTAAACGAATAAAAAAACCAGTAAAAAAAGGAATGTCGCCAACTGACAAAGTAAGAAATCTACCACATTTATCCGTTTGACTGCTACGCGTGCCAAAAGCGCTGCGTTCATTTGTTGCGCTGGGAATTTCAGTGTAAAAATTTAGTCAAAAAGTTAAAATAAAATTAAAAGACAAGAAGGCCCTATAAATTTGAAGAGGTCGCCGTGGTCTAGTAGGTAGTGTGTTGGCTTGTTAGACGTAAGGCCCGAGTTCGAATTGCAGGTCAGACATCAAAACGAAAATATGAAAATATTTCTTCGGCGACTTCCTTTTAGCAGATTTCTGGCAAAAACTCTGAGAGTAAATAAAATGCCATGAAAAGTTTCTCAAAAATCTGTAGTTCGGAATCGACTTTAAACAATAGGTCCCGCCACTCATGTATAAAATTATCGCACACAACATAAGTGCTGTGAGAAGCTAGGTCATAATATGTGAGATATATCGTTTTATAGAAATGAACTGGAAGAAGATAAAGAAGTTTTATATTAGATCCAGACTTCCTACAGCAAACTATGATTGGCGTCTCTTAACGGTGAGTGCACATCTAGCCTACTTGATTTCTTGGGTGTTTAAAGAATCTTACTCAGATTTTAGAAAAATGTCTTAAAATTTTATTAGAAAATGTTCGAAAAAAGGTTGAAATGTTAAAAAAAACCGTTCAAAACGTTCCTTTGAGAATGAATAATCGTTTCCCTGATATTTAATTATTAATGAAAGTTATTTTTTAAATCAGAAATCTTGATTCCCCTATGCGAATATGTTGAGAAAGGAATTTTATAACATCTCTTGCCTTAAGTTACAATTTTTTACACCATCCTTTAGAGGTTAAAAACTAGAAGTTAATTTTAAAAGAGCGCCCTGATATTCTAGTTGTAGTGTGCTAGGCTATTAGCATGAGTGTCGTGGGTTTGATTCCCACCAGAGGTTCTGGTCTGTGACACTACACCGAACATATGGTTGAAATTACTCAGTTCGTGCGTAATTAGAATATAATTTGTAATTGTATTATAATAAATAAATAAATAAATTTAAAAAAAAAATACTCGTTTAAAATCGCTAAATTCACATCATTGGTATCTTTCTTAAGTACACTCATAGTTTTTTTTTATTATAACCGCTCTCTTAGAGAGAACATATTCTACATTTCAGTTGAAAATAAAAATCGTATTACGTATAGCACAACAGAGACTTAATTTTTACGCTACTACTCTGGTATTATAAACATCAACTCTTTACAATTGCGTTTAGCCGAGGGAAAGAGAGAGTGAGAACAAAATAAAATCACTGCTGCACAATGAGCAAATCAGTAACGACAATCAAACGATGGCATGCGTTTACATGTCAAGCGTATTTAGTACTGATGGTGTACAGTGTACACACAATAATACCAACAAATACCTAATGAATGAGCACTGACGATGGCTGGCTCAAAACAATGGTGTATACGTACGAATGTATGTATGTGTGTGTGTGGGAGAACTTCTGTTAATTTTAATACGTACGTATATAGTACCCCACCACATTAAATTTTAATAATAAATGCTCATGATGAGGTTGTGTTATTAAACAATGTACGAGCGGGGGCACAGTTGTAATAAATTACTTTTATTCGAACGATACTTTTTAAATAAATGATGATAATAATGAATAGAAGAAGAAGAAAAACAACAACAACAACAATATAAATAAAATTGAACGAAAACATAATAATAAAAGAAGGCATCAGACAAATAATATTTTATTATTATGTTGTTGTTGTATATTATTATTATAATAATTAATAATAATCACGATAATGCAATGACGTTGCAGTCTAAAATCAGTAACAGGCAATCAGTAATTTAAGACACAAACCTTAACGTATGAAATAATTTTGTTTATAGCAGCAGTACACTACAGAAAAAAACTAAACAAACCCCCCAATAGAGAGCCACTGTATCAAATGCTAATGCTAATGGAGAAGAGAAAGAGAGAGAGGCCGACAACTGAGTAACAACTCTTTCAATGTTCAATTACTCTCTTTATTTGTGTTGAAATTTTGCAATATTTGTTTACATTTTTTTTTTTAATCAAAAAAGAGAAAATACCAGAATATGCGAGAGAGAGAGAGAGAGAGATACGCAGTCTGTAAAAAAGAAAACCATGTTGTTTCGATTTTAATGTCTCTGCTTAGATTAAAAACGTTTGTTACCCTACACAACCTCTTGGTCTGTCCTTGTATCGTGTGTTGCAAATATTTGTGTTCTTTATTCCACATTATCTTGACTTGGGTGGACTATGGTTGATTTCCATATAGGCTGTGTCTGACCATTACAAAAATTTCCAAACACAGGTCATGGCTATTTTGAGAGCGGCGCAGTCCTTGTTGATTGGCTTAATTTTACCTGAATATTCGGGGTGTGATTACGCCCCTAGCGAACTTAGTTTCAAATTCTATCTTTGTTCATGACTGTCGTCGACGAAACCCTAAAAGCATTGGACTTGAACATCTTGCAAATGAGGAAAAAGGAAAGTAGCCGACTGGCCACATGCCTTGAACTATATCTGAGAGGAAAATTGTAAAGCACCTTGTAGAATAATAGATCGATATATTGGCTTATTAATATAACAACAATATTGTTAAGAAACTGTACTTAAGGAGTTCTACTCTTTCTTTAAAGGTGGCGCTGCATTATCTTCCTATGATGTTTGTTGGCGAGGCATTCTATACGATTCGTACCGAATGGCAGGGATTTGTAAGAAGTGTATCATGAGGTCGATGTTCACCGATAATAATTCTGCAGCTTATCTTACATTGCTATTAAATACAGTTACATTTTTGTTACACGATTTCGTTAGATAGTACATATCTCTCTCTCTCTCTCTCTCACTCTCGCTCTATCTCCATCTCTCTCTCTCTGTGAGTTTATGTTGCTTTAATTGTCTGTTGACGAGGTGCTATAACCGCTGGAGATTCTTTGTAAGCGATAAAATACTGTGTTAATGGGCATCATAACTGAGTGTGTGTGTGTGTGAGTATACACAGACTTTATTTGCTACAATTTAACATATGATTAAAGGCCTAATTAGATTGCCAGAATATATTGACTGTAACGCCAGAGTATAATGAGAATTAAAAATTCTAGAAACGTTCTTTCATTAGGTTTTTATTTTTAAGACGATTACAGTTGGGGTTAAAAATTTCTCAGAATATTAGATTCGCCATTAGAAATGGCGTTTGGTTGCACTGACTCTTCTGGTCTGGAATGGTAAGTATTGAGAAGAAAAGCCGTACTTTAATAAATAATACGAATCATCAGAGTTACATTTATTGGCGGGTGATGAACAATCAAAACACAAGCTTCAGTTAAACTTTCTACATACATTAGGAATTAGGTATTCTAACATGTCATCGTTTTACCTTCTGCAGCATGTACTTTCAGGTTGAATTTTAGAATCTCGACAAGATTTGCAAGTCAGACAGAAAATATGTGAAAGGATTGGCAAGTAACTTGAGAGGAAAACTAACTGTAGTAAGCCGTGTCTGATGCTTTTTGTGGTGATCATTAAAAAAAACTTGTAGAAAACGAAAAATAACAATAACTTGTAAGTGCACTCACTGTGTAGGTACCACAAGTTTGGCAAGATTTTTTTATTACTTTTAAATAAATTTCCATTTGGTAATACGACTTACCCCATGGCAAATTCCAATTCCAGAGGCATGTTTGTTTTGTGTTTCGTACAAATTACTGCAACTTTATTGACCGTCAGTTGGTGAGATTATTTGCAAATTTACTTGATTATTGACTTTAAACGCTTTAAACACTTGAAAAATTACAATTTTACAGCAATTCACATACAAACAGAGACACATGAACGTTATTCACTTATGGAACACGTTGTTTTAGTAACAAAATTAAAATTTAAATTAAAAAAAAAAAGTAGTTTTCTTTACAATAAACTTGTTAAATACACATGCGGAGTTAATAAATTTATTTTTATTATTGTGTAGTTTATTAAAATTTATTTACATTTCTTTTATTTGTTTGTTTATGCAGCGTATTTCAATTTTAATTTGTTTTTGGTTTATTTTCTTAATTTTTTGTTTTTTTCTTTGTTTTTTAGTTTTTCTTAAAGTTTATTTGCATTTTACAAAATTTGAAAGCCGTTTATTTGTTTGTTATCTATTAAACTGTAATATTGCCAACCATAAGTTGGTGAATTTTCCTTTAAAGAGTAAAAAACAAAACAAAAACAATAAAACACACAAAAAGAAAACTTGTTTTGTTACACACAATCGAGACTGTAAGCGGAGATAAACAACAGCAATAATGCCAGCAACAACAACAACAACAAATCCATTTAAATACTAATTATGTACGGTTACACGTTTATTATTAAAACAAAAACAAAAAAATGTTTAGAAACACACACACACACACAGACAACACTATCATTATAGCATGTACACTTTACACAACATTAAATGGGCAGAAGAGGTAAAAGAAGAATATCAAATGAATATTTCAAGTATTCACTCTCTCTCCCTCTCTGTTATAGGTAAAGAGAGCAAGTGTATTAGAAAGTAAACAAACAAGAACAAAAAAAAAATTACATTTCCAAAGATTGTTTTAATCAAAACCATGATGGCGGCGTTGATATTGTTTTCCATTTTCTTTAAAAAAAAATTTTTATTTCAAACTTAATTGTATTGTTGCTGTTATTATTGTTGTTGTTGTTTATCTCTTCACTTTTTTTTCTTCTTAACAACACTCACTCACACAGGAGAAGGAAAAAAACTGTGCAAAACCATCACTTCCGGAGGCGCTATTTAAACTAAAGAGAGTGTATCACATAGAAAAATCACATCACATAGCAGTAACAACAAATAAACAACAACAACAACAGCAATAATAATAATAATATCTTTACAAACATACACACGAAAAGTAAGTTTGTGCATATAAAAATACACAAACAAACAAACTAAAAAAAAACAACAACAATTTTAATATCTCTGGCTGGCTCTCGTTTATTATACAAAAGAAATATTAAAAAAAAAAAAAATAACACAATAACACCAACAACAACAACAACATGCAGAATAATAATAAAAACAAAACAACAAAAATAAAGAATTACAAACATTCATACCCCACAGATAATAGGTACAGATTGTACTGTGCATAGCTGGGCTACACACAAGACACAAGTACGGACGGAGTGAATGGTTAGATGAAATCAAACAAAAACAAAAAAAAAATTTTTTTTTAGAAAAAAAAAAATTGTGGTGAAAATATGTACAGCAGAGAACGAGGGCAGAAGCTTATACCACTTTAGTACATGTGTCTATGTAAGCACACCTCATTCATGCATGCAGACATCATAACAGGTGTAGGTAGCCCTGTTCTATGGTCTTGCTATGCAAAGATGGTCAAACTTCAGAGTATTTTTTTTTTATTACCGTTCAAACATGACTCCTAACATTTCTTTTGCATTAAAGCAAAAATTCCTTTGAACAATCAATAAAGATCAGAGATCAGTAACAGTGAGTAGATTCGTCTCATACTTATAATTCCTAATACTCATACGCATTCATACCTATTTCCATATCATACTCATACTACTCACATTTAAAGTTTGAAATACTCATCGTACTCGTATTTAACAAATACACACGATGTCGTTGATATCGACTCTCCTTGACTCAACATGTACACGAAGCACAAAATAAGTATGACTCGAGTACGAACACTACTACACTCACAAGAAGGTTGTGTGTTTACTTTGCTTGCTCTTTCTCATTTATTAGAAAATGTAACAACAACTAAGAATGTAAATTTTAATGAATAATTCGAGCCACTCGAATCACTTATAAATGTTTTTCTAAATTTATGAATCTAAATCAGTAGGCGTATGAATCAAACATATTTCGAATGTTAGGAGTTTAATATCAACGTTGTACTCACACTCATTGCAACCTGTACTTATAAATCAATGTTGCAACAAGTACGAATGAATCAGAGTATATAGTTGAGTTTCAATTCTGTTGACCTACTTATACTCAAAATTTCATGAGTACTTATGAAATCGCCGTGATCTAGTGGGTAGTGTGTTGGCTTATTAGACAAAAGGCCCGGGTTCGAATCCCAGGTCAGACATCGAAAACGAAAAAATATTTCTTCGGCGACTTCCTCTAAGCAGATTTCTGGCAAAGACTCTGAGAGTAAAAATTGCCATGAAAAGCTTCTCAAAAATCTGTCGTTCGGAGTCGACTTTAAACTGTAGGTCCCGCCACTCATGTATAAAATTAACGCACACAACATAAGTGGTGTGGGAAGCTAGGTCGTAATCCTGACTGAAGGGTTGTAATAGCCAATTATGCATGTATGTATGTACTTATGAGTAACGAAAAAACGATTCATTGATGATCTCTGGTGGCTACGCGAGGCTTAGATAGTGCCTGCCAACTACTTCGTGAAATCTTTAAGTCTTGAAGTATAGTAACATCTACCGCCTATAATGGCCCAAATTATTGCAAAACAGGGCTTCACTATTGTTTAAAAAAATGTCCTGTCGGTTCACCCTTTTCCCGATCCACCCAGCAATTTCTCAACAGAAAACCAATCAATCGTTTTGCCAAGTGCAGTTACCGATCGTCCTACCGATGTGAGTGTCCCCAACTGTGTTTATCACCGATGATCGATTCCATTATCATTCCTTAGTCCGCTGAAAGCATTTTATTTGCTAACTTAAATTAATAGTTAGGTTTACAACCCATTTACAACTTAGTTTCTCACACCACCTGTTATGAATGTGTTAATTTTATTTGTGAGTATTGTGACCGATTTTTCATCATAATTTTAATTACTTTGAGAATACAAAAGACCGAATAATGGCTGGAGTGGAACTTGAATCATCGTTAAATAAGTCTTTGGCTTGCACTATAACACGGTTTCACAGCCTGAGCCTACTCCAAACACCATAGGATAACGGTCTCTTCTGTTTTTGATATTTTATTGCCCGTTACGGCAGTTAAGGAATTCGCCGTAGTTTAGTAGGTAGTGTGTTGGCTTATTAGACGTAAAGCTTAGGTTCGTATCCCAGGCCAGGCGTCAAAACGGAAATATAAAAAAAAAATATTTCTTCGGCGATTTAATCTCAGCAGATTTCTGGCAAAAAAGTTACTCAAAAATCTGTCGTTCGAAGTCGTCATTAAACTGTAGGTCCCGTCACTCACGTATAAAAATAACGCTTACAACATGAGTGCTGTGAGAAGCTAGGCTGTAACCCTGACTGAAGGGTTATAATGGCCAATAATGTGTGTATGTATTGCCCATTGCGAATATCCTGAACTTGAAAGTTTCATTTGATTCCTATGAGCCCTAGACCTCATAGAGCATACAATTGCCGTTTGCTTCCACAACAATGACGCATTCTGGGGAATTTAAGAACTACGATCTGGCCATTCAAGTTACATATGCCGGTACATTCAACTTCCCCAACGATCCAGAAATGTACTCACTGCATTTTATATATCAAAAGTTATGAGTGATCGTCAAAACTAAGAAGAGAGATACTCTAACTGACTGATCTGTAGTGGGTTTAATAAAGAGCGGCGTATAACAAGTTATTCCAGAGGAAGTTCAGTATTTTCGCTTCCTCTATTTCACTGAGCAATCGACGGAATAACCTCTCATTGCAACATTAACTACTCGATTACTGGAATAAGAACAATCAGAGGCTTTTTTTTTTGGGACACAATTTAATTGTAATTTTCCAACAGACCCTCGATTGTTATTACTTTATTAAATAGAAATGGAAAGAGTAAGAAAGAGTATCGTTGACTGTGTCTGCAAAATAAAAAAAAAACCAACAACAATACCAACGAAAATAGAAAAAAAAAGAATAGAAGACAGACGAAAGTATCGAAATAGAGAAAAAAAAAACAGAAAAACAGAAAAAATTCAGCAAAATAAACGAATAAATGCTGAACTTAAACGAACAACTTCGAATTGTACGAGTATGACCATTCTACGGTATGCCTGCGATAAAATTTTTTCAATTTTTGCTGTCGTTTTGCTACTTTGTACTGCAAAAATTATTGTCTCTGGCCGTGTGTCTCTCTGTCTATACGTCTGCCACACCGTTTGTCTACGAGTATTCATTTGAATGTTGGAATTCTGTAACGTTCTGTAACGAACGAACTGGCGTTAGTAGTCGAACATGAGACGAATACCAAAAATGCTAGCAGACACTTATTAGGCTGGCTGTCTCGTTTACCCAGTTTATTATGCGAGTCAATTGAAAAGTAACCCGACATGCAAGCAATGACAAGCGAATCTTTTTCAACTTGATGGTGATGATGCAATAAAATTGAAAAAAGTTTAAAAGTCATACGAAATCTTCTAGTAGGCAGACAACATAAACTAATAAAGATTTTTTGTGTCCTTAATTTGGTAACGAATGCTGAATCATGTTATCTGTGGAACCTTTACAGTTAATCACAATCACCGTTTAGTGACATCCCACTCAATGCCAATAGAATTGCATGGCGGATAGAATGATCCAACGCAAATTGTATCCACAAAGAGAGATGATCAATGAATTTACATGTAGACGTGAGAATAACTGTGGGAGGATAGTTAGAGTGGAAGGTGAATAGAAAAGCTTTCCGCATAATGCCTACCAGAAATCAGCAATGAGTATCGAATCATAGCAACTCGAATCATTCGTTAGTATTATAAGTATTTTTCTAAAATTTATGAATTTAAATGAGTAGGCGTATGAATCAAACATAGTTCGAATGGTATGAGTTTTGATGTCAACGTTGTACTCATACTCAATGCAACCTGTACAACTTATAAATCAACTTTGTAGTGAGTAAGAATTAATCAGAATAGTTTAATTTCAATATTGTTGACTCACTTCATACTCAAAATTTTATGAGTACTTATAAGTAACGAAAGAAAAAAATTCATTGCTGATATCTGCTTCCTACTCCAGGCTTAGATAGTGCCTGTCAACTACTTCTTGAAATCTTGAAGTCTTATTGTAATCCTTGGCATAGTAACATTTACCGCCTATAAAGGTTGAAACTGTTACTAAATAGTGCTTCACTATTGTTTAAAATATGTCCCTGTCGGTTCATTCCTTTTCCCGATCCACACAGCAATTCCTCAACAGAACACCTATTATTATCGATACTGTTCTCCTTCCATCTCCATGAATTGTTTTGCCAAGTGCAGTTACCGATCGTACTACCGATGTGAGTGTTTCTATGATTTCACAAGAGAGATCTCAATAAAAATCCACCTATGATCTGCTTCACAGTTTCATTCCACTTATTTAAAACTTATCGTCAACAATTAACTCTTTAAATCGTAATATTTTGGTCAATAACATGATACCTGTCAGAGATCATTAACGAATCGTTTTTTCGCTACTCATAAGTACTTATGTAATTTTAAGTATAAGTGAGTCAACAGTATTGAAAGTCAACTACATACTCTGATTCATTCGTTCTTGTTACAACATTGATTTATAAGTACAGGTTGCATAAAGTATGAGTACAACGTTGATATCAAACTCCTAAGATTCGAAATATGTTTGATTGATGCACCTACTCATTCAGATTCATAAATTTAGAAAAATACTTACGAATGATTCGAATCATTCATCAAAATTTACAGTCTGAGTTGTTGTTTCATTTACAAAAAAATAAAAAAAACAAAAGAAAGTATTGTGGGGTTCATACTCGAATCATACTTATTTTGTGCTGAGTCAAGGAGAGTCGAAATCAACAACATCTTGCGTATTGTTAAGTAGGAGTATAACGAGTATATATGAGTGTATACTACTTATAAATGATTCCAGTGATTCGAATCATTCATCAAAATTTACAGTCTTAGTTGTTGTTGCATTTACAAAAAAAGAAGAAAGAAAATACAAAGACAGCAAGCAAAGCAAAGCAAATATACCGAGTATTATGGTCTTTGTATGCGAATCATACTTATTTTGTGCTTTGTTATATCCCGAGTCAAGGACAGTCGAAATCAACAACATCGTGGGTATTGTTCAGTATGAGTATGACGATGAGTATTTCAAACTTTGAATACGAGTAGTATGAGGATATCAAAATAAGTATGAATGCGTAAAAGTATCTGAAATTATAAGTATGATTCGAGTTTAATCATCGATTTGAATATTCATTACTGATCCCTGGTGCCTGAGTAATATACTGCTCGGCCACCGACGAGTATTTTTTATCCTTTGATTAATTTAGCTCAACGCCTTCACTCTACAGACATTGTTTTTATGTCAATCACATGATAGCTTGACACTTTGATTAATTTTTAATTGACCCACTTTGAAATTGTTGCCTGACAAAGAGCAAAGAGTAGCCACACTCTCTCGTATAGATTCACAAAACTCATGTAAAACAACGAGCCAACAACACAGGTAGGAGGACTAAGTGGAGGTGGATGTTTGAAGGTCTGTAAGTCAAACAGCAAAATTCTTCAACAACATTCTCCGTTGCAGCAAGTAAGATGTTTAAGTAATCCAACAACATACGTTCCTATGGGCCCAATACTCAATTTTTCTTTTAGCCATGTTGAGCCGTATTCACTTCTACACTTGACTGTGATAATTCTTTAAGAGCCAGACGACAGAGTACAAAGTACAAAGGAAAATATAGCCAAGTAATGTTTTACGGATTACACGGTAGGATTAACGTTTCTCTTGTCCCACGCACTTCACTTTTCCTAACAGAAGCTGGCAAATAGAATGAGAATAGTTGGGCATCATAGACGGAAAATGGGGACATTTATGGCTGATAAACTGAAAAGCCGGTTATTTATTGTCAGTTGTTAGGACCGCAATGAATAAAGACTAGAAAAGTCATCAAACTTACAGCTAATGACCGTTGTTTTGCGTACCAAAAGACTACAAATTAAACAAAGTGAAGGAGTTAGAAGTTGGAGGTATGTCTGAGCGTACGAACTAGCCACACTCTGACTATAGATCGGGATAGATTAGGGAGAAGAAAAGTGTTCATTGTGACTTTATCTTTAGAAAAACAAGTCAAACCAAGAAAACGGACAAATTGGAAACAAATGAAGGGAGAGAGAATTAAATTCAGGCATCTCACAAGCCAGCAAATGCTATTGCACCTGTTCTTTGCTTTTTTTATAGCTGCAGCTTGTCTTGTGCCTTCAAGACAGCTGAAGTACGAGTATATTCGTCTGATTTCATCTGCCATATATTTCCAGTGGTATTAAGTGTCATGATTGCTGATAATTGCATAGCCATGATCATATGATTCGGTATTTGCAGCTAAAGTAGGAGTACAAAAGATCTTTTAGGTTGAGCATCCTACTAAACATAATTCAACTGGAAGATTTCCTATCACTTTTAAATTCTTTTCAATTTTATTGCACCATCATCATTAGCAACCAATGACTTGCAATTTGTAAAGATTCGCTTGTCATTGCACGCATATCAGGTTACTTTTTAATTGACTTGCATAATATACTGGGTGGGACGAGGCGACCTAATAAGTATCAGACATCGTCTCATGTTCAACTACTAACGCTAGTTTGGTAGTTTCAAAGTCACCAAGATCACGGGCTTGAGTCTTCACCTTTGCATTGCATAATAAAGGCACAGCACATGCGCAACAAACTTCTTGCAGCCCCGTAGTTACTACAAATCTTACAGAAAAAAATAGTGCCTCCCTTCCACGTAATAGCTATCGCCTTCAAGGTATAATAAATTGGGGAACCGATTCCCTCAATGATGAAACTGGATATTCTCCGTTTGCAGCAGGAGGATACATGGAATATTCTTATGGATAAAGCAAGGAAGACCGATTGTATTCTTTTCTTAAATAGCATGGCTACTGGGGTTCTCTCCGACTACCGGTCTACTAACATTCGCGCTATTGGCTTTTGCAGCTGTTTTTTTTTTTAACCAGCACTCAGGGCATGACCCCTACTGATGCAGTGCATTGTGCAGGTTTAGGAAAGGTGGAAAGAGGGAGGATGCGAACGGTAAAGAAACGAGTTGCTGTGACTATAAAATGGCCAGTGCTATACCTTCACCATTAGACAGTCTACAGCAATCGCCCTTAAGAAACCCGCAGTTTCTCACACCACTTATGTTGTGTGTGTTAATTTTATGCAGAAGTGGCGACACCTACAGTTTAAAGTCGACTCCGAACGACAGATTTTTGAGAAACTTTTCGCCGAAAAAATACTTTTTTTTTTTGAATTTTATTTTAATGTCTGGCCTGGGATTCGAACCCTGGCTTTACGTCTAATAAGCCAGCACACTACCTACTAGACCACGGCTATTGGCTGTTGGCCTAACGAAGAGGAAAACCCTTACACATCAACGAAATTCTGAAGGCCTTAGTAACATGAAGATTCTGCAATTTCCCATGAAGAATCGCTTGATCATCGTTCAGACCCCGAATCTCTCATGCCTTGCTGGAGTGCCTCATGCGTTTTATTGCCAGCACATTTGAAGCCTCTTTAGCAGGCACACACCTTTAAATACTTAGGAATCCAACACGATATTATACTGTACTGTACTCAGGAATCCTCATCAAGATCTTCCCGTAAAATGAAATCAATTTCGGGATAAAAAAAACTATTCAACTTTGCATTCTCCGGCACATTTCGTTCCCGGATTAGCTGTGCTATCTACACGTTAGCAAACTCCGCAGCCTGACTTCATCAAACAGCGTATAGGATGGTTTTATACCAAATTAAATAGTAAACTTCCATTACAGTGCCAGTCTTCATATTCCAGTTTTCCGAATCCAAAACGACTGTCATAAGACCAGTTTTAAATGAAGAAAATGGAAAATGGACGAAAGAAAGAAGGAAATGGAAAGGAAAAATGTTTTCTAAGCGAATGCCTCGAAATTTTTAAAGGACCGCATTCGAAAATGAGGCCCCTTAGTGAACTATCAGGTGAAATAACCTAAAAAAATAAAAAAAATAATAAAGCCAAGCCTAATCCAAAGAAGTAAAAAAACTTCAAAAATAAATTGCGGCAGCAAAATTTATCTCCTTACATAACGGTATTATTGACCATTTTAAAGATTTCAAAACAATTTCTGTCAATAAATTTTTTAATGGCTTCCTTACTGCCCATTAGTGATGCTCATTTCGCGATTCACATGGGAAGGGGCAAAGGGGCAAAATGAAAATTAAACTCTCAATAGAAAATCTTATACAAACGAAAAGAAGGCAAGAAGGGATGAATGGTGGTGGTTCACACTTAATGCGCATTTTATTGCACGTTTGTAAGTGTGAGTGTGTGTGTGTTATCGCATTTAAATTGCATTCACATTGACGAATTCAAAACTACAACCGATTAATAAATGTTTGATATGACAAACGAACGTTAACGATTAAAAATGTACTCGTGGTACTATACTATACTCGTGTCTTACAATGGAAATTATTTTCACGAGATGATAATGTTGCGTCTAATGACGAGACGACCGACTGCATAAAAGCCTGGGCGTATGGTGATGGTAAACTTTTAATGTGTTGTACACACACACACACATCCATGCTCAAGTTTTGCTTGGATTTTACATGTTGCAGTTGGCATTAATGAGCTATAATGACAAACTATAGCAACAACAACAACAATTAAATTGTTAATGATGATGCCAATGATGCTGGTAGATGGATAGCGAATGTGTTGATGAGCATAATAATTGTGAGTAACTCGAGTGACTGACTGAATGACTGACTGACTACTCGCTGTAAATCAACGTTAATGCATGTAACGAATGAATGATTATGTTTTTAGGAATTTTTAAATTAGCGCTTATGTGCATGTGGAAAATTCAATTGTTGTTTCACAACTTGCAACAATCAGATAGGCTGTCAGTCAGTCAAACAATCAGATTCGGTCTGGAGGTGAAAAAGTTTTTTTTTTTCTTCATCTTCAATTTCGTATTTGTTCACCACTTTTTGAGTAGTTTGTTGTTGCATATGAGGATTTTTGTAGATGAAATTAAATTACGGCACATACAATATACGAGGTACGTCCGATAAAAATTTATTTCGTAAACTTTTTGTCTCCACACTAGGGATGCCAATCAGGAAATCCCGAATCTTTAAAAACTTGTCCCGGGATTTTTCGGGATTTTCGGGATTGTGAATTCATATGTATTTTGACCCTACAAAAGATCCTGAAAAAAGAAAATTCTATATCACTTGACTTCGATAATAGCTTCTCAGACGAGGAAAACTCTACTCCCATTGATAAAAAGTTATTTGATGCCATCGAAGAATGCAAAAGCTCTATAAAACGAATTAATAGGATAATAGAGTGATTTAGATACTCAACTTTATTTACATCAGGAGGTAGTAAAGGTGAATATTTACAAGCTGCATACAGCTATCTTGGAACTATTTTACCAACAAATGTTGATTGTGAAAAGTGTTGTTGACAACAAAATTCAGGATTTTGGGATCCCGAATTATCCTGGGGGTACGTCATAAAAATTATTTTGTGACGTTTTTGGCTCCACACTAGGGATGCCAATCGGGAAATCCCGAATCTCGAATCTTTAAAAACTTGTCCCGGGATTTTTCGGGATTGTGAATTCATATGTATTTTGTACAAAAGGTCATGAAAAAGGAAAATTCTATATCACTTGACTTCGATAATAGCTTCTCAGACGAGGAAAACCCTAACCCCCTTTGATAAAAAGTTATTTGATGCCATCGAAGAATGCAAAAGCTCTATAAAACGAATTAATAGGGTAATAGGCTGATTTAGATACTCAACTGTCCAAAGAAATAGATTTATTTACATCAGGAGGTAGTAGAGGTGAATGTTTACAAGCTGCATACAGCAATCTTGGAACTATTTTACCAACAAATGTTGATTGTGACAAGTGTTTTTCAACGGCGGCATATGTTGACAACAAAATTCGGGATTTTGGGATCCCGAATCATCCTGAAATATACCGGGATTTCGGGATCGGGATTTACAAAATCCCGAATCCCGGGATTTTTAATAATCGATCCCGTTTGGCATCCCTACTCCACAGAAATGGGAGGTACACAGAGACCTGTGTGGGTGGTGGTGAGCCGACCATTAAACTTTCTAAAATTCAATATTTTTAACCGCCCTCAAATGAGCTTATTTCCCAACGTGTATACCGTTATAACAGCAGGAGCATTCTGTGATATACTCATGGCAAAGAAAAAACTCGTGAGTATCTTCCAAACGAAAGTCTACGCCACCGACAGATTCAATATATAGGAAGGACCGACAGATTCAATATATAGAGAAACATTATTTGAAAATCAAGTCGCAATCCGACAATTGAGCACCTACTAGGTTGACTCGACAGTACTATACGATTGTCTGGCCAGGGAAAATTAGTTTACCCACCGCTAGGCCTTAGTTCGAATACATAATTAAGGCATATAAGCAAGCAGATGAGTGGAACGTGGTTACAGATAGGGTCACAACATTTCCATGGGGGTTGAAGGAGAATTCTGCAAGACTGAACAAAAGTAAGCCACCATCTGACCGACCGTTATAGTCTCAAAAATTGTGATCGCTTCAAATCGAATATGTAGACTCTCTGATGGGAAAAACAAATTATCAGCACACGTACATGGAAGCTCAGGAGGGCGTTAATGTATGTCAAAAATAATGACTTGAGCAGTTGTAAATTATTATGCGAGGAGTCATCACCAGGGCAGAAAAAGAATCACTTGAACGGTTGTAAAGTATTATGCAGGGAGGCAGCAAACAGTATCTTGAAGTTTGCATGGGCAATGTGTAAAACATTATTGGAATGCCTTAGATTGAGGCCACAGTACAATATATCGTATTTTGCACTCCTCTGATTTCATCCATGATGGTGGAGTTGTAGCAGATTTTCCTTTACAATTCCAAACATGCAGATTTTCAAAGAGATTCTCAAAATAAAAGAATTTGCCCGTAAACTCATTGTTCTCCTAGAATTATAGTGTAACTTGAAGCCTATATGATGCAATTATTGTACTGTGCTGTTCAGCCACATTGCTGTTGAGAAATCCAAGAGAATAATAAAAGGCAGCATATTTGGAGAGAGTAGACAGTAGAATGGAGGTGATGCAACTTGAGATGGGCTTTTAAGGAAGAGTGATTAATGGAAGAGCAGCAGTGGTGTTGTGAGTTTGTGTTTTGCCCCAATTTCCTTTCTCTTTCTCTACAGTATTGGCCAAATGTTTGATAAAGAGTGTGTGGATACTAGATAGTAGACTCTACTAAAGCTTGATGTTAAAGTTTCTTTACTTACCAACAATTTTCTCAAGATCATACTTGCCACATCAGGGCGGCTAGTGATGACAATACATTCTATGGCAGCATATTTAAAGGAAGGCTGGCAACGATGCTTTTTAAAGATTTTAAACTTTGGCAACGCAAGTCCTTTGAGAGTTTTTTGTTTTTGTTTTCATTTTCAATTTATTTTCTGAATTTTTGCTTTAAATTCGTTGCCATGTAATTGTATTGGTGGCACACACACATTAAATCTTTTAACATACGTATACATACACAAAAGAAAACTTTGAATGCACTTTCCAAACTTTTCTTTTTTCTTCTTTCCTCTTTCCTTTTTCCTTTTTATTTATTTTAAGGCCCTTTTTTCTTTACGAATATTGTTTTTGTGGCTTTTTTTTCCTTTTTTTTTTTCAACAACAATTTTGGAATTTAATGTCACACTCACTCATTTACTCACTGACTTGTGCACTCACTCTCACTTACTCTCTTTCTCTCTCTCTCTCTTTCTCTTTCAATCTATCTTTTGCTTTCTATGTCATACCATTTAATGGGACTACACAACACAACACAGTTGCAATAGTCGAGAGTAGAGTTGAGTTTAGTTCGTCGGTACGATTTAGTTTAGTTCAGCTCAGTTCAGTTCAGTTTGTAGTTTTGAATGAATTACTGGCTGGCTGGGTTGCCTGCTTGTATAGAAGGCAGTCGGCCAGCAGGCTGCTTGACTTGATGACTGGCTGGATGGCTGCTGGTTTAAATTGAATGGATTGCAGGCGCAAAGATGTGTTTGGCCGGCCAACTTGCTGGGTTAAATAAGTGTGTGACTGGTTGTCGGTTTGATTGGAGTTGTGTTGTCGTTTTTGGTCTGGTTTGGCATACAGAAATAGACGAAAACAACAAAAACAACAACAACAAAATGGCAATAGAAAGAAAGCAGCATCAATAACAACAACAACAACAGAAAAACAAAACTGAAAATCGACAATCAGACCGTCTGTCGTGTCGTGTCGAGTGGTAGAGTTGTTGTAAGAGAGGAGTTCGACTTCAATGGGAGGATGATTGCCACCAGGTATCATGAACTCTAAACGAAGTGTAACACAAATAACGAACTTTTAAAACTAAAATAGCAACAGCAATAGCAGCAACGACAACCACACAGCATTGTCAACACCAACACAAATAGTTTCATGCCATTAGAGAAATGGTGTTGCCAACAGACACAAACGTTGATAAACACAATAACGAATAAATTTATTTCCCTACCTCTCTCTCTCTCTCTCGCTCGTTGTGACTATTTTTTTTCTAACCCTCTGTGTCTCTTTAAGATGTTGCAAGTTGCCAACTACCGGCAGGCGTACGTATGTATGTGTACGTGCGTATATTTGCGTATCGTAAAGCACGGCTTTTAGCGAATTGCGAAAGTGAATGCGAATGCGAATACGATGAATGCGTTGCAATTTTAATAGCCCCAGCATTTGATGAATTCACAATAATAACAACAACAACAACAGGAAAAATAATCGTAGCAGAGCTGGGGTATTTGGAAATTGCCAACATCTGTCCAACCATTCCATTCCATTCGATTCGATTCGATTTGATTCCATTCCATCTGCATATTTAACTTTCAACAGGAGACAACAGCCAGCATTCACAACCATCAAAATCTTTGTTGTACGCTGTTTTCGTACCTATTTTGTTGCAATGAAATAAAAAAAAAACTCAGTAACTCAACAGCAGCAGTAGCAGCAGCAAAAACAACAACAACAACTGACTGCCGAAAAGAAAAAATTTTCATGAAAAACTTAAAAAAAAACCAAAGTTAAAGCATTCCTTTCAAACGACTAACACGTTTAAAGCAAATAGCTGGACTGTTTAAAGACAGTTGGTGGTGGCTAATTAGTAATAGTTTTGGAGTTCTGGCGAAATTCTTATACAAAGTCTCACCAGTTGTTGCTTTAATCCTTACACAGACTAGACTCTCTTGTTACATTAAAGATGAGATAAGATTTGACCTTTAACCCCTGACTTACTAAGTCATGTGATGCACGTGACCAGCCCCAGGGTATTCTTAATCAAAACAGAATTAGCTTTATTAAGCGTTTAAGAATTTTCTTTCTTTAGCGATGAGAATCCTGTACGTACTTAGTGCTTTGTAGTTAGGTTCTCTTTAATGTTCACGGCTCTGACTCCTCTTTACACTAACAGCTGCTGCAGAAGCCAATTGAAAGAGTATCAAGTCTATTAGTATGCTTTTCAATAGACCAGTACTCGTAGAGTCGGAAAAGCCGTGTTTTTTAAGGAAAGTAAATAATCGACCGACCTTGTCTTATCCAGATTTAGGGAGTGTACGTGCACTCTCTCCTACTGCCAACGGAGAATACTTAGTTTCATTAAGGGAATCAGTAGCCCAATGCCCTGCAACATATTGTAGATTTGTAAGCTCTTCTCGAAACCTGGTCAGTTTAGGTTAGCAATGAAATTTTGCAATGATATCAATACGTTCAGGAACCCACATATAAGAGTTAGTGTTAAGTGAACCGCAGGTTTTCTGAGAAATATCCAGCATTTAGGAAAGGGAACGAACGTTAGGAATTTCAACGTATATTGCCAGTCTGTTTAAATAAAAAGATTTTCAGTGGAAATTCTATCACCACACAAAGCATAAAGTTTCTTGGGTTCAGAGTTCGTAATACCTTCGAATTTAGGAAATTAATAAGAAGTAGTCTGGCAACCTCAAAGGCCGGTCATAGCGTTCGTTATGAGATGTTTGTTATTACCGTGTGAAGCTGCTGGAATGTTTCGGTCATACAATCTATTGTATTGCTCTCAATCTATATACGAGAATATCCTTAGAATATCTTTCATAATTCAATTGCCTTGATAAATTTCAAAATATTGTTCCCTGTCAGTAAGGATAATTCGTTAATAAGCATCGTCTGCGATGCCTTCATTATTGTAGAGGCTTTAATGATGCTTCTTTATATCACAGGATCTGCATATTGTGTTTTAGGCAAATGCCTGACAAAAGGCCCGCTGCTACTTATTTAACCCTTTGACGGACACTGACGTCTAAAAACGCCATAACAAGTTTTTCTAGAGGAACACGACGTGTATATACGTCATAAATTGTTTCCTTCATAATAACGGAGATACAGCAAATGTCCCACGTGAAGGCCTTCTAAAATTTTGGTGTCCGTCAAAGGGTTAAACATACTGTTGGATAATATGCTACACGAATCAAATAGATTGCCTCAAATTCATTTGGCATTAGAATTGTTTCAACGTCTTTGTATGATCTTCGAACTTTTCCCCGTGAACAGAAAAGTTCTGGCCTCACCAGCAGGTTAGAGGGTCACCCCTCTTAAGCTCTTCTGCTGCCTGCTTATTGCAGTGAACCTGAAAACAGAGTATGAGCCTATATCTCAACCATGTGTCATCTAGCTTACTGCAGTATAGTCAAATGGCAACGTTAGGTCCTGTGAATGATCCGACATCGAGTCTCTTCAGATTTTTTGCTTCTTCCCGTTTATTGCCATAGATTGCCATACAGCCTGGGAACAGAATGTGAACCTATATCGCAACTACATACTCTACGGTTTGATCATCTACGATTGTCAGATGGCAGGGCTTGGTCCTGTGAATGATGCCATAAAGAGTGTCTTCATAGTTTTCCTTTAGTGATCGAAACTTAGTCCACCTAGATTCTAGGAAATTCACATTAGTGATAAGAGAATTGCACAGGAAACATCGGGTTGTGCTAACTCTTATCATTTTAGTCATCCGGGTATAGGGGTCAATCCTGTGCTTTCATTCTACTGGTTAGAAATTTTTATGGAATTCTACTGGACCGCAGGGTTTTCTCAACGTTTGCTACTCAAATCAATTCGTTAAAAATGTTTCTGATAGAGGGAAATAGATTATTCGTAGCCTTAGACACTGAAGAACTAATATCACTTCTAATTATTACACCACAACTGTTAAATTCATCTAGTCTCGCATCTAATAAAAGGCAGAAGACTGACTGACCGACCAAAAGATCGACCTAACTGGACAGCCTGGACAAAGCATAATCGAACCTAGTATCATGAGATTGTTTATTTGGGATTTTGTTTGTTATTTTGGTTACCATTATTCGGTTTGATTGTTGTTGTTATTTTTCTTACTGTCGCTAATTCTGCCGCTGCAACTATTTTAGCAGCAGCAATTGTTGCAACCATAAACCCGTAAGCAAAAGGTAACAGGAATTTTGTTTATAATAAATGGCACACACACGCACACACACTCGCACACTATTTAACTGGAAGTGAAACAAAAATGCGTAAGAGAGAGAGAGAGAGAGAGAGAGAGAAACAGAACAGAGAGAAAATTCAACACAAAATTTACAATTTCACCTGCGAGTCAACCAGCAACCACCAATACCAATGCATTTTACATCACCATTCCCATTGCCATTACAGCGCACTAAGAAGAAAGAATAATGAAAACTTAGTAGCATTTTCAACACCACGCCAATATGGCAACTGGGGTGAGAAACCTTTTTTTTTATTGTTTTTATTTCGCATTACATTCTGGCAAGTGCAAGGTTGTTTGCCGAGTCGAGAGGTTTATGGGGTATAAAGAAGCAAGCACCTACAACTGAGTGCATATAAGGATAAACTATGGGAAACTAAAAGAGAAAAGATGATGCGAAGGCGGCATCGTATGTATAATAAAGACGAAAAAAAAAGGAAACACCAGTGAAAAGGTCACATGGCACACAAACGATATTTTGAGTTCTAAGTTAAGTTTAGGCAGTGATAGGATCTTTGTTAACACTTATTATGCTTGCAGAAATGGAATGGCTTTATGCGCTGCGTTTACCATGCGAAACAATTACTTTGAAACTGTTTTAAAGATCATGTGGATGGTGAAATTACGAGGCTTTAACTTTCTTCGACACGAGTTTTCTTATCGAATCGAAAATCGTATCGTGTTTGAATCACAGATCAACAATGAATCGTTTTTTTTTTTCGCTACTCATAAGTACTCATGAAATTTTGAATATAAGCGAGTCAACAGTATTGAAAATCGACTATGTACTCTGATTCATTCGTACTCGCTGCAGCATTGATTTATAAGTACAGGTTCCAATGAGTATGATTACAACGTTGACATCAAACATTCGAAATATGTTTGATTCATACACCTACTCATTCAGCTTCGTAAATTTTGAAAAATACACGAGCGACTCGAATCATTCATCAAAATTTACCGGCTTAGTTGTTGTTGCATTTATAAAAAAAGAAGAAAGAAAAAGACAAAGACCGCAAGCAAAGCAAATATACAATCTTCTTGTGAGTATTGCAGTGCTCGTACTCGAATCATACTTATTTTGGGCTTCTTGTCTATTCCTGCGTATTGTTAAGTATGAGTACGACGAGTACTTTAAACTTTGAATACTCGTTACCGACCTCTGGTATGAATTTATATTCCATAGCCAGAGATCAAATAAATAATTTTGGAAGCTGTTTTGAAAGACTGAAGTTTTTGGCCTCTTACTTCCTTGTCATCCTTGAACGAACTCTCTAATGTAAGGATTTTTCTGCAATAGAAGGATTTATTTTGGCCTCTGTTTGGTTTCCTCTAAGGAAATGTTTAATTTCCTGCTGGAGAACTCTTTATTCAGCTCAATTAACCTTTTTATTACCTTATTTGATGAGGTTTTTTCATTTTGAATCTCATAACAGGGTTGTTGATACATTTTCACTTATAACCTGTAGATCGTGACTTATATTCCTCATCCCAGGTGTTAATAAATTTCAAAATTTTTAAGTTACAAAGGAAAGTAAAATACTAATCCATCCACAGACCTAAAAAAAATATCCATTGTGGAAACTTTTCACAAAAAAACATATGAAATGACGAAGACGAAGGATAAAGAAAAAAGAAATGAAATATAGAAACAGGAAGAGCTGGAAAAGGGGAAGTGGTAAAGCGAAGAGACAGAAGACAAAGCCAAAAGGTTATCCCACAGGCGACCAAATGTATGAAATGAAACTCCCTATCATAGTCTACTTTGCAAATAACCCTTCAGTCAGGATTACGACCTAACTTCTCACACCACTTATGTTGTGGGCGTTAATTTTATACACGAGTGGCGTGACCTACATTTTGACGTCGGCTCCGAACGACAGATTTTTGAGAAACTTTTTCATGGAAATTTTATTTATTCTCAGAGTTTTTGCCAGAAATCTGCTGAGCGTGAAAATCGCCGTAGAAATACTTTATATATTTGGTTTTGATGACTGACCGGGGGCTTGAACCCTGCCTTTACGTCTAATAAGCCAACACACTACCTACTAGACTATGGCGACGACATAACCTGAGGAAAACAGGATACTATGATCTAGTGTCTTGAGACCGTGTCTCTGAATTCCATGCTTGAGGAACATAATTCGTTCGCCCGCCTTAGCCTTTCCTTCGGCATAATCTACAGAAAGTGGACATACCTGAGTCTGGACCTTTGAATTCTAACGTCTTAACCACTCCTTAATTGCGCCCTTATTTTAAGAAGTCAGAATTATAACCTAGTTCTTACCACCAGCCATGTTGTGTGTGTGTGTTAATTATAAGCATGGGTAGGGAGGAAGGTTAGTAATACAAAAATTGGGGTATCTAAACTTAAAAGCAGAGCCTGCCATTTGGTGGACATGTGTGCTTTTTTTGTTATATGAATTAACCAGCAGATGAGGAGCTTTATTAGATGACAACTGAAGAACTGGCTGTGAAAAATCTGAAAGAAGAGTCCAGATTACAATAACACCTAATAGTCTAAGCACCGAACTACTACATATACTTTCTCCCTCTCCTATTGGCTCTCGAAGCAGACATTTATGGAAACTCCATCGAAACTCCTTCATCCACCAAATGAACAGCCCCGTAAGTACTCTTAAAAAGATTCATTAATAAACACAATAACAGAAAACAAGGCCACTGACGTTGATAGGAACTCGTATGAGTTTGATCCTTGTGCATCCGCAGTCAAAAATTTTGATGAAATATTTAACTCGACTGGGAGGAGTGGAGAAATCGAATCTACTGGATTTGTTTTGTCAATAGGCCCTGGGATTTCTAACTAGAATGGCCTGAAGTAATCGAATTAAAAATAGTAGCGTTTTATCATTTTGTTTTCATTAAGAATTTTGATTTTTAGTGAAATTGTATAACGTGTGGTGCTATTATTTTTCGCAACACTGTTTTTTCGGTAAAATGAAATTCATTTTTTTTTTCATTTCAATTTTGAAATAAATTTTCTGTACAACAAAGAAAACGGGCTAGTGTGGGTGGTTGAACAGGCTGGTTGCACGAGTTTTGTACGCATACATAAAATTTTGATTTAATGCAACAATAAACCAATAACAACAACAACACCTTTACAGGTATTAAAGGATTTCTGCAAGCAGCGAAATAAAAAAAAACACAAAAAAAAGGAGGAAGATGACAACCTAATGGAAGACAGGAAGCATGGGAAAATCCTTACGCACTCTTTTTTTTTTTTGTTTTGTTACTCTTTTGTTTTTGGAACTTTCTAGCACATCTGCTACTACACACTACACAAATGACGAGTTGAATACAAAAATTCCCGGGATGCATAAGCAAATGTGCAGTTCCAACTTCACGTAACAATTTACTCTCGCCCTCCTGTATAGCACTTTTCGCATTGCACACGCACACGCACACGACTAACACTAACGCATACTTGTTAACGATGTTGTTGTCGTTACCGAAAGCGAAACAAAAACAAAAACAAAAAAAAAACTCTGGATAAACTATTTCCATAAATTTTCTTATTATTGTTGTTGTTGTTGTATGTGTGTTTTGTTCGAGTTACCGAACTCTTTAACAAGTTCGAGTTGAGTTTTAAAAGACAAACACATCTGCCCCTACGACCAATCGAATACCAACGAAAGTTTCATCAAATACAACACAAAAGAACACACTTACTTATACGCACGCACACACAGACACAACATTCACGCAAAATATCACAGAGTATTGGGAAAATGTTAAGGACGACGAATGTTGCCACGATGCGTTGGATAGAATTGCATTATTTGAGCCGATGAACTTCATACAAAAAAATGTCAATGCTAACAACAGAAACAAAAACAAAAACAACAACAACAACATAAACGAAATATAACGGAAATATCGTTGACTTCCATAACATTGGCATAGAAATTCAAGCGAAATTCTCTATAAGCAATGAGAAATGCCTTGATTGTATCATAGTATGTGCATGTGTGTGTGTGTGTCGGTATGTGTATTTATCTGTTGTAATACGTATTGTGTTATTTTATTTTGGGTTTTTTTTTCTCTCTCACTCTCTCTACGATGCTTCTGTATTTGTTTTGCTTTACAGTTTGCTTTTAATATTCTGTTCGCGTGTATTCACCAAAAGAAAAAAAAAGAGTAAAGGATTCGTTGAATTCGATTTTCGGCAAACTTACCAAGAGAATCCTTGATAAGGTACACGAGAGTAAATGAATATTTACCGTTATTATGTGTATACATCTCTACGAGGGAGTGTGAGTGGCACCTATAATATTGGGTGAGTGTTTTTGTATGTGTGTGTGTGTGTGTGTATATATTAAAATCTTCACAATTTTATGCGTCTTTTAAGTTCTGCTGCAATTTGTTTTTTTTTTGACATTTACGAAGGCCAGTCCGCCATATTGAAAATATTGAAGACACAAAATAATCGAATGTTTTGACATTTTGTGTTAAAGAAAAAATTTAAAATTTCTTGTTGTAAAACAGAAATAACTTGAAAGAATTACAAAATGAATGAACGTTTTTAATATATTCGCTGCCAAGGACGAGTATACTCGTCTTTGACAGGGTATCAAGCTTGGTAGTGCTTGAGTATACTCGTCCTTTGCAGCGAATGTGTTAAAAACGTTCATTCATTTTGTATACTCGCCTTTGACAGGGTATCAAGCACTCCCAAGACGAGTATACTCGTTCTACTTTAAATATATTATAACATGCAGGCTTTTAAAGCGCCACATTGAAAGTTATTGCGTGTCAAGGATATATTTAAGGACACTTTTTTATTTTCTTTTTTTTTTCAAAATATAATTTGTAACGCTAATAACGAACAACAACAACACAATAAACTAAATATTAAAATATACACAAAAACTATTAAAAGTGACTAACCCCCTAGGCAATAACCCAGCAAACATTTGTGTTTTGAATAAATCCTTATGCTTCAGTAAGGGCCTCTAAGCAGCTCATACATCTCGAAGAGAAGCTAAAATAAATAGGCAACTTTCTCTCTCAGCAGTTAAACTGTAGGTTCCACCTCTCATGAATGAAGCTAACACACGTTATACGGGTGGTGAGGGAAGCTAGGCTGTTATTCTGTGTAAAAGGCTGTTATTCTGTATAATTGAATATAACGATAGTCAACTAACTTATTTATCCTGTAACTGTACTGAAGACTCGGTTGAATAAAAGCCAGTTACACACCCATTGGATAATGGGAGACAAGTCACACACGAGATTTATTTCGGGTTCATCGTGTACAGAGGTTAGCAATGAATCGTTTTTTTCGCTACTCATAAGTACTCATGAAATTTTGAGTATGAGTGAGTCAACAGTATTGAAATTCAACTTCTCTGATTCATTCGTGTACTCATTACAACATTGATTTATAAGTACAGGTTGCAATTAGTATGATTACAACGTTGACATCAAACTCACAACATTCGAAATGTTTTTGATTGATGCACCTACTCATTCAGATTCATAAATTTAGGAAAATACTTACGAATGATTCGAATCATTCATCAAAATTTACAATCTTAGTTGTTGTTGCATTTACAAGAAAATAAAAAAAGAAAAGAAATAATAAAAAAGATTCGTACTCGAATCAAATTTATTTTATGATGAGTCAAGGCGAGTCGAAATCAACAATATCTTGCATATTGTTAAGTAGGAGTATAACGAGTACTTCAAACTTTGAATATAAGTAGTATGATGAGTATGATATTAAAATAAGTAGGAATGCATATAAGTATCACAAATTGTATGTATGACTCGAATCTCCTCATCGTTTTGAATACTTATTGCTGATCTCTGATTGTGTCGAAACAAATCGAGTGGCTGACACTGTTACTATAATGGCGCTGGACACTCTGTTGAATTTAAACCCTTTACACTTGGGTAGCGATGTGCAATGCCAAAGAGACAATGGTAAGGATAATTGGAGACAAGACTCAGTAAAGATTTACTTCGGGGACATCGTGGACAAACAAATCGAGTGACGAATACTGCCGTAGAGAAGGATAGAAAACTCAAAATTTTGAACGGTGCTTCGCCACGACCCTAAGAAACAGGAGTGAATGAAGCAATAAATGGCCGTAGACTAGTAGATATCTAGTGCTTACTTTGTGATTTGACAGATAATTAATTTTATCCTTCCGCTGAACGAATATGCTTGTGTATACGCGTTAACGCTTCGCTAAATGGGCCTACGATTGCCTTACAGAAGATGCCGACTTTGGCAAAAAAAAATCATCTTTTCAGAAGAAACTCTTTTTGTTCTTGGCGGGTATATAAACAAGCAAAATTGTCGCGTTTGGGGCACAGAAAACCCATACGCATACATTGTTTGTTGCGGATTTTGGTCCAGAGGCATAATTGGGCCATTTTTCTTCGAAAATGAGGAAGGAGTGGCCGTTACAGTCAATTACGGTCGTTATCGGGCCATGTTAAATGAATTTTTGTTCACAAAAATTGAGGAGGAAAATATTGGCAATATTTGGTTTTAACAGGACGGCGCTACGTGCCACACAGCAGAAGTTACATTCGATGTTTTGCGCTCTGTTTTTGAAGATCACATTATCAGCCGCAGAGCTGTTGTCGTTTGGCCACAATAGAGCTGGGATTTGACACCGTTGGACTGTTATTTGTGAGGTGTCGTCAAAGATAAGTGTTACGCCGACAAGCCAGAGACAATTAACGCTTTAAAGGATAATATTCGTGAAGCCATTGCTGAAATACAGCTGCACACAATCGATAATGTGTTTCAAATTATTTTTTATTATTTGAAATAGAAAAAGAAATTTGAGAAAATATTCAGTAGTTGTTTTTTTAAAGCATTTTCAAAAAAAAAAAAAGTTATTTAGCGGACCATTTAGTATGTTTGCTTATTAAACGCTTGCCTGTAATTCAAAGTCCAGCTCAAGCACAACGAACAAAACGAAATCCGAAAAAATATTCCTTAAGCAGTCTAGTCTTCCGGCAAAAACTCCGAGAGAATCAAATTATCGTAAAAAGTTTCTCAAATTTAAACTGCTGGTCTGTGTCACTCATGGATAAAATTAACATACACTACATGGGCGTGGTGAGAAGCTAGGTTGTAAGCTTAACTAGTGAGTAAGCTCGATTATAACTCCACCTTTGTATAGCGCAAAGAAAGAAAAGCGAAGATACAGTTGCAATGAACAACACAATTGTTCGCTGGGTTGTTAGGCAAATAAAAGTTAGACGAAAGCCTAGAAGCTATGTCTAGAAGAGTACAATGTGGAGGTAGAATGTCTTTTAAAAACTACGTTCATAATTAAATTTTTGTTTCATTTCTTTAATAAAACAACAGAAAACAAAGTGAAAGACGATATGCCAACAAAAATACAGTCTGTCAGTCTCAGTCAGCAGAGACACTCAATCACTCACTCACTCGCTCGCTCGATTACTAGCTATACACGGTGAGAGGAAGGTGTTTTGGAAATAGGAAAAATAAAGAAAGAAAGAAAGAAAAAAAAATTGGAAATTATTGTAGGACTTTATAGGTTAGATGAACAAACAAGAAAAGAAGAAAAAATAAAAACAAAAACACTCCGTCATGGAAGGTTTACATTTCCAAGTGAATAGCATGGTAAGCGAAGTTACAAGTTTATATTGTTGTTGTTGTTGTTGTTGAATAAGCTACCCACCATGTTGCACTATATGATGGCAGGCAAAAGCCAAACACAAGGCAACTTATTAACAAATTTTCTTACGAACGCACAGATAAACAAGAGAAACACAAACGAACGAACGAAAGAAAAAAAGAAAGAAATTTGAAAAATGTATTGCAAGCAGCAGCAGCAGCGGATGATGATGATGATGTTGACGGGTAGGAAATGTACAAAAATTCATATACACATTGGAACCTATTGGAAGATTTTGGTATTACTGATGTTGTTGTTGTTGGTGTTGTTGATACTTTTGCATTTCCAATGCCAACGCCTCAAACTACAATATCCTCCAATTCGTTGTCGTTGTCGTTAACGTCTTCGTTGTTGCCACCACTTGACATTTGTTTAACGTTTTAACGCGTGTTTCATTATTTTTCAAACGAATCTACGAAGCTCTTAAGGACCCATCTACAGAAGAAGAGCGAAAGAGTGAGAGAGAGCAGAACAATTTCCAAAACAACAACAAAATAACTTCTGTTCTGTACTGGCCTTCTTTTTACCAAAACGAAAAAAAATTATTAAAAAAGAAAAGAAAAGAAAGAAAAGAAAAATCCATTATGTTCCGTTACTTTTGCTTGTTCTCTTAATTTTCTTTAAATTCCATCCATTTGTGTGGGGTATGTGTATGTATGTGTGTGTGTGTGTTTAATAAAAAACAAAATATTCTTGTTGCCAAGGGTCCCCCAAACACCAGACCCAACATTCGTTGTCAAAAGTACAAACTTTTTTTCGATTGTGTTGCCTTTTTTTGTTTTCGCCATCACCTATCCTCATGGCCATAGAGCTGCTCCTTAACAAAAATGAAATATAAGAGCGCATAGAACATTCAAATCAATAATTCTATCTACGGATTCAAAGTTTTTTGCATTTTGTGAAGGTCCGAATATTTCAATCAATCAGGTTGACCTGGCAATACGTACATACATACATAATTGGCCATTACAACCCTTCAGTCAGGATTACGACCTAGCTTCTCACACCACTTATGTTGTGTGCGTTAATTTTATACATGAGTGGTGGGACCTACAATTTAAAGTCGCCTCCGAACGGCAGATTTTTGAGAAGCTTTTCAAGGCAATTTTTTACTCTCAGAGTCTTTGCCAGAAATCTGCTGAGAGGAAGTCGCCGAAGAAATATTTTTCGTTTTGATGTCTGACCTGGGATTCGAACCCGGGCCTTTCGTCTAATAAGCCAACACACTATCCACTAGACCAAGGCGACTTCACTGGCAGTACGTACAAATACGTAAAAACGCACACAAAGAGCAATCACTTAATGAACTTGAAGCCTGGTTTACTAAATAAGATGCCAAGTACCGGAAAACTAGTATTGCCTGGGCAGCACTTCCCAAACCAATATGGTGATACAAGATACCGTTCTTTAGACTGCAGCCGCGAGGAAGATAGTTTCACAGGCATGTGATAAAAAAACGTATGCGTTGATATAGCAGGAAAGCCTTGACACATACTGCAGACTCAATGGAGATTGGAGAATCGAACCTATCACTCTCTATTCGAATGTCAAATAAGATAGACTGACTTCTCCAAGATAGACTGAGTTCTCAAAATTTAAAAAAATCAATTCAAAGTGGAAAACTGTCCAACATTCTCCAGGTGAAAGTTTAAGGAAATGCCTATGTAGTAGAATGGGGGCAACTACCTTTAAAGTCAAGCGATTCTTAATGTCCTGAAAACACTCAAGTTCACTACGATAACGGTAGACGAATGATTAGACTTTTACGACACGTAAGGGAATTGGTTTAAAATATTCGTATTTAAGTACGACAGGTTATAATACACTAACGTGCATAAGAATCCTATTAGCTGGCGATAGAACTCAAGGGGCCACAAGTGTGCTATGAATAGATAGCGCCATCTAACGTTTTTTTTTTTCAACTAGTGGTTATTTCGTGTATGGTAACACTTAGCTCATGTCTGATTTGACAGATAATTAGTTTTATCCTTCCGCTAAACGAATATTGACCATCCAATGCGTTTTCGCTTCGCTAAGTGGATCGACTTACAAAAGATGCCGGATATTGGCAAAAAAGAAATCATCTTTTCGGATGAAGATCATTTTGATCTGGGCGGGTATGTAAACAAGCAAAATTGTCACATTGAAAAGCCGGTGCAGCCAAAACGAGTCATTGTTTGGTGCGGATTTTGGTCCAGATTCAGATTTTGGTCCAGACTTACAGAAGATGCCGATTTTGGAAAAAAAAATCATCTTTTCAGATAAAGAAAACGAGCAAAATTCTCACATTTGGGGCACAGAAAATCCGCACGCATACATTGAAAAGCCGACGCACTCAAAACGAGTCACTGTTTGATGCGGATTTGGGTCCAGAGGCATAATTGGGTAATTTTTCTTCGAAAATGAGCAAGGAGTGGCCGTTACAGCCAATGGTGATCGTTATTGGGCCATGTTGAACGAATTTTTATTCAAAAAAATTGAAAAGGAAAATATTGGCAACATTTGGTTTCAACAGGACGGCACTACGTGCCACACAGCCAAAGCTACACTTGATGTTATAAGCCCTGCTTTTGAAGATCGCATTATTAGCCACAAAGCAAACAAACAAAATGACGTTTGGCCACGTCGAAGCTGTGATTTGACACGGTTGGACTATTATTTGTGGGGTGCCGTAAAAGATAAGTGTTATGCCGACAAGCCAGAGACAATTGACGCTTTAAAGGACAATATTCATGTGTTGATGTTGAGTCAATGGCGATCGTTTTCGGGCCATGTTGAACGAATTTTTGTTCACAAAAATTGAAGAGCAGGATATTGCCAACATTTGGTTTCAACAGGACGGCGCTTCGTGCCACACAGCCGAAGCTACACTCGATGTTAAGAGACCTGCTTTTGAAGATCGCATTAGCAGCCGCAGAGCTGATGACATTTGGCCACGTCGAAACTACGATTTGACACCGTTGGACTATTATTTGTGGGGTGCCGTCAAAGACAAGTGTTATGCCGACAAGGCAGAGACTATTGACGCTTTAAAGGACAGTATTCGTGAAGCCATGGGTGAAATACACATAATCAATAACGAGCTTAAAAATTGGACTGATCGTGTAGGCTACTGCATGGCCAGCCGAGACAGCCATTTGAATGAAATTACTTTCCATTATTAACCGGAAAGATTGTACTTTCAAATAAAAAAAGAAATTTGAGAAAATATCCACTAGATTTTTTAAGGATTTTCAAAAAAAAAAAAAAGTTATTTGGCGAACCCTGTAGAAGATAAGTTCTGAAAAACGTAACAATAGAAACTGAAGGAGGGAAGCTAAAGCTGTTAACGCATATACAATTACAATATAAAACGCAAACAATATGGTCTGTTATCACTACTTACAACAACTTTACGACTTCATTGCGAATTGATTTTAATAACCTGATGTAAATCCAAAATATGATGACTTACCTGAAAAGAAAATAAAAAAAAAAAAATAAGAATATAGGAATATAAGAACAAAAAAAAAATACTTAGGTTAGGTTAGGCTAGGTTAGAGGACGTACACCTGTCGGTCAAGACAAGCACAGTACCCGGAGGTCGAAATTGACCCATTGTACATTGTCTTTAGGGGAGGAAGGAAATATAATAATTTTATAAATCTATTCTACAGGTACATGCATATTTAAAATCTCAATAACGGGTTATCCATTTAGTGGAGTTCTGACAAGGTTAAAGTGTTATTTATTTAGTAAAAGGTTTGCCCGTGTCTTGTCCATTGGAATTATTTATCGACTGACTTAGTGGTTTATTCCTGGGTTCCATTAATGTTCAATGATTCCTATTCTCATTATTATAGGAACTACATATTGGATTCGAAACAATCCTTATTCTGAATAAGTGTAGTCTGAGCCTATTGTACACACATACATACATAATTGATTATAACAACCCTTCCGTCAGGAGTATGACCTAGCTTCTCACACCACTTATGTTGTGTGTGTTAATGCTATACATGAGCGACGGGACCTACATGTTAAAGTCGACTCCGAGCAACAGATTTTTGAGCAACTTTTTCATAGGAAATTTATTTTCTCTTAGAGCTTTTGCCAGAAATCTGCTTAGCGAGGAAGTATATTCGTTTTGGTGCCTAACCTGGGGTTTGAACTCGGGCCTTCAGTCTAATAAGCCAAAACACTAGCTACTAGACTATGAGGTTTGCAATTCGGCAAATTGTGGTCTGCGAAAGGGGTCGTGTTCCTGTTAGTGAAGTAAGTTGTCTGCCTAGAATTCGTTGACGTATGCGTGTTGGCCACCAAATCTTTCCACCTTATTGCGAATAGACTTTTAAGGGTGATTATAAAATGGACGCGTGCTGTATTAACCGAGTAGAATAGCCATTTTGATTGAAAAAAACAATTTTATTATGTGTTGTGGACTCAATCAAGTAACGAAATTAGGAAGTTCCCATTGGAAGACTCAATATTACGATCAGAGCTAACGAAATACAATGCTAGCCTCTGCTCAACATTTTGTCAGAGATATCAGAGATTCTTCGTTCCTAAGTATGTTTTCATACAGATTTGGACAGTTCTCTACGTTGAGCATAACTTGTCGTTACAACAGGTAATTTGATAGTAGTTGTGTGTGACTCTCTCCTTCGTAGACTGCTCTTCAAGTACTGTAAGACTGTGTTTTATGAACCCAAATTTAATCCGACATTAAAAGAAACTCTGATTTCATCTTTCTACGATACGAACGAAACTTTTTACGTCAACTTATGCTTGAATAGAGTTTTTAATTTGAATCTTTTTTTTTCATTTGTTGTTCTGTAATTCTATTAAAGCCATAATTACACTATGCGACAAAATAAAAAAAAAATAAAATTAAATACTCCCGGCTAATGATATAGTGTAGACTGTGAGTTTAGGTTAGGTTAGAAGACGTGTACTTGTAAATTCTGACAACTACAGTACTCGGTGGTAATACTTGAGTGTTTTGCATATATTATTATTATCTCTTTGCGCAAACATGAGCCAACTTCTGGTGCTCACTCAAACGTGAAATTGACACATTTTCCGATAAACAATCAAGATCCATCAAAAATTTTGAACGTTTTTGAAATAAAAATTCATTTGATGAGATGACATAGATAAAAAAAATATCACTTGAGTCTTTATATAATAACTACGGTAATTTTTATCCGATTCGATCAAATGATGACTCAATATCTTCACAAGAGAGCAAACTTTAAGAATATTATCACTTATCCTATATATTTTTTTTTTTTTATTAAAATTTGCTACTATGAATGGACAAACTTGGAAAAATATGAAAAAAATCGAATTTTCCAAGTTTACCTCATCAAATCTTATAGCATATTAAGTCAAATTATAGCTAAATGTATACCGTTTGAAAGGTCCATCTCTCACCTTTCAAACAAAGATTTAAATTTTGGAAATCGGATCAGATATGTTTAAGTAATCCAGAAATTTGTATGTAAAGTAGAAAAATAAAACAAGTTTGGAGGGTTCAAGAAATATAAAAAAAAATATTTTTAAGTTAACAACGTGGACTATGTAGTGTACTCGAGTGTATTTTCACTATCGCACCGTGTTATTGTTGTCTTTACACCGCCAATCAAACCACAAAGTAAGCAAAAAAAAACAGTGACTCACAATGACTCTGTGACTCTACAACGTTGTGGCTTTTAGTCAAATCGTCCGTCTGTTGCACAATGTATTGTTGTTTTTTTTTTATTTTTATTTTTCATTTTTAATCGCTTTTAACTTGAAAACAACTTTGAATTGCTTTTTTTTTTTTGTTGCCATTTTTTCTTTTCGTTGTTATTGTTGTTGTTGTTTATTTGTTTCACTACTTTTTTACTTGACTATTCCCATTAGAGTTTATTCAACTCGGTTGCCTCTATTTAACGATTATTTATTTTTTTTTTAGTTTTGCTTATTTGTTGTTATTGTACCCCATATATAGTGTAAGTAAATGATATTGTTGTAGAGACGAACGTAAGTATAGGTATACAGTACAGTAAGACCTCGCTTAACGCTGCTCCGCTTAACTCTGTTTCAGTATTATGCGGTTGCAAATAAAACGGTCATTCACCAATCAAAAGCGGTGCACTATATAGCGCCAGTGTATACTAGATATCTTTTTCAACGATCTTTTGTTAGTTTGTCCAGAATGAAGATTCCAAATATATTTTCCGAAGTCGCAATCACAGTACGATCGCATCTTTGCTGCGTCACAACGTTACTAGTTTTTTTTTCTTGCCTTAGGCCGGAAGTGGTAAATCTTCAAAAGATACCTTTGTTCCGACAAAAGCATGCACGATTCACCATCACTGGTGCCTACGTACTAACCCACCCCCTACACACTTCGACCATTCTCCTCCCTGCGGGGAGGCGAAGTAAGGCATTACTTCGCGGAACAACGTTACTAGGTGTATACATACTTAGGTACGTATTAAGGTAATTCGTTTAATACTATTTCGTTTAGCGCTAGAACTTATTGGAACGTATGCCTCGTGTTAAGCGGGGTCTTACTGTACACAGTGGTGGTATCTGGTATCTGAGATTCGTAAGAAAATGTCGGTTTTTATTTTGTTACTATTTTTCCTTCTTTCTCTTTTCATTTTCTTTCTGATCTACAGATTTAACAAATGAAGAGTATACTGCACTGCCTTCATAGATAAATAGAAAGAGAAAGAAGGGTGTTCTTAAAGAGGAAGGGGGGGTTTAAACAAAATTTTTTCCCAGTTATTAAACTAAACAATTAAAAACTCGAATGATCCATCTGTTTGTCCGGCTCAAAATGCTTTTTTTTAATGCTTTGCTGTGATCACATTTTGTTTGTTTTTTTTTTATCACTTTTTCATCAGAAAGGATCTTGGGAATCTAGTCCTTACAATCCTTTGGCCAACTTATTTTGGCCTAAATTGAAGCACCAATTACATGTAGGTTCAACAAGACAACGTTACAGCCGCATAGCTCTCAGCATGATCATGACATGTGGAGATGATATTATTTGACCCGGTTAGATTTTATTCTTCTAGGTTAGGTTAGATTAAAGGACTTACATACATAATTGGCCTTTACAACCTTTCAGTTAGGATTACGACCTAGCTTCTCACACCACTTATGTTGTGTGCGTTAATTTTATGCATGAGTGGCGGGACCTACAGTTTAAAGTCTACACCGAACGACAGATTTTTGGAAAGCTTTTCATGGCAATTTTTTACTCTCATAGTCTTTGCCAGAAATCTGCTGAGAGGAAGTCGCCGAAGAAATAGTTTTCGTTTTTTGATGTCTGACCTGGGATTCGAACCCGGGCCTTTCGTCTAATAAGCCAACACACTACCCATTAGACCACGGCGACTTCTTCTTCGATTAAAGGGCTTGTACTTCTCAATTAAGACATGCACAGTACCCGGAGGTCGAAGTTTGCCAATGTACAACGTCCTTAATGCAGGATGGATAATAGAGGGGGATTTTCTAGGATTTTCTTAAATCGCAGGAGTATGAGAATCAGCCACATACCTTAAAGCCTCAAAGACCTTATCGATTTAATTCGACCTGATACAACAGAACATAGTAACATAACAAGGACATAAGGACATCAAAAGATTTTCATGATTTGTTCACATACAATTTAAATTTATTTCAAGACCCTCTAGAAGAACGAGAAACCCCATTGAATGGTGTACGCTTTGTTGACTGCTGCCTGTCTATGAGAATAGATTCTAAAGGAGTTCAATGCATGCAAAACTCAAACATGTGTGTGAAGTTAGCTGCAAAAGTTATGTTTTTTTTTGTTTCTTACAGTGAATGTTCAATTAATTGAATTAAAAAGAATTAAAAACTAGGAAAAACAGTAGGACAAACATTGAACTGAACACCGTGAGTGTTTAGTTACAAATTGCTGTAAAGAGTAGCCAGAGTATGTTTAAAAGCCGACAATAAAGCTGGAGTTATACTCTGTTTTATGAGCCGTCTGAAGTTTTTTAGATTCCACTTCTTCTGGAATGTTGAAAATCCCAGCATTACACTGTCAATTAAGCACGGTCGAGTGGATTGATTACTGGCAATTTGTCTTTTTTTTTTTGTTTTTTGATGAGTTTGGTTTATTAAAACATTCGCTATAAAGGACGAGTATACTCGTCTTTGACAGGGTATTTGGCATTGTCAAGACGAGTATACTCGTCTTTGACAAGGTATCTGACGAGTATACTCGTCTTTGACAAGGTATCTGACGAGTATATTCGCCTTTGACAGGGTATCTGGCATTGTCAAGGACGACTATACTCGTCTTTGACAGGGTATCTGGCATTTGTTTCGTTTATTAACACATTCGCTGCCAAGGACGAGTATACTCGTCTTTGACAGGGTATCTGGCATTGTCAAGACGAGTATACTCGTCAGATACCTTGTCAAAGATGAGTATACTCGTCCTTGGCAGCGAATGTATTAATAAACGAAACAAATGCAAGATACCCTGTCAAAGACGAGTATACTCGTCCTACTTCAAATATATTATAGCATGCAGGCTTTTGAATTAGCAAACTTTTTTTTGTTGCCAATCGACTATAGTGAATTTCTAAGTGTTGCCAATTTTCACAATTTATTCATCTGCATAAAACGTACGCAATACCAAAAAGGATATCAAGTCCTTATGCCTATTCTTCCTATTGCCAACGACGAGTATATTCGTCTTGGGGTTTCTGGGGATAATCTATGTGCTCTTACCAGGAAATAAGAGGGTTTTGGTAAACAATAACACTTAAAATGTGTATAAATGACAATGGAAATGACTTCATATAATTTAGGCTTGACAGCGAATGTGTTAAATTTCCATTCAACTTTAAGGTGTTAATAACCAGTGGCCAACTACGTCAAAGTCCTATGGATTATTTGTTTAAATTCTACTTTATTCCCTTTTGAGAGAGAGAGACGGAGAGAGAGAGAGAGAGAAAGAGAGCGTAGATAATTGCATTTCAGACAAAATTACAAGCAATTTTGTTTCTTTACACAGCGACTAGCGAGCGGCTCTAATGTTGTAGCGTTTATTTTTTTTGTTTGGATGGTGAGCTTGTACAATATAATCCTTGATGCAAACTTTTGTATGTATGGATGTATGTATGTAGTTAAGTATATAATTTAATATATGATATACGATATATATATATGAATACATGGTATATACTTAATAAAGTATGTATATATAGCAAGCATGCATATATGTTAGTAAATAGGGAACCTGATATTTACATATAATTACGACATGCTACATAGGTACATACATATGTGCGAATGTACACAATTAAACTTAAATAAAGTTGATATAAAATTGAATTTCTCTAATTTTCCAAAAGAGGGGCAGAGAGAGAGAGGGAGAGAAAGAATGAACGAACGTAACTATTTCCATAATATAACGGACGTATGCAATCTACTTACGCACTTAGGCACATGTGTATACGAGTACATACACACACACACACAGAGAGAGAGAGAGATTCAAGAGACATGGACCATAATAACTAAACGACTATTGAGGGAAATATTGTATAATTTGTTGTTGGCAACTACTATAAACGGTGGCGTGCGTTTCCTGTATAAAATGGACACAATAACTAACCATCCAACCAACCAACCATCGCAACCAACCATCGCAACCAACCAGCCAACATACACAACCAACTAAAGAATCAACGAACCAACCGACCAAACGATAGCACGCACACATACATATACAACTTTAATAACATACTTAAGGATATAAATGTGTTATACACATCACATATACATACATTCACAGACATGGACACATAGTACATTTGATTTGTATGTATGTATGGTTTGTATGCATGCATGTGTGCAAATAAGGATATTCTATATTTACTGCTTTTGCTCTCTATATAAAATATATAACCAAAAATTATATGTGAATGTATGTGTGTGTATATATATTTGTATAGTCAGTATTTATTTTAGTATGTGGTTAAATGTGTACGTGTATAGTGTATACAAATACGTATGTATGTAGATGTATAGGTAGATAGGTATCCTACCGAATTTACTTTCTGTTGTTAATTTATTTATACATCTGTACATACATACATACATACATACTTATATACCCACTAATTCATCTATCCATACACACATCCACCCACATATACAAACAAATACTAATACACATATACACACATACATACATCCATACATACGTATTAGTATATGTAAATATATTTCTCAATACATATTGTTTGTATTTTATTTATTTATTTATTCAAAATATAAATCCAACCAACTAAACACTCTCTCTCCTTATCTCTTCTCTTTTCTCTTTCATACGCTTCCTTCCTAGTTTCATGTTTAGCTCATTTGCCTTCAACTGATGCTACTGCCACTAGTACTACTACTTCGACTACTGCCACTGCCACTGCCACATTCATTTATTATAACCTTTCCAAGTACACCCCGTCGTAGGTGTGTTAGTAGTGTCGTCCGTCAGTGGAATTGAGTAGTCCGTCTTTGTATACTTTGTAACACTACGAGTGATTTCTGTTAAAGTAAGAAATAAAATTTGCCATTTGGATAATTGAAAACACATGAACCCGAACAGAACCGTGTATTGGCTACCGATAGAGAGTACAGTGAACTCTCTAAAACGTAAACAAATTTATTTTTCCACCGAGTATTCTACTAGGTTAGAGGACGTGTACTTGTCAATTCTGACAAGTACAGTACTCGATGATCGAATTGATCCATTGTACTACGTCCTAGCTTCTCACACCACTTATGATGTGTGCGTTAATTTTATACATGTGTGGCGGGACCTACAGTTTAAAGTCGACTTCGAACTACACATTTTTTTTGAGAAGCATTCCTTGACAATTTTTTTTTTTTTTACTCTCAGAATTTTTTGCCAGAAATCTGCTGAGAGGAAGTCACCGAAAAATTATTTTCAAATTTTCGTTTTAATGTCTGACCTGGGATTCGAACTCGGGTCTTTCGTCTAATAAGCCAACACACTACCTACTGGACCATGGCGACCTAAAACTAAAACGTGAACAAAATCTGAAAACTCATAAAACGTGAAATTGTGCAATTTTTAGAAATTTTCGATCAAATTAAAGAAAATGATTGTGGTTTTAACATCAGTGACGGATAGCTTCAAAAATTTAAATAAAAATTTGGTGTTCGCCTTCTTCAAAATTTCCGAAAAAAAGCTTCTGCGCAGCCGCAACAAATTAACTCACTTAAGGAAAAGTTATAAAACATATTTGCCATCACTGGAGAAGCACTTTTCTCCAGACGCAAAGATGGAGAAACAACGATTAACTTTCATGGGTTGTTCATATATACGTCGTGAACCCACAAACTTAACTTAATGGGGTCGCCGTGCGTGATCTAACAGGTAGTTTGCTGGCTTATTAGACATAAAGCCAGGGTTCGAGTCCCGATTTCTTCTTAGCAGATTTCTGGCAAAAACTCTGAGTATAAATAAAATTGCCTTGAAAAGTTTCTCAAAAATCTATCGTTCGGAGTCGACTTTAAACTGTAGGTCCCCGCCAAGAATGATAAACTAAAGATTACGCCGTGCGCATGATTTCCCGTTAGATGACATAGTTGGGCTTTTTCATATGTGAAATTTAACATTTTTTCTAAAAAAATGTGTGTACTACGTGAAAATAGTTGGCAGCCCTGCAATAGAACTTACATTATCATTAGCCAATAGGAATACAATTTGCGTGACGTCATTGCTTCAACATGCGCAGAAAGTTTTAATTTTGTATGCGTGATGGCGTAATCTTTAGTTTATCATTCTTGGGTCCCGCCACTTATGTATGAAATTAACACACACAATATAAGTAGGTGTGACAAACAGCGGGCTTCTTGGGGACGACTGCTGTAGACTGTTTAATGGTGAAGGTATGGCACTGGCCATTTTATAGTCACCTAGCAGCAACTCGTTTCCTTGCCGTTCGCATCTTCCCTCTTTCCACATTTTCCTAAACAACCTGTACAATGCATTGCATAAGTAGGGGCCATCCCCTGAGTAATGGTTTTATAAAAAATAAGAAATTTACTGGTAATTGGGAAATCTAAAAATCCTTGAAGTTTCAAAAACTTTACTTGTCCAGTGAATTACAAATTCTTCAAGTCAGCATGCCATCCATGCATGTGGGGTAGACTTAAACTGACAAATTTGAAACTGAAAACTTTGATATACTTTTTGGCCTTATTTTACTGAGTTCTTGACTTAAAAAGAGCTACCGCTAAACGCCCTTCTATTAATAGACATTGCCCCTTCACCTCGAGATGAATCCCAATTGTTTTCTGATGACGGATTCATTTAAGCAAGGTTTTTGCCACCCTACGTCACGTCGTTAACGAATTGCGATTAATAAACACTTTGGTGCTTTTGTTACATTCGATTCCGTGAGTACTACTTGACAGTCCAGGGCAAACTCTTAAACATAAGCTTGAGTGCGTTGTTTGCTATCGATTCCACTTGATCTATTCGATTGTCTTGTAGTGTAAGTAGGGTATCGAACGTTCTAAATCACATTAACTTTTCCATCATAAAATGTGTAGGAGATTTTATTTTTTATTTTTCTTCTTCCTGTTCTGTTTTTCTTTTTTACGATATTTTCCAAATATGGAATACAAATAAATGGATGGGTTGGGTAGGTAAGATGATTTTTTTTTTTCTTTTTGTATCTGATTTTGTGTATTTTATTGCAGAATATTTATGAAAGGAACCTAGCAGGCTTCATTATGTTCAAAGTTCAAGTGAAATACAAACGTATCTGCGTAGGTTTATGAGCTGATTGCAGGATAGTAGTATCACGAGAGATATTAACAGACTTTCTGATACCCAGCCGACTATCAAAGCACTGAAGACAAACCTGAAAAATCTTACACGGTGTACAGTTGTCGCAAAAGTCTCTCAAAAGATGTGACAAGAGGGTAACTGTAGAGCGAAAGGACTGAACAGATATGACAGAACCATTGAAGTACCATTGACTACCTGGAAGTTTGTAATTGACAAGGCAGTCAATATCAATGCAAAATAGGTGGCAGCCTGTATTGCCGTTACTTCTGCCTGAAAGATGCAACCGTGATTGGTCAGTCTTATGACTCCCTTAAGTTTTCATTACAACTCTTCAGTTAGGTTAATATCCATAAACGACCTACAGTTTAAGGTTGATTCCGAACGATAGATTTGAGAAACTTTTTATGGGAATTTTATTAACTCTCCAAGTTTTTGCCATAAGTTTGCTAAGAGCAAGTTGCCAAAAGAAAAAAATTTTTTTAACAAGTCTTAGCCAAGTGTTGAAGAACCACAGCTTATCGTCTAATAACCCAACGTACTATCTACCAGGCTATGGCGATTTTATGCGACAGTCTTACAGACTAGCCTATTCCAATAGATTCCAAGAAAATTTCATCAGGCCCAATTCCATTAACCCATTAGTAGAGATTCACACACAGTCTTATATCGGGCCCGCCACCTAACGTTTTTTTTTTTCAATTAGTGCTTATTTCGTAAATGGTAACACTTAGCTCATGTCTGATTTAACAGTTTTATCCTTCCGCTGAACGCGTATGGTTCCATTCAATGCGTTTTCGCTTCGCTAAGGGGACCTGCGATCGACTTACAGAAGATGCCGATTTTGGCAAAAAGAAATTATGTTTTCAGATGAAGTTCATTTTGATCTTGGCGGTTATGTAAACAAGCAAAATTGTCGCATTTGGGGCACAGAAGACCCGCACGCATACATTGATAAGCCGACGCATCCAAAACGAGTTACTGTTTGGTGTGGATTTTAGTCCACAGGAATAATTGGCCTATTATTCTTCGAAAATGAGCAAGGAGTGGCCGTTACAGTCAATGACGATCGTTATCGGGCCATGTTGTTCGACTTTTTGTTCAAAAAAATTGAAGAGGAGGTTATTGGCAACATTTGGTTTCAACAGGACGGTGCTAGGTGCCTCACAACCGAAGCTACACTCAATGTTTTGCGCCCTGTTTTTGAAGATCGCATTATCAGCCGCAAAGCTGATGTCGTTTGGCCACGTCGAAACTACGATTTGACAGCGTTGGACTATTATTTGTAGGATGCCGTCAAAGATAAGTGTTAGGCCGACAAGCCAGAGACAATTGACGCTTTAAAGGACAATATTCGTGAGTTGATGTTGAGTCAATGGCGATCGTTTTCGGGCCATATTGAACGAATTTTTGTTCACAAAAATTGAAGAAGAGGATATCGGCAACAATTGGTTTCAACAGGACTGCGCTTGATGCCACACAGCCGAAGCTACACTCGATGTTTTGCGCCCCGTCCTGTCTTTGAAAATCGAATTATCAGCCGCAGAGGTGATGTCGTTTGGCCACCTCGAAGCTGCGATTTGACAGCGATGGACTATTATTTTTGGGGTGCCATTAAAGATAGGTGTTACGCCGACAAGCCAGAGGCAATTGACGCAAGCAATATTCGTGAAGCCATGAAGTCCCCGTGGTCTAGTAGGTAGTGTGCTGGCTTGTTAGACGTAAAGCCAGGGTTCGAGTCCTAGGCTAGACATCAAAATAAAATACAAAAAATATTTCTACGGCGATTTCTGGCAAAAACTCAGAGTAAATAAAATCCCATGAAAAGTTTCTCAAAAATCTGTCGTTCGGAGTAGACTTTAATATGTAGGTCCCGCCGGTTATGTGTAAAATTAACACACACAACATAAGTAGTGTGAGAAACTAGGTCAATAATCCTGACTGAAGGGTTGTAATGATCAATTATGTATTTATGTATGTATTCATGAAACCATTGGTGAAATATAGCCGCACACAATCGATAATGTGCTTAAAAATTGAAACGATCGTGTAGGCTACCTACATGATCAGCCGAGGTAGTCATTTAAATAAAATTATTTTCCAGTATTAACCGGAAGGATTGCAGTTTAAAATAAAAAAAGAAATAGATCTTTTTTCAAGCATTTTCAAAAAAAAAAAAAAAAAAAAAAAATTTATTTGGCGGACCCTTTACTTTATTAGGCTATAGCGACTTTATGCGACAGTTTTGCGAACTAGACACAGTTAAGATTTTTACGCAGTTATTTATGTAAGGTGCACCACATCATTTTGCCAAACCTTTTTCTCTCCAATCGATTCCGCAAAAATTCCAACATCCAGTTCCACAGTAGCCCTTTTACTTTGCAGTTCTTAATACAGATTTGTATAAAGTCTTTTAAGAGGTGCACTGTTCCATTTTGCCAAAACCTTTAAATTAACTTGAGGAAAGAAGTAATCCTTCTGCTTCCAAGAATCTCAAATTCTTTCAGGATCCTTACGTGACCAATATTTGATCGGTTTTACTGTCCATTTGCCCAGAGGCGCCAAAGTCCTTTATTAAAGATCAAACGGAAGCAGGCATACAACTATCAGCAGTGATAAGAGTATGCTTCAGAGTGTGTGAACAAAATTTGATGGAATTTCCTTTTACTGTTACCTTAAACTTTTGGGAATTGCTGTACATTGTAGGAGAGACAACACATTTTAACAGGTGCGTGAGGGTGTGTAAGTGTGAGTGTGAGTATGGTTAGTAAAAATATATTGCGTTACAAGAACAAGAACAAGAAAAACAACAACAACAAGGAATAATGTTGTATTTTTTCTTTTGTGCTCCTCATCTTTAATTTTTTTCTTTTTTAAGAGAATAAGTTACATGCAGGCAGGAAGGCAGGCAGGCAGACAGGCAGCATATTAAATATTGTACTTACACAAATACATGCATACATATAAACACAGTTATACTTACTATTGGGAACAGACATATAAATGTAGATTAAATATTATAGAAAGACATGAATTGTATGTAAATATGTATGAGTAATATGAAGCAAGAGAGAGAGTGTGGAAGTGGAAGTGGAAGAGAAAAGAAATTATTAATAGAGTGTGTGTCATTTGAAAGCTAAGCCCTTTTGGATACGATTTTTTTTTTCATTCTTTTTGTGTTTTTCTTTTTTTTCGTAATGCAATAAATATTTTTATATACCAAAATTATATCTATGCACATATACATGTACATATATTTAAAAAGTGAGTATGTGTGTGTGTGTATATATATATATAAGAAAATAAAATAAAAAAAATGTTTGTTACCATGCACAATATGTGCCAACAACAATAATAAATTCTTTATTAAAAAATAACAAAAAAAAAAGGTAGTTTAGGATAAGAGAGGGAGTATCAGAGTAAGAAAGAAAGACAGAGAAAGAGAGTGTGACTAACAAGTAAAACAAAGTGTAGCCCGAAAAAAAAAACTTGTTTTATATATGAAAACTAAATTTGGTTTAGTTTAGTTTCAGTTATTTCCTGTAGTTGTAGTTGGTTGTTGTTGTCAATTTATTTTTCTTCTCTTTTTGTTTTATTCACACAACTTTTATCGATTTTTTTTCCTTTAGCCGTTAGTTTTCGTTGTATTTTATTTTATTTTTTTTTAATTTTGCTTCCCTATGTTGGGGAAAAAAATCTTGTGTATCCTAAAATTCAATTCGCATTTCAATTTTCCTTGTATACGACCGACCAAACAACCAACCAACCGACCGACATGTACCCTGGAATTTCGCTGAATTCGTTGTTAATACAAGTGCTAGTTCTGCTGTTATTATTGCTGCTGCGTTTTTTTTTCTTTGTTGTTACAATACAACAATATACGTACACAACACAAAACAACTGCAACTAGCAAAAGTAGAAGAAGAAGAAATTTTTTTTAGTGCAATAATAACAATAATAATAGCAACGACAGTTAGAAATTGCTTCCAGGACACATTACGCTCTCAATCTCTCTCTCTCTCTCTCTCTCTCTAAAGTTATTGTCAACGTTACGTGGTGTTATTCTGTTTATCATGATTGCCGTGGTTGCTTTGTTTGCATAGGCCTTTAATATTTATGCTGCCTAGCATTATGTTGGCTCCAATATGCTTGTGTATGTGTATGTATGCATGTATATGTGAACGTATGAGGTAAAAACAATTTTTTTTTTGCAATTTTCTTGAGTATTTTTGTGTATGTATGTGTAACTATTTATTTTAATGCTCATACATAAGTACTGTACAGATGAATATGTACGTGTGCGTGTGTATATTCAAATGTGAGAATTTATTTGACGTTTGAAACAACAACAACAAGAATATTGATGATAAAGATATAAGTTGCAATGATTTGATGCCCACAACCATTATATACAGCAGAGAATAGCTAATGAGTAGAAGGACCTATATAAAATCAGTTTTTTTTTTTTTTTCAAAGTTTAAAAATTTTCTTTTAAAACAAAACTTAATTATGGTTCTAAGGCGCGAGGGTGATACAATAAATCCAATATTTTGACGGATATTTACCTCTTACCTAAAATGGTAAGATTGTGCCTGTCAGTCAAGACAAGTACAGTCCCAGGAGGTCGAATTGACCCATTGTACAAAAGATAACAACACTGCTCCTGTCAACACACTAAAATCTGTAGAAATTAAAGCAATCTATGTTATTTATTTTATGGGTGAGCGGCAGGACCTACAAGGTTAATATCGACTCCTAGCAACAGACTTGAGAAACTTTTCAAATGACTGCTGGCAGTAAGCTTGGCTCAGATATCCCGAACTTAAATGAAATCTTTAAATATTTCTTCGACGAATTGATCTATTAACAGAAAAGTTCCTGAAATCTATCGCTCGGAGTCGACATTAAACAGTAGGTTCCACCACTTACGGATAAAATTAACACACCCAACCTAAGTGACGGAAGAAGCTAGGTAGTAATCTCGATCAAAGGGTTGTAACGACCAATTGTGTGTATGTGTATGTTATTATTATATATGAATTGGGCGTTACAACCCTTCACTCAGAATTACGATCAAGCCTCCGCACTCCTCTTATGTATGTGTGCGTTAATTTTTATACATGAGTGGTGAGACCTACAGTTTAAAGTCGACTCTGAACGACAGATATTTGAGAAGCTTTCCATAACAATTTTATTTACTCTCAGAGCTTTTTCCAGAAATCTGCTGAGTGAAGATGTCACCAAAGAAATATTTTCATATTTTCATTCTAATGTCTGGCTTAGACTTTCAGTCTAATAAGTTAACAGGCTTTCAGCCTAATAAGCCTCCTACTAGACTACGGCGACTTCCCCAATTAAGTAAGATAAATAAGTCAGAAATTATGTTACCATGGCTGGATAGAATATGCATCACTGCGATCTTTATAGCCTAAAACCCTGCCGATGACCTACATAAAGGTCGTTCAAGAAGGAAAACTAAAGGAACAGTAATCCTTCGATTTACATCGCCTCGATTAACTTTGTTTCGATTTATATCGTCAAATTTTTTGTTCCCTCTAACCTCAATTAGCGTCGTCATTCGATTTATGTCGCCTTTTTTTTTTTTTTTTTTTTTTTGAACCAATTGCTACGTAAATCAAGGTATTACTGTAAAGTTCCTTGTTGAAAACATACTACCTTGTAGTATGGTATGAGCAATATGAAAATCGGTTTACGTTGTTTCGATTTACGTCGCCTTTTTTTTTGGAACCTATTGCGACGTAAATCGAGGGATTATTGTTATCAATTTGATCTTACATTCATACTATCTTACCAACTATGAGGTATTTTTCTCAAGTTCAATTAAAAAGCAACAATACAGAGGCGTCACTGCGCTTGGATCTGAGATAGTTGTCCAATTTATTATTAGATTAACCTGAAGGGACTGTTTAAACCATCTATTGCATGCAAAGCGTGAGAAGTTATTCTGCGACCTCGTTTAGTTATCTAAGTTAAGTTGGGAAGTTCGTTGAGAATCCCACCAGGATTTCAAACCTCAAAATTAAGCTTAGATTTACAAGTCCAGTTGAAGTCGCCGTAGTCTAGTAGGTAAAGCTCGAGTTCAAATTCATCTGCTGGGATTTCTGACAAAAACTCTGAGAGTAAATAAAATTTTTAATGGAAAAACTATCTCAAAAATCTATCCTTCGCAGTCGATTTTAAACTGTAGCTGCCGCCAGTTATGTATACAATTAAGGCACACAACATAAGTGCTGTGAGAAGCTAGGTCGTAATCCTGACTGAGGGGTTGTAATGACCAATTATGTATGCCACCAGTTCACCTGTCTCTACGAACATGCACTATTCATGATATCGCTCGCATGGGAAAATCTTTACAAAAAAGATGAAGGCATTGCCTATATTTTGTGCCTTAAATTGAACAGTCAACATTCAATTTCCATTTCTAAATAGTATGTTTAATGATGCTTTTTAGCTGTTTACAACTGTAGTTGCTTTAAACGTAAGAAAGCCGAACAGGCGAATGAAAAGAATTGTTGGGAGCTGGTTGGTAGTGTTAACATACACTCTCACTCACTGTTTGACAAGTGCACACGCACTTTGTTTGTCTGTATATTTGTGTTTAAGAGAGGCGGCAGAGTGCATTTGTGTTTGTGTTTGTTTAGGTGCATGTATTGCACGAATCCATCCCCAGCCATCCATCCATCCATCCATTCTGGATGCTTTCTTTTTCATCCAGCAGCTTCAGTATGCAATTCCCCGTCCAAACTATGCGTGAGAATATATTCGTAAGAGTATAAATTTGAGAGAAGGTACGAGTTAAAAAGGGGGAGTATAGAAAGAGAGAGAGAGAGAGAGAAAGCAAGAGAGATCGAGAGTATACACACAAAACAAGTGTTTATATTTGGACCACACTAGTCTTCTTATTTAATAGTTCACATGCCTTTGTTAATATCCTGGAAATATGTGTACACGTTTCCACTGACACATACATACGCATACAACATACAACTCATAAATGATATTCGTTGTATACATACATACACACACGCACACACACACACGCATATTATTGCTATTGCTGAGGCTGTCATTGTTGTTGTTGTTGTAGTTTTCGTTGTTACTCGCACTAACATAAACAGCGTAATAAGATTTCGTAAACTTATGGCTGAATGAATGGCTTTTACAGTTCTTCTTACTCCTATTGTTGTTGTTGTTGCTCTAGTTTGTCGTTTGTCGCTGGATTTAAGCTGGGTGTGCTAAACGTTCAAAGAATAAATTAAAACAACAACAACAACAAAGAAATTAAGCTGAATTTAACGAAAATCCATGCATGTAAAGATTTTATGTTTTTGTATTGATAAATAGCGAGGAGTCTTTTTTTTTTTTTTTTTTAGCTATGCGAGCTAAGGTTGGAAAATCTTCGAAAGACCTTGGTAGCCCGGCCTACCAAAGTGCACGATTCGCCGCAAGACTTACTCTCGGCTTGCTAAGCGCATACGTACTAAAAAACCAACCTCATCACACACTTTCAACCATTCGCCCTCCCCGGGACCACAATCAAGTATTACTTCGGGGGGGGGTGGTGATTCAGCGAATGCTGCCTTCAAATTCCGCTGATCTTGCTCTCTCAGCCAATCTTTGCTGCGTCAATACATTCCGTGCGAAAACACATACTGCGTTCCAATTGTCACTTGAGATTAACATCAGGTTTACTATATTCTCGGGCGTTACCTGGAATCCTATCGATCTCTCCAGGCAATTTCGTTGAACAGAATATCGCGGGCAATTAAAGAAAACATGCTCCGCCGTCTCCCTTTCATCACGGCATTCTGGGCATGCCTCATCTACGTCATGACCAAACTTATAGAGATAAGCCCTATAACAACCATGGCCCGTTAGCAACTGTGTCAGGTGGAAGTTCACCTGACCGTGTCTCCTTTTGGACCATTCACCTATGCTCGGTATGAGTCTGTGGGTCCATCTTCCCTTAGTGGAATTGGACCAGTCCTGCTGCCATCTATCCATTGCATTATCAGTTAGTTGGACAGGGTTCGAAAAATCTGTTCCTCTCTTTACGTCATATTTCCTCCTCTCTAAATCCACTACTAGCTTCAGGGGCATCATCCCCGCAATCACTAACGCTGCATCGGTAGACACCGTTCGGAAGGCAGAAATCACCCTAAGAGCAGATCTCCTGTAGGCCGCTTCTATTCCTGCTCTAAAGGTCCTCTTCTCCATAGCACGAGCCCATACGGGGGCTGCATATATAGCAATCGCTGTCACTACCTTCATCAGTAGCCGTCTCCTCTCCTGTCTTGGGCCTCCTAGGTTAGGCATTAATCGGGCAAGCGCACATGCCGTCGCCGCACATTTTTGGCCGATGTACGACAGGTGTTCCCTAAACGTGAGCCTGTTGTCAATTATCACTCCCAGATATTTAATCGCCTGCTTTGATGATATGCGCTGGTCACCTACCGTTATGGTAATAAATTCTATCTTCTTCCTACTACTTACAAGGAGTACATCCGTTTTGTGATCAGCTAGTTTGAGACCTATTTCCGTGATCCAGCTCCTGACTATGCCAACCGCAGTGTTACATGTTCTCACCAAATCATCCAGATATTTACCCCTTATCACCAGGGCAATATCGTCTGCGAAACCAATGATTTGTGTACCTCTAGGGAGTCTTAGCCTCAGTACACCATCATACATCACATTCCATAGTAACGGGCCCAGCACGGAACCTTGCGGGACCCCTGCTGATACCGCGTATGACTTCCTGCCATCATCCGTGTCATATAGGAGCACTCTATCTTTAAAATAGTCCTTAACGATTTCCAATAAATAGTTCGGTACATTCTTTCCATCCAGGGTAGCTAACGTGGCATCCCACTCCGCAGAGTTGAATGCGTTTTTGACGTCCAAGGTGATGATTGCGCAGTATTCCTTGTCGCCTTCCAACCAGCGGTTACCGCTAATAGCATCCTTTGCCATAGTCATAACCATTTCCATTGCATCTATTGTGGAACGTGATTTCCGGAAACCAAATTGACGCTCCGATAAGCCTTCTTCGCCCAGAAATGCTTCCAATCTCCTACAAATTATCTTCTCCAAAAGTTTTCCAGCCGTGTCAATCATACAGAGCGGGCGGTATCCCGATGTATCCTGCGCATTGTTGCCCTTCGAAATGAGGACCAGTCTCTGCCTTTTCCATATCCCAGGGAACGTCCTCTCTTGAATACAAGCATCAAAAACTTGTCTAAACAGCTCAGTGTTATTCTCAATAGCCGCCTTAAGCGCGATGTTTGGGATCCCGTCGATCCCCGGTGCCTTATTGAGTTTCATTTCTCTGCAGACTGATTCCAGTTCCCGACTGCTGACTTCTGGGATTTCCTCCGGTGACCGCATGTCTCGCACGGAGTAAGTAATTTCGGCTTTGCGCGGAAAAAGCTCCGCGACGATTGATTGCAGCTTAGCTGCACATGTCGTTGCTGGTGGTCGGAAGCTGTTCAGCTTTCTCATCACCACCTTATATCCAGTTCCCCAGGGATTCTCGTCCACATCGGCGCACATTTCCCTGTAGCACCTTCTCTTGCTATGCGCAATTGCTCCATTAAGGCTCGTCCTACACCTTCTATATCTTTCCCGTAGATCTGCAAATTCCTCACGGCCTCTAGCCCTTTGGAACAACCGCCGTGCGCGGTTACATTTACGCCTTAGATCTGCTATATCCGCGTTCCACCAGTAAACGTGCTTCTTCTCAGGTAGGTGACGCCTTCTTACCATAGATGCGTTACAAGCCTCCGTTATGGCGCGCATAAGTTCCGTCGCTTTGTTATTCGCATTTCCGGATAACCGAGTGTTCTCCAATGTGAGGACAAATGTTTCCTTATCAAAAGTGGAGTGTTTCCAAAGAGGGTTCGGTGGGGCTGAAGGAACGTTGCGTTCCGTAGAGCGTTCCCGTGTGAGTAGCGGAATAGAATACTACCACAGTGCTTCCCTGCTTGTCGTAAAAGGCGACTAAATGGGAGGGCAGAAGTAGAGGGTGCGGATTAAAAGTCTTGCATATACCCGATGACACTGATGCTTCAAGCGAAACAATGCCGCTCAAAGTATTGAACTACCGTGATATCACGGTGACACCGTGGGAACCATGGACCAGCATGCGTGTGAACGCGCTCCCTACGGATGTGAATGATCGGAGCCTAGTTGTATAGGCATCAGAATTGATACCAGTAAGATTCTGATTATGGCATACTGGACTATACTGCAACATTTGGATTTGATGACATGGGCTGGCAGATGGAGTAATCTGTTACCAATATGGACTGGGGTGAAACCTGGCCCAGACGGCTTTCAGGCTAATACGATATCTGTCTCCGTCCCGTTAAAACCTGGCAAGCCTTGGAGAACGATCTTGGATTCGTCCCGTTGAGTTGGGGTGTAGGGGCAGTTAAGAATCTCTTCTGTTTAGCTCCCGGTCTGGCTCTGAACACATGCTCTCATGAGGACTTGTGTCAACCCTCGCATGGCCTCCCTGCATTGCAAAGATAACCATGGGACCACAACAAGGGTAACTACACAACGGATCCAAGACAACGGCTTCAAGTTGGGACCCAATAGAATGGAATTTAATATAATAAAGCAAAATCAGCAAAATCAAGAACTTATAGGCGTTATTTCTCCAGCCGGCACCGAGGGTGCAAAGGAGATTCAGCAGGACAGCCCTTTCCTGAATCCTTTCCGGAGGGCTTCGAGGTTGCTCCACTCACCACCGCTGAAGCAGAACGGCGAGAGATCTCTCTCGTCACCACCGGAGTTACAGAGGAGCAAAGCTCCTGAAAAGGAGGTGGATGATTTCACCAAGCTAGGCGATAAAATTTCGGAACTAGTAGAGATGATGGGCGGAGGAAGAAGGTCCATACACCAAGCGATGCGTGATTTAGTGGCTTCTATATCGTCACTATACCAGCAGGCCGCTAAGGATAAAGGAGCAGAGCAGGAGAAGAAGGTCAAAACCAACGATAGAAGCACGCAGACGATCCTGCAACAGCAGACGCCCTGTATTTCCAAGAGGCAGAGAGATGAATTGGAAAAACCTAGGGGAACACCACCGAAGAAGACTAGAACAGCCCGTCCTCGTGGACAAATTAAGCCTGCCGCCGAGACTAGGGCTAGTGACTCAACGGCGAAACCAGCAACTACTAATAACCAGGCTATGGTAGTGCCTGCAGCGGCAGAAGAAGACACCCAGGAGCACAACGATTGGATCGTGAAAACCAGGAAGCGCAGGAAACCTCCAAGACCGGAAGCAGTGATAATAAAGCCAACCGAGAACCTATCTTTTGCCGACATCCTAAGAAAGGTCAGGAATGCCCCAGAGCTTAAATCAGTCGGTGAGGATGTCCACCTGGTGAAGAAGACGCAGAGGGGCGAAATCCTCCTGGAGTTTAGAAGATCAACCGAGGTGGCTACGGAGATGCACCGTTCTAAGCTAAGGAGCTTATTGGCCGAGGAGATAGAGGTTAGAACAATAACTGAGGAGGCCACATTCGAACTAAGATACTTGGATGAAGTAACAACCGAGGACGAAATAATCGCCGCATGGAGGGACCAAATCGGTGAAATACAACCGACGGCTCTCAAGACGATCAGAAACGTTCCAGGGGGTACTAGAACGGCGATAATCGCAATCCCTATGAGGCTGGCAAGCAGGGCAGAAGAGGTTGGTAAACTGCGAGTAGGTTGGACAGTTTGCCGCTTATTGAGGAAAGTAACTCCGAAGAGATGCTTCAAGTGCCTGGAGTTCGGGCATGTGGCAGGAAAGTGTCGCAGTAATAGCGACTGGTCCAAACACTGCTTCAAGTGCGGAGGGCAAGGTCACTTTGCCAAAACCTGTGGTCGTGACCCTCACTGCCTTCTCTGTAGAGGCGATCCGGATGCTGACGCGAAGCATATCACGGGTGGACATAAGTGCGCACATTACCTGGCAGCACGACGGAAGTTGACATACGCAGGTAAATGAGAATCCTGCAGTTGAACTTGAATCATTGTGAAGCGGCGCAGGAGCTTCTTAATCAGACGGTGCGTGAGCAGAAGATAGACTTGACAATACTGAGCGAGCATTACAGAGCGCCTGGAAACCAGCGTTGGATAGTCAGTAAGTGCAACAGGGCCTCGATATGGTCCTGTGGAAAATTCCCAGTGGGAAATATCGACAACAGGTGGGAAAGCTTTGTGAAATGTACCGTTAATGGGGTACATTTCCTCAGCTGTTATCTTCCCCCTAGCCTATCAATAGAAGACTTTAGATGCAGAATAGATGACATCGTTAATGAAGCGAGGAACCTGAGGCCTGTGGTAATTGCCGGGGATTTCAATGCTTGGGCAGTGGAGTGGGGCTCGGCTTATACGAACCCAAGAGGAGAATGCCTACTTGACGCATTTGCAACGTTAGAGGTTGTTTTACTTAATAGTGGTGACAAGGATACATTTTCGAGAAATGGACGCTGCTCTAAAATTGATCTGACATTCGTCAGCGACTCCCTGGCGACCTTATCTACCTGGGTGGTGTCTGACATCTATACACATAGTGACCACCAGGCTATCATTTTTGAGATAGCGAGGAGTCTATGTATGTATGTGTGTGTGTATGTATGTGTGTGCATATGTATGTATACATACTAAAATATTTTCTATGTACCACCAGCTGCATGCAGTACACCGCACCGCATTGTCTATACTAAGAGGAATTGTTTACAATTTTAAAGTGTGTTGCTAAAGTTGTTGTATTTTTAAACGCTAAAATATTCCAAAAAAAACAAAGCAGTTCTAAACGATATGTTCTCAGTCGAAGCCAAACTAAATTAATACAAAGAAGAATCACCAGTAGATTTCTACATGGAATATGTCCACCAATGTCCCTCAGGCGACGATCATCTTCGGGTTTTTACACACATACAGGGTGGCTGATATATAATGCAACAAAGTAAGGCGCTATATTTTTTTTTAATTTAATTGTTCAAAAGGCATTTTAAGGCATTTTCCCGATAATATTCGGCATTTATTTCGATGAATACGAGCGGGGAGCGACCACCGGCCGTTACAGCGGCCCACACCATTACTATCGGCGGCTTTTGAGGTCTGGTGGCCAATCGCAGGTATAAATTAGCAGCTGACCTCTTTGGCAAGTAAACCCGATTATTTTGTTTGTTCACAAACTGCTCAATTTGGTATGGCTTCTCATCGGAGAAAACCAAATTCGGTAACTGGCCACTATCGTGCAAGCGAAGTAACTCCTTGGCTCTTTCCAGTCTAACTATTTTCTGTCCATTGATGAGCTCTTGCACTTTTTGGTTCCAATACATATCAGCCACCCTGTAGGGCACGAACATCAACAACGTTCGTTAAAAAGAGCGTAAAAATGCAGGAGCTTCTTTGTAAATTTTTTTTTGTATGTCAATTATACACCCAAAGAAAAATTACAGTAATATTCACTATTTTATAATGAGATTCACTAATAACAATGGGATATGATTTCCATTTTTGGAAGAATATTTATCGAGTTAAATACACAGTCTTTAGGGGTTTGGCGCTGGATATTTTCTATTTTCCATTGCATAAACTTATTATTAGATTACATTTGAAAATATTACTAACAATTTTCCTCCGGGTTATACACATGCTTCTCACAACTACAGTTACATTCTATTATGTTCTCTTTGTGCCGACGTCTGAATATGTACTCCTCAACTTAACTTAAATAACTTGGTCATGCCTGCATACTCGATATCGATATTCGACTCGATGTCGGAATCTCCCGAATAGTAGCAATAAATGCGATCTTCTTACAATCGAAGTTAACCTGAGGTCTTCCTTTATAAGATCTTTATTGCGATAACTAAACTTCGTACGCTTGGAACGGAATATTTCA